>CM032341.1:7517500-10017500 GCA_019022885.1 Schlechtendalia chinensis
CCCCACAGAAAAACTCTTACAAAAAGTGATAAGTTTAAGACTCGTCGGTTTTTAACAAAATTAAGTTTCGTACTATAATCATGATTTGGGCAATTATTATCCAACTGACTATGAAAATGACCATATTACCTATTAATTATTTTCAAACTAATAGAGGCGATACTGAAAATGATATTATTTTTTTATTTGTTATTAAAAACACAAATCCATAAAATATGAAATTTTCACTTAAGAAAGCTGAATATTTAGTAAAATCATATATTACAGGATATTTTTATATTGTACTTAGGTAAAAGTATAAACAATTGTGTGGGTAGTTTTTCAATTTTTTATAAGTGTTTTTAATTTAAATTAAAACGAAATTTTCAAGTTTTACAACAGTTATATTTTTGGTTTTATTTTAATAGAATTTTCAGTTTCGTATATGTTTTTGTATTGCCATTTTAATAAAAGTTTATTCGCTCTATGCTCAAACTCTACATAAAATGTTTCAAAATATTCTTGGTAAACAATTTTGTATTTTTTGATTTTTTAATTTGAGAACACTAGTATATACACCAAGTCACGCACAGAATCTCATTCTTCGAACGCCATGATTTATCATTGTTTTCAAATTCAAAATAACAATAAAACTTTATAATTTCACTCAGTTCTGTAATGACCCACTTAAACCAACATTTTTTTATTATTTATACAAACGAAATATTTACGTGGTTAAAAAAAAATTAGTGTTTGTCGAACAAATATTTTTTGAATACAAATAAAATTAATCTTTACCTCATAGTTTCTATACGAATTATTAACCATGTGTTTCTTTTTAATAATTTATATTATTTTAAATTTCTATAACATGCAAATTTTTTTAACATCATATTTTTCTTCGACTGTCAACACAATAAATACATCCGGTTATACTATCTTTCATTTCCTGAAAGTAAACTGCCTGGTTAATCGTGTAACATTGCATTTTTAAGTCCGACTTTCATAACAATTTAGATGGACGAGTATTGACAGTTATATTGTAACATACTCGTATATGTAATTTAAATGAAAAATGATTCTTAAATGTCATTGTCGTTTTTTTTTCGTTTTTTTGTTTTCTTTTTTCTACAATTTCACGTAAACTCTTTATTGTAAGAGCTTCACACTAATTTTGAATGGTTGTAATTTGTCTCGAATGCTTTATTGTAAAATAAAAACATGAAGAAAGATAAATAAATATATATACGATGTTCACATACATAGTTCATAATTTGGAAACGTTTTGGTGATAGTCGTTTCATGTAAATTAAAAATAAATAGATCGAGTTAAAAACGAATTCAATAAAATAAAATGGGAGGGGGGAAATACCGTTAAAATGAAGCCTCAATTATTGATATTATGTAAATGTAAACGTATACCTATTTCATATAAATCATAATAATAATATTAAAATATATACGTTTCTTCATTTTTGTTCGATAGCAAATGGAAAATTCGTATGAGACATGCTATACTGCATGTGAAAAACGAGATAGACCTTAAACCAAAAAATGTTTGTTTAACTCGGATTTGTCAAATAACGGACGTCGGGCATGGTTAATTAAACGATGAACCTCATTCGAACAAAAAAAAGGGAGATCGTCGATTATCTAGGAACATTAATGTTAATTAACGTTTAATAACGTAATATTATTATTATTATTTTGTCGGAAATATTGTCCTTTGCTTGAAACTTGAAAAATGATTCTTAACAAATCACATACGTATTACGTTATACAGAATTGTGTGTAAAATATATCAATTATGAAAAAAAAAGAAAATTATAAGACAAATCACATTTTAATCGAGACTAGGAGAAATAAAAATATTAAAAACGATATTATTAAGAAAATAATATACACGACTTTATTTTGACGCACATACCATTGGTATATTGAATGACGAGAAAAATTATTATTTATTTTAATTTTTTATTAATTATTGTATTCATTACGATAACAGAATATGATTTTAACATCGGCGAAAACCAGAAAACTCTTATGATAAAAACTATTATATTTTAGTCAAAGTCAATTGGATCTTATATAGAGATTGGAGTAATCGATCTATATTGTTCAAATAATGAAATATCTGAGTTATTTTACTTATATGTTAAACAGAACTATATTCTTTGATAAAGGAATCTAAAAAATGGTGTATGTATTGCCTATAAAGTTGAATTTGTTCTATTATAAAAGAAAAAATAGCAAAACAATTTATATTGTATATATAACGCAATAAAAATATTATGTGGAGTTTTTATAGAATATTTTTGGTATTGAGATCACATGTTATAAATAGTTTTTAAATAGAATCATTGTAAATATTAAATTATTTGATCTCTTAAGTTACGTTTACACAAAGAGTTTATAATAAAACTTTTATTTGAACGGCAAATTAAACTGATGTATATTTATCATGGCTTCTATTATAATGAACTAGGTCCAAAAACGAATTGTAAAAAGTGATCGGTTATAAGACAGAATACTGAACAAAAGGTGGAATTTTGGATTTTGTCAGCATTAATATTTAATATCTATTTTTATTTTCGGATAAACAAATTAAAGTTGATCGAGATGTTGTAGAATCGAAAATAATGCTAGTTATATTTTGTAGAAATACATTGTTTCCGAACATGAGACGTTTCATATATTAGAAGTGGTTAAAAGTTTTGTAAAACCAATTGATAGTGAATGATGTCAAGTGGAACTGTGACGGCGTCGTAGTGACGGCGACGGCTGCGGCGTCAAGTATAACACCAGTGGTAAGAAAATATGTTTTTAACCGCAGTGTCGGTTCGTTCCTGTTGAAGACGATGCGAAATATCGCGCGAACTTGACGGGGTTTTCCGAGATTCGTTGCCGTCACGTACGGCACATGCATTGTAATATATATATATATTATTTCTGACTTAATCTAACTTTATTCGCGTGTGGCTCTGATCTTTCGACGTGACAGACGTTGTAGGACGGACGAGATGAATGTTTTCCAAATGGTAGTGTTCACGAAAAGGCGAATAAAAGAATCGATCAAATACGATATATAATTTACATACATTATTGTTATCGAATTGAAAATATAACCAATGATCATATTACGTCAACTAAGTCGAAAGTTACAAATAATTTAGTTTAATGTAATTGAATTCTCGGCAAATAATTTCTCAATATATTTACAGTTTTCGTAATGATTTTTTTAATTTCACTAAACAGTTCAACGTACTATTAGTACTTTTGCACTTACGTTGAAAAGGGTGGTCAATATTTTTACCTATTCCATTCAGTTAATGATCAGTCAGTTTTTTACTACTACAGTAACCGTTCCTTTGAACCAGATTGTTGGAACGATGTAAATAAAGTTTTCCAATTTAGATTTAAAGGGTCTTTGACCTGCGTTTATCTTCCGGTACAAGACGAATAGGGTCAATTTATTGATACGAGTAAAAATTAATTAATAAACTATCTAAATACACCATATCGCGTGAGTAAACTCGATGTTGAAGAATTTGTCAAAATTCACCGGTGAACCAGAAGACGAGTTCTAAGGATTATAAATAAATTAATCGATTGATAAAAAAATACGGTATTACGAATCAAAGTTTTTCACTAATAGATAGATACACGTTTCGAAAAAATGATACATTTTGATAATATAACAAAATGCGCTGATTAATCAAAGACATGAGACGATTGCACTAACACTATAACACCCGATCAAAATTATAAGTAATATATATTGTTTCGTGCTTTGGTTGACTGTATATTGCCTGCATCAGAAATCGTATCGTCAAAATAATATCATTCATTTTATTTTTAGAAATATTGTTTTCATAACTATAATTAAATACCGGATTCGTTAAAAATTGTGCATAGCTCGGTCGACCGTTTCTCGGCGTTCTGAATAGGCAATTCTGCTACATGTGACCACCATACTATGAAACCACCGTAGGTTCACACGGCATTACATAATATACGATTATCTCGAAAACTATCAAAAAATGATTATATTTACATAACCTGAAAGTATTTGGACAAATCCACAACCACCCAACAGAAAAATGAACGGATACAAATTCGTGAAAACACTTGCCGGGAAATTTCACGGTTTGCTGATTGGCAAATTTATTCACATTCACATTCTATAAAATGATTCGAAATGATTAAAACCCAACACTGTAGAATATTATTATAGCGATTTTACTCAAAATCAAATACGAATCGAGAATAACGTTATGAACTATAGACAAATGTATACTAAACGTAAAATTTGCATTCGAGTATCTGATGAAATATGCACAATATTCGTAAAAAATGTTTTTTCGAACCGCCGCGTTAGTCGCCAGGACGTAACGACGCGTAACGTACACGAGCGGTGACGATGAAACCATTTACCGCCGTCTGACGCGTGACGCTATCGATATCGTTATGAACGTGATGGTCAGATAAGCTTGTGAACACTTACTTTGCGCGTAATCGCTCGTCGCTACATAATTCGCGTCATAGTGTACGTCGGTGATGTGCCAAAAGTATCCTGAAACAAAAAGCAGTGTGTAATTTTAGTGATACATTTTCGTTCAGTTCATTTCACGCAGCTGAATCGGCGGAAAACGTGTGGAACAAACTCGCGATGAATTACGGATTAGAACAAATTTGTATTTGCAATTTTACGGGCGATGCATGTTGAATGCGCCTGGTACGCACGCGTACATGAATATAATGTATATTAATAATAATAATAATAATAATAATAATAATAATAATAATAATAATGATGATAATAATAATAATAATAATAATAATAATAATAATAATAATGATATTGTTATTATTATTATGAAGGTGGCGAAATGCGAGCATTGTGGTGGTGATGTGGATAAGAACGAGAGTGAGAAAAGTGATGTAAATGTGCTTACAGTACGACTTTCAATTCTCCGATAACCGTAATTTATGTGTTTATAAATATCAATATTTTTATTTCCGATTCGTATATTTTTCTTCTTTTATTCCCTGTCGTTCTCTTTTACACTCCTCCTGTCGGACGTGACGTTGAAATACGCGTTTCGGTTGTCTGCTGCACTTCCATGAAAACCGACCACAAACCGATGGCTATAAATAAAAACCGATTGTTTATAATGTTTTCTTCCGTTCTGAACGTCATGCAAATATAAAATCAACGTCTGCGATAGAATATTCGAAACTGAAAAAAATCACTACTTATGCATTTAAAAACTCTCAAGTATGCTTTTAAATTTAATTTTTAATACAACATAATATTATTTGTAAATTGATGTTGAAATAATTGTTGCAAAAATTTGTGGTCTCACTGGTGAAGTTCTCCATGATTTAAAGACTAGATAAGCTATAACAAAAAAATTGCTTAGACGTTTGAAATATTGCTTTAACAAATATATAATACGCACCCATTTTATACAATTGTTAATTTGATTTATTGATGTAATAAAATTGTGTTTTTAAATTTTTAAACGAGTTAATCGAAAAATTTTTTTAGAGAATTTGTCACTTTTTGCTTCATTTATAGAATAAAATATAATTAACTATGCTTTAATATTTTATGTGTGTTCAATAATACTAATAATAAACAATACATGATATATGGTTTGACATATCTGATATGTATATATATGTGATGAAAGATAATGACCGAGACGTCGCGATACAAGAACACCTACCTAACCTAACCTATCTGGTCGTCGCCGATAGAGGCAGTTCGCCAAATACACCTCGAACATACAGTCCACTTTACACTGTAATGCATGGGTTCGTATCTAGTATATCTAATGAAATAAAATAACTTTTTCGATGAGAAATGTAAGTTGCTTCATCTTTTTTACATCTCTACAATTCATATATTTTTAAAGTAAATGTCTTTTATTAAATTGTAGATTCACTATAGTGTTGTTATTATTATCATTATTTTTTAGTAACATCAAAGTCGATTTAATACATTTGATTATGCAATCTGATGACTTTATATTGTTATTATTGTTATTGTTATTATTATTATTATATTATTATTATTATTATTATTATTATTATTATATTATTATTATTATTATTATTATTATTATTATTATTATATTATTATTATTATTATTTATTATTATAAATAGTATAAAAATATAAATATTATAAATTTAATTTATTTCGAATGGAATTTGCATTAAATTTCCAAGCGAATAATTATAGATGAAAGATAGTTTTATAGATGAAAGATTTAAAAGAATAACCAAAACAAAAATGGCATCGTTATAACAAAAAATAAATAGCATCCTTGTTTCTCTTCAAAAACGAAAATTGTTTTAATTTAATACAGAGTTATCCAAGATTTACGTTATAAAAATGATATTCGTCAAAACTTTTTTATTTGTACAACGCAAATTCGTAATGGTATAACGATATATAATGGTGTACGCATCATTTGGTCCAACGAATTTCTGAATATATATTGTTAAAAGACATTTGATTTCATTTATGGTTATGTAAAGGATTTTTAATATAATATTACACATAAAATTAAATGTACTATTGTATAAGATCTGTTATGAGTGTTAATGTTAAGCGTTATAATGCGGTTACCTAACTAAATACAGAAGGGAAAAGGATAGAATTATTCCCAGAAATTTGATCAAACATTACTTTAAATTAATAATAATAAGTTAAAAACAGTAATTGTATTGTTTTATCAGGAATAAAATATAATTTTTAAATGGTTCAATATCCTGTAAATTATATCTAACGAATTTATCTAAACAATATAACAAAATCAATTAATATATACTTAAACATATAGCTAAGTGCCATTAAAACGTCAGACTGTGAAAAATATAAATTTTTATTTTTCTCGAAAAAGAAAATATTATTATAAGTCGTAACACAATAATTTTGGTGAACATTTCCAAACATAAATTGTATGAGTGTACAGTGGCCTATTTAATTGGAAAATTGATGTATAATTAGATTTATATTGTTATTAAAAAAAAAGGTCCATACAATTATAAATACACAAATTGTATAATATGTGAAAATATACTAATAAATTACCAACATTAGTACGTAGACCCGAATCGCGTATGACTATATTGTATGTTATTAATCTTAATTAAAAAATACGAAATATATTTTTAAAAAAAGATTTTATTCATAATGTTTTATTTGACAATGGCGAGATGCATATTATTATGTCTTAAAATTAAGGAGTTTTCTTAATCACAGATGATAAACTTGACATTTTAACAAAACGGTGAAATTACTGTAGTATTATACTTCGTATGTTTTATGCGACTAGGCTTCCTGCAAGGCAATACCGATTTCGTTTCAATAGATTTCAATTACTTCGTATCGTTCGTAAACCGAGAGATTTAATTCTGTTTCTATACAAATGTTTATGGCTACATATTAATCAATTATTTAACGAACAAGAAAATCGGTTGATAAATAGCTCGAGAAAACTACAACTTTACGCAAAGTCTCAAATTAATTCTAATATCTCGTCTCTATGTGGATGAAAATCAATTTGATTGAAAAAACGGAACTTCATTTTGCACAAGAAATGAGGTTTTAACGTGATGTTATGAATATATGTTAATATATTTTGTACATAATTAGATTATTTCAGAGAATCCGTTTTATTTAATATTTTTAATAGTTTGAACAATTTTCATAATTTGGTTCGTCTCACTGGATCGAATAATTTACAAAACAAATTAAATTACATTAAAGTTTTAATTTTAATTAAAAATTAATATCAAACAAAAAGTTTTAAATTATTTCTAACAGGTCATATATTACAAGTAAGTAAGAAAAAATAATAACAAAATATATTGTACAAATGTTAAATATAACTTTTCAAAAATATGAACACGAAAAATATATTATTTAAATTTTATTATACGTACTAAATAATTGCAGATAGTTTTACAAATGAAATATCAATATCATGTTATTACATATTTATTTTACATGTTCATATTTTACTAAAATACATTAATATGGATATTAACAATACAATATTATATATTGAAATCAACAATTATTTTCCTCTCAACAAAGTCGACTTATTCGAATAAAGGAATTAACACTGATTTGTAGTATGTTAATATGAAATCGTTAAGTTAGTATATATTTTTAAACTTTATTCATAAAAAACTAAGAGGAATAATTCACCAGATTTTAATGTGCTTTATGACAAAGTTTTCAATAAAAAAAAATTATTTAATTTTATATTTCTTTTTTATTACTGAGAAAAACTATTATTTGATTTTTTTTGTGTCTGTTGAAAAAACGACTAGATTGATAATCACGGAATTTGCATACAATAAAACTAATCACAGAAATGGTCATGACGAAGCTCTAATTTTTGATTTCATTATGTGATCTAATATACACGTGGTCGAAAGTTGTATGAGGCAAAATGTATAGATAATTGTTGAGAATGAATTTTGCAACATTTTGGATAGTAAATATTTTTAAACGTGTATAGATAATTTCGAGGGACGAAAATTCAGATTCGAACAAATCTTTTTGACAATAAATATTAATTTGAATTTGACATACACAGAGCTGTAGTGGATAGATTAAATTTTTTCATTCCGAGAATATCTAAAAACAATTATTAGTTTAACGTAAAATAAAAATTACAGCATAATTAAATCGTTATGTAACTCGATTTTTTCCGCATTAAAATCAGATGTAAATTATTGTTAAAATACTTAAATGGAAATAAATTTGAATTATAATATGTCCTTCTATGCGTTACATGTGATTATGAAATAAATTTTTTTTGAATTTTGTATATTTTATGATGAAAAACATTGACAATGAAAAAAAACATATGACAATCGTTACAAGTTTGGAGACTAAATTTGAAAAATCCATGATTCTCGCATGGATAAGTGCATGTGACATACTCACGCGTCGGTAAACTTTCAAATTTGTTCATTTACGCATCAGAAAGAAAAATAATAAATATTATATATCCTAAAGTACTTCAGTCATATAATGAATTATCTTGATATTTGATTGCTGTTGGAAGCGATGCAATACAATTTTAACTGTTCACGGATGAAGCCAAGTAATTTAACTAGTACTCAATATAAAAAGAAACGTTATTTTTACAATACTATTGTCAAAATGGTTAAAGAGAACGTTAATAATATTCAAATAAAATAAGTACCATAAATATTATGATTGATGGTATAAAAATTAATTAATATTATTTAATTTGAAAATCCTTCTGAAAAATGAATGTTTTGTAGCAAAACTCCCAGGAGAGTGTTAAATTTTTGGTTTCAAATGTATAAAATTTATTTAAATAACAATATTTCGGTACGATTAATATCAATATACAAAAATTAGTTTATAATTTATTACAATAATACGCGTTGTTTTAAAGAAAACTTGAAACACTTTTGAATAATATGTATAATGAATATATTGAGTAAACAAAATTGCATAATACGCAAAATATTCAATGTGTATTTTTAATGAGTGCTGTTGACTATAATTTAAATTAATAATTTTTTTTTTTTTTTGGCTTAAGTAGATGATGAATGTATAATATGATAATATAATATATTGATGTTAAATATACGTAAATTGTTTCCTTTATATAGTAATTTTTCAAGTAAATATTACAAACATTTGGCGTAAATTTTGATTTTTTTCCATGGTGTTATAACCATGAAAAATGAACATAAACAAAACATAAACATAAACACCATCACAGATACACGTCTACTCACATTTAACTACGTATATTCATGTTTGTGATATTTGATATCATATTCGTTGTAATATTATTATTGGTTAGCGTTTGATTTAACGAGTCTGTTGACATTCTTGTCGGTAAAGAAAACTTACCGTTGTATAAATAATCGATCGATTTACATAATATAATGTATTCATGTAATTTTTTACATACTATATTTAATATATTTTTTAAATTTTATCTACGCTTGTTGGGTAGCTTTGGGAGTTTTAAAGGAAAATTAATTTTCAACGAGAAAAATAAACACGTGTACCTGTAATGAAACTACTAATGATATTAATCGGAAAGTCTAAATAATATTGTAAATCAAATTGTAATTTGAATAAATATTTAGAATTTAGCTATTTTTTTTTCTAAATTATAAAAACATGTTTACACTATAAAACAATATTTTTTTATACATATAGAATAAGATATTTATTTATTATGTTGTTTTGTTAGTTAGACGTTTAACAGCTTTTCCCCCGAATTACTTTTTCATTATGCTCGTATAACGTATTTTTATGCGATTATTCGTTCATCACGACCCCATAAACAGAACACAATTTCTAGTTACATTGCACAAAAAAAAAATCTCACCGTCACCAGGCAACGTCTTATAATAATAATTGTTTAATACTTGATTTGGTTTATAGCTTCCCTTATTTTATTTTGGCGTACGATATTATACGTATATACTCGGATCATATAAGATACAACATATATGACACAATAGCTTTTTTTCGATCTTATTATTTTCTCGATTCGCCATGGAAAAATAAACAATTATTACGCGAAAATTTTTTATAAATTACAATATTAATTTTGTTTAGCTTTGTTAGAAATCGAATTTTTTAAGCACAGCGTGTTATATGTTACAAATATATTACGCTTATACACGTTTATTCCACTACAGTCATTAAATCATTGTAATATTAGGCGTATATGTATATACATATATATATATATATGTCATATTCGTGAACATCGACAAAAAAACGTAATGCATACATACGTAATTCTGTTGTTATTTAAAAAGAACGATGGTGAAATCGTATAATCACCAATTTATATGTGAAGTGACGTCGTATTTTATATTGCGGGATATAAAATATATCTAGAGTTATTTTGATATCGACCTGTGATACGTGTGCGGATTACGCATTACCATAATATTCATATCCGATAATGGTAATGGACTCGAAAAGGATAGTTACCGAAAACGAAAAAAAAAAACGCAGTCATATTTCGAAACCCTTGAAAATATATTTGCCTACAATTGGCGACGTGCGTTTTTTTAAGACATCGGATTTTTCACACTGATTTGACACGAGGATTTTTTCGTGTCATATTTTACGGAAGTTTTAAATTTTAATATCGTTTTGTGTTTTGAAAGTAATGGACATTATGTATTTCGAGCACGTATATATTTATCGGACTGGGCCTGGGGGACGAAGAAGCCAAGATTTCAGACACATCGAAAACTTTACACGATAACTTCTATTTTTTCATAATTAAATTCACACGTCAAGATATATTGATCTCACAATTTACTAAAAGTGAAATTGTATAATGTCTATAATCATATCATAGTATTCATAGGATATTCTAATTTAAAAACGAAATGTATACTTATATTGTATTTTACACCGACATATTTCTATCCGAATAATCCAATAAATCCAATGGAATTATTTTCTTTTATTATTATTATTGTTATTATTTATAAATAACGAAGTTTTAGAAAAGATTATGTCAGTTATAATTTATTGTGATTGTACGGAAAATGGAAAACGTATTAAGAAACACTCGAAAACAAAATTATAACGATATTGGACTCGTGTAATAGTTCCACCCCAAAATCTCTTACAAAAATACAAAACGAATTTCAAAATTGAGAACTTTATGTGTACGTTCCAGAATCCAAGAGTCATTACGTATTGTTATACGAATATTGTCCAATAAATAAGATACATAAATATACTGAATAATGAAAAACTAATTTATTGCTTTAAAATTTGAACACGACAAATAAGACATATTTTCCAATTTTCCACATAGCTTTTTTAAATTTATGCATTTTTCTGAACGATGAAGTAATTTTAAAATGCTGTCTTAGAAATAGCCAGTACATTTTCTATGTAAGTACACGGTAACTGCGTTCATAACCTGCTCCTCACTTTGAAAAATAATTTTACCCAAGTTTTTTTTATGTACTAAACAAGAAAAAATCTGATGGTACCAGATCAGGGTTATATGGTGAATGTTACAATACTTCCCACGTGTACTTTTTCAACCAAACCTTGATTTTTCCTGTTGAATGTAGAGTTGCATTGTAATGCAGCAGTTTCAGATTTCTTGAGCTTAATTGTCCTCTCCTTTTGAATCGAATTTTTTCTTTGAATTTGTGTAATATTTCAATGTAATGGAAGGAAAAACTTGAGAGGAACTCATTTTCAAAATGAGAAAAAGTTCATGAACGCAGTTACCAAGTTTTTCAATGGAAAATGTGCTACGTTTTTCCAAGATGTCTAATTCATCGTGTTTAAATTTTAAGGCAATAAATTTTGTTTTTATAATTCAATACATTTGTGTACCTTATTTATGGAACAGTCCTCGTAATATTGACATTTTTTGAAGGTTTCTCTGCCACAGTTTCTCTGGTATCAAAACCCTAAAAAAAAAAAAATCATCCGACTTTGCGAAAGATTACATATGTATATTGTACACACATAGTATTATAAAATATTTGAATAAAATTGTTTATGTATAGGTTTTTTTAACATTTTAAAAAAAATTGAGTATTTCTAAAATACTTGTTAGGTGTTTACGAATACAACATATACACGATATAATATACACGATTATTACCTTCTGGTGAACGGCAAATTTTCCCAAATAACGCGGTTCGTCATATAAAAACCACATTTTTATTTACAATATTTTTCAACAACTTTTCACTGGACCACCAAAATCACGAGAATATAATATAAACAAAATACCATTATTTTTATTATTATTATCATTCGTTCACAAAAATAATATACTTGAATGAAAGCTTTTTCGAACAATTGTTCTGTTTACCAAATGCAAAATGCTTTCACGTTTTTCGTTTAATATAGCCGGAAACGTTTTAAAATTTATAACAGTTCAAAATACTAACAATAGATGTTTACATTTTTTATTTTTTATGTTCTTCAAGATGCGCAGAATTCACACTTTACGATGAGTTTTCTTTAGATTTACAAGCTTGATGTGCATAATACGATGAATCAACAAATTATTTCACTCATTTCCATTAAATTGTAAATATCGTTGTACTTAAGAAATAAAAAATAAAATAAAATAAAATAAAAACTGATTTTGAATTTAAGAATATTTTAAGCGCTTCACTCATAAAATAATATGTCGCATAAGATATTTCAATAAACAATAAACAAGTTTATCAGTTTATAATACTATTGTCGTATGTTAACATAGATTAACGTATATATACGTATAAACGAGTATACGTCATACATAGCGAAATTACACAATACCTTTCTTTATATTATCATTTTATTATTTTTTTTTGTTTTCTGAATATTCAAATTTTAAAAGTGCGATTTTTGCGAGTAAACGTAAATGTATTTTAGGGCATAGTGCGTGATAAATATAACGTGTTTAAAATTATTGAAAAATATTACGCCAATTGTAGAGTGTGCTTACAAATATAACACCACCGTTACATTAATACCGATTTCCGGTATATAAACGCTGTCCAAATATACTTTTATTTTTGATTTTCTTGTTAATGTCCATACAACAACTGAACTCATTAACTTTTGTCGAACAAATAAAATTATACTCAAATAATAACAATATTTGAACACGCAAATAGTTTGAAGCTCATATTATTGCATCCACGTCCAGTCGTCGTCCGTTTGAATTTATCCAAAGATTAACGGAAAACTATTTTCGATAAGGACAACTATAAAAAACTATGCAAAAATCATGTTTATATTATAAATGTGAAATTTATTTTCGAGTGAATCGCGTGCAATGACGATTTACGTTTATATCCTATAAATTTATTACAACGCGCGCGTCTGTTATTATTATACATGATCTATATAATATATAATTAAATTATAAATAATATTATGAAACTTCTTACTTTTTGAAATAGCGTTATTTTTAATTATGATGAATCGCATTTCGGAAAAGTCATAACTCGAAATCTCTCGGGAAGAAAATCGCTGATTAATTGGATTTCCGTCGACACGTGAAAAATGTTTTTTTCCCTCCGCCGATTCGACAAGAATAAAAACGTATCGCTACTCGCGCAACGATGTCAATGTTAATTGGTCGTATTGATCGATTAAAAAAAAAAAAAATGTCATTTTATAACGTTCGAAATGTAATATATGCACATAATAATATGTATATAATAATGTACAATGCCGGATTTTGGCTAAAACCCGCGAGATCCAATTTTAAGATAACAAATTAAATTGTGTTCATGAACGGTTTTCTGCGAAGAAAGATCGTTACATGCGTTACTTTCCTGTATAGGTTTTTGATTTTCCCAGTTATATGAGTGTAAAAAAAAAACAACTACAAAATTGTAAATAACCAGCAACATTTTCAATATACTCGTACTGGTAAATCGTTTATTCCAGCCTTCAGCCTAATTATAAGTTCATTCATCATACGATAACGTACAATCCAATGTTCTTACATCGGGTAATTTTTCGTTCTTTTTACCGTGAATATTGTTATTTTGGATATTTTTTCAATTGTAATATTTTTCATGATTACTGTTTCGGACATTGAAAAACTTTAAACTTTAAAAATAAAAATGTAGTACAAGCTTATATATTATTATACAATTTTAACAATATTTAGAATATGCATTGTAATTAGCTAAATAGCCCCACTCAGAATATAATGATTTGTCTTTACTTACAAATTTAAAAGAACAGCCCTAAATTGTCAACTTACCTTTTTCTCAAATGTTATCTATATTATAATACATTTTCTAATCGATTTAATGTGTTTCATACTATTCGATAAAATAGCAAATTGTAAATACTGTTATTGAACATGATAGAATCATAGAGAAGGTGGCTTATAATTTTAGGCTTAATATAAAGCTTTACGTCTAAATCTGGTCCTGATAACATAGAGTAATATTATATTTGAATACCATCATCGGTCACGTTGATTAATCGACTATTTCCGGACACTCGTAAAGGTTAACTTAAATATATACTCTTGGATGGGGTTCGATTGTTTTCTCTTTGCACTGCACCGTATAATAATGTCAACTCGTGTTGACAGCTTTTTCCTTCACGCTTTTACGAGCAATCGATATACTAAATTGTAATGATAAGCACACATATCACTATTATCATGATAATTAGTAAAAAACATTTTAAATATTCATATATTCATGTACAATACCATACGAAATTATTTTGTACGTCTTTTTTTCTAAATAAAGATATACTGATAATAATAATATATATATTGATTAAAATATAGTAATTGCTCCTTTCAGAACACCGATTATCTTTACAAGTAAAAAAAACCCTGAGTCATAATACAAATATCGAATAACTTTTCTACAGACTATCCGAATAAAAACGAAATAATGATCAGTCAGCACATACGAGAGATATTGATCATCGGGGCAACAAATATGCGTGAGAACGAACCAAAGACGAACAGTCATAACACTGAATGTGATTCCTACTGAAAAGGCAAGGTATGACAAATTCAATAACAACTTGCAAGCCTGACCACCAACATAATTTGATATAGCAAAAATTGTCACAAACACACAAATAATTACAACATAGACCCTTCGATGATCTCGTTTCCTCGTCAGTGTGTGTGTGCTCTCTCTACATCGTGCGTGTGCGTACTCCTCTGTGTGCACACTCCAGTTACAAGCCACTACTCGCGACAAAATCGATTTTTCGTAGGATGCCTTTAGTTTTGAGCATTAAGGTATTGGCTTATTTAATTTGTCGGTGAATTCAACTTAAAAGTAAAGGCACCGACCCAACTTATTTTTCAATCCTTTTTCAATGGTTAATTATATTCACAGGTATAATAAAACGTCAAGTACGAGCAGCAAGGTAAGAAAAAAACATTCTAATTATTTTGCTTAATTTTTTATTTGATTTTTACTTTATTTGATTTTTTTATGACTTCTTTCTTAAACAATTTTCGGATCTACACGCTGCTTTTTCTTATTCTCATTTAATTATAACTCATGACCTTTTTTTTGTATTATTACACTATAATATTGTTTTTTTATATACACACTATGTATTGCGACGTGTGTAGATTTACCGGAGTGTGTGTGTATGTGCGAGCGAGCGAGTGTTCTGCGAGGCGCCGAGAAAAAAAAGGTTCCTAGTTGAAAAGTTTAGGGTTATTCTTTTCTTTTTCCCCTTTTCCCGGCGGTTCTTTTGCAAATTCCAATCTATTCGATATTATACGACGGCAGCGAGTTCCATGTCAAGGAAAATCTCCAATAAATCACTAGGAAAGGTTCTATTTTCGTTTTGTTACTCGGATTAAAACTTTACACACACC
Source organism: Schlechtendalia chinensis (assembly GCA_019022885.1). Lineage (NCBI taxonomy): Eukaryota > Metazoa > Arthropoda > Insecta > Hemiptera > Aphididae > Schlechtendalia > Schlechtendalia chinensis. The sequence goes on from CM032341.1 coordinate 7,533,876, forward strand.
CGGACCGATGACGAAACTATTACGTTTTCATTGTTTTCGAGTCGGTGTTTATTTATTTTTTTCGTTTGTGTCTGTAATTTTATTTTTACTGTAATAATACGTTATTATTCACTAGTTTCACTTTGTTAAAAAATAATAACTAATTTAATATTTCAAAAGATGATTTATTTTTGAGTTTATTTGCATGAACGTAGTATAATACCACGTTTAAGTGTTGATATTTTTATTTTTTTTTGTCACTTTAATTATTGACGTTTATTTGTTTTTAATATGATTGAGTTTTTTTGTTATTATTAAGTGACACAGTGTGGTGGTTATGCAAAATTACTACATTTGAGTCGATTACAAAATAAAGAATCATAATAAAATATATCAATTTTACTAGTGCCTTTGCGTTGTATGTAATTTTCAAATTAAACAAAACACACACACACACACATATGAATGATATTACAATAACTATTTTTATATTTATGAATTGTTTGAATTGCAAATAAGCGTTATTATAATTAGAAATAATATTATTTTTCGTTTCTCACGTCCGTTGCTATTATTTCATAACGAACGATATTAGCTTGTATTACTTGTTTCTCTTGAGAGAAAAATACCTCGACGCATAAATACTATAGCAATGTACGAATGGTTCGGTGAAGAATTAAAAAAAAAAATCCAATTAATGACATACTCTTACGGAGTCGGTACACGTGTTACCAGCATTGTCGTTATAATGACTTTGAGAAAACGGAATATTCATTCCGTACTATTTACTATATGTGCTCGATATGCGTATCTTTGCCTTGCTGCAGTACCTTTGATAAAAATCGATATGTAAGAGTATTCAATCTAAATCCACGTATCTGTACAGATATATACACCCGGTGACTTTAAGCGCGCGTACTACGGAAATTATCTCTCGGGAAATAGGTAGTCAGGAATTCAGCACGCGTCTATGACACGACGGCAACTTTCACTCCATTAAAGTTCTCGGTTGAAATTTGTCAAACTCAACGTATATAATGCGTTTAATACGTCCACCCGATTTCTTGTGTATAGACACGCAAGTGCGCATACAAATACAAACACGCTGATGTACACGACTTGAGGCCCGACCGGATGACGTAGTAAAGTATGGCGTGCGCGCGCATTCGCGACATATAGCGGAGAGAGATTTTTCGTGTACGAGTCGTCTAAAGTTAAAACGCTGGTTAAATTTGACACGTGTATAACAACATTTATCCGCAAAACAGTCGAAGCAATGGAATAGATTTTTTGACAATCCATATTTAATCGACGTCATTTTACCATATCAATCAATCTTTTCCCACGCGTATACATATACGTTTTCCGATGGCCATATTTGCCGTATATATTACACGCATGTATAGGGAACAGAAAGAGAAAGGGAAAAGAAAACACGCGCGTATAATATATGTTACGTGAATACTGAATTTGACAAATTTTAGTCTTGGGAAACATAATAACGGTGCATATGTCATACAGACAGAGTATATTATATATATGCATATACATATTTATAATAACGTACACATAATTCATCGGACAAAATGTATAGTGGGATTTTTTTTTTTTTAGTTATCATCGTAAAATATGTTCAGGTTGTTTCGACGTATAACGTTGTCACCAAGAGGTCTTCAGTTTTGTTTTTTGTTTCATTCTTTTTTTTTCAATTACGTTTGGGGTGTAGTAAGGAGATGTCCTATCGTGTTTGAATGGTTTGCAATTAAAGTGAAATATCGTCGATCTTTGGGAAGACGACACTTCTAGAGTGTTAAACCAGATGTGTCGACACGCAATAAAATACAAATAGAGAATATAGAAAATAGTGAATGAGAGAGAAAAAGAGAGTGACAGAAATAGAGAAAGAGAGAGAGCAAGAGAGAGAGGGCATGAGAGAGAGATAGGGAGAGAGAGAGAGAGAGAGAGAGAGAGAGAGAGAGAGAGAGAGAGAGAAACGACAACAGACTGACAATAATTATGTCAACGTCACGTTGAAAACGACTAAAATGATTAAATGGGTTTCAATCTAACAGTGGCAGTGTGAAGATGTGTTTAAATAGAGATTTTATTATAACACTTCGCCTGTGGCGGGGAGGAGAGATTTTCGTTTGCGGGGCGACGATGGCCGTAATCGTTTCCCGCCCTCAATTGCAAGTCCGTGTGCTTACCGTCGTTTTTACCAACGAAAAATAGTAGAAAACAACGATAATACGTTAGGGATAACCAACAGAAAAATCTCTAACAAGCCGAACTAATAAATGCAGGGAAAGAGAAAACAACAGTAGCAAACTGCGAATGCTGTGGATATCGGCTCGAGTAAGTTACTTAGAGAAAAATCTATAATATATAATAATTATATTAATATTATATATAATAATTATAAATAATATAATATCGATAATTCTTAGCAAAACTAATAGTTTATTGTAATTAATTAACATGACAAATATTGTTTAGATATTATACACGTCTAAGATTGTATTGATTATTGAGTTTTCAAAAACAAAAAAATCATTCACGTCCTAACAAAATATGTCGACCATTTTATTGTATTGTTAAGCTTAAGGAAACTACTGAAAAAATCCAAAAACGTGTCAGATAAATTATCAACTAGACTGACTTTATTACTGGATTGTAATGCATGCTAAAATCATTCTAGCATTAAACGGAAAAGCGTTTAATCATTTAAAGGCAAAATAAAAGAGCACGTCGGTGTAAAACAAAAGCGCATTCTTCGCTTCATTAAAAGTTTAAAAGTAAACGACCGCGAATACACGAATTCGTGGTGTAATTTTAGTAGATGTTGTTTCGCGAAGAACCGTCAAACGACTGTGTCTTAAATTGAAAACAATCAAAACGGACGATTAAAAATATGCCATTCCCACACTGGCCACCACCACAGTCTTTTAAACTCATCGCAGTGGCGTCAGTGACGGCTGCGGTCGAAGGAACCCACAAAATATGATATTATAATAATTTATTGTACAACATGATACCGTATAAACCTATACGACGATGCCAGCGGCCGATTTCGCACACGACATGACGCCCAACGGATCTACTTAAGCCTGTTTATAAATCATCGAATTTGCGTACGCGGCGTGTCGCCCGATGATATATGTTATGTACGCGTGCTGCGCCAAAAACCCGAACTGACGAGTCGTGAATGTGTACAACGTCGTTGTATATTATTGTTAAATGATTTTCTGTACTGGCGGGCCCTGTGCGCCGGCGTTACGCATGTTGTTTCGATAATGTGCTAACAATTTTTGATTCTGAACGAATGTATTGTGTTTACAATGATGTGTTTACTTTTCATCTGTAGACTACGAGTATCTTCTCATGTAATAGCGATACTCGGATAATCTTCACACGCGATACTTTTCTTTAACGAATTTTATCTAGTAAATTATTTGTCACGTTTTTCTGAGAAGTTTCCTAAACCATAGTTCGAAATAACCCAGTAACTCTAATAACCCCGCTTCCCCTCCACAGAAGTGTCAAAATATTGAATTAAGAATCACATGCTGTTTTCGTATTAAGTGTTTGAAAATATAATACAGAATTAGGGAAATAGCAATTTAACAATTAACAAAAAAAAAATCGATTGTCATAACTTTTTTCCGTGTGTGATTTGAATACCTAAAACTACAAAGAATAATAAATAGTATTTCTTTCAAAATCGATTTTTTAATGCAATGATTGCTTACAAATTTGAAATAATAATACAACACTTACGACATCCAACCAATTTATATTTATTTAACAGACATCCGCAGTATTCACGGCTCGCACCTTTTTAGATTATGAATGTTCCCCGACTGTATCTGTTACATAAATATTATATTTTTTTTTTTTTTTGGTTTTTTCTCTACAAATATTATCGGCATTTTTGTTTATTTCACATTTTACTGTCAATATAAAACTCGTACAATACCGGGAGCTGCTCAGGAATTGATGAGATTGGTAATATTCTACGCGTGAAAAGTAATTAACACTATTAAAACTTGCAACGCATTGTAAATACTTTCAACAATGGATGTCGTTTAATTTTCTTTCTGACTTACCTATTTTTGATGAAACAGTGTTGACGGCTATTGCGCAAACAACAAATGCGAAAAACAGCATCACTGCCCGTAAAACTACCTACAGAGGTCGCATGTTATCTTTTGCTGCAACAGACAAAAAAAACAATATAATTTAAATAACAACGAATTCGGTTAAGGTGGTGAATTCGTTTTGAGTTAATAAACGCCTTGTATAATATTATTACCTCGCATAAAACAGTAAAATAAAAAATACATTACACGTAAAATATATAGACACTACGCGTACCGTTTATGACCTTTCGACAAACTATTCAAAGTTTTCGTTTGGTTAAAATAAAGAATAAACGTTAGACGGTAAACGTTTTAAGTAATTGCAGAAATAATAGTGATAAAAATTGACATTATGTAATAATAAACTTGGGAAGTTTGGGATAATATAAACTCGACATAATAAACAGTTATAATAATTCATATAACTGTGTAATATAAAATACGTTTTTCTTCAAATTTTAATATAATGTTCATAAAAAAAAGTATGTTCTATAAAAAAATGCATACACTACTTGCTAAACATTTTAAAATCCAAAAACAAAGTTTGATATGCTGGACAAAAATATATTTAAGTATATTTTGATTAAGCTTACTAAATAAAAATATTTTTCAGTTTTAAGACCGATTTTTACTGAATACAGATTTACAAATGTTTTGGATTTTAATTCCAAAATATAACAATTGTTTTACATGTTTAACTAACTCTTAATTTTTATGATAGTTCTGAATTCTCGTTGTCCTTATGCCATTCACTTATTATTCAGTTAAATTTGCTTATCGTACGTTTTGGCGCTTTACCCACATTACATATACACAGATACACAATACACATACTAATAATGCTATGCCCATAAAATATATACCTAAAGAATATCATTTTATTTAGCGTTATTTTATTCGTCAACTTATTCATTTATAGATATTTCAAAACAACCTATGATAAACAAAACAAAATAACGGTCGTCGCGGTTCCCATGGCTGTAAATCTTTTTATTCGAAATAAATGAAAAAATAAATAGTTGAGTGGTATCAAGCGTCTCCAGAAATATCGAGAAAATAACTAAATATATATGGTCTTGGTGGTTTTTATCTTATTCCTAGTGTTATTTACTTGACTGTAACGATTATATAATACTCTGATATTCAATAGTTCTACACATTACTTTGAAATTGCCACGTGAATTGCAAAAATATATTATTTAGTTTCAAACGTTTATTTGTGAAATCGCAATGATTATTGGTCGCATAACTATATAAATGTCGGGAAAAACATAAAAATTCATCGAAATTTATCAATAAATTAATTATAAACAAAATTAAGTACAACTAAATATTCGTTAACAATTATTTCAAAAAAGTACACATATCGAAAAAATATGTTAAAAAATAAGACCATTGTTTTAAATGATAAATCAATTAAAGCGAGCTATTGTTATGACACGAAGATTTATACTGTATTCGAATATAATTGTGATAAATGTTTAGATTTACATATCACCTATCTTCAAAGAGTGAAATAATAATAATTATTATTATTGTTATTTTTTTTTATTGACAAACAGGTGTAAACAATGAAAACGCATAGCGTGTCATAAAAATGTTAAGAACGTTGTATAATATAGACAGACAAAATATTAAAAATCACCGTGAAAATAAAAATAAACAGTATACATTTACACAGTATTGTATTGAATTTTCGAGGTTGTCTCGTATGCATAAAAGAAAACAAATGTACATCCAGCTGAATGTGCCAGAGAGTTTTGTATTTGTCACACTCGTTTCGCATACCTCACCTCGGCCCGGGACACGTTAAGGTTGCCCTATTTTAAAACTTTTTTTATGAAACACGTACGATTTCTTGTATGGCTTAGTAAAGAATACTGTTTGGTGCAAAAGTTAAAATTGCATAAAACTAAAATCCTGCTTTGTTTTTTAAACATTTTAAGATCATAATTCGTAAAATAAAAAAACAATATTTATTCTTTTATAGAAAATGTAATATTATTTATTTTTTATTTGTTTATATTGCTATCAATAAAATTTTTAAAAAAACTTATAAAAACTTCAAACTGTACGTCCTTTAACATAAAAAATCACGTTTTGTTACATTATTATATGTTAATATATATTTCATATTCGTATAGGCATAATAATGTATGTGTACACTATAATCGTTCTAACAACGTTTTTCAATGGAATTCCAAAAGTTTTAGTGAGCATTTCTTTCGTTTCGAATGTATAAACGCGTCAAACAACAACCTGTACAACAATGAATATAATTTATTAATGATTTGAATGTTATAAATATTATTTATGATAAATGATTTTCAAATAGGTATATTATAATGCCCTGGAACAACATTTGCGTAACTGATCGATAATTATTATTTGTTAAAAAGGAATACAGAATTAAAAAATGTTTGTTGTTTCCACGGAAAATAAATTAATTTTTGAACGATTGGATTTTGTGATTTAGTACTTTATTGACATGTTTTATCGTGATAATATATATATATATATATAAAGTATATGTACAAAACATTTTATTTGAAAACAACCTACATGTAAATTTAAAAAAATAAAAGTTTTAAATAAAAATCCTTAATAGAGCTTAGTGTATAATTTATTAAACTGATTTCCGATTGTATATATTTATATATTTTTTATTATTGTTACCATCTGAAAATAGATATTTAATTAATGATAATTTAAAAAAAATTCCTTGTTTATTCGACTTCCTCTTGACTGTGAAAAAATAAACAACTGCGGGTATTTAACTCCGGCAAATAAAACAACTGCAAAGACGGAACTTGTGTAAATTTAATTTAAATAACACAGTACAGTTTACTTATACAAATATGATTGTATATTTATATACATCTGATTTTTGTTTTCATCATCATCAATATTATTATTATTAATATTATTATTATTATTATTATTATTATTATTATTATTATTATTATTAATATTATTATTATAATTATTATTATTATCATCATCATTCAAACACATATTGACCACAAACTGGTTTATCTAGGACAGCTAATATTTGGCTGAATGTGATTTGCTTTTGGGGAAACTATGCAAACTTCCGAATGAACGATAACTTCGAAAACTATTGTATACCCCAATATGTCCGGAACAGAACTAAATAAGATAGTGGAAATTTATAAAGTTTGCATTAATATATCTAATAATATAAAATAGGAGGTTAAGGCAAAATTAAATTATTTAAATCTTTCATATAAATATATTTTCGTATGCAATTAAATAAATACAACGATTACTAAACTTTTACTAATTATAATAATGTAAATAATACTTTTATATACCATTTAGTTAAAAATACTAATTATTCAATGTTTTCTTTTATCGCATAATTAAACGAAAGATGGTAAAGTATTGTTAAATTCAGCATCAAGTAAAAATTTTGAAAAAACTTAAGCGTCCAATATTTCTTAATTAATTACATAATACATTAATTTTATAGAGATTCCTAAAAGATATTTAAAATAATTAACTATGCAAGGTAATTTATTGTAGTGTTTATATTAAAAGAGACAGATGGAAGGAAATATTGTATTGCCTAGAATTGTATTTTGTTCTCTACAAGAAATCCTAAAATCAACAGTAATAAAAAAAACCTCATAGAATTTTATTGTTCATTTACAATCAATAATGGAACAATTTATTAAAATTTAAAAGTAGTTTTAAATAATAATAAGTCATTTGGTAATTGATGAAATTAATATAAGTATTAAATTACTCACACAATATTTCATTTTTAAAATACAATAAGAAATGTCGAAAAACGAATCCATAGACAATTTAGACTTTGGTATAAACATAAATTACTGAAATTAAATGATTAAAAAAAAAGAGTAACTAATTTCAAAAGACAAAGTAATATATAATTTTATATAAATATAGTCAACATAGATTTTACATTTTAATAAGTGAATAAATTCGTTAAACTGACAGTCGTATATTTGCTTTTTGCCTTTTTTAAAACGTATTGTATTTAATAGAGTGCATTAACATAATTCAATAATAATATGATAATGAAATGAATACTGAATTGATTTCTTTATAGCATGTTTATAATAATATACTATACAACTTGATTAAAATTTAAAAATTAAAGTGTTATTTTTTTACAGAATTTTGTTTTAACAATGGGAAAATTAAAATATGATGAATTGTCGTAAAAATTAAAAATAAATTGTTGTTAAGAAGTACTTAAATTATGGGTGTTGTGTTTCGATTAACGAGATTCACAATTAATTATACATATGGCTATTAATCGAAGAATAATATTATTGCTATACTATTTATTATAATGAAAACATGGAAAGTTTGTCGTTTAAATACTATAAAATTATTCATTTTAAAAGTAGTAATAAAACAATAATGATTATATTTTATTAATAAATTACAGAATAGCAAAAATCTGAATATCTTGTTTTGTAGTTTTACGAATATTTTAACGGAGATGAATTATTGTTACGTATTTATTATAGTGTATATACATTATGCAGAAGTGGATTTATATCGTTATACCATAATTAGATATTTCTTAAAACGTATGATGTATGTAATTTTAACATTAACAATATAGAGAACATATTTTTTTTCACATCCATTAAGTTTTATTTTGATATTGAATTTCATACTGTCAATGAATATAATATTACATTTCTTCTTAATTTTTTTAAAATTATATACGCTTAGTTAAAAACATTAATATTATAAACATGAGTCTTGGCGACTAAATTTGCAATTTCTATACATAAAGTAGATAAACTAATACATGAAAAACTCCTATCATTTTATTCTATTTATAGCTTTCAATATTTTTTTTTTCATTCTTAATCGACCATTCTGCACCATAATAAAAATGTCCAGTTTTGTTATTCGCATTGAATAGCGTACAATAAATTTCCAATCAAACTACTTACGAAAATAACTTTAAATACTTTTAACCTTTTTTCAACTAAACACATTAATTATTTTAAGTATAGTGAAATGTTAGCTACGCAAAAGTGTTTTTAAAAATTGTATTTAGATATCATGATAGTTATTTAGAATACGTCTTTATAAATTAAATACTGCAAGTTTTTAATTATTTTTAGTTACAAATTGACAATTTGTTATGTATATAAGATTTACTTTTTATTTTAGTCCTAATTATAAACAAAGAAAAAAAATTATTATAAGAAATTAAAAAACCTATATTAATTTAAATAACACAAAATAAATAATTGTAACATTTGCTGTGTCGTAAAATATATTATATATATATATATACGTATTCATGAATATTTCGAGAATTAACGATCTTCAATAATCATCTTTGACAGAAGCAAATTTTAAATAGAAATATGGGAAAAATTAAGAAGAATAAAAATGTAATTTGTTATTCTTTTTTTTTATGTTGTAGTTTGTATACAGACAGACTGATAAAATAAGTTAGGAAAATTAATTGAAATTTTATGAGGTTGGTGTGTTAATCAGACTATTTATATTTCGCGCGTTGACATAAAATTAATTACGGACTATTTACATATTATATTTACTAAATTATTTCAGTATAATAACAAATAAATTTCTTTTCGAGGACTTAATTTTTGATCCTCCAAAAAAAAGTAATTCGGTAAAAAAAGAATTCCTCTGTGGATGGAAATCAAATAGAATAATGCCACGGTAAAAGTTTCCTTCCTTCCTTTGTATTCTCTCTCCGAAGAATAGTATTATAGGTACACCTACTTTTTTCCTTTTTAGGTTTTTATTCATTCAACTTGAGTCCTGCTTGATGGATAAACTACCTTGTAACATTGTAGTTAAGATACATTTAGGGAAAAATACTTGAACTTTTTTATTTTGTTTCTGCTGTTGTTGTTTTATTATTATTATTTTTTTATTTTTAAAGAAATATCGTGACCTAATTGTTATATCTTACCTAATGTATTTGTCTGAAATAAATTTGGTGTATTTAAAATATTATAATATGCGATTAGATTAGAATAATGTAACAAGACATTCACTCATACACACACACACACACACAAAAGGTTCTTTTACGATATTTACGTAACACGTTCTTCAAGAAATAGTTGATTTTTAATAAAAATATTGTTTGTACTTTTAGTAGTTGTCGCCTTACATTAATATCATATAAAATTACACTTTAAAACCTTTGAAATTAGATTAATAAAAAATTTAAAATATATTTTTCATTTGTACCAAAAATAATTTTATAAGTAAAGTAAAATATGAATATTATGATAATGGATACTTAGTATACATATATTTATTAAAAATAAGTTAACGGTAACATAATTTCGTGAAAAAAAGTATTTAGTTAATTAAGTGATTTATTCTTTATTTTTAATAATATAAATATCAAATTAAGTGTAATAAAAAGATAACAAGCAACTAGTTTCTGTGGATTTTTACTCAAGTGAGTTACTCAATCAGAGATCGTTCTCTAAATCAGAGATGTATTCACTGTTTTTACGGATTCTATTATTAGAAACAAATCGTAATTTCATTTTAAATCTAAAATAAAACACAATGTTTAAAACGTTTGTATTATAATGGTTTATCATAATAATACTAAACACATAGATGTCAACAGCATACTTGTGTGAAGTTTGAAATTAGAAAAACTACAAAGTATGATAAAAAGCAGAGTAACGCTCAGAATCGTTTTTGAATGCAATGATTTGCCATTGCTTTCAACTTTAAAATAATAACACAACTCTAACGAAATTCGCTGCTCGCTGTTTTTTTAAAAATCATTGTCAAACACTAATAATCAATTCGAATAAATAACCATTATAACTACAACGGTTATTATTAATAAAAAACTGTTATAATGGTAATACTGTCGTATACATTCTAATAATCTTAAGTTTCCTGCTACGCGTGCAGTGTAATTATAATACTTTGCGGTTTACCCAGATCAAATTCTAACATTCGTTATAATACCTGACATTATTGTGCATAAGACAAAACCGTATCAATTACTAGAATGCGTGCGTTATTTCATTTCGATGACAAGGTGTGTATTATCATTCCGAATTACGTACATACGTATGCTCGTTGAAATAAAATAATAATGAACAGCCGACGCCGACAACGTGTCTATGGATTTCGCGGGATTACACAAGAACAATGAGAAAATGCTTTGCGAAAGGTGTCATGCGACACTTAACTATTGTCTGTGCTCGAGACATACGTATACAATCGTAAAAATAAAAATAATTGTGTATTTGAAAAAAAAACTGCTTTTCAACTTTCACGTGTTTTAACGAATAAAAATACCCAACGGAAAATATTTTGATCTTGTCTTGTATACCATTAATTTAAAAAAAACTAATATAATAAATATACGCAATATTATTTTGATACAATTTTATTATCTGTTTTCGGAAAAAAATCACTTTATATAACGATAATATTATTATATAATTTAGTTTAAAAGATCCAAAATCGTAAGTAATACTTTATCATAGGTTTTCATTTATGAAATATATTTATACTATTCATTTAAAACACTGAACAGTGTGCAATTAACCAAATATTCTTAAACAGTAATAGTTTTATATTTCCAGATCTTATGTATTATGTATAATACGGGGCGATGTACGTTTTCAATAAATAACTATTGTATATTATACGTAAATTATAATTATAGTGTATTGTGCTTTTATTGCAAAGCGTTACTAAAAATTCTCGGTTTTACAAAAATTTACATAATCATTCGATGTTTTATTAAAATATTCATTCAACTGGCAAAAACAATAAAAACATTAATTAAAAACCATTGCGTTTGTTTAGCAAAATTGTTATAATTGTGTACATATAAAATTGGCAATAAATAAAAAGACTCATACAATTAGGTACTCATAAAATAAAAATTAAAATGCAATATGTAAAATTTCAAATAATATTTTAATTATTATGCAAACAATATCGTTATCTTTGATAATAAAACTTGTTAAAAACTTTCTTTTAAAAATGTATGCTCATATACTACAAAATTTTCTAGTCGTTCACGCGCATACTTAATTGTTCGGCAACATAATTTTTAGTACTCAATTATTAAAAAAAAAAGTTTTGAATATCATGTTTCATTAGCTTAACTTATTATTTCTCCTTCTCCGCCCAAAACCACTCTGCCCATTATAAGCTCTATGATATCACTGGTATAGTTTTAATTAAATTACGACGTTTTCTCTTCAAATTTTCTTCGAGAAAAATAGTAAAATCGAGTGATCGTATTTTCTGTAAGTTTTTACTACCGTCCTTCTCCATCTACATTAGCAACGTTTCGAATAAAATTAAACTTTATATGAATACATACGTCACGTTGAATCGAAGGCCGTAAACATGTGTACATAATTTTTATGCGGAATGAATTCGAAAGGAATTAACGGAGATATATATCAAGGGTACGGAAACTTCAGAGAAGACAGTTTCGATTTATTAAACTTATATATATATATATAAAAATTGTGTGATTTCAAATGTAATTTTGATTCTATTGATATAAATAATATGTTATACTTTCTTTACGGTTTCAATAGTAAAAATTAACAACTAATTTCGATATGTACACTGTCAATATAATAAAAATTGTGTTTAAATGATTAACGTTCGTAGTTTTTAAGGGAAAAAAAAGTTACTCAAAAAACTAAATTGATTTTGGTTTTCGATATTTACTATATATAAGTTGTTCGATATACTACAATATTCGTTCACTTCATACGATGAACACGTCTTTTGCATTATTCAACAAATATATATATATATATAAAGCACTCATAATATTATATATTCACTTCTTATACGCAAAATGGCAGTTTTCAGTTTTTCAGTACGAATAAATCACACACATATTGTATGCTTTGAAAGACGACGATTATCATCCTTCACATTATATAGAATATACAAAGTATTAAGCGTTTTCAAACAAGGACAAAAACTTATTTTTTCTAAAGTGAATTATCCATAACTAGTGTTAACTAAGTCTCAATAAATAATAAATATCATAATTAGTGTTAATTCAATATTAAATAAAAAGAAAAGTCTTTAAATAATAATAATTTTTTTGTTTTTAGCTTTTATTATTAAAAATATACAGCTCAAAAAAAAAAATAATAATAATAATAATAAAACACGAGAACATATTAAATTTTTAGGATGTTTATTTGTTTAATGTAACACAATAAAACATACCATAAACATGAATTCGGTTTTGTTTTTTGGAAATGTCAGTTCATGATATTTCACTGTCGTAGACATTTTCGACATAATTTGATGTTTCCTAAATGTTATTTTGAGGGTTGCTGTATTTTTCGTGTGAAAAATTTTGATTTGGGGAGAAAAAAGAATCACACCCCCAAGTCATTCACGCAGTACGGTAAAAAAAGGATACTGCAGGCTGTCTGTAAAACACGTGGACGTCTCGCCGGAAAAGTGTGTGGGTCGCTGACTCTCTTGGGCGTATTTTATGCGGGGATGACCAGCCATCAAGCCAAAAAGCCAAAACGTTCATACAACGTGGCCGTCATCAGTGATCGTCGTTGGTCTCATATCATTGTATTATATTTCTTGCAGTCGAAATATATCATTTAAAAGGTAGACAAAACGGATAGTGGAGGGGAATCATAAATTATTTGCAGCATACCGCATTCGCCGGGTCGATGGCGTGAGACGGGTTTTTATTTAGTAGCGAATTGCCGGACGATGGAGCATTCAAGGAGACGCGGCTAAGATCGTATGAAAATCAAACAATTCGGTTGATATTGTATTTGTTTACATTCGTTTCAAAATTCGTTATTTGTTCAAAATCAGTTCAGACGACAATGTCAGCCATTCCACGCGCGTACCGGTTAAACGTCCGTCAGAAAATACCGTAGGCGAAAACGCTACGTTTGACCCGTTCTCGAAACTGCCGTTGAAAATGAGCAAGTATCATGTCGGTCAAGTGTCGTGGAGAAAACCAATACATCGAGCCTCGTGATTGAACGCGCTGGGCGATATAATACCGTTTCAAATCCTAATTGTGATGTATTATTGTTTTTCACTCTTCATAATTATGTGTTCGCAGGGACGGTGGCGTAATTGCAGTCGAAGAAGGAAATATAGATAGATACTCTCAGCGCTTTTTTTTAGCAAATACCTGTTATACATTACATTATTGAATTTATTACAAACTGTTAAAATGATATACAAAACAAATATGAAATAAAGTCAAATGGTTTACTAGTATCACTGATATAAGACTAATAAAAGTCACAACTTCTATTATTATTTAATAACCAATTCTTTTACACAAATTTTAACCTCGACCGTTTTAAGTTTATCTAAATTCTAAATAACTCTAAATAATATAATTTATTCTATGTCTAATACGAAATAGGAATATTTCATATAGTATATATAGCAAGTAGTATGTTGTACACAAATAAATATTATGTGAATCGTGTTTAGTAATCTGTAAATTTGTAACATTGAGATTAATTATTAATTCAGATTAAAAAGAGAAATTATTTTAAAAACGCGAAGACATGAAAATGTAATAAAGTTTCAGACCAATCCGTTCAAGAATTTGTAGTTTAAATAATAAATCATGTTTTGAATTGATTCAAGTTCATCGTATTACTATTTGCTTTTTCTAATTTATTTATACTACATACAATATTATAAAAGTTATTAAAAAATACACAAATTAGTTCAGTAATGAACTTTTGATTAAATGAGTAAAAACGCGACGGGTTGAATGGGTCAAATATTAAGTCAAACCTAAATGATATCGTTTTACCGTCTTTTTACATCATGAGTTAAATTCATTTGATTTGATTTATAATAATTAATAAATCAAATAATGGAACGATCTATCAGAGATGTGTCTAGCCTTCCGTAACAATGAGAATACGCAAAATTATATCCCATTACAGAATAAATTTCTAATTATGCCACCACGTGGAAATGTAAAATTTGCTTAAGAATCGAGATCGTTGTAGTATAGATAATCATAACTAAAAGACTAAATTAATCTAAGTTTCTGCAATTAACACATTATATTTTACTCCGTGTTAACTTTGTATTACATTCCTTTAATACGTACGTAATAATAATATGTTCATTCGTTTAACTCAAACAGATTGTTTAAAAAGTTTATCGGTTAACAAGATGAAAATATAATCATTTTGAACCGTATTTGTGAACTTAATACCTTTAAAATCTTTTGATATTTTATTTTAAAAAACCACTTTTACAACTTATGGTTTTTTTAAAAATAAAATATACACTATGGATGATATTGGTAGATGTTTGTATTCATCTACAAACAAATTAATTACATTTCCATTGCAAACATTATGGTTGTATCATTCAAAACATACAATTGTAACTGATAATTTATTATTGACATGTTGAGCTCTACGTTGCTGTATATTTCACTTGACATAATTATTTTGTTTGTTTTAAATATATTTGCCAATTAATGTGTATACTCTTACGACCCTTTGAGAGTTAAAATTACTTTTTTTTTATTGAATCGGTCTAGGTACGTATAATATGCCCTGTATTTTGTAATATATAGAAATAACGTAACCTAACGTATAACTTTCTGAATATACCGAAAAAATACCATTTACCTTTACTTACCAATTTAAAGCAATCTCACTAGTACTGAGGTAATTGCGTAAGGTTGTTGCACTTCGCACGGCTTTACCTGTATTGCATGTCGGATTATCATATGTACAAACAGTTTAGCCCGCGGACAATATTTCCAAAATCTTACATGACTTTTACGTTATTGCAAGAAAACACGGTTAACTCTTCAGAAAAAGAATGCATGACTTTTTCTTTAGAGCGCGGGAAATTTCATCGAACGAGTTGATGTGATTGGCCAATCCACCTTCGAATATACGACAGGTATAGCGGCATTTCGATTTTAGATTAAAAATTACATATAAAAACAGTGAATAAAATTCGTTTCTATTGCGTATACAATGTATCTTGGCACATCGTTTACTCGTACGGCGCATAATCAAATCAACCTACGGCAATAATGTAAAGCGCGTCGGTATAAAAAACGAAATATTCGAAAACAAAAGATGATGGAATTAAAAGGATATTGACTTTTTTCGTATCTTTTGATCCGGATATTATCGAGAATACTAGTCGTTCACCTTATTTTTATTATAATTATTTTTCTTTTTTTGCTTTCGGAGTGCAATACAACACGATCCTCGAAAGTTTTGTCCGCCTCCCGGTTAACCGTATTCAAACGCTCGAACACTGCGGCAGCCCGTCATGCACACGATCTGGATCGTCGAAATTGATTAAATCCGATATAAAATTACATCGTCGGACGGAAAAGCTTAATGTGATTTGACCGGTATGTGTGTGCGCCCGCGCGCGCTATACAAAATCTCCACTCCTAATCCTTTACACCGTATTAGTTAGATACGGCCTACGTCGGACGGAGAAAATGCAGTCGTCATGATTATTACACAACACTAACGGACAGATCTAACGTTCCGGTTGTAAATAAAAGCGACACGCGCGTTTAATTACGCGTATACCATCACCGAACTCATTCGGACTGAAGTTTGAACGTTTCGATTCGCATATGATTATATTTACTAGTGTACTAGTGTACTAAGGGAAATAAATTGATTACGTTTTCGGGAAAGTTGATAATTTAGGAAACGATAGTTTTTGATGATATTTCCTATACATCGTCAATAATTAGCACTAAGCAATATCTGAGTATTATGAGTACATCATTTTATTAACATGCACGTATTATTTTAGTCAATTTCATGTGATTTTCAGTACAACAAATTATACGTACGTACAAAATAATAAGCCTTCACAAGTAAAGTAAATATTAAAATATTTTTAGAACTTTTCTTTGTATAACGAAAATAAAAGACTCATTAAAATATTTTTAAAGAAAACGAAATTTAATAAAACCAAAAAATCGAAAAAATACAACAGTATGTTTATATAATACGAAAAATATTAATGAGTGTAGACCATAACGTGCTTCAATGTTGATGTGATGTGAATTTCATGCTATTAAAAACAAATTGTTTAACATAGTAATTCAATTTCATTGGGCTTTTTTGTGTTATCGAATTACCAAAGGAATTATTTATAGAAATAATACGATATGAACCGCGAACAATATAATTTGTTTCAAGTTATGACTTAAATTGAATTGTATATGCTTTTAAAAACCCATTAGCAAATTTCGATATTAATAACACAAATAAATATTATAAAAATAAAGTATTTAAAAAATATATATATATATATATATGAGAAATTAAAATTATAAGATTATATATTATAATTCGAAAACAATATTTATTCCATTAATCGTATCAGTTTTGTTAGGTTAAAGCCAACGCGTTTCTATTAGTATACCTATCAAACATGTATTTTTTTCAATGATATGCAATGTGACGAACAAAGAAAATATAATATATTTCCAAAAAAACTGAAATTTATCATTATTTGTTAAGTCAAACATATTTTTGAAAAACACAATTTGTAAATCTCAATCGTTTAGATTGCTAATGCTAATTAAGTAGTTCAGCTTTATATAATGTATAAAGTAGTAGCTTTATATAATGTTTAGACACCGATTTATAACTACCCCAAATTAATACACTGCATTAGTACAAAAGATTTATTTATTGTATTATTTTCATTAAGGTTAACAAATATTTATTATTATTTTAATTTTAATTAAAATTTGTCATAGTTTGTTGAAAGGAAGAAAACACTGATCGAAACGAACACAAAAGACTCCAATCACTATAAATAAGACTTAACTATATATTACGCAGTTGTACGAAGCTGTGTAAATACTAAAATAATCAGAATAATAAAACTGATCATAAACGATACACGTGAGCATTGGATACCTAGACTTTATAACTTGTTACTTTACTGTGAAACCATTCGGTCTACCAGGTTAAAAGAACATGCGCCAAAAAAGAAAACTGGGGAAAAAAAGTAAGTATGGCCAATACAATGACTGTAAAGAGAGTGGTGCCGAACACCCATCTCGTCCCTCTCCGATCATATCGACCCGAGCATTTATGCGTATTGCTTTTTCTTTTTTATTTTTTTGTACGGAATTTGAAAGCAATGATAAATCATTACGTGTGGAAAACGATTCGGAGTGAATTTCGTTATTGGTAATAGTGTTTGCCGGTTATTTTGTTCGCTTTGAAAAACGATAAGTGCTCATAAAAATAATTTATAAGTATGGACTTTCAACATATATTGAATACGGCAATAAATACAGCACGAAAGTCATGATATAATATTTCTTGTTATAAGTATTCAATGAAATTTAAAACTATTAAATTTAAAATTAATATAGTTGTAAGATTAAAAATGCATCAGTTTTACTGCGATTCTGAAAGACAAATATTTCGATTATTGAACAACACTATTAATTTGAAGGTGCACAACATTTCGAACGTGGTTGGCATTGTCACCAAAATAAAAATTACGTATTTTATGAGATAAACAACAAGTGGTTTTCATTTCAAAAATGTCTACAAACAAAAAAAATGTAAACATTCTTCAGAGATCCACTGACGTTCATAATAATCTTTCTCTCCAATCAACTTCAGGTTCATCACGCATTATAGCATAACTTCTTCTACTTTTCTTTATCTAATACTAACTCCTTATAATTTTTCACTCTTAGTATCTTTAGTTTTATCTAAACAGCACTGTTTAAGGCATCTTAGAGGCCTTTTTCCTTTTGTTTTTCTATTTTAAGGTTAATTTTGTATATCTTTTATCAATTTAATTTCGTTTCCTATTTGGACAAGTTCTTCAGTTGCTAACTTCATTATAATATTAATAAAAATATACATATATTATATATAACTAAAGATATTTGAAAATTATTAAAAAAAAAAAAAAAAAAAATAGTAAAAGTGTGTTTGAAAGACACAATTGTAACCATGATCTTTCTCAGGATTTTTCCGTATACTCTTTATTTTTTCTCGGTAAATTTTCCGAGTCTAAGTATTTATAAAAAAATATTTTATTTATAAAAATGTATTTTGTTATGTATATAACATAATTTGATTAAATATTGAGTATGCTTTTATTACGTTTTTTATAAATGTAATGAGTATATATATATATATAATATATATATATATATTGCACAATTTATTTTATTATCTCTACGTTAGTTAAATACTTTAATTATTACTAAATTAATCATACGAAACTATTACCATTAAATTAAACACATATGACGAACTCAATTATTGTAAATGTTTTCTAATAATAAACGCATATGGAAATGTACAAAAAAAAAAACTAAAAATAAATAACTTGTACATAATATGTATACATATACATTTAACGATGAAATATCAGAAAAATAAGTTTAAACATTTTACTTACTGTTTATATTATAAAATGTACGTGTTTTAATGAAAAGACTTAAAAAAAAGAAAAGTTTTAATATATGTTTTAAAACTAACATTTTTTAAAATTTAATATTGTATAAAAGTAAAATAATATGTCAACAAATATCATATTTTAATGTAGACAATTAAATTGATCTATATTAATAAACACAATAATACATACATATATATATATGTATTGAGACGGAAAATATTATTTATATATATATACCGAAATGTCAAATATCTAAAACATTATTATAACTACTGTACATATCATTTTATAACTAATAATCTTATGTAATGAAACAAATTTAATAATTATAAAATGTAATTCAGTCTCCAACAGTACATATATGATCATGTTGTGTTGTCTGCTCTTTCCATCATTTTACACGCTTTTCTATAATTTCAATTAAGATTCTGTCCGTGTGGTTTTAAAACTAAATCCATTTTAGAGTCCTACGCAGTGTCACAACTACCCGAGTGCGCAAGGTGTACATTGCACATCAGTCCTTATAGCATTTGCACATAGCTTCATTAAATATCTAGTTGTGACACTGGTCCAATATTTTTATTTTTTAAAATTTTTCTTAACAAAAAAACAGGACGTTTAATGATTTATGTTTAATTCATATAACGATAACAAATTATTTATATTTATACTGAAAAATATTATCGAATTTCAAATTTAATATGAGTAAAAATAATATTGCGTGATCATGACAGAAAATATGTACGAGTAATCATAATTATCATTCGTATACATTTTCTGAGTTAAACTCGATAACTATTATCGAGTTAAAATCACAATAATGTAATTATGTTTTATTTACACATTAAGACGATAGTTATAATATACGCTAAAAATCATGATCTTGCGATACATGTAAATAGTTTGCAATTCTAATATTATTTGAGAAATCGCGAGTTGTATCTGTTTTTGATTTAAATGAAATACGTTTTTGGTATTTATAAAATTATTTCTAGTTTAATACTACAATAGCTCGACGATTATAGCTGTATGAAATCAAAATGTAATACATAACTTATTAGCAGTCTATTATTTTCAAAACATTGTGTCCTGCACATTTTTTTTTTGACAATTAAGAAATTTAAGTAAATTTATTGTTTCTAACACTACATATATAGTTAAAATACATAAATAAAATTCAATTTTAAAAATTGAATTTGAAACCCCCTAAATCATCATTATCTTTTTATGGATTATTAGAAACAGAAGCAAAAGCAGCAGCTAGTAAATAAAAAAAAATTCTTTAAACATAGCAATTCACAAGTAGATATATGTCAATATACTAAAATATTGTATTTTTCTTCCTATTAATTAGAAAATTATACATATATAATATTTATTTTTATATTAATATGTATCAAGTAAATAGACAAAGTTGAAATAACTAAATAGATTATATAAATTATTATTATGTATAACTTGGAATACAAATTATTAAAATATTTTAGGTTAGTATAAGTGTACAACAATCAAGAATAAAATTAATTTATGGCATATTTTTAATATAATTCATATGCAATATTCAAAAAATATTTAGGCATCTACACTAGAATCATAATAAAGTATTGTATTATAGGTAGTGTATCGTATAGATATATAAGTAAATTTCACTAGCACATTTAAAATATTTTGTTAAAATATGTGAACCACTGTATACACATACAGATAGTTGTGATCGCCGATCTCTAATCTACAGTGAATATTGAATATTTTGATAAATTGATAATTTAAAAAAATATTTTTTTTAAATTCATAATGCACATTTGCATTTTTGAACTGCACATTATGTGTCGTACAGCATACTAAAATAAGCCCTGTTTATTAGGGACCGTAAAATAAGACGAAAGAAAATATGAAAGAAATGTGGCTTAAGAACAAAAACATAACAATACGCTACGATTATTACGTTTTGCATCGCGAAAGCGTGCGTTTCCCGAGAAAACAATATGTTGTTAAAACATCGTAAGCACATTATTAATTTGGTTTTGCGACGCGGTTGTTAGCGATAATAATATTCGTACGAAAATCCAATATTTTCCGAGGACACGTATGTATAACACGTAATTTCAACCAGTTGTCAAAATACGATACCAGTCGTTATAACAATAGTAACGCGCGTAGAAAACAATGCGAGAATGTCTATACACGACGGAAATTTCCCGTTCGCCGTTCGAATCGATAAGCACAAATTCTAAGCGCCTATTTGAACCCTCGTAATGTCGTCCGTATTATATACGACGCGCCCCCGCCGCCACATCCGTTTCATTCCGTGCGTATATATATATATATAGACCTCCGTCTGTATGTATAAACTGCTTGGCTCGCATTCCGGTACATCCTAGTTTTTGGTCTAGCAGGTGCGGGGAAAACATTCACCTGGCCCGGAACGCGTGTTAATTAACCGAACGGTTTGCGATTTTCCGGGCTACAAATGTTTACGACTTGTCGTCGTGTTTCGTGGGATGTTCCAATCGCGTTTATTGGGCACTTGGTTTCTATCGATATTTCGTACGTGTGTGTGTGTGTGTGTGTGTGTGTGTGCAAAAAAACGTGTAAGTCAATTAACTCTACGAACGACAAAGACCGCTGTATACGCTGAAGTGTGTAGTGTTTCGCGTACCGGACGAAAATGAAACGGTTTAAAGTATATGTTATGATATATGTACGAATATTTATTGTTTTTTGAAAAACGATAACAAAACCTCCTTGAAAAAATAATCGATCATAAAAATTGATTAATATTTTTAATACGGTGGGTGTCTAATAAAAATGTATATTAACGAAATCGTAGTGTCGATTCTTACACACACTGATTTTACATTTTCCAATCCATACTGCAGTAGTATATATTTTTATACGCATAATTTTATTTATAATATTCATCATACTTAATGGTATGATTAAGGAGACGTCCCCTTATAATTCGTCCTCCATATTTTTTGGCTTTTTTGGTAATTATTTCATACGGCAAATTTCCAAATGTCTTCGATTATATTTAATGATTTTCACATAATAAAACAACATGATATGTTAATGTGTAAAATTTTAACTATGAAAATTTTTTTCTATGTAAATTATTACCTACTTTTGATACAGAGTAAAATTGTTTAAATTCATTGTAATCGTTTATTTGTCTTGACAGAAAACATTAACGAAGTCGTTTAAAAAAATTCCACGATTTATTTGTTACTATCACGAAAATAAAATAGGTATATCCAATTGTATATATTGCAAATTAACCGTAAATGGTATTTTGAAAAAATCGATTTTAAAACTATCAAATGATTTTCAAGTATATGACGAATGACCAAAACCGAGCAATTTGGGAAATAAACCGATTGTAAACTACCATTTCGGTTTAGAGAAATCTAAAAGAATAATTGTATAGCTTCAAATCGAGTACTTTTTTGCAAAAATACATTGCAGTGGTATACATTTCAAAGTGTCTACACTGGTTTTGACGACGTACATATTATCGAATACTCAATAACGAAAAATTAGCGAAAACACCTAACTAATCTTACAAATCATACACAGGTTTTTATTATCTATTATAAAAATGATCAATTTGATGCACAATTGTTTATGACCGATACTTATATTTTCATTCTGGCAGAACTTAATTCAAAACAGAAAAAAATGATAAAATAATAGTAGCATAGGAAGCAAATGCATCATTCGCAGGTCGGGTGCTACGCAAGGAGGATGAAGCAAAGCGGAGGAACAATACGAGGAGAGGAACGCATGAACAATATATATAAATTAATATATAAACACAATATGAGCCAACCGGTCAAAATTAAGTGGATAGAACCATTCACCATGATTTTTTTATGCATGTTATTTTTCTTTTAAAATAAATGATGGGGTTCAGGAGTAGTAATAACTACAGATAAGTTCCTCCCCGATCTTCGGTTATAATATAAAACAAAGAGGAATACTATATGAATAAAGTATTATAAATGAATTTCGCAACCAAAATTACATGTTTTTTTTGTGAAAATTGTTTTGTAATATTCAATACAAAATACGATTTAGAGTTAATAATTCATATTTTTTTTTTTTTTTTACAAAAATGTATTGCGAAATTTACGTGTGTTTTCAATAAATAATTACAATTGATTGTTTTATTAGGTACCTTGATTTGTTTTAATTTTTCCAGCCATTCTCATAATTTTCCCTCAAAGAAATATTCAATAAAAATGTTAAAAATATAATATATTAGTTTTGTTGTGTATATACATAATGTTATACAATATTTTGTACTATAATATATAATAAATATCCTTTTGGGAATTTATTTTATTTCTCTTAAACAAATAATGGTTAAGTCTTGTTGAGAATAAAATCAAGAACAGTTTTCGGGACATCAGTCATAAGTCCAAATAATTTAGGAAAATATAAAATGTACTTACTGCATTATACTAATTGCTAGTATTAAAAACAAAAATAAGTAGGAAAGTTTTGAATATTTCCAAATAAGTATTTTAAATATAAAATATTAAATAATGATATTCCTCAAATTATTATATTTTTAAACATTTTAACGGTTGCATTTTATTATTTTATATGTTGCGGGTAACATTGAATTTATCCATGCTACTTGGATAATTCTGGGCACAAAATTATTTCATTGTTTTGTTATAAAGAGTTCGCAGTCAAATATTTACTTTTCGATGAATAATGTATGAAATCGGGTACGATCTTACATTGATCACTTATATAACTGTGTAATTTTATTTTATTATTTTAAATAATTTTTTATTTGGTGATAAATATTTGAAATGCGACAGTAAAACGATTTAAAAAAAAGCTTTATTTTATATTTATATATTTATGTATTTTTTATATTTTTAAAACTATTTGTTTCTACCGTTGTTTAAGCTGTGATTAAAACTGGAATACTTTGTCTAAAGGTCGAAAATATATCGTTACATTGCAGTCATACGCGAAGTGAATTTTACTTTTGTTAAATTAAATCAATTAGAAATATAATGAAAACAAAAACCTTCTCAAATTGTCGTTTATTAATGACACGAAATGAATCAACAAGTGTCGTAAACACTTTAATGCAAAATGAGTTTGTAATTTCGAAAATACACATCGAATTATACTTCGTAAAAGTATATTTACTATAAATATATTATTACTATATTTCATTATTAATGAATTTAAAATAAGACGGGAAAATGTTTACCGTTCAAAGTGTTCTAACAATATCTTATCAAATCCATTAAATTCATTGACAGATGACGTGATAATAATTGACTTTTAATTTTCATTACAATATTCTCTCCCTTATTTTCCCGACTCTTCATCCTTTCATCGTGTCACCACCACCACTGACGGCGATATATATTTTTTATTATTTTTACATCAGAAACTGTTATCGGGTTATTAATATACATTTAATTCATCGCGACTTTAGGGACGAATACCGTTTTTCCGGGAATTAAGACCAAAAAGTTTTCTTTTATTAAATAACTCCGTCGACGTGTTCTTTTTTAACTTCTCTTTTCATTGTTTACAAAAACGGAGTGTAAAACAACACTGGAAAGAGATATGTTGCGAACATAGTCGGCGACCTATTTTATCACTTACAAAACAGTAAAATATTCAAATAAAGTTAAATAGAATACAAATTATAATTATTTAGACAGACCATTTTTCATTCGCAACAATTCTCCAAAAAGTTTATGGTACGTGACTTTGTATTTTCTTACACTGAATCACGCCCGTATCATATCAGTTTCGAACGAAATATGATAAACCGACGCAAACGGAATATTAGACAACAATTATTTGTTTCTGCGTCTGCGTTAGTGCGGGTCGACTTAATAGACGGAAGAAATACTCGATAAGTTTTGTGTAGTGGCCCACCAGCAAAGTCCTCGATCATTCCGCCGTCCAACACAGTAATTTCAAACTCTCCGTACCATTGCTGGAAATCCATGTTATGTGACAAATGATGCCTTTCCTAGAGACTTAGGGGTAAGTACCGACATGGAACTGGCTAGAATGCATTATTTACGCTTTCGTTTGAAACTCAGTTCTAAGCCGTTAATTAAAATAATGAGCTTTTCTTCATCCCCAATAAATTCACTCGTATCAAAAGACTAAAAAGTAACTGGAATCGGGATCAACTATAAAAATCATGAGCGAAATTAAAAAAGAAAAATTCATTCATCCAAAAAAATGTATTTTAACATAATTTATAAATAATTGTTTAGTGAGCTTATAGATTTCAGATTGGTGTTTTCTTTTACTCAATAGTAATAAATAAAAATTTTGATTACCATTTAAACAATAAATAATTATATTTATTTATCTATAATGTGTTCTTTTGTAATGGGTGAAAATCTAGTACGAATATGTAATATTTGAAAATCTAGTACCATTATGCAAAATCTTAACTAATACTTGTTTTTAACCAAACGTATTTGTTTAAGTTTATTGGAATTTAATAAAGAATACGGTGAACTTAGAATATTTATTTATAAGTAAGTCCAACATATAATAATGTCGATTAATAATTATTATTTGGAACGTTTTCGAACTTCAAATTACTTTTAAGAATTTATTGTTTTATGTTCATTTTTTGTTTTTAATTAAAATTTCGAAACATGAAAACTTGAAATATTGGTTTAGAATGTAAATCGAATTGCTGCACAACTCTATTTAAAATAAAAAACCCGTATTATTCACAATTTATTTTTGTTAACGTTTTTATAAAAGCTCATGAACGTCGACTAAAACTGAAATCCTGCCACCCAATTCATCATCCAATGTCATAATGTCATTGTTAATGCTTTTAAATAAATATATAAAGATAACATATAATATTGTTTGGAGACAAGTTAACACGGAAGTGTCAACCAGTGCAAGTTCAGTATTTCCGTCTTGGGTGAAATTTGAATAAATTGTTTTTAATTAAAATAAATATTTTGAAAGAAAAACAAATAATGTATTTAGTTAAAAAATATATTATTTTCAATATTTGGTTTTAATAATGTTTACGACAATCCTATTTAAATTGAATTTGTAAACAAATCGTAACTGGATTTAAAATGTAATCAAATTAATTAATTTCGTCCAAAAGTAAGTGTTCTGTTCGAAAAATTTTTCCGTATAAATTATAAATAGCAATTCAAATGCTAAACAATGAAAAAAAATTCTATATTACATTATATTATTATGTATTTTATTCAAAAACTACGAATTAAAATCATATCACTTTACACAAACCTATACATTTATATGAATTAATAATAATTTGTCTCTAATATTTTCATATATGTGTTTCAAAATTCATAAAACATATAAAATTAAAAATCGTATAAAGTATTACTATATTCACATCTTAAAAAAATTCAATAACACCGAAAATATAGGTTTTACTTACGATAAATTTCTAACTGTAATGTCGACAGGGAATGATGTTTCACAGATCTGTAAAATACAAACATTTGGTTAATCAATAATCGAATAACTTATATTATATTTACATTATGATATTAATTTTGTACAAATTGTTATAAGTTATTAGTATTTAAATAGTTTTCAATACATTTTAGATACGAGTTTTAGTTTATCTCTTAGTTTTAGTTTTTTTAATGCTCACTTCATTTTATCAATATTCTAAGAACCATATAGAACTAAACAATGTTACGATACCGTAAATATGTTTCTCAAACATTTCGACCCAATACAAGTTACACCACTTTAGGGCTTACAAACAATTAAACTTACTATTACTATTAACATTATTTATTATATATAATTGTAAGTAATTTCTGTTCTTTTTTTTTGGTTTCTCCTAATGTATTTCATTATTCAGACTTGTTGTGCATGAAAATCATGTATTTTATTAAATATAACTAAAGAAATTTAATTTAATTATTAATTTTTTAAAAAATTGTTATTGTATAAATATATAATATATAGAACAATGATACAAAAAAAAAATAAAATACTAATGTTGAATTATAATACTCATACAATTGAGCGTTACATTTGTTTTATATATTAAAATAATAATCCATTACGTATGTGCACTAAACAGAGCGAAATGTATTTTGAAAATCTTTTTGTCATATATGTCAATTGAATTATCTTAATAACTGAATATATAAAATAAAATAAAATTTTTTAGGTATGTTTTCTTTAATTTATAACTTTGGATAAAATTGTGTTATTTTTATTAATTAAATACACGTTTTGATCAATTTTGAATTAACTTTATAATAATGAAAGACAAATATTTAAAACTGAAAAGCACATTAATGAATAAGTTTTTAGGAGAAAAAATTAACTGAATGCAATATAATATTATGTTTTCACGTTGAGATCAAGCATTGACAAAACGTGAAAAAATTCAAAGTTCAATTACAAGGAAAATCTGAGTTTAAAAATGATTTCAAGCGTAAATTATTAAGATAAATCAATATAATCTTTTGTTTCCGCAAAATTAAATTCTATTCAATTCACATATAATTCCAAACAATACCGTTTTCAATTTAAAAAATAATTCTATCTAACCCTACGAGTTTGTCTTAACTATAATATATATATATATATAAAAAAAATAAAAATGTACATAGAAATATTAATTAATATCACGCCATCGTCGACGTTGTCATCATCATCATCATTATCATCATCATCATCATCATCATTATCATCATCAGTTACCGCGATAATTTAATTTCTCTCCAGTCGAAGTTTAAACACCCTCAAATACGCGACTATATCGTCTTGGACATTGGTGTTCGTCGATTTACAAGTTTAAATTCCCCCTCGGCGAAAGGAAAAGCCCACATTATACAAGTTTCGGTCAATGCCCGCAGAGACACAAAATGAGCATAAGTGCGACCTACAAAATCCCTCCCTTTCATCAATCGCCATAATATAATGTGATTATTTCTCACGTGATCGATTCATTGACCACCAATAAATATATATATATATATATTTACGAAACGTATAACATTTTATTAGATTACAGCGTGACTACCACCGGGATTTATGATTTGGTAAAAAACTATTTATCGTCGCTATAGCACAGGGCTGCATCCGGTTCATTGGCAGTGTTGCCAAATGCAATTCAACACGAAGTATGATAGATCAAAATGGGAACATTATAAAGAATATGGGACTTGTATAATTACAAGAGTCGAATAGTGCACATGAGATGATGAACGGTTGCAATCTCCAAGACATTTTGTCCATCAACATAACGTGAATAGCATCAATTTGTGGTTAACCATGTACATTTTTCTGTATAGTACACTTATATAACAGTGATAAGTTATTTCCAACTGCAACATGAGCTGTGTACCATTTATTTCGAAAACGTCACATTTCCGGTGATCACTCTGTACGTAGTAAACGAGTCGAAAAAAATATATTACCTGCCATCGTTTTTAATACATATTATAACGTTGCGGTGTGTAAATTATTTTAACAACTTGAAACTTAGCAGCACAGGGAACTCAATATTTAACTTATTTGCTATTCGTCTTAGTTGGCAGTAAAATAAATGTGTATATGCGCATATACGGTACAAAATGGTTAACGATGTAAATAAAAACTTTGTAGGCGCAAATAATTTAATCACTCGTAGTCGTCTTTTGGGATTTGCACTGTCTTTTGAGGAATAACAACAACAACAGCAATAATTATAATACAACATTTTTCCGCGTTCAAACATCTAATTACACTATATATACATTTTGTATTCCACTATTAATCATACAGGCAAAACGATAAATTTCCATTTTTATTTGAATTATATTATATTTAAACACGGAACAACCAAATTAAATATTTATCGCGTATTTCGCTAGTTATGATAATATATCGTAATTCAAACGATTTTGGTTTTCGCAGGAAAAACATTTATAATTGACTGGAGACGGATTTTTTAACCAAAAATCAATAATTATCGTATGCGTTTTACATACGACTGATTAAAAGATATTACATGAAATATATAAACGTGAACGACAGTTTTTTTAACTTACGTTTACGAAGCGAATACTGTGAAAACGGAAAACTAAAAATCGATTTACCTTAAACTTATGTTTTCCTGTGGGAAAATCTAAACAATTTCATCATTATTCGTTCACATATCATTAAAACCCTTTATTATTATTTTTTCAAAGGGCAGTCCAACTAAATTACCTGTATTTTTTTTTTATTATACACTACTGACTTAAGCGTGAAGGTCAAAGCCAATCGTTACGGTCCACCTTTTACGCCATATGTCGAAATTGACCACTAACCGTTAATAGCATTATATAATATGATCAAAAGAACGCAATATTATCCACCATTCAATTAAAAACATTTCCAATATGTATAGTAAATCAAATATAGAGAGAATGTTGAGTGAAAATTATTTATGGTCTAATGCTCATATGAAGGTGTATGTGATGTGACCCATACTGGCATTATTTATATTCGGGAACCAATTGTTCGTAATTGAAAATAATTAATAAAATATGTATAAAATCCGTAAAAAATGTGGAGTTTCAATGTTTGCATATCAAATAACACAAATGTCAATGATGTACGCACAATACTGGTTTCTGACTAATAGGAAAAATATTACAAGGTCTATTCTTTATGGATATTCATGAGTTAATATCAAAATGACCCAAAAGCGCATACATACACACACACATGAATATATACTCAAACTTATTCGTATGCTGACCGTCGGTTATATATATATATATATATGGGTGTTCCGTGAATAACTGCTCAACAGATTTCGTTGATACGACACCACAGGGATCGTAGGATCAGGTACATTTGCACGGCGGTTTTTCCTTTGGGAATAGACCCTCGTCAAAACTTCTTAACCGTCCGAAGAAATATATAGCAGTCACGTAGCTGCGATTTGCTTAATGTTATAAATGCATCCATTAAGCGTTTGTGTGATTTCGCTGCTAAAAAAAATGAATTTTTGATAAACATATCTTTTCTTTCGAATCCCAAACATCGTTCAAAAGTCATTGTTCGTAACGGGTATAAAATCCCGTCGACAATTAGCAGATATCGTTGTAGAAAACTAAATAAAGTCGGTTCGACCACAATAAACGTACGTTAAAACGGACGATGGGAAAATTAAAAGGGTAACGTCAGAATAAATTAGCTGCGACGATTTGACGTTTATAGTAAAAAACCGTGTGTTACCGCGAGAAACGATTGGTAGCGGAAACATTTATTTTTTAGCACGAAATCTCTCTCCATTCATTCGTTACTGGTTTTTTTCCGTTATTATCTTTTTTAAAATGCCCTATCCATTAGTATATAGTAGCGACCGAAGACTGTGTGCAGAGAATGGGCATCGTACAGGTTTGTTTGGAGCCATCGAAAGACGGCGGGACACAGAATCCATTTGGGTTTAACTCACAGACGATAACACACACACACACACACACTAGTACAAGTAGAGTCTTTCTTGCGCGTATTGATTAACTGCCGACACGCCGCACATACAATTATATATATATATGTGTGTGTGTGTGTGTGTGTGTTCAAGTACAAACAAAAGTACAGTGCGCGCGAGCGCGTGTGTGTATATGTGTTTATGTGCGCACGTAAGTACGGTTTCCCAAAACGGCGGCGGTAGGGAAATTCGCATGCGGGACGTCTGTGCAGGTGGCAGAGGAAAGGAGTTTCAAGGTTTGTGCGCGGAGACGCGGGCGGGTCATAGGATAAAACGCGCGGCTGGCGGAAATCGTGTCAGGTTGCCAAAAACCCGCGGCGGAGTCCTGCGAACGGTAAAGGATTATTCTCCACCGTATTCATACGCGTATTTATACGTATATATGTTTACTGTAAATTCATACACACCCTCCGCCAACAATCCTTTTCCTCGGTTAATTCCGCGAAACCGACTACTCTGTATTACTATTATACAACACCGCCGCACACCTAACACTCGGTTCACCGATCCTTTTTTCCACGCGCGCGCACACACACACACACACGTATACTGGCGGCGACGACGACGTTTACCGTTTTACTATTTTTTACACGTGACCTTCCGCCGCCTTCGCCGAGTCCCGGAACTCGCGACGCCTCACAGTCGTCCAACATTCAATTTCAGCCGGACAAAATGTAATGACGGGGCAATTTTTTTATTCTGGTTTCTTACGAGATCAAGACTGATGGCGATTAAAAAATAACAACATTTTTAATCTATTTTCTTAACCCAGACATAGTTGGGAAAACGATTGAAACATTTATTATGAGCGTTGACAATGTGTATACATTTTGTTTTTTCTTTTTTGCATTGAACCGTACGAATATATTTTATCCTAATTTATGAACGAAAAGTCGCATATAATGATTTTTGTTTGTTAGAAATGAGAACGCGGGTTTTTTTTAATATAAAAAAATATTATAAATAAATATTTTCGTAAAGTATAATATTATTTGTTAAATTATTTCTACATTTTCACCGATACTAAATAACTTGTTATCAACATATTACACCTATACTATATACATTTAAAATAGATTGAATTAATTAATATTTAATATTCGATGTTTACCATTCAGTATGTTAAGAAGTGGTGATCAATTCAGTTCCTGTGTAAGACTTGTATTAAATATTTAGTATTAAATGTATATAGTTAAAAACAAACACAATTGAAGCGAATAAGATTAAAAGTAGCGTCCAACAAAAATTATAAATCGTTTAGGGAGTGTCACGCTTGAAACTATCTCGGTTATGTCGAGATGAATATTTAATATATATGTGGCGACTATATGTACACAAACACACACACACACACATATGTACATTTATATATATACATTAAACAATAAAAGATAGGTGAGACGGTGACAGGGAAGAGGGATGGAAGAAAGAAAACGGCTGAAAGTCGTAAATTCGGGCGCACGTCGTCTTCACTCTGCTGCGATATTTACAACAATGCGCGATTACAATTACGTAATCAACTAGAATAGCAAAACAATATTGGCGTATTATTGTTTTCACCTCCACTCAGCTCATTAACCGTTATAATTTATTTCTTACGTTTTAAACGAATATAATCAATGGAATTTGAGAAAATTATTTGTTTCGAATTTTTGTTATTTTTTCCACTTGGCAACTAATTTTCGTTTTAGACTTGTTATTATTTATGCAACATTTCTGTATTTATTCACAAAAATACCTGAGAAGAAAACCTGTAAATTTTACGTTAAGACAACGCTATGCGTACATGCACTTTAATCATGACATTTACGCGTCTTGATTACTATATAAAGGAAGTAGTAGTATGTAGTACGTATATAATTTTTTTTCGAAAATGTCTAGTAAGAAAATAGATCACTTGTATCCATTCGAATCGCCACTGACGTGTTAAACGATATTTGAATAGTACGAAACGAAACAAACCAACAACAGGGTGTAATTTTTTTTTTGGCTTGGTTAAAATAAAAACATCGAATAGAGATGATTATTATTTACAGGTTGGAAACGAAGAACAAGGATTTCGGGTCATCATGGTTTATGATAATCTGAATTCGTGTCTAGACTACCGGAACAAAATTCTAATCCGGTAAACGACGGCGTCGAAAAAAGAAAGAAAAATTACTGACCGAATATTTTTGTAAGTCCGTGTTCATTTCCGCGTAATGATATTTTTGTGTTACGGTGCATTATTAATAAAACAAACAAAAATGTCTAAAACAGTGAGATAATGAAATACAAACGACGACCATGACGAGTTGCCGAGTTTACAGAATCTTAAAATATGAGTATGGTGTTCGGGAGAAAAGAGTACCATCCCATTAAGTAGATTCAATGACGCTGAGTTTATCCTTACACTTTTAGTTCAATATAGAGCTAAAAAATGTATAGAAAGGGACACCTGTATCTATTGTCTTGTCAAGTTCGATTTATACTAATGTGTGTGAGGTTTAGTCGTAAATTCCGTGTTTTCTTTCGTTTATTATTGAATATATTACGAGAAAACAAAATATTCTAAGCATATCAATGAGAGGTATGAGCTGATCGATATTAACTCGGTCAAGTAGACACTTTCCCTTTCAATTGGATGACACATTCTGATGGAGTTTTTCAAACTGAAACACGATTATTCCTCGAAAAACCAATTTCATCTTAATGACCTACTATTGGATCGTATACAATTATGGTGTTTTAAGAATACAAATTAATTTTTAAATAGTTCGTAATTTTTCGTATTTCAAAACAAAAAATTTTTGTCTACAAATGTTTTTTCTGGTGCACTTTAATTTCGAAACACTATATCACAAATATTACTAAACGAACATTCGTTTAGAATAGTTTATCGAAGTTGACAATTTATCATAACTTTCAAAATAATCATAATATTGAATCAAACTGGTGATTTTCTCACTAGAAATCACATTCACAGCAATCTAACTTTCCCAGATATTCTATTTAATTATTTAGTGACAATTTGAGAAATTTACTGTTTTGTACACAAAATATAACGGGGAAATAAAAATAATAGAAATGTGCATTAACAAGTTAAAAATTAAAATTAAGTTAAAATAAAAGCAATTATTTAAATTGTTTATGTAGTCTTTGATAAAATAAACATAATAGTATTGAAAACTATAACAGACGTTGGAAGACCTTATCCCATTTTCCGCTATATTTTAATGCTGATTAAATTGTTAACTTTTCAGTTATGTAGTTTAAAATAATAATAATATGGATTCACTGGATTAAAAAATGAAAACATGTAAAATTCGTTTAGTCTTTTTTTTTGAATCTCGATATTTATTTATATATTTGAAAGTTAAAATGGTATACATGATAACGTCATAATAACGACATTATAAATTGTAATATAATAGAAATCGAATACAGAACGTTAGGTACCGTATAGTTACAATATTTATTTAATTTCAACACACCATCGTCGGCGGGATCGGAGTGAGCTATTTTTATAATTAGAGCTATTAAAAATATTATGTGTATGATTAAACTTAAACGAAACAATTTTCATTAACGTTATAGTTTATACTTCCTCGTCCTTTTCATTACGACGTACATTATATAATTTAATGGTTGTAAATAAAATATCTTAAAACTAATAACAATAACAATAAAACCATCAAATATTTAACGACATACGTACACCTTACTTTATTCATAGTAATTTTATTGATATAATAATCACATTTTTATAAAATCATCAATCATTTTTTAATACACTGTAGAATGTTTATTTTATATAAACAAATAATATATTTTAATTGTGTACATAAATAAAAAAATTTTACACGATCGTTGATAAAAAAAATTAAAACCAAATAAATTATAGCCATATGAAAACTCGATTAAAACTTGTTTAAATTATATATATTTTACGCTTAAATTAAGCACATATTTTATTCTCAATGTAATTTTTTAACAAAAATGTCCTATTATATTATATAAGATAAGTAATAGAGTATAGTCATATTACCCCTTTCAAGGTCAATTATGTAATATTGTCTTCATAATAAACCAAACGTATACAATTATATTATGTGTTTTTATAAAGAACAAAACTCTTGAAATCATAGTATTTGTTTTCGAACAATGATTGAAAATGAATTGTGTTTTCCCATGAGGTGTTTTTTTATATATATATATATATATAATATTGTCGTAAGTGTGTATACCGTTATTCATTTAGTTCATTTATTTTGCACTTAATGAAATTACGGGAATTATTGTTACGATTATAGTTTTCATTATAATAATAAATTGTCCTCGGTCGGGCATCAAGTGATATGATAATATTACAATTTTATTTTATCTTGAAATATTATAATATATTCAAATTCGTGTGCACCCTTAAGTTTGTCTATTGATAAACGACCGTATAGTAGGTAGGTCTGTTTTTGACATTTCGCGAATGCTGACGTTTATGATTTAAGTTCCAAATGGAAATTTAATGAATAATCATTTTTGAACCGTATATACCTGTAAATAGATATCTTATATTACTGTAAAGTAAATAAAAAATAAATTTACAAATAGGTAAGTGTTCATAATAAGTACATATTACGTGGACATTGACGTTGTATAGTATAGAACTGTTAAAAAAAAACACCCGCTATAAATAATTTTGATTTTAGACGTATATTCTAATAATATTATTAAAAAAAAACACATGTTCATGATAAATTTTTTTTAAACTGACAATGGTTTAAATAATGAACATAAACTGTTCTTGAATTAATTATACACAAAATAATTTATTATAAAGTTAATATTATAGAACTTCATAATTTTTAGTTATTGCATCAATGGTACGTATGTGAATTTTAATTTAATTTAATTTAAATATATATATGTATGTAGTGTTTTCATTCCGTGCACATTTCAACGTTATCCAAACAAATGCTATAAAACTTCAACTATTATCCCAAAAATACGATCAGTATTATTATAAAGTTTGAAAAACCATATTTAAAAAAAAAAAAATATATATATAATAATGACGTAGCCATTTATGTTCTGCTTGAACCTCTTCAATTACATGAGTTTATCACCATTTCGGTATTCAGTACATGTTTGCTCTGTCAAAATCTGTTTGGAAATTGTTTTTTAATCTAAAAATGGTCCTTAGAGAATATTTTTATTTAACTTTCACTTATAAAAGTTCTGCCGGAAAAGTTTATAATATTATATTATTATAGTCACTTTACTTTGTACTACTCTTAAGTAAACTATATTAAACATTTAATTATTTTCATAATATAATTTAAATGTTTTCTTTATTACTATTAAATAGTTAGGTTAGGTAATTAAAAACAGAATAATATTGTATTCTTAATTAGACACAATACTATTAAATAATTTATTGCGGTTTATCGTGATATTATAAGTATTACTATTTTGGAACAACAAAATATTCGAGTACAATAAATTGTATACAAATAATCAGTTTATTTTTTAGAATGTTGCAAATAAAAATGAAAGAAAAAGTAACTTTTTAAAAGAAGTTCTTAGTAATTTGATCTGGCCGGTTCTTTTGTTACCGGTTCCTCTTGGTCCGGTTCCAGTTCCCGAATTCAACTCAAAAATAACAGTCGTAATCAAATTTTATTTTTTTAAAAATTTCAAATAAACATAATATAATATATTCAAAATTGTAAACAAACCAAAATGCAAAAATTTGTATTATAAATCCAATATTTTATGTATTGGCACGTTTACGATTATGTGTTAACTTGTGTGAAATGATTATTGGGACAATAACAATGATGATATTGTGTACACGTAATATTATATGCCGTGAATCGACTTAACGCGTTTTGACTTGTTACATTGTTTGTGTAATATCGTAACTATAACATAGACGTCATTAATTCTCTGGTCGGTCAGAAAATCGCTCTACCTACCGAATCATTTAATTATAGACACGCACATTTATATGAATGACCACTGGTTTTACTACGCATAATAGACCGTAAAGTCCATTGTAATCGCACTACAGTGAAAATCAACGAGTAATTAATAATAATGACACAAAATCAAAGCGTAAACAATATTTATTCATACGTCTGTAAGCTATCAAAGAATTTAAAAATAATAAACACTTTCCAAAAAAATTTTATACAATATTTTCTGTTTTTTCTATTTAATTGAAATAATTCACATTTATATTAATTGATAACTGCGATTAACTTATGCAAATATTACGTGAAACTGAATGTTTGTCTGTTTTCATTTTATAATGATTTTTTGGAAACGGATTTCGACGTAAATATTATTATAAGTTGAATAATTTAAAAACGAACTAATATCATTTAACTCAACTTGTTTATTTTTCTTCATTTAATAATAATATACTATATTGTTTGGCTTTGGACAGAAAAGAAACGATGTTATTTATAACCTAACTGTTTGTATGAAAATAGTCATTAAACGGTATTATCCCAAGAAAGGATTGATATACATTACGGGAGTTCAATATTAATGTCAATAGAAAATATGTATACTTCATTATATGGTGAATTGGCCGATTCATTGATCCAAACTAACTATATAATTTTTAGCAAAGAATTCGAACAAAACTATAATCATACATGTGGTTTACATGATGACATTGAAATTCTGGATGTCGTATAGTAAAAGTAAAATCTAAAATTCTTTCTACTGCATATTTACATATATATATATTATTAAAGAAAACTCGAAAAAGACACATACATTACCAACGTTGAATCAACTAAAAAACCCCGCTATTTTTCTTTTATGCAAAGTTAAAGGTCACAAAATCTACTATTGTTAAACTTTACTCTTTTCCACTTTCGAAGTCATCGTAACCAATTCAAACGAAGCTTGTCAAAAGTGCATTCTCTAACAACCACTAAATATTTAACTGTGACGAGCGATTCTTCCGAGTACTTTACTCAGCCTGATTCACACCTTTGTATTTCAAAGGCATCCAAATTGATTATTTTATTTAAACGTGTTAATAATAGAATTTTGTTTTGTGAAGTAAAATAGTAAATAATTGAGTTATAAAATATTACGGAATATCCTTTCCCATTGGTTTTATTAAATTTTTTACTAAAAAAAAAAAAAGAAATGTATTAATCATATACGAAAGGAAGTTATTTTTAAAATTATTCCATTCATACATAAATGGTTTATATAATAAAATATGTTTGATTTTCATTTATATATATATATATTTATATTTATATAAAAAACATATTTTATTATATAAACCATTTATGTATGAATGGAATAATTTTAAAAATAACTTCCTTTTGTATATGATTAATACATTTCATTTCTTTTTTTAGTAAAAAATTTAAGTATATTTATATGTATATATACATATATATATATATATATATATATACTTTTTTCTTTTTTTGACAACTATTAAATGAAAACTCGTCTAAATTTTTTACAATTTTTTCCACTTTCTCGCGCAATCTCTCTTTCCCTTTGATATTCATCAAAATATTAAATAACAATATATTTTTTAATAATCCCTTGTCAAATATTTTCGTCTTATATCAGATAGAAATTAATTTCTAAGTATTTTTATTGACATTAATCAAAAACCGAATAAACTTCTTATACATATTATTCTTCTTCTTACATATGGCTAATATAGTTATACTTATATGTATAAGTTATAATCGTTTGAATTTCAGACAAAGTGAGTGAAATAAATTATTAATCAAAACACAAACAGATGATGTTTATTATTTTCTAACTGAAATTCACCAATAAAATATACTGTGTTTATAATATAGTAATCGATTTATACAAATAATGAATTATCTTTACAATTCTTTTTTTTCACATAATGTATAATATTTAATAAATGATATTACACATAACATAAAACATGCTAAGCCAATGTGCTTATTGTATAATAACATACTATTGAAAACCACGTTCAAATCTATACTTAGGTACATTACGTTCAGAGTAATAGAATACTAAGTTATAGCGTTAAACAAAAATCCTCGTTAAGCAAAACATATAATGTATTTTTCGTGGCCAAACATGTCAAGTCGACCAGTTATTAATAAACCTAATAATTATATATCCAACCAAAACTAAACGTGTATTGATTTTGCAAACATCACATTTCTATATTATTAGTGAGATAATAATAATCTCTTTGAAATCTTCACTTCACTGGTTTTGTTGACCAGCTAAACACGCAAATTTGTACGGCAAACAACCTCGTTACGAAATCTCGACTAATTATACTTACTGTTTGCGTATAGCGATGTTTAGAATCCATTCAGATAACTTATTTGCACAGTGACGATCCCTATTCGCAGCAATATCAACTACGTCAATTAGTTTTATCGATAAACTTGTTTTATGTGTACATTATTATATACATATACATATACATACATACATACATACATACATAATATATATATATATATATATATATATGTATTCCTAGTATAATAACTTACAATTTACACGTATACCTCGGGTTTAAGGAAACAACAATAATAAGCAAGATGCGGATCCTTTGAACGGAAATAGTATTAGAGAGTATATGTACTAACTACTCGCTATAGCATTTGAATCGCTGGCTTTACTCGCAAACTCCGGAAAAATATAGTGCAATCAAATGTTTGTTTGCTAACAACACCGTACGTTTTATGTGATCTCTCAACGCTCAACTTTTTCTCCCGAATGCAATTTGCTGGATCGTTAATATACGTTTTACAATATATTTGACTTCTGACCTGGTAGGTTGTAAGCTTGACGAACCGCTCGTTAAAAGAGTAAACATGCTCGAGACAAATTATAATGGTATCCGACATGTCTGTACTAGATTCGTCTTAACGCGGAAAAAAATATAACTATATTATAAAACATGATTATGTTTCAATTTAAACCAAATGAA
The DNA here is from genome assembly GCA_019022885.1 of Schlechtendalia chinensis. Classification (NCBI taxonomy): domain Eukaryota; kingdom Metazoa; phylum Arthropoda; class Insecta; order Hemiptera; family Aphididae; genus Schlechtendalia; species Schlechtendalia chinensis. The sequence continues at coordinate 7,573,915 of CM032341.1, forward strand.
ATTCAAGTTCAAATTTATTAAACCTTTAAATTTAGAACGTGAAGATCTTTAAATCAGAAATATATAGCTTATCGTTACGAAATGAAAAATTTACGAATACTTAATATTTACTTTTATATGATTAGAATTAAAATAATATCAGTGGTTTCAATTTTCCATGTTCTGAATATAAAATTGCTATAAAATTAATTTTTCAAAACAAGTGAAAATTATTTACATTTTATACTTCTAGTAAATTAAAAAATAAAATTGTGAACTTAATATAATATATATATATATATATATTTAAAAACAAATGTAATGTATAAAGTAAACTATATTCTGGTAAAAATATAGTTATTTAAATACTCTCGAGGAGAGCAAAATCATTGAATGTTATGAATGTGTTGAAGCTTTCATAAATTGTTAATTTCCTGACATTGTTTTCAGATATATCCATGTGGGTAGTTTTGGACTGACATTTCGATTGGATGTTACGTTATGATTTAAATATATTTATTAAAATGAAAAAATTTCGTATAATGTAACAACACAAATTCCAAACTTAAATCGATTATAAAATCACAATTTTTAAATTATTTAGATTATTTAAGAAAATAAAAACAAAATATATCTATTTATAGAACTATCATGAACGATTATTTAAATATAGTTGGATACATTTACGTTTTCCACGATGGGCACTATTTATATGATAATTTTTATAGAACTTCATTCTGAAGAAAAAACATAAAATACGATAATAGATAACAGAGACATTATGTGTTAATAAAAATACGTAAATAAAAACGTCTAAATATTTGTGCAGAAGTTAATATATATAATACATTAATGTATTGAACATAATTTTCAAACCAAGCCATTTTTTTAATTTTTTTATTTAATTATTTTATAATATATTATTATTATTTAACAATTTTAATTATTGACTAATTCGTGATATATAAATATACATTATTTAAAATTAAGGAAAGTCACAGCAAAGAAAAAAACGATACGATAAATAAAGGATATAGTAAGTTCGGAATCATTAATTTCTCGTATTTTAATTCCCTAAAGAAGACAGACATCATCATTATAATTATTAAATTTAATTTCGTTATTGAAGATACTTAACGTGTTGTATATTTTTTAATTTTATACAAAGTTATCTATAAATTAAGTTAAATCATCAATGTTACAGGAAACGTTGAATACTATATATATACTGTGAAGGATTTTTTTCTTTTTTTCATACAACTATTTTATTGCTATTTACAATATAATAACTTTGAACTGAGTAAAATAATTGTTTTATAGTTCATTTTTAAAATTAAAAAAATCATAAAAATAAATTTTAACTAAATTTATATTTTAGATTCTGGGTAAAGCAAAGAATGTATTGGTTCTTTTTATTATTATTATTATTATGTGTGTGAACACTTTTTCGTGTAGAAGTGTTCGGATGATCTCGACATTTGCTACGTTTCCATTGTAAAAGATATTTTTCTAGCAATTTATTTGACATGTTTTTTGATTTTTTTAGTAATTATTTCTTATGTTTAATTTAAAATAAGCCAAAAATTGCAACAAAAAAAATCAACCATACAATTTTCATTATGTTCGTTTTAGACATAAAAAATTGTTGTAGATTTTAAAAGTTAAAAGTGTAATACAAACTTAGACAAACATAATATTTATTATACTCTATTGATTATAATAATCTATTAGTGTCACTCAAAATTGTATTTCGAGTACAATGATTTTTCATTGATTTCTAATCCAAAATAATAATACAACTCTGAAATCTCTATCTAAGCAAAGTGCTTGAGTCGATATTTAATGAGCTACCCGTTTTATTGCCAATATATTTAAAGTACGTTTTTTAGTGTAATTTTACCGTATATTCGTATATTTTTTGGATGATTTTTGGACGGTTTATGGATTTTATGAAAAATGGTCACATTGAGTCAGTATTTTATAAATAATATGCTCATGTGAAAAATGCTAAAATCACATCAAAATGCATAATGAGCTATTTTGTATTCAGTCATTTTCATGTCAAAAAACTTCGTGATGGGCCTCAACATTAGCAGTATTTTCTGGAATTTTTTCGTTTTCTCCTTTTTTTTTAATGGTGAAATGAAAATGAATTTTTTACTTTTCTGTAAGAAATTCTTTGAGATTTATAACGACACATGGAAACAAAAAATATATAAAAATATTAGACAATTAAATTACGACACACCTGTTTCGAATGAATATCTAACTTTATTAGAAAAATAAATTGAACCTAGTTCATGAATGTTTTTCTAACGTACAGCGTACCGAAATGAGAACATCTGAAAACTTGTATATTTGGTTATATCTTTGGAAATCATGCTGATTTAAGAAATTCGAGACACTGCATTAATATTATAATACACCGCACATACAGTAAAGCAGAGAATTTATCAAAAGGGTAATATAATTACAGTGTAATACGCTTTTCGTCGACGACGTGATAGCACACGTGTGTTATTATATTCGGCATAATTGTGAACGATGGGCACAACGTACCGGGACTTTGTTGCGTGCAGGTACTCAGACCTTTTCGACGAATCTACCCAGACCGCAATACTCCGGCCACAGGATGGATACCATAACTATTGGTTCACTATAATATATGCAGATAGTGCGTTATAAACGAACAGAGCCTCGGCTGCAGATTCAGTTGTTCGGTGGTCTGTGTTTTATAGTTTGGAGAAAAAAAGCGAAACACGGACGGGTTGACGTATTATACGCGATTACCATACGAGACTTGACGTAAATAAATACTGCTCGTCTGCTCGTCGACGATTGCTGTTTGTTCGATAACTTTCCCCAATACGAGTAAAAAATCCATCATTATTGATTTTGTATCCAAAAAGTGTAGTGTGATAGTTGATTATACGTGTTTTAGCCGTGGAACGAATAATACAATTTTTAAAAAACATTATTACACGGATAATTCGAAATCTTATTGGTATATATGGTACATAAATTAGTAAAAAACGATACGATCACTTTCATGTACGTATACGGAATAGAAGGAATTTAATCCGTGTTTATAGCGTAGAAAGAACGACGTTTTTTTCTATTAAAAAAAAGAAACTGTGGCTTTGTTTGTATCAATCGCCTTTGTCGAACACGGTTAAACTTAAAACTTTTATTTAAAGATTTCTATTTATACGAATAATGTATTTGCTTATTCGATCCTATGTTTGTGTAATATTGTATTCCCGTCAGGTTTTGAATAGCATTGTAGTTATTTTCGTGTTTTATTTCTTTAAAGTTCTCGGAATTGTATACGTGTGCGGAATACATTTTTTCACGCAAAATTGTTCATTATTACAAACGGCTCAGTAGACAAATGTTTTAAAAAATTAAAAATGATTAGTTTGAAAATGGCGGAAAGAGTAATACACATTTCACCAGCCGCTTAAACTGTAAATATTTATATTCTTTAAAATGTTCTCGATAAAGCGCGTTGTTCGATGCGTATTATTATGTTACAGTACTTAGATTAGTATGTATAGGTGTTTAATATATATATATATATATATATATACATCGACGTTCAAAGCTAAGATTAAAGGGGAAATAAGCTCGCTACGATCGCGATTCTCGTTCGAATATTTACTACATTAAATGAAGTGTTGTATATTTAGGCATATATGTGCGGGTGCAAGTAGACAAGTTCTTTGTTCCACGCGTTAAAACCGTTCGCCACGCTATTGTAACGCGTTTATATTACTGACGGTGTTTGTAAGATATTGACAAAAAGGTTAAAAAAAAATTAGGAATAAATCACTTGTATCAAATCCATACAACTGCCGCCATTATGAAAGTTCCGTTTCGTATAGATGGTGTCGCCCGTCCCGTCCGTGCATCGAGTCGAGCCCGCGGACGTTAAACGGAAAAGTTTCTCGGGTCGTCATCGTCGTCCGCACGAGGATTACATGCGTTTACCGCGATCCGGTAATGGCCGACATAATGCTGTGCCTGTTGGACCAAATAGTGTCGTTATACACAGTCACGGCCACCGGTCGTTATTCGATTTTACTCGTTCACCGGACTCCACCTGCGCCCCGGCCGGGAATTGACGATGGCAATAATACGTGGCCTATGTACGTATTAGTTTGCTAAGCTTTCGCGTGAATAACTCACGCTCGACACGGCGTCGGAGACAAAGGTATAACTGAGATGTCCGCGGAAACCGATTATTTGACGTCAGACTAAAGTGATACTCGTTATGTGTGTAACGGTAATACATCAACAACGGTAATTCCATATATGTATAAACAACGCGTGAAATTTTGTGCACTTTGACATATTGTGTGCAGTACGAAAAATAAAAGTGTGTTTTGTCAATTCCACAATTTTATTTAAAAGTCATAAATAAGCATGATCATCAAGTAGTTGATAAATAAAAGCCAAGTTAACTTCGTTGATTTGTTGTACTGTAGTTCAGACGTCTGCGAACGAATTCATATCTAGTTAATTCCGTCCATAGAAAATTAAAATAAAGTACATTTTTTTGCCATTGCTCCTAATGGAAAAATAAAAAAAATTTAATTATATCTATCTAATTGTATTAAATAAATCAAATTCTTGTTTATGAATTGTTCTGAAACAATTTATTGATCAAAAAAATAAAAATTTGTCAAGTACTGTTATATATCTTTTCACTTTAATCCAAATTCGTGGTTTTGCGTCATTTTACTAATGGTCGTATATACATTTTAAATTAATTTCATCTCGAAACGTGGACGGTCACGCTCGAAGATTGTCGCGTTTACTAAAGTACGAAAAATAACAATTACTGTTGTAGGCTCTAAGTACAAGTGAAGTACGCCTACGCCGAAAATATGTTTTTAGACTAGAAAACGTGCATATTTTTCAATTATACGACATATTATATGAAACAGTATTATCAAATGTTTCGACAACCATTTGGTGAATAGACGACCACCGATCAAATCGTAAAACGCACACGAGTAATATGGCTTTTTGGAAAATGTCTTTTAGGTCTCCATGTTGCCCTAGTAACAAGATACTTATATCTAATATACGTCTTATGTATATAATTTTCTGTACGGAAATATAATATATTTATATTCCGATTGGTACATGTATCTTGCAGAAATGATATTTTCGTTCGAAAAATAGTATATAAAATTCGATAGTTTTCGTTTGGGCTCGAGTAACGACATTTCACAAATAACAAAGTCATCGTGTATTATATTAAATTATACAGGCACGTTGTTTTCAAATATTGTTTTCAGCCGCTGTTTTACGATCAAAATGTACGACTAGATTTCTGAGAATAAACAATTACGTGAAATGTTTTACATTGGAAGTTTTTGTAAATATACGAGCATTTAAATGGGGTTTCTTTTTTTCACTACTTAACCATATTCAGTAACGATATAATGTTAGTGGAAATAATATAATATACAATGAAAATATTCAACTGACCCATCAATCATTGTTAACCATACGACTGACCAGTAACGACTTTTTAATAGAAATGTGGATAACATAGTAATTAATTTAAGTAAAAAATAAAATCAATATGTTTTGATTTTTCGTACGTGCATTACAGTATACTTGATTAATATTAAGAAGTGACTGGTTGACTTATGACTCGTCTTTCATTATCAATTTGTGTACACCAACGGTTCGACCATTACAATATAATAGATACTAATCAATAATCACACTTACGTCTTAATAACCATTATATTATGAATAATTTGTATATTTGATTTTAATAATTAGAAAATAATTGAAGAGTTCCGATTACTTGTTATGGATACTCCATTAAAACAATTTATTATAATTTATGCACCAAGCAATGTCCTTTATAACGGGTCATAAATCAATAAATTATATTACATTGATTCGTATTATACAGTTAATAAACAATTTATTGCTAATTGTATTTCTTAAAAGTTGTCGTTTTTAAGAGTAATGTATAATATACATACTATATTTAACGTTTTAAAATGTCACCGATATACATTTATTGAACACGAATAAGGGTTTCGGGAGAAGGAGGGGTAAAGATAAATAAATAAAAAATATCACATTTTTTAATTTTATGAAACGTTTAGATAAATAACCGGCACTGATGAAAGGTTGAGGTGATTATTAGGGATATAATTTAAATATTACTCTACACTTTTAATTAGTTCTTAATGTTTTCAATTTGTTTTACAATATCAATTTATTTTAATCAACTGAATTCCATGCCATGTAATATGTTAATGACGGTTATGTGCCCTAGACCCCGAGTGGTTATTAAAACTTAAAGTTGACCTCATTTTCTTTATTACTTTTCGCAGAACTATTATTACATAAATTCAAATTTTGTAAAAGGTAAACCGAAATAGGAAAACCCAAAAATAAACATTACTGTATTCTAGTAATGTTTCGACCGTGTTATTAAAGCCAATAGTTTTCAAAAAAATAAAATAATTAAATAAAATATTAATTAAACTTTACAACCGCGTAATTTCGTATAAATTCCTAATCCCCTAAAAGAATAAAAACAATATTATCTCCGTCAATTGAAATCTCAAACGAATTCTTATTGGGTTCAACATATAAACGTAATTTCTAATCTCTGAAATGCATTCCAGTTATTTATGATAAAAATAATAACATTATGTCGTTACGTTATATTAAAAACATAACGCGTTTAAGTACACATTATCTTTTCGAAACCAACTCTAACCGTAAGTTCCTTAATTACAATAATACTGGTATTTAATACAAACGAATTAACACCTTTTCGCATTCAAATGATAATTAACTCTGAATTAGATTATAGTAGTTATCCGCAAAATACGGGTTGTGGGGGGATAAGAAGTGAATGGTTGTTAACACGTTTGTAAATGCAAAACAACGTACACAAGTCCGGAACCCGAGACATGCGCATCAATACAGTTCAGAAATTCCTCTCATATCTTAATACGTTTACGGCCGAGATTATCTGTGTAATATTGTTGTACAATAACAAAGGAAGTTAAGTCGGTCTGAAAACCAAATGCGGTCTTGGAGAAATATTTTTTCCTGGAAGTTTGTAAAGCATTGAACTGGCAGTATACACATTTTACTTTAAGCATTTTTTTTATCGTGAGTCAAGCTATCTCTTGAAGTATATATAGTTTAGTCGTATATATATATATATTTTTTTTTTACACATTTTAATATTTTTACCCTCTTATCATATACGTTATGACTATACCAAAATTCGGTTTTCAAAGAATAACTTGTGATTTTAATTGTAAAATCTTAAGGTACACGAGTTGATTCTTTAAATCCAATTAACATTTCACGCGAATAATACGCATTCACGTTTAAGACACGCCGAAGACGTGAAATAAAGGGATACTGTAGTAGATATTGCAAATTTACCCTCTTGGACACGCTTTATCAGCAATTTTTAAGTCCGGTAATTAAAAATGTCCATTACGATCAATATAATTATATCCACAATATAATGTCTATTAAACATAAATTTATTATTGTGAAAAATATATGTTTTTAATGACGAGTAAAAGTGTGTATAACTAAACATGAACGAAACGATTGTTTGTGAAATGCTAATCCGTCTCGGCGAATATTCCGGAGATCGATCATTTCAAGTAAATGCAATAATACAATTTTATAAAAACCCGTATGGAAATAAAATGTAATACTGTTGTTATCATTGTATGATAATAAAATATATCTAATTTGAACATTAGGGTTAATTTAATTGAAAGCTTTAGGTTGGATTTTATGTTAATTGCAATGACTTGAATTTTTCCAGTGACCAGTTTTTAACTCGTAATTCTTTAACAGTACTTATGTTATTTGTATTTAATTGATGACATTACAGTTGTGGTCACATCGACATATTTCAGCATGTAAACGCGTTTTATTTGGAGTCTAACGAACGCTAATAATATCTACACATATAATATATCCGTATACAGTGACCTAAGTGCACAATACCGTATCAAGTACTATTATTATTATTATTATTAGTTTTGTTATTCACAGACAACGTATGTTATTGGAATATGGAATATAATATAATTCATACCCATTGTTTTGGAAATGTCAATATAATAGTTAAACGTTTTAAATTGCACACTTATAACAATACTGCAAAGTACATTGTACGCAACGTACAAGTTACGATTTACTGTCATACAATTGTTATTAACATTTCGTATACATAAATATTGAATTTCATAACATTTTTTCATAAAAATGAACTAAGATGTGACTATAGTAAATTATTAACATGACCTTAAAAAGTTATAATATGAATTAATAAATTATGTAATTCAGAGCATTTTTTTATTGCACATTTTGTGAAAAATATCACATCCGATGTCAAGTACCTGATATACAAATATGCGCTTACCGAATAATCAATCGGTATCACTTACAAACACCTGTGGAAAAAGGTATATTAACTTTTCACGTTTTGTTTTTGTTTTTATATTATTATTGTTTGTATTTTTCTTGACAAACATATATATATATATTACACCTTCAGCATTTGAATAACTTGACGACTTATAATAAAACCAGATTTTCAACGATACCGTTTTTTTTTTTTTATGAAAAAAAATATCATTTTATTTTACGATAATAACTACGTGCATTACTTTCAAACTAGATTATATTAATTTAAAAAATAACTATTAATATATTTTCTTCTCTCGAGATTTTTATATAAAATCCGTTATCTATTAATTCCATTCGACTACAAACGACACACTAATATATTAAACAGTACCCTATACAATTCTATGATACAAAATGCGTTGCTTTATAAACTATTATGTTTCCAATTTTGGATAATTTTAATCTATTATAACTCAAAAATACAATTTAAAAAATAACTCGGTAAAATTACAAATAATACAGCCAAAGAGATGGAACCTTGTATTAATTATATTTTTTTTAATGAATAATTAATGAAGTAGTCAAGTGTTAAAAAAATCAAGTGTAAGAATTATATTCAAATTCAATTTTATGCTTAATGTGAACAAATAAATATTACCAATTTTACAAACACGAAGAATGTCGTTTAACATAAAATATTTTATAACCCAATCTACTTCACTTCTCAAGTTAAATATAGTAAAAACCATTGATAAGTATGGCGACTGTGTGTTTATAGATACTTAATATTCTAAACATTATAATATAAAATATACATGGTTGTACATAAAATATGAAATACAGATAATAACTTATCGTAATATGTGAATAACTTACGAAATTAATTTAATCGCAAGCGGTCGATTTATTGGCAAATTATAAAAATTAAGTACCAAAAACTCAAACAGCCTAACAGTATTGTTTAAGTTACTTTGAATAAAAAAAGAGCGTTTTGTTTTATTTAATTAAACATATACTCCATGTAGGTAATATTAAGTTTACTATAATTATTATTACGTACTGTAATATTCTGGCATCAATGTAAATAAATTTGGATATTAAAAATAATTATTGGTTATAAGTACGTTTTAAATACATAAAAACAAATCAATTCTCGACCGAAGTGTACCGAGTTATTTATGTGGCGTTTAATAATTTATATTAATTCGACACATGTCGAGTAAAATCTATATAATATACATACTTAATTTTTCGCGCTTCTATCGCATAGTCGAGTTAAAATATCAAACTATTTTAAGTTCTATTATTCTAACGTATCGACGTATTTTGAAGAATTAAAAATGTTTTCAACGCAATAGTATTTTGAAGAGATCCGATAAAAAAAAAGAAAAATAAATAAAAAACTACTTCTTTTATTCACCTTGCAAGTTACGGAACCAAACACTTTTATAGTGTTACTGAAAAGAGTAATTTCGAGGACCATTTCCTTTTAAAAGCTTCCAGTAACAATTCCGTATTTAATCGGGACATTTTCCGGAGACCGATTAAAATATTTCTCTTGCACATTTTTTTGTGATTTATACAACATCTCTAAACAGACTACTCATCCATTTGTCTTCTTTCATTCTCAATCCGTTACGAAAAAGGGGATTATCAATAATAGTTTATATTGTATCAAATAACTGGTAATTATGTAATATAATTATTAGTGACTGAACATAATATATACACATCAACTGAATTGAAATTATTTTATTAAAATAAGTATTGAAGTTATCTTTAACAATAATGTTTCTTCGATAAAAAATCATTAATTTGTATACTATTTGTAGTTTTTTTTTAAGTTCAAAAATCACCTTCTTTTACTTAAAAAAAATTTGTTATTAGTAAATATTATTTTTTTTTAGATCAAGTGTATGTATTATAAGTTTTGGATATTGTGTAGCTTACTTTTTTAAATCAAAGACTAGTTAAAACGAAATAAACAATATTTCGTATGTGATTTTATATAACAAATTTAATTTAATTTACACATTATATAATATTATAAGTTATAATGTATATTATTGTACACATATACATTAAATGATATATAATATTAAAACGTTTGGTTTCCTTTAGAAATATTTTTTGTGCAGATTTAAAATGTAAATGTTACAAACGTTTTATTTTGTCAAATTAATTATATTTGCCATATATATACTTATAGACATATATACTTACCTGTTGTATTGATTAACCGAGTTCAATATAAATTTGCAAAAATCGATACATTTAATATTAATAGAAATCTATAAATTTATTTAAGCAATAAAGTTTACTACAATATGTCTATAATATTATATTTGCATTACATAGATCTCTAAAATGTCTAATTTACACATGGACTATGTCTGATATCTAAAAATGTTTATTATCATACAATTGTTTTAATACATTAAAAGAATACATATAACATTTTACAATAACATTATCAACTACATATTCGATATTATTTTGATGTTAATTATAATGTATATACAGTCGTTTGTGAATTATAAATTACTAAACTAAACGTCTCAAACTATCAATTTCGATTTATTTCCATTAAACATATTTATTCTTTTCCATAAACACAATCATATTAATTGGCATACAATAAGTATTAACAATATTTTTTTGCATATATACTCATCGTTTAGTATTAAATATACTTATTTAGTATTATCAAAATTCTTGAAAAATTCTAAATCGTATACATACGTTTTACATGTTATTATTATTATTATTAAAGAAAAGTAATTATATGATATGTATATTAAAAGAAAATCTTGGTAAAATGTTATTTTGCCGTAACTCATTGTAGTAATTTGTAATACGTTTTAAAATAATTTCACGTAAAAATTAAATAAGTTTAATGCGTTTGCACGTTTACCGTTATTAATCGTTGAGTTGTAGCCGGTAATTATATTTATTTAAGAAACTTACCAAAGAAATAAAAACTTTTCAAAGTAACTCTAAGATATTCCATCAAAAATTTGTACACAACTTATCGTTTTGTTTTCAAAAAGTTGTTTTGAACGCAGTCTGGTGATATATCGTATATAGCAAATTTAACAACAGTACCTAATAATTGAAATTCTCCAAACACAGATTTTAAATCCATTCACGTTCATTATGCATATGTTTTATTTGTATAGAAGTATTGTAATTAAACTGTCCATCAACCGAACGACAACGTTTTATTAATGGCGAATATAACGGAAGCGAAATATTCTGCGTGGACCCATCTGATCCGACCCAGCCCCTTAATAAAAAGTTTTATTAAATTAAGTAAAATAAAAATTGAGACAAGTATATCGTTACTAAAAGCCTAAAGAAATTGTAACACAAAGTGAAAACAATTTTTTCAGATATATACTGATATAATTTTCTTATTTCTAGAAATATTAAAGTTTATAGTCACATAAAGTACACCATTTTTCATCATAAATACTAATATACTATATAATATAGATTATAGGACACAGTTTTTAGAAGGTATAGTTTACTATAGATACCTATTTTTTTTTTTTCATAGTAAGACGTATCTTATTTATTATACTCTATTCCTACTAACTTTTGGCTGGGTATGTGATAATGTTTATAGTGAAAACCTATTAAAAATATCGTTAACATTTTAAATGTTAAACAGAATCTTTATACTAAAATGTCAATACATAAAAATGTGGAAATTTTTATAAAAATATTACAAAATTAAAAATATTAAAATGTTTGCCAAAGGAACGCTTCTCTTAATACCGTCAATGCCAATCAACCCGAATAATAATAATAATAATAATAATAATAATAATGATAATGATAATAATAATAATAAAAAAAAAGTGGGAGTATTGCTTATAAATATTAAATTTCTATACGACGATTAGGTATATGTAGACGTAGGTATACGTCGGTATTATACGCCAATGATGTTCCAGGTTTTATCGATCTAGTACAACACTTTGACAAAGAAATCGTGATTAAGGGAAAAAAACTTAAATGGCGATTATAGTCGAGATAAACGTGCGTTTTATATACGGTCCATAATGCGTTAGGCCGAATCAATTACATGGACCGTTATATATACGAATAGGTCGAATCGATAAATTATAAAAGTTTAACAGGCAATTTATCAGCACAATAGCGTTAAGGTTAAGCCTATAAGAAAACCAGTTGGGTCGTATTGTAATAATATGTTTCCAAGAAATACGTTTAACGAACTATCCATATGAGTTCAAACAATACTTAGACCATTATTAACTATTCTGTAAACGCAAATATCTGAAATAATCGAAATCCGATTAGTTATGGTTCGAAAAGTTTCGAAATTATAGCCATTTGTTCAATAATTTATATTACATTTTCGAGGCCATATATTATATATATATATATGTATATATATAAATTAGTTGTTATATTAAATACAATTCATTAAAATAAACACAAAACTGTATTATTTATATCTATAATGGTTTAAATTATGATCTATTCTAACATATAATTCCATTTTTGAAAAGTAATTACATTTTAAAAATATGATTTTTTTAAATAATTGATTACGCTTCTCAAGCATTACCGATAGTGTAATTGTCAAATTGCATACGACATAGATTTAAAATGGAATAATCCAAATTATATAATATAATATTATATCATAATATGATATAAAAATATAAATTAATTTGTTATTTTTGCAATAGGTACATTTTTTGATTAGTTAATTGACAAGTTTTATGTATCATTAAAATTATATTATTACTATAATTATAACGAGAAAATATATTCAATTTAAAATGGAATTCTATTAGATTTTTGGGAATAAATGTTCTTATTATATTTTTTTTTGATGGAGGAGGGGAATGAAAGACATATTTTCTAAATAATGATAAAATATTATTATTAACTTAATAGTATTATTTTTTGAATATTTTATGCTCATATTTCCAAATTATAATAACTTACATAAAATATATAATAAGTAACAAAAAAGAAAACGTAATTTTATTGTGAAAGTATAAGTAAAAACCCACTAAATTTGGTACACGTCCAAAAGATTGGTGCCAACTAAAATAATGCTTAATGTTAATGAAAAGTTTATGGAACGAATTTTCCTCTCGGAATTAAAAACATTATAAAAAAGACGTGTAGTACTCTCACATAGAGCACTTAATCAGGCCATTTATTCTTTTAGGGTCGACTTTAAATGTACAACTTTTTTTACGTCCTACCCTCACATATGTTTGTAGCGTTTATCCTGTTTGACGTGGATATCAAATTAAAAAACAATACAACAAACACATACTGCACTTGTCGTGTTTTAAAATATTTTTATTTATATTTTTATTAATATTGTACATTGTGTTAATTGTGTAAATTATAATTATATAAATACACACTAATACTGCGGGTTGTTTCTATACAAGAAAATATACGTTTCTTTGATTATAGCCAACGTTATTTAATTATAAACATTTTCTTCTATAATAAGTTAGCAGCTAAAATGTTGCGTAAAAGTTGTACAACTTCAATTCTTACGTAGGCGAATATATACATTCATATTTATGTTACTCTGGTTTTTTTTTTTTGTAATTCTGGATTAGAAACTTTAAGCACATTGACTATACATAATTTTGATCCTTCCCGAGTATATGAGTAAAAAAAATATTGTGCCGATCAATTACAAAACATGTTCTTATTTAAATATCAAATTGTTTTTGTTTTATTATTAATTGAAATCCTATAATCTTGTTTTCATAATTTAAAAACTCCACGAAGGCTTGATTTGCATTATCATCCCATAGTCTCTGTTCCATGCCAATTCACGTAGGTTTTTTGAATCAGAGCATTAAAATGATTTTATCAACAATATCTTTACATTGGCCTTCCTAACGGTCTCTTTCCTCGCGGGCTCCATTCTAGTACGTATTTTTCTATGCTATCCGATCTTAATATAAGTCCAAACCCTCTCAATATTTGTCCTCGGAGAGTCTTGAAAAATAAAATAAAATCTTACTTAGATCTCATTTCACATTTACCTGTTCAACCCGTCTACTTTGTTCCGTAAACGAGACGAGATACATTATTTCTAATATCACTAGTTTTCCGGGTTTCTACTCCAATATTTATCAAGAAAATTTATCATATAGTAATATTTAAACTAAATTAAATATCAATATTAAATCAAATTAATTTTTATCTATTTCCAATAACGATATTATATTTGAGTAATTAAAAATAATTTATGTACATATATTTGAAAAATATATTTTCATAAACACTTCAAACAAATGAATTGCGATGTCATTTACTTAAATATGCGTATTATTTATAAAGTATATTATAATATTGTTATACGAAATACCAAACAATTGTTAGTAGAAAAAGTCACGAGAAATAGCAACAAATGTCAGTACTTACAACGTTTATGCACAATATTAATTTCAAATAAGCAGAATAGGTGTAAGATATTATCACGTTCTTTAAAAGTAAAAAAACCTTTGTCTAAAATATAAATCATTATGACTGACGCACAATAAAAGTTTTTAAAAGATGTTTTAGTTTAAAAAATAAAATAAATAAATGTATTGTATGTGAAAAACTTTGACTCAAAATCGAATTGCATGCTTAAATGGATTAACTTTTTAAACAATGAACGCTTTTTAATACGACAATATTGATAGGTAAACTTTGATTTTTATGGCCAGCGGATCTATAATCAATCGAATTATAAATTTAACAATCTCTGCAGTTGAAAAATCACACTTTTAATAAATTATGGGCAATTATAGTAGTAGTCGTTGTTTGGCGATTTACGATAACAGTGAAATTATAATTCGTATCAAAAAGCAAATTTTAAATGGGAGCGTGTCGTTTTTTCAAAAATCGAATATTCAAATATGTGTTAGAAATTATTTGTTTTCACGATAAGCGGTTGTACGTCAATTTATCTAGTCTGTAGGCTGAAGTGAGTTGGACCTGTAGACATCAATTCGTGTACATTATAATTATTATCGACACAAATGTTTGACCAAATGAAATATATCAAAATTATATATTCGGATGTACAACTATTGTTTCGTTGCAACCAACAAAAAATACACCAAAATAACTTATAAAAAGGAAATAAACATCTGTCTATAATATTTTGTGGCCAATTATTTATAGTAAAGAAATATCGATTACGTTAAAATATTGATTAAATAATTATTGTCTTATTATTATTGACTATTATTATTGACTTTTTGAAAATGTTTACACAATATTACACAATTTTACAATATTTGCTCGCTATCATAACCGATATTTGATTACCATATGAAATTCATTCCACAACGTATTTTCGTAATCTATCAGTAGTGACTATTGTAGAATAAGTTGATATTTTTTTTTTAACAATATAATAATACTTTACGCGTATTTTACATTCCATATAAATTATGTCTATTAAAAAACCACAAAACGTTACATTTACAATTCTCCATGTAAAACAGTGTTCATAAATTTATATTAAAATAAGCTTACGTCGAAACATAGGTAAAGCACATTTTTTTTATAATAAAAAAAACATAGTGTTTCTCTTCTACAACATATTACAAGTCACAACCATATAAATATATAACGAAAAGATGTTTAAAAAGTTTGATTTAGTAATTTTGGTGAACGTTGTACAATAAAACCGAAAAAAATTGACTTTTTAAAAGAGGTCTGGATTCTTTATAATTTTAAATAACTGTTCCGCTTCGATTCTAGGCTCATGATTTACATAAGAGGGTTTTAAATTATTAGTCGGTTACTTTTGTTTTGGTATTCTGTTTTAAATTCGTTATTGAAATTTATAAATAAAAACGTGTATTATTGTCGGAAATTTTAATTCCATGAACTATATAATAATCGAAAATATTTTTTCGCGACATTTTTTATT
This sequence comes from Schlechtendalia chinensis, assembly GCA_019022885.1. Lineage (NCBI taxonomy): Eukaryota > Metazoa > Arthropoda > Insecta > Hemiptera > Aphididae > Schlechtendalia > Schlechtendalia chinensis. The sequence goes on from CM032341.1 coordinate 7,590,266, forward strand.
TAAGTTGATTACGTGTAAAAAAGTGGGTTTATCCATAGAATGATTGGACATAATATACTATAATTTAAATATTATTGGATATAACTAAGGCCCGGATTTTTATGCAAAAATTATTGTTAAATATGCACATATTTATGCACTAAAAAATTCAAAAATATGCAAAAAAATTTAAATTCATTGAATCATTGAATAATTTCGAAATTGTTTGAAAATTTGTCTTTTCTAAATTTTCAACAGTTAAAACTATCGGTTTTGTTGAATTTTCGGAAGATTCGAATCAATCACTACACTTGCGATATATCGTCCTTGGACATCAATAGTTTCGTCTATTGATACCCAAATAGAACTATTCCCTATTTCCTTCCTGATCTTACATAACACATCTTCGTAACATAATGGAACATAGTTTTTCCGCATAGTCGATTCATCAGGTAATTTTAGTTTAATATACTTTTCAAAAAAATTGTTAAATTCTACGTTTTTTAATTTCCATAAAGGAATATCATTTGCTACCATAAACGTTGTTAAATCATTGTTAAACTCATTTAAATTTTGGTTATTTGTTCTAGCTTGAGTAAACGATTTTTGAATAAATTGTTGATTGACCTGTTCTTTATTTGATTTCAATTTATAGTTACCGATATGTTTTGAAGTTTCTAAATGTTGTGTTACCTGTGATTTTCTATTACATGACACGTTGATACCGCAACAAATACAAAATAATACACCTCCATGTAAAACAGTGTTCATAAATTGATATATTAAAATAAGCTTACGTCGAAACATAGGTAAAGCATTTTTTTATAATAATATAAAAAAAACGTGGCACACTACAACATATTACAATCACAACCATATAAATATAAAAAATGATTTAAAAATTGATTTATGTTTGGCGTTGTACAATAACCCGAAAAAAATTGACTTTTTAAAAGAGGTCTGGATTCTTTATAATTTTAAATAACTGTTCCGCTTCGGTTCTAGGCTCATGATTTACATAAGAGGGTTTTAAATTATTAGTCGGTTACTTTTGTTTTGGTATTCTGTTTTAAATTCGTTATTGAAATTTATAAATAAAAACGTATATTATTGTCGGAAATTTTAATTCCATGAACTATATAATAATCGAAAATATTTTTTCGCGACATTTTTTATTTAAGTTGATTACGTGTAAAAAAGTGGGTTTATCCATAGAATGATTGGACATAATATACTATAATTTAAATATTATTGGATATAACATACCAAAGCTGACATAGTCGTGTTGCTATAGGTCGTAACATAATAATTTTATCATTAACAATAATTGTGATTCATTTTTAATACATTTGTTTTTAATTCATTTATTTTTGTTTTTGCTACACATACTCATATTTAAAAGTTATTAATATGTTATCATCCGATTCAAAACAAAAACGCTTTTATAATGTATCCCTATGTTTAATGTAATGTACTGTTAAATTTTAATATATATTAATATTTTATTAATTATTTTAATAATTATATATTATATATTATATTTTATTAATTAATTTAATATTAATTAATATTTACTATTAGTTAAACATAATATTATAAACAACTGCAAGTTACCGTAGCAGAATGAAGTTTTTCCTTCTTTTTTTTCTTACACTATTATAAAAAGCCGACAATATTGAGCAGTTGCATTTACTCGTACTGTATCGCAGACAGATAATTACAAAAATTAATTGTACGAAGTTTGAAAAAAATAATAATGAAAATAATAACTGTCACAGTGTGATTGTGGTGAAAGATAGTATTATATATATATACAAGAATATAAAATAATTTATCGAGAAATATGTACTTTCTAATTTTTTTTTTTTAATCTCATTCCAGACAAAGGATATAAACGTTTCGCCGCGAGAGATTTGACATTTTGTGTTCTTTGTTTACTACCTATATACATATATATATGTGTGTGTATGTGTGTGTGTGTATATATACATTTATGAACGGTTGAACGATGTTTTATTAGAGTTTGAGTGTCACTATTTTTAAATTTGTTTTCTTCTCGTTCAAAGAATCTCACGACAAACAACCGGTCACTAGGGTCCTCCGTTCTCAAGCTCCGTCTTGTTCTTGAAAGTTCTGTGTATGTATTTATATGGAAATCCTTATAAGGACGATCTCGAATAATTAATCCATAAATAATTACAATGAGAATGTTGCGCGAGTCATGTTATTCCAGAGTCCGTCTACCATATTATTCCATAAAATCCGTAAAAAGGCGCGTTGCAGATTTATCATTACAACAAGCCGATAATGTCGTTTCGTAATCGAGTCGTTTAATGGCGGACGATTATAGTATGTTGACATTGACCAATTCCATATGAACCCAAAAACTCGTCTACCTTATATCCTATTGATTTTAACTTGAAAAATTTGAATTGAATTATCATAAAACAACAAAAATAATGTTCTGAAAAAATATCACAAGAAAAAAGGGGTAAATATGTAACATTTATTCTTAAGAAGAACCCCGAAATTCAAATTGTATTAATGTTATTTAAATTTATGTTTAAATAATTTCCTAATATTAATACCATGTATACATAATCTTCGTTGTAATTTTACTTTTTTATATTATGAATTGTAAATTAAAAATATTATGTACGAACATATGACCATGGTAAAATATTTTGTTTACACGTAACTATACCGAACTATGGGTATGTAATTTACACAAAAATTATTTACGAAACATTTTATTTGAAATAATTCAAATCACAAAAATCAAATATGAAAAATACGGTGGAATTTAATGAAAACATAAACATTGCCATTACAATAGTTACATAGTATTGTTTTATAGTCATTTTAATTTATAGTTTTGTATGCGGTCCGATTGTAATTATTTATTTATTTATTTCTGCATTAATTATATTATTACACCTTGCAGTTTGGACTAAAAATTATATATATTTATAAGTTATTATGCTAAAAAAAAGCTCCTATTATCGAATAAGAAATTTAGACTAGGGTGAAATATCAAAATGGTGTATAATGATTGGATATTTGTACTTGACACACTTTATTATACACAAGAACTGGGCGACAGTAATATTAATCTCAAAAGAAATTTAAAACGAACGAAAAAATGTGATGAATATTTCCGGTTGTCATTTTTTATTTTTTCACGTTTAATATTATTCTTTGTAATATACGGAAAATGAAACTTTTCTAATGCAGTAATATGAAAATTAAATTGTAGTTTAAAAATGAAACGCTCGTTGACAGGTAAACGGCGACAAATGATACATATTTTTATTATTGTTATTATTACGTCAAAAACGATAAAGTTACGTTTAGCATACTTAATAAATAATATTACGTATTATACAGTATTAAAATAATTTTGTTATTTTAATTCTTATTATTATTATTATTATTATTATTTTTTTTTTTGGTATAACTGCATTTACTCAAAATACATTTAGATATTCATAACACAACACTCGAGTTCATATATTACAAACATGTGATGCGTGTTAATACAGACGTTATAAATTCACAAACAAAATTAAAAGTTAAACATTTTGATAATATATGGGAATTGATTATATTTTTGTGCATATGAAAAATATACTAACAGATACCTATTGTAGTAAAATACCCCGAGAGCGTCTCGAATTTCCGTCTTGACTAAAAAATGGTATTATTGTTAAGTCGTAAGACACTTATAAGTCGTCAACATCACAAATGTTTGAAATTTGAATTTCAAAAACTCCACAGAATAACAACAAAAATAAGCGAAATTTATACTTTGGTTTATAAATCGAAACCAATAATTTATCGTCGCTTTCAAATTCAAAGAAATAACACTGCTCTTATAACACTCGATCGAGTGATCCACTCGAACCAACATCCAATTGTGGTTCCTAAACTTTATTATTATTATTATTATCAACGAATCAGTCTAAGTAGAAAGGATTATTATACTCGCGTAGGTTGAAAAACGAAAAAAGAAATTCTACAAATAAAGAACATAATATCATTTTGAGGTATACTCCATTTAATATTCAGGAAGTTACAGAAACAAAATTAATAATTTATTTATGGGCAAACCCTATATTAATGTGCTCATTTGACTCGATTTGACTCATTTTTTGGGTAAGTATAGTTATTACGTTCATGAAAAACATACTTTATACAATTAAAATGGTATTATACAAATCAGTAGTACATGTAGTATATGATATATAAATGTAAAAATAATGGCAATAACATTGTGCAATTCGTCTATTTTTGAACGTCAATTCTCAAAATCGAACGGTATGTTTCCCGTAACGTGTAGATAAATATTTTATTTCAAATATAAAAATAACAAAGCATCAGGTTTACCAATAATATAGACCATAGACACATTGTAAATTTTATTTAAATTATTCACAGTATATATTTGTACGATTATTTTAATTTTCATCTCAATAATAAAAATTATCTTTTTAACGAAGATATAATATTATACATTACCTAAATGGTCTATTTTATTGGAAATGTTGACTGGCGATATTGTATCTTTAGAATGTATTTAAAGAAAGTACATTAATTATACTTGGTTATGTTTCCGAATTACAAATTTAAATGTAATATGTTTGAATACTAAAAAATATTGTAATTTTTTGCAAATTATTTACTTAATCAACACGTCCAATATAGTTATTTTGTTAAGAACAAACAAAAACTCGAATGTGTACACTATTCTGAACACAAATAATTTTACCAATATTAACAAAACTCGAGAATTTTTTCCAAATGAAATGCAATATTTACATAAACAAACATAACTAAAAGAAACGTGTAATAATAATACAAAATATTCGTCGGAAAGATATAATTTTTAATAGGACATTTATTCGTTATTTCTGGAATGAACAAAAATCAACGAAAACCGTATTTCATGTCAGCTAATATAGAATTCATCATTGTGTTATTATTATAAACACGACTGATTATCGAACGATAATTTAATATTTTATACGTGTCTTGTCCAATGATATTACTTACAAATGAATATTCTTTAAATGGTGTTCATTAATCGTAATGAGTATATTATATGACATTATTATTAATTAATGACCCATTAAAAATGCAGTGTAAACGCGTGTTAGATATTCAAATTAGGAAAATTAGCAGTATATCAGATACCGATCAAAGTGATTAATGATTCAGATATTACTAAACATTTTCGTGAGTACAAAAATGATAAAAAAAACCAAAAAAATGATAAAAAAATTTTGCATGTTACTCAATATATTGTACTACCGCAAAATCCAATACATTGGCGAATAACATTATTATAATACCGAGCATCATTTTGCAAACTATCAAGTATTTTTAGTCATAAAATTGATAATATTTATTGTCCAACATTTATTCGACAACTTACAAAAAAAAAAAAAAATAATAATAATAATAATAATTGTGTACAATGGAAAGCATACGTTTTGTGAATTGCAAGTAAAATATAATGTATTACTTATATTATTAATTATAAATATTCTCGTTTATCATCTCATGACATCCGTTAATGTATTGATATCGTATCATAAATTTCAAAACAATAATCAACTCGAAAAAGTCGGTCGGTATGCTAATCATAAAAAATGTACACACACAATAAATTTACATTTTTTTTTTGCAATTTTTATATATGTACAATACACGATTTATATTTAATAAAACTCCCCTACGAATAGTTTTTAAAATTTAAAGAAATTTTTTGACTCAAACATATAATTATTCATTGGCTTAACATTTCCAATACGTTCATAATTTGTACATATGGAATTTTAATACTTAGACCCACTCCCCTTGTAATAAATGTCATCGTCCCTTTAAAATATGCACACGTTTATGTGCCAAAAAAAATAATGACTGTGAGGAAAGGCGTTGAAAATCGTTGGATTTTCAGCAATTTTTCGACGGCACAATTGTAATTATTTGCGACGTGGCGATGGTTGACTTCGGGTGAAAATAAGCAACACATATTTCGCATCTATACTCACCAACCGTCGGTTAGTAAGATAGATGTGTTGAAAGTCCCACTCGACGTATATATGTATGTTTATATAAATATATATATATGCAACAGATTCTGAAAAAGAAAACCATAGTGACTTTAAATATTATTCTTCTGGTCATGACGTTTTTACATCGTAAACATTTACGACTTTTAGTGTCAAGGAAGAATACGAATACGAATACGAAAAAAAGTGTGTGCATTATTTCGGACGGACGAGCGGTGGACAGGCCTCGGAAAAGGACACATACGAATTCAATTTTCCACCACGCGTCTTAACGACAGTCGACCAGACCTAAAAGAGGTGAAAAGTCACGCAAAGAGAGAACGGATTTGACAAAAGACGACGGGCGGTGATGGCAGAGACAGAGGAGAACGAAAATGAAAGAAAGAAAAAAAAAATCAAAGAGAGAAATAATAATGTCTTTGGGAAATGATTGTTGCGCCGCGGCAAGACCTGAATAATAATCGCTTAATAGTTTCTCCTGCTCTATTCCCGCAACTCTCTCGACCGTGACTACCGCGACGGCGACATTTCTGAAATTATAATAATTATTTGAATTCCGAGTATCGTTTACCTTTAATTTAAGATTCGCATTATGTATACATGATGTAAGCAAAGAAAATTAGAGAAAAATCACAAACATTATTTACCTACCTATTTAAACACACATTTATTATAATATAAATGGGATGACCTGGTAGTTCATAAAAATTCTTGGGCCCGGATCATGCGAGTTTCCCGGGATCCTGCATAAATTTAACAGGAACCTAGGAATCTAGGATTTTTATATATTATTATTGGTTTTATCCGTTTGGCGTGAAACCCGAATAAACTTAGACGACCACTGCTACCGTCGCCTGATCTATTTACAGCCGCCGTCTGTAATATATTACGTTGTAAATTATAATTTATAATGGCCGGGAAAATGCGAACGACATACAAGTTAACTTTCATACGGTCGAAATTTAAACACGGATGTCGGTCACGGCAATAGCATAACATCATATGTATTGTTTCATACTGTTTGATGTGGTGTAAAATAACCATGTCAAAGACCAGTAAATAAAATAATATAGGTCATAATAATATAATGGAGAAACCGCGTTTTTGCAAACCAATTAGAAACGGAAGTTTCATCTAAATTTTAATTAACTTAAACCTTGATTTTACGTATGGCCATAAAACGGTAACCATAATCTTCTCCTCAACGACAAAGACATCAAAGGTCTACCACTCTTCTGTTCATCATGTATGTTTGTTCTTCCATCGTTAAAGAATCAGATCCACTAACCCACAACACCTTCACTAACATGTATGAGCAGTTTAAAAAGCACAATTCACGATAAATATCTGCTGTTGTTGGTTTTTTCGCCTCGAAAAGTCTTATTGGACAGCGAACCTTGCATTTGAAGAGATTTTCTATTGCAGCAATATACCTGTGAGGTTATAATGAGCAAATGCGCACTAATATAATGCTTATACTAGCACAGCTCGAAGACTATTGTCTAACAGATTGCACCGATGTATCAATAACGTCGCCCGGCCCACTACAACTAGTGCCATGCAACAACAACAGTTGGTTTCCAAACAATTCTCGTATTTTTTTAGAATACGTAAGATGGATACATTTTTGGTTGAAAGTTTTTATAACATATACAGAAAGAACTCAACATATTTAAAAAAATAATATGTATACATTAGCTTGTAAAACAAAAACTTGTATAATACGCAATTTAAATTCGCCAAATGCAATTACAAAATTCAGTATTTATTATTTAATTTATCAAATACATTATTTTGTTTTTGCAATGAATAATTTATATAAAATTTAAACAATAATTCAAATTGAATTCCTATTTTTGGAATATTTTGTAAATCGTATTATTTATATGTTTAAGAACATTTGAAATATTTATTATAGGATTTAATTTCGGATATTAATTACTAGTAAGTAAAACCTTTTCAAACTCATCAGATATGTGAAATTCAATTAATTAAAAATATTTATAATTGTTTGTTGTTATTTCATCAATAATAGGTATTTAAGTTCTATATATTTCCTACATAGTTCACATTTTTTCTTCTTCTAAATGCATACAATACAAAATAATTTGTTTATTAATTATTTAAATACTAATATTTTAATTTTAACAATTTATGTTAATATGATAGTTCTGTAAAAGTAACATCTATAGTGGGTACCTATTTTAATTAAAAATAAAAAAATGTAATTTAAAACAAACGTTGATTTAATTACATAATGTAATAAAAAAAAATGGAGGGAATAAACATCTATAAAGTACGTAAAATAATAATGCAATTCTTAATGTTTATAATTTACAAAATAAGAAAAATATACATAATGTTTTAAATAATTTAAAATGATATTACATTTATATAAAATGTTGTTTGCATAATAGCACAATTATGATAACGTATAAACCAAATGCTTATTCAAATTAACAAACAATGTGTTTTTTAGTTTTTGTTTTCTGATAATAAGAAAATATTTATTATTAATGTTAACAGTATCAAAAGTAAACACTAAATTTTTTACGACCATGAAGAACCGTATTATTGATAACATAAAGTATAACGTGTATTTGTAATATGCAATAATTAAAATAGGAAATTAATTTTTTTATTTTTAGTAGTCGGAATATTTAATTTTTCTATATTTATAATGAAATATAATACCAAGATCCGCTTTTGTTACATTGTAAACATTAGTTACTACTGTTATGAATAAAAATTTATTTGAGTTTATCTCTAACGAGTGGATAATATTTCTTTCCATTTATAAATGAATATTTCGACTTTGGTCTTGTTTTATTATTGATTTCTTAGTCTATGTTTATGCATAATATACAGTTAAAACCCGAGTAAAACGAATTCATCGAGATCGACTTTGACGTTAATGGTTCCATTGATTTCCTTTATCCCGTTTTTTTTTCCGGAGAAATATTCTGTTGTGTGAATTACTTTTCTTTTTACGTTTAAATTGCGAGTTGTCACTTTACAAATCGTAATGCAATTCCGCAGAATCTGTTTATTTGTCGAGTTCGCCGAATCGGATTTAGTGCGCCCACCCATATATATTATATGTAACGGTTTAGCTGGCATTTCCCGGTAATTCGTTGCATATATTGACGGATAAACAATTTTGTCTTTCATCAACACGTGTTTGACGACGATAGGCGAAGGCACGCGGTCAAATTGTCAAAATGGCAACGCAGCTGTCTGTGTGACTGTATTGTAATATACGTAAGGTAAGGTTAGTATCATATAATATACGAGGTGTGACAATAAAATAACGAGACTTTCTAAATAAAACCTAAACTATTAACGTTATCTATAAAATGATCATTGAAATATGATTAGGAAACACTTATTTAAAAGTACTATAAACACTGATGAAATCGGTTAATTTTCTTATACGTTAGTAGCCTTGTTATTAGTGCGAGTTCGACTTTACTGCCGAAAAATGTTAGATATAAAAATCGAACAACATTGTTGTTAATATTTAATTTCTTGTTAAATTAAAAAAAACTGCTGCGGAATCATTTCGTATGTTATGTGAAGGTTATGGTGAAGAATGTTTATCAAGAGCTCGCGTTTTTGAATGGCACAAACGGTTTTGCAGTGGAAGAGAGGATCGTCGAAGACGATGATCGTTCTGGACGTCCTACCACATCTTCAACAAACGAAAACGTTGAAAACTCGACAAAATTATTCGGCAAGATCGTCGATTAAGTGTTAGAGCTGTAGCAGAGATGGTAAATATTGATAGAGAAAGTGTTCGTAAAATTTTAGTTTAAAATTTAAATATGAAAAAAGTGTGTGCTAAAATGGTCCCTAAAAATTTGACGATTGATCAAAAATTCAATCGTAAAGAAATTTGTTCTGACACCTTAAAAATTATCAAAGATGATCCATTTTTTATAAATAATATAATAACGCGTGATGGAACATGGATTTTTACATATGATCCTGAAACTAAAAGGCAATCCATGCATTGGAAGACACCAACTTCCCCAAGAATGAAGAAAGCACGAATAAGCAAGTCGAAATTCAAAGCAATGTTCATTGTTTTCTTTGACATTAAGGGAATAATTTTTATTGAATAGGTTCCTAGTGGGCAAAATATCAACCAATATTATTATAAAGAGGTATTAATTAAATTAAGAGAACGTGTTAGAAAAAAGCGACCAGATCTGTGGAAAAATGGCTGGGTTCTTCACCAAGACAATGCTCCAGCTCACAGTGCATTTTCAATTCAACGTTTTTTAACTGAAAAAAATATTTCTATACTTCAACATCCCCCGTACTCGCCAGACCTTGCTCCTTGTGACTTCTTCTTGTTCCCAAAAATTAAAAGTTTATTAAAAGGAACCCATTTTCAAACGGTTGATGACGTAAAAATAAAAACGGCAGAACTTCTAAAAGGGCTGACTGAAAGCGATTGGCAACATTGTTTTCAAGAATGGCAGCGACGTATGCAACAGTGTGTTGATGCTGAGGGAAGGTGCATTGAAGGTGACAATCATTAAATTGTAAAATTTTAAAAATAAATAACTTTTATTAAAAAAGTCTCGTTATTTTATTGTCACACCTCGTATAGTAAAATTTGTGCATCCGATGATTCTAAACATCCTAAGTCGTCATGAAAACATTTGCGAAACACATTTTGTCACGGGTTCAAATTTAACACAGCATGGACGAAGAGTAATACTGGAATATATATATATTATATATGTTTACCAACCGTGTGTTGCATATAATATGTTTTAACTGTGAAAAAATATGCGCGCGGGTAATATAAGTTAAAACACAAATAGTGTCGCTCTCTCTCTATATATATATAATAGATAATTGCGGATCGTTTAATAGTATAATAATTAAACTGGTGTTTATATTTGATAGGCATGCTCGAAAAATTATCAATCTAAATATAATATAATGCAATATTATTATTATTATCATCTTCATGCTATTAATATACTTGTATTGTATAATATTATTATGAACACGTTTCCTACACAATAGTATAGGTACACCTTACCTTTAGAAATTCATTCACGTGACTGGGTTTATTGTCGAATAAAATCGTATAAAAATACTTTACAGTCGAAATTTATCTTTTTGAGAATATAATACCCGATACATATAATAAAATACCTAACCTGACCCGTAATACAGCGTCGTATTGTAGGGTGTATAATATAAGATATAAATGTATATAATATACGCGTTTTAATTTTACGCTATCTAAAACTATATTGTATACGTTACAGTGTAGTACTGTAGTACGCTTAACTCGCAAAAAGCAGTGCGAAGAAAAACGTGAAAACCACATACCAGCAAAATATAGATACGTTATAATAATACGAAGTATATATGGTGACTACTGGGTAAACCGTATGAAAAGGGTATTTTTTTAACCGATTATTTTGTTATTTTATTATTTTTACATCATATCAAAACAATGACGCTGTCCTTAACAAATAGTGTTTTCTCCATTGAAACGCGTCCCAAAAACTTTTATCGCTGACCTTTTTTGCGCGGTTTGAATTCGTTTTTCTACACTTTTAAGATCGCTACACACAAACACACACACACACACACACACACACACTACGTATATTTAGGTTTAGAAGGCAACAAAAAACAATATTTTATATACCGAATACCATATTCAGGAAAAAATCTAATATTATTTAACAAAACCTTCACAATATAAAATCTGCTTCTTCAACAACCTTAGGGGTTTGTAAACATGTAAATGAATCTGCAATTTACATAGAATTGTTTCTGAGATTATTCATTATATTATTATGAAGGTCGATAATAATAAACGCTACAACATTAGTGATGCATATGAAATAATAGTATTTAAAAAAAATCCGTACAACTGCCGTATTTGTGGTTATCAGTTAAATTCGATGGTTCACAGTATTAAATAGTATAAAGAGTCTATTTTAAACCGAACTTGTTTAATAAATCCATGACTCACTTTTATTTCAATGATCGTATACTGAATAGCATGTCTTTTATTGTGTGGTAGTCAAGTGGAAAACAGTGCAATAGTGAATCAATAATTAACGACAACTCGATACGTTTACATATGACAATTGTCCCAAAAATAAGGTAAACATATTACTATTAAAATTAATAATGTATACATTATTCAAATGAAATAAGTATATTAATGTAAAAAAATTTTCAATGTAATCGTATTTATGCATTAAAAAACATCCCATGTTGTTCCAAATCGTTCCCATCGTGATACCAGTTTGAAAGTACAGTAAAGACTTGATAATCCGACATTGCGTCAGTCCTGCACCCTCAGTAATCCAGCATATTTTATATATATATGTAATTTTATACTTGGATTATCGCTTTAATAATTCAATGTATATAATTGAATCTTCTGATAATATAGTTGGAATTTCAACAAAAATTATAAACTTGTCGATGATAATAATTTTATTTACCGTATAAATTGGATCTTTTCATGATTTAGGTACTAATTGTACCTTATATATATATATATATATATCTGTACATATATTTATTCAGTTCATATATTTACATCTATCTACAAGCGTTTTACTGAACAAATTTTTTCGTACATTCATATTTTATAATTTGAATACCATTAAATAAGCTCATAAGGGATAATTATTAGGTTAACCGAAAGATATCAAAAAAAAAAATCAATTATAATACTAGATAAAATATACGTTTTTCATATGATTATAAAATATTGACTCTTTTCTTACTTTTTATACTAGTAAAACTTATAAAGTGTTTTTTGTAACAAAAAATTGAAAAAGTAACAATTTATAACTATTTTCATATTAAACGTTACACATAAACGTTCTAAAACCGTGAGTTTTATTAAATTTTTAATAGACTCCTTGAAATATTTATATCGAACAATGTAAAGCCACCAGATATTCAATTGGAACAAACTATACTCAATAAGTCATTCTAGATTATATGATATAAAGTAATAAATAACTTATCATTATAAGTTAATTTTTTACGTACATATAAGTAAACGTATAAGTAAACACATTAAGATAAAGCTTTGAAAAATATATCATTCATTGATTAAATTTTTTTTTAATTTTTGAGTTTTTTGAATTCTCAATAATATACTTTTATTAAAGCAAAATTTAGCAATTCATAAAGCTCCAGTTTTTAAATAATTTATAAGTTGTTTTGTTGTGATTTTATTTAATCGTAACTCTACAATTTAAATGTAAAATCAATTGTACTAAATCTTTGTTTAATAAAAAAATGGTGACAGGTATAAACAAATTAATTAATTAATAATATAATCTATGGTCTATATTTATAGGACATAAAAGAAAATTAAGTATTAGAATAAAACGTGTCAATGGATAAACTTGAAAAAATGACATTCCGACGTATCTGCCTCCTAGTTTCGTCCATTGCATTTGATTTATGGAACCGATACGATTTATGATATATTGTACGTGACTTTTATTTATTGTCTATTTACATATATAGAAATCTCTGTGTAAATACGAACACAAGTTTTGATGTGTGTGCGCTTATATAGTGCGTGAAAAAGGTTTCGAGCAAAAAGTTAGTGGGGTTAGGTTTGGTCAATGATACGTGACACGACTAAATGTATATTGACAAATATAGCATTTTAAATCGTATTTGCAAAAAAAAAAACATAATAATAATAATAATAATAAACACATACACACGCAGAACTAACTGAGAAAAATTACGATGAGGATGGATAGCGGGAGGGGAATAAAATAGGTGTCCGTTGAAAGAATGAAATAGTAAAACTCTGACAAAACTTTAATAAAGCCCAATATGAAAGTTTTGAGTAATTTCTCAAATGGCAGGAGTACACGAGGGGCTTTGGCGTACTGGAAAGCAAGACTTTATACGATGGTACCCGCAATATTGAAACGCCTTGGCTAATAGGAAAAGTTATGGCCATGTTATTGGGAGATGTCCTTTAATAGCACCAAAGTTTTTTTCGTATGTGTGTGTGTGTGGTTTCTGTTCGGTGTCCCTACGCCCATCGTGTGTATATTTATGATGATACCACACACACAAAAAAGAAAAAACTTTTCACTTTGAATAAAACACGATATCTTCATTGCACCTTTGGTCCGTGGTTTATATTACGACATGACACGATACTAAAAACATGATTTTTTTTATCGTTATAATGCCAATGTATAAGAATACGCATATTTTCCGTTTAAATCTCCAAAAACAAAGTATTATTTATATATTCATTCACAAAAAATATTTATATATATTTCTTTCATGAAAAAATAGTATTTATTTATTTTCCATACAATAATATTAGCTGAATAAAAATAAATTAAATTTGTTTTTTCAATTAAAAAATATAACGAAAAAATATTATTCGAGGAGCACTGCAACTTTTATATTATACCAAATATATAAGTTATATTTATATATATATATATATATATATATATATATAATATATATATATATATACGCGCTATGTATTACACCAAAAACAGTACATTTGGTTAATCATTGCTATAATAAGTGGTGCTACCCAAACATTTTACACTTAATTAGTAAACAATTAAACTGGAAAATACTACATAATTGAAATTCATATTTTACAGGTTAAAAATGGACAATATTTGCAAGAAATATCGAGAAATATGTTGATAATATCTTAAGGCTCGATGATTAATAATATTATATTTTATATTTTGAGAAATTGAGGACACTTATTTTCACAAAAAAAAAATTATATATATATATATATATAAACTATTGTATATACGAAAATATCACATACATTTAACTCTCACCATGTTCAATAATTACGAAAAAAATTTCAAATTGCGTAATAGAAAAAAAAATGAAATATGATATTAAATTAAAATAATACGAGTACTTTATCAACTTCATCATCAGACTTTTTTTTTAAATAATGCGATTGACTAATGAGCGCTGTAGAAAAAATGATTATACTTATGGGGAACAATTAATACACATAGAAGTCAAACAAAAAATGTATTTTATACTTTGATATTTAACAAATAACTCAAATATGGTTTCTATTTTTCTTTTTAATGCATTAATAAAATAATAGTATTATTAATACTTATGTAAATTAGATTTTACAATATACATAAAAAGTTTTTTTTTTTTTTGAAAATTGAAATATTAGATAACGTTTAATCAATTATGGTCATAAAATTATGGTATTTTCAAAATATCATTTCTTAGAGTTTTTTTGATATGAATTAAATAGATAGGTAACTGAACTCTTTTTTTTTCAATTATTTTATTGATAATGTTAATTAAATTAAAATTTGATGGAAATTATATAATTATTTTTGGCCATATCTAAAAAAAAGATATAACAATTTTAATTAACTAATTAATTAATTTATTACAAAACATAACGAAAATGTATGCTTAACCCATTTTTATTATGAGATATATGAAAAACAATACGTACATGTAAAGTACTTGTACAGTCGTCCGTATTCCGTTTCTTGAACATTTAAGTGCGGATCTGATGACAAATGAAAAATAAATGTTTAAAATTGATAAATAGATAAAAAATCCATCCTAATGATTTATTAGACTAAATACAAAAATAAAACAGATTAATGAACAAACGCGTTTGCTTAATGAGAACGTGAAAATATTTTATATTTGCTTTTTTCCAGAAGATCCGATTCAAGTGACTTAAACAAAATAAAAATTCCATCTTATTTATATACGAATTGTAAATAAACACGTGAACGTTTGTAACACCGTAAAATAAAATCACTACAAGACGAAAGGTCACGAGTGGAAAATTATGCGAGTAGCAATTTTAGTAGGTGCATCTACGGTATTCCGGTCATAATACACGGCTCAATGAACTGCTCAAAATCATGTTCCATCTCCGTGTGTAACGGGCTACCACCGCGTGGGTTATTTAAGACGGGAGTTTAAGACGGGCTTAACCGCGTTCCGGGTTAATATTAAAGTTTCGGTTGAAAATCATTCTTTGGTTTCTAGAAAAGCCAGTCCAATTACCTAAAACCATTTTGGCTCGGTCGGACTATCCGTAGGTATGTATAATATAATACACGTTTAAATCGTACTCGTGCCATCCGATGCAACGCCCGTCTAATATAGTCATGTACGCACACAGGATGTGATATTTTAATAGAACGTTAAAATATATTTTACAGTTGTAGATTCGGTGTACGTCCCGTTTTGGCAACGAAAAATTATTTCGTGGTCACATCCGTTACAATCTGCGAGATCTAGGCCACACGTTTAATTTCTCTTCTAAGTCCCGTAATAATTGCAGGTTGTTCCGACTTCACGTACGCGTCCATAAGAAGAGTCGAATGGGTCGAACCCCACAACTACTCTGGAACCGAAAATTACTCGAGATTGACGGTGATGTCTGCAAACGATTGATCTCGAACTTCGTCAGCACAGATACTGACCGTCGGTAAAACGGCGGTGGCCCGATATTATTATTCGTCATTGAAACGGAACATATAAAATATGTTGAATTTGAGGAACATTTTAATGAGTTAATGGATTTTCAAAACGGGCAACGTTTATGAGACACTCTTTATTATATTGTTTATCGTTACATACGGGATGTATACGAAATAATTATGTTAATATCGTTCAACATTCATTAGTTCGGCGCGAAAAAAGAAAATTGATGGACATTACTTTTGATAATATATATTTTAATGGGTATAGACATGAAAAAAAAATAAAAATAATAATAAGTATAAGTACGTTTTTATTCATCAGGTGCGAACGACCGAATGGCGTGCGTGACGCGTGTTCTATACGAAATAATAATACCGCGCAGTTTGTAAACTTCCGAGAATAGTAAAGTATTGTACCGCAACGATATGTTGTATGACAAGCGCGCTTACGTCGTTATCGTCATGAATCGCTGCGTTTTTCCAGAACTAAGTTATACACGCGAGATATTAACGTCCGGAGCAGACGAGATTTTCAATAGTATCCATCCAAAGATAGGGACGCAACCCTATCGCATATACATGCGTGTTAGGTGAAAAATCTCAATCGATTCGTTTTGATCGACGTGTTGATAGAAAACTAATACAATTAAAACACATCCATATTTAACGAGATTCGTTATCAAAATCGTTGACCACGTTTTTTCCTAAATAACAACATAGAATATTAATACTCGATAGACTTGAGTGTATAAAACTTGATCAAGTAGTAGGTAGTATAAAGTTAAGTTTGAAAAAGTCTAGTTATGGGATGTATATTGTCTTCCACTATGTATTTCACTGTTTACAACCTATTAATTTACCTTTTTTAAAGATATGATCATTTTAAGAATATTTTTATTTAACTTTTACGTTTAAATCTTAGATGAATGATTTCTGTTTCTTTTTTTTTTAAGGAAATAAAAGTAGTAAAAATAGGGTCTCAATGTTTATAATTTTAAGGTAGTAAAATGTTCGTCGATTCAAGAAAAAACTGACTAGTTTTTTTAATTTGTTTACTTTTGAATTTATATAGGTAATAATATAATGATTAATAAATGGCTCCATCTGCGGAAATGTTATTAAATTACCGTGTGAAAATAACACGATTATTATGTTATAATATATGTATATATAAAATGACATTAAATTGAAAATTCTTCCGATAATTATAAAAACTATTTGGTGTAACGTACTTACACGAGATTTACTTTAAATAATATATTACGAACGTCAAAATATTTGGGTAGTCCCATATATATAATTATAATATATAATACATATACAATATAATTTTTATATTTACACAGTTAGGTTAGGTTAATTATATGGTTATTAATGATTTGCGTTTTGTGATCGATTTTTGAAAATATCTGTTCTTATATCACATCCAAATATACATTCTCGGTGAACTTTTTAATCAAATTAAGAGCGAACCAAGTGATGTCTTTATGTAGTGCATAAAACGTTTGTAAACATTCTAGTAAAAACGAACCAGAGAGCCGACGGCCACCAACTGAAATATGTTATGTCCTACTGTTTTCAAATTTTTTTAAATATATATTATATACATATATATGTGTGTGTGTGTGTGTGTGTGTGTGTGTGTGTGTGTAATCTTGTTCTGCGATCAATTTTCTTTATTCAATTTTCTCCATTCAAAAACTAAATTAATAAATGGGATATTTCCCAAGGGAATCGTGTTGGTTTTGTAGATAGGAATCCATTATTAAAAATATATTGTATAATTTTAGTTAACGCACACATACAATTTCAATTTCTATATTGAGTATATTTGAATAATATAGGTTTAAGGAAAAAAAAATACTGTAATTTTCTGAAATCGGTTAAACTGAAAATAGTAATAATTTATAGACTGGTCAACATAATCAGTAAGTAGTCACGTAGCTTAAAGTACCATTGAAATCGCCTTATGTGTCGACGGCTAGTACTGTAATAGATTTTTGACAATCGACGGGAAAATTGTTTTAGATTAATCTAATTATTATAATTGAATTTCAAACAAACGTCAAACAAAAATACTATTAGTTTATTTTGATTATTTTCGTGAAATATAAAAAATTTCAAAACATTCTAAAGAAAACATAAAATGAAAATCGTGTAATGTTTCCAAATACGTTCAATAATTGAAATAAGTGTATACGAAAAAAACGAATAACAAATAAAATCGTTTATATTATATGTAAGTCAGGACAATTCATCAAGCAAACATATTATTATAAAAATATAATCATTTATATATGTATATATATATATATATATATATATATATATATATATATATAACATCACCTGAGTAATGTTTAGTCGACGGAATAGCACGTATATATTATACATCAAGTTATCATAAGTAATGAACGTGCTAATTTTGATTTTTATTAATAATAACCTACAATTTTTTTTAAATGTCTAGTGTAAATATTTTGATTTTTCAATAGTCCAAGGTTGGAAAAACCTTTTAACTTAAAAAAAAATTGATTCAAAAATGATTTAATTTAATAATATTTCAATTAACGTAATGGTACAAAGTATATTAAAGCTAATTATTTTGCTTTTGAGTAAATTATATATTATAGCTCTGATGAAACCTATTACAATATATCAGTTAATTAAACGATCAATACGTATAGCAAGAAATAAATTATTTGATTTCATATCACAAAAATATATGTGTATATAAAATGTGTATCAGATTTTTCAATCGATTTAAATACTACAATACGTTTTTACAGACATATGTATATATATATATATATATATATATGTTTAAAAAAAATATATGTATGGAAGTTTCAGATTCGTTAGTTAAAAAAAGCAAACAGTAAATACGACAAAGTATTCCTTACAATAGAATATATGGACTGTACACCTATTTTGTTAAAAAATTATGAAGTATTCCATTACTAGTTTATACGGCTTCAAAATATCATTATATATTGCACATAAATATTCAAACAGACCCACAAATCATTAAAAAAATTTTAATTACCTCTATAATGAGAAGCTATAGAGATGGACGCCTTTAATGCAATCATTCCGTTTGATTCACAAGAATAAGACGACGAAAAGACGTCAAAAATGACTTTTGACATATTTTCTGAAATAATTATAAATATAAAGAAAGAAAGAGTAGAGAGAGAGAGAGAGAGAGAGGAAGAAAGATAGATGGAGATAGCTGTCATTTAAAAGTTTTTATTAGATTTTTAGACGAAACCCCTACAATGAAAATAACTTGACAGTCATATTGTGAGAAATTAAAATTTTTTTTTTAAACGCAGACTATCATGTATGCACGACGTTTCATTTTGGTTCGGCAAAATTTTAGTTATCGTTATTTCAATTTAACCGTTTTTTATTTGTGAAATACAATTGATAATATTTAAATAATTACGTTGACGAGTCATATTAATATATGATTTGAACTCATTAATTTACAACATAATATAATTACAGCGAATTCTATATAAAACTTTACACAAAATATACTGAATTTTGATGTTTTTTAAGCATTTTACTTATTGGTCACATTCATACTACTTGTAACTGACACATTTTTATATACATAATAAAAGTTCAAAAAAAAAAGGTTTGCTCGTGTGACCGAAAAAATGTTGTTGTTCGATTTGCAAAACTTAATTTAAAAATCGATCGACCGGAGTAAATTGTGGTTGTTTATAGTTTTGTTAACGCGTGGTTCTCGGTTGACGTAACTATTTAGGTTTTAAACGAATTTTCACACGGATTGTAAATTTCATACCTATATATACTCGTATGTAAAATATACCGTCAATATGAAAATTAGATGACTACATGTCAGATACTTTTCGTACGCTAATTTAAATACGCAAGTATAACTCTGTGATAATTTACACTGACACGTTATATTGTAGTTAACAGATATTATTTATCGTATTAAGAATATGTAATAATTTTTTTAATGAGTTCAAAATTATTATAAACAAATTAAAATTCCAGAAATATAGATTGCTTATAAATATTGGCTTTATTCGTTATTTGTATTCGAAAACTTAAAAGAAAATCCGCGAAAAGGAATCCATACACCAGAAGTAATATGAAAAAATAAATGAATAAAAAATAAAAATCCGTGAAATTCACTTCTGTAGGGTTAAACCTTAATGACAAAATGTTTGTCAGTAATCCGTCTGGAGATATTACATATAGAGAAATATTATAAATTACATTAATTTGTATTTGTAATAGTTATTGATAATTATTATTTGCCATACATAATTAATTTGATATTCTAACAACAAATTTACTTTAGAATATTTTTTTAAAATCAAAAATTATTCAAAATCAATATTGTATAGATTATAACATAATATACTTTAATTTAATGTAGTCTACAGTTATGCGTGTATCAATATAATACAGCCACATTAAATTTAATAAGTCAATAAATTTATTGTGAGATGGCTTTTTTCCTCTTTGCGTTTGGATTGAAACTCAGTTTCTAATACTACGCTACTACGCAATGAGATCGCCATATTATTTAAGGATTTCTTTTGGTCAGAATAATATTGTAGGTAACAGACCTCATGTTTCACATGTTTTCCAATTTAGTTGAGTTCAACGGTTATTGAGTTTGTATGAAATGAGTCTCATCTGGTTTAAAATTTTGGGTTTAAAATCATCTTATATATATACACGAGTTTATGTATATGATAATAGCGTTCCGATATAGCTATTGTTAACCGAACTTAGACATTTATTCTATGTTGTGCTTTTTACAATATAACTTTTTATGGAAATTATTGGAAATTGCATTTAATTCATTTCGAAAAAAGGTTGTTTTTCTTTTTTATAATTTTAATTTTTAAATGTCATGTTTAATAAATGCCACGTTTAATTATTCGTTATATAATAATAATGATGATAAAACGATTTTTCTCAATAGAAATGTTCATGTTATTTAATATTAAATGTTGACTATAGGGACAAACCGTATTTTTACACCTACAAAACATTACAAAATTGAATTAAGTTCAGTTGGGCAATTAATTATTATTATATAGCTTACTTGGTTTTAAACATCATTACAAACATAAATAGATTATAACTTAGCATTTGTTTTTTAGACAAGTATAGCTGATATTGTTATTTACGTTGTAGGTATACATCTTGTATGTAAATGTCAAAGCTCGTATATATATATATATATATACAGATATAAATTACAAATTACATTACGGTCTTATATAATATTGCTATATTAAAAAACGTCATGTTTTCATCGGGTCTCATTTTTAAAATACTAATTTGATTGAGTGGTCGTAAAACTCGGCTTTATCAAATGTATTAAACAAAAATCGTAGAATCTTGTGAAGTCTTTAGTTTGCAAAAAATACATAACGAATTCACTGAACGAATATATTTAATACATCTGTATGGGTCACAGATGATAATTAAAAGAAACGACGGTTCTTTGTTTTTCGGGTAGATATTTTATTTTATTTTTTGGTTAAATAGATATTTCAAAATAACGACACCAACTTTCATTAGTTTCTTAATTAGTAATTTGCGTCAATACATTCAAATAAAAATGGTAATACTTTTTTAAATGATACTAGCTCAAGTTTACCAAATGAATTATCGAATATCATTTCGTCTTGAGTTTCTTAATTTGTTCACAATTAATTCATATAAATGGATATTATAATATCAATTTATATGAAATATCATTTTGTTAATTTTATAAATATTTAAATTCGTTAAATTTAATACTACATTTGATATTTAGATGTCATATAATATTAAACAATAGAAGACACATTGATTCGTATTTAATTATACAAACAATAATACTTATTTTCTCATTAATGTAATTAAACTTAATAAATAAAAATATTAATGAAATTTCAAACTGATTAGAGTTTGACGTCTATAATGTTTTTATATAGTCCAATCATATTATGTAACATTATGGATAATATTTTATTTCAAGTATTATTGATTAATATTACATTGTGCTCAAATACCATTATTATGTAAGAATTGCTATTTTTAGCTACTGATTATTTTATAAAATAAAACAAAACAATTATTGGGTAAAAGTTATTCATAATTAACCAAATAAACGCATTTAAAAATAAATGTTTTCAATGGTGCTCAATATCACGACAGTCATTTTTCGTTAGTATATAGGTACATCGTTAAAAATTATTTAGATACTACTACTAGTAATAGACATGTTTAAAGTGTGTATTACTAAAACTCTACCAGTCATTAAATGTCTATCACATTTTGTTTTTGTATTTTGTTTTAAATCTATAAAATAATAGACGCATTGTAATATGTTGTATAAATATTTATATATATATATATATATATATATATATATATTTTTTTTTAAAAGGAAGAATATATATATAAATATATTATTCGTTCAACTGCCGTAATATTGGAAAATGTACTTTTTTATATTACGAACAATCCCCTTTGAAGACAGATTACACAAGTGTAAACTTTTAAAGTAAAAAAAGTTTGTTATAAATATAATATGTATAATATAGACTGAAAAGCAACCGCTTCATTGTCATCAATATTAGCGATTTACACAATATTCTGTTCAACACGTTATTATTATGTTATCCTCCCCATTCGCTTGAGTATAAAATATATATGTCAACGTGGCATAAAATGGCTTATCATTTTTAAATAATATAACATAAATGTAAATGCGCAATCGAGTACATTAAAAATTAACTTGACAGAAACACGCGTGTGCCCTCCATACAGAAAATAAACAAATTTTCGTGACCCTAAACATTTATGCGTTTCCAAAGTAGTCAAATCGTTAACTACGAACTGTTTAAGTCGAATTTAACAAATATGACATTAAAACATAATTAAAC
The DNA here is from genome assembly GCA_019022885.1 of Schlechtendalia chinensis. Lineage (NCBI taxonomy): Eukaryota > Metazoa > Arthropoda > Insecta > Hemiptera > Aphididae > Schlechtendalia > Schlechtendalia chinensis. The sequence goes on from CM032341.1 coordinate 7,613,750, forward strand.
TATTCATTTTTAAACGGTCTTTAAGTATTTATTTAACTTTCAATAAGTTGAAAACGGGTTAAGTTAGGTCATTGATATATTTTATATAATTTATTTTAAAATATCGTCAATATTTGAAAAATCAATAAGTTTATGTCATTACTATGCAATAATTAGCTTATAAAATGTCTTCAAAATATCAACACAATTATACTGAGCGTTATTATTATTATGAAACTTCTTTGTTTTAATACGTTTTAAGTATTAAAAAACATAAATTAAGTTACCTAAAACTGATGGTATGAATTTTTCAACTTCAACAGATGTAGCATTTTATCGAGTGCCTTGTCTATTTTATGAGTTAATAAAATATTTAACTTTAATTTTATAGTCTAAAACAAACATTTTTTTTTTTTTTATAAAAATAATAACCATTTGGAAACATGTATAAAATAATACGAATCTAATATCAAAGGATGATACATAGTATTAGTTAAGATGTATTTAAAAATGTTTAAATAAATCAATTTAATAATAATTTTTTCAGACGGGAAAAACTACAATTATCAACATAATGTTCTTGTTGTATAAATCATTTTGATTATAATTATATTATAAACGCAAATATTTTGAAGTAATAAAACACTTAGTAATCGCTAATCCTACTATATTCATATATACATATATTTATTTTAATAATAACTATCGGTATCGTTTTTTTTTTCATTTTTATAGTTATATAGTACTTGACACGTATTACTTGACCTCGATTGACAGGGTATCGGGTGCAATACGAATGTTGTATTTTTTTTTTCGTTAAATTTTAATATTGTTTTGAAGTTCAGTGAAATATACAAATTATTATGTAAAAGAGCTTTCACAAACAATAATCTTTTTCTCGTCGTCATAATGATGAAACGACTATGAAATGCATTCGTTAAGCGAACGATTTTCGATGTACGCACAGTACCACCGAATCCTATAGGTTTTTGTCGTTTTCGACAATATTTCACTACGATAAATTATTTCAAAGTGACGTTCGACATGGCCAAGTAACGCTACAGCGTCTGAAAAACATTAATTGAGATGACCCGTGCGCGAACAATTCACGTGTAACTCGATTAATATTCTGGACCGGCGTAAGTACAACGGACACACATACATACTTGTACATGTAAATATATTATTTCGTATGTCTCCAGGCTCACGTATCGTATTAGACGAAGGGATATTTCATTTTTTTTTCGCATAAATTTCACTCACGCTCGTCAGCACAGTGGTGCCTAATCTACTAGGCTGCGTTATTGTCGTTAGCTTTATTACAATGTAGCTGCGGTCATAACCGCAGGACGACTCGTCTGCGACGATCGCGTTGGTAATGATAACTAAAATATATCTTATTTTTTCTCGAGAAAACTGGCGGAAAATAAGAAATTTATAGTCCGTCGTTGGTCGGAGAGATGTTTAAGGGCTAGTAATGGTTTTTTAATGTCGGTGCATTATATAGATGGACGCGCAAGACCGCGGGAACGGGACGGAGAAATATAAAGCGCACATACAAGGGACTGTATTATCCAAGTATAACTTCAATAATAATAATAATAATAATGAAATGAAAAATAATAATAACCCTATCATCGTTATCCGATAGTTGTTTTCTCCGGTTTTCCTTTTTCGCCCGTGTTAACCTAATGGCCTAGGTGATATGACACGTTTCGTATTTTATTACGTTGAGACTAACGTCGTAATATTAAGTATGTGGGCTTAAAAAACCACGTAATAAACTACTATTGTACCATCGTTACCGCAACTATTCTTCTACCACCGCGCATCGGTATTCTTGTAAACCTGAGAATTCTTAGCGTGACGACTGTAGCACAAAATTGCCTAATCGGAGGAGAGACCGGCAAACGGTCACATGCAAACAATAACATAAATTTTAATTTAGAACCGAGTGTTTTTATTAAGTAATCAGAGAAAAATCAGTGAATTTGTGAATCAGTGGAAATTTTTACGGATTTTCAACACACATCGAATAGCGTAGAGAATATTAACGGATGAGGGATCGTATGGACTCAGCCGGAACGATTTTTCATCAAGAACGTAATTATAATAATTTTTTTGCAGTCTTACCGGCGCGTACCGTTGTCCCGCCGATTACAGCAGTCGTATTCTGTCTTTCGCCGGATAAATCACCGGTCTGAAAACCGGGGGGAAAAAAACGAAAATCCTGAATAAAAACAACGTCGGAAAGTAAAAGCTTTTTGTGTCCGCGTGAGTGCGAACGCGTCGTTTTTAATTAATCGTACGTCGTACTTAGACGCCGAACAAATCGCACGACATTAAACTCGCGTTCGAGGGTAGCGCGCACCGTTTCGCCTCGCGACAATTCGACGATACTTCCCCGTACGTGTTCCGCGAGAGTACTGGCAAGTTAAGTCGCACCGGTGGCTGCCGCCTTCGCACACAACCTTCCCGCCCGTCCACGAGCAACGGACGACGCCGCGCACGCGCGTCCAATTCGTGCCGACACCGCGGTGACGACGATGCATCAAAAATATGTCGTTGACACATGATTGCCGAGCATGATTTTCGCGGTGTTCCGGTGACAAAAATGTAGTTATGGAACGAGACCGGCCGGCGACGTCGAAAACGTTTTATTGCCGGCGTGGCGTGTCGGAGGGAAAACATTTTTCGGTTTTCGGACATTTTGAGAACGACAACATGATGAAGAAATGTTCTGTTAATGATACGTTTCCCGTGAAGGACGTCGACAAATAACGAAAGATTTATCAAAAGTGCACTGAGTACTAACATGTTTTTGTAAACGAGTTTTTATTTTAATGTTCGGGGAAATATTTCGAAAGACTGGCTGGGATAATTGCAACAATACAATTCCACCGAATCGACACACGTGGGTGTCTCGTCGCGTTTTACGTAAGCAAAATACAGAGATCGCGGGACCATACGTTATAAATACATTAATGATTATCTAATTTTAGTGCTAGTGCGAACGTCTAGTCTCATTAACTATCGTCGCTTATTTATTTTTATTGATTTATTTGTTCATGTTCGTTTTGATATTTATCGTTTATTCAACACATTGACTGCCATGAGATAATACCACATATGACATCTTACCATATTTCGTCCTGATCGCCTAGGTGATTCATGGGTTTTTGGAAAACAAATTTTCTGATTTCAATCAAATTTTGATACTTAAAATTTTCTATTTAAAAATTTTTTCAAGTTCTAACTAAAAATAGCTTCAAATTAGATGTCATGGCCGTAGGATGTCACTATTTGAAACATTAATATTTTTTCAATTACCATGAGATCTCAAAGTAAATCTGACTTTCAAAAAGTACTTCAAATAAAACCTTAAAATAAATTTCAAATAGGCAGTAACAAAATAACAAATAAATACTATTTATAATTATTATATTTTAAATAATGCATACAACTTATGTTAGTAAGCTTATACTATAATTATTTCTAGTATACTTGTAGATTATATTACAAATTATTTAACAAATAATAAAAATAATAATAATAATAATAATATTATTGAATTTAAAAACGTATATAAATTTCAATAAAGTAAATAATCATAAAATCCAATAAAGTTAGGTTAGGTTAGGTTATCAAATTAGGTCATTATCAATGATAAAAAACGTACCTAACCTAACTACTGTTAATATCATCAGAAAAGTAATGTTATTAACATAATTTTTTTAAATGCATAAGAAAACAAATTATATTATTTACATTTACAAACACCAACCGAAAGTGACAACGTTTTACTCGTAAATTAACTACATTTCAAATCCGAGAATAAAATACTGATTGTTGAGATCTAGAACGAGATCTCATCAATCGATGATATTTAAAAATGAGATTTCACTCATGAAATTATTATGTGTGGTCTTTTTTTTGAGATTTCACGTTAAACATTTTGAAATTTGATGAGATTTAGAATTAAATAGCATTGTAAATTTAATTAACATAGTGATAAACCCTTTGGCGGTCAACATGTTAATATGTTCTTTAAGAATGTATTGGTTTAACAATGATGTGTTTATTTTTTAACCATTATAATAATTATGTAATAATATTCGATTTTCTTTAAACTATACGAAAAAACGAATTCTTTTCACGTTGTTTTTTCGTGTATAAATAAAATATAATTATTCAATCATTTTTATTTTTTATTGACACAAATTATAGAGTCAACGGCAAAAATCATAATAAACAGTATATATAAAATCTTAAACGAATAACTAAAAAGTCGGTTAATTTTATTACAATCAGAATAATATTTAGAAAATGCGCGCACGAAAACATAAAAAATGTTAAAACACAAATCATTATTTTACGTACTATAATTTTGAAACTATTTTGGTATTTAAAAAAATCATGCAAAACCAACACAAATTATGCTTTTACTTGAAAATATAAAAACGGATATATTTAAAAGTATATATTTGAATGTATTTATATCAAACCACGTATATATTCAAACATTTTTCAAAAGTAAACAAGCGTGTCTATACGGGCTGATAAACATAACATTAGAGTGTATTGTACAGTAGCCTGTACAAAACCGGCACATTGGAAAATTTTCCGGTTTCCTGAAATGACAATATTTACTAACCCTAGTCGGAGTTATGGTAACATATATATATATATATATATACGCTATGACGATTATAATATTATGTGAATTATAATAATGTACACACGAGTTTCGCATGGTGAACTTACCCACGAGATAGCCGCAACATTTATTTTCCCAAATCAACTTAATTAATTCATATAACCGGCTGAAAAAGAAAATACAAATTTATAATTCCTTCGAATATGACGAGTTATTGATTAAAAAATTAATATAAACATATAAAACACGTAAAGATACTTAACTGTATTAAATGTTTATCAAACAAACGGGTTTAGTTAACGATGTAAATACGAAAACGACTGTAGCAAAAAAATAAATTTTTACAAAATAAAAAATAATGATAAAATAAATAAATAACACCCATTAATAAACCCTTTGGTGTTTATAAACGTATTTAGAAACAAACGAGTCATTGTTAATACAACATTTTTCAATTTTTCTAATATATTGAGATGTATAAATGTTATTTTCATTAGACGTGAGTTAAGTTAAATTATACTTCTAATACCAAAACGCAATTTCAATAATTTTACTCAAAACATTTTACTTTTACTATTTAATACAATACGCTTACGCTTGAAACGTAATATAATCCAATACGCTTCAATATATAAATACGTTCCTATAATTTTGTTTTCATATCATATACCTACTCTTAAACATTACGTTCATCGGTCGAATTATAATTTAGCCGATTAAAGTCATTATCGTGCGTCGATCAGTATATAATAATAATTTGTAATACGCAATCGTCATATATCAGCCAAAATATAATTATTACAAATCGTTTATTATTGCTCGATATTTATTGAAATACGTTTAAAATAAAAAATATGTTTTCTCTTATGACGATTGCTCAAAAATCCATATAAAATAAAATTATTTAGGAGAATGTTTGTTGTTATCGATAACTATTATAATATCAATTTTTATTTTTGTTGAATTTTAGAAAAACTAGATCTAAAATATATAATGTCGATACTATATAATGTGTGCTATATAATAATAGTCATTGAATACACAAAAAAATCATGAGAGTTATGAAAGTCTGGACATAAAAAAATTTTAAAAAAATGTAACGTTCTTATTTTCAGAACTTTTCTTTGCATTATTATTTGTTATGAAGACTATGACGAGATAAGTTTTTTTTACCTCGTAAACTTTCAAATTATTATAGTGTATTATAACGTTGATAAAATTAATTATTTTAATTAGTTTATACATTATATAATTTATTTATTTTTCTGATATTTTGCGAATTATTAATAAACACCCGATAAATGGACATGATTGAACATTTAAACGCTTCATACTTTAAATTTATTGTTAATATTAATGATGATGTTTTATTGCAAGTTGTGTCTGAAAATATGTCTGTTTTTAAAGTAAAATTAATGCCTCTAATGACGAAATAAAATGTAATAACTTCGGAACTTTTCTTAACAATGAATGGAGTAAAAAATATTTAATTTAAGATGTTGTGAAACATTTTTCGGCGAATTCTATTCACTATATGAGACCGCTTGTTAATAGCACCCAGATCATTTTTCCGTTAAAATATAAAATACCACTAATGTTTTTGAAATCGACGAGAAGATATTATATCGTAATATTACGCTAAAATTAAATAAAACGAATAATTAAACAAACGTTTTAGACTAAATTTTTCTTTATAGAAATATTATTAATTACTGATTACGCGCTTAATATATACGAATTAAGTGTAAGATATTTATTCCTGCGAGATTAATAAGTTACAACTAAGTAAATAATATTGTTTTTATTAAAAAACAATTTTTATTCCGTGATATTTACATTTTTAAAAATTTACACAAATTATTATAGTAGATTTGTCTGTGTTCCATTATTTTCAAACACGAGTAATTGTTTACTAATATTTCAATCATTTAATTTTTACAATAATTTACATAATTATAAGTTTAAAATGTTTAAAAAAACCGTTGAAGTTTTTATATATAATTTGTAATTCAACCCGTTGAAGTCATTTTATGTATTCAAATAATCGACTTTTTTCACGTAAGCACGTTTATGTGATTTTCGTAATCCACTTTTTTAATACACAAAATGTGTACGAAAAAAGAGGAAAACAATTATAATTTCGACCCCATCAATTGTGTACGTTTTAAAAATGTGTTAATTTCCTATATTTCGTCATCCGGAAATTGAAACTGAAAAATGCGTTATTATTTTGTAATCTAAATTGTGTACACAGCCTAGTTATGTTTTAAATAGTTTAAAAGTCGGAATTCATAATATAATCCACGAGATAAATTTAACTAACTGGTTGTAAATATAATCATTATTTTTATTCTCGCTAATAACAAAACGTTCTCTATCCAACCACTGTGTTCTTTAGAGATTAATGATTATTGAATATAAAACGATTTTTGTGGGCGTGTGGGTTGTGGTCATTATGATTTTAACAAATTAATTATTCCGTTATCATGTTCAAGTTGATATTCTGTGATTAAAATCCACAGACACGTTAATTATAAATGGAATTAGTGTTTAATTTTGTTTTTTTAAATAGTAAGTTAATAAAACTCCCGGAATTAAATACATGGTTTCACCGGAACTTATTATAATCGTTTTCATGCTAATTATCTTTAATCGAATTAGGTAAGCGACCTGTAAAACCACCCAGCGGGTATTAATCCAATTTTTTGTATTTTTAATTGTTCCGTCATTAATAATTTAAAGATAAGTCACGTCGTCGTATTTTGAACGGTTTACATTTTTATTTGTACAATTATATTTACAACGTCCGTGAATCTCATATTTCGGTTCGATTGATCTTGACTGCATTTTTTTGTGCTCGAGGTGAAATTTATTATTTTGTCTGAATATCATTAATAATTCTAGTAATAAACATTTGGTCGTTTCGAGATTATTACAATAGTGTGTGTATTTATTTTTGATTCGAAAGCGATTACTAATCATGATATTTTTATAATAATCTTGTGCAGAACTGAACGCTTCAACTCAAACATTCCCAGGAGCATATTACTGAACAAATAAAGACTATTTTTCTTGTCATTCAAACCTTCGTTATAATTATTATTATTTATTTTTTTTAAGAATAGTTTGTACACGTTTACTTATTTTCTTAAAATGCAGTCAGTCAGTGTCACAAATGTACGTTGTACAAAAAAGATGTATATGTGAAAGGTGAATAATTGGTTGGATTTTTCTGTATTTTCCCCTTGAAAAATAATAGGATTTTTTAACATAATTATGAATTTACGATCCGAACGATTGCATATACGTTGTTCGATACTATTTAAGTCACAAAATACACGAGATATTTGATTTATCTAATATATATTTATATGTATATATATAGGTAATAAAAGATAATGATCGAGCATTCGCGATATAAAAGTACCGGTTTCGCCGAGTCAGTAAGGTTCTCGAACTCATTCGAACGTACAGTCCACTTTGCACTGAAACACGTGTGCTCGAATTTTTGTATATAATTAAATAAAAAATATTATCGAAGGGAAATGTGAGTTGATTCAGCTTCTTCACATCCCAAAACATACGTATCACATCGAATTTTTGAGTGCGTTAATTACTATTAAAATTAATTTGATCAACATCACCACTTTTGAAAAAATTATTCCACGTACCCCAATCAAAAAAAGAAAAAATACATAATTGTATAAACTAATATATTTATTGTATTCTTGCATTTAATGGATAATGTTTATTTATAATATCTTATTAGTTAAAATAATAGCAGATTTCCAACAGAAATAATTTAACTTAAGTTTTAAGAAAATGATTATGAACTACGTAATCGATTTTTGTGTTTTTTTTTTACTAATCAATAATAATAGACATGTATTTATGAAACGATCGAAATTATTTGCTGACTATTCTCAAAATGTATAAAGCTAATATTCAATAAGTTTTCCCTTATGATGACTTTTATCAAGTAGTCCCTTTTTGGTCATATGCCTATTATCAACTGTCAATGAAGATAAAATAATAAAAAAATATCCTATTTATTTCATTAGATTAATGACAGATTAGATTATTATGTTTGTACACTGACGTAATTTAATTATGAAATTGCTGCAGTAAAAGAAAATCATTTTTATTTGAACTCTTTAAAATATTTAAAACAACAAAGAATTAAAAATTGTTTACAAACAATAATCATAAGAATTATTTTGATATGAATTTTAAAAAAATAATTATCATATTCATATTTTCTACCAATGCATACAATTTTAATATATTAATTATTATTATTATTATTATTATTATTATATATATATATTAAAGTAAGCGTTTGATTAGATCTCGTGGCCATTTACGCTTTAGACGACGAGAGGGATTCTTACGGAAAGTAATGGACAAGAGCTTTGATATCAGTGAGTTAGTGTGATTGTGGGTGTTATTGTGGAATTTTCTATATATGTGAGAGGCTAGGGTAAGTTTTGTTTGAATATTTAGATCGTGATATTACGTTGATATTAAAAGATTTAAAAACAAAACATATTTTTGAAAAAATTAACGATAGTCTGGACCTGGATGGGTGGGTGGTACTCTGGGAATATCTTCAGCAACACCAATTTTTTTAGGATAGCCGTCACTATGTTAAACATACAATACTATAATATCAACAAAGCGATAAAGGTAACCACATTTTCACAGATATTTAATTGATATTGAAAACGTTTACACATTTCACTTACAAATAATTTATGAATAACAAATATAGAGAATTCTTAAATCATAATCACATCGAATTGTATTGACTATAATTTAAAAAATATATTATTTTTTTATCTTTGTGTAAATAATTCCCAATTAATACTTCAAAAATATCGAAAAACTTTCTACACTATCTATTATATATATATATATATATATATATGTGTGTGTGTGTGTGTGTGTGTGTGTGTGTATGTGTGTGTGTGTGTGTGTTTTTTCAATTCAATTAACCTAAGCTTCTTTCGGAATACTCTATCTAGTTCTATTGTTGTCATTTTTCAAATGAATAATACGAAAAGCGGTATAATAATCGAAATGAAGTAAAATCTAATCCATAATCTGGTCAAAACCGATAGGTTGGCTATGGATTTCTTAGATTAGTGTTGCTGATGCGTAGCAGTGAAGAAGAGTAGATTTATATTTGGCATTTTATTACAATCTGTGTATTGTTATTGATTTTATTATTATCGAGGTTTAATCCACAGGTTTCATCTATATTATATACACACGCTGACTTTTACATGAATTATTTTGTTTTGTATAGAAGTCGTATCATAGCAATAATCTTTAGGCTATAGTCACAACATATTTACACGTTTCACGGGAAAAACATAATTTGCTTGACGTTCGTTCATGACGACGGGTTTCCGTCATTCTGCAACACACTTTAATATTTTCAATTTTATTATACCTGTAAATACAACGACGAATCGATAATTACATATACCAAGGTTTTTATGAAAAAAAAATATTGCCGAAAATGCGCCAGGGCATTAAAAAATTAGCGGTACGCCCTATTCCTTTCTGTATATTAATATGTCCCTAGTCTAGGATACGACACGTCTTCGGAAAAGGAGGCCAGTCTTCACACAAGTCTAACTCAATTAAAAATTGTGTAAAAATTGAACAATATACATTCACTGTTACTAAAAAAAACCCAACTTTTGTTCTTTTTGTATAACCAATATTTCTTATGGCCATTCATGGAATTTCCCAACGGGTAATTTGATAAAGCTGAGTGAGCTTGAATTAATATGAAACAATAAACCACCAACTATTAGAGTGTTTTAAATTGCTTATGATTTTTCACTTTTACGTTCCAACATGGAAATTTTTATTAATTCTACGCCATACATTTTTTTATATTATTATTAAAATACATACCTATTAATAAATAAAAAGGGTTTTCATATTGATTATATTTCACCAATCTCCTTCTTGGTCCAAACAAAAATTCAGATGACAGATTTTAATTTTCTTTTTTTAAATTAAATACCAATCTATATGTAAAAATGTATGATATTATACGTAGTTTGTTTCAGTCTTATATTTTGCGTGATTGATATACAAACATTTTGTTTGTTTTTGAAAATGTATTAAAATTTGACAATATTTAACACACATATACACATGTCTATATACCATACACGTACTACATATATTATAAAGTCCCACCTTTGAATCACATATTATTATTTTTTTTTTTTTCATTCTCAACTGATCACAAATTAATTTTTATGACCTATAGAAGTAAAAATTGAACGATTAAAATTGTTTTGTTGTTTATTGAATTGTCTATGAATTGAATCTACGTGAAATAAACAAAGTAATTTTTTATCAGTTTAATAAATTAAAATACACCTAACAATTTTTAAAATAAATCTACGTAATTAGAAATACTGGCCCAATTGTTTCGAACAAATCATACGTATTTACTGTAAATATAAAATAACGAAAATGACGAAAAAAGAAAAATGACAAAATATACATATATTTATATATTACGTATACATACATACTTAAATAACTTTTATTTCCCCCCCCCCATTTCAATTATTTTTTCTGTATAATGCTGTGCATATCCTCAACAAGTACGAAGAAAACGTGGTACTACGTGAATTTAATTTCAACAAATGAAAAATAAACCAATTCTTTATTTATACATTTTTACTTGAATCTTGAACGGTACAAATTAACAGGAATTAATTATACACTTATGTGTTGCGAAACGTTCCGATTTTCCGAAGCACAAATAACGTAATCATTGGATGTATGACATTTTAAACTATTTACATATTTTAACTGGATATAGCATAAAAAACCGTTTCCAGGTATCAGCTAGTGTCAAGTCTTAAACAGAGTGACGTATTGACCTACACGGTTGAACTGTCAATTTCAAATAATTAAACGACAAATAATAATATTATTATGTGATCGAACATTTGCGGATATTTATCACTGCTATTTTTGTTATATTTTTAATACTTTTTCAAATATCTGTTATTTTAATTTAAAAAAATATATATATACATATAATATAATATAATATATATACATCATTTTTTTTTTTTTTTTGTTGATATGCGTTGTATATAATTTTAAACAATTTTGGAAAATCTCTACAAATTCCAATAAACCACTTGACTAATGATGAAAAGGATCACTGTACATAATATATATTTTATTATTTAATATAATTATGTATATACATGTACCACCTACCTATACACATAACACGTTGCGTCTATACACACGAGGTCGGACTTTGTCCATGAATTTGTACGATTATCGTACAACGGCAACACATAATTCATTATAATTATATACGCTTTCGATACCTTCATTATTTCAACCGTATACTATATGTATTTTGCAGTTTTCGCCTGCAGAAATATTGGCATTTCTGTTATCAGCTACCGCAATATAGCTGCCACGTGTAGACTATAAAATATGTATTCAATGTCCCTCAAAGGTATATATAGAGTGTTACATAGGGAGATCTGATTAATGTAATAACATTTATTCTGTTTAACACTATTAAGTTTTATTTACAATTTTGTTATAACTAAAATTTAAATTAAATTAAAATTATTTTGCAAAATCCGACATTTGAAAATTTTCACTAATTACTAAATAAAATCAATTTATCTGAAAAAAAAATGGTTGAATTCAAACAAAATTTTTAAATCCTTTAAAAATGAACCACGGAACATAATTAAAAGTTTAATACACAAAAAATTTTTTAAAAATTATATTTAAAATCGGCTATTTTGATTCAAAAAAAAAAAAATAATAATAATAATAATAATAAATAAATAAGTACATATTTTCATACCATATTTTAATTTTCTTATAATTCAAATTAAATTAAAAATATTTTTATTATAAATGCAAAACAATTACTTTTAAAAAAAACAAATCTTTAAAACATTGAAATAAACAAAAGTTATTCAAGTTTTTAGATTTCTCAGATCTTCGTGAAACACCTTTTTTATATTATATTTATAAATATGTATAAATTAAATAACTGTTCAGTCGATGGTGAAATAATATTTAATTTTGTTTTCCATGAGGTCGCTCGTCAATCATCGTAGAAAGACATCCGAAAACGAATGCGTCATTAGTCATCACGATCAAAAATAGATCAAATAGTTTTATTCAGAAACACGACGAATATTACGGTATTTATTTTAAAATATCGCATTGTTACTGAGCCTAGTTGCAATATGTAATATAATATCAATGTTCAAAATTTAACTTGATATTGTATAGTCCATATTATTATTAGGGACTCAATAGCTTTTTCGAGATTAAAAACTATCGACTGCAGCGCAGTAATTTTTTTATATTAAATGCTATATGGGAAACCAACAAACGCGGAAAACGAACAAATTTATAGTTATATGTTATTAATTAACGAATAATTTCTACGGAAAAATATTAAGGTTTTAGACGTTGGCCGACAATAGTATCGTAATAGTGAACATAAAAGAACTTTAGGAAAATAAGAAACGTAAATCAATTAAGGTCCGAAGAGAGTTCGAAGGTTAATTGCGAATATAACCAATAGATCTAATCAGACCGCATGTTGATTATAATTGTTAATGTAGTTTACGTGACTATATCGTCTGCAGCGGTGTTGAGCTGGAAAAATTCGAAAATATGTACACGCTTTAACACGAAGTTGTCTTCGAGGACGAAAGAAGTTTATTTGATTAGGGCACATTGTGTCTAAAATATATTTAAAAAGAAAAATTATAAACGTATTACTTTTCCCCCTTAGACCAACGAGTTAAAATCTTAAGCTAAACGGTCTACATTTATAGTTAGTTGACTGTTAACACTTAACTGAAAATTTTCCAACTAAATTAACATAAGTCGAGTTAATTGTCACATAAGTTAAGTTAATGGCGTGGAAAACGGTCATTTATTAGGAAGTAAAATATAAGTAATTTGTTCACAAATCACACCATTTCAATGAGAAACAGGCAAAATTCTCATACCTAGTGAAACAGCCAGATTTCGCTAATTTTTTGATTTTCGTCTGAGTGAAAAATATATTTTACTAGTAGTCGTATTGGATTTCGATTTCCGATTTAATTTAAAAACAACGGAAGCAAGGTATAGTTGAAAAATATAAACCGCTTTTAAAATGTTGATAATAGAAGTCCGACGTGACATGTAAAAAGTTTTCCTTTTACAAGAAACATAAAAAAAATCAACGAAATCTGATAATTCTACGAAGGTGTGAGAGTTTTTCCGTTGGCAAGTTTTCGAACTAAAAATACGCAACGAATCGGAGTATCAATTGAAACTGATGTATAGTGTTTAGATTTCAAACTATCGATTTACACGATCAAAAATCTACTCTGTTATAATGACAATGAAATAATATTATTATGCCGTTATCGTATACCTATACATTTATCCATATCTGTACGGTATAGATCGGGGCAAACGATAACGTAATACAATAATACAGCTACGCCCGCGAATCAATATTATACAGTAATATAGACGGAAATAATCACAGCGCGTTGACAAAATAATTAAAACACAGTTAATGTCTTTCTCTCCACTCTTCTGTCTTTTATCGTTTGGTTAGAGCAGTCGACAAAACAGATATTATCCTGCACGCTGTGGCCTGCGAAAAACCCGTCAGCCATTTCGGATTAATCGCTCTTTTGATCCTCACATCAGTACTTAAATTGTTATTGAATATATTGTAATTTAATATCATTACGAAGAAACCATGCACTAGCACAAGATGTTTATTATTTTCGGGGAAAAATCCATTAGCTTAATGGACGCGACTATAAGTGATACTTTTTTTTTATTATAAACAAATGTTCATAAAATTACAATAAAAACAGTAAATTACAACAATATATACAAATTTAAAAACTCTATTCTTCTCTTCCCGCAAATCACGCAAATACATTTTAAACTTGAATTTGTCCGATAATCGAGAGTGATAAGTTTTGTACTTGAGACTGGGCAGTAAATATACGAAAAATAACAAATTGAGTTAAGTTAAAAGTTACTTATATTTATCTTTTGAACTTCAAAAGTTCAAAGTTAATTTTAAGAAAAGTAACCTATTAATTTAATTAGAAGTTAAAATTGTATAATGAGAGTTGAATAAAATAATGTGAAAACGATACGAGACCTCTCCAAAACCTTACATATATATATTACCTTACCTTATACATAGTTTTCAATACTATTATTTATTTTATCAAATACTATATAAAAAGTAATATAGTGTTTAACGTTATTAATTTAACTTAAGATATTTTTTTAAACAATTAACTTAAAGTTAATACATAAAAAATAGTAACTTATTAAGTCAAAAGTTAATTTTTGAATAAATTAACGCGTCAAGTAACTTAATTAAAATTAATTTAATTTTAACTTTCAACTTGTTAATGTTCAGCTTTCCTTTAATAGAGGTTGAAAACAAATTGAATCTTATTTGTAAAAATTGGGAGGTATTTTAATGAAAAATAAGTGCTTAAAAATGCTGAATAAAATCGTCAACATTTAAACGCTATATTTCATAACGTGCTATTGTAAGTTCAAATATTACAAAAAAAAAAATCGATTTTTGTTTTAATTTATGAAAAAAGAATTACTCTTCAATAAATAAAATCAATTTAAATATTATGACATGACTTACATTAAAATTAAAAATTACGTGATACCTAACGGTTTCATCCGCGTTTTTATTATTATCGATTTTGTTGTTTAATTAAATTCGACTTGATAAATATCATGTGTCGATAATATTACCAATTTATTTTTAAAATTTTCAGTAGTTTTCCCATGCGTTTAAGAAAACTATTGAGATTATCGAAAAAAGTGTTAAATTAAGTACCACTAAAAGGTCTAACTTTAAAATTGAAGTATTTGTGGCATACAAAAAAATAATGTTCACAAAAAAAAAATAATAATAATAATCCTTTATTAAAATATATATATATAAGTTGTTTATGAAAAAAAAATTGTAACCATTTTTTTGTTTAGTCATTTATAAATTATAATATAATTATATTATGTGTAATTGTATATATATATATATATATATATATATATATATATAAGTATACGCCGCACTAATTGTTCTTTTGTGTAGACTCCAGAAGGATAATTTCTAATTAAAATTAGTATTAGTACATATTTCGACCAGTAAGTTATTTGATTTGTCTTATATTTATATTTATTATTCATATTAGCTGAAAATTAAGTAATACATACACAGTTAATTATATTATGTAGTGTTATTATTAATAATGTGATATCATAATTATACATACGTCGGTCATCCAAGTTACGTCTATTTGTTTTCATACGATATAACATAATTAGTATTTTTAATTCTCCAAAAAAAAAAAAATGTGTTTCTTTGGAAAAGTTAGTTTGGATCATTACTAAGTAAGACACTAGATTTTATCTAATCTGCAGAGTTATTAGTATATAAAGTAACTTATCTTGAGTTAAAATATGTATTTCGTAATATAGATAATATTAGAATAATATTATTTTCAACGTGATTTATAAATAAATTGTCAAGCACCTGACGTAATATAGTTTATTATTGTTATTTAATAACGTGTACGCGGCCGGAGCGATAAATTCAACAGAGGTCTTCAATACAATATAGGTAGCACAAATCTAAATTTCTAATATTCTCCTTTATTATTATCTGTTTTGATCCGGCAACAACAAATAATAAACTTCAATCGTTTGTCATCGACGACAGTAGTCGAGCCTACATAGACGCATCGAGACTGCACCATTGTAATATCCCCTTTGAGTTCTCGACAAGGGTCCTCGTCTATTCAATGGTAAAACTGTCTACATATTAATAACGATCTGTGTCACTTCGTCCAATCTTATGCGAGAACAAGTACGACGGCGTTACATTTCAGGGTAGTAATATTATCAAAATAGTTTTAGACAAATTTTTCCATTCAATATTTTGATAAATTTATGTGAAACATATATTCTAATTTATTTTAATTTATATTTATTTCTAATTTATATTAATGCGTATGTAGTATAATAGATATTTTATAGCACATAATATTCAATCTGTCAACGGGCGTTTGAAAATGAATGCAATGTTACTATGATTTAATTTAAATAGGAATAAACGAAGGTTTGCTTCTCAAACAATACACACATTCCGAAAATTGCTTATCCAATTCTACTTTTAAAAAAGTGCATTTGAGGTTTCCTTCAATAAATTTCGTTCGAAATAAAATACAATATATACTACATCTGCTCAATAATGTAAATAACGATTTTTTTATTGAAACATTTATCATTTCCAAAAATACTATCGTACAATTTGACAGATACAGTAACGACATACATAAAATGTGTGTATTTTATGCATTATATAATTCATAGTTTCTAGTTACTTAGTAAGATGTGTTATTGAAATATTTACATTTTAATCATAACTTACGATTATCCCCAATAACCACGTTTGGTTTTCCACGTGTTCAAACTTTTGCTAAAATATATATTTACCGAAAATTTCCGCGAACAGTTTCATATCATATCAGCTTACATTCGTATTTCAAATTTTTGTTTTGTGTATTCCATTATAGTATTTTATTTACATATAATATAAAATAAAAATAAAATAAATATATATACACTTTATCGTGTAGAAATATTGCATGAATTATCTCGACACGAGTTATGTTCCGGTACCAAATTATATTTAATTGATATTTTATTTGACACGTTTTTCGATTTCTCCAGTAATTTCTTTAAGCATACTTAATAACAATCAACAAATTTTCAAAAATAAAAATAAAACAAAAAATGGTCGACGTATTTGTTTTGGACAAGGACAATTTTTGTATATTTTAAAAGATAAAAATATAACGCAAATTTAGGCGTATACACTACATTCATATTTATTATAATAACCTACAATCGTCCATTACAATCGTTATTCGAATACAACGGTCTTAGTTTTATTTATATTTTGAATTTAAATTCAAATTATTAATAAAACTCAAAAATCTATGTCTTTTATAACTAATAAAATGTAGAACATTCGACATTGTGCGATGTTTTGTTATTAAGTTCAGGCTCGAACCAGTATATTAGATTAATATCATTATTATAATTTTTTTAATTTTTTTTACGTTACACCATAGTAATTATATTAAATAATAATATTTTTTTATGCTCTTTAAATTACACACTGTGTAGATACAGATGAACTCCATATGTTTCGTTTATTTAAATTATATACGAACTATGTACATTTTTCGTAGAGATTCTTGAAAAACTTGTTTTTATTTATTTTTATTTTGAGCATTGCGATAATATGACAATATTCCGTCAAATTCTAATCAGTATTGAAATGGGACCACCAAATTTATGTATGAGCGATCACTGTTATAATACTGTGCAGAGGACATAGTGTGGCGTACGCTTACGTAAAAAAGTACTTATATAAAAATGTTCCGAAGAAAGAAAGACGCATATTTTTCTGCCCGCAAGTTGACATTTTCGCACTCTGGAAAATTATCTCCATTACTCACCCGTAAAGAAATTTCGTACGAGAGTATAACAATACTCATTTTTAAAAAAAAAATGGATATTTTTCTTAACCGAAATCACGTAATATAAATTGTAACGATGTACCAATGTATTTTAAAAACTGACATTTGCAATCTCAATCTCATCTGTTGGCAAATTGCAGATTATAAAAAAATTCCGGTGAATCATCGATGATAAGATGAATTGCATATTCTTTAAGATAAAATTGATCCTCGTGTAAGTTTCTACGTTCCACTACGTATTACAATGGTATTCGGAAACGAAAATAAGATGTAATGTTGAATAATGAAATGTTTATGCGTAACAGGGACAGTTACAATTTAAATAAATAATGTTTTACATAATTTACTAAAAAAAACCTACTAGACTGATATAAATAGTATTCGAAAATAAATTGCATAACTTTGCAAAGCCGTGCTCTGGAATTTTCTACGAATGGGGCTCTGTGACATTTTTTTTAAAGCCTAACTTGTGTAGTATTTTTAATAAAATATTAAACATTTCGAATTCAAAGCTTTTAATACGATGTTGGGACATTAATAGAAGTTGTATCATTCTTTTCTGATATTTTATATAAATTTATAACATAATATAATTTACATTAAAACAGACACGGTTTATTTTGTTGGTAATCTTATTTATTTACGAGTAATCGAACAATTGGAGAGGATTGGAAAAGAAAAAAATATTTATATCATTTAATAAATGAATAAAAATAAAAAACTCTGGAAGATTGGAAAGAACGATTGTTTTTTCATACATATAATACAATTTATAAATTATAAACCGTAAGAATAATTTTATCGACTAATGATTATGTTAGTTATTACGTATAATTAACTGTAAAATCATTATCATAAATTAGTTTGAAGACCGATTTTTAATTAATTATTATGAGTCGTGACTTTAACAACATATATAGTTAAATATATTGTATAACGTCTCGTTAAATTCAACATACATCTGATCGTCAAATTAAGTTTTAAAATTTTTTTTTTCAACCCGTAAATTTGTTTACAGAAATTCTCCACTTCATCGATTCCTTCGTCATTTACTTAAGTCCTTTATACGTTTTAACTTTTGTGTGCTCCTTAATTTATCCGATGTAGATCAACTGTCCTTTTCTTTCGTCATGCCTTTTATTATTATATTACGTAACTCGTCTAGATGTTTTATTGCATGTCCCACCATTTTCCAACGTCTTTATTTAATTGCATCTACAATAGCACGTTCCTCGTCATTAATTTCTAGTAACTACGTATTAGTTTTTCTCTCAATCGAACTTCCCTTATCTATACCTCTCAAACACCAACGTACGTTTTAATAAGTCTCTTTATAATAATGATGTTTTATTTCTTTGACGCGAATATATTTGACTTTTTACTGAATTTGACTGAATTTGACTGAATTTGACTAATCCTATGCAGTGTTCTGAGATTATCAATCTTCGTTCTTTCGTCAATTCAATACTTATGTATACGTCAACTATTGTTTGAGGATGATTTTTAATTTTTAAATAATATTATATATGTATAAATAATCGTTCATGACATTATATTGTGTTTCAATCAAACATCATCCTATGCGAAAAGTTCATAATTTTATTGTGAGATTTATTATATATCGAATTGTTTTTTATTATTCATGATTAATTATTTTAATAAAGGCTGTTGTCTGGTTTAATGGATATTTAACTTTAAAATTGAACAAACGTAATTTTCAAATTAAGCGTTTCCGCGAACATTCCACCTGAGTAAAATGAATAAATTGTTGTATAACCCAGTGAACTAGATATTAAGACGACAACAATATAGTCCCAAACCGTAACGTTTATATTTGAGTATTTTAACTATACGTTTCCCTTGCAAAATTAACGATATTGTTTTATGTTTTAGAGAAAAAGTATACTAATGAAAAAAAAACGTTTTATCTATTTGAAAAACACTACCATTGTTGATCTAGAATAAGATTTTGTAGTTGTAGGCTTCTGCGAGTAATTTGATCTTTCATAAATAAATGTAATCGAAGTAAACACATTTTTCTCGCTTTAATTCAATGAAACACATAAATGAATATTTCCTAAACATCGTGTGTTTGTCCAGAGAACAATCAATTTGTAAGTATCGATACAAATAATGCACGCGCCCACACGCATACACACATATACACAATATATATATATATAAAGATTTTTTTTAAGTCATCCAAACAACAATAGATTCTTAAATTAATTTAAACCTTTGTAATGAAAAAATAATATCGTATTTCTAATATAAAACCGAATTGTATATTATACAATTCGGTTTTAATTTATAAAATATTCAAATAAATAAAATAAATAAAATACAGAATATTAGTTTATTTTAGGACTTTCAAATATAATTTCGTTAATTGGAAATATATTGAAAGAAAATGTAAGTATCCCGTTATGGGTTTTCTTTTTTCTTTTTATCGAATCAATCTAACTTAGAAAACAATAAATTTAGTTGACGAAAATTTAAAACGTACATTGTTAATGTTTTACACAGGAGTATTAACTTTGCTTTGTATCCTCCATTAAATGCGTTTTTAACGTAAAGAAAAATTATATTATACGAATACACGGCCAATTCATAATATGAGTACATGATGGTTAAGAATGGAGAAAGAATGTTTATTAGATTTGTAATACTACTTTAAGATGAATCACAATTTATTAAACGTCTTTTGAAAGAAATACTATAAGAACGTTCGCGGAAAAGATAACGAATAAATTACCATTACCATCTTAAGTGCCTATTTAGAAACACAAAAAAAATATGAACATTTTTATATGAATTCAATAATAATTTTACTATGTTCCGGTTTTCATAAAAATTTTAAAACCCCAACGTAGATTCCATTTAAAAGACTTGTTTTCATTGTGCTCGTAATAAGTAACTTACATATCCCGTTATTCGTGAAATAAATATATAACCGCGTATAATTTAGTAGAATTAAAAGGGATTTGGTAATGAAATTAAATTTTGGTAGTGAATAGACTTTACACACGAAGAGAACGCATTGTCGAGATTACGGTGTACGTCGTTGTATCGAATATGCCACCGGAATTGAAAATGCATTAGAGCTTCGGTGTAATGTATAATTAGATTTTCAAGCCGCCGAATATCAATAAGTAATTTGGAATTTTTATCATCATTTTATTATAGAAATATAATTACAATTAATCAAGTCATATTATATTTGCAAAAAGTTATGTCGAGTATTCCGACCTAAATTTGATAATAAAATACTTATTAAAAGATAATTATATAACAATACTTATTGAACGTAAAAACAATATAGTACTCCAATACTGGTTCGAAACAACATTAAAACTCTTGTAAAATATTACATCTTGTTTTGTCTGTATTTTAAGCGCGTTTATTTAACAAATTATAAATAATAATCTTATTTAAAATTAATTAACTGTGTGTGCACATTTTGTGCATTTTAATTCCGAAATAAAATTTGTTTTCAAAAAAAATGTCTTTACACTCCAAATTTTTCAAGAGCTTTTAAAATCGGATGAAACAATATTTTTAAAAAAACAACCTTCATAATATACAGTGCACGTACATTATATTTAAATAGAAATGTTTAAACTTTTTCCCATCGTAAATTAACGAATATTGTCGGTAGTTCAAAACAACTCGTAGCATTTTAATAAACGTTCTATACGCATTTTGATATAATTTTCTTTACAAAATGTACGTAGACGAATAATAATAGCTTCCCAACAAATTAATTACAAGTTTCTAAATAGCTTCTATCTTAGTTTATACAACATAATACTCTCCTGTTCATTATAAACAAACATGGACTATGATCACGTTACATCTTAAGATGCCTTTATTCGTGATGAAAAGCCTTGCGTGTTTGCTCATATCCGTTGCCTAATAATTATTTAAGACCCCTGCAATAATTTCTAGTGCGACTGTACATATTCATAAACTTATCTCAAGCAAAACAAATTCAATAAAATTATCTTGATATTAACATAATCAGGTGTTCATAAGTTATAGTACTCGAAAAAAATTTAATTAAAAAATGTTGTTCAAGACGTATCGCATATTACGTAATAGTATGTATGTACAATATTATTTTTTTGATAAATTTTCAATATTATTTTTCACGAAAAATTGAATTTCTGAAAAAATATAATATAAGACGAAAAAAATATAACAATTTTCATATACGTTATATTCGGCTATTTCGTGACGTAAGTAGTTTCTTCGTATTGTAGGGGTAAAACTAAGAAAAACAATAATATTCTGTTCGGTGTCTAAATGAAAAAGTAAACAAGAAGTGCTGTCGAAGTGACATTTTAGATATAAGTGATAAAATATTTCAAAAAGTGGAAAATTTCCCTTCGGGGAGACCCGTATCGAAAGTTAGTGTAAAATGGCTTTTTCCATTATGGGTTCAAAACTTTTTCATTATTTTGGTCATAAAATAATCAGTTAAATGGAGCTGTTAATTATTCGTATCGTATAATTTACGAAAATTCTCATTACTGTGGTCGAAATACTTTTCACGCCATGTTAGTTTTGCCTTTTGATAGTCGCGTAGTATGTACGGATTGAAATAGTTTACGAATCTGTTTTGAGTGTGATTTGTTATTAGTCAGTTACATTTTAAAAGTCTGCAAATACTAATTTCTATACTGTTTATATCGATAAATTGCATTCATTGACGTAGCCACTCAGTGAAATCGTTCGTTTCATGAAAACTGGACTATTTCATGAAGTTTAAATCGATTATCGAAATAATGTCAATTAATCGGTACTTTTTCGTTCATTAAAATTTGACATCGTGTAATATTTTCCGCAATGTGGCCATCCACTTTATAAAAAATTATATGCAACGCGTATGTTATTTAGCCTGTAAAAAAAAATCATGTATTATTAAAAATATTAAAGTGCCTGAAATGTTTTCATATTAAAAACGTCTTAAATTTCGAAAGTTTAAATGTTAAAAATATATATCAATAAAAAACTAAAAAAATAAACATAATATTATCATTGTCCGTTTAACAACGGTCCACCATTAACCAGCTTGGAAGCTTGAATAGAGATAGGGACGTAACGCTCCGGGTTGACTCACCAACGTTAACTTAAAATCTAGTTGGTACCACAGAAGCGTGGAACCTCACTGTAATATACCAGCTTGCCGCTCTGGACGTAATTCTCCACAATGTTGAGGAGCCTACCTCAGCTGAAACGTGGTGGCTGTGGAACAGACGATAGATAGTAACCAACCCACAAGACCTAGTGAGAAGAAGAGAAACTGACACGACGCTTAACTAAGTCGTGCCTCTTCCTCGAAAAGGTACGGGCGTAGGCCGGTGCTTGATGGTCCATAGATGACCCAGGAATCGATTGAAAGAAGACTGGTCGAGTCCTGCTCCGCCGTATATCTTGAGTAACGCCTTGCGCTAGTAGAAGGCTTCGGCCGCAAACCCTGCAGATAATATACGTTTAAATTGGTGAACAAAAAAAAATATAAATTTATGAATTTTAAATTTTAAATTTTAAATGCATTTTATTTAAAAAATACACACGAGTATATTATTATATTACATAAATTAGATAAAGTGGCCGCTTACAAAAAAAAAAATTACATGATGTCAAATTTTAATGTTCATGTCATGAAAAAGTATTCGTTTAATGACAATTTTTATTATTTCATAAAGTGTAAAAATCGACCTCCATTTTATGAAATTGTCAAGATTTAACGAAAACATCAATTTCAACAAGTAGGTACGTCATATATATATATATATATATCGCATTATAATTGTTCACGAAAAATTATTCCGGTATCAAATTGCATACTACTTTAGCGTACTACGAAAGTCGACCAAATGCATAAGATAATGTACATTTGATCAAAACGCGTGTAAATACGTTTACAACTGAGTTTAACTGATTACTTCTAGTTGAAACGAACGTCTGTTCGGAATTGGAACTCATATAAAATATATACGCGCAAACAAGTCGTTTTATTACCTACACCAGAATCTTCATTAAAACGAACGGATAAATGTTTCGAACGCTGTTCCATTAATTCGTTGGATGTAATAATGAATTTCGGGATTGTCGGTGACGTGTTTTAGACGTACACAGAAACAATCGTCGCGGTGACGAAGTTAAACAGCGAAAGAACACCAGAATGATAGGCTTGTGAATTCGCGATGATGCCTCACGCAAAACATTTATTTGTGTCTATACTACAGGTTTGATTTGTTGCGAGATTCGTCGAACTATTTTATCTTTTGTCTGTCACTCGTTTCAACCTTACCGTTGTATTCCAAAAACGAAAAATTCAAAAATAAAACGAAGAAAGCAATCGACAAATTGCGTAGACTGGTTTTCGAGTATCTCTTGTTTCGTTTCGTTCATTCGGCCGGAAAAATGTTGGAACTTTGTTATTATTTGAAATATGAAAATGTGTAAAAACAACATCGTGTATTTCTGAAAAAAAAAACAATTCCGAAATGAAACATTGTAATAATATGGCGATATTATAATTCGAGTACACATCAAATAAAAGGATGTAAATTATAATATTTAAAGTAACTAATACTATAAAATAATTGAACAATTTACAATTTGAAATTATTGTATCGACTCATAAAATAACTACGTTAAAATCATTACGTTATAGAATTAAATTAAAACATGACATATTCATTAATAGAAATATGAATGTTAGTATTTAATCACAGTTAAAAGACATTCTTTTAATGATAGGTAAATCAAAATTTATCTTCAAGTAGTTTAGATATATTTATAACCTATAATATGAATGCATATATTCATTTAGTTAATAAACCCTAAAATTACACATAATGTCATTAAGAAAAAAATATATATACATATACGAGTATCATATTATATCAATGATACATATAGAAAACCGCTAATTTATCTCTAAATCACAATAAAATTTAACGAGATTTCTGTAAATTTCTCACTTTATTTTTCATCTTTGCGTAATTTTCTGAAAATGTGTTCTAAATTGACCATTTTAAACTACTGTGTTCGATTACTAATCAATAAATGGGGCTAGAAGAAACTTTGCCGGAAATCCCTTTATCCGAAATAATTATTTATGGATATACTAAAAAACATACTATTGTAAGACCAAAATAGCACTCACGATGCAATCCGCATCTAAAACCATATATTCTTTCGGTCCTGTTCAGTGTACACGAACTATAAGGATTATCTATCCACTATCGTTGCCCATTAAAATTAAAACGATTATAGGTGAATGAACGTACATTTTTAAATTTTAATCTGACTAGCAAAATATTTTAGTGCTCAAGTATAGTGAGATTAATATTAATACTTAAATAATTGGACTAAGATATTTTTGCTTCTGGAGTTCTACAAATTATCACTTTAATAATTTTATACGTGTAAAAACACAAATTTAAAATTCATAATTGTTTAAATTATATTCAATTAGTTTTCAAAAAAATGTAATTAAAATTTTAAATTATTGAAAAAGATGTAAAAAAAACTACAGTGAGTATTCATCAGAGACATATGGAATTGAAGTGATGTGAATCAAGTATGTCACAGAGTGTTGCAGGTTATTCAAAGAAGGGAGGGCCGACGTTCATGACAATGAAAAAAACGGGCGGCTGTCCATTGTGTATGATGAAAGTATGACGAACATTGAAGAACCCGTCCGAGCAAAACGACGTTTAATACTCGACAAGCTCAACGAACTTTTTTCTCACATCTCTCCAAATTTTCTGGGTGAAATTGTAACAGATATATTGGGATATGGAAAATTGGGTACTAAAAATACTTACACCTGAACACAAACCAAATCACGTTCTCGCCGGAACATCTCCAGAACGAAGGAGAAGAATTCCTCAACTCAATTATGACCAGAAATTTTGACTTGGTTATGACTTTACACTCCTGAGTTAAAACACAGTTGTTACAGTGATGACATATGACCTCACGATAATCCAAGGAGTTCAAAACCACTTCTTCAGTTCGATAGATCATGACCACAGTCATTTGGGACACGAAGAGAGTTCTGTTGGTAAAATTCATGCTTTGAGGATGAACAATAAATTCTAGAACCTACTTTGATACCTTCAAGAAATTGCGAAAAAACAAAAAATAATGGTGCAAATCTGCTTCAAAATAACGTCAAGTCACACACAACGCTCCTTTCCTAAGTAGTTTTCCATCGGCTGGGATATGGTCATCTCTCTGCCAGACCGGATCTTGCGCTCAGTGATTATCGTCTTTTCATTAAGATCATCGATTTTTCTGACAATTATCTGAAGTTGAATAGATGAAATGGAAGGCTACAAAGTGGTTCATGATAAGGAGCGTAAGTTTGTCGTCACTGGCATCCAAATCTGATACCACGTGTACAAAAGTGTATCAATCTGAATGGCGATTGTGTTAATATATATATATATATATTTCATACACATGTCATTTTGAACTGTCAGTTTTCAATATTTTGATGTTCCCGATATACGATGTATTACAATTCCTACGTTTAGAACGTTAATAACACATGTGACTATGTAACACCATTGTAAAAAAAAAATGTGCGTTGTAATTGTCGACGTACGAAAAGTTTGTCGAAAACAGTGACAATAATATAATAATATCGTACCAAGTTAACCTATTGTCACGCTTTTAATATATTTGTTTGTGTGTGTGTGTGTGTGTGTGTGTATCAATAATATTATTGTTTGATAATTTTAACACTGTCCCTAATTTAGATATAACGAACGTGAATAGCATGTGTGACATCGTCGTTCACGTCATGCGTATATACAATATACGCTAGGCATAATTACGAAACGCTTCGTCGGATAAATTGAGTATATGATTTCCCCAACCGTGCACAAGTAATTTATTATACATCATCCATATACGAAGAGGGATAACATAAAACAATTATGATTTGTTATCTATCGTCATTATTGAATACAACAGAACCATCGAAACAGTCGGTATTAAAATATAACAATTTTATTTCTTAGCGAAATCGATCAATATCAACAAATGCGACGAACCCGTTTGGACCAACAAATTCTATCAAATAAGTTATTCGAAAAGTGGTTTTTTTTTTTTTTTTTGATTATGACAGGTTAAAATATTAGACGTTTAATATATATTATTATTCAAGTTAAAATGCTTAAGAAAAATAAAAATCGTTTTACAAATATAAAAATGAATATACTAATAGTAGAATATGTTTTATATGCATACAAATTTATTTTAATAAATTTAAAAAAAATATTCTACTACTGTATGACAAACCAATAAAGTACCAAGTCGTTAAAATAACAAACCCGTTTCGAGATAATTATTTAGATTTTTTTTTAATTTATAATAACTTGTATGATACATATTTATTAATATTTTTTTTTAAGTTATAAACTATTATTACCTATTATAGAAATCATTTTTAAGGAAATATTAAAACATCTAATGAATAAATTATGTTTATAGTAAAATAACCGTTTTAATTTGTTGTGTGTTTGTATGTTCCTAAAAAAAATCTACTTTTATTTAAAACGTTAATTTTTTTATGATATTTCAATTAAGGAAGTTTTAAACGCTTTTTTAAATTTATACAAAATAAATATATATTTAATAAATATTTATAACTTTTTAAAACATTTAAATTATTATTCGCATATGCAACATTTTTCACTCAAATACCGTCCAGTACTCGTGGACACTAATCAGAAGAAGACATATATCATTGCAATTTAAACCTTTGGCTATGACCAAATTATGAGACTTTAGCTAGTTAATTAATTTTGTAAAACCCATACATTTCTCTGATATGTCTTCTAGTGATTAACCGAGACATTTGTTCAAAAAGATGTGCCACAAAAAAGCCACAAATATAAAATATTGGAAACAAGGACATTTTAATAAATTGTTTAAGTGTATTTATTATTTTACGACTAACGTTATTATTAAGTGTGATATTAAATTCGTCCATTTATTCAACACATACACACACACACACACATACACATCATAAACACGCGTACACTGATAACGACCGTCAAACTAGACTACTAAAAAATACTGGAAAATATATTCGATTTACCATACAAAAATGTGGCGAATCTGTTCGATTTAATTGTCGCATTCGTGCAACGTTTTAATTTGAATTAGTATTAAAGACGCCTCTGATATACATCACGGCCGGGCGAGATCTCTGAAGAGGGTTCGACAAATTTTCCAGCCAAACGACTTTTATACATTTTATTGGCCGACAGTGTAATGTACACACTTTGCAATTTTCTTGGATATCTCTTTGTGCAGAGTATTCGCGAACTTTGTCGCTTTATTTGAATGAAATAAATACGTAAGTTCATCGTCAGCGCGCAATATTATTCGCTATTTATTCAGCGTACGCGATCAAACGGAATCGCGACGTAATATATGTGTATGAGTAATACGCGCATAAATCGTTTTGAAATTTTCGCTCGGCCATGCAATTTTTATTATTATTAATGTAAAATGTATTCGACAAAAACAAATGCGGTTTTCCGTTCATATGAGCGCACATCCTGCAAGAATATTTTCTGAATGACAACATCTTCCCCCACCTAACCATCATCGACATTTCACACATTGTTCATTAGTACCTCCACGTCAGTTACAAAAGATGTACTTGATTTCAACCGATGAAAAGTCAAATATTCATTTTTTTTTTTTTTTTGCATAACGTAACGAATACAATTGAAAAAATCGTAGTTTTTAATCTTTTTGTTATAATATAATACAATCCCGTAAAAAAAATAAACTGTGTAAAACGAGTGCAGTTGAAATCGAAAAAAAATTAATACAATTCGTTTAGACGAGAAAAACTTCATAAAAATGCAAATAATTTATATTAAGCATATTTAACATAAAATTTAAAATTAAATTTTCTTGATGATGAATTGTACACGTATGATATATGATTTTTTTCATAATAATAGACTTTTGAAATATTAAAAACTTGCGATACAAATACTAAAAATATTTGATCTAACACACATATGCAACTAACAATTGCATATACTTTATTCTGATGAATCATAAACAAAAAAATTGTAGTTAATAGAGTTATTTATATTCGAATAACTAAGGCCCAAAATTATAAGTGCAAAAACGTCTTATTATTTTTTATTTTCGGTGCATATTTTTGTTTTGAACGAACGTTATAAGGTTTTCATTAAATTTCGAGTAAATACCGACGGCAGATATTAACATATTTTTGTCTTTCATACTCGACATTTACATAAATACGTGGAAAGAAAAATGATTATTAAAATTCTAAAAAAAATTCGCAATATTATTAATGCGTTAATAAATATGTATTCAAAGAATAAATGTTTAAAAAAATGTTCGCGTTAAACGACCATGATATACAGAGTAATATATTGTTGATCATGAGCCAGCAACGATCTGCAAAGATATCGAAAAATTTTTCGTTATTGGGTTGTCTAAGGAATTAGGTACGTCATTTTTAAAATTATATATCACCATGACTTTATACCTTTAACGAACGTAAACTTTTAATTTTATTTAATTACAATCCGTTTATTCCCCACTCGTTATATCTCATAGAACTAAAATATATAAATGGACGAAAACATTTTTTTTTTTTAAATTTTTAATTTCAATATTCGCTTTTGAATAATCGCTTATTGAGAATTTGATCATACAGAAGTCGTTTTTTACATAATTTGGTAGAAACGGTCATATTTTTACTACGGTAATAAATTTACATTTTCATTTTATAAATAACAAGAATCATTTATATTTTGCAAGCAATAGCCTGGCTAATAATAAAATTAATTTCCTTTTATAATTTTAATATAATTAACAACAGAGAACAAGTAGTATTATAATAACGTTACAATATACCGTTTTTATTTATTATTTATTTTGACGGGAAATGTTGTTCAAAAATTCGAAAAAAATAAACGTTACTGCATAATAATATTGTATTAAATATGAGTTTTTCAAACTTTACGAACTTGACGTCTCGACGTGTAATAATAATAATAATTATAATAATATAATAGACAATAGGAAACGCCCAAACACCAAATATATATATGAAAATACTCCTTCAAATTCATAACACATAAAATTAGTTGGTTTTTTAATAAAATACATTTTTTCTTTAGACGATAGAGCTGTTTAGTGTTAATAAACGGAAGCAGCGAATTTTCATGCTTATGTAGTGTTTTATTTTATATACTTGGTGCGATATTGTAAATTTCACGTGCTTTGGTTTCCAAAGTGTATATATATAATATATTTTTCAATGGACTGTCTTATATATAAAACATTTAATATTTTAGTATGGTTTTTTTTGTACCAGCACTTTATTTATTCTCGTGTTATTTGTATGAAATTTTTATTTTTCAATTGAATCCATCTTCGAACAAAACGAGACCATTATTCTTAAATTAATTAACGATTTTAAATAATAAATTATATTATCATTCTATAGTTTTTATTATTTTTTTTCGACTTGATAATATCCTAGTTAAACGATCTTTACGGTAAAGTGTTTATATTGTACGCGTACTGCGTACGTACCAATCGAAAGTTCTGTGTACCTATAATTAATAGTTCTTCATCAATAGATCACAACCAGTAAGTCAATACCAGAACACTAATACATTACAAAAAGAAAATGTAGAACAACAAAAAAAAAAAATAATGACAATTTGTTACTCGATCTCGAAATACACAGATATAGCTAAATAGCTAAATATCGAGAACCATGTTCGTTATTTTAATGAATACGTAAACACATGACAATTATGGATTTATGATATAATTTATCGTTATTAAAATAAGACGTTTAAAAGTTGGTCACCTGAGATGAAAAGTTTCTCTATTATCATTTTTCAAAATCTACTTTGCGAATGCACTAAAATTTTGTTCAAATTATCAAATTGTAAATATTGTTAATATTATCTATTAAATGTTATACGTATATTAAAAAAAATTGTTTTGACATATTTCAATACCACTAAGTATTGAAAACAAAATATTGCATTTAAAACACCTAAATATCTATACAACTATTGTGCTGAAAAGAAAAATGCTAATAATACATAATAAATTGCATTGTCTGTAAATATAATAAGCAGTTTTTAAAAACAATAATTAAATGTTCAAGGATGGTTTGTTTGAGTACTAAAATACTTTCATATCATTGAGACTAATTATATAAATTATATAAAGAAAATATTTTAAATTAATATGAAAAGGCTATAATTCGAAAATTTAACATCATTAAGATCAAATTTTACATATAGATTTTTTTCCAATAATTCTAATTAATTATGTTTTCGATAAATGTGAATGAAATTCTATAAATGTACACCTTTACTTATAATCGAAGCTGGTTATCGGATAAATCAAACTATTAGAATTATAAAAATAAAATAAATATTTGAATTATAAAATGCATTTCCTAACAAATTTTACTTACGACAAATATTTTTATGCTCAGACGGTGATTTTTATGAGAATCATACTCATATCTATTGATTTCAATATAAAAGAAAGTAATAATGATCATTACTGTACGTTTTTTTGCGTAAAATATCTCCCACGCGTTACATACGAGTATAATATAGCTCATCTGTAAAAATCAAAATAAATTTTTCTGGCCGTCATTTCACCAATATACAAATCGAAACGGTTTTCGATTTTTCATAAAAACATATATATGCGTACAGTATTTTGTTCCACGTCGTGTTTAAATCGACTTTGTTCGTGACGTCGAGTTCTGTAATTTTTTTTCATTTTAAATCAATTCCACGAAGGCGTTTCACAGAGATCCGTCAACGCGCAATAAAAACCGTTTAATATTTTATTTTACAATCGACTCCCGTCGTCAAATATTACACTACAAACTACTGACAAATAAAAACCGTACAATAACCGTGTGTTTACCTACGGACTGCCACGTTGGAACAACGACGGAAAACCAAAACACTTTTCACACACGGCATACGTTGTATTCGATAATCAAATCGTAACTGTGTGTATAGTTTATCGACGAACACGGTATATATTTTTAAACTATGTGGGAACAAGAAAAAGAAAAAAACGGATATTTCACACAAACGAAATTCGAGAATTCCAAAGCTGCAGCGCCGTATCGTCAAAAAAATCCATTTCACACCAATGGCCCGAAAATCTTGTGTGTGGATATTTTCTAAAAAGGTTTCGAATAACCAACTTCATTTTGGAGTACATATATATATATTTTTTTTTCTCTCGAAAATGAGAATTCGTTTATACGACAGTAACGTGCAACGAACATATAGCTTATCAGACTCGCGGAGAATTTACAGCCGTAAATCGCGATCTACTCGTTATTTACTCTTGAGCACCATACGAGGAACAACAGATGTTACATATAAAACTAACGTTGAACATTTCTATACGCACGATTTTGTATCGTGGCATATCGTTAACCTCGACCATTATACAATACATAATAGTAATAATGATAATATTGAAAAAATATTACCGGTGGATGATGTTATCTCATGTTTTTACCGCGCCTTACTTGTAATCTAAGCGATTTAAATGAAATGTTTAATTATGTATAAAAGTGGATTAATGTCGTATATGTTCCATCGTAATGAAATCGGCTATAGCTTAACAGTTTATCACAGATTCAATAAAATGCAATAAAAAATTATGTGTTAATTGTAATTGATTTAATGCTACAAAGAAACAAACATAGAAATTCCTATCTATTTAAGTTCTTTTCGATTTTATTGAATAATTAATTATTTTAATAAGACATGCGTTTAGTTTTATATTACATCATATATATACACTAGCTGTCATCATGCACTTCGCTGCCCGTAAAAAAAACACATCTTATATGGTTATTATGAATTATTCGTCGCAGCCGGGTTACAGTAAAAAAATAATAATCCACTATAAATAAAACCTTTCTTCAACAAAATACTCCTGTAGTATATTCAGCTCCAGTAGAAATGATTTTATCTTTTGAGAAAATATGATGCCTTACAAATAACATATGATGCGAATTTGGACGATTTTCATTTTAATTAAATAATAGCAAACAAAGAAAAAACTCAAATCATTTCCATGACAGTTATATTTTTTTAATGTAAAAAAAGTAAAGTTTGTTTTATATTTATCTTAATGTGAGTTTATGAACAATACAGTAGCGCTAAGTTTGTTTGTTAGTGATCTGGTCAAATTACAATACCTACGTCACCCACCACCCAATTGAATTCAGGACCAGGAAAAACATCGGAAAGAAAAAAAAGGTCATTTGTGTACAATTTTCCATCAATAAGAACCACTTAAAAAAATGGAAATGAGCAAAAAATATGTATTGAACTTTTTTTAAAAAAAATTATATACACCGCCACTACCGCCCCTAAATTATGGTCTGGTCACGACCACACCTGAACCCCGTATTCAGCACCACTGGAACAATATTTTTCGTCAATCCCTGTGGAGCATAAATTAACAAAATTTTATGGTTTCCTAACAAGAGAACACACAACATGTAATTGCCCTTGCACGGATTTTCTAGATCCGACCCACAAACATTATTTGGACTTGTGACTTATTAATAGTCATTACAAATGCTAAGTGAATTGGAAATTGCAGGCTTTTGAATAAGATGGATGAGCCTGAAAGGATCATTGGCAGGAAAATTACTTTACCTTGAAAATTAAATTTAATAAAATTAAATCATTTTAGTGATATAAAGAGGGCACAGGGGTATTATCTTAATTCCCTAGCAACACTCCGCTCTTCTAGTAAATGTTAATAAATACTGTTGGTTAAGTATTTAATGTAAGTATACATTTACATTTGTATTATAAGTGTATATATATATTGATATATTGCAATTTCAATAGGTTTACATTACACGTATATTTTTTTATCACTATAAAATGAAATTTTATTTAAAAAATCAATTCGTAAACGTTTTTGAAATTATTTCCTTGACGAGAAAAAAACCTTTAATAAGCTAATTTTATTGTAATGAAAATTGCATTTTATTTTTGCATCTAAACAAGTACAACGATTTGTTTGGGCGTATTAAGTATTATAATATAGCTTATAATAAATCTCGTGATTTTCCGGTTTTGAAAATTTAAATAAAGGAAATCTAAGTATACCCAACGGACTACGATGAGACGACAAGTAGTCTATTCTTTGGCGCGAAAGGATAAAAATGGTTTCCCGTTTAATAATTCATTGAAATGGGTTGCAAAGCAATATTATAAGGGTAAATCATACAAAATTTAGTAGCTAACCGAATGAACAGCTCTATTACACATTCAAATATTACTTACATAAAATATTGTTAAAGATAAATAATAATATATTATTTCTCATAAAATGTATAAAACATTGTCAATGTAATATGTTTTATATTATTACTATTAAAATGAAAGATAATATTTCTTCATAAACGATAGACTGACACGAAAATCAATTTTTTCAAATATAATATATTTCATCTTATTTTGAATTTCGAATTTTGTTTTATAATAATTTAAAAAAAAATTGTTTAGTGATTTATTAAAATGTTAAATCAATTGTTTTTAGTGATTTTTAAATTCATTAGTACTTATACCTTGTAACGGGTTGTAATGGATGGCGGAAATGCGTCAGATGACGTATTTGGAATAACGATATGAATATCCGCTATGGTAGTATATTTATTAACATATACACTAATACAATTAAATACAAAGAAAACGTATAATGTAAAATAATGTTTAATAAATGTATAATAAAAAATACCACTCGCTAATACGGCTACGGACGTACTGGACGAGTATGTCGGTTCGACATATCAAAATCGTCGTCGTTCGTAGGAAATCGTATTTTTAATTAATATAATATTCCTATTTATAATACCCAAATACGATTTGCGGGTAATCAATAGCTGATGCTTAATTAACATATCGCGAAATCGTATTATTATAAATAGGAATATTTCACTATCTGTTACGTCGGCGTACCGGTGGCGAAAATACCTTATGATCGCACGCAATGTATTTACGGCGGTTAGGTATTTTCGTTCAGCGTTACTTGCGGAAAGGGATGGACAGTTGATAAATATCGGCTCGGTGGTGTAAACGATTCGTTTACACATACACGAGCCGTGTCAACTCTCCCCTCCCAAACTGTCCAACCGGGAAGCGCTATCGCATAGAAGCGTAGAGGACCTAGGACCCGGTTCTCTCTTAGACACATCGCTGACTCCCATAATAGGATCAGCGGTTTCAGGGTTACTCGTTTGACTCTATCGAGTTCGATAGAGCCGGATTCGTATAACCCTGGTAAGAGAGTCTCCCAGTTAAGAGGTGGAAGGATTACGGGTTCGAGGGTAGGTCGAGGAAGGCGGTGATTTCTTCCTCTAAGTCGTCCTTCCTGGCCTCTATTGGATCCATTTCCATCCCTGCCTCCTCATTCGCCGACGATGGTTTGGTCGCCTTCTC
The DNA here is from genome assembly GCA_019022885.1 of Schlechtendalia chinensis. Taxonomy (NCBI): domain Eukaryota; kingdom Metazoa; phylum Arthropoda; class Insecta; order Hemiptera; family Aphididae; genus Schlechtendalia; species Schlechtendalia chinensis. Next base: position 7,649,578 of record CM032341.1, read on the forward strand.
TGCTATTTCGGTTTTGGGAGTGCTGGGCGTCTCGGTCATGATGACGTCCGACTTCGCCAACCGGAATTGTTGCGATGGCCCAGCTCTCTCCTCCTCGCACCGTCGGCGCATCTCCGTTTTTTTTTTTTTTTCAGCCAGAACTGATTTAGGCGAACGGCCGATCTTTTTTTTTTTTTTTTTGCCGCCGACGTAGCCCGTGTTGCCATGGGTGGTTTTTCTGGTTTTTTTTCCTGACACGACCGATCCTTGGCCATGACAACACCGGTTTGCCTCAGCCTTTGTTGGGATGAGTGGCGATGGTATGTTGCTAATACATGCCTGCCATCCCCGTAGGAATGCTTCCCACAACACCGGGTGCTGTTGTAGCTCACCACTGGTGGCTTGGCGTACCTGTTGTTGTGTCAACGGGTACTCCAAGGAGCGTCCTCCCAGGTCTTGAAGTAACCGTTTGGTCTCCAATTGGTTCTTCACTAATGCTTGATGTTTTTGCCGGTAAGTATTGGCAGCCGATGCTCTCCGGTTGGTGGCTGTTGCGGGGTTGTCTATTCTAATTGGAACAGAAGGATAAAACAAATAATGGATTCTTAATAATTTCACTGAGGTATAATTTGACCCTCAGCGTGTCCTTCTGTCGGTTGAGCCATTTTTAAACACGAGACATGGAGTTTTCGGGTGGACGTTGGTCAGTGAGATAAACTCCTAACCCTAATCGTTCCGCCAATCGAACAGGTCCCAACCATTTAGGCGCGAATCCTGCATGAAACCCCTTGTCCGCGTTTGAGAGATGATGTCCTTTGTAGTAAACCCAGTCTCCGATTTCGAACCTTGATTCGGTCGGTGTGACCGGGTTCACCCTCTTGTTCAGAGTCTCAAAGGTTTCAGTCTCTTTTCTTGTCTCTGTAGGTTTACATCTTGCGGCGGAATGATTGGTGCATCACACAGGGCCCAATCACCAGGTCGTTTGGCTTCTCTACCGAGTACCAGTACCGATGGTGGAAATCCTGTGGCTACATTCAACCTATTCCGAATCGCGAAGAGTATCGACGATAGTTTAGTGTCCCAAGAGCGATGACTTTCACCCATAAGGTGGGCGCGAAGTCCTTTTTTCAACTCTTGGTTCCGACGTTCGACGGGTTTGCTCTAGGGTGGTAAACCGGAGTCGTCCACCCCTCCGCCCCCCATCGGTCGAGTGCTCTGAGCATTTCCTTAGAAATAAACTGAGTCCCGTTGTCGGTAAGACACACTCGAGGATACCCAAAACGTGAAAAGAATTCTCGTTCGAGTGTCTGTACTATCGTCTTAGTGGAAGCTGTACCTAATGGGTATGCTTCCACCCATCTACTGAAACAGTCAGTGGCCACTAGTATGTATGTTTTTCCCCTCCCTGTGCGCGGGTAGGGACCCATTAAATCAATACTAATGACCTCCCAGGGCTGTCGCGGTTTTCTAGACCTAGGGGTCTTCTGTTTTGGAATTTAGGGGCTTAGTACAGGCGCATATGTGGCATGCTCCAACATATTTCCTCACCTTTTCTCGCACCCCCTTCCAGTAAAACCGTTTTCGAATAGCCCTGAATGTTTCCTTCCACCCTGGATGACCAGCCAGGGTGTGGTCATGGTACCTCCATAGGATATGGTTTGATTTATCCAAAGGCACCACGATTGGGGGAGGAGAAACGTCATCGATATTTTTCCTTAAAAGACCTTCAACAATAGTATATGCTTTTTGTTGTGCTTTTTCTCTCCGCGTGTTGTTGGCTGGACAATCGGCGTTTATGTTATCCATTATGAAACTGACATATTGATCACTCGATTGCCAACCTTTCAACATTTCTTCGGAAAATGGAATATCGTTAGTTTCCTCCCTATTGCCTATCAAAGAGAAAAGTCTATCGAAAGTGCCTTGTGTTTTGTAATGTGATGACGTTGGCACTCCGAGTAGGTTCTCTTCGAGCATGTCCTCATTGACTGGTGGACCATCCGATGGGTTACGTGACAGCATATCTGGGGCCTCATTAAGACATCCTGATATATGCGTCGTTTTGTAATTTAAGTTACCTAATTGTAACGCCCATCTGGTTAGTTTTGACTTTTGGTCTTTGGTCTTATGCAACCAAGTCAATGCTGAATTGTCGGTAAGGAGCTCAAAGGGTCCTGGTTCGAGATATGGACGAAACTTGTCCACAGCCCAAACCACGGCCAAACACTCTCTTTCGACGGCTGCATACCTTTTTTGTGTCTCGCTTAACTTTTTGCTAGCGTAGGCGATTATCCGTCTTTCCATCGGTCTGTCACCCGTTGAAAAAGAACAGCTCCTACACCTATTTCGCTAGCATCGGTTTGGAGACAAAAAGGTCTACTGTAGTCGGGAGAGCTTAGCTTTGGGGACTCGTACAGGGCATTTTTAATGGTATCAAATGCAGTCTGTTCGGTCTGTGTCCATCGCCATTTGGTTCCCTGTTTCAATAAATTTGTTAGAGGCGCTATGGTGTCAGCGTAGTTATCTACAAACTGACTATACCAATTACAAACACCTAAAAATTTACGAAGCTCCTTAATTCGACCGGGTATTGGAAAGTCCTTGATTGCTTTAAGCTTTTCGGGTGTTTTCCAATTCCCTCTGAATCCACTAAATGTCCAAGAAATGAGATTTCGGTAGTTCCTAATCTGCATTTCTTTGGATGACATGTCAACCCATGTATACTTAAGCGCTCGAGAACCTTGGTTAAGTGTGTTAGATGGTTGTCCAGTGTTTCGGAATATATTACTATATCATCCAGGTACACCTGAACAAAATCATCTAAGTATCCTCTTAAAACCTCGTTCATGAGTCTCACAAAAGTCATAGGTGAGTTTTTAAGACCAAACGGGAGAACTCTGAATTGATAGAGGCCTCTACGTGTACGGAATGCCGAATACTTCCTAGAACTATGATTTAAGGAGACCTGCCAATATCCAGATTTTAGATCTAAAATACTGAATATTGTCGCTCCTCTCATATTTCTTATCATATCATTTAGATTTGGCATGGGGTAAGCATCGGATTCCGTCACTTCGTTTAGTCGCCTATAGTCAACGCAAAAGCGGTATGTTCCGTCTTTCTTTTTCGCTAATACTATAGGAGCTGCCCAGGGTGAGGTACTCGGTTCAATTAGACCCTGTTCCTCCATATCACTTATCATTTCGTTTATGACCTTTTGCTTTTCAGCTGGGTACGGATAAGGATTAAGGGTAATCGGTGTTGGAACTTTGAGTCTAATTTCATGATCAATCAATTTTGTGTGGCCTATCGTCCCATTGAAAACTTCTGGATACTTTTTAAGTATTTTCATTAGTTTTTCTTTGACGATAGGATCACTCGAAATTTGAATGTCAGAAAAGTCGAGATTACCTAACTCTTGGTTTGACTTAGGTCCCGTCCAGCAGACTGATGTTCGCTTGGAGGTACCTAAGATATCATTCCTGATGCGTAATCCCATGAGACTTCATTTTCTACAAGAAAATCATGTCCTAAAAGAATCTCACAATACAGGTTATCTAAAATCGCAGCGTTGAATGTTATCGAAACATCTGCGATTTGAGCTTCGAATGCCGCGTGACCACTTATGATTTGAGTGTGACCATCGGCCATTCGTACTGATGATAATGGTCCTTTCACAATTTTTCCGAATTTCGTAGAAATTTCTGGTCTGACATACGACTTTTGTGCTTGAGAATCTAACAAGGCGGTAACAACCCGTGTCAAACTCCAACTCAATAGATGGAGTTGATATTTTTGTCGGTGTTTTGTTAATTACAGTTCTCACAGCTGCACATCCAAAACTATCGGGGTTCTCAATAGAGACAATCGATTGTTTATGGGGTAATAATTCAACTGTGTCTGTAATGTTGTCGTCCTTGTGTTTCTCTAAGCTACCGTCATATTTTATGTCAGGGTCATTCTGATTCTGTTCGGATCTTAATAACATTTCCTTTAAAATTAGTTTTGTAGGTTCTACGTGACTAGTTGATCTTTGTTCAAGATTATCAGAGCTAGCACCAGATTTACCCTCAAATACTAAATTTTTATGGTTAGAAATGTCTGGATTTTCGAAACAGAAAGTAGTGTCATCTAAAATATGATTTAGGTCATTTATTTTTGATACTTTATCCTGAACATGAATGTTGGATGTTGGGTGACTAGTACCAACATCCGATGAATGTAATGATGAGTGTTCAGGTAAAGATCTATAAATGCTGGTCCCACATATCTTATTTAATGACATTTCTACTGATGACTTTTCCAAGAATTTGTTTTTCGAATTTTCGACACTTATCTGACCCTGTTCTTCTACAGCTACTTTAGTCGATTCATGTGATACATTTTCAAAACTAAGAGCTAATAAAAGAGGGATTTGACACGTATCGTCAGAAATTTGTGATGAACCGTGGAGTGGACTAAGCTCCGCCGGGTTTCGGTCCATTTCCCGAAAGCTTGTTGGGACATTCGTTATTCCAATGTGGTCCTTTACAATGTTTACATGGGAGAGATGGTTTACGGACTACCTTCTGATCAAGTTTCAGTTTGACTACTGGTACGGGAGAAGTTTTTTTTGTATCAACATATTTAAATCTCGCGGGCTGGTTTTGATAGTTTTGCATATCAGTTCTTGTATCTGAAGAGATATCAAGAACTCCAGCTATTCGCCTAAGATCCAAAAATGTTGCGGGATTCTGTAATCTCGCATGGGTACGAAACTCTTCTCTCATGAGCCCAACGACAGTACTAACTATCTGTGACTCGGAGAGGCCAGTTTGTACCCGACGCGACAGCTGATTTTTCTCCAACACGAAATCGGTCAATCGTTGGTTTGTACCTTGTCGTACTGACACGATTTCTGCGCGGAGGCGGGATTGGATATCCGGGTTATCGAATTTTTCAGCGAACTCGCTTTTAAATTCGGACCACGATAAATCCAGTGCCTTAATGGTTTTCCACCACTCTGCAGCATTTCCCGTCAGCTGTGATTCCATTATCCTAACCCAGGCAGATTTATGTATATTTGCTTGACGCAAAATACTTTCCGAATTTACGATAAATCGTATGGGTACTTCTTCCTTTCTACCAGAAAACTGAGATAGTGAAGCTCTAGCAGTTTTTAAGTCCTGAATTGGAATAAGCATCGAATGTTCTGTAATGGGTTCAATAGCCGAGTTCGAACACATGATCGTTTCGCTCGAGTTCGAAATGAACATCGATATGACGATTATCGCATCCAGTAGCGTGTCCGGAATCGACTGTGAAATCGTTTTCCCTGTGACTCGCAATTTTTGGTTCCTCTTGATCCCTCCTTGTGCTATGCATTAACGGTTGATTGGCCCTTGTTCTCTCTGTTTCGTGTGTGGGAATCAACATAGGAGTAGCTAACCTTGTTCCTGACCTCCTGTTCAATTTCCGATAATCGGTTTTGGAGGTGAGGTGGTTGCTGTTCTCCTAAATGTGATCGATCACCACTCGAAACAGAAAGAGGGCCACTCTGTTCGAGCACCGGATGTTTGGGAGTAACAATAGGCCTAAATGCGCTACTACTGGACGATTTACTCGTTTGTAAATCGTTTTCGATTTTCGCCATTTTATCCATTATGAACTTTTGATTATCTAAAAACCGCGACATCGCTGTTTCTAGCGCGCTTATTCTCAATTCTAACCGTCCGATAGCCGTATTGACCCTTAAGTCCTGTCTCAATGCCCCTATTTCCTCACTCGCAGCTCTAATTGAGTTAATCGTGTGAAAATCCGGAAATTCGGCATCGAGTGTGGGATTGTAGCAACTGGTTGATCGATTAGCATCAATCCCTATGTGACTACATGACAGGTCTATTGGAGGATTTAGTGTTTCACTAAATCTGACATTTTCTATGTCCGGTAACGGGGAGGTATAATCATCGTTACCAGTGTCTGCCTGTTCCGATTCCGGTCTATCACCGCCGATTGATTTTCAATCGTTGGCGTAACGACAATCGGTTGTCGGGTGGTAACAGACATGTGGACGGATTATTTCCTTCTGCCCGAATAACCGTTTCCAAAATGCATTGTAAATCATTACGGGCAGCTAACACGGGTAAACCGCGAAATGCACATTCCCTCCTGATTTCGGTCAACGTCATTTGGTATAATGTTTTACTCATTTTGTATAATACGAAAATACTGCGATTATAAACACAGGAAATTGACGTGTATCTCGGTGTAAACAACACTCACCAAAATAACGCAATTATCGAATAATCGTAATGGTTGGTCAATGACCTCGACGCGCTATATATTTGGCGATAATTATGTCGATATGTATATCTTAATATAGCGCGCGACCACTCGGCGTAATTATAACAGAACTAAATAAAACAATATTTCTGCCTACTATTAATATTTAATAGTTTATACAACCGTATATATTCAAAACTCGGTATGCAGCGGCCAAGTAGTAAAATAATTTAAGAAAAAAAATTTTACCTGGAATCACGCAAGACCGGGACTAATTCCTCAGCGGGGAGCCAATTTGTAACGGGTTGTAAATGGCGGAAATGCGTCAGATGACGTATTTGGAATAACGATATGAATATCCGCTATGGTAGTATATTTATTAACATATACACTAATACAATTAAATACAAAGAAAACGTATAATGTAAAATAATGTTTAATAAATGTATAATAAAAAATACCACTCGCTAATACGGCTACGGACGTACTGGACGAGTATGTCGGTTCGACATATCAAAATCGTCGTCGTTCGTAGGAAATCGTATTTTTAATTAATATAATATTCCTATTTATAATACCCAAATACGATTTGCGGGTAATCAATAGCTGATGCTTAATTAACATATCGCGAAATCGTATTATTATAAATAGGAATATTTCACTATCTGTTACGTCGGCGTACCGGTGGCGAAAATACCTTATGATCGCACGCAATGTATTTACGGCGGTTAGGTATTTTCGTTCAGCGTTACTTGCGGAAAGGGATGGACAGTTGATAAATATCGGCTCGGTGGTGTAAACGATTCGTTTACACATACACGAGCCGTGTCAACCTCAAAGAGATAATTCAAATATTTTCTTTTGCATAAAATTCTAAATGTTCAATGTAATATATATTTTTTTTCCTATAAAATTATTATTTTAGTTCTTAGTTCAAAATATTACTATTGACGCTATTAAATTTTATTTTAACATGTCTGCTAAATTCCATAACTTCTTGTTTTATTATTAATGTTATTTATAAAAAATGTCATAACAGGAGTTTGTTCTAATGTAACTTCAGTTATTTCTAAGTAGTTATTACTTCTGTATATACGAGTATTTATACATCATATTCTAAGACTAATATGAGTTAAAAGCCAATACGTTTTCTTTTTTACTGATTTTAATTTGAGATTTAACCACAAATATATCACTGGTCATATTTTTATTAACCTTAATTTTCTGAATATAAATTGTAAACAATCATACCAAATATCTATGAGTTTTTGTACTTTATAGATTTACAAACAGATAAGTTTCCGTAAGTGGAAGATAATTATTTTCAGAAATTTGTTTTCAGATTTACAAACAAAAATTATATAAACATGTAGTTGAATACTTATATAAACTATTTTCTTTTCTTTGGAGTTTTCTTTTGATTTCTTGCGTATTATTTTAAAAAAATCAAAAAAACTATTATCTTTATACGAGTCAATATAAGTCAATAATACAATTTTAATATTCAACAATTTTCTAAAGAAGTACTTTCTCATTTATTCCTATCTAAACCGTCAACATCTCTTTTTCTGAATATTCCTAGAGTTATGTTGCATTTTATTTACATTTATTTCAATTCGAAAATAATAATTTGTATTCAAAAATAATCTTTCAACAATTATTTTTATTCTAAAAATTAGAAAACTATAAAAAAAAAAACAATGTACAAAACTAAATAAAAAAAATATATATACGTATTTTGTAATTATAAAACAAATACAGTATTATCAATGATTATTATATATTTACAATAATTTAACATTTATTATGCTTCGTCTGTTAATTTATTGTTTTTTATAACGAACATTTTACTGTACTTTGATAAACTTATTTAACAATAGATAACATTTAAAAATCTAAGAGAATATTTTTTTATCTTATGAAAGTATTGTAATAATTTATTAATTTTTTTCACATTTAAAGTTTTCAGCGAGTTTTCGTTATAAAAGGTGTATGTGGTAAAAGTAACATAAAATTCAGCACGATTCGCATTTGAAGATTTTTTTTTATCATCTTAGTTGGTATAAAAACAACAAAAACACTTAAAACATGAATTAAAGAAAATAATATTTTTTATTTTTACGCAATGCTGTGTTAAAAATTAAACTAAAACTTTTTTCTTTTTGAATCTTCACACGTTACTGCAGTATACAAAATAGATTGAAAATGTTAAAAATTCATTTTTACTTTGAATATATATTTATATGTTTATGCATATTTCGAATATCTATTATTTCAAATTGCTAGAAAATTGCAATTAAAATTATATTTAAAATGTTTTGTTTAGTGTTTATCTTTTGTCTAAAAAATTTGGTTTTAAACTGACTCGTTATTGAAATAATAAAAATTAAATTAAATGTAAATTTTTACGAATTAGATTTTGAAACAAATCAACAAATTTATTATGTGGATTGTAAAATGATTATATTAACATGCTATGAAAATAAACATTTCTTTTCAAGCAAAACATTCGTTTTAACACAACATGTTTAACTCCTTTTAATTATATGGGTTAAAGTAACATCGACTTTAGGTTTTTAAATGGTAATACATATTTTAAATTTATTAATCAATTTTTATCATATTTTAGACATGAAAGGCGAATTATAAATAATAAAAATTGGCGGATGAATAGCGAGTGGTCTGTTAAAGACACTTTATGTGCACCCCGTAAAGAATTATGTTTGTCCTATGAATACAAATGTAATCTGATATATTTTTTTAAATATGTACACATTTAAACAATAAGCAACGCTTATTTGACAACATAAGTATTTCAAATCTATATATATATATATTTCAATATTGCGTTTGGTCAAAAACTAAACGTTAGTTGAAACATTAATTATCGTATGATTTTAAAAATAAATTTAAAAAAATATGATTACATTGACAGAAATTAGTTGTATTATTATTTAGAATTTGAAAACAATGATAAATTGTGTTTGAAAAACGATTCTGAATGACGCTAACAATTGATTATAATTAATGAACTTGATAAGTATTATACATTTACGCTTGTAATACATTTAAGATACTAATAACAAAAAATGGATATTTTAAAAACTTCACTAGCTTTATCGCGATTTTCTAGTCGTTTTTAGTGCGTTTACGAAAACTAGATCAAAACATTTGCTAGACAAAATAACAACGACGATTCGCCGAAAGTACCGAAAACCGGTACAACACGTAAAGATCAGAATCACTTCTTCTTACGAAAAAATCAGTGTTGACAGACAAAATAATAAATATAAAAACTTGCGAAATCAATACGTTAATTGCTTCGCATCAGAATCTAAAAATCAAACAAAATTAAATATTTTTTTATAACGCCGAAATGGGGTGGGTTAGTAGTGGGGTTAGTATGGGGTGTAGTATTTTGAACATAATAATTTTTCGTCTGTTTAAAAATTCAATTTAAATTCGTTATAGTGTGCGCATCCAACGATAATAACATCGTCAACGTATGACATTACGAACGGTCACTCTAACACTCCGATTTAATATCGACCAAATAACACATTGTGTTATATACAATTATAATCTATCATCGCGTTTACGCAACGCGTATATAAATATCGTTGGTCCATTACGCCGCACCCGCACCCGCACCACCTGTCTCATCAAATCAATCCCCACTAGTCCATCCATTACAGAAAGTGGAAACGCGCCGACCTTCGCGCTCGGCCATTGATAATATATGTTTATGAAACGGTATATATATATATATATATATATATATGTAGTTCTGGAAACGTAAATTTATATCGACCCAGTCGATAAAACATCCATTTTCGCTAATACGTTACAGAAACCAGAGAAGGCGATAATACGTTTTCTTTTTCCGAAGTCTTCACATATATGGTGATTCACCGCGTTTTCCGTTAGTTTTTCGTAATTTTTACCGAGACCGTTAGGAAATTTTCACTTTTAACGAGACTAAATGAAACTTTCGTATCATTTTTTCCAATCCAAAACGTTGTCAACGTAAAACTAATAAAAACAAATATACTAAAACCAATAACTGAAAATTCGCGAATGGCATTGCAACAGAAACAATGTGAAATAAGTACGCATGACCGAATAGCTCTGGCAAATTAACGAGTCCGGATGGACCGTACAAAATTAATTGCCAATTAAATAACACATACAATATTGAAAATACATTGAGTCAAAACTTGAAATATACAGTAGGCATAAACACAGGTTTGAACGTTTTTAAATTTTTTAATAGGACCACAATCATCTTTTTAAACTGTCTGAAAATCGGTATCCGGCACTATAAGTACGGATGGAAACAGTATTTGAACGATATAACAATTCAGTTTAGACAAAGTCGACCAACCTATTTAAGTTTCATATTTTGCAAGAATTGAAAAATAATACGAGTTTTCAGTGTTATATACTTATTTACATAAGCAAGTTCCCACGAGGTGATTTCAGTACGTTCCCTCTGTTTATAGGAATATATACATTTTTATTAAAAAGTGAAAATAATAAATTTTGAATTATTTATTGTGATCATTATAAAAACATGATATCTTAAAATTTCGATAATTTTTATTTAATAAACAATATTGACATAAGTTCAAAATTCCACTCTTATAACACGCAATATTGCAAATATTATTGCGCATCACGTATTTCGGATTTATCTTATTATCTTAAGCTATTTGTATAAAAATATATTTCTGATATAATTTAATAACAGAGTGCATGCAATACACGAATAAAACGTATAAACGTTTCAGCTTGCACAAAAATATGTTAATTTAATGTTTTTAGTACAATAATAATATAATTTTATAATATACGGTAACCAAAAAAACCCCCGCCATACAAATACCAGCCCCATCGTGATTATTCTCAGCTTGCCGGTCCTGCGATCCTTTCCTTTTCGTAAATTAAACTAAAAACTTATAAGTCAAGACTCAAGATAATCATGTATAGCTAGTGAACTATAAACATTGTTATTTTTATGACCACACGTTTATACAGAATAATATAATAACCGTCATTGTACATTTTTATTAAAAAATATTTTTGTTCGGTTATTCGCCGCATTTTTCTGTATAAGCGTTTAGTTTCGGTAAAAAATAAAAGTTATAGTAATAAAAAAATAAAATATGAGATTTTGATTGTTTTTAACGGTATTATTTTAATGACAAAACAATTTCAATAAAAGTTCCTACTATTTTAAAAGATAAAAGATAAAAAATGTTTAAATTTCACAGTTAATTATCATATTTACTCAATTTAATTAATACATCGGACACGAATATTTTTATCGAAGTTCGAAACTATGTTATTCTTAGTATTATAAAAAAGTCAACAACTCACAAAGATTGGAACAATTATTTTCATACGTCCTCTCTAATGAAATATTAAATATTAATACCCAAAAAGGATACTGTACTATATTAAAGTTAAAAACGGATTTATTTATTATTTTTTAAACTCAATATTTATTTTCGATTTTAACTGTTCACTATTAAATGCGAGTTGCATTACGTTATATAACTTATTCGAGTTAAATTGTGTCATAAACTTGCCCGTCGTTGATATTTACTTATTCGGCGATTACACTGTGTACTCCGGAGAAACGCCGAACTGTAATATTGCTTGTTGTCAATATTATAGAATTTGGCGGTTAACAAAAGGTATTGAGACTGTAGAGAATATTTGGGGTTTCGGAGGGAAAAAATAGGCCCCTGAGGCACGTCGTGGCACGTTTTCCAATCAATCGATCTTACGTCGATCTTCTATGGTTAATACACGTGAACACGCCATACAACACTTACAATAAGTGTTTAATATGACCGCGATATAACGTAACGTAATTGAAATATCGTGTTGGAGAATACCTATCGGTATTTATTTTGTCCGACTACACGTTATAATGTAATTGATTGCCGTTCAAATTCAAGACGATGAATTCTCCAGTCTCTAAATTTAGAACGAAAAGATATTAATATTATTATTATTATTATTATTATTATTATTATTATTATTATTATAAATGGACTACTCTGTTTTCGTTGTGGTTTTGGAAACAAAAATATAGAAAAATAAAAAAAAAGAGAAATTGATCGACAAACTTTCATAGTATTCATTATAAATTCAAGAGCTAAATACGTAATATTTGTTAGATTTATTTAGGTTTTTTTCATTCCCTGAACAAAAATATTAAATTAGTCTAAATTATTACTTTATGGCATGTACATATTAATGATGTTCGCTTGGGTTCAACAGTATCATAAATTACGCGATATACGACAATTTTCGCGTACAATTTTTCTGTTTTTCATTTTAATATATATTCACGAGAACCAGTGATGTTATTTCATTTTCTATTTGTCATTAACAGTAAATTCATAAAAAAAGTAAACAAAATAAATAAATAAAAAGCTGAAAAGTTTTTTTTTGTTTTGGAAAAGAACAATGAACATTTTTCAACTATACAATGCCTCTCTATAACGTTATTTTTTTTATTTTTCCAAGATACCATCAAATACTAAATACATGTTCTTCTTAATATTTTAGCATATTATTTAATATTATAGTACAAACTATGTATTATTAAATTAAAAAATAGGAATCAATACAGGATTATAATTTATATACCCGTATACTATTTCATCATATTAATAACGAAATATGCCCAAAATACGCGATAAAATATCTTAAAAAATAATAAGTATTATTTCGATTCTTATTTCCACTATATAATTATACAAATATTTATAAAAATGAAATTTTGTATTATAAAGAATACGATTTTATTATTTATTTGCATAAAAACAACGAGTAAACCAACGAAATCACAATTTTATTTTTAAAAATTAATGAAATGTTATTTCTCTCATATTCTAAAACATTTTACTTTGAATGTACTTAAAACAACAAAAGTAATCATTTTTTATTTTAATTATTTAATGTAAAATTACATGATATATAAAATACTACATGGTAATTATAAAACAATAATAACCGTTATCAAAAACCATTAAAAATAACGAGTGCAAACTGAGAATTTATTATAATACATAAAATCTAATTTTATACTGTAATTGTTATATTTATTGTTTGAGTTTTAATATAGAAAATATGATTAGTTTTGTCATAAAACCATTTGACTATTAATATTATTTTAAATTTCTAATCTTGATATAATTATGTATACGATTTAAATTAAAAAGTCCACAATATTATTACTGTCAAAGTTGTTTGGTGTGTAATTAGTATTTATAATTATAAAGTATTAAATATATTAAAGTATTTCCTTTACACAGAATTCAATGAAAAATCAATTTCAAGTTTTGACTCCTTTTAGTATGTATACATATAATATTGTGATTTTAACTGGTAATAGTTTCGAAATCCAAATAGAACAATCATAATATAAAATGATACTTCCAGATTGAAATTCTTTAATCAAATACATTGATCCTTCTGTATGTGATTAGACACGTATTATATAAAATATGAAATTGCACTTTCATGCGTACGTTTCGTTCTTCATAAAATAACCATTTGAAGTTTAATAAACGAAAAAATGAAATGTATCAGTTTTATGTGAATTTCATAGACATGTTCGGCACAAGATTATATATAATTGGCACATGACAATTGTCGATAAAACCTTTTATTCTCAAATATTTAAGGCTTCGGGTTGAATTTTGCATGATGTTGTTTTATTCAGTACGGCACATTAAAAACATACAAAAATACATATATACACATATAATGGATATCCTGAAGCCTTTTAGCATACGTTTCTGCACGTATAGAATATTAAAACTGCGCTTTGTACAGTGTAATTTAAAAATACATTTAAATCCAATTACGGTCGGCGTTGATATCTGAACGTATCCAACATGTAGCCTCAATACATTTCGAAAACTAATTTGTTATCGTTGTATACATACTAGAACGCAGTGTTAAATATAATACGAGTATATGCGAAACATTTAAAAAAATTGATTTCCGGCTAAATCTGAAACTTTGGATAAAATATCGTTTATTACAAGTCAAAATGTAATTTTTGTACTCCAACACGGGTCGGACTATAAAAAATTTATATAATTATCATACGTTTAATAATTGTATCTACATTGAAAGTTATATATATATATATTATGTCTATAATTGAAAACTCGTGAATTATTAGTATTCCGTGTGTTCAAATATTATTGTATAATAAAAGTCTAGAACACACAAAACCGTAGCTCAAATTTATAAAAAAGGCATGTAATTTGTTAATAAATCTAAGACTACATGCATCTTCAATGTATTTAGAACATTTTTCTTTTAAAAGTATTGTGCTAAAAAAAATATGATTATCTTATTATACGTTTCTATGTCGTTTTTAACATGTTTCGTGTATGTGTGTGTGTGTGTGTGCGAATTTTTGTATGTGTTATATTCTAATATTAATATATATTTATTATAATATGTGTGTAGACGTCGTTGTTTGTAGATTACATCGCGTTTTAGTTTGATTTATATATATTGTTCGGCAAATGAAATACACTACATCTGAATCGCCGGTTAATTATATTTTCGTACCACTCTGCGATTTGGACACGATTAATTATTCAACAGGGTCTCGGAAAGCGACGGCATACATTCAGTATACATACGTATACGCGATATTATTATATGATGAAAACGAATCTCGTAACGACGTTATGACCGTGGACGGTACCTAACCTAACATATAGCGCCCCCTTCTCGGATGGTATTACTAATAATCGTATAATATATATTTATTAATAATACGCACAAACGTAATTACGTACGACTGTCATCCTGTTACAATAACTCAAAGAACTTTTATTCACGATACAGTGATGACTGGTAGGCGAGAAACAGTTTGAACTTGAACGAAACAGTCAAAATTGACCACTATAGACAAACCTCAACGTTCATTTCGAACAATGGTTTCCATCGAACCCTCGCAACAAGGAAACTGGATCGAGAATTCTTTCAGTGTCGACTTTCCAACAAACTGGTCCACTGGAGTGGATCGACATTTCTTCAGGTTCTACTACGAAGACCAAGTTTGTCTCATTGTCATTACCATGATAAATAAATATGTAAATAATTATTTCAAAAAACCAAAATGAAAATTGCAGCTAATATAACAATCATACATCAACCGATTGTCAATTCAAATAAATCAGTATCATGTTTAAGTGTAATTATTGTTGCAAACATTATAAAATCTTATTAAAATTTTGTTTTCGTACGTGAACAAGTGTACACATATATAACAGAAGAAAATTTATGAGTCATATATTACAGTACATATAAAATATGTATTAATTTAAATATTTAAAACATGTTACGTTTTCAGGATATCTTTACGTACTTAGCGTTAATGATAATTATTGACATAAACAAATGTGATATTATCAAAATGATAACCATATACGTACATCTCAGATAATGATAAATCTTTTCAAATAATCGTCACGTATAAAATTCAAAATTAAACCTTCAATTCCAATAATTGACAATTTAATACTATGAAGTCATTTAATTTTTGTAATATCTACTACCTTTACAAACATTCAACTACGAAACACACTTAAAGTGTAATCCGTTCGTTTTGAAAACGATTTATGTACTGTAAAATTCAAACATATTATGCGTTTAAACGTACGAGTCGTATATGATTAGTTTTCATCACGTCATTTGCTATTTTTCACTCGTATGCAAATTCAACTTTGTGAGTGTATGTTTTTTGCGGATATTATATTTAAATAGTTTAGAAGTATTCGTTCGGTTATTCTGAAAAATGACGAGTTCTTCCAGAACAGTATCGGTGAGCATAAATCTTCGACGAAAATATATTAAACCGATGTCGTTCGTCCGATTAGTTTAAAAACTCATTAGAATTGGCTGGAAATAATTTATTATTGCGCGTGTATTTGGAAATAGTTTTGATATAATTTATTTGTTTGCACGGGTACAAGTGTTATAAACGCGTAATTTGATTGATTACAGTAGTTTGTAGTGCATATTTGCCGGTTACTAAGATGAAAATATCGGTCGGAGTTCGCACGTTTTCTACATTATTATTAGATCGTACACGAATTTCGTATACTGCGGCCGTATTTTCCATACGACACATATGTGTACACATTTTATTGTTTTATAACACAAAATACGAATATTATTCCATGAATTCCTAAAATGCCGCGCTTAAACCGAAATGTTATTTTCCAATAAAAGTGAAAACTTGATCTTATTAAAAAATATATATGTATCGAACAGATACGTATTACGTTTTTACGTAAATGATAAAAATATGCTTCTGCGAAAGAAGTCAAGATCACGTGGGACAAATTCCAACAAACATTTCAATAGACCTCTATAAAGATATTTTTATGCTGGAAATTATCGAGTAAGGAGCTTATCGAAGGAGAACAACTGATTATTTTGTGACGGTCAAAGACGTAATTTTCTCCCCTTCCGAAAAGTTATTATCTCACACAAAAAAGTTTAAAAAGTATTAAAATTCAATTTTCTCCAAAATGAAAAATCTCAAATCGTCCCTATTAAAATTACTCGTAACTTGCAAGTTGAATAACTGAAATTAAATATTACTTAATACAATAAAGCACCACTTTGCTTTACATCGATTTTTCAATGAATTTTAGTTTTTACATTTTGATTAAACTATAAAAAAAAAGTATTTGATAACGACAATATAGTAAAGGTAATAGTTACAAAATTTGTAGAAACTCAAAGAATTTCATATCACATATTACAATAAACTTAAGAAATAAAATATTTATCCTATACTTTTAAAAATCGGAATATTATGAAAATATTTTAAAAAATAATTCGCTATGATTAATATCGGTTTTTCACAAATGGAGGCACACTACTTTGGTCTAAATGACAAAATGACATAATTGCAAGTAAATATTTTATTTTTATTTTTGTAAAAAAGTTTTAAATCTCCAACCAAATCATTTTTTTATATTTGAATGTTTTAGAAACATTTCTATTAAAACATGTTTTAATTAATGGCACTTCAATAATGAAAAAAAAAATAATTATCATATTTACCGACTATCAAAAATTGTACACAAAGCAAAATAATGTCAAATATGAATAATTAATTATTAAAATATATTATATAAATTTATGAATTCTTTGCATTTATTTAGTTAAAAAACATTTTCTGAGGGTCACTTGTGTCCATCACATTAGAAAAGACGTTACTAGCCTAATGTATTTTTTGGCCACGTGCCGACGTATCTTACCCACAAAAAGCAGACTGTGACGTAAGTAAAATTGTCCTCTAAAATCGACTTGTATTGTCGTATTAAAATAAATGATACGACAATTAAACGTGTTTTAAACATAATTGTTTAATATTTATTAGTTGTTGAATTAAAGAAAATAAACTCAGACGTGTTATAAGAAATAATGAGTTTCGTATTTGGTGAATACAACTCAATCCTCTCTTCCATCCCGATCTGTCTGACAGGTGAAATATGTCTCTGATCGACGTTTCGGGGTTCAGACCATATTTACTATTATTACATGTACAGATACGTATAATTTTGATGTAAATTTAATTTGTACACAATATTTCGCGGAACTATTTTCCAACATCTCGCCACCCCGACGTGTATTCGTTTTCTTCGGTGGCTCAAACCATACGCATATAAGAGAGAATACGGACGATAAATCGCAGCAAGTTATGACACCATAAAATGTATATAAGTATATTGTTTGTAGCCTTTTTTCGGTGCATTTTAAAAAGTATTGTGGGTAAAGTTATAACTATATATCTCTCTCTCGCCCTATCGTTGGGCGGTGAGAAACGAAGAAAGATCTATAATATTAATTATTATACCGATCACATGTTCGGGAACGTTATTAATTGCTGTTGAGTTTGAACCAGCTTAACGTAATCGCGGTCGGGCCACCGACAGTCTGCCGCTGCCTCCGGGAAAGAATTACGAAAGGAAAACGACATCTCGTACACATCATTACGTACGCTATACGCACAGTAGTTTTCTCAATAGTATAATAAATGTTTGACAACATTGTAGTCGGTTTCGTACGTAATCTTGATTTATTTTGGGTCATTTTAGGTGTCCCTTTAATCGGACGACAAACATATGTAATCATATTCCCAAAGAGCTGCTGTGGGGGGAGAAGGACGGATTGGCAAGCGGACGAAATCGTTTTCCACCCGGCGTGGTCGTCGGCCACGTTATTAGTACACATCTATTAGAATATATAATTTCGTCGTTTCTGTCGCTTTTTCGATCTCGATGCGATCTACGTGCGCGATCTAATAATAATATTATATCGGACGGTACAGTAAGTATTTTTAAAACGGTGTCGTTTTTATGAATCGTCGTGCAAACATTCATTTTCTGTTTTATTATTCATTATAATAGTGGGTCGAACACTTGAATTTAAAATGTTTAAAATGTCATGTAAATGACTAAATATGTTTCAAACGAAAGATATCATTAAATGTATTCATAATTCTATTAAGAGTAAAAATAATTTTTTTGCACGTAAAAATGTTAAAACTGATAAAACCTAGATACTGTAAAATACGTGTACTATTGGACTTGTAAAATTACAATTAAATATTTTCTATACTAACATTACATTACCATATTACAAACTACGATGAGAATTGGCATTTTTTTTTTTTAATAATATGAGTATACCAAATTTTAATTTGAACAAAAAATATGAACTAAAAAAAAACTGTTACACTTTATTATACTATGTTCTTGTATTTTAATATTGAATAAATGCATATTTGATAAAACGAGTGTTTATGAAATTATATATATATTACAATAAAATTACAAAATTACAAAAATAAAATATGATTCATTATTTTTAAATAAAAAGTGACAGGTTATTTTATTATTGAGAAATATAAATTGGTAAGTTTTTTAAATAATGACATAAAATTGAACTAAGTAAAACTTTATAGTGTCAATATGTATTAAATTTTTTTTTATTTTTTATATTTCATGAATAATAAAGAAATTGTAATTTTATTTCATGAGATAATAAAAATTGCATAATAAAAAACATTTTCATCAATGAATTTATTGACTAAATTTTATTGAATAAATTGCTAGTTACATATATCGCAGACCTATTTAGTATAAAATATTTTATTAATATTAATTAATTTTCGTCTAAATTATTGTTTAGCGATTTCTAAGATTTCAATATTATATATTAATGTTTTTATTACCGTTTGATGTGAAATGTTTGTTTTTGTAGATAATATCTAACAATTTGTTGTTTTATATAATTTTGCATTTGAATTCCAAATTTGTAACAACGAAATAATATTTATTGAAACTAAGCAAATAATTAACTAATATGAATACATTCGGCTTAAAGATATTTCACTGATGAAAATTTTCAATAGTATAATTAATAGGATAAAATTGCACTAATCTGCACAATTTTTTAGCTCTAATAAAATCTTGATATTATTATTCGATTTAGAACGTATTTTTTTCTTGAAGTTTTGAAAACTATCGTAATCACACTCTCACAGCCGAATATACGTGATACAAATCTAATATATAGAAATGTTTTTTGTTTTTTTTTTTACCCACAAGTCACTTAATTTTTAATTCGGACATCGCGAATTTATTCAGCAAGTTATATGAAAAAAAAACTTTTTTGAAAACTATGGTCCATTATTTAATATAATGGATACACTTTATAACGATTAAACGCTCGGTTATTCACCGAATGTATATCAATGGTTCGATTGAACAACCGATCGGATTCGACGATTTACACAAATACTATATTACACTTAAGCCACTATATTGTGTTATACATTTCGAAAAAAAACTGTTAATTAATCTCCTAATTGTTATTACGTCAGCGTGCGCTATATTACAACAACAATTTATGAAAACACATTGTGTTATGCTATGTGGTTTCCCCTTACGAGCAATCTCAGCGAACAGCTCCGTGATATTAGTACTTAAAATAATTACTTGTGGCGAGATAAATGCATTTAACAATTGACTTGATTTCTAGCGAGAAATAAAATTTGTAAATTAAACCGAAACGATAAACTGCGAATATTTTAACGTCATTCGAGAATTCAGCGTTTTTTAACTATTTATTTCAAACATTTACTCCGATTAAAAGTTTTGTATAGATATATAAAATATTATAGTGCATTAAATTTGATTAGAATTTCTTTTATAATATTTCTTTTAATTAAAAACAAATCGTCATAACAACAAATAAAATTGACATTTACATTCGCTTAATCGTTCGTTTCTCCAAAACTATCATATATATATATATATATTTGTGTGAGAGTGTGTGTATATAATAATCTACTTTGCCTATAGACGAATTTTTCTGATAAAGAACCTCTTTTCCAGATAATATCATAAATGAATTTTACCAGAGCAAAACTCGAGTCAGGTTACCTAGCCAGATCGTTTTTTCTCACTCAAATCAAAATATTCACCACATTTATTGAACATTTTAAGAATTGTTTTGAAAAAATAAAATATATATACTCATTCACAGAGTGGATTTTTATTTAATTATATATATATATATTTTTATTTAATTTGTATTTAATTTTAACAGAAATAAATGACAAATTCTATATATTTATGGTTCTTGACATTAATTTATACTTGTATAGTTTTTATAAATAATTTCCACACATTTGCATTTCAATTTTATCATAATTGTTTCATATTCTTAGTGAAGCAAAGAATTTACCGTTTTTACAATGATGTTTTTTGTGTTGATTTCGACTGCGAATAGTTTTTCGTGTAGAAAGACTGCTCCGTCGGTCGTTACATTCGTTACTTTCCAATAGAAAACTGTAAGCAGTCGGTAGGTTTTTCCGTTTTCTTAATAGCTTTTGTGAGCGTTGGAAAAATTTAAGGATGTTTTCATATACTATTGCATAGGTACTATATATACACGTTGACATTTTTCACATTCGTGTCTATAGATGACGATGTATTATATTTGGCCGCAATTGTCACTGCTATTACTTCTACTACTGTCGTGTGCAAACGGTGAATGATGTCGCAAAACACTCTTGTAGCATAATTGCCTATCCGGAGCGCCGGCGTTAAGAAATTGTTTCGCAATTGTTTGCGAACAATTTACATTGATCGAGGGGGACGTCTTAACAACGTAACTTTTTTCTCTTTATTTTAACTATGTTATTGGAAACAAAACACTCGTCAAAAAATAAATAGACACAATGAACCGCCATTATACATGTATATATTATTAGTTAAATATGTCGAAATGGAAAACGTATAAATACGAGTATTCTCTTCTTCGTATAGATGAATTGTAAGGAGACCAGAGATCTCATTGAATGAACTGAAATCATTTTTCCGTGGTGAGTAATTATATTTTCATTTCAAAAACAATAATCAAATCACTGGTTTTTTCTGACTATTATTTTTGCCAAAAGATTAATTGAATTTCCATTTCCAACATCATTTGAAGTCTGTAAACTTGGATATAATTCAAAATACATTCCAAGACGAATAGTCTATACACATATATTCAATGTACTTTTTTATTAACATATGTCCCATCGGAAGAACGTTTTTCTTTTCGCTTACAGTAAATTCTACACACACGTTTTTATGCGGTAGTAATTTCTATTTTCATATTTTCATTTTGTATTTCTGAAGTTATCTATATTTAAATCTACATGGCACGATTTTTAGAAGAAAAGAAAACAAATAATTTATTTCGTACATGGTCAAATTTTGGCGTAACGTGGTAAGAACAGATATAGAATTTAATACAAATTATGATTTTTTGTTGTTTTTCGGACAGCTATTGTCCTTCTCCCATGAACCATTCGGGGACGCAAATATCTCATTGAGCGCTCGCGGTGAGTTTCTGTATACAACAACGCGTTACCTTCGCGGCTGCTGTTCTCAGTTTCCCGAACATGCGGGCTAACAGTTGGCACACGTATATTATCAGGTGTGGGTCCGGAAAAAAGAAATGAAAACGGTACCATTTTCGAACATCACGCGTTTGATGGACGACGCGCGATCGCTATCGGACTTCGGGGACAGTAGACGGAAACGTACAAAACGTCGAGCATGACCGCGTCGATGACAATATAAATGACAATAATTTACAACCGATTATGCAAACGTGACGGCGTTTGACTGGAGGACCCGTCAAGAAATTCGCGAAAATCGTGTCTGACAGGTGTGTTTTCGATGCTCGGTTCGCGAGCACCGCCGCAAGCTACGAGTTAAGTTTTAATGTCCGAAACGCGACGATTTTGATTTTTTTGTTTTCGACAAGTGTATTTAATCCCCGATAATAGGTGATTTTTTTCGTGTTTTCTTTTTTTACGAGAATTGTAAAAATTGTTTACAATAAATATCAAGTGCATTATTAGTATGTAATTCAATGTTTTCGAGTCTTAAATGTATCTTTAAATTTTATGCTTACTGCAACCTTTTACTTATGCCGTACATCATTATTACGATTATAAATGAATATTTGTTCTTTTAATATTTATAGTTGGTTATTATATCGTGTTCGCATACCAAATGTCATAATATTAACAAAATATATAATAATCCTCGAGGCAAGTTTTACTTCAAAATTAAAAAAACTTTTAAAAAAAAAGAAAAAAGAAATGAAAAGTTATATGCTGAATTCACATACAAATGAATATGCATCTCTCTACACAATTTAAATATAGAAAAGAGCTAATGATTTTTTAATTAACTCGGTAATCTTTTTCAGCAGTGACATTTGCGCAAAGCATTTTGATACGTAAAATAGAGTTTTTACATACACACCAAATAGGATACGGGACTGGACCGTACGATAGAGATTTAAATTAACGCGTAATGATATAATGCACACGACATTTAAACTTTAACGCAATTTCGCAGGTTTTTGTTTGTTATTTAACTTCGATAAACAACTGGTGATTGTTGTAATACTTATTAAATAATTATTAGAATGCCACAATGTACAGGGTTTCTTACGGAGATTCAACGAACTCAATAACTTATGTTCTACTTAATATTGTTTGTAAAATTCAAATCGGCCATTTTATGAATATATATATTTTTATAATTTGGTGTTAATAATTTCTTATAAAGATTGACCTACATTTTAAAGTTATGAAAATGTGATTTTTTTTCATAGATGTTTCAACTATTCGAATTTAAATCAACTCTAAAAACTTTAAAACTTGTATACTACCTATACGTTCCGTCAAAAGAGTAAGAATAATACTTTTCCTCGAATTGAAACCAGAACTTGACCAAATGAAAAATTATTTTTTCACAGCATTGAACAAAAGAGAACAAAGCAACAAGACCATAACAAATTGATTAAAAATAGAGTGACAAATTACACATTAATCATAATTCATCTTACCTCATGTGCCGTTATACTTCAAGTTACTCTTAAGCAACAATAGTAGTTACACACGTATGCAACATAATATTATTAATATTATGTAATTATTTTCTTTGCTTGTGCAAATATTAATCTATTGACACGAATTGAAAAAATATTTTTTTCTATACTTTTATAAAGTACTGAGTTTTACCCGATAAAAAATACTTGTATAACATATTTTACACATTAATTACAATTGATTTTCTTTTCGAGTATTCATTTCTGTTTGATATTTATTTTTCTTCGCGTATACGTACATATTTTATCATCTTAGAACACACAATCAATTAAAATTTTAATTATTTCCCTATCCAGTTTACAAAATTGTATATAATTGTTGGTATACATATATTAAAATATTTAAAATATAAATTCATCCAAATGCATAGACTTATATATAAATATAATCTAATATATTCATATCAAACATTTGCTGGTGGGGAGTTTATACCACAAATAAATATTTTATGCACATAACACAGAAGACTATTCAAATTCTCTCAGTATTTATGTGTATCAAAGTTATATTTTAGAAGAAAAATCGCACAACTTAAATAATAATAAATTGCGTTGTTTAAATAAATAAATCGAATGCAGTTATGTGTTCGGAAGTCGTGAAAATCGTACTTATAACGGTTTATGTAAAAATTTTCAAAAACATTATAATATTTATTGATAAGTATAAATACTGTATATTCGAACCGATATGCGAAACAAATTAATTCCAACGATCGTGGATTTTTGTTTATTTTTCATTTCAATGAATCTGAAACAAAAATAACCACCGATATACTAATGTTTCAATCGTAACAGTGCAATACATACATATTAAGTATAACATAAAATCGATTTTATATGAATTCTACAAAACTCTTATGATTCGTTTTTTCATTGTTTATTATTTTATATTAGGTCATGTGTCTTAAACGTGTTTACCTATTGTATATAAGAACGACTAACCGACAAACAAAGAATTTACATAGAAATGTTCAAATTATAAATGTTTGTCTTATTCTATTTCTTTTTTTTTCTTTTTTTTTTTGCATGAAATTTCAGTGAGAAATATCATATAGAACAATGTAAAACATTATTTTGGTTTTACGTATTAAAAATTAATAATAATCATGAATACAGAAATTCGAGAGAAAAAAACGGTATAAACAAAAACAAAGTAAGTGATCAGAGCTCTGTTATTTTTAAGCATATCTTATATTATGTATATACGAGGTTTTTTTACCGTAAAACGTTAGAGGTTTATTTTTATTTTTATTTTTTTGAACGTCGTAAAAATATCCATGATTTATTTCCATTAAACGGTTCTACCTTTAACTTACGTTGTACTTCTTAAATTATTTATCTTTCCATATATTTAACACGGGCGCTGCTTTCATATCAAAGAAACAATTCGTTATAATATATTAATCGTACACACATCAAACGAATCGTTATTAGAAGTAAATACTTAATGCATTTGTTAGTTTTGTAGGAGAAGGCGATGTTCATTTTAAGAGTTTAATCGGTTTCTATGGAAGGAAAACAATACGTTGTCGTGCTATTAGTTTTTTAATTAATTCTTGAATCTAACCTAACATTTATACTAAAAATATTCAGATCATAGCTTTTGTCCTCAAAAGTTATATCGACTTGGCCTTCTGAACAGAGTAGAGTTTACTCAGCTGCGCAACACTTACACAATTGTAATTATTTATTAAAACTGCTCAATATATATATATGTTTATACTCGTATACTATTATGTGTATACACATGATATATTATAACCTCTGGAACGAATTTCACGGTTGGAATATCGACGATATTAAATCTCTTCCAATTTCCCGTATTGGAAATTGAAAATTCTATTGAATTATACATAAGATATATCCATCTCATTTTATTATTATATTAATACATCTATTTAACTTCATAAATACTTTTTCTATGGGTTTCATCGTAATATTATGTGTTCATAGTACTTAATTAATTTAGGAAAAGGAACTTCAATTGATTTATTTCCAGTTAAAATAAATATTACCTTATGTTCACTATAGTTATATAGTATACACAATCGCAGTGCTTACATGTATAACGACGAAATTTAAGATATCAAAACAATACAACAATTTATTTGGTTTTGACATATAATGAACGAAAACTATTTATAACATTACTTCGGCTAAATTTAAACTAAATTCAGATATTTTAAAAATAATTAACTTAAAAATAACGCGTTAAATTAAAAGTTAATTTTTGAGAAAAGTAACGTATTAACTAACTAAATTAAAATTAACTTAACTTTTAATGGAATGTTAACTTTTAACTCATTAATACCCATCTCGGATTAACTAAGATGAACTTAATAGCGTCACTTAGAATCGTTTATCAACTATTATGTTTTATCACTGTTTTAAAAATCAAAATAATAATAAAACTCTAAAATCTCTGTCTCGGTTTAACCGACATACATAGCACCCATGACTCGCTATCAATTTTTAAAATTGCATTAGAAAAATTTCTCTGAGCTTGATTGAAATAAAATGTTTTTGAAGGAGCTCACAGTTTACTAATTTAAACATATTTACGTGATAAGGGTTTAAGTCTATATTTAACCATCTTTCATTAACGTTTCATTTATCGTTTGTGTCACCACTTCTCGATTTAACTGTATTTATTACCCACTTCAATATAACCACAAAATTTAAGAGTGTCTCTTTTATTTTTAATTTAACTATTTACTTGAACGCGAAATGTTAAAGGTTCAACCAGATTAGACAAAAAAATGTATACACAAGGAACAAATATAACCTCTTTTTAAGAAAAACTTAATTTAACTTGCAGAGGATTCAGCTTACTGTAGAAGACACAATTTTAGATCATTTTTACAATTAAAAGAACGAATATAGTATACATGAAACATACCAATCAATAAAGATGTTTTAATACCAGTTAACAATAAGTTCATGTGACTTGTGATGATATATTTGAAATATATTCATATAAAGAAAATAAAGCGAATATCGAGTACTGTGTATATCAATTCAAATGGAGCATTTAGACGACATTTTAGAATTGAATTTGAATTGGGTTAAAAGCTTGACTCGAATTTATTATAATAATATCCATGTAATAACATATTAAATTAATGTAATTTTAAGCACTTACAACATGTTTCTGTTTATTTGGATTTTTATGAATTTTGAAATGTATATAGAAATATTATGTCTTTAATCTTGCATTCAATTTTCAACTCGTAAATCTTAACAGGTCCTGTTAAGACTTTTTAGAAATCTCCATTTTATGCCAAGATTGTCCAATTCACGCAAAATTTAAACTTTAAATGTTAAGCAAAAAATTTTTGCCATAAATCACTTATCTTTAACTAAATAAAAATAAATAAAAACTGTTAGAATGATAACTGATTAAACTTTTACTAAATTCCCAAGTTTTTGGTCGTAAATAAAAGAATGAGATTGATTTTAAAACATAAAAACAGAAATTATTGAAATTTTCATTATGCTATATTTATCTCAAAATTAATGGAATTTGTTCAGTGTTTCGTAAATAGTTCATATTTAATAAGCGGTAAATACTATTGAAATAACACACTGTAATTTTGAAATGAAATGTTTTTCTGCGTGAAAAACACGCAACCGAGACGAGTACTTAGAATGCGGCGATGCTCGGCGAACTGCAACAGTTAAATACACGGCCGTAATTTAATGGTTAAGCTCATACAATTTTCCAGTCACACTCCAACATTGTGTTTGATTTAACTTTACCCATAAATCACGTATGATACGCACAAAAAGATACACGTATTTTAATATTTACTACTCAAATGAGGAGATGGCGTATTCGCGAAGTGCCGTTTACACGAAATTGAATGTATCGTTAAAACGTATATTTCGGTGAATTTAATTTTTATTTCGTTTACGCGTGATACCACTGTATAATAATCGCACGTTGCATTTTTCGCGTTCAGTACATCTTATCGCCACGTCCGGGTTCAAATCTTTTGCATCAAGTAATATATTATACAATATCGTTTTCAAAAGCCACAATAAAACGACCGATTAATGTTATATTATGCTTAGCGATTTAAATGTTTTGAATATACACTAACATTGGAAATATATGCAGCTGTGCCAACATAAAATATATTTCGAGGAAGTAACGCGCGATGACCATAAATCTGGAATACGAGTACTTACGAAACGAAACAAAATCTTATTTTTTTTTTAGCATATTTTACATATATTAATACAATCGACATCAACGATGTACAATGCTAAACCATATCACAAAAACAAATCTACAATTTTTTCGGTCCAAAAACGAAAAATTACATCGATTCCATTCATTGACGTCATACACAAAAGAATAATATATACACTATGTACATATATCTATTTTTTTTTTTGTTAGTGAATTATTACGAAGCGAATAAATGCGATACGATGCCAGTTTTTCGCGAATTTTTCGGAATCTATTGGAAATTGTCCACTTTTGATGAAATCGAATTTTTCAAATCATTTTTACTCCACGCCGAAATAGTGCCAACAAGAAGAAAAATGTTAATACTGTATACCGAAAACCTTCGATTAGAAATTCATAAATTTCATCACAATAACAGATATATCATGAAATGAATATGGATAACAAATCATAACGTAAAAATTTTGATTTATATTTATTGTATGCTTGCCAGCACATACAAACACACACAACAAAACACAATTTTAACACAAAATAACAATGATATTATTATAATATAGCTTTACAACATTTTTCTTGTATGAAATATGTCCGCCTGAAACAACTATGCTTCCCAAAGTTGTCATTTATTAAATTAGTCAGCCCGTAGACAACTCCGATAAAGACGGTCTCTACAAATGCCGTAAAGAAAAAGTTACAAAAAAAAAAATGTAATTTTGAGATAAAAATTAAAAACACAAAAAGACATAGATAAATAAATATAAGGACAAAGTGGTACTCTTAAAACAAATTTATATCTATTTATGTCAATTTTAAACCAATAATAATTTTACAAACATTGTTTTGAGCAACTCATAATTATTCCGGTTTTCCCGGGCAAAAGACGAAACAATAAGAATTGTCCAATGTGCCTTGGGGTACTTTGCAATGTACCCGGGCGTTTCTGAAGTTTGCTCGATTTCAGTTTGCGTCCGTAAATAAATATAAGTGTATAAATTTATTATTATAATTATTATTAAATGCTGTCTTTTCATATATAATATAAATACATATATGTATATATCTTTTCCAAATACGCTTTTCCAGTATTATTATTACAATATTATTAAACATATATTATTAATTTATTATATTATTTACTACCTAATATATATTTGTGTATAATATTTTTGAGTATTCTATTATAAAATAAATCATTATTATTTTTGTTATTCTTTCGACAGTATTCCCGTGATTACGCAAAATCGTAACTCAACATAATACTTGTAATTATTAAATTTGTTATAATAAATTTACTTTTTGAACGACTTGTCACAAACTATTACGGGGAAAGTTAATGCTAAAATTAGTCTTGTTGATAAAAAAGCTTTGATACTCACGGTGTCAACGTTATCATCGTTTACATTGTAATCCTCGGTTCAACAAAACAAAACAAAACTCTGACAAAATGTTTTAAATAACACTTCATACAATAATATTGAGAATAAACTCAAGTAAAAAAATTTCAATATACGACGATAAAATGCTGTAGTTGCAGTACAATTGATTATATATGTTATACTCATAAACATTTTTAATTTGGACCGACCAAATGTATTAGTGAAAATAGCACTTGATTTTACCGACGAGACCGAGTGATTAACAGCAAACGAACTCGGCGAAATGTGGCGGCAACGTTGCACACAAATCGTAGGCAAAGAACGTAAGCAATCGTATACCTGCAAAACGTGTACGATCGCGTACGCAGATAAGGAACACACGCGCCTGTGTTCTACCCATTGAACTATTGTCCGCCACACAATCGATCGCAGTTATTTATTGACGTAAAACAAACATTTGGGTCGTCTTGATTCGCTCGTAATACGCCCCGCTGCAGGGTGACTGGATAATCCGCGACGGACTTTGGCTAAGTACGTCTGAAATGATCCTTTTTCTTTCACGGAGCTGTATGATGATGCAACATTAATTTCACGTACAGTATCCTTTCCCAAAAAACCCTTTCAGGACGTTTCTTATCATATAATATTACATCTCGTGATGGGATTCTATGCCTCGAAAAATTATATTCATGCGTATAAAAACACTTTGACCACTTTTTAAAATGAAATGTTGCTCATTACAATCATTCTCCTTATTATTTTTATGGGCATGATTGGAAACGAGAACCGTGTCCACAAAACTCCACAACAGACTTTTCGAGATTAAAAGAAGTCTCGTTTATCTGCATGACGTTTATGTCAAAAGTGTTTTAAGTCGGAGCGCTGGAAATAAGTGAACAATTCTACCACAAGTTTTCGACGGGAACATTGAATTCTATTATTATTTATGAATTCATTGAAAACCAACGTAATAATATGTATAGTTCAATATTTATATTAATAATTGTTAAAGTACAAAATATTAATATTATTATTTATTATATTTATTATATTCATAATTGAATAGTAATTCATATAATAATTTTGATGGATATGACAAAAACGCAACGATATAACGAGTCACCGAAATTAAAAAAAGAAGTTTGCGAAATGGTAAATCAAAAAAGATAAGCAAAAACGAAATTAAAAACTTGAAAAAAACATTTTTAATTAATTCTTTTATAACGAAGTGTTGTTATATTTTCGTGCTTGTTTGAAAATTATTTAATAAAAAACAAAACGTTTTAACGTTGGATAAATCATACGGTCAGTATCGTTTTTATGTTTTTTTTTTAATTTGAGTAATACTTTATGTATATATGCAAAAAAATAGTTTTTTCTAATATATAATTAAATCATTACAATTTAACTGAAAACGGTTCATTTTCTCCTAAATATGATCAATTTAATATCTGTTTTTCTTGTGGTACCCGTGCTGTCGTACACCATGAAGCAAATTACACGATGTAACTTTTATGACAGTTAGAAAGCGAAGACAGCACATAGAAATTTTTCTGTAGTATGGCTCTTTCGAAGAATAAACACGCCATCGAGTAAAATTAAATGAATTTATCTTATAGTATACCTTTAACAACGAAGAAGAAGGGCTTAAGTTAGTTTCTGTCATTTTTTTGTAACATTTTACATAATAGCTTTTTCTTCTTCGATTTTTTTGTCTAAATGGTATAAATCTTTACATAGCTTAACCCACATTACACTGAAAAGAAAAATATCTTAAATCACTAAATTATATGCACTTTAGAGAAACAAAATCGAAAACTATATAAATTAACAATACTTTGCTTCATAAACCTTTTTTACTCATAGTAAAACAAATGTATTATAATATTTTTCCAACAAAGGTATACTACTTACATACGAATAAATAAATTCTAAAAGCACAATTATTCATGAACATGTCTTATGAAATGTATTCAGATTTACAACAGTTTGATTTTGAGTTACTCATCATGTAGGATATTTATATTATGATTCTATTCTAATAATTCGAATCAAGATTTCAGTGTTCTAGCAAAGTACCTTTTTTTTTTATTGTTTATTAAAATTTAATTCAAATGTCCAATAGCAAACTATACGTGGATTTTACAGGAACTCTAAACGAGTTATATTCAATCGAAATATATAATAATTGAATAATATATATTGAACACTCCCAAAAATTCAAAAAAGTTTTAAAAATCGAAAAATCAAAAAATATTTTAATTGCATGTGCTTAAATTATATTTTTATCTCGAAGAAAATAAATCAATATCGTCTTTATAGACCTAAATATATGTGATAAATCTTTGTTATGAATAAGCGTAACAATCTGTAAGTTTTAAAAATGTTCGATTGATATTTTTTTACAATTATTTTATATCATATAGTAATTTGATACATTTATAAAAATAAATAACTGTTTGTTGTTTTTCTTTCTCTTGTTATATTATACACATAGCTCAATACAGTTAGGCGTGTTTCATTTTCATGTTTCCTGATAATTAGGACCACACATTCAAATTCATAAGTATTATTATTATGATTAGAATTAGAATTATTATTTTTACATTAATATCTTGAAATATGATCGTCTTATTATGTTAAATTTCTTCCACTTGCTGGAAATTCCTTTCGAAGTATATTCGCCGTAGGAATAAATATTTATTGTACAATATTAAGTATAGATTTTTATTCGTTTTTCAGCAAATCTAAGTTAGCACATACATTCTAATATAATGTGAAGAAATGAAAAGAAAAAGTATTTATTATAATGTATATTATAATAAGAACATCAGAGGTTTGCGAATGATTGATGATCGTAATAAATTTAAGTTATTCGTGTCAACTTCGGGTGTAAGTTATTAAAACCGTTTCCAACGACCTAAACACACGCCACTTACTCTAAAAGTCTAAATTGATAGATAACCCACTCACTTACATTAATCGACGCGAAAAAAAAAATCAAAATCAAAATTTATAAAACACTACCGGATTACAACAATACGTCTTATTCACAGCTAAATATATGACAAGAGATTCCAAATTTGCGATCGATATAATGTATTATATAATTTTTTTTTTCTTAACAACAAAAACTTGAGTTATAATTGAAAATTATATAACTATTTATACATATTTCAAAGAGTAAATGTATTTTTTTTTTTATTATTAATATTTCAATGAAATGGAACTTATGCCTGTATAGGTATTTATAATTTTGTTTAATATACATTAAAGGTGAAAAATCAAAATAATATAATTTTATAGTGATTACACAAGAAATCGAAAATATTTTAAAAATCAAACTGTCATTATTATTTTGAAATAGGGAATCAAAAGATTCATTTTAAAAATTGTTTATATTCGTTTCAAATTAAATCATTGTAATTTTCAGAGAATTTTATTTTTACTTTATTTTTCTGCCCTTCTACTTAATTAAAATTGACAGTAAATATGCTCATTATATTTTCATCTTTTATTTAATGAGCGAATATACTAATATAATTGTCAATAAATTTCTTTACGTGCTTGTAGAACATTGCGTTTATTTTATTTTAATTATATAATAAACTAGACCCAAATAATAATAATCGCATAAAATACAACGTAGACAAAAAAAGAACAATTAATTAGAATATTAAAATAATATCACAAAATTATTTGGTAAAATAATAATAATCATAAGTATAGCCAAACGATAAATTACAAAACATACAACTAATATATAAGCGTGTACAAAAAAAAAAAATTGATGAGCAAGGCTAAAAAAACGAAGGGGCCCATTAGGCAGGGTAATTAACCTGATTAGAGGGTTGTATGTGCATAATTGGTTGTAGCAAATATAGGAACAACATATCGTTGGACAGAATACGAAAATTAACTTCGGCAAGTAAGATTAGTCAACAGAGCTGTTTATTACGTTATTTAGGAAACGTAGTTTCGGCTGAGTCCTACGAACTCAAACAGTTTTCAAAAAAAACAAAAACAAAAAACAAACAAACAAACACATATCTGAATATTTCCACATGGGTCAGCCATACATAAAAGCAGAGGATATCCCTCTCAGCATATTATACCCACTCAGACATCTCTATAAATCTAATATCTCATATAACTACTGAACTACTTTTATATAAACAATAAGTCTGTCTGACGACTACCGTATTAGTTATTCAATTATGGAGTACGACTAAAATGTCAAACATCAATAACTTCCCATCTTTCCAGTATCCTTCGTTTTAATATTTAGGTTCCTCGGTGTGTTAGAAAATCACACGTTGCATTTGTTCAATAAACACCTGCACTGCCGTTATACTATTATTAACAATTACATATTAGCTAGTGATGTTATGAACCCAGATTTTTGAGGTGGAATCGAACTCGAACCAAACATATTCAAATTATAATGAACCCGAACCCAAATTCCATAAAAAGTTCAAAGGACTTAAATTAATTTAAAACATCCATGTACTCGTTTGATTTAAGAGTAGGTTAACCTAAATAATTAATCATTAGTTCATAAAATAAATAATATGGATATTTATTACTTAAAATCAAATTTTTTTGAATTTTAACAAAAAAATTGTGTGCCGGAAAACAAATTCAATACGAGTTTCATTTTCCTTGGTTCCAAAATCGAACATTTCGAAACATCACTAATAGTTATTCTCATAACCGCTCTAAATCACTGATCTCTCATCTATCACTCCCCCCGATAAATGAAAATCCACCTCGTCGCCTCATGCAAATAAGACCCATGGATGATATCTTCAATGAATAAGTATACATTTCCAAATAGTGCCAATGGACAACCACTACATTCAAGTCGTTTGTATATTTTATGTATTTCTTTTATTTAGTACATATACGGATTGTGAATATTTCTCTTTTTTTTCTCGTCGAATATTTAAAAATGTATAGTGAATTTCTATTCGCCAGCATATTTGTTGGCAATTTTTCGCATTAAACTACCAGTATTTCGCCGTATCCTGTACAACGGTTTATCGACCGAATACCTGGTTTTATAAATTATTTCACGACGTCGTGTTATACGTGTGGAAAAAATATCGTTTTTAAATATTTATAAAATATAAAATAACAACGCGTACCCCACCGTGCAATATACGAATTGCACTTGGATTCCATATTCGTGTTTATTTTTAATTTACATCCATGTTTACCGTAGTCGTTCGGAATCATTAAAAATCGTAAGTTGTTTTTCGCACCATAAACGGACAACACGAATTCCTTTCTATTAATAAACAAGATGTACCTACATAATTATATGATGTGTACGATGCATATTATACACATACATATGTATCGTATTGCGTGTGTGCGTATTATATGTTCATTTCATTCAATGTTAAATATTTATCGTTTCAGAAACACATACGTTTGTTTTCGGGTTTGTCGTACGCATTTCTTTGACTCGGGGAGCCGTATAATTTTGTACGCCGCTTTTTCGAAGACCCGAGTTTTTTTTTTTTGTGTTTCACTTTTATTATTTACACTAAACACAGTACGCTGTACAACAAAGTATACCTGGTTTTTTATTCAATGTGTCACCGATGACTCCTTGGGAATTGCTTACGCATTACTTCCAAGGAGCCGCCATGGTTTATTTAAGTACATAAAATACAATATACAAATTACATTTAAATTACCGAACCTTTTTTCCAAGTACATTAAAAAAAAATATTATTTATTATAACACTAATTCTAAATTATAATATAAATATTTAAGAAAAAAATTAAAATAAAATAATTAACTTGTTTTCCTATTCTCGACCCAGTTTCCTGGACCCGTCAGCCTAAAATCTCGTCCAGAATATCGCCTTTTCGGCACGTCGGCCTTGAGTCCTGTTCTCTTGTCAATGCACGCAGCGGATCGTTCGGCCCTCTGCTTTTCGGTTCCTCTCGTCCTGCTTTTTGTGGGACAAGTACATAGTATACTTTATATATATATATATTTAAATCGGAAAATCACCCACTGCCCGGAAAGCCGTTAAACAATATTTCGAGCAATGTGTAATACATATTATATCTAACCTAACCTAACCTATAGCGATAAATTGTTAGTCAGCCACACCGACAGCATTTGTAATTTAATTATTTTGCAAATCGGTGTCCATAATTTTTAAAAATAGTATGCATATCTATCAAAAATAAAACATTCAAGAAGAATTATCCAATGATCATACTACCTACAAAATAAAAAAATTCAAATATATTTCTATTATTATTATTATTTTTTTTTTTTTTTTTTGTAATTAATACAAATTTTAATTTTGATGACTATTATCAAATGTTCTCAATTAAAATAAACATAATACATACATAATGAAAAAATATAATCGATTCCGCTAGTTAGAATATCGAACCAACTATATTATGTTTAAATGCATTAAGCCAACAATCAAATTGGTTTCATGTAAATATTTTTTAAAGGGATGTGTATTAGAGGCAAGGATAAACACAGCGGGAGTAAAATGATTATAAACCTTTTTTTTTATAGAAACCTAAAGGTTTCAATATAGTTATTTTACATTTTAAATCAATATGAACTCGAAATTATAATTCTGAGTAAAATTCTATTTGTCCAAAAATATTTTTAAAAATTGAAAAAGTTCAATGTTTTTCCTTTTTCTATTTTTTTTTTTTTTAAATTATCTCTTTTTATACGTAATAAGGTTCGATCTCCTAATAAACTGCATAAAACTATTCAAAGCGCTTCATATTTCTACCCCCAAAATTGGTTATATAACAAAAGATCCATCGTTGTAAAACCTATACATTCTTCGGTTTTTTCGGAATTTAAAATAATGTGTTTCTTATAAATATAAATTAGTTTCTTTTGTGTTTTATTTTTTTTATTATAATTTTTTTTTTTAACATTTTTACAGAAATAATAAACCTTTAACATACTCTGTGAACTTAAATTGTAAACATTTTAGATTATTGTTTGAAATATTGAACATTAATTTAAAGTACTTAAATTTTATAATAATGTGGGGCGATTAAATCATCATATTCTTTTATATAAACATATAAATTATTGTATTTTTGTATACGAATAATGAAATAACTGAAGATCGTATAATATTCATGTATCGAAATTAAATTTATTAAAGCTGAATTTTAAACTCAATCTATCATATTTACTCAATAAATTTAAATAATTCTATCAAATTTCGTTATTTGTGATTACGTACGAGTCTGTAAAACTTAAAATTATTATAATTTCAAAATTATTTCTGTTATTTCTATGTTTTTAACTACATATCTCGTCAGTTACTTCTATAATAAAAAGTTTTTGCAAGAATTAAACAAATCGGTTTGCTGATTATGTTTTTATGAATTAGATGTTTGATGGAATTTAGTTTTGAATTATGACATTTCAATTTATTAATTCAATGAGTTTTTGAATTGAAATGGTATGGAAACCCATTTAATATATATTTCACTATTACCATATACATTGAAATATATTGTTACTAATACACCGTACGATACTAATGTCACACGTACGTTTTATTTCTCGACTTAAAGAATATTTTTCAATTAAAATGATTTATCATTGCTATTAAAGTGAAATTAATAATAAACCTCTGTCTAATAGCAACTTACTTAAGTCGACATCCTCAACATTCGCGTCTCGTTATCTACGAATAGATATTTTTTTTT
This sequence comes from Schlechtendalia chinensis, assembly GCA_019022885.1. Lineage (NCBI taxonomy): Eukaryota > Metazoa > Arthropoda > Insecta > Hemiptera > Aphididae > Schlechtendalia > Schlechtendalia chinensis. Next base: position 7,686,643 of record CM032341.1, read on the forward strand.
CAAATTTACACACAAAAACGTATAATATAAGATATGCGGTCACTATAAGATTTTTTGAACTCGATTTTATAATAGTCTACATGAATTTTTGAGGTCACATATAATAATACCCTAGACGCAACTTACTTAGACATACTATATACGATAAAACGCAAATAAAACGATCTTTTTCCACATTAATCTAACTAAATCATCCTTTTTTTATAGTCGTCTTATTCGAGTGTTAAAATTCGTGTACAAACAAATGTCATTTGAATAAATAATATACTTAAAAATAGAAAACCAATAAGGTTTTTTACGAAAATCCTATTAAATATATATATGTATATATTTTATTTCATTTTTCGAGATTTGGAAATAAATAAATATTAATATATACGTTTTAAATGATTGTTTAATTATTTGTTATAGTTATCTGCGAATAAATCCGAATTTTTCCCGAGTCATACGTGATATTTTTTTTATGGAGAAGATCCAAGGGATCGAATGTTGCCATCACATAGAGAAAACTCAACTCGCGCGAAATATTTAAGGTAAATAAGAACGCGGTAAGAAGGAAATACGTTGAATCGGAACGTGCGCACGCCAAACTTGACGGAGACACGAGAAAATATATATACAAAGACGACGAGTAACCGCCTACCAGAGTATTCATTAGACAATTTTCTCACTGTCTTGATCCAAGCTTGAAGAAACTTTTGTTCATTAATACTTATAACAGGTAATGATCCAATAAGTAATTGCATAAACAAAAATATACCGCACGAGAGCTTCTTCAGAACAAAGTATCATTAAATTAGTTGCCCCCGAAAATATAATTTTCAAATGGGATTTTTTTTAAAAAAAAAAAAAAAACATCACACGGAAAACTTAAATCAAAAAAAATTTACAATCGTGATTGACGAACGTTTCTTTATTATTGAGTATTCCAACTCTTGTAAAAAGAAAAGAACAAATAAGTAATGTACATATACAACTACTTATCGACTTGAATATCAATGCGTAAAAGTACTCCTCATAAAACAAATTTGAAATATTATTGAAATTGTTTTCTTTTCATCCGATATTCACTGTATTAAGAACGAATTTCTCGCAATTATTTTAGTATTTTCGAGCACTCGAATAGCTTGTGTTCGATTTTATTTCGGTATTCACAAGCAGTTGTGTATAACAACAAGAGTTTTCCGGTCGTCGAACACCAAACCACGTTTTCGGTTTTACCTAACGTTCTTGCCGACGGATGCGTACGAACGTTTGGTTTTTTTTTTTTGACGTCACGAATTTCTTAGGTACGTCATACCTAACCTACCGGTACGTTCACGTGACTGCGACTTCATACAGCAGTGTCATAGGCGATTTCGGGTACACGGAGCGACCATTTGTCCGTGACGGCGACAACAAGTCGTTGCGTGCTGGTTCGGTTCACCCCGTGTACACGCGTGACACGCGCGCGGTCGAAAGCGGCGGACGCAGCTAGGCCGTCGGGGACACCGGAGATACGAGCCGACCCAAACTCGTGCGCGCAAATGCACGCGTAAATCACGGTACGTGAATTTCCGAAAACGGTTGCACGTGTTGTTGCACGCGAGCTCACGCGCGACGAGAGCGGACCACACGCAATGGGTTTTCAACACCGTTGGAACGGCAAACGGCCGCAGACCGGCCGAAGCCTCTCTCGGCCGACCGAACCGATAGCGCGCGCGCGCGCACAGGACGCCGCCGATCCCCGTCAATAAACTTCGCTTACGGTCTGCGGCTGAACAGTCCAGACGGAGTGGACGCGTTCGACGTTCGGCTTGCCCGTAAGCCGTAGAAAAACACAAACCATTTTAATCACGCGTCGACGTCATATCGTGTTTTCAATTATGCGTATCAACATTGCGATCAGTTGGAACAGCGACCGCCGGCTACGGTCCGATCGCTTATCCGATGACAACGACAAGAAACCGTCGAACTTTCGTTGACAGCTGCTGCGCGACACTTACCTCGCGGAACCAACGCGCATAATAGTCGCGACAAGACACGCACCGACGACGGGCACGATGTCTAATCAGATTCGTGTAACACGGTGTCTGACGCTGACAAAATCGGTTTTATAGTTTACCTTCTCAAAGCAAATACAATAGTCCATACAAATCTACGGACACGTCAATCTTTTTTGCCGAGGGTGCTTGAAATTCGAACGAATTATCTCGGGACGTGGCTATAAACCCTTCCGTTCGCCCAATTATCGCCCGTGGCCCTCTGCCTCACGACAACAACATCAACGCAATATATACGGTCGTACAGAATTGCGCTCGAACAGAAACCGTGTGCGGGGTCGTATGTGCGTACGAAATTTGTCACGGCAATAATATTTTATGTTATTATATAATACGGTACACGCGGCCTCGGGGCTTGCTGGTCGCATCGATCCCGTCCGCGCGCACGAAAACAATACCATTAGCGTTATACGATGATCACGATGATAACATATGATTGCTATCTGTTTCGAACCGGTGGCCTAATCAAAGTCACTATAACATATTAATTTATCGATCGGAATCTTGTCACTCGGCTTCTTACACGTATACTATTACATAAGGTGGCCCGGAAAAGCGAGAAATGTTGAAATAACTCTCAACAGAGGAAAAAATAAAATAAAAGTTTATCCGTGTTTTATCGTCGAAAACTGAAAAACACGCCGATGAGTGTGAAAACGATGTCCGACAATAGACGGTGATAGGCCAACGGGACTCCTGGAATCGAACGTTAGGGTTTTGCAACACCTCCGCGGAAATTCACAATAAATAATCGCACGCCCGTTTTTCAGCCCTGACGTCGATGTCGATTTCGGAAAGTTACGATTTTATCACGCTTGGTAGTACACCGAGTACTCATTCGGAATACGTTTAATACATTCCGAGTATGTTTTACTTCAATCATCTGTGTTTACATCAATTACAATTATGATCAAAATTAAATCGTGCGTTTTAATTACTTTGTTCAAAAAATAAATTTAGACATTTTCCGTACGCGTCTTTGCGTCAGACGAAATAATTTAATGGATTTAAAAAATACTTTTATTGTTTGAATACAGTAAAAGTTTACCGTTTCGAGTATGCGAATAAATCAACATAAAATTTGATTGTAGCTTTGCATACTTGTATTAGACAAACACATAATTATTTAACAACTTCAAATACTAGAACTATAATGTATATTTGTATATATTATAATATAACTAATTATATAGTATTATAATACGTAAATTACGAATACCGTTGGACAATATTTCACTCTAATATGCTAATACCATTACTGTATATAATAGTATATATAATCAATATACGATGTTTTTTATCCATTTGTTTGAAATGTTTGACAAAAAATAATTTCCTCAGGGTTTCAAAACCCTAACAATTTTTTTTTTTAAATTACGAGACTTAAGCGTATGTGACGGACTTAATTTAATTGTTTACTATCTAGAATTTATATTTTACTTAGATCAATCAATATTATTATATCTATTGTATCTAATTAATACCGAAGAATACTACACCGTTTTAAATCACGATTAATAAAAAAAGCTTTTAATTCAAATTGACAACATTTATCAAGTCTCTCTCTCTCTCTTATTCACTCTTCTTAAGTTCTATACGTTTTAGTCTATAAATATGTTTATATAAATAAATATTATATAATATTAATATATTTTTTAAGACAATTATGCTAACAAATTCAATTAATCGCGTTTATTTTTGAATTTGTCTAAAAACTCAGCAGATATGACGTTTGAAGAAATATCTCGAAAATTGCAAAAGACGCTCGTCAGATTGTCGAGCTAAATCAACGTAATAGTTTCATGCTTGAACCGCACGCTCGACGGTTTGCTCGACTCGAATATTTTTATTTAATGTCAAAGTGTACGTTTAAAGTAATTCACTTTGCATTTTAATTACCATTTTTTTTTGTATGAATGAACGACAACAACCGTCATAATTCCTAATTAAATTAATATTTCAAGACAAGCTGAGTTCTATTCAAATTATTTACGTTTAATTATACTCAACAAATAGAAAATAGTAAACGCTTGGACGACGGTTACGTTCGAAATATAATGAACTTACGCAGAGCATTTAAATAGAAAAATTATCTGTGTTCAAATACGCGCGGTCCGCATGGTTGATAAGATCAACACATTTAAACATGTTATACGAAAACAATAATTAATCTCATGCAAATGATTTAACAACAATACATTATACTGTTAATACTATACGTAATTTAAAATTCAACGAGCTTATATATATACGCACACAAATATGTATAACTTCTAAGATATTCGCAATTATCAAAACCGAAGTCACAATACTTATAATACAACATCTGGAACTCTAACCAACGTTCAAACGCTTTAAGAAACCGCACATTGTGAACTTGGATGTAACGATTTGGGTTTTCAGAGTTTGGAAGATTTAGCCGCATATGACTCGTCGGAAATACGCAGCCGACTACTTTAAATCATAAACCGGCCATGCGCATTATTTAATAATAAGAGCATGCCGTAGATGCATAAATCCGCCTGAACGTCGGACAGTCTGTAACAGGTATTGTATAATGTATCATCACTATATTAAAATATTTCAACCTACAATTTATTCCCATATGAACCTCATTTATACTAAATGTAAACGCAACGTGTTGAACAAATAACAATTTATGTCCATATTATGGTATAACGTTTTTAGAATACATGATTATTATAAATTATTTTATATTTAAATCGATAACAGCTGTACTTGTAGCAAATTGATTTTTAATTCACAGAATAACATTTTAAATGTACGAGTATTTAGGTGGATACTTGCGAAAAAAAAGAAAATTACAACTTCCTCGGGATAGATCTTAAAACTTTTTAGAGTTAAAAAGAAAAACAAAAACAAAATTTACTTAAAAACTTGAAAACACGTCGTAGTTGTTCCATATATCTGTCTTTTAGTTTGAGTTTGACTAAAAACTACTTAACTACTGAATATGGAATGCTATGTTTGAATAATATTTGACGTTTGAAGTTTGAGTACAACAAAAAAGTTAATGATAACTAGTTTTATACATGTTCAAAATCGAATTAACTTATTCGTATGAAACGGATTGTACGCACATGATATGCAAATACTAGAAACCAATGATTGTAATTTATTTACATTGCTATTGCGTATTAATTATTCAGATTTCTTCAATTATTCGCATACTGTAGTAATTTAAGACGTTTTGTTTACTAAAAAATGAAAGCAACCAGGGATGGACTCTACGTTGTGGTTATTAAATTAATGACGTTAATCGATAATAATTAATGTTAATATGACGCAAATTAGATATAAAATAATTTGTCTGGACGTGAAAGCGCATATTCGCGAAGAACTATCATTCATTATTGTTTAACCGTCGTTCGAATATAACGTCATAAGATTAAATTATTGAAATATTTCTAATCCGATTATTGTAATAATATCATCGTAAACGAGCAACACCGAAAAACGAATATAACAGCTCGCACGCGTATCATTTTAATACAGGTCTCGATGGAAAACAATAACGGTTTTAGAGGAAACTCGATTTCGGTCGCGATTTGTTCTGCGATTATTTAATAAGTGAAACGGCGAAATATCAAGTTGATTATTTCTTCTTGCCCGTGGCACACGATTAATTCAGCCCGGGCAGAGTAACAGCGTTATTACTAATACACGCAGCGAACATACCTCGCGTACAGTAGCGCATATCAGACCGACAGAAAGACATTTTGCTGATAATAGACAGACAATTAAATTCACCGTGCCTTTCATTAACCTCACTGAGTAGACGAGATTGAACGATTGGTCGAAAAAGTCTATTGCCGCGGTAAATTATTTAATGGAAGGGTTGGTTTTTTTTTTTTCGCGCTCGTTCAATAAGTTAATAAAATCCCTTCAAAGCTACGACTATACTTTATATTGTATACGTATACTTTTTAAGTGATTTTTCTCAATAGTGTGCTATTGAAATGGACAGAATCGTTCAAACATATTTACGAACTATAATTGTATGAGCTCGCATGCTTGACGAGCTTACTCCGCCTTCTCCTAGTCATCTCTAGATCAATGGTACCCGATTACGAATTGGACGTCCATTTCGTAGACAGTACGTATATTAATGACATTTTCACCGTCTGGATCGGTTTATTGTCTACTTAATGACAATTTTAAAAAACACATCAAAAGAATAACTCTATTCGTAATATTTTCTATTACAACTCCAATGCATATTAAAATAACAGTAATCATAAAATTAAAAAAATGATTGTTTTTTAAAAAATCAATTTAAGTTTCGCAAAACATTCCGAATGCAGGTATAACAAAACGAATTCTATCGTCACCGAAAAATTCAAAATAAAATATTGACGAGAATCGAATTTAATACGAGTACGAAATGCTTTATTTTTCATATATATATATTATATATATATATATATATTACCTCGGAAAACTCATTACCATTGAGTTTCTATTTGATTTTTTATTTTATTTCTCCCTTATTCAGAAAACTTTTTCCTTTTTTAATCGAAAATCTTAATTGTAAAATATCTACTTTAAATTCAATTAAAACGCTTGACATCGTTATTGTCGAATTACTCAATCATCATCAAATTAACAATAGTGGATTTGGAGAAATTCCGTATACATTTAACACAGTTACGTACCGAAAAATAATTTACGGGGAGTTTTTTTTTATCATTTATTTATTCCCTCGTAAATACGTAATTGAAACCCGTTTTTCGCGTTTTTGATTACATTATGTCGGGATAAATATGATGACCCGCTACGCCATAAAACATAATAAACGTGACTTCTGCAATGATATCTCTACTCGAGTGATCCAATACATATCGTGTATGTAATCAATTAATTCGTATGAGTAGAATAATATAAAGGTTAGGCTACGTTGAAAATACACTCTAAACAACGAGAATCGTACTTGTACATCGCAATTCGACATTCGTATCAATAAGTGTAATTGTTAAACAATAATATTCGGTATTGTTGTGTAACCAATCGCAGGCACTTATACGTTATATGAACGGCTTGCCACTTCACTGATACCGATATCTAATTTCAATTAAGGGTAAAACATCATTATACAATTCAATTACGTTAATTTAGTCCGAGAATTTGATAGAGCAAAATGCAAAATTACGAATTTAACAATAAATACGCGCGCCTACAAATCTTACGTACAAACCATAGATGGTATAATGTATTTGGTTATTGAATATTGGACAGCGAATTTTCATGCGAATGTCGTGAATAATTTCAATGGCGACAAAGAACACATCTTAATTCAAATTCAAGACGAGCACGGATCTTAACGTGCTGAATAAAAATATGTTCATATATTTTTGCATTTTTTTACATATATTTTTATAACACGTATTTTTTCGTGCTAAGTGTTCTGTATTTTCATATTTTATACCCAACGTTCTCAAACTGTAGTACGCGAGAGATCACATCTGCAATGCCCACCGTGAAAAATAAGTTTCGAGATAAACTGAATGTTGACCTAAATTATCTGAAACTAAACCAGACAACTTCTTGCTAATTTCAAACTTGGAACTTCATCCTTCTCGCACAAATTATGAATTTCGTAACTTTTGTCATTTTGTTTGATAAATAAACAACAGATACGTTTAAAATAATTATAATGTAATATTTTAACCTTATCATTTTGATATAAATGTGCCTATTCAAATTAAGAACAGTTCTCTTTTTTAGTGTTACACGACTATGATCTGTAACACATATTAGTGCATGTAGATTAATTATGAAACTAAAATACAGAATTTATCACTGTCTATATTAACAATTTTTTATTTCATAATACAATTTAATATAGTATATAATACAATGTATAACAATTCGTATGTTTGTGTGTATGTATATGTTTATATTTATAATTATCTGATGATAATATTAAAATATATTATCGATAAAAATCTATATATGTTGACCATCTATACAATCGTGTTTTTTTTGTATCAAAGGAGTACAGCTAAAGAAATATTTTACGCTTGTTTATTATTCTTGCATAATATCGCTAACAGTTCAAAGTTGAAAATGTTTATTAATATTACATTTTTTTTTTTGTTTACGTAGTGTTTATTTTTGTTTAAATATAATCGTTTTAATTTTTTTTTTCATAACGTTTTCATTAACTTGTTTTGGTGATTAAATAATTTTCAAAGCTTTTTCTAGCCTTTCAAGTACGAAAGGAGATCGAAATTACACCGGAATCGATTCCACCGTTTTAACCGGCCAATAATGACAATTGACTATATTTGAGAACAAAGGAACTAAAAGATGTGGTGAACATATAATTTAAATTAATTTTTTTCTATTTTAAGCTATACGTTGTATTTTATGATTTACAATTATTATATAAGTGGAATATAAGCAATACATTTTGTATAATACATTTTATACATTAGTGCATTTGGGAATGATTTAAGGTAAGTTGTATACTGATATATTAATAAGTTTAGATTGATATTTAATATAAGATAATTCATGTGTAACGTCAGTTTTATACATACCGATTCGGACATAACGGGTTATCAATATTATATTAAATAGTATCAAACAATATAAATAATTTATATAAATATGACATTTTATTTATGAGTAAATATGTCTTATATTTTTTAACAGCCGTGCTTATAGTGTGGACGAATAAATAAATAAATAAATATTTGTATATATAATATTCACGTTCCATCAAGAGTCGATTAGGCCTTTATTGATATACCACTATAAAAAAAAGCGCTACGTGTAATACCTCATGATTTTAAATAACATACCAAATATGTGTATTGTCATTTAATAAGCTAAGGTGGTGAGGAAATTCACACATAGTATGTGTTATATACGAACAAATTAATTGAATAATAATTCACCCCACTACTATGCTTTCAATTTAATGATAAGCATGAATTTTAAGAAAGCGGATGAAGATTTTTTTTTCACACTGTATATTATCAATTTGTCGATATATGTTTAGTTACCGTGTGTATAACATTGACACGCGAAAAATTTTGACGTAAATCATGTGAGTAATGATAGAGAGCGACTCGATATGTACCGTATAATTTTTCAACCCGACTTATAATTATTACTAATATTAACGAATCAGATCTCCTTTAATATTAATTATACATATATAGCCACGGCGACATCGGAGAAGTTATGATACCGCTTATGGGGTATATATACGAATATGGTCGAGTAGACGATTTATGCGTAAACACGTGTGTATTAGCTTTTTGGCTTGTACAGTGATAATATGGATTTAATAATTGGTGTCTAATTACAATCCGCAAGACAACACAGCCCATCAATATCACAAAATGATGTTGTACACAAAAATTCACGTCATTTTTCCCCCAAGATAATAATGAAATCAATCATATATGGAACCAAGTAGTATAGAACGGAGAAAAACTGCTCATGTTTCCCAACGCGCGTATCGAGTTAGGACGATTGTAAGGATGTTTTCGCAATGACCAATAACTTTAAACAAACACGTAATTATTATTTTTTTTTTTTTTGTCGTACTTATCTCGGAACTCGAAATTCAGAAGAAACAATTAGTTTTTCTAACAAAAAATACGTAAGATCATTTCAGAAATTTGCGAAATTATGGGTTTTAATAAGATAAACTAATATTTAGAATTATTTTAAAACCTCACAAAATAATTTGCCAAAAAACGAAAATATTGATCAAATATGCAATACGCAAAAAAAAATGTATCAAATTATTATTTATTATAAATAAAGTATTATGTTCTAATAGGACAATATAAAAAATAAATAGTAAAGTAGCACAGGGTAATATACTAAGAGTTTCCATTTTTAAGTATCGTCTAAACAATATTTTTGAAATGACTAAGTTTCACAAGAAATGAATCACTTCGGCTACTCCTGTTATCATATTACACAAAAATAAAAATGCAATTAATTAATTTTTTTGTTTTTTGAAAATCGATACAGATTTTTGTCAAGCCGTTATGGTCTTTTCACTTTTCATCAATTTTGCATAGTTTCAAATTTAATTTAGAAATATACCTTGATTTAGGAATTGACAAATTTAATTTGTATACAATTTTATGTTTAGAATTCGATTTTATTTTTACGAAATTTTTTTCTTATGCCAACAATTTCTTGACTAATACATAAAATTCTCAATTTAAAATTGTTTAATATACGAGTATACTTAGTTACTACGCATAGTTATCATAACGTTTGCTCGAAAGCCTGAAATATTGTTGTTTTAAAAATAATCTTTTTTGAACTCTTCTTAGAAAAACTTATGTTCTTTGCTGAAAGTTTGTTAACTTGTATAGATAAAGTGAATTGAATTTATTACATAAGCTTAAAACTATATACACAGTTGATTATTTTCCGAATAATTTATCTTGATTTTTATTTGGTATGATAAAACTTTAATATTAGAAATCAAAATGTTACAATTAATTCGTGTTATTATACATGTAGTATGCATATAATATTTTTTTCCGTAGTTTGCTCAAAGAGTTATTTCTAATTTGTGTACATAAAATTGTGTATAATCAAATAATTTGACATTTTTAACAAATATTTTTAATTAAAATATGTAGTGCGCATTAAATTATTATTAGATTATCAAAACGAATATAAATTATAATTTTCATTTTTAATAAACTCGTACAAATCAAAATTCTACATAAAACTACAATTTTTTTCACATTTAATAATTAAATGCTTTTCGTTTGTTATAAAATTTGTAACATATATTAATACATTATCATCATAACAATGTTAGTTTTAAATAATTCATTTAAAAAATTAAAAGCTATGAAATGAAATTGTAGTTATAGTAATATTTTATGTCAACAAATATTTTTTATAAATTCAAAAAACAAATATTAAAATCATTTTACATTTCGTATAATTAATTCACCGTAATTAAAATATTGAACATTTTACAAACTACAATCATAATTAAATTAAAATTTGAAGTTTTACAGTATTAAATTAAACATAATACGGTTTATAATACTACATCAATTTAATGGACAATATAATTCACAAAATACGTATTATAGATTACTACAGTAAAAACAAAAGTTCACTATACTTAAACTTCATGTTTTGATACAAACAAAAAAATTACTCTTTTTTCGCAAAGTAAGAAATATAGTAACTTTTAAACTTTAAAACAAAAAATACATAAATTCATAAAATTATTTTTACTTTCCATGCAACACTATATATAGTTTGTATAGTTATTTTAACATGCCTCCAGTCATTGCAAAATTACAGAAAAATAATTAATTTATAAAGTTGAACTGAAAATTGTTGTACGTTTTTCTGCGTTTTAAATAGCAAAAATAATTTTACTTTTTACATTAAAAATCGTAAATAATAAAAATAAAAAAAAGTTTCATATAAATTTAATAAACCTGAAAAATTAAATGAGAAACATATTATATTCTCGCGTACACAGAGAACCAAACAAAAACAATAACTAATACGGACATATTTATTATTTTGTACGTGTATTTTATTTGCAAGCGGCAAGCGGTGGTAGACGTAAATAAATGGTTTTATTTTTTAAAAATCGAATGCATGTGAATCGTAAAACAATACAAAACAAAATATACCTATAATATGTAATCTAAAAATGATGATGTATTTAGGATTTAATGTGTTTTTTAGTCGGTCGGATGGATGAATTTTACAACGAGCGCTTCAATCGAGTAAATTCGACCGTTCCATTACAAACAGTGATTTAATAAAACATATATATTTTAAATTATTAACAAAAACCATGGATGTTATTGCTTTTACGACGTATTTGAAATATTCAACGAAGTTTTTTTTTTACCAATAACCTTTATAAGCTGGAGACATAATACACACAATTCATACGTATAATTTGTGTAATTGTTAAAATTGTGTCTTGTATATAATAATTGGAAGTAATTAAAATATTTATGTTTGTCAATTCTTTTTAAAAAAGTATATAAGTTGTAGTTATGATACTTAAATAAACACTTAAACACGTATAAACACAACAAACCATGTTTAACATATACTAAAAATAGGGTCTACTTACGAATAACAAATTTGAATTTTTTTCATTACAATACACAACGGATAATACGCACAAACAGCGATTGTATATATTATCTCGATTGTCTCCTCTTAATAATTTTCGTTTATTTTTATTAAAAATTCGAATAATATACTGTAGTGTATAGACAAAAAATAAATTAAACGACAATATTTTCCAAAAAAAAAATAATAATAAACAAAGATATAAATGACGCGTGACCAAAAAACATTAATTATTACACTAAACCGTCTGACAAAATGCCATCGTTTATGAGTTGATAACAAAAAAATTGCTTGTTTTTAAGATTACATCACGCAGATGCTGCGTTCTCCTTTCCGGCTACATTTGTGCACCCTGTCATGAAAGTCAACGATTGGATTTATTTCAAGAGCCGAATCGGGTTTTTCTCCAAAATATACAATTCGTGTTTTAGGGGAAGATGTGATTGGCCGACATCATGTGAGGAGGTTGAACGCGATCGATACGTGTTATCTTTTAATAGCGCTCTTTGCGCGTAATTGTCAAACTATCACCGTTTTCGTAACAAAAAAATAATATATAAATACATTTATTACAAAAAAACACAATGGGGACCGGTTCACTGATTCGTTATTAGTAAATAGCGAGAAGGAAAATCACGTAAATATACTTGTCGACTCTCTTATAGGATTGACGCTACGGATCCTGAAAATTCCCGTCTTCTCGTCTGCGACACGATACCCAATACAGATATTTATTTTCGAAAGTGGTGACAAAGGAATTTAAAATTTTAAAAAACCTAAACGGAAGTTCAGTTCAAAATTAAATAGCGTATAGTTTCGCTTGAAAACAACGATAATTTTTATCTTTTTTTAAAAGTAAAAGCTAGTATCGTATACAATATTTAATATACAATTTAACGTCACGGCACACGTAGCTACAAAAATAGATAATAATATTTTAATAAACGCGTCGGAGAAAACTCGTAGTGTACATAGTTTTTCGCGCGACCGATCGCTATAATCCGTCATATTATACGCTATCGTGCACTGATTGACTACGACGTGCACATATGTAAGGGAAAGGGTTTAGGGTGATATGGGGGTGAAAGATGTTGATGGGTTGTCATGTTTTCACGTGTGTTACATATTACGCACACAGCGGAGAGGAAGAGATGACGGCCGGAGGAGATAGGAGACCGAGTCTGCAGACGTGTGTGCCCTCTTCGTCCGATTTTTTTTCTTCGCATCTCCACCAGCGTAAAGCCAATTTGTCAAACTCGAGAATAACGCGCACCAGTGTCTATGTGTGTATGTATGTGTGTGTGTATGTGTATGTGTGTGTGTGTGTGTGTGTGTCAAACCAATTGGTAATATTTTTTTTATTATTCCGCAGACCGGAAACACCTCCCCGCTCTTTCGGGACGAATTATTCGCATTTTTCTTCAAATCTTACTTTTTGTTTTGTTTTTACCTCTCCTTTACGTTTTGGATTTGTTCCTTTTTTTCTTTTCGTTTATCTACGCTCTCTCTCTTTCCCAAACTATCCGAGAACTACACAAGTCACAGTAGACATATTATAAATATGTATATTATATGACTACACGAAATCATATTTTTATTTTTATTTGTTTTTTTAAATAAGTTTTCTGGGTTTAAATGAGTCCATAGTATAAATCAAATCTCTAGACTTTCAAGAATTTCTAAAGTCTATTTCGATTGTAGCGATCCTTGTTCGGTATTCGAAATCATCCTAGCTCTACATTCGCTTATATCAGCTGTACTCATTATATGATTAACAGTAACTGTGTATTATAAGTAAAATATGAGAATTTAAAATTTAATAAAGTCGCATATAAATATATTGTACTATTTTAACAATAATCTACACAAACGAACGTTTTTGTATTTTAAAAATAAAATACTGATTATAATGATTATAGTGATTAATGATTAATGGAATAGATTAATATAGAATAAATAAAATTGAGAACATGGAAAAAAATGTTGGCAACGTTTTTTGGATACTTTTTAATATACAGATGCCAACGACATTTCCGTGCATATTATATAATTATTCATTATAATTATTTTAATTACTATACTTACGTGAGACCATTTCTAAGTAAGTTTAAACGATATTAAAGATAAATTTCATCAAAACAAATATCTATAAAGTATGACTTCTTAAAAAACGGGCCATGTACGTTTAAACTGAAATAATAAAAGTTCGAAATTCAAGTTTATTTGAAATCGACAAAAATATACACGATCTGATTTATATAAAACGAAAACTACTCGGTATTACAACTATCTGAAAATCACTCAGCACACTTTATAAATTTAATGATCAATGCATAGAAAGAACAAATATTTGAACATCCTCACCCGGTCGCGTTTCAAAAATAAGCGTGATTGTAAATAGAAGATTATTACACTACGTTTACGAGCTAGTTAGGGTTCAGTTACCCGTTACATTTAATTACATGTCATGAAACATCGACGCCATCATATGTAACTGACTTCAAATGTACATATAGATAAGTAATATACAGACTTAAATAAGAGGCAGAGACCCCTAAATCTTGTGTTGAAATTTAAGCGCAGATAAATTATAAATATATTTGACGGGCAACATCCTAATTCAAGTTGAAATGAGAATCGGGAAAAATTCTAATGTATAAAGATGATGTGATGGCAAATTGGTCCAGTGGTAGTCTTATCAAAACTATGACGTAACAAACTAGGGAGTCAAATTTAAGGCGGACGTCGTGTATAATAAATTGTTAAACACTTAGAAATTAAGATGTAGGAAATTTTTATATAGTATAATATATACACAATATTATATAATTATTAGTAACAAAACGATTAGAATTATATTGTAAAGTAAACATACAGAATTGAATCAATTAACAAATATGTGGCTCTATTATTTTAAGAAAAAAGTTAGTCTTATTTCTTTTTCTTTATTTTTATTGTTGTCTTTTCTTCTTTTCCTTTTTGTCGTATGGGAAAACACATTAATAATTCATAACATATAATAACAAATTTATTCATAAATATATAATATGTATTTCTATTGTATTTCAATAACATAATTTGTTTTTGTTCCAGCATTTCTTTTATAAAACCACTCGTAATATTTACGTTTTACATAACATCAAAATGACTTTATAAAAAAATAAATAAAAAAAAACTATGTACCTAATCTGATTACGCCTGACTCAACCGAACACGGGTATTGTCCCGCGAAGAAGATAATATATTATAATTTAATCGTTTAAAATCGAAATTAATTGTCCGACACGGCTGCAAAGTATCACGAAATATCACGTGATCGTGTCTGAATTGAACAAGTCATTAGGTCTGAGCCGACGAACAAATGTAATACAATATATCTCCTTTTGGGTTTCAAAAATATGAAATATTTCTTCTTCGAAAGTCTAATTTCATGACGAGCTCCAATCCCGCACTGAAAAAAACAGCCCCTCGAACATCCGTCACGAAATTGGCAGCAGCGGAAAATCATTAATAATTCATGGTCTGCTGTCCAATCTTGGTGAAAAATAATACGAGAAAGGGAGAAAACGAGAGAGAAACGTAGAGATAACGAAACCGATTTTCTTAGATTTCTCATGTTAACTTGATGGTGATATTTCAGTATACCGTATTTCTCAAATATTTAAACGTTTTACATCTATATGAATATATACATTTTCATAATACTAAAAACGAGTTATAAATAAATTTTAAAAGATGATAATAATAATATAAATTATCCCGTATATTTTATTCGTAATTTACAACTAAAAAATATTTTGTTTAAATATGACAATTTCACATATTACGTACACATTTAAAAATACGATATATATTCAATACACGCAATATACTCATATATATGCAATCATAGAAATAAAATCGATTATAAAAAATGATTGAATATTTTTTTTAAAACTTAATGGTATTGTTACGTGCCAACAAAACCCGTTGAAATTTGTTATAGTTTTGTAATTCCTTTAATCCGTAAAAATCTTAACTATAACTATTATTTAACCAGACACTGTCCAAAACTCAATTATAACGTAATAAAATCATGCAGATTATGAACATTTTAGTATCCTTACAGACAAAACGTTTACAATGGATGCCTTAAAATCGTCTTGCCAACTAATCGTGTTACGTTCATGTATGATTACAATAAATAACTCAACGACTTAATTGATTTGTTCGCCAATGGAGTCCAACTAATTATTTATTTAGATTTTATTTGCGTATCCAAATGTTAATAAAGAATTTAATTTGAGATCGGAGTTTCTAAAAAAAAATTACAAAACTATAATATCTTTACTCTATGAATAAAATTATATCCTCAAAAATACATAATATAATTATATAATATTATAATTAAAATTATTAAACCGAAAGTTCGCGGTAAGTGCGTTAATTTGCATACATGATATCTAAACGTATTTTCTGGACCTCTATACATACATTATATACGAACGACTTAAACCGCTAAATTACCATAATAATCGATGAATATATATTCACTGGCGTCCCTTTTCAAACGTAATTGCATTTGAAACAAAATTATCTTGATTTTTATCCTTAATTAATTTTATATGCATTTTGGATGATATGATCGCGTTACAGCGATAACACGTTTTTTGTTCATATTTATATGCAAAATACACGATATTATTATTATTAAAACGTAATGACGATGGGTTTTGGAAAATATATATTTGTGTTTTAACGCGATTCGATTATCATCAAAATACCGATACATCATTAATAAATACAGTAACACTTTTGACGTTTAAGTTTTTATTAATTAATAATATATTAATAAAAGTATTATTTTTATTTGAACACAAATTTAAAAAAAAAAAAAATTCAATAAGACGAGTCAAACGATTTGCAAAATATAGATAATATTATATAAGTGTCAATTTACAAGAACGCATTACAAAGCTATAAATATGCTGATATATTATCAGATAATATTTTTTATTCTTTTTGAAATACATTTGCTTTACCGTAACGTTTAATTTCACAGCTAGTTTTTGACAAAAGTGCCTTTTCCTCTTTCCCGCAATTGTTATTCTCATTAAATTACTCTACCGATAATAACCACATATATGTATTAAATAAAAATCAATCGGGTTATTTGGGCCAATTAAATTTTTACTGAATCCTGTTAAATGCTGAACTGTACCTTAATTAATTAATTTTTCAGAATCCAGAGTACTATATAATGTTAAATTACATATTTTTACATTTATCAGACTTTTCGGCGTATAAATGTATAGCCCATAGATTTAAAATTTCAATTTTATGAAAACAGTCATACAGTTTTCATACTGCATTATATATAGAATTTAAAATTGAAAATATCAAATATAAATAATATTTTTGTGAAGTATGGTTGTAAATGTTTGATTAAAATCTATTCAATTGAATCACCTGTAGTGACACAGAAAAACTTAAACTTGATATTTTTCATAGAACAGCAGATTGTTTATTATTTGTAATTAATTAAATATTGAAGTACAATTTTTCACTCGTAAAAAAAATACCAGCCTTTTAAAATATTTAATGGATGTACCTAAATTGTTTTTATTTTTTACAAAAATAGCGTTCCTAAGAAATAACACATGTATTTGCTCGTGTATTTCGATTATATATGAGATTTTAAAAGATTGAATTTATGTGTGCCCCGATAAATCATATTCAACATTATTACGCAATATGGTTCGCATTTATACACGTTAACATTATTATTTATTAGTACAAAAATGAGTGATGGGTATCATTATCAAATGAATATTATTACACATATCCTTTAGATCGAAAATTTTATTTTATTTTTTGTTAAATTTTTTGTGGTAAAAACGATCGCGTTGTAATTTTATCACTTTAAATTTCATTAATAACATCAACAGGCTCCCAATCGACTTTGGTTTTTATAAACAAACATTTGGAACAGTATCATACCATCGTGTGTGTTGGTCGCATATTTTCTTTTGTTTCTACTCTCTCACATACGTACACCCGCCGCCGACGCTATGAAAAGGAAACACGCGAGCCCATAAAACTATCGCCACCGTCACAAATACCGACCGGAATTTATGTACGTTGCAAATGGGAAATCATTCTTAATACCTAAGGTCGAACGGGTCCTTGTGTCATGAATCGGACGGTAGCTTTTCGGATCTCTATATTATGTTGACATTCGGTCCAAGACTATTTGTTATAATAATATGGACTATATTTTACTTGAGCCGACGACACGCGGCATACTCTGTCCCTCGCTCGCCCACATCCGTTATGTGCGTATATATATATATATATAAATTTGTATATAATATATTATATACGTATAATACGTATAAACGCACACGCGCGTCCGTATGTTTTTCCGGTCGTATGTCTGCGTATCGTCGTTTTTAAAGGAAATTAAACTATAAATAAAAAATAAATAAATAGAATAAAAATAAATATTCGCCATCGCCACGAGCACGCGCGCCTTCTCGTTGTTACGGTGTTTTGGCTGTACACACGACGCCGTCGTGACGACGCGCCAACCGATATCTATAACACTGCGGACATGCCAAACTCGCATGAGGCATGAACGCTTATTCTATATTTCAGCGGTCCGTTATTATTCGCTCAAATTTAATATCGTTTCGCATACAGATTGATTTTTCGTCATGTATTTGTGCACAAAACAAACAAATGTGAAATTTTCTGTGCGGAATAGCTGGACGTGGGAGAAGCGGTGCGAAAGAAAAGAAACATCAAACATGTTGCCTTCGATAATTTTCCTTTTGCAGCAAATATTACAAACAACAACAAAACACTACAATTACCAATTAATATAGAAACTATAAATCATCAACGATAACTTCTATTGATTTATATCGTATAACGCAATAATTAACTAAAAAATCATTTATAGAATATAGAGCGAAATTTAAAAAAAAATAAGAAATATAATTGACAGCGAGCCGCTGGTGCTGTATATATCAGCTCGAGTGAATTACTCAGGTGGAGAATTTAAAGTTTTATTGTTGTTTTAAATTTGAAAGCAAGGGATAAATCATTGTATATGAAAAATGATTATGAGTGATGCTAGTATTTTATTAAAATTAATCAGTATGATAAATATTGTTAAGGTATCATAAATGTTTAAGCTTGAATTATTATAAATTTAATTATTACATTTTAAGATCTTATAAAATACAAAAATTGTTCATATTCACAATTGTATGGGTTTCTTTTTCCAATTTTTCTTTTTCAACGAATAAATTTTGAATTTATTTGCTCTAAAACATGAATTCATCTTCAAATTTAAATTTGAAGTTCGAAAAGTGTATTTTTTAGGTTATCGAAATCTAGTTTGTTGCATTTTATTGGCAGTATTGTTATAGACGTTATTTTGCTGTACCAAATTCTCAAAAATAGTGACACCCAATCTCTGTAGTATAGTTTATGTAATAATCTCGTCATCGTATCGAATGAAATGTCATTCGATCTCCACTGCATGCAATAACTAACAATATTCTATGGTTTTAATCAAACGAGACATCATCGGTGACGTGAAGTTACATTTTATTTAACTTATATTTTGAATCCTTTCGCGTTACTTTTATCAACGTTGTTCTTGCAGATCGAAGTCTGATTTCGTGTCTTACAAACACGTGAATTGATAATATTTTGAATTTTTTAAACTGTATATATATAAAGTATATATATATATACTTTTTAAATAAACAAAATACGTATCATATTTGAACATAACTCTATGAATTCTACAGCTTAATAATACAAGTGCGCCTCTCGTATATAGGCGCTACTATAGGAAGGTGATAAAGGGGATTTAAACACGCCTACGATTATAATTAACACAAACAAAAATTGTTTGACTATTTTAACTCTAGTGTTTCAGAAATTTAATTAAGTACGTTTAGTTGCATTTTAAATAATATTATTCGGTTGGGTTTACACTATTGTCAACTATGGACCATATTGGACCATGTTGTTCTATAGAGGATTGTTTTTCGATAACAAACACATTCCAATTTATAGGAGTTTACTTCAGATAGCAATTATAATTCTAGAAAGTTTAAAAAAATATCAATGCAAGCACTTCTCGAATATGCGACACGTTAAAAATTGGGCTAGTACAAAGTAGTAGATGAATGTTTTAACAAAGATTTAGTATTTGTCTACAATAACTGTAGTAAAAGATCTTACAAATAATTTTAATAAACTTAATGTTAAAATAATTTTCAAGTTCTTAATATCATAACACTGTATTAAATATATACATGTTGTTGGAAGAATAAATATAAAACATGATTAAATTCGTCATTTACTTAAACGTATGACAATAATAGTTGTAAAGTGGAAGAGGATGAATGTACTCTTCGGAGATGTACTCTATAATAATGTTATATATAATTATAATTATACTCTAATAATGTTCGGAGATGTACTCTCTGTAGGTTTATAAGTTATCACCACCCCATTCCCAAAAATGTAAGTCTATGCTCTTGTTTGAAAACATATATAATTTATTCTTCGTTTGTGAAAATAACACTTATGAAACATAATAATAATAATAATATATAACATCAAATGTTTATCTGTTGCACTCAAGTATTTTACATTAAAACGACAAGTGGACAAGTTAATTAATATAGACACCGACAACTCTCTAAGTATGACTCTAAAGTGGAACGCGATACTCAAAATCATAAAATTTTAACATGAAGGGGAGGTTAATTAACAAAATATTGTTTCATTCCAAAAAAGTACACGCATTTCCTACATCGTTAAATCGTAACGAATAAAATACAATTTTACGTTACGATTATCCAACAGAAAACTCGACCCCCGTTTTTATTTATGGTATTACTAAACTTTTTTCTTTTTTAATGGTTTAATGAAAATTCTGTAATTTTATTTACTTTTAGCTATTAACAATTTAATACGAAAAACATTCCTGAAAACTTTAAATTCTCGATGTCATATATTTATTGTTTGTTCTAAGCAAAATATATGGTTATTATTTTAATCTGAACACTACAAGTACATATATACTCATATACCTTATGAAATATTATGTTGGTTTTGTTTTGTCTTTTGTTTTTTTTCTTTAAATTTGATTTACAACTCGATTCTATTTTAAATAATTTTTGGTTCATGGCGATAAACTTATTACAATAAACAGAAGTCCTAATACAAATTTAGTAAATGTATGTTTTTAAATAATTTGACATAAAATATTTTATCTTTTTTTTCTTTCTTTATATATGTATTATTAACATCGTTTTTTAGAACAACTAAAACTTTGAAACTACAACAGCCAATCTAAACGTTGGCTTAAAGTTTATCTTAAATAGAATGACTTACAATTCTTTATATTTAATATCAGAAAATAAATTTAAGTCTCTCGTGAGTTTTACTGTTATCGGAAACTATGTTTTTGGAAAATTCGGACAGCTAATCCTCGACAGAAAACGTGGTCTCAATACACAATGAAAACCAAATGGTCAAAGAAAATATGATTCTTTTGAATAATAGAATTTCGTTTTGTATGGATTAGGCATTCGGCGTCTATTTTTTATAGGTAAAAATAGAACGAATTGATTAAAAAAAGACAACACACTTAATTTATAATGTAAATTATAATCTATAAAACAATGAAAAACTTAATGATGGAAATTAAGAAATTCGAAAAAAATATAACAACATTTACGAGTTAAACGTTTGATAGGTTTGGTACAAACATAACGTTTATAAAATTAAAGATGACATTGTATAAAAAAAAAATAAAAAACTATCTCGTCATGACACTAAACGAAAATTTGAATATAATTATAATCATTCGTCTATGACTTTTGTGAGTAATAATGAAATTTGAAACCTCACCATGATATTGCAACTCAACTATTAACGCTAATACATACAACTCGTACATCGCCATTAAGGACGCACTGTTATAAATCGTGTCTTGAATCTACATGATTTTCATATTGATATCATACAACATACATCAAACATTTCAATACTTGAGCTATTTCGAATTATAAAATATAATGTAAATGTATACTTGCAAACTGTTTGTGCTAAAAAATGTTAAACGATGTTATACTAATAATAAACTTAATTATTACACTTACAATTATTTAAGGAACATTTTGTACACTATAAATACAGTCCTTTAAAGTATTCCAATATTATTATTAAGACATTTTCTAATTAATACTTTTAAAATACATGTTTCAAGAAATATTTGTATTTGAATGTTTTCAAATTATTTACTTTAGACATTGAAATTATTTCAAATATTTAATTAATACATTTTTTTAAATATTGATAACAAGACGAAAGAAATAGTACCTATATAGTGTTATATAATGTGATATACATAGAGACTAGCCAATTATTAATATGCTTTTTTCTTATATCAAAATAAAATGTTCTTAGGTTTAAAGTTATAATTATTAATCGATGCTTAAAGTTTAAAATTTAAAAGTTAAAGATTAAATTCAAATATTTATTTTATATTATGTACCTATGTCGTAAATAGTATACGAATACGTCTCACTGTCTAGACAATTTAACGTAATTAATAGATAATTGTTATTATTCTAATATCATAAAAAAAAATACACCAACACAACCAAGTTTATCTCTCCAATAAGTACTTTAGGCACTTCTAATATTGACATATTTTCTATTTACATGACTTATATTTTTCAAACAGAAAAAAAACAAAGGAACAAAACGAAAATTCCAGAAAAGGTCATAAAATAAAGGTAAGAAACGCGTTTGTTTTGTTGCATAAAGACTCTTATAGCTGTTCGGTTCGTCGAAAATTAATGTTCATTTCTTATACTTAAGCATAAACCTTGGAAGTTCATTGTATATTTTTAATTAACCAATTGTGTTTCGTTAGTAATTATAATCTGACAAAATTTCCACAAACATATATTCTCTCGTTTCGCTCCTGTCGTAGGTACTCACCGAATTGAACGTCATTTCGAGAATAATAGGTTTTTGATAATTTTTATTTTTAACCTCAAATTTTACAAAACATTCAAGATAAAGAGGTAATAATAATAGAATTTATCAAAACTGTTATTATCTATGTTAAAAATAATTTTTTTTGTCATAGTGCGAACATTTTTACTGTCAAGATTAATACATTTCCCAACAAATATGTGTATTTTAATTTTAGAATATCCTACTTACATATAAAATAACAAAAACATTAATGTTAAACACTAAGTTAATATAAATTTTTTAAATATTTACCGAATTAGTGTAATCCGATTCATTTGAAAATAGTGTTTTTTTTTTTTATTGCTTTTACTATAAATATTACAGCACAACAATTATTTATATTATTATTAAATACATTATATTACCTAAAAATAGTGTTAAAACGTTTATGACACTATTAATACATTTTCATGTATTTAAACAATTTTTTTTTTAAACTGTTCAACATACTCTATTTATTGTGAGTAATTATATATTTTAATAAACGAAAAAAATCATCTATTATTTGTATTCAGAAGAAATACACTAATGGTTACGTGCGCGTACATTTTAAATCGGTAAATTTTTGACTTCTAAACAATAGACCATTAAAACTCAGTTCGCCGTTATCTTTGTCGCTCAGCTATGACCGCACACAATCGAAATTTTTTTTATTTTTCCTACTTTATACCATTCAATATAATCAAAATAAAATCAACAATATTAATTTAATTTATATTTACATTATTCACGTGGACGATACTAAAATTGTATAACAAATTTGCAATATGAATTAAACTGTTCTATAAATATGTAGTATTATTAAATAAATATATTTTGTCCTATTACTTGTGGTACACATTATATAGCATTAATAATATAACTTATATCATATACTAAAATGTATAAAATTTGCATATATTTTTGAGCTATAATTAGTAGCCATACAAATATTTGTTTTTAAATAAGTATTTTTTTAAATTTTCGTCGTTTGAAATTGATATTTCAATTGGAATTAATACCAAATTATTATATTATGTCAATATATGACACGAAAGGATTGGATAAAGCAGACTATATGATTGATAAATCTAATTTTAAATTAACTCGAACTATATTCACTCATCTAAAAAATAAGTTTTAAGTGAAAATGATGCTTTGTTAAAAACTACAGAAAATACTGTTTTTAATTTTCTAGTCTCGGCACAAAAACAATGTAGTCAATAATTTTGTTATCATACAATTAAATTTTGTATAAGATCATGATATTTCATACAACATTTAATACTTTTCAATGTATTAATTTGTATTTAAAACACATAAATATTCAAATGTGCGCAATAATAAAACACATTCTGCGTAAAATGAAATGTCATTTACGAAATTATTATTCAGATAATCAACTCACCAAAGAATACGCAAATATGCATATACAACACCGAGTCTTAGTTATAATATATATGATTATTATGATGACAACACCGAAAAATAAATGCAATTAATGAAAATTGATTATATATATAATATTGTTCTCGAAATACTTGTGTGCCTTTTTTTGTATACCCATTACACCGTATTCCTTGTAATATCGATTAATTGAGTTTTTGATACGAAAATGAAAACTATAATATAGTTTATTTATATATAGTGTATTCAATTAAAAAAATAATAATAAAAACGTTTGATTTTATTATTCTTCTACATATATGAATGTATCTTAATAATACTAAGAAACAAAGCCTTAGAATTGACGCCAAATAATTTTATACAATAACGATTTTTATAAAAATACGTTTCTTTAATAGTTTAGATGAAAATTATTATTTTGAATCTAAACTAATTTATCCTATTTTCTGAAAATATTTTCGTTCATGAAAAAACGAAGTAAAAATAACGAATTATAAATATCTTAGCTGTCCCTCTATAATTCCTATTTGATTAAAACTTAAATAGCGAAGCATAAAACTAAATAAAAATTGTATACATTTTTAAAACAATATATGTTTTTGAAAAAAAACCCTTATTTATATTAACTATTTGTTCATTAGAAATCGTGTTAAAGAAAATGTATGTTATTCCTGTACTTTAGCCCAACCAAAGATTATTAATATTGATCGATATTAGAACGACGTTATTAAACGCGAGTTTTTTTTAAAAGTTAAACTAGCTGTGTACAAATATTATTTAGTTACCATAATTTATTTCGTTTTTGTTCTATAAATGGCCAATTATAAAATATAAGTATTTAATAAGTGAACAGAATTTAAAATTCTAACATATTTGAGTGTTTTAATCAATAGTTTGTTTCGGTCTTTAAACAATCATTTCGAATACAAAAGAGCTGCCTAATAATCTTTATTTTCCTCTCGTGGCAGTAAATGATCATTTTTGTATTGTTAGATGTTGTAGTCACTTTATAACGCATCACAAGAGAGTATTCAAAAACCAGAAATTTAAATAATCGCAATTTTCTGTCAAAACAATAATATAATTGGTATCTTATTTTTTATATTACACATTATATTTTACATTCTATATATTAAAGTTCGATAAAAAAAAACCGCATAAATAATAATGTGATATGATACAACGTATATTTTGTTCAAGTAGATTTGATTTACTGGAAATGAACGAAAAATGAAGCGTATTAATGCTATTTATAAAAAAAATAATATTAATATTGATTCTTATATTAAAAGTTAAACTTAGATCAAAGCAATTAATTGACATATATTTTTAATTCTTTAAGTAGGAGAGTTTTAACAAAGGCAGTTGAAAGCACGTTTTGTTTTAAATATCATCAATTTTTTTCACAAAGTATAATTAACGGAAATAATACGTTCTAACAAATCATACATTTTAATACAATCAATTGTATTATTTAAATAAATTTAAATGTTAAATATTTTTTATTTTTTTTAATCATAGAATAGAAAAATTTAGAAAAATATTAGGAATTTACAAGATATATACATATATACAAATATAATAATAATATTTATTTATTTTTGTAATAGACAACCAAAAAATGTGTTTTCTGAATAACTAATATTTAGACATTAACGCGTTTTTAATTATCATCCTTCAAATATCGTCAGTAAGAATTAACTCTATGAAATGTATTGTAGACTAAACTCTTTCACTGTTATTCAACAGATCTCAGAATTCAAAGTATTAAAGTTAATCAACTGAAAGTGCTCTTAAAAGTTAATTTAATAAAACGTGGAAAGTGGATTTCACACGAATATAAAAACGAATGTAAAATAAAAAATGATATCACGTTTTTAATTATAATTAGTGCAGAGTTTTCGACAAAAGAAATGAGGTTTTGTTTCGTTTCATCAATAATTAAAAACAGTACCTGAAATATAAAACCACGTTGATAGACGTATATTCGAATTGTTTCGTTTCAAAAACATTTTCCGAACGAAAAGGTGAAATAAATAAATTTTTATTTTCGAGCATAATGTATGAAAAGAATACACAATTACCTTGTGAAAACAAAAATAATTAT
Source organism: Schlechtendalia chinensis (assembly GCA_019022885.1). Taxonomy (NCBI): domain Eukaryota; kingdom Metazoa; phylum Arthropoda; class Insecta; order Hemiptera; family Aphididae; genus Schlechtendalia; species Schlechtendalia chinensis. The sequence continues at coordinate 7,713,361 of CM032341.1, forward strand.
AATAATAATCAAATTGAAATTCAAACAATAATTTAATTAGAATACTGAAAAATTAGAGATGGGAATGTTATGCGAAATAGTAAAAAAAAAACCGGTAATATTTCAATTCTGCAATGTTTCAATTTGAAGCATTTTTATTAATTTAATTAATTAATATTCTTTCGTGTACAACTAAATACACAACATAATAAAATTATTTACCGACGTTGACAAGTTCGTTTAAAAACAAATTTTTAATTAAATTTTTTAATAATAAATATATTCAATACTTCTTTGCGTTTGATATTGTTCATTAGTCATTATTTATAACAGTAATTAAAACGATATTTTGATAATAGGCTCTCTGAAATATTGTAGTATTATGTTTTCTTCCTAAACTTTCGACCAACGAAAATGATATAATTTCGTTTCATATATTCATGCTGCTATAATCAATGATGATGATTTTAAAAACGATTAACAATTTCACAATAATATGTATATTTAAAATTTTTTTTAATGTATTCGTATACAACCTACCAGGTTTTCGAGAAAAGAGAGAATGTTTGACGAATTATAAATCTTTTATCAGATGTTCGCCAATCATTTAATGTCAAAAATTTGAAATGATTTTCATTGATTTGAGTTGACGATTTATGAAATAAAACAAAACCCATTAATAACATAAATTGTATTTAAAGCTATTGATTAGTTTCTTATGTAATAAAACGTTTTATCCGGTGTCCAATGTTTCATATTTTAATGCGTATTTGTCTTAAAATTATTCTTCTATAACTCATCAAAATTGTGTACTAGTGTCTATTTAGACTAAAAACATTATAATAACTAAAAAATTTATAGTCATTTTATTAGTCTTACTAATCAAAAAACAATACGTGAAATAATATATGTCATATCTGTTACGGATTACGCAGAAGAGACAATTATAATGTAGTAAATTCAAAATAATTACTGTTGCCGAAAAAGACAGTGCACCGTCATTATACTTATTGTATTTCTATATTGAAAATAAACCAACTCGAATCTCAGAGTACGATGTACGCTTAGAAATCGTGTATAATATTACGTGAATTTGATGTACGTATCGGTCATGAAAATTCGACACAAATTTCAGGCGTTCCTTTTCGGATCATTTCCATTTTCGATCGAATCGAATTTGGTTGTATAAACGAACACGGCAGACCGAACGGCGTCGTAAATTTCAGTCTGAACGCGCTATTTTCCCAATAAATATACATTTAAATTTTTTTGAAGTGAAACTTCTTCATAGAGGGTACAAAAAAAAAGAAGAAATTTGCGCGTCACGGTCGGCTGTCACGGTCGGCCAGTCACGACACTTTTTCTCGAGATCAGTTGCGCACACGCGTTGACTATTTGTTTATTTGCGGCCTGTCCCCATCAGTTTTCTTGAGGTTAGTTGCGCATGCACGTAATGTTTCTGTTGCAACCAACAGCGGTACGAGCAGATCGTCCCCACCAGTTTTACCGTATCACGTCATTTGTTGTTTATACACACACGTGCACGCGCCGGGCCAAATAACGTATACGAAAGTCTTATTCGTGTGTTCGGTTTCCTATCTTTTCTTTGCTTGATTTACATTACTACAAACGCTCAGGCTGGTTGGACATAGAATCGGTGAACCAAGTCACCATTTCAAAGTATCTAGCAGTGGCGACCAAGTAAGCATTTTATTGATAAACGCCCTCGGATCGTACAGTTCCTATGTTTATTTGAATAGAGAATATTTACTGACTTCCATATGAATCGTTGTGTATTTTATACCGATACAGACCTAAATACTCTGTCGGTCGAATGACTCCGAAAGAAGGTTCGCTATTCATCCGCGCGCACTCGTAACACGCGCGCTTTTTTTTTTGATTTTATTTTCATTTCAAACATACATTCGTTTATCGTCGGGCGTTCGCGAAACGTACGCGTCCAGATTATTTCGTACGTGGTACGCCGGGTAAGACGTATAAGTGTTCGGTTTGGAAACCGACGGGAAAAAAAATCCGGACGTCAACGCTCTCGGTCGCGCTGGTGGGCTGCGGAATGGCGTCGGAAGGTTAGGTTTTTGGATGATTTTTGTCGAAGACGGCGCCGCGGCCGTCCCGAACGGTAACCAACGGCCGTGTTCTTCTCTTCTCCGGGACGCATTCGTCTGGACCGGATATGCGTCGCGGCGTTCCGGTCGTCGAATCCGAAAACGGGCCGCCGGACACCGGACGTAGATCTGATCGCGCGGGTCGTCGTGTCCGCCGGCGGGTGTGTACGTCCGCGTGCGCGCAATCGGTTCGTGACGACAAACGCCGGTTCCGAAATATTGGCGGGATGGAAACAGACGTGTTTCTCAATCGTGTCGACCGTCTGTCGAAAATACTTATTTGGGAAATAAGCCTCTGACTAAATTGATTAGTGTTTTCCGACGCAAAATTATCTCCCAGATAGTGTACTCGGCGAATAAAGATAATCGGTACCGGTAATAGTGGATTGTAGAACGAGTTAGACACAGATTTATTTGATTGTGATGGTGTTTACAATTCTTCGACAAGTAATCGGCGGTCTTAGCAAACGATAACAGAAGGAAATATTTTTTTGACTATCTGTTATTAGTTTTTTTTCGCATGTTTCACTATTTGAAAATAAAAATTTACGCATTATGAAGTGTCGCACACGAGAACTGTTGATAGTAAAAGGCGAATAGTTCTCATACGACGAAAAGAATTGCTTTTGCACGTAGCATTGGATGGGAAAAAAAATATTAAAATATTATTGTGAATATGAAAAAAATGTATTTACAATCACGAACCGCACGGTGAAGTATCATATCTAATGATAGCGAATGTGTACACACTTTTTTGTTATCAACACGTAACTGTCGAATAAATCCTTATTCGGTGGACGAATTTCATGATTCAAATACGCGCTATCTGGACATTGAAAACCGATAATTATCAATTTTTCCTTATCCGTCGAATTACTCTTGTTGTCTGACGAATAAATTAGATTGAAAACCCGGGCCTGAAAAACGGATATTATTTATTTATTATTATTCACAACCCGTGCGCCGCGGAACGAATACCGAGCCGACAACGTGTCGCGTTACTCGTCGAAAGCCGTAATGGAAAATAAAGTAATTATGACCGGTTCACATGTTCACCTGAATATAGACCCGTAGATGTTCCGTCGTGATTCATAAGAACGAACAAAATTCAGTGTTGGGTTAGAACAGCCGGCGAGGAAAACAAAATATTGACAATTAACCGAAACGAATAAAACGTATTGTAGCTACTTACAAAGAACGTGATTTAGAACGACATTCAACTGGAATCGCTCATGATTTAAAATTTCAAAACCAATCAGCTAAACTATCTGGATGTAAACATTTGTCTACAAAACGGATTTTTACGTTAAGAAAAATATCTTCAAATTCATTACCGCATGTAATTATTAATTCAAACAGTAACGATAATACTGATGAAGAGATCAGTTGAATTCTAACTTTACTAAGAGGTTATGATAATAATTTAGATCTTTTTTCTTCTTTCTTTGAACACGGATAATCGTGCGGTGTATGTTTTCGTTTTAATTCCGTATATTCAATGAAATCGTCCGAATACAAAAGTGTATCAGACGGAGAAGTGTCTCGGCAAACCGGTAAAATACGGCGGGAACGCAACGGCCAGTGTTGTCTGCCTGCCGGGCTGCCGTTTCTCCTTGTCCGGTCACACTGCGTTCGTTACGCTTTTCCACGGTCGACGATAACAGTCGCGCACTGTGTGTTTTGATAAGACATGTCCATTTGTTTTTGTTTATGCGCAAACAACGAAAAAAAAGTACAAGCGATTTTACATTTTCATTTCATTTTGCTAGCCAACGATTTTGTTTTGTATTTATTATTATTATCCTGGTTTTTTTTTTTTTTTTTTTTACGTTCGATTTCACTACAGTTTTCGTTGCGCAAGTTATGAAGTTGTTTTGAACGTAGGTTATGGCGAAACTAGACGAAGACCTGTCACGTCTGTCTATAGGTACGTATAGAAACTGGTAGGCGAAGTATTAGCCGTAGGTAATCGGCGGAGGATTGCACATGTTCGTTTAAAATGAACGCGACGACCGATACCATACAACACGATAGCGTTTATCAAGTTTCCTATACTTTATATATGTTCGCCATGCGTCCGTATGATATTTTATTGGAACTCTAATACATGTGTCTAAACGATTTTTGTTTTTCCCGTGCAGATTCTTTTTAGAAACGTTGGTTTCGTCTAAAGTCATTAGTAGTCGCATCATACTTGTTTAACTTGTTTTTCAACAATTTTGTAAGTCATATTTATTTTCAGAACATGGGTTCTTGAGTTATTTATACTTATACAATAGGTAATCAAAACATTTGTAAACATAAATCAGTGTGTAACTGTTTATTATTATTATTATTTAAATTAAGCAGTATAGGTGTAGTCATAGTACTTATATAACCAGTATCAATTTAATTTTTTTTATTTTCAAAAAGTTATGAGAGTATTCTTATTTCTTTGTACAGTTATATTTCATATTTCCATCAATTTATTTACATTATAATTTTCAAGTTAACTTTGTTTTTATCTGGTATTCTTTTTAGATTTTAATATTGTGTAAGAATTTATCTATATTATAAATCTTCATATCTTTATATTATATATTATATTTACACAGTTTAATTTACAATCATTGTTTGATAAAAATGCATATTACATTACTTCAACTTAATATTATTCATTAAGATTATATGTAATCTAATATTTAATTAGTTTTACTTTTCAAACAAATTGTTTATGAAACGTTAAATTATTAACTACCCAATTCAACCGTTTATTTTATAAAATACTTTATTAATAAACGATTTTATTGAATAAAAAAAAGACTGGTCTATTTTACAATAATTATTAAGAACTTCATGAACCATTAGCAATAACTGATAGTTTATAAATATGTGTTGCCTATAATTTTTAATATATATTAATTGACAAGTCAATTTTAAAAATTCAATAACAACATTAAACTCATATTTTGAATAGGTACCTAAGCAAGCCTTGAATTATTTAATAGAAAATATCCAATAAAGTAATTGTTAGGGCATTTATGAAACAAATATACTGGTATTGATTAAAATTTCAAACTTCAGAAAATTATATGTTGTAAACTATATCTTTTATTAATTATTTTTAATAGAATTTTCTAAAAAAATATTTACTACAATTAATATGTGCATTATTTGTTAAATCAAAAAGTATGAGTTTGAACTAGATATAAATGTGATGTAGCACAACTTTTTATGTTTATATATATATTTATAATAATATTCAGCAATTTTACATCCTCTTATTCTCCACACCGTAATATGTTCCGAGATTACACCCTTCACATATTATGGGGATCGAAAATGGTTCTTGGACAAGCCAAAGATTGGACTGGACTGGTAATTTTGGTTGGCTTGCATCAGAGACCTGACGCCACCAACGTGAAAAATTTTGTTGGCTACCCTGGAGATCGAACCGTAGACCTCATGCGCTGAAATGTGTGTTTCTACCCACTCGACCACAACCAATCCTTATATATATATATAATATAATATAATATATATATATAATTATGATTTATAATTTGTAAAACATGTCTGCTATACACATACATTTGTTTGATTTACCACACGCTCAGAATAAATACTTTAATTTAATTTTGTATACCTTTTTTTTTGATAATTTTTGTCATTTTGTTGTTATGATATTTGTTTATTATTTCATTTTGTTTATATTTTAGTTTTACCAGAAAAAACATTAAAAAAAATATTATAGATAAATAATAATAAATAAAACAATACATTAAATGTATATTGAATAAATAGGTTAACTGCTATGTGTAAAATTTGTTAGAATGAATATTATTATTATTATTATTATTATTATTATTATTGGAGTATCACAATAAGATAATACATTATGTTATCTTGGAAATTCATCTTATATTTATCTGAATTACCAAAGTAATGGAAACATTTCAATGTTAATTAAATAATTTTTCAGTAATAGTTTTAAAAATAATTAATATTTTTGCTTATTTTCCTGTTTACTATTATGTAATTAGTTAAAATGAAGAACCACAGAAATCAAATTTGTATTCTTACTTGTACAATGGAATTTATATTAATTCTGTTAATCTAGGCGATGATTCAAATAATAAATTTGGAAAAAGAGATAAGTTACAAAGAGAATTGGAAATATATCGGCCTGGTAGTGGACCATTAAGACGAAGTGGGAATTCTCGGCAAGACGCTGATGATGATGATAAACGATCTATGTTTACGGGATTTGGTCGTGATCATGATTCATCAAAAAAAAGTGATTTTATACCTAATAAACATTTTGAAAATTCTAATAGAAAAAAAGATTTTCCAAGAAGTCAAACTAAAACTAATGGGTTTGCTCCAGATAATTACAGTACATTCAATTTAAGACGAAAACAGCAAAAGAAAACACAACCATTCTATGAGCCACCAAATGAATGGAGTAATGAGAAACGTCAAGATCGTCCGCGAGTAAACTTTGTAAATCCTGATGAGTCCAAAGGTGATGACGATGAAAATTGGAGAGTTCACAAAGCACCTAAAGCAGTAAATGTTCCAAAAGTAACAAATGTTACAAAAATAGTTAAAAAGATTGAAGAAAAACCAATCCCAGAAAAAATTATAGCTCCAGTTGAAAATGTACCTAGTATGGTTATTAATACTCATGATGCTATAGGACCTGTGCAAAATATTCCAGAAAAAGTATCTGGCTACGGTAATAGAAAACGCGAGGAAAAAAAATTGCTCAATAATAAAATAATACCCAGTGCTGTTTTAATGAACTATGAAAAATTACCTCCTCGATTTCGTAAAAAATTCTGTGAAGAAAATCATGTCACTTTGGAGGAAGTAGAATCATACTTGACAAATGGAATACCACCTCAAGATGATACTAATAAACAACACAGCTCATATCAATCTAGAAGTCAAACATTACCTCCAAAAAGTGGCAAGGGTCGCTTTAATGAACCACAAAGACATCATGAACAGGTGTTTTATAGGACCAATTCTAATAATCAACAACCACCACCACCAAAGACTGAAACAAGAAGAGTGCAGCAATCAGTAGCTCAGTGTTCAAATGAATCTAATAGACAAGGTTTTGAATTTGATATACATACTAAAATCGTCAACAGCCAGCAAGATTCTATGACATTCGATTCAAAAGCCAAAACTGATACTGAGGACAATTTTTCTTTTCCTGTAAAGCAGTCTGTAGAAAGTGCACTTTTACTCCCTCCTGGTTGTACACTTGTAAGTTTAACTTTGTTTCTCATTATAATAAAGCATTATTATTTATTGGTTTGAATGTTTACAAATTATAGAATTGGGTTGAAGAAGTGGAACGAGCTGAAAATATGTCCAAAGTTGCTGAAGATATAAAAAAAGAAGTCGAGAGATTAGAAATTGTTGAAAAGATTCCAAGTAATAGTAATTCCAAGAATAGAAAAAGAAGAAAGTAAGTAACAAATGATATATAACAATATTCTTAATGTAATAAATATAAATTTCACAAAGGAGTGTCAGCAAGGATAGAAATTGTTTAAATACTTTACCTCCACATCACCAGTCATCTAGCAGTGCTCATTCCAACTGGCATTCTCAAAGTAATGATAATCCTGAAAGCTTAAATAGTAATGGTGGTAGTTGGAGAAAAGAAAAATCTAAATCCGATAAAAATCGTGGTGATGACCGAATGAGGAATCGTTCACGAAATCGTAGACACAGGTCAGTTCTATAAAAAAATGCCTTTATTCTTGGTGTCTTTAATATTTTTGTTTTTTAACATAGACATAACAGTGAAAAATCTGCACTACACAAATCTGAAAATATTGGTGGTATTATAAAACTACCTCCAAATGTCAATGTCAATTCTACTGATGGTGTACTTAGTCTAAATGGTTATTTAAATAAGATCGCAACAACCACAGCTTCGCCATATTCAATTCCATCAAAACAGCTGTTCAATCCTAATAACCCTAATAAACCAATAGTGATATCTAAACAGCAAAACGCTAGAGGAGGTTATACATCTAATATAGAACCAAATCATGTCAAAGATCATTACCCAATAAATATCAGTTCGACAAACATTCAACAATATTCTGGTGCTCATTTCGGTAATCCACCACCTGCTTGGTATGATCCTTACACAGAAAGGTACTACTATTGTAATAAAGAAATTAGTTAGATTATTTTTATGTCTATTAAAATGTGTCAAATAATTGTATTTAGTTACCGTACGTCGAATCATCCAGTTTTATTATTGGACATAAGAAAAGCTGATTCCATAATGGAAAGCTTAGTTTTTGGACCAGATATGCTTAAAAATTGGCCAATAATCAATTCTTGCAGGTTAGTGTTTTCTAATGCCAATAGTTCTATTCGTTGTAACTAATATTACATATTTATTTGTAGAGAGTTTTTAAAAGATTCATTAAAAGAACTTTTAAAATCTGACATGAAGTTTTGTCAGCGAGAAAATATTGAAACACATTTTTGGAAGATTCTTTATCACAATATTATTGAACAATTAAAAAAACTTATAAATGAAGATTCACCAGAACTAGCAAAAGACTATACGACATTACTTATGAATCTAATTGAAGAAGTTAGTAATATGAAGAATGTGTTTTACTTAATTATTATTATTAAAATTAATTTTTTTTTAGGGTATGAAGTATATGAATGACCTTTTAAAACTACTGGAAATACATTACAATTTCAATCTGGATGATTATGTATCATCGACATGTGTGTCTACAAAAAAATTGGGAAATGTTGGTTTTGCTTTAATATCTTCACAAAAATTGTATATATCATTAGGAGACTTGGCGAGGTACAAGGATGTCATGAATCATAGTACCAATTATGTGATGGCCAAACAGTAAGTGTTTTTTGATTTTAAGTAAATTGTAATGTTTTACTTACTAAAATGATTTGCAGGTGGTATACTAAAGCCAATCAAATAAACCCAAAGAATGGTAGGCCCTACAACCAGTTAGCTTTACTAGCTGTGTATGAAAAACGAAAACTTGATGCGGTTTATTATTACATGAGAAGTTTGATGGCTTCTAATCCATTTCAGTCGGCCAAAGACAGTTTATTATCATTATTTGAAGAATATAGGAAAAAAGTATGCTAATGTTTAACATTTGTTTCGTGTTTGACTTGATAAGTTTTAATTTTTGTATAGTACGAAATGACTGATAGAAAACGTCAAGAAGATCGGGAAAGGCGGGAACGTGAGAAAGCTAAGGAAAAAGAGAGTTGCATGTCATCTAAAGAAAAATATAGTAAAAGAAGAAAGGAAATATGGATACATCCAGATGGAGGTAAACGTTCTCACAGGACAACATCAACTACTGAACCGACTCAAGATATAGATGAAGAAGAATTGTCTAAATTATCTCAGTCCGAAGTAAATATTTTATTTTATTACAAACCCATCATTAATTATATGACCAATGTAGTTTTATTCTTTTCTAACTAATTTGTTTTTATAGGTTAATAAAAGGTTCATTGTAAGTTTTTTACATGTCCATGGGAAATTGTTTACTAAAGTTGGGTAAGTTTATTTATTTTATATCTTTATTTTTAAAACAATGTATGTAAAAAAAAAACATGGTATTTCAACACCATTCTGAATCAAAATATTATTTTATCGTTCTGTAATCTTATTCTTAGTATGGAGAGCTTTCAAGATACTGCGCTTCAAATGTTAAGAGAGTTTCGTAAATTGTTGTCAAATACACCAATACCAATCATAACGACAAGATTTCTGCAATACCTGGCTTTAAACATGTTTGCAATTGAATATAGTCGTCCAAAAGGTAAACTTATTATAAGGTTGATTATTATATAGACATACAAATATTTATATTTATTGTTCTTTCAGAAACACACGTTGAACAGGGTTATTGGTCTACAGTACACGAATGTGCATTGGTGATGGCATTGCAAATGTTTAGTTTGATTGTCGACCGATGCAATCAACTGTTGAAAGAATTGTTGGCCAAAGATGATGGTACTTCAGCTAAGCATTTAATTGGCAGCGACATAGATTTTCTGTTACCACCTATAAAGGTATGATAATTACGATCTGATAACAATGAAAGCAAGGAAATTAAATTTTGTTTTAATTTAGGTATGGTGTGATTGGTTATTGTGTAATTCTAAAGTGTGGAATCCGCCACCATCATGTTCAGATTACAAACTCTCGTAAGATTTTTTTTAAACCTTATTTAAAATATTAAACTATTGAAATGATATTATTATTTATAATAAATCTTTTCAGAGGTACTGGAGACTGCTGGAGTCGGTTGGCATCTTTAGTAAACAATTTAGAAAAATTCCAAGAACATTATAAATTGTTTTTAAATGAACCTGACAAAACTGATTCGAGTAAGAACACGAAAATCCTTAATTTTGTATTATTTTGTTATTTTATATAAGTAGCTTAATGATACATTACTTATACTTTTTAGATTTAATACAACTTAAACTGCCAGAAGATTCTATGTTTAGTGGCTTTACACCAATAATTGGTTACGAGCTGAAACCTGTATTTATTAAGACTACTTCAGATAGAGTAAGTATGCATTTATTATTATTAGTATTGTAACCGAAAATTAATATATGTTGACTTTTTTATTTAGGTTTTATCTGAACTTGCTCATCGGGTGAATTGTGTATTGTTCTTTGGCACTGAATTTCTATGTGGTACTGAGCCACCGGTATTTAAATTGCATAAAACAGATACTGGAGCTAGTGAATATATTTCGGTTGTTGAAACGGCCAGCCCCAAAGATGATGTAAGTAAAATGTTATTAAATAATGTTTAATTTTGTTTTATAATAATTATAATAATGTTTATAATAGAGCGAAGATGAGGATATGTGTTTTGAGAGTTGGGTTGATGAGGAAAATAATTTAAAACCAAAACAATCAAAAGACAAATCAACATCTGAATTACATACTAAACCACTCTCAAATGAAATACAGAGGCTTCTGAGTAGGAAAGAAGAGTTGGAACAAAAACAGCGGAATGAAGAATTAAGACAAAAACGTGTACAGGTATGAAATTGTATATTGATTCATTTTAAGGTTATTGTAAATAATTTTAATAGTGTTTAACTGAGTATAATAACTTCTTTAGGAAATATTGAAACAAGCTTCGTATTGTACTGAGATTGAAATCAAACCACATTATATAGTTCCAGACACAAACTGTTTTATTGACTATTTGCCACAGTTAGAGAAATTAATTTATTCTTTATCACATGCCCAAGAACACACATGTGCCCTTATGGTCCCTACTGTTGGTAAGTGAAATATTAATTATAAAAACACATTTATAAAACCAACAAATTTTTTTAAATTATTAACACTTTTTTGTGTTTATACCTTTATATGTAATAACAATATAACTCTGTATCTAATAATAATAATAATTCAATATGTGAATACAATTGTTTTTAAAAATATTGTTTTATTATTATTAGTACTGATCGAGTTGGAAGGATTGGCTAAAGGTGGATGGGTTAGAGAATCAGTATGTGAAGCTGCTAAACAAGCATTAAGAATACTGAAAAATATTGATTCAGGTGCTGTTAAGTTTGTGACAACTAAAGGGTCCAGTTTCAAATCCACTACATTCTTCGAAGAAGAAAATAATTTTGTACGCATTATTAAATTAATTTGAATTATTATTTGTTATTTTAATGACCATTTATTTTAGGTGGGTACAAACGATGACAAAATATTGGCAACTTGTTTAAGTCTCTGCAAAAATAACACGCAAGTACCTGTTGAGAGTCAACAAGTAAAAGGTATATTTGTAGCTCTAACAATACAAAATATTATGTATTTATTATTTTTATTTTTTATTTGTAGGAGAACCAAGAAAAATTTATAGAGATGTTGTACTGCTGACCGAGGATCGTAATTTAAGAGTTAAAGCTCTTTCATCAGACATGCCTGTTCGGGCATTAATGGATTTCATAAACTGGTTGAGTTTCAACAATAGTTGATCCATTTGGTTGTAGCGGTAGGAATGCTGTATTGTTCCTAAATATAAAGACTTGAAGTGACATTTTTAAATACCACTGCTTATGGTGAGTAATCATTAAACAATTGTTTACAAATCAATTTTATTCTTTGTATCCACATGTGGTTATTATAGTTATTATCTTGCTAATAGTAGAACGTAAGTCATCAAATTTATTTTTCTGAAATTTACTTTGTGCCTCAGAATATATTATGTTGCCATACTGTAGTCCCATATTTATTAACCATTTTCTTGTGCAGCTAAACCTACAATCGTTCTGGTAGTATTTTTATTTGCTCGAGTGGGATAAATATATTTTATCACTAATAATTTATTTCAATTTTTTTTATTTTTTTTTTATTAATTTACCAATATGTATTAGTTCAATTTCAACTGCATTATTACAAAGTTATTTTCATAGTGAACATATTTGATTAATTGATTATATTTAAAAATAAATATATGTGAATAGTATTTCTGGGGAAAAAAATTTCAAATGAAAACATTATCTAATGGCACTGAGTAAATGTTTGCCAAATACAGCATGTAGTGTCAAAATTCAATAAAATTATTTTCCATTGATTGACTAATATTTAGATATTTATATAACTGAAAACATAAGTTTAGAATTTTATCTCAACAACAGTTATTATAATTGCATTTACATTAAAGGTGGGAAATTATCGATTAAAGATTAAGTACTGTCGATTTTTTGTTTTCAATATGGTTAACAGACTTCAACATGTTATTAGATATTACCACAGTCATTAATTAGCTTGTTTCCGATAATTTTGAAGAGAATGTTGAACGTAAGATGTTTTTTTGTATTGTTTTTCAATAATAAGTCGACGTTTCCAAATTGATAAACGACTAGACCGAGAGTAAACGTTTATCAGAAAATCCAAATCTGCAACAAAATTGTTTTCACCACCTTGATTCAATACTGTTTGAACACGTTAGGGATGGACGAACAACGGTTTTGGGACCCGCTAAGGTTAATGTATAAATATTATAAACGGTACAGGTTTTAATGGAATGAAGCGTAGACACACACCGTTGGTCCGTGTGCGTGCGCGATTGGCGACGATTAACGACAGTAAAAAATAAAAATAAAAATCGCCTAACGGTCCTACGCTTGCCGTGTCTTTTTTATTTTTTATTTTTTTATGAGACTTCGCAATGTTTGCACCTGCAGCCGCCGCGTGCCTTCGCGCGCACGCATACGCACGTTTACGACACGTCGGGGTTTTTTTTTTTATTTTTATTTTATTGCTCGTTAACGAGTTTCGCAGACGGGAGACGATTTTTCTTTTACCGTTAGCCGACGTCCGTTTTCCCCGTGTGTGCGCGCCCGTTCGGGTCTCCGGAGAAGAAAAACGACGTCGCCTGTTGTGAATGATTGTCACTCGCGCATTTACTGCCGCAAATCAACCGAGACTCCGTCGGCGATTATTCGGATAATTGCCGTTTACGTCACAAGATTACAAATACGCTTCTGCCGACGATTTTAAAAAGACTACGCCGAGTTACGTGCGGCGTACGAAACGTCGTTTTCGTTTTCATAACCGTATACAAAAAATAACGCGCCGAGTACCTGACCGGGTAAAACCGGCTAAAGTGCGTTTATCTTGTTGCGGTATGTTCAACGTCGAAAATCATATTCGTTTTACCCATCAACAGCTCTCTTTAATGAAATAAATATTTGATTTTTTTATTTTTTTTTAATTTCTATTGTTGACCTCGCTCTTTCGTGTTATCAAAATAGAACACGTATGACCAAAGCACACGCGGTATTATTATTATTATTATTATTACTGGAAATGCCGTTTATCGAACGGGGGGGTCGTCGTGTAGACCGCACGTACCCCTCGAACGCGATCGAATTGTCGAGCAAAAAATATTCGGTTTTTATTTCGATAATCGACCTTGCCCTCGGACCGTTTTCCCGGTTCACCTCTACTACACGGTGGTTGTTGTCACTTGTTACGCGCTTGTGTTATCACCGTGTACGATTCTACTTTCAGGTACTAGAGAGTGTTGTGCACTACGTTATACCAAACATAATTATTGTAAATCATCAGCACGAGAACTAATACGATTGATTTCCACCACAGTTTTATGCGTGCACGACTATGTTGTACGATATTCTATACGGTACATGACTACTATGATCGCGGTAACATATTATAATGTATTCACGTGGTCCTCCGCACACACTCGCGTTAACACGGTTCTGTTATTTAATGTTACGTCGAATAAAACCGTTTCGAAAAAAGCGTGTTACTATTTTCGAAGCGACTCGCCGCCGCGACCTTGCCGTTCCGTACAAACCGTTTTCCTGTTTTGCTCTACGGTCAACACGCAAAATAATACACATATATTTAATTGCGTCATAATAAATAATAATCGTATAGTAGTAGTATTATACTTGGTAAACAGTATTTTTATATTTTTGGTAAAGTCATTTCAAATAATTACGTTTTAATTTAATCGTTTTGTACGAAATACGAATAAATATATGTCTGTTCATTTTATATGAATTTCCACAAACAATAACGTTCGTATGGCGCGCAATAGGTACAAACAAACAAAACACTCGCCAAGTTCGAATTGCCAGTCGTCTGAAAAACATATGTGTATGTACCTGTTGTACTGAAACGACGTCTGACAAACACGTCGTAACGCTTATTATGTGTGTTATGTGCGTGCATATAAGTAAAAACTATACGCGCGACGTAATAATAAATTGTCTTCGGAAAATTCGGCTAATTCGTCAAATCAATTATTTAAAAAATCGCATCCCGAACAACAGCAGTCGCGTGTTTTAGGGGGGCAACAGGAGCATTTGTCCCTCCCCTCCCCCCAAGAAACTTTTTATTCTTTTGCTTGATACATATTTATTTTTGATATAACTCATAAACATCATAGTTTGACCGAATTAATATTAAAAGTAAAGGTTATGATCACATTAGGACGTTATCAATATCGATCGTTTACAATTTAAAATTTATATCCGTTTTTGTCGTTTATTGCTAAGTTACTATTGCAATTGGACTTTAACATTTTAATGATTTTAAAGTGAGGTATTTAATATTTTGTCCCCCCCCCCCATAAAAAAATATATATATATTTCACGTGTACGCCACTGAACAACAGTGCGGATTTCAATTAGCACACGTAATACCTTTTACGAATAACGTATCGTGTGTATGACACGTAATAATAATAATATGGACCTCGTGTACCGTTGCGGACGTCGTGCACGGCCAATAATAGTTAGTACGCATAATGTTATAATGACCTAACCTCCTAGAAAATCCACCGCGTCGCCCAAAACGGATATGGTGCAAAAGCTAACCTCTTAACTCGAACTGGTCAACGGACGGGTTTCTTCGTGCACGCGAAACACGTCTTGTTTAAAATACCGAATATATTACGTGATATGCAAATCGTGTGCGTACAACAGACTGTGTGTATACATATATATATTTTTTTTTTAACGATTTCGCCTAATATTATAATTCGGTTCGGACGCTGTTGTTGTTTTCCGTAAATACGCTCTGAAACCAAACCGTGTATCGTGTGTCGTCGAAATAATAGTTTTCGTACCCAGAGTTGTTGTGTATAATATTTTGTCGTTTTCATGATGGTCTATATACGTGTACCGACAAAGATCGCGTTACGTAAAACAACACGCGAAACGAACGGAAAAAAAAACGTCGCCATGACGGTATCGAAGTGTTGTACCGAGTGGGGGTTTTCGTTTTGTTTCTTACGCCGTGAGATTTGTATTCGGTCGTCGGATTTTCATTTAAATAAAATGTTCCTTATTACGGATGCGTTAAACGAGTTTAAACGGGATTTCGATATTCCGTTTACGAATTGATTAATCATTGATTAACATGTCGGTCATAGGAGTCGCGGCGGCGGTTCAACGAAAACGGTAAATACCGTGAGATTACGATGAGAAACGTGTATTCAGAGGTCGGCAAGTCGCGGCCGGCGAAGCAATTTCTTATGGCCTCTCCCCCCCCCTCCCCCGCGCGTTCGCAAAGATGTTAAATTCAATCTAATCTCGCGCGCGTTTATGCGGTCGAGGTTTGGGCAAGTTTGGACGCTGATATTGTGTATTCATATTTACATTGAAATAACACCGGTGTGTGAACCGATATCATAAATCGAATAGTAATAAAATTATTAGTGTCATGTCAAATGTAAGATTTGTTTTATTATTATTATTGTTAATGTGACCCTCGACGAAAAACTGGGGGGGGAGGGGAACGCACGGTTAAAAAGGTTGCCGACTCCCCCTGTCCTTAGTGGACGACGCGAAGATACCGTCTTTCGACTTGGCCGTGGGTGTGTTTCTGTTTTGAACCCGATGCGGTTTGTAAATTCACCGGTAGGAATGCGATGTCCTCCTACTGTGGCGCCTACGGAACGCTTTTAGGACGCGTGCAAAATGCACGTGACGATTGTTGGTTTTCTAGTAACGATTTGTGTTTCGTGTTTTGCAGGTGTCTACTTAACACAACAACCGTCGTGTGTGTCTAAAACAATACAGTCCGACCAGACGTTTTCGATTTTTTAATTTTCCTACTTATATTGGCGGTGACGACGTGCACGTCGTTTGTTCGCCGTAAATTAACGCTGTGTACATAAATAGAAAGTAATGGCGAACGCGAAGCTAATGTAACCCGCCGCCGTGACAAGGAAGAAGAAGAAGAAGAAGCAGCGTAATGTTGTACGGCGAAGACGAAAAAAAAACGGGGGCCGATTTGATTATGTAAACGAGGCGAAGAAAACGGATTGTCTTAGCGCACGACGACGTGTCATACCGTTTTTGTCGTCGTCGTTACGGTGGAAACGCGAGTTTTAATAACGCGCACACGTGCCGTCCCGTTGGATTTCAAAGTCCCGAGGGATAGCGCCTTCTCGGCCGACCGTCCCACCCGGTCTGTCTGTACTTCGTCGTTTTCATTTCGCACGAACACCGCGCAATCCTCTGCCGGTCTCTCCTGTTGATTAAACACCCGGTTAAGTCGCATAAGTTTTGTATATTTCATACGTGTGCGCGTGACAAGTTAGGCTTTTTTTTTCTCTTTTTTTGGTCCGAAATAACACACACACACATATATATATGTCCGCTTGATCGGACTACTCGACAAATACGTTTCTTCTTCTTTCTCGTTGAGCACGCGCCCGCCTAACTAATGTATATTTATATATATACACACCACGGCATTTCGAATAGTACATTAGCGTAATATAGATAAATAAAAAATTAATCTACCATTTTTAACTTGTTTTTTATTATTATTCTTTCTTTCTTTCTCCGGCCGGCATGTATTCTGTCTATTATTTATCAGTCAACGTGTCCCACTGGAAATGTACAATTTTGTAATAGGTATACGTGTATAGTATAGTATGGTTTATTTTTTAACTCTATTCAAATATATTTGTGTCGTACTTTTCATAACGATTAGTCTATTTTCTATAGTTGTTAATTTATTAATCGACACTTTCGTTTTTTCCTATTGGAAATAATTTATATATATATATTTATTGTAATAGTGATCAGAACCGGTCAGTCAGCACACTCCCTTGCTTTGTTGTTTGGATAGAAAAGGGGGTACAAAAAAGAACTGAATATTGTAATTTCTAATAATAATAATAATAATAATAATAATAATTATAATAATAATAATTGTTATCATAAACGTACCACGTAATTATGTCTACTGTTAATATTTATAGTTTACGGGGCGAAGTTAAAAAAAAATGTCGCGAGATCGTTTTATATACGTATATTATTATTATTATTATTATTATTATTATTATTGTTATTATTATTATTATTATTATTATTTTAAATGTCAAACAAAATATTACGAAATAATGTGTATGTATTTGTCTCGAACTTTGTATTGTAATTATGATTACGATTATTCACCGTCGTAACATATAATATTATATTGTAATTAGTCTGCGTCCGTTGTACTCGTCCGCGCGTGTACATCGGTTTTAAGTTATCTGTACAAAAAATAAAAACGAAATGAAAACTTTTAAATTATACATATACACTACTAGTACCTATGCGAGTTGTTATTTATCCGAACGAATCCTGTTATCGGCCCATTTTTTTTTTTTTTTTTTTGATCGCAACAAATACGTCCGAATACGTGTCTGCCCCCCTTTCGTTTTATTGATTTCGAAACACTTTTCAAGTTATGTTCCACAAACCTAACGTATAACAACAAGACAGTGCAGTTACAGTATTTACGGCAGTTTACCGTACAGATCCACTTTTGAAGCACGGTAAGTATGTATTGTGTTACTTCGTTTTGCGCGATATTCGTAAGATATTTGCCGAGGGCATGTCGCAAATATGTGTTAAGAACCCTTTGGGACAGTGGGGCGTATTTGACTTCGATTTACGAGAGGGGGAGGCTGCGAAACCAATAGTAGTACATCACATTGTGGATTATACTTGTGATATGGATTTCTCTTTATATTGTAATATTTTATACGTTCTCTAATTATGAATGTATAATATATCATTGTAGGATTCCTGGTGGCGTAACGGCTGTAGTTTACATCTGGGGTCTGGTGTCTCCTTGATCGTGACACACCGGCGACGGAACGACTGTTTCCTCTATTTTCCTCATTTAATAAATTTTAAGCTGACGGTGTTTTTCCAAATACGTCGACGTTCGCGAAAAAATTGCCGTCCCCGATTGTGTCACGCGCTCGCCGTCGTCATTGACACGAAATGTACTCGCACACGAACCTATAACAGCGCCGACTTCACGATAACTTTTACCGCCGAACTCGGTTTGTTCAAATTTCTTTATAGAGGGCAGGCGCGGATCCAAGGGGCGATCGCCCCCCCTCCCCGTAGACTCTTGTTAAAAATGTTTATTAGTATCGTTTTATAATTCTAACTCTTATCTATGATACTATAGAAATGTACAATTTAAAATGAAGTTGTAGCTATGAGATTTTTCGGTTTTAACGTTTTTGATAACCAATAAAGATAAATACCTCTTTTTATCAAAGTACATATGATTGTTTTCATATATGTACTGCAGTTTGATTATTGAACGATACGCGAACCTTAAAAGTTGACGGGTCACACACAATATAATATACCCAAGGCCGGATCTAGGGGGGGGGAAGTCGGGGATTTCTCCCCGGGCGTATAATTTTCGAAGGCGTATTTTTAAGGTTTAAGGTCATCTCCTGAAATGGGCGTAAGTTTTTCATTTTCCCCGGGTGTTAAAAAGTTAAGATCCGGCCCTGAATGTACCTACGGTAATGGCTCTTAAATATCTCGAACATCTCCGTAGAGGACAATAAATCGTTCAGATAGCAGCCGCGATTCGACATTTGATAAAGATACAAAGACAGACTTTACCGTTTTATTTCGATGTATCGCAAACGATGTCCAAGAAAACGTTTTGGAAAATATTTCATCACTCGATGCGACAAAATGAGGATTAAAGTTGTTTTGATTAAGTCGCCCCCCCCCCCGTCCGAAAATAAGTTCTGGTCCGCGCCTGATAGAGGGTACAAAAAAAAATGAAAAAAAAAGATATTTTAATCGTAGAACCCCACCGGTTTTCTCGACGTTTGTCGCGCACGCGCATTGCGGTCCTGTCGCGGCCAATAGCGTGCGAGCAGTCCGTCCCCCACCAATTTCACCGCGACCGTGCTCCCGCGCGCACCGCGACCGCGTCATTTACTGTTCGCGCGCGCGCGCCGTTCCGAACGACGTGTACAAAAGTGCGACACGACGGCCGTTTTATTTGTGCGTGCTTGACTTTGCTCGATCGACACGTCACGTTACTGCGCACACACCCAGTAATCCGTAATTCAATGTGTGACCGAGTGAGCGTTTTACCGACAAACGCCCTCCGCCTCGTACGGTCCCCGTGTTTATTTGCGCCGACACGGAATGAAGAAAACAGTTTTAACCTAACCGTTCGCCCTCCGGACGGACGTGGGCGTTATGGAGCTGATGACGAACTGAACGCGATCGGTAAGTTCATACGATAGAAATGATTTTATGGACAATTGTTGTTCGTTTCACTCGTTTGCCTGTGTCAATCGCGGTCGTCTGTTGGTTCGGCCTGAGAACGGGCGGGCGGACGTCTAACACTATCTAATTATCGTCTATCTAACCTAACACGTCCCCGGTTCGACGGGACGCTCTCGGATGTAAAAAAATCGTGCGAGCGTTACGAACAGGCCCAATCCCCCTCCGGCGCGAATAAATGCCCAGTGTCAAACAAGTGAAAATATCGTCAGTGTTGTTAACAGCCCGAATGGGTATAATCAGCTCCCGCCAACATTTTGTACAGCCCCTTAAAAAAAATCGACGGCCGTCACTCGTATGTGTTGACATTTTGTCGACGGTCTCGAATCGCTATGAACAGCGTTTAGACTTCACCCCCGCCTCCCGTAAGTCAAACGCTATTCGCGCCCGTGGACGTAAGTAAATACGTGTTACGGATTCGCCTTGGTTTTGCTTCTCGCCGAATATTGTCCGTCGCACAATCGACCTAAAGGTACCGTGGTGATGGCGTCTTCGCGCGCCGGCCCTGGTTACGAAACCAGTCGTGTCGGCGGTCGGAACAACTTATCATGGCTTTTGCTCGTTTACGTCGCAGTGCGTGTTGATATTCGTCTGTCGATTGTGTCGGCGGGTGTTCTGCGGACGTTCGATTCGAACGTTGGTCGTCTCGAAATTCCGGTTAACCGTTGTACAACACGCCCGTGATTATTTTCGGTCAGGCGAACACGGCCCCCGCGGGAACGCATACGCCGACGTCGTTTTCCGGCTGAAAAACGTTTTGATATTTCCCATCAACTCCCCCGGACACTATCCCGCGCCCTGTCGACGGCCTATAATTATGCGTGTTGTTTTTCACCGTAATCCGCAAACACGCTCCCGACCAACACGTCGTGCGTAATAACCATTTCCGTCGATGATTATTATTTTCGTCGGAACGTTGGACGGGTTTTGGAAACGGACATTGCCGTCATGAATCGTACGTAGAACGTTCGAAATAACGGTGACGTGTCTTGCGTACGGATTCATATGTAAAAAAAAAAAAAAAAAATCCCGTTCCAATCGCGTTCGGATTCAAACCGAATAAAGTGGATTTTAAATTCAGTTCGCTCGCTCGAACGCGTTAGTTTCTTCGAAAAACGTCCGGTAACGCAAACACAACAGTGTCTGATCTCATTTCATTATTTTTTTTGTTCAACGCTCCAACCAGACATGTTTAACTTTCGACGTGTATATATTTCAACTCGAAATCGAACGAGTCAAACACGAAAACGATTATTGATAACGGACCGATTTGCGTTGGAATTGCGCAGTACACGGTATTCGAAATGAATTTTCGCGACCACTAACAGTCTGTCCTTGAAGTATCCGTTCACACCCTTTATGTCGACAAATACGATCTTAAGTCATCGACTTCCTCGCGAAATCGTTTGTGCCACTCAAGAACACGTGGTCGTGACATCATGTCGTCTCCATATACAACTGTCAACAAACGAAAACTTTCGGTCGCAGATTTCCCGAGTTTCACTAAAAATTTCAAATCAATGAAAAATTACAAGAATCGTTTTCTTAATTTTACTGACGTTTTCATTAAAAAATCGTTTAGAATTTTTTTTTTTTTCAAAAAGGTGTGCATGGAAAAACCGCGTCATCGTTTTTATGTTTAAGTATTGTATGTTTAATAATGACGACGGTTCGTTGATTTTGATGTTGCGTTAAAATCTGTTATTTTCTTACGCGGCAGCGATACGATCGACTAGGTATCAAAGCATAATTAAATATTGGTTTGAGTTTCAGGGCCGACCGAATATTGTTGACGGTTTACTGTATATGCGTTCATAATCTTTTAGACCTCGTCTCCATTCATCGCCATACGGGTTGCATAACGTGTGCACACAACTCGTATTTTCGTTCGAACGAGACATAGGAAGAAGTATATACTTCTTTATTGTTGCTGATGAATCTCGTACGTTTCTCGAGGTCAACGTTTGTACGCGACGTGTCCCTCTCGTTCGGCATACACCCACCCGTAACACACACACACACACACACACACACACACACACACACACACACACACACACATATATATTATATACATCGTGTGGCTTTTTTGATTAGTTGATTTCTGGACGATCCGTTTGGCTAAAATTCGGTCCAAATATCCGTCGACGGTCACGATTATTGTCTATCGAACGACGCGTTACGTTAACGTTTCATAAATCATTTCGTCGGCCAGCATAGCATAGAATGACGGACCGCAATCCTTTTCCCTAGATTCGGTGGCTTCAGGGAGTGTTTTCTGGATGTTTCGTACAATTCAGTTTTTTTCTTATTTCAGGTTGTGTTTTCAACACAATTTTAGTTCTTTCAGGATGTGTTATTATGCGTGTTTAAGGTTAGTGCGTCGGGCCGTGGTCTGTGATACGCTGGTGGTCCTAACGGTTTGGCAGATTTCCTTCAGATGGGTATGGTTTGAAGCTTTTGTTTTTTCGAGTAGCTTTCTCGTGGCTTTCTTTATTTCGTCCTTAACGGTGAGTATTTTTGCTGGTTGCCCGATCGTTTTATTCCGGATATATCAAGGGAGGCCAGTTCGTACGGGACGAACCATGCCTGGGTAACGAATTTCGACGATGATTTACTACATAACAGGGATGGCAGATTTGCCATGGTACGCGCGAAAATTTTTAGAAAAATCAAAATATCTGTTCGTAGCAATATATTATAATACAATTTATGCGTGTCCGCATTGTCGGCTGAATGTTATCACAGTAATTATACGATACAGTAGCGTGGAGATCGACCGACGTAGAAAACAATATCTTGAAACCGTGGAATGCTACTCCGGACAAACATTCTACTCTAAAGAATGTAGCGATGGGTATTTTCGCAAATGAATTTTATCATATCTGGCGTAAGACACCGACTGGCGGACGAACGGCGGTGCCACGTGCGCTTTGTTAAAAGTTACTGATGATAAACCTAATATAAATAAATTGGCGTCTAGCAATTCATTAAACAGGTACTTCGGTAAAGCTATTTGTTTTATGAACATTTTTGTCTGTTCGCTAAATAGAAATATTTAAACGGCATTTATGAGACGGATCGTTTACTTGAAATATTTTTCATAATTTGATGGCGCGCGCAGAGAACAACAAAATGTGATCAATTAATTTGTGGCACGCAAGGTCAGAAAAATTTGCTGGTACGCATTGTGTATATTACATAACGGTGTATGTAATACGGCATGGCTCGACATGAAATCCGTCGCGGAAATACGAAATGAAAAAGGAAACAAACAAAAAAAAAATGGTTAAAAAACGTGTCCGCGTTCGCGGAGTCCGAGACGAAGATTTCGGTAAATGACCGTCACATCGTCGGACGAGGGAAAGTCGATTGAGTCGCGCGAGGGGAGAAAACATTTAACGACGTGTTATATAACTACGTCTCGAGGCCGAAAACGAATTCGCGCAGTGCTCGTTCGCATACGATATTACATATCGCGTCGTATAGCTATTGTTATTTTTTATTTATTTATTTTTTATAAAATTATATCGCCCAAAGACGACGAAAAACACCGTGTACAGGGATTATTCGTCCGATCTCTAATATACGTTTAGGTACATTTGGAAGTGGCGAGAGGCAGACGATTGCCACAGTTCGTTTATAATAGACATTATTTACGTGAAACACACAAATGCTGTTACTTGTTGCCGTCATGTCTTTAATTACGTATCCCCGTATGAAGTGGAAATTAATTTTTAACTATAAATCCTACCAGATCTTCGTACGCGTTCATACAACCTACCGTAGGTGGAAAAAAAAATCGTCAACTCGGCGAGGCTCGATTTATGACATAACATTTGACCTAAATGTTTATTATCCGTTTGTTAATCGCAAGATTTCGCTCGAAACGTCGCCGGCATACGTATGGTATTTCATCGATTTTTACAAAACAAAATATTTCTAGTTTTACTATAATATGTGTCTGTTGGATTGGTTTGTGTGTTACGTAATACGTCGGATATATTCTCGTTAAAATATTTCCCATCAATGATAAAAAAAAAAACTGAATTGAAACGTGCGGTTTTGCGGTATGAACCGGGCACACGTCATTTGCTTTCTCCCGCGGATAAGACTGACAATTTCGTTCCGTCCGTCATCAAAAACTCCCACGATGTTGGTGTGTGCATATTATTACTAGTCGAATCCGAAAAACTTCGTAATTTGTAATTCACGGGTAATTAATGAATAATTCGTCCGGGTCAAAGACTAATCCATTTCTACATTTGGTATATTTTTGATATTCATTAATTTCGTTTATCTGATATGTGCATGGCTCAGAAACGACACGAATGTGAATGTGAAAAATAATAATTAAACTTCTCGTACGACTTCGATACAGTGTAATGAATATCAAAAATATATAGATGCAAGCGATAAAATTGTACATTTATACGGTTTAAATTTTATAAACACGCGATTAATTTGTTTTGAAAATTAAAATTAAAAAAAAGTCTATGTTGTCGAACACGATGGCCGTCATCGTTATTGCGGCAAATATGTCGTCATTAAATAAAATACATTTAAAGTCTGTCCATAATATACGTTATACCGTTCTCTAGCCGTATCCGTTTATACGCACTCGAACTGTAACGTTCGTTGTCTTGACTGTTTGTTTCACATTAAATGCACGCATGAAAATAAGACTACAGTGAAATCGGACGACGTTGGATTTGTCAAGCGAATGATAAATTCGGACGGCATTGTCACCTTTGTATATTGTGCATAAATACCGGTATAGGTGTATCGGTCGAGGGGAAATGTCACATGCTTTTATAGGACAATATATATATATATATGTAACCAAATCGTAAAACAAAGGAAATCAGCACGGATGTCATGCGTATTGTAGTTTATGTTTTCTTGTTGGTTGACAACGAGTTTGTTGTTCGTCCAGTTAAGTGACTGCGAATTTCGTAACTGAAAACGCACCAAATACAATAATTTTCTGTAATCGTTTTATTTATCATTGTTAGGAATCGGATTTTGTAGCAAATGCTTTTTTTTGTGTGTTGGGGGGGCGAGAGAGTGTGATAGAAAGAGAATTCTTGAATATTATAAATGCGTTTCTTTATTTTACTTTTATTGCCTTTTCCCCCATTAAAAAGCTTTGTTTTTTCTTACGTGTATTTTTTCGCTCATTTCTGCATAATTTTCACAAAAATTGCCACCTAGTTCCGTAATTGTATAACATTAGCCAAGTTATTTACTATATGATCGCCAAAAATATGGGTCTGCATAGATGAAACGACCGACAGCGCGCGACGTAGTGTAGCGAAATGTAGTTGGTTGGTATTTGCAACCACGAGATGCTGATGAATTGTATCTCGTTCACATGGAATATTTAGACAACGTGAACCTATAACAACGTTTGTCAATTATCCGACAAATCTACGCGTATGTTAATAATCGATTCGTTTTTCAATCTTAATATATAATTTTCGTTTTTGACTTATTTCTGACGCGACCAGTTATGTTTAAATTGAGAAATGCTTTTTCTACGATTAGTTTTGCTACGAAATCCGAGCCCTAATCATTACCGCCGACGTTACGCAGCCACGTAATTACATACAGACACGTCTGCTCACTTACGAATTATGATGACCTGTATGCATTACGTAACATCGTTCTTCGCGAACACCGAGTTCTAATGCCGTCGTCGAAACCAGTCGCGGGGAGCGCAATGAATTATTGTCGTGGTTTTTTTCCTCGGGTATGATCGAAACCGTCGTTAACGCAAACGTCGTCGGGATGATCCCGGGAAGTCCGTCGCATTTCGTCGCGTATTCGGCTCGCCGCGGCCGTGGACACGCGCACGGACCCGCGGACTTGTCCGCACCGACTTCGTCCGGGACTTGAACTCGAAGCTGGTCGACGACCCGTACCGGGTCCAAAGCCGTCTCGTGCGCCACACGCGCGCGCGCGACTTCGGCGGGAGAAACGTTTCTCGTAGGTCGGTTGTTCGTTTGCCCGCGATCCCCGAGATAGACCGCGACTTGTACCTCGGTACCGGTCGGCAACAGTTTCGACATAAGCGTACGGCCGTAGAGATGATTTGACACGATGGGACAGGCAAGAGTTGGCGCTAGTCAACTACGGTACGCATTTCCGAGGCGCACCGTGACGAGAACAATAGGCAGCTTAACGAATACAACCCATAAACAATTCGTCGTCCGATAAGTGGATATGATATTTACATGGCGGTGAAAACTTAAACGGAGAAATCGCGACGCCGCTTAGGGTTTGCCTGCCGACGTTGGTTGTCGTACGGTATAGTTAGGTACGGTTATCTAGTGGCGATATCATCAGCGTTCGTACATTCCGGTTTTGGTTTTTGTTTGGATCACGAATGATTTCGTAAAGTTCCCGTTGGCACAAATGACACGAAACAGAAAGCACGACTATCGAATGGAAATTCGCGACAAGTAACCGAAACGTGGTGTTGACCCGCGACTTAGCAAAGAACGGTGACCGTTGACTAATGATTTTTACAAAGACGTCTGTGAAAACACAGATCTTACGATGGACATAAGTGTTTCGACCACTACACTTATTTTTTCAGTTTTTTTTTTTTTCGAAATTTATCGTTCAATTATATTATTTTTATTGTTGTTTTTATCGTTTTAAAATACGTTGATAGAATAAATTATCGTATTTAAGCGTTGTTGAATTCGCCTTAGTGATTGTACACCAACATTTATCGATAAAACGTACGTAAAAACCGTTTAAATACATTTGATTTTCGAATCGTCAGGTATAAAAAAAAAAAGTTATGTTCTTTCAACGATTATACGTCATTTTACGCGAATCGCGATCACCGTAACGTATACGGTACAATGCAATTTCACTCTAAACGTGTGCAAGGTGCGTTTCGCGTGATTTTAAGCGTCGTTCTTGGCTGGCCTCTTTGTTCGGCGCTCCTATTTAATTGTCGCGATGACCGTCATTGCGTTCCTGTGCAATTATAAGATTATAATGTTATTGCGTTTTAGCTTTACGCGCGCACGAACGACGTTGTCTAACGGTTATTATTTTTACTGGCCACGTCGTTCGGCTAAACGATCCGCTC
Organism: Schlechtendalia chinensis; assembly: GCA_019022885.1. NCBI lineage: Eukaryota > Metazoa > Arthropoda > Insecta > Hemiptera > Aphididae > Schlechtendalia > Schlechtendalia chinensis. The sequence continues at coordinate 7,740,723 of CM032341.1, forward strand.
GAAAACGTTCTGCGCGCTCTCTCGACTTCGGACGCGTCTGCGGCTCTCCAAGACGAATAAATTTTTGTCGTTTCTACTTACGGCGAAAATTGATTCTCGTTGCAAAACAGCACTATGCGTGTGTTCCGCGGAGCTTGCCGAGTGACGGCGCTGTCCGCTCGCGCCGGGAAGAACTCACGTCTGACGCCATCGACGGAGTTTCGTCAGCAGCGGCAGCAGTTTTTCAGGTTACGGCGAAACCCGTCGCGGCCGACTTCCAGCGGAGGCCACTGCGAACACAACGGTATGTGATAGCCGAAGACGTCCAACATTATTCCAAACCACTGTTCGTCGTTGGATTGCCGTCTACGTCGTCTTTGTACAGACGAACAATCGTTTTTATAGCCGATATTGTCGATGTCGATGTCGGCAACTACGGCGACGAATCGATTAGGACGGACGCGACGGGGATACGGTACATCTAGAACACCGAAGCCGAATTAATTTATTTGTCCACTTCTACGAACAATAGAATTTCGTTTGCGTTATTGCAGCGAACGAGAAGATAATTATTTCGTGCGCGTAATAACGCTTAATCTCAATCAACGGCAGCGGTAATATCATAAACGACGAGCAAATAGATTTAGTCCCGCGACGTACACGTAAAAATAAAAATAAGTACGACGCAGAAGACGGCAACGGAGAGTGATACATTACACGTGTAGAGATGATAATCGCGTTATGTGCACGACGGGTGGGCTTTGAACAGCAATTTTATACGCGCCAGATGCGCTTGCAAACGAACCGAGGGGTACGAAACAATAATAATACACTGACTGTAAAGAGAGAAAGAGATTGATGGGGGGAAGGATAAAAAAAAAACATAATCGCAGCTTATACACGAAAAAGGATTGAAGAAAAATCGGTTTGTTTTTTATGTCTCCCGAACAGGTCTTTTTATAGACCGTACGTAACGTACAATATTAGTTAATGTACGTTCACGTCTAATTGCGCGCGCGCTGCTGCTGCTGCTGCTGCTGCACCGCACTGGTATTTTAATCGAACGGTGAAAAACGCGTTGAGAAGATCTCTACTCCGTCGATCGTTTTATTATCGTTCGTTGTCATCGTCGTTTATAGCTGTTTACTATACACAATTGACACTATGCGAGCGACGTATGTCTCGCGAATCGGACTGGAAGTATGGGTATGACCGGTAACAACCGCGGTTTAAACCACCGGTTAACGTGTGGTCCGTATCAAAAGCGCGGTCGCCAGAGCCGAGACCGTGTGCCCGCTGCCGGATACCGACCGACCGTCAGCGATTGTTTTGAATCCGTCCGAAGTGGGGTCCGGAGATATGGGGATTACTGATAATGAACGCTATCTGGGTCCGCCTTTTGTTCTCGACGTTCGTGATACAACGTTTGGCGCACACGCCCAGAAAAACAACCTAACGTGGACACCTACATCCGGATGAGAGATGCAGCTACAGAATAGAGAAACGAAGGAAAAAATTGCGCTCCTCACTTCGAATGTGATCTCAAGGGAGGAGTTCGTCAAGAGAATCGGTTTAAAATTTCAGCCTGTTAAACGATTACCGTTTGATCCGAGTCATCATAACAACCGCTGGCTGTTTGTTTCGCCCGGACACGCAGTTTACACGCGATCGACGACGTTGCAGCACGTTGCACGATTAATAAACGGATTACACTGGTTACCACCAGACGGTTAACGACGCGCGCGAACGGGCCCGACGAAATCGTAAACGGCGAGATGGCGTGTTTGCGAAAAACCGTTTCGTCATCGTCGTCCAGCGTCCGAATAACGACGATAACGATAATGAAGATGACGATGACGATGGTGATGATGATGATGATGATGGTATTATGTGCGTTTCGTCTGCCAGCACGCGAGAAATTGCCGACGAAAACACGAACGCCGCCGCCGCCGCCGCCACCACTCGGTCGTTGTCTCGTGATCGGACGTGGAGACGCGCGAAGCCTAATCCGCCTGGCCGTCGTGTTCCGCAGCGGTACGTCCCCCGGAGCAACGGCGTACGAATAAAATTACTGTAACTGACGACGGTGTTATGTAACGGAACGGTGAAATACATCACGCGGCCGAAGCGCGCACGAAAGAATTAAGAACGAGGAACGGGTAAATCGAATTCCCCCGGGTCTCGCAATCTCGTCCGTCGGACGCAGCAGAGGGTGGTTTCCGGGGGGCCACACAACCCCGCCACCGAAATTCACGATGATATACACGAGGTCTGTTCAAAAAGTACCGGGATTTTATTTGTAACAAATACGAAAATCACGAAATTAGGATCAGCAGAGCGATTTTTACGGTCTTGACATATCGTTGTTCATTAATTTCGGACGTGTCGAAAACGCCAAACGAAACAAACCAACCTGATTTAACCATGTGTAATAATTAAACTGAGATCAAATAGCGACTGCGGATTTTGTTTAAAATGTTCACTAATACGCGGGGAGTATATCTATTTATAATTTAAAGCGTTATCGTGTCTAGATTAGTCGTAATAATATTTGTCCCGGTACTTTTTGAACAGACCTCGTATACATCGTGTGTTGGATTACTTCACACGAAACATTTATTGTTGTTCACGTGATTTCAACGTGGGACATTTGAAATTTGTCATCCGTCATTGAATATTATTCACTTTTTCCATTGTTTTTTTTCAACCCTAACATGTAGACCAACAACTGCGATTTTCCATTCTGACCGACTGCTCGCCGATTTCTTTCAGCTCGCCAAAGATCTCGCATCACGTTTGATTTGTCCCATATTAGTCAAAAGAGTCTTACCTTCTTACCTTCTGTCATACCCTCTAGCATTGTATTACGCAGCTCTTCCGGGTGTCTTAAGGCGTGTCCGTCCATTTCCCGGCGCCTTACTCTAATCGCATCTATGAGCGTACGTTTTTCTTCCACAGTTCCAAACACTTCTTTGTCTGTTTTTCGCTTCACGCGCAGCATGTCCTTTCCATACGCCACATCTCGAAAGCCTCCAGTTTTTTAATCGTTCAGCAAAATTGATTACCGCGTTTCACGTCCATATGTTGCAACACTAAATAAGTGTCTTTTTGATATAAAGGTGTAGCTTTTTTGACGCGTCGCTTTATGTACAACACGTTTATTCCATTACGCCGGAAATCGATACACAGGTGTATCATTCTGACCGTCATATCTTCGGCTGTCGCGGATCGTACACATTTGCGTCAAAACGAGTTCTGGTCCGGGTTTAAAGTTCTCCAAACCGAAAAATGCAATCGTTTCGTTAACACTAAACTCGCGCGGAGACGTTGAGGTTACGTGCGCGAACGAGTTATTGACACGGCGGCCTCGCGGAACGGATATTTGATCAATACGACGATCGTCAATAAAAACATTCGAACTCGTCTAGATAGTGTTCGGTTTTAATTTGATTGTCGCACAATTACCCGTTCGGGACCTGACGAAAAACCAACCGACGAGCGCTTCCTAGGGGGATGACGCGGGTAGCCGAAGGTCGCGATTAAATAGACGGCGCGTGCGTTGACCTCGGCGCGCGCATTACAGGGATTCCCGTCGACGCCGGACCGTTTTCGATCGGTCTCTCTGTCTGTCCGTCCGTCTGTCTGTCTGCGCGGCACGTTATATGCGCATACATACGCGCACGTCGCGCGGTACGCGTTTCCCGTACGGTAAAAAAAAAAAAAAAAAAAAAAAAATAGAAAAAAGACCGTTCGTAAGCGAATTCCCCGTGGCGAGAGGAGAAGGACGAGCGCGCGCGCGCGCGTTTGACGGATACGTACGTACGGCGCGTGTGTGGGAAGAGCAATGCGAAGAACGGAAAAAGACGGCGGCGGCGGCGCGGTGCACGAGCCGGACGAGGCGAACGGTACGGAGGGCGAGGAAAAAAAATAATAAACGGAGAGAGAGCACGCGGAGAGCGAATCGGAACGAGCGGACGGGGCAAGGCGGTCGCCGGCCGTCGTGTCCAAATACGGCGGCGGGGAGGACGGAGGGGCGCGCGCTCCGGTTCTCGTGCAGAATATTTTAAAGCTCTTTTAACCTATAAATATATATATATATTATACGCTGCAATTTCTGCGCGACGTCATGCGAAGCCGACGTATGATAACGATAATAATGCGTCCGCGGAAATGTCGTCGGACGGGCGAGTGTTCGCCGGTCGGTTGAACGGCTCGATCCGTAGCGCCACCGTTTTCGAGCCGAATTTTCAGACCTTTACAATTGGTTTCCGTCTCGACGCGCGATTTTTTTCAACGCCGTGACGACACCCACGGGTCCCGTGTACCCGTCGTACTCTACGCCGCGCATAAACAACACCGGCCGTGAGCCGGACACGGGGACAATTCAATTCAATTACGAACGCGATAAACCGCGTTTCCGTGCGTGACAATAATGGTTTCGTACGTTTAAAGACCGATTCACACTTGTCAGACGCCGTACCGTTCCGCAAAATATTTTAACATGTGTTTAAATACAGGTAATTCACATACACGTACCGCGATCCGACAGCGTCCGTTCGACATTCCGCGCGAGAATGTTTTGTCGGAACGGCCCGTGTCTGAACAGGTCCGGACACGTCTCACTGATAAGTGTGAATGAACAACAGACAAATTTTATCCGTCTGTCGTCATTCATTCGCTGGCACACCGTTCGGTAAACACCACCATATTTTCTTACTATTTACTTAAACTTTTAAATTAAATTAATATTTCCATGGACTTAGAGTTATTAATTGAACTCGTTAGAGGACGAGAATGCCTCTATGCATTGTCACACAAAAAATATAGTGACCATGTGTATAAAGAATCTTGCTGGAATGAAGTTTCAAAATCTATAGGCATGCCTGGTAATATTAACTAATTGTTGTTATTATTATTACTAATTAAATTACTACATTAAATTGAAATGTTGACATGCGGAAATATTTAAAAAACTTTTCTTCGTGGTCAGTTAACTGTTTATACAAAGTAACGAATTCACCTTCGATGTGCCGTTTTAACAAAATTTCATGAACCCATGTTCTTCGTCGTATATTTTTTTGTTCCTCTTCGTCTAGAGCAATACCGAATCATTGCCAAATCACAGTTCGTAAATTGTTTGAACATATTTCCAATAGTACAAGGTAAAGTTGTTGAAAACGAAACGATGTTGGATCGAAAGTGTGAGTACAGTATGTCTATGTCGGAACGGTACGTGTCTGACAAGTGTGAATCGGCCTTAAAACGTGACGATATTATCGACAGCAGGCGAAACGTACGCGTGTTGGTGGCGAACACCGCGACAATCCACGACGTGCGTGAAGTACAACGATTCGGACGGAACCCTCCCCGTGATCGAGTCACGGTTTTCCGTCCGTAGAGTTCTTGGCCCCGTAGGCGATGTCGATTAGATATCTTCGATTTCATCGGTTATGCGAACATATATACTGGTGACTGGGTAACGCATCATTTATACGTGCGTGGACGGGTTGCCGTTTTATGACATTTTCACCGGTCGGCGGCGTGAAAACCGAAACAGTTCCGTATCACGCGACAAATACATTATATCGGTATTAATCGATGCCGAACTCGATTGGGACTTGGTCACACGGAAGAAATATGTGTACACCGTGCGATGAAAAACTCAGGTCCTGCGTTTCGTTTCGAAATTACAATCACGGTCAAACAAAATTCACCCGACACCTTTCGATGATGTGATGTCGTGTCGCGACCATCAATCACACACTCGTAGTAGTAGTAGTAGTGATAGTAGCTGCTACATGTTTTTGTTCGTCCGTGACGTACGCGGTTTTTGGGAATAATCGGTTAGTTTCGTCATTCTTCGACCAACAAGCTAATCTACCAACTAACCAATCGGTCAACGGGTACGGAATCGTAAAAACCGGCAACTTCGCGATTATTCGGTTCCGAGAGCCAAATGCGTCGCGGGTCACTTCGGTTATCATTACGACAAACAGAACGAGATGAGAAAAAATCCGATTGAACGACTTCTTCACTATTCGTGCGTTCGGTGTACAACCGCACGCCACGCGCACGGTAGAACGGCCGCGGGGCGCGTGCATTTTGTGCATTTTTTCTACGATAAATCAACGTCGTTTCTCGAATTCTACGATTACGTGTAATTAATATTAATAACATGTACGGCACGTAATGATAAATTGTCGAGAAAGCGCCTATAACGTGTGATTATTCGACGGCCGCGATTTCCGGGCGCGCGTACGATTTATTATTGGAACCCGCGACCGTACACAACAACTATTATACAATAATAATAATTATCGTTATAATATACGCGGTGCGCTATATATAAATATATGTGTGTGTGTGTGTGTGTGTGTGTGTGTGTGTGTGTGTGTGTAGGAAGGCGTAAGCGCATACAGCCGAAAAAACTTTCGGACGGATCGGACTTGCGTTTTATAAATAATACGATAGAATGATAATAAATACCGCGGGAAATTAAAAATTTATATTGTACACACGCGCACACACATATATTTAAACGGTTTGGCGTTTATACGTGTAGATCTCGTACAGATACGAGCGTACGTGCAGGCGTGGAGATTTATGGGGAAAACGACGATTGAATACGTGCGCGGGCCCGCGTTGTCTCCCAGTTTTTTCCAGATCCAGCGCCGGATCCAGAATGGGGAAGGGGGGCTTGCCTTGTCCCGGGCTCGCCGATTATTTGGCGGCGACTCGAGATCGATTGAAAAATGAAAAACCGATACTGGCCTGGTCGTGTTTTAACGTTTTCGAACAACGCGACAGGTATCAAAAACCGACCACGCGGTTTCTCTTCCGTGGCCGTCGGCAATCTCTACGGATTCAGGCACAGCGTATCACGGATAATATGTTAAAAGTTTACTTGAATCGTAATGAATTTATCAGACGAGTATTAAATCGAGAAAAAAAAACAAAACAAAGATTTTTCCGTTGGAGGAGAGGGCGTGCTAAAAACGGCGCAGCTCTTTCGTCGACCCCGGGCACCAAATGTCCACACCGATCTCGTACGAAAACAATACTAATAACGACGAAAATGTATGTATGTATATCCCATTCGGTTTTATACTCGGGGATTCATCGTACGGACGAACACGTGTTTATTTTGTCATGCACACGTACACAAGCGAACGAGACGCGTTTGTCAATACGTACGTTTTGCGCGTATCGGCCGAATATTTATGTCGTGTTCACGTCCGATTCGTAACAGCGAACCAGACACCGTCCAAACACAATAAAACCCCGTCTCGTTGTTTTCCGACCGTTTGGATTACGCGCGTTTCGGACGAGAAACAAAATTTCCGGTTGAATCCGCGACGAGAACGAAAACCAGTTCTGAAATCCCGTACGTCCACGATAATCGTGTATGAGTGGGTATTATATTTAAAACGTTACTTTACAATTGACATCCCGATCCCGAGTGTAACGAGTCGTTGCGCCATTGCGCGTCGTCGTCTCGTGCTGCACATCGCTTTCATCGCGGAGGCGTCGGCCCGTTAAAATGCCCGCGGTAGGCCACTCGAAAAAATATCATCGACCGCACGGGTCACGTCGACACTCGCAATTTGCCGAGTTCGTTCGACTGTGTTTGGTGTATGATTTCGACGATCGATATACGAAGGTACGTGTGTACGTATTTATCAGTTTTTCGATCTAAAAAATAACCACAAAATCACATTTACTGCTACGAAATGCGAACACCGTCGCAAGAACGGAAGTTATTCAAAAACCGTGCCGGTCGGGTGGAATACCCGTCCAGTGCCGAATGAAGACCAATATATGTATATATATATATATATATATATAGTACTCACGAAAACCGTGTGCCGCGAGATTGAAGTAGCGTTTTGTTTTTTCGTGTGTGTCGACCGCCCTAAAAGTCAAAACGATCGTAGCGCACGCGTCTGTATGTCAGCACGACAGTATAAATCGATGATTACCGTTTAAATATATCAAATAACGTTGATTTATCGTTTCGCAACAGACGATTATTGATCGTCAGTGATTTAGTGGGGGGTATGCGCCGCATACTCACTACCTAAATTTTAAAAAGTGCGTATATCAAAGAAAAAACTTAACACCGAGGGCATGCGGTAGAAAATGTGCGTATAACCACTATCCACTTAAAAAAAAAACCTGTAATAATTAAATATGTCAAACATAATAAATGTTTAATAAATAATGTGTTGACGAAAAATAAATTGATTTTTATATTCGGTACAATAAATCAATGATAATGCATAGACATTATACTTAGTACAAGATCTATGTGAAAATGTGAGTTTTATGTTCCATGAAATCACACCTGGAATATTACTGAGAGCCACTGGTAAAATCACTTGGCGGTTTGATATTTCCGGTTGAATAGTTGTTATAATGACAGCCATCTATTTTTAGAAACACTTTTATGGGCATTTAAAACCTGGTAATAACAAATGATTATAATGATATTATTTATTACGTCCATGAATATAGAGTCTGGGTCACGTCTTTCGTGTTTTAGGTTTGATTTTTTTGTTTTTATTTAATTCTGTATTGAATTGTGTATTATCATTTGTCGTATCGAATAATTATTTATTAATTGAAAATTGTTTAAATGTTTAAACGTTAGAAACAAATGAATACATTCGTTATACGAATAATACGATCCGAAAAGGTAAGTCGATAATATACTTTATCAACTGTTAGATAGGTAATTATTTAAAAGTTAAAATATATAAAATATATTGGTAAATAATTGTGCGTTCGAATTATAACTGTGGTTTTAAATTATAGAAATATTTTGACGTAGATCATCGAAAATTAATTGTTTTTGTGTGTTGTGTATTGAATTAAAGTATAATTCCTAAGTGTTTACATATATATTTTAAACTTTATTTTTAATTTTTGTAATAGTATTGGTATCTGGCGCAATGCAATTAACAGTACCATATATTTGATTAGCACCACTGCGTCGTGGTGGGCCACAGCTCTTAGTTTTAGGTTATATCTTATTATGTATGTTCCATATAGCTTTTTTTAATTGTATGTTGAAAGAAATAAAAGTATGTGTTGTCTTTACGTTTTTTTTTTAAATTAATCATTTTATAATAAGTTATCTTAATTTTTATAGGATAAAAAACTACAAAATGATACACCAGATCCAGATGAGACTTCAAATCCTGATAATCCAGTTTCCGTGTCAATATCAATCAAGGCACCGGCCAAAAAAGGTACTTGAATACTTATATAAACAATTTATTCATTTATTGTAGTTATATTCGGTGAGATGTTATTTGTTGAAACCCCCAACAAATTAACATAAACAAAGTGTTTTAGTATTTTCGGTACTATGATATGGATCGCTTGGATACCCAATACCCCCCTGGCTATAGTATATGCGAATACGTTTAAGACATTTTCGTGGGAGGGGGTGTTTATTTTTTAGGATTTCGTGCATACCGATCAATTACTTACTTTTAGGACCACGTCACCGATTATCGTAACGTGCGTACCGCGCGGGTCTACTATGCACGCATTCGACGGAGCCCGTCCTGGTCGCTGTCCGCTCGTAAACTTCCATCGTTCCACCATCGGTCTTATAACATTTAATACGATTGCGCGTGCTTTGAAAAACTTATAACGCATATACCCCCCCCCCCCCAGCCACTTGTGCGTTATACTTTGTATATACGTCGCGCGAATACGAATGCAGCCGCCGCCGACCGCATACCGATCGACCGAATTGATTTTTGTTGCGTTTCCGACGTCGTCTGTGACCGTTGTGGTGACCGATAACAGATAACGATAATGTTCGGCTGTAATGTGGATAGCGTTGTACTTGGCCCGCGAGATATGTATGTTTATTTCGCGTGTTGGGTGTACGTTTGTTACGGGCCAACGCGTATCGTTGAGCCGATTGTTGTTTGAGAGTTCGACCCGGCCAAAATTAGAAAATCTGTTTGTTACGGGCCGACGCGGTGGTCGTAAAGCGCTGTGCTGTACTGTATATATACATATATTTTATTTTATTTAAACGTTCGTTCTGCGCGTCGTGTCCGGCCGATCGACGAACACCGGCGGCGTGCTCGTACGGAATAATGCAAAACGGCAAACGTATAGTGATACCCCCTATGACCTTTTTGTTATTATGTATTAGTTTTGACAGCGTGCCGTTTATTATCTATTTGTTAATAATAGAACAAAATGTTAACGTTAAATAATAAAAAGGCTCCCGGCCACGGACGAAGTATTGGATGAATTGGCAAAAAAAAAAAAATTGATAGATTTAATTAATTTAATAAAGTGAACCGACACCCGCCACCGATCGTCGTCGATACTCGCCGTGCACAAATCTTTTTAAAAACCAAAACCCTACTATAAGCCGTAGTCGCTCGCAGTCGTGTCATATCAAAATGCACTTGAATACGTTTGTTTAAAATTCATCGGCGTCGCAATTCATCGGTCAAACGATTTCTTTCGCCCTACATTGTTTCGATTACGTTCATACGCCTCCAATGACTTGTCCCGCACTATACTGGCGTTGCTTCAACCGACGGTGTACATAATGTGTCCGGTATTCAAATCCCATCGGTTGGCAACGGGTAACCGGACAAACGCCAGACGTACGGCCGAAATCGTGACGATTTGTTGTGTGAATGTACTCGTTTCAATTAATATCGCTTGCCGGCCCGTGCGGTAAGACACGGCAAAACAGCCGGTTCGGCACCGTGTGAACGGGGACGTCCGTTGTCCCGGCGGCACTTTGGGGTGGGGGAGGGGGACCGGTCTATTGTTTCAAACGACGTATGCGCGCGCGTACGGATTCAATATTCAAAACAAATAAATAAAATTTAAAAAAATAAAACAGGAAACGCGTAAACAGATCGGTGGTAATCATAATCGTACTCGGCACGTCGAAAGCGCGGCGACGGGTTGTCGACACGTTTTCGGTTTGTTAGAAGAACGGTCGTAAACAATTGTCAAACGTTCCGTGCCGCGACCGTGTTATCATATATATATATATATATACACGTGTGTAATTTATTCGATACGGAATCGCTTGCACGACGAGAACGTTTTCTGTACAACGTCTTCAACAGGCCGACCGACGTAACGTATTATATCCGTACGACATCGGCTAGATCGATATATTATTATATTGTTGCGTGTGCGTGCGCGTGTACGTGACGATAATAACTGTTTCGAGTTCGAGGAATCGAATGGTCGACTGTTAACGGCCGCGGGACGATCGATCGGGAAAAAAAAATCTTCACACGCGCATATCTGTCTCTCTCACTCCCTCTCTCTCTCACTCTCTACACACACACACACGTATAATATGACTGTGTGGAGAAAAAAAAATGGTGTTTTTTGTGAAAATATATATATATTTCGAATTGTTTTAATTTTCAATATGACTATGATCGTTTAACATTTATTATTATTATGCTAACGTAGTTTATTTGGTATTCTCTCGTATGACTTCGTATTTGTGTTTCTGTATACGAACACGCCTAATACTAGTGATTAATAGAAAGTCGTAAAAAAAAAAAAAAATTCACGTATATATAAATATATCGGTTTTAACGGCGATACTATAAAACATCATTATACATCCCCCAGTGTTGTGTAGGTATTATTTCATTTCTAGCGCGCACTTATAATAGTGACTTGACGTTTATGAAACTCCGATAATCCGATTAGATATAATAAAAATAATAGTCGAATTAACATTGTTTTGTGTAGCGAACGATAGTCGTTGAAATTATGCAATACAATAATAAGATAAGGTGTATGTTGGTGGACAGCGATCGGTATGATACAAGGCCCGCGAGATAGAAATCCGCCGAAAACAATTTAATCGAAACGATGTTTGCTTTGGATAAGCCGATAAACGATCACCAAAATCGTTACACGGAGAAAATACCGAGAGTAAAACTCCGTGGGCGACTCCACTCGGGTTGCCGTTATGAAATGGTTAAAAAAAAAAACCGTTTGAATTCCCACACGGCGGCGGAGAACGTACGAAAATGTACTCGCGAGAATATTATACAACGTGTATTTATGTGCGCAACGATATTATATTCGCACACACGTCGCGTAATCACTATTAATAATATCGCAGGTGATTACACCGAAATAAATCATCGACACACAATCGGCTGCACGTCGTCGTCGGTTTCGAGATCGTACGTCTGCGAACGCGTGTATACGGTTTCGTAATTAATACCATACACGATGTACGTATGTATATATATTTATATATTATGACGCTGTTAAACGGCAAATAATAATCGCGAGGAACCGGCGCGCACGTTTAATGCATCATGAACATACGTTTTATTTTTCGTTTTTTATCAATTACTCCGGCTCGTCCGCGAATCGTCTCTCCGAGGAATTCCGCACGCGAATCCACGTTGCACTCCGTATGGATAGAGATGACCCGTGATGAACACGATTGAATTTCGTTGGCCCGCGCGGCTCGTGTCAATAATATTCCTATGTCGAACAACGGCATTGACTAGTGGCAAAACATTGTTCTCGTTGGACTTTTTCAATTCGAACGCTCTTGTTGCACGAAAAAATGCTATCGCAACCGGCGACAACTAATTATACGGATCGACGTAATCGTGTTTAAGTGTTTTGCGACATTTTTTTTTTTTTTTACACCGTCCAGTTCGTTTTTAACGTTTTTAAAAGCGACGTTGAATTTACGATTCTGAATTGTCGACGTAAGGAACAACTAACCCGACAACAAAACCCGTAACATCGTCGACGTATCCGTTTTGGACGTGAGAAATTATCGCACTTAAGAGATCGAAATAGTAACACAAGACGTATAACAATCAATGGGACATTTTTTATATTCATTTGATGATTGATAAAATACTAGCGTCGCTCAGAATCGTTTTTCTAATACAATGATTTATCGCCGCTTTCAAATTCAAACTCGCCTGAGCCGATATCCACAGCATACTCGATTTATAAACTGTATTCAATTATTGAACGTACACATTCTTTTAAATCTTCGGGCAAGCACATCGTAAACGGTTTGAAATGGAATATGAATTGCGTAAAATCAATGATTCGGCCACGATATGAGACGCTGCACGCGTTGACAACGAAAACAAATATAATAAATAATTTTACTTGGTGTATTTTTTTAACGATTACGCAATAGATAAAAAAGTATATAATACAAAGGAATATTATTATGAACGAGACGTCCTTAACATTCTTCGAGAATAAAATTATGATGTACTAAATCAACAATCGTTGGTTCGGATCAAAATTATCATTTTATTGCTAACAAAAATGTATAAAAAAGAAACAACCAAAAGTAGAATCATTGTCGTGGTTTCGTCGAGAGACAGATTTAAACACACAGATTGAACCTAATGGAACAATGGAATAGATTGTTTTGACGGAGTTATAAAAAAGAAAAAAACGTATACTATTATTATATTGTAATTTCATGAATATCGTGGAAAAAAACGCATACTCGAAAGACGAATTCCGTAAAAAAAAAAAAATAATAATAATAGAAATGTTTCGAATACGATACACAACGATAAAATCGTACATTTCGGATTCTGTAATAAAAGAAGAAGAAAAAAGAACTGTAATATTAATTAATTTAAATAGGTTTTTTTTCTCTTATAAAAATATACTTATTAACGTGTCTGTATGCTATTTAGTATTATCTCTTGGGACGCAATTCGTTTGCTGCGTATCTCGATGGTGGGAATTCATCACGTTCGCAGCGACGGCACTCGGTGTCTTTGTCGGAGAGAAACGCACCGATTCGAATCCGTGTAGAACGCGCGAAACATCGCTCGGAAGGCTGTGGGCAAGTGGCCGCGTGTTTAGGTTCTCGGACTTACGGGTTAGGATGGTTTTCGGTAATGATCGAACACGACGATCCATACAGCGTACACGCGGTCTTCTCGGCGGACTCGCGAGTACCGAACAGAAAATAGTTAAAATAGTAATAACATAAAACACGAGATTGCGGAATAATGTTTTTTTAACGGGATTTCCTTACTCATTGTTCCGGTGAACACGTAATAACATTTCAATACCAGTTTCTGCGTGTATGTATATAAATGTATGTGCAGAGGCATAAAAAGGTACGTGATGTGTGTACACGACGTATCCGTATATACACGTGTGTGTGTGTGTGTGTGTGTGTGTGTGTACAACACGGTACACGTTCGTCGGCGGAGAGTTCGAAAATAACAATTTCAGAGTCAATCGAATTGTCTATATGCGTGTAACACACACGCGCGCATTGTGACGAGAAATCGTGATAAATCGACGACGCGACACGATCGGACGTACGCGGGAATTGAAAAATATGTGTTTACGAAATCCGCGAATGCAAATTCGTTCTGTAAATAAAGAAATGTCTCTCCGAAACGCACGCGACGAGTCGGAATGTTTTTCGAACAACAAAATGTAAACATACGCGTGTATGTACCGATTGAAACGATTTCGCGCGAGGCCGCAATATCGATCGACGCACAATTTACACGAACAAATATACACCGGTACACGATAATCGGTCGATTGTTTTTTTTTTTAAGTATAACGTCGTAATAATATTATATGATACGGCCCCCGTGTCGATATAGCCGCCAACCCGGTCGATTTACAACGTACGTTACATTAACGGCACGTTTGTCGGCGTTTTCCTCGCCTTCACCCGCTCGACATTTTCTCATTTTCTTTCTTTACGATTTCAACCGCGCGAGACGGGCTTTGTGTGCCGTATAATCGAACAGACACTTTAATAACGTCCAGTTTAATAACGCTCACGTATACAGTCCTATTAATCTATTTTTATTATTATGTACACGAAAACCGCATAGTCCGTTCCCGCGGGGGTAATTCATATATATATATATCTGTTATATACATATAAATAATATAAAAAAAACAATGTATCGCGCTTATGACACAATGTCATACTGATATATAACTATGCATTAATATAGAACGCTTTTCGTTCGTAAAATACGTTGGCGTGTTCGAACGCCGTTATGAAGACGGTAAATGTTATTTATTTTATTATACGTCCCAAAAGTTTGTGTTCAGAACAGTTATTTTTCAATTATACAAAAAAAAAAAATGTACGCCGTTACAATTAAATCAGTGATTTTAACCTGATTAAGTTATCATGGGAAAAATCAAAATTATTTATTGAATTTTCGGAAATTCTGTTGATCGGTGCGAACAGACTGTAATTTCGTCTGCAGCTAGTTGGGTAAAACGTTTGCGACACACGAGTATTGGTATGGGGTTCGTTTTAAGGTTATTCGGTTAAGTAATTCAGGGCGTACAAGTATAGAATCCAATAACGTGTGCAACCGTGACGCTTTACGTGCAAGTACACGCAAAAATCTGTTCTGAACGCGTTCAATTTTATTGATTAATCCAGTCTGGCGAGGATTCCGGACGACCGAGCCATGCGTTCCACTATGGGACGGACAAGAGTGAAATATATA
Source organism: Schlechtendalia chinensis (assembly GCA_019022885.1). Taxonomy (NCBI): domain Eukaryota; kingdom Metazoa; phylum Arthropoda; class Insecta; order Hemiptera; family Aphididae; genus Schlechtendalia; species Schlechtendalia chinensis. The sequence goes on from CM032341.1 coordinate 7,756,229, forward strand.
ATATTTTATTCGAACTTAACGCGATGTTTCTAGGTGACCGTTGATGACGGCCGTCGACGATAATTGCTGTTTTCGTACACGCGGTGTACATTTACTACTATTTTTCGTGGTGTGCGGTCGAAAAACAAAAATAATATCACTAACTCGAATATGGTCTCGCGCGTACGTCCCGAATCGATTTCGCGGACCACGTGTTCACGAAATGTCGGTAGTTACTCGAACGGTTAAATGCATGTTTCGAATTTCCCGGTAGATGTGTTAAGAATCGCGAAGACGGTTTTTTTTTTGTTTTTCTATAACGTCGTAACTCACGTTCAGTCGAAGTCGCGGGACGAGACGGCACATTATTCACAGTAGTGGAATTCGCGCGCGAGATGCCACGCGCCTGGGAAAAATTCGCGTTCCGGAATAATAATAATATCTGAAATGGTTTTTTAAACGTTTCCGACGGTTGACGCGCTCGTGTCGTATATTTATTAGACGAACGAACGTACGACGTGACCGACGACCGACGGGGGGGATAACTCGACTCGTTAAACCGCGTCGCGTGAGAATAACGAGCAGACAACGTTATTGTATGCGTTACGTGGTGCGAACTGCGTCGCAAAAGATACGATCGGTACGGACGTAAAACGATTGCGTCCAGCGAAGTGCGTCTCGAATGACCGGCACGCCGGGAAACGGGCGAGAGGACGGGAGTCGACGGATGATAATTCGTTTGCGTGATAAAAAATTCGAACCCCTCCCCTCTTTTGGTCGCCGAACTCTCGGAGCTTTACAACAACGGAACGAACAAAATAACGTGGAGATTTCCGAATCGTGCTGTTGTTATGTCCGCGTCGCGTTGAAATTCAACAGAACTCCGCGGACAACGCGACCGACGGCGATTTTTCAAAAACGTTTCCAAGCACGGCGATGGGGGAACGACGACGATCAGGATTTCGCCGGGGGACTCGATAGAAAACCAAAAATATCGCTGTCGTCGTTCGGAATCGCAATAAGATAAAACGCCGCGCGGCAACAGGTATTTTTCATTCGGAACGGAACGCGATCGAAAACCGTTGGCCGACGGATATCGTGATACGCGAATCCAGTCGCTGTGCGGACGCGACGTGAAGCCGCCGCCGCCGCCGCCGCCGTTACCGCGGTGACCTTGCCGAACGATGCCCCCGAACGGACGCGACCTTCAGACGGACAGACGTCGGCGGCGGCGGCGGCGGCGGTCGGGTTTTCGTATACGCGGCGTAATATAAAACTGCACTCGGCTTTCTCTCCGCCGCGACCGCGCGTCACACAACGAAAACGTGCCGAACGCGGTACCGCGGTAATATCCCTTGGGCGGTCCGAACCGTGTCGATAGTAAAACTAGTAAAGTTCGAAAATAAAATCCAAAACGAGAAAAAATCATTATTGCCATTACCAAAACGGATAAATATTTTTTTACTGTAAAATATAATTGGACAATAATTAAATGGTATCCTACGCGATTCTCCGCTTTGGAAATGCTCAAGCGGGAGTCTGGACCCGGGGACCTCCTCCTCCTACCACACCACTAACTCCCCCACCCTTGGTTGCGCCGCTGGCCCGAACGTCTTTACGTGACGTGATCGCGGTCCATGGCCTTAAGCGACGTTGCGATTTCGACGGGGCACAGTGTCGCGTTTCTAGTTCACTCGCCAGCCGAAAGTTCCGCCCTGATCGACATTCAAGTACGTTTATTTAATCGCCATAGACTAACGGAGAGTTCACGTGCGGATCCCGACACGTTTGTTTGAACTTCGTCGTATGAGTGAACAACAATTTCTTAAAATTTTGGACGCCATCAAACACGCGCGACAGCGATTATTAATAAAATTAATAGAAACCAGTGTCTATTTCAAAAATGTTTTTGATAAAATCGAGAAAACGCGGAAATCGCCTTCAACGAAGCTTTAAGCCGTGCGCGCCGCGACATCGGAAATACCTTTCCGTCGTTTCACCGAGTTTTTTCTTTTTTTTTTGTTGAAAATATGTATGTCCCGAGTATATAAGTGTCGAGACGGTCAAACTTACTTACGGTGTGCGATGCGAAAAAAACCAAGGCTACGGCCATTTACAACTGTGCGCCGTTGAACGCTTGATCGTATATAATTATAATATCGTGTTCGTATCGCCAACAATGTTTTTTGTGATTTTTTTCTAAATCCAATATTCAACAATCACGTCGAACGGCATTCGGCTTTTCGTTGTTGTTTGCATTCGACCCGAGAACACACTCGCGCGTACGACGCACGTTCCTACAGGTTTCGCCGTGTCCTCCGAGCTCGATAGCTGTTGACTTTGAAAATATCAGCGGCTAAAACGGTATTTATTTATTTTTTTAAACTCTTTTTTCGTTTAGTTTCGCGCACACTCCGCCGTTTTCTATACATTCGTTAAGATATATAACATTTTATTATCCATACAGCCTCGACGTCGAACCCTATTTTTACTCGTCAATTCGCTCGAAATCAATTTAAACTCCCAATCAATCTATAATTTCCTTCGTCGACCAGTATTTGTAATTTAATATTATTGTTTATCGTCGTTGTACAATTGTCGAGTCAAACAGTGGTTTTTAATGGTTCTTTTTTTTTTTAAATCATTTTATTATTATTATTATTATTACAATGTGCACTGGTTTTTGCAACCTACTTTTCCGTAGGTTCTCTCGAAACGCGTCTAAAGCGATAAATAATTTGTGCGGATTCCTCTCGTTCCCGCGTTTTATCACGTACCCGACGTCCAAGTTCATGATGATTTTTGTTTGTTCTGTTTTTTTCCTATAGCATCAATAAAATTCGATTTGGAACCGTGACAATGAGACGCGCGCGACGTGCGTCTCGTCACGGTGTTTTTTGTTTTTTTTTGTTTAAATGACCGACGTACGCCGTTTACGCGCGTTCGTTTCCGACCAGATACCAGCGATTCGTTTTATTTTTTTATTTCCGCCCCACGCCATCTCCGTTCGCGTGTTATTCAATTATAACCGCGACTCGCGTCGGAAACGTAACGCGCGTACGGACGATAATTAGATACCGCCGCGCGTGTACAAATGTATATATACGTATATTGGCCGTACACGTACGTACGCGTTGAACACGGATGGCGCGCGAGTACATCGGAAAATCGGAATAGCCGTTACCTCCGCCTGACCGCTTCGTCCTCTCCAAAGTATAATCTCCTGTTCCTCGCGTCAGAAAATAATAACCGCGTGTATCCGACGAACACACACTAGCGTACGTACGTACGTACGTAAGTACGGACAGCAGACGCGCCGAAGAAGAAGAAAAAACGTTAGCTATATTATATACGGCGTGAGACGGGGTATACAAGATCCGACGGCGTAATCTCGTGTGTGCACACGCAAACACACGCACGTGTGCACGATAAACACACGATACGACCAGTACCATAACGGTTTATTATTATTATTATTATTAAAACACGCATTGCCTCGACGTACTGTGCGCACAACGGCTCGGCCGATTTTCGTGTTTTTTTTTTTCTAATTTTATTGCAATTTGTTTTGCCGCGGAGTTTCGGGGTCGTCGTTGTTATTTATTGTTTTGATTTGTTTTTTATTTACCCCCCCCCCCCACCACGCGAACACGTCTTATGCGTGCGTACAATGGTCCGGAGCAATCAAACGATGACGGGTTTTTATCGCGACCAACGCTGCTGCTGCACGTACGACATCCGTCATATATGTATGTATGTATGTGTGTATGTGTGTATGTGTGTATGTGTGTATTACACTCGCTCGTATCGTACGCGCACGTACGGACATTTCCATTGTAATCATATTATGTTAAATTAATCGTACGACGGAATGAATAGAAGAAAAGAAAAAAAAAAACGTTAACGCGTGTAATTTATATATTTATTTTATATGTATATGCGTGTTATACACGGTGATGATGATGATGATGATGATCATGACGACGACGTATTGATGTGCTCGGTGTGTACAACAAACGCGTCATTATCGTATTTATAACGCGTACCGGCGCGGCCGACTATATGGATTGGAACGCGCGTTGAAATCTCCCGCTGCGAATGTTTTAATATTACGTTACATTTATTGCGCGCGTGGTGTCTGACGTACCATTTTTATTATTTAGGTTATAACGCGCGCGTACGTTTTTTTTTTTTCATCGCGGATTATTTATCCGGTTTCCTCTACACCGGGGGGTGGCCAACAGGTCGGTCGCGACTCACTTTCGTCTTGTTTTTATTGTATTTTTTTTTTGTTTACGAAAACATAAAAAAAAAATTAGTTTTTATAAAATTTTTTTCTTTTTCGTCTGATTAATCCTCGAACATAAAAATTAATTACAATTACACCGTTCGATTTATAATATTGATAAATAAATAAATACTATTCTTTATATTTTTTGTTTCGCAGTGAATACCCATGAAAAACCCATTTTCGTTATCCACCCAGTCCGTATCGACTGTTGTTCTTATCATTTTTTTCTTTTCTTTTCTTATTTGGTCATTTAATAAATCCAAAAGTCGACTCTTGCTCTATACGATTGAATACGTTTGACGTCATTACACACAACTTTTCGAAATCTCCTTGTGTTTTTTTTCAGACGACCTTTTAATATGGACGATTTAATTCGACCGACATTGATTTTAACGTTTAAACGAGAATTAACCATTCAAACTCAAATATTGATTCTACTTAAATACGATTCGTCGAAACTGTTCACTCCTTTTTTAATGCATTCTACAAATCTATAGATACTACGCGTGTAATAACAAAATGTCCGTCGTTGAGCATTAATATTATAACATTTTTTTATACGCGGTCTCGTTCAATATGTATATACATTTAACGTGATATCGTAGAAACGCTGCACGGAGAGACACTGAATCAATGAATATATATGGGAATGTCTAGCTGTTAACGGTATGAATAGGAAATGCGAAATACGTGAAATCGGTGACGAAAAAAAAAAAGAAAAATTGTATCCAGCCCAAAAACATATATATATATATATACGATAAAATCAAGCCCAGGCACACGAGATTTGTCGTCGAATCGACGGATATTGACGAAAGGTACGAAAGACCACGCCGACTTAGACGTCTCATGGCGAAACCCATTAAAGTGCGTTTCGACGTGGTCGCGTCAAATAACGGAACCAAATGTGATCAAAAAAAATTTTTTGAAAAGTCGTTAAGCGTACGTTTTAACGCTATTAACCTAATCTAAACCAATTCAATTTGGTTTTGACGCAAAACGGGAACGAATGATGCATTCGATGGAACGACGGAAGCGCATATCCGTGTGTAAATATCCCAATGGCAACGACTGTGCGGAATTCATACGTCCGCGGGTGTCTGGCGATTTCGTTTTTAGACGTCGCCGACGGCGCAATTGCGGCAGCGGCTGTTGCAAAACAATTCCGTTGCCCGTCGTAGTGATTCTGGCGAACATTTCCATCACGACCAACGGGGTTTTCGTTCGTTTCTGTCGTACTCGGTCATTTCACGAATTCCGTATACGGACGTACGCTCTTATGTATACATATATATCTGTACGAAATACCGGCTCCGTTGCTCTCCGAAACGATTTTACCGACGTCTAAAAATTCGCGTCGAACGCTTCGATTATTATTATTTTTTTTTTCGGTTTTCGTTTGCGGTCAATGTCTTCGTACGTCGCATATTTTCATAACCGTCCGCGACGCCGTATCAACGCAGTTTGATTTCCGAAGACGCCGAATAAATCAATAGCGTTACCAAAGTCAAATCGTGTTTATTACCGACGGGGGTAAAATCGGGCAACAATTCGATTTTTAGCGGAAAGTTTTACGTTCTCGCTGGTCTTTATCTTTTAAACTTCAACCCGATTAATCGTATCAACTCCGTGTCACGTAACTCGTAACTTATACTTATTACGTATCGAATTTACACGTGAAAACAAAACATAACTCTATAACTCCAGAATACTTTTATTAATATATGTTTTTTTAAATTTTCGTGCCAATGGTACCGTCGTGGCTAATAATTGCATTTATATCCCCGAAGAAATTTGAATTGGAACGTGACCATTTTTCCTTTCAGTTCAATTAAAATAGCACAATATACCATCTCGTTATTATTTTTTTAACAAAAATTATGAGAAAACGGCTTATTCAGCTACATTTAGATAATCTTGTAAAAATATTTAACTTAGTTTAAGTTACATGAACACCAGTAACTTATTACGTTAAATGTCGACTTTTGAAAAAAAAGTAACCCGTTAAGCGACCGAAAAAAAAGTAACTGAACAACTTTTAACTCGTTAATGTGCAACCTTGACCGTTTGTATTTAACGTATGTATACTCGTACAGGGTTCGTGGCTATTAATGAGCCGCCCGCGCGTTATATAATGCGCGATATTATGATTCGTCGATTTATCAAGAATTGAAGTTTATTATGATATGGAATTTGAAAGGTTAGGTGTGTGTAGACCTTATAGGAACTGACCTTGTAAAAGAAAAAACTCACTTATTACCATAATATAATATTTTAATATCGAATAAGTTTCGATGAAATATCCATCGGGACGCTTCGATTTTGTTGTCGAGAACCGTACAACAGAATTCGAAATCTTCCATGAACGCAATATAATATATTCATATATACGTATAAATGTATATCTATATCGGGTGTGTGTGTGCGTTTACACGTATTTCTGTATTCGATTAAAATGATTGCCATCGATAAACGGGTTCAACGCGCGGAAAATCGCGTTGTCGAGCGGTTAAACAATATGTGGCCGCACCGTTCGTGTCGTACGCTTTTTAATCTAGTTTTGTTAGCTTCGTTAAATCATAATATCGGCGTCGAAGTACCGGCGGCAGACGTTGTGTGAAACGATTTACGACGTGTGCGAAGACGGTTAATTGGATTTTTATGGTAAACAATCTAATCTATAATAGTTTGCGCCTTGTTGAATCCCATAGCGTATAACAGCGCTGCTGTTGTCTACGTCTTGTCGTACGCGCGCTCGCGTTCGAATGAAACGGGTCGACGACAAAATAACATTGTTTGTTTTTCGGTTTTAATCGACCGATGAACATCGTGTAACGACGTAACAGGCACGTAAAAAAAACAAAACAAAAAACGTGTATCTCATTAGCTGTTTTTATCAAATACGTATCGTACAACAACTGTAACGCTACGGGACGCGTAAATCCGTCGGTTCGTACGTTCAAATATTGTGTAGACCGATTATCAACTGTATACGTTATATTGTTTTTCGTTATCATATTATTAAAAAAAAAAACGAGATTATCCGATTACATACGTATCTGCGTCTAAACGCGATCGAACGGAATTCACGGCATTCGATGATGATGATGATTATTATTATTATTATTATTATTATTATGATTATCCTGTGTATCACGAACAACTATAATATAATCGTGTAACGAGCACGCCAAGCGGCGTTTTATTTTTAGAACGATAAAAAAAATTATAATCATCTATATATGTGTATTGAAGGTATATACACACACACACATACAACGGTGTACACGCTTACGAAAAGTTCCGTTATGGCTTCTCGTCCTGCTCAATATAAGACCGAGTTGTTATTACAGATATATTGTACCATATACGTTTTTGCATATATATATATATATTATAACGATCTTAAAAACAATATTTTTAATCGTTTTACGACATTATAAATTAATAAATTCTACACGTATATAAATGTAATAATACGCAACACGTAGTAAATTATATACTTATATGCTCGTATAAAAATAAAGAAAATTAAATCCGACACAAATCGGTTAGCGGAAATGTTGTAAACATATATAAAATAATACACGTGCGGAGATGGCTTTTTTTAACGTACGCGTTTGAAAATTGTTGCTAATCATAACTCGAGGCGATCTAGATTTTATCGTATCTTAAATTACTTAATTCGTATACTTTCTTAAAACATACATAGTTATATACGACAATTTTATGTCCGCCAGAAACCAATCGCTAAATACCTACAGCGTGTGTATGTTACAATGGATAACCCCGAAGTGGGTCCCGATATATTTAACGAGGTGGCATAGAACACATGAGATGGTGCGCGGGTGAATAGACGTTTGAGCAGTTGTCGTTATGCAAAACTCCTCAGCAATCCAAAACAAAAAAACGACCGAAAAAGAAAAGTTTTTGCGAGAACAGATGATTTTGTATACCAGTGGACATACCTAACCCGATTTTAATATGTAAAACGAGTGTCTTCTAAATTCCTACCCGCCACTTGAGTTTTTTTACGGCGACGGAGCACCAATCGAATTAAAAACAAAATTATGTTTCCACTTTATTGAACCCAGTAACAACAGTGGGGACCCAACTCAAGTACCATTACAAGAGCCCTGTGACCCAATTCAGACTACCGAGTGAAAGGAGCGGGGGGACCCAACTATTGTGTTTTCGACTTCTTGAGATCCAACTCGGTAGGATCCGTTACAATAACGACGCGCATCGGTTTAAATATTAATTTACTCAGTATCGTATTTATACATCACTCGCGAGTAAAATTAAGTTTCTTTCGGAAATATTTATCGTCAGAAACTGTAAATATATGTCGAGGTTAGTTTTACCGGAAAAAAACACTGGACACCGCAATCTCGTTGCTAGTTGTGTAGCCTAATTTTTTAATAAATCAGAAATATCGATTCCATTAAGTAATTTCCCACTATGTTTTACACCAAATGCGTTTGTTTGTATGAGACCCAGCTAAGCCATTGTCACTGGCGATCGGTCCATGTAGGCTCATTGTCGACCACAATGTAGGTTCTTATTCTCTTCGAACAACTAAACGATCGCCCGGAGGTCTGTTGATCGGCGAAACGAGTGGAAAAGTAAAAGTAAACTTAACAGTTCGGCTAGACGGAGCTCTTGGTTTTCTTTAATATCGTGACGGATTCCCGCGTCAACGTCAGTTCGTTTAATTCGGACGGATCGGCGGGATTCCACGTGTGTTCGGTACACAAGTGTATCGTAACGAGACAATCGCGCGTTCCGGAAAAACGTATTCTTGTCGTACGAAAACGGAAAACGGAAAGAAAAAAAAACGATTTCATACGTTTTCGCACGTCGCCCTCCGGCCGTAGGCGTTGTGTGCGAAATACCGGATCGTTGTGTATCCGTGTTGCGAGGTGGTAACGCGTACGATACATCGCAGACACCGTCGACGATAAATCTCGACGCGTTTCAATGCAGATTAGCCGACATTCCCGGGATTTCCGTAGGCGCGCGGGTATTGGGGGCGGCGAGGGAGACCGCACCGTTCCCCCTTCGCTCGGTAAATTCCAAACGGGCGTTTTCACGCGGTTCCCCACGGCAAAAGGTTTTTTTGCCGGACCGTTCCCATCGCGTGTGGCGGGTCGAACGCGGTAATAATAATAAAAAAAACCTCCTTCGCCGCGATAACACAGTCCGAGAACGATAATATATTCGTATGTTTTATTATTGTAGCCGTTTTCGTTTGAAAGCTTTCGACGGTGTGGTTTTTTTGTTCGTTTTATATATTCCGTTTCGTCGCCGCCGGGACGCGCGTATTTGTCCGTCGTATCGATAAAAAGCGTACGAGCGTCGCGCGCACGACGCCGCCCATTGTGCCGGTGTTTGCGAGCGCGTCTCTTTTTGGTCATTAAACTGTCAACCGGGCCCGTCCGAGTCTCTCCGACGGACACCAGCGCGCGGCACAATCCAACGCACGCCGTGTGTACGCGACGTTCAAATACGTACACATTTGCATAAGCACAGCGGCCGGCGGCGGCGGCGGAGTAGGTGACGGCGGTGCCCGTGTGTGGTGGTATCGAGACGACTCCGCGAAACAATATGTACACGCGTACATTGTGCCCCGCACGTTCGGATACGGACGGCTGACGCGACGTTACAATACGCGCCGCCGCCGCCGGTGGGTGGGGGGGGGGGAACGCGCACGCACACGTTTTTATTATTGTTTATTATTGTGCGACATGTAAATGACTCCGTGCGGGAAACCGAGAAGAAAAACGGTCGGAGACCGCGAACCGCCTTTAATGCTGCCCGTGTACCGCGGTCGAAAAAAGGTTTCGAATTTTTGACATTTTATGTCTTTACTTTGGCACATTAAAATAGAAAACCGTCACGAAAAAGCGTTACAGAAAAAAAAACCTAAATCTCCCTTATGGTTTGTTTCCATGGCAACCATCGTTTCGGTTTTGAAAAAATTTGAATTTGAATTTGAAAAAAAATTTTTCACACATAAGACATAAAATGTCTCACTTAACGCGGACTCGTATGCGTTAATCATTTTTATACTGGCTTTGAACCTAAATCTAAACTTTTTTTCTTCTCTCGAGTCCGGACGACCGGCACGACCAAGTGCACGCGTTGCGTTTCGGTTAGTAGGTTTTTCGAGGCGACGGACTCGGGCGTTTAAAGCTTTGAATTCCCGGTAAAAAGACTCGGGCCAAAAGAGCAATTCGGTTATTGACGTCCGGCGAACCGGTATTTATTTAATCGACTGAAATATTGACAAACGAGGTTGATTACTACAACCGGCGTGCAAAACAAACACGAACCAACAACAACCTCTTCGTACGCGTCTTGTAAACACGTGTTTTCGACGTGCGTATTTCACGTTTCGTCTGCGTTATGATTATATATGATTTCTGTAATAACGTTTTGTCGTCTCGAACGGAATGCCACTGAACTCGACGTTGGTACAAACGTGTAAAACGATTACGTTCGGAGAACACGATTGTCGAACACCTCGAAACTGTATTGTAGAACTTTGTTGTTGGAGGTTTTTTTAATAATAATAATAATAATAATAATTATATGTTTGTCGACGTTTCGAAATTCGATTTCAATTCTATTCACCGTATAATTTGCGGATATTTCGTTGACGTGAATTAGGACGGATATAGGACGTATGAGAAATCGGTGTAAAAAAAAAAAAAAACGGAAATCGGATAATTTAAATTTAAATCGCGTGTGCGCGTCAAATTCGAATATGTTTCGAGAAAAAACCAAAACCGCGAGACGATTATTCGGGATTCGACGACACGCGATACCGTTATTTAACGTGTACGGGAGTCACACGTTCTGTGTACACGGGAGTTGTTAATTATTCGCGCGTACAATTTTCGTAATCAAAATGGAATCGTCGACGACGGACGGGGACCGAGATAGATGATAAGCGTTCGCGTCCGTCGGTCGCTGGCACGTAGACACGAGCGAAGTCCGTCGGCGTGAAAACATTTCTGGTTCAGAAACACGATCGCGAGAGTATTTATTTACTGTGCGCGCGGCGACCGTAACGCGTACTTTGGCGAGGAAAACACGCAACCGGTTATTCGATCCGTTGTGCGTATAAATATACACGTTGAGGTATTTATAGTATTCGACGTTTCGAACGCTGTTTTTCGATGTGTGTGTGTGTGTGTGTGTGTGTACGCACACGCGCGTGCTCGAGGTGGTTCAAACAAAGGAGGGGGGGGAGGCTTTTAAAAATATATTGTTTTTACGTACTCGACTGTGCGTACTCGACTTCGGGCAATTTATTAAACATAATCTGTTTGTTTCTTTTTTTTTCTTATCGGTCGTGTATTATTTTTGATAACGGTTTTGATCGCAGACGATACTGTAGCCTAGCCATTACACACCCAATGTTATTGTCAGATCATATTTATATTGATTCCAGTTGAAATCAAGATTCGGTTTTTAATCACGAGAAAGGCCTCATAGACGCATTTGACTTATGATGACAAGACATATCACACAATATGGATAATAATGAAAAACGTTTCGACCTCTCTCCCCCCCCCCCCCTATAATCGAAATTCCTGTTTAAATTGGCGATTTACTTTTTTTTGACGTGCGATAAAATATTCCCGAAACATTCACGGCCACAGATATAGCCATATCCGCGGAAACAACTTTATGGAACAGCTGTTGTAACACGTGATGATTCGTATTCCCGACTCCGTGATCTGTGATATTATTATAGTTTTTTTAGTCTTTATACTCTCGGTATATTAAAAAAAAAATTAGGGTGTACGTTTTTTGATGCCCCCCCGCAAAATATTTTTCTGCGAGCGACCTTGGCATACGGTCGACTGGTGTTCCCGACGAAACTTCGGCAAACTGTAGTAGTTTGTTAGTGTAGTACTATCACTATGACCGTGACCGCGACGTGATCATTTCGTTTGCGCGTCCACATCACGTGTGTACATTGTCGTCGTCGTGTCGTTTCCATTCGTACGCGAAATCGTTTAACCGTTTTTTTTATTATTATTATTAAATCATACGTGCGCATTGTATCATATCCGTACGAATATCTAAAAATAGTTAATTGAAGATGATTGATTTTTTTTTTTTTAATCGTCCGTCATATACGTGTGACACGATACGGCGCGATTTGTTTACGTCGAGATTTTTTAGACGAATCTCGATCTCGACGTTCGAAATCGATTCGCTATGTCGAACCGTTCACGGATATATTCGTGAACGGAATCGTGGGTTTCCGCTGACAAACGACAATGACCAATAACGTTGAATATATCAAAATACGACGAGAGAAAAAAATTGCAAAACGAAAAGCACAACGAAATCCAATGAGAATTATTTCTGTTTTCCGAGACACACGCGATGCAAATAAATACTTGTAATGGTTCCGGAGGACGTGAAACGCGTATACGAGTACATAATGCTTCGTCTCGATATAAAATTATGGGCTGCGTTAGCAAGTGTTATTATATAACAATTAACATAATTGATCGGTAACCCTAGGTAAAATCGGTTAACGAGCTACAGCGCGTGTTTCGACGGCCGTTTTGTATGTTAACAAAAAAAAAAAAAAAGTCCACTCTACACACAATTTAAACGACCGTGTACAAGGCGTCCAAGTCTAAACGGTTCTCATTTACTTGTTTGCGTATGGTACGCGCGCGAGCTTTAACGACGAGCCAAAAGCGTTTCGAAAAATACGTTTTTTGTTGTCTAGTGTTGAAACGCGAACCGTATCGACGCGGTTTTAAGCCAGATTCACACTCGCACGACACGGCACGACACGACACGACAGACAAAAATCATGTTCAATTCACACACGACCGACAAGAAACGACAGACACGCACTCGGTTGATTCCAATTTTCGTGTCGAACGGTCGGAAATTGTTTCCAACACGTTTCGAAATTTAAAATTTGAAGATTTTACAGCGATGACATTATTGCTCGACGCCGACGGGGAGGAAAATATTGACCGTGCGGTAGTCAAAAGACGATCTATATGGGTTCACGACATGGCATTTGATCCAGACACGCGGCTCCGGATTTGGAAACGTGGACCGAGACCCTAGGCCCATCTATAATGGTTAGGTCCACGTTTTTCAGTCGCACGTGTCTGACATTGGTCCACTACAAGTGCATTCGACGTGTTCACTGAAAAGGGCGAAAAAATGTGTTTTAAAATCACAACGAACGTGCACACAAATAACGTAAACTATATGTTTACATTCGTGGCCGTACGTTTTTGCACCGTGTTGTGAGATTTCAATCCGTGTTAAAAAAAAAACGCACAAAATAATACAAAGAAGAAATCCGGCCCCGCAGTGCACTCGTGTACGCGAAGAAAACCAAAGACGTGCAGAACGAAAACGTATCCGCCCGTCGTGTCGATCGGTTTCCAAAAGCGGCACGTCTCCGCGACGACTGCCGCGTAAAGGGAACTCAACCCTATTGTTGTTACTACGCAGCCGATGCGAAAACCACGAAAGACACGAACGAACAACAACGTGTAAAACGCGTCCGGGGATACGTTTCCGGTCGAAAACCGTCCGATATAACGATTTGTCAGTCCGGGCGTGGCTGTTGGGCGCGACAGTCGTACACTTTTACGTGTTCACAAATGTCTAATTACAACACGAATAAACGTCGCTTTGTGTTTGGGTCGGGACGACGTTTCGTTTCCGCACCGTATTCTCCGCGTGATTTCCTCTCGTCGCACGCGAACCGCGAAATACCGCAGACACACGGCGTCCTACGTTTCGTGTTTCTCTTCCGTCCCGTCCCGTCATCGCGTGTAGCGGCTATTTTAATACGTTACGGCGACCGACCGACCGGCAGGCAGAGAGAGCGTACAGGACTGTACGACGACGACGACGACTATGACTATGATGGAAATTGGCCGCGATATCCGTACACGCGCGTCCGTGACCTTCGCCGTCAAGGTCATTCACCGGCACTTACGTCGGTACGGCCGCCGCCGCATCATTGTACCGCTTCCCGTACAACACGCCCGCCGATAACGTTACGCGACGGTCGTTATCACGCCCCGTCCTCCCCGACATCTCGTGTTGCCGCATTTTTCACGGCCCCGAGTGGAACGGTCCGAACGTTTTTCCAACTGTATCTGTCGATGAAAAGAAAATGCAAGAAAACGGGCACGCCGCCGCGTCCGTAATACTAGTGCAGGGTTCCGGCAAGGAGGTATGGCGTTTTTTGAAATCATCGTCGCGCATTGATTTTCGAACCGATTTCAAAATGTATTGGTTTCATACAGTACTCGCAGTTTTCAAAAGAAAAAAAAGAACTAGACGGGTGCCGAAATTGCCTTCCAAGCATGGAACCCTTTGAATGTCTCGCGTTACGTTTTCGGAAAGCGCCTCAAGGGTACGTGGTTCGCTCGTGTAAACGTGAGGCGAGCAAACAGGTCCGGCTACCGAGGGGACCACTCCATGTCGGAGGCGTCCTGGGAAATGCTGTCTTAACCCCCTCCCCCCACCGTTGTTGATGAGCCGCTGAGGCCAAACTGTGTTGAAGTTGATGCGTCGTCTTCTTGCCTCTGGCAGCAAACGGTAACGATCTGTGTAAACAGTTACCGTTCGTCCGTTTTCACGAAAAAAACAACGTCCGATAATGCACGTTCCACACCGAACAGTTACCTGGTCGCGCGGTGCATAGGTTTATGATGCACTTGTTGCACTTTTTTTTTTTTGATTGGGTGGTGTAATAATAATCGCACGAACTTACACCAAGTTTCACCAATAAGAAATATTCTCACATCAAAACTCAAACATCGAAGTCGGGTGTTGCGATAATAATTCATCAGGGGTGCCTTTACCTCCACGGGTCTTCATCAGCTGTGCTTGTAGATTAAATTAATCGTTGAAATTATTATTTCACAACCGTCAAATAACGATTTGAAATAACCACAAAAAAAAAGCCTCCGGAGTGGTAGAACCTAACCTCCCCCCCTTCATCCGCGTAAACACGCCGTCGGTTTGCCGTGATGTGTCTGAGCACCGCGGCCCAAAACGGTCATTCCAAAAACACCGTGTAACGTTTTGGTCGGCCGCGAATTTCGGTTGGGATTAGTGACGGCATTCGTGCGGAATGCACGCGCGATAAACGTACGTCGTGATAAACGTGCGCGTGAAATGCAAATTCAACACGTCGGCCGGCGTACACGCGATCCTATTATTAAACTATAACCGCGGCTTTCAGAGCGCCCGTCACTATAACAATAACGACAATAACAATAATAACAACAACAACAACAACAATAATAATAACGGACGACGACGAAAAGGACGTTTCTTTTTTTCTCTGCGCACATCACACGCGCGGTATTTAACCGTCGCAATCATATAATTGTCGATCGTTTTGTGCACGTATACGTGTATTCTAACCCGTTATGAATATCGCATGGGAGGGAGTGGGGGTTTGGTGTTCGTAACAACGTATGGAGAAAAACTGAATAATTAATTCCGGCGGCTTAACAGACATTATCGTTACGTATCATTCTCGTTTTAACGGTTTAAAAACACGCGGTTTTCCGATTCGAAACGTCTTTGTACCCTCCCCGCGCGTACGTCGAGTTCTCGTTCCACTAGTCGGACGGATCGAAGGCCGTCCGACTAGTGGATTCGACGCTGCGCGTTAACAACGTCAACGGACGGACGTGTCTCGACAAAATCACGCGTACACAAAACCGTGCCGCCGTCGATTCGCCGGACGTCCCGTCACATCCGACATCCCCGGGTCAACGCCAAACTACTCCTCGTTAGGCGACCGTTAAAATGCCGCCAGTACGTCGGGGCCCTGAAGCCTCGAGAGGATATCCGCGAAAACGTCACGGACAATTTGCAACGCGCACGTAACCACCGTAACCGGGTCCACGACGATCGGCCACTCGAGGGTAAACGCACCCGGAACGATCGCGAACGTAGACATCGGTTGATCTTCTTTTCGACTGCGTGTCCGCTCACACGTAGACGGTACACGTGTAGGTCTGTCGGACGTCACAAGACTAACCTAACGGCGGTGATGACCGGTTGCGACCGCGTGGTCATAGTTAACGTCGCAGACGGGACGCGGGTACGAACCGCGAGGACAATAATGACGAGATCGCGAAATAACACCACAAATACGTTACGACCGACGCGATTTGTTTTAGCCAATGCTTTTAGGTCGTTCGTCGGACGATTGCTATGGGGTCCCGCGGCTGCACACGACGTTTTAGGATTTTGTTTTCTCGTGGTTTTTTTTTTTGACACCGACTGCTACGATTCCGGCTGCCGTTTGTTTTTCAAATCCGAGATCAAACGCACCACCCGCCCACCCGATGACGGTCGAAAGCCGACATTCCGGACACGCACGAACGCACGCGTATTATTATAATTCGTATGGGGTTTTTTTTTTTTTTTTGTCAGTTAAGTCGATTACACGTGATGATATCGCGTTATCAAATCAAAACCGCTTCAAGCGACGCGCGGTCGAACGTCTGATTACATTTCTACGGCCGCGGTGTGTACGCGCGTTACGTAACGTGATTTTGACGAGTCCGAAGAATTCTGACGATCCGGATCTCGCGCGTCGTTCGACCGACGCGGTTTTTGCCGGCATGATGAATAATCGCACGATTTTCGGTTTGCAAGTCTCGTCCCGGGGGGTGGTTTTTTATTTTTTTAAAACATGAATTATACAATCGATTATTATCCGTCGCCGAATGGTTTAGCGAACAACGTTGACGGTTTCGTACGTGTATTTTTGGGTTCGCTTTTTTTTGCAAGTAGATTCGCGACGCGTTTGTTGTCGTCGGCAACAGCGTTTCGACTGCGCGGTGCACGACCGCGTTATTAAGTCGAATGTTTCGGAAAGAAAATCGATTACTATCGTCCCCGGCAGTGCAGCGTGCGCAGGCATCAGTCGGTCCGTTCGTGAGTTGTGTTCGTTCACGTGCCCGCCCTCGTGGTTATTGTTTCGGACGCGATGTCGATTACGTTACACGCGTTTTTCTTTTTTCTTTTCTTTTTGTGATCGTCTCTAAAAACCGCGGTCTCGGACGTTGCGGCCCGCGAACCGAAACGTATTTCGTACAACGATCGTAAAATCGTGTCTGTCGCGCGTGTTCAAATAAATCGTCTAAAAGTCGCGTATCGCAACGTTCCGTTCCGACGTTTGGCGTCCGGAAATATTGACGGCCCGGCACAAAAAATAAGGGACGCGTCGACCGCAGCCCAAAAACGAAAACAAAATTTTGTTTTATATTCCGTTTTTCCGGATTAATGTTCGTCGCGTTTTTTCACAACAGTAATTTCGTAATAACCGCGAGCAAAACTTACAAACAACTGATTCGTTCACATTCTTATATGTAATTTTAACAGTATGTCAAGCGCATTTATATCTACCCTACGTTTTGTCTTTAGACGTTAAACCCGTAAAGTTTTTTTTTTTTTGTGAAAAAACCCGTAGGGTAAGTTGAGTTTCAGACCATCGGTCTAAAATATGAATCGCGTTTTAATGTTTCCATTTCCGACAGGGACGACCCGTAGAGAATATACTCGTATGTGTTCATTTTTTTGTATTGTATTTTTTATGATCCGAACTCGATATCTCGCGGTCCGTTCTCGACCGTCCGTGACCGTCCAATGTTACGTTGGACCGCGTTCGGTTATCGGTGCCGAGAGCCGCGGACCTCTTGTCGTCGTGCTGCGGTGCTCGAGGACGCGGGAACACGTGCCAACAATACAATTCTCCGCGCCGCGCCGTCCGGCGGCGCTATTTTTAAACGTACCGTTGTTATTAATCATCGGAAATGTCTAAAACGCGGCCGCCGAAACGGTTCACGGTGCCGCCGACGCGATGCGCACGTGCGCTATTTTCATCGTAAGCCAGCCCCCATTGTGATCAACACGCGCGCACGTGTTATACCGTTATCAAAAATATATTTTCGGAATCGTCTGGTCCGTCGCGCCGTCCGCTCGGAATCCCGACGTTCGTCTTTTTGTTACGACACAACATCGTCTGCGGCGGAAACGTCGTCACCCGGGACGACCGTATGAAAATACCGCGTGTGTGTGTGTGTGTCCCTGCCGGAAAAATCCGAACACTTCCAACCGACTACTGTGTTAGCACAGTTCGTTTTCGTCGTGTTTTTCACCGCGGTGATCGCCGTAGACATAAAATGTTATTAGGTTATCGTTAAATTACGAAAATATTGATCGGTAAAAAAAAAATCGATGATAAAAGTAAAAGTTATCGTGAAGTCAGTGTCTGTGTTCATTCCTCCATGGACTCATACGTCGGCGATGAAGTTCGTTTGTATACTGCCGGCGAACGTGTAACACGATTAGGGATGGCAATGTTTTCGTGAACATCGACGTGTCTCTTTCGAACGGCGGATGCTGACAACGTCGAAAGATCAAATAAAGATCGATGAATTTTGGTAAAACATGGGGTTAGTTTTAATACAGTGGAAATAATCGTTCTTTGCCGTAGTCACATCAAGAAGACATGCAGTGCCTGTCGAACCACAAATATGAACACCCGACGTTGTCGACGATCAGTTTTTTTTTTTTGGAGGAGGGTGTAATAATAATCACACGAACTTACACCAAGTTTCACCACCACTGTGTAACAACGAAATATTTTCACATCAAAATTCAATTAAAGAGAGTAGATTAGTAGAAAGAAAAGTAGATTAAATTAATTTTTTTAAAACATTATCTCACAACACTCGTCGTCATTATCCAACTGTCAAATAACGACTTGAAACAACCGCGCAAAAAAAAAAGCCTCCGGTGAGGAGGGGGTGTTGGGGTGAAAACCCTGTGCCGACCGTAAACACCGCCGCTGTCGACGACGGTATACGTTCTGAAAACGTTCGGTCTGCTTTTTCGACGCGCGACTGATACGGTAAGTGCGTTTCTCGGGTGCGTCTCGTGATCGTTAAAGACGGCCGTTTTCGATTTCCATGACGCGCGTAGGCCTATCGTGCTTCAATTGTTCAAATCGGGTCAGTCGGTCTTCAACAGGTTTTTTGCGTTCGTTATGCCCAAATGTTACGTCCCGTCGTCGGAATGGCACGTCGAACCGACCGGTCTCAGAAACGATAATCGAAACGTCCCTTCGAACGAGAAGCGTGTCATAAATGTCGCCGGGCGTGATACATGATTATTTTGCACGTCCGTCGAACAACCGAAATGCCCGCGGCGACGATTCCGGTTCGTTTAAATATACTTTTTTGTCGTACGACGTGGAAAATCTAACGTCCGAAAACAACGGCAGCCAGTATTCGATGTCCGGTTTCGTTTATTGAAAATTATTTATCGCGCTGACGTACGACTATTTTTTTTTTTTTTTTTAATAATAATGATTAGACCGAAATAACGCGAGTCACGGCTCGTTCATTATTTTTTTTATGCGCGTATGTGATCGATCACAAACCGTAATCTTCCGGTCGGTCAATCGAACGAGTCAATTGGACGTCATTTCGATCGCGGCCGTATAGCGGTATATTTACATAACTGATGAATTCCGATACACAACAAATCCTCGAGCAGTTACTGTACGTGATAAACACGACCGACGAGTTCGTGTTGATGATACAGTGACGCACGCGGGATTTTTCTCCGGGGAGAGTGGTTATGGTTATACAAATTAAAGAGGGGAATTTCGTAGGACTCTATGCAGTAGTAATACGGTAAAAATTGTATTAGTATATATTTGTACAAATAACATACTTGACGATCTATAAATGTTTTGTTTTCATAAATGCGAACCGTATCGTATACGAGGGCCGTCCAGAAAGTAAGGTTACAAATGGTCCTGTAGGTCCTGTCCTCCGAAGTCAGCACATCCGACGTGTAGGGCGCGACGTCCGTTTTCTGACTTTCCAGGACAATGCCGCGGAGTATTCATCGGAAGTAACGGAATCGACCAGTTCGTAGTGACGCTCGCCAACCAGCGAGATTCGTTCGAAACGGCGGTCCGGACAGTCGGGAAAGTCACGGCCACGGTGTTTGGGGATCGTCTCTGTACTTCACCGATAACGCCAGGGCCCGCACGGCGCGGATTCCTCACGAGAGCTGCTCGCCATCGTTTGGACGGGATTCGACCGATCTGGATTTTCGTCTGTTCGCCCGATTCGAATGGTCGAGAAACGTCGTTGCCACGAGGTCGAACAGTAGTTGCTGACGGGGACAGTTGTTGTATTGACGGGGAGAGGCGCACGGCACGGGCGCAAAACACTCTTCGACCGCCGCAGCTCCACATTCCGGATGCATTCGACGCGACCTCTCGTTCATCGTCATTTTTGTTGTCCGTTTTGATTTTTCGACCGATACGCCGAACTCCGACTGCCCCGCGTCTGAACGGTGTGCAACACCGCGTTTTATTACCGACACGTTTCGGTTAGCAGACGAGCACTTGATCCACATGTTTCGGTCGAAATTCGATTTGACCAGCGGCGTTCGCCAGAGAGTTCAATGATAACGGACCGTGTCTTTTTTTTTACCCCCGTGTTTGAGGTACGACACGCGCTAACACCCCCACAGCCGAGTGCCGTGCCCCGGCAACCGTGTGTCTTGTTTTGTCGTTTTTCATCACAATAACATACACAACATAAAATCGTCTTCTTTGAAGCCTTTACGCTGCGCATTCGCCAGGCCGACGTCGGAGACCTAACCTAACGTGACCACGTGTTTCTTGTCAACTCGAAAGCGTTCGACGGAATACCCTTGTGTATTGTGGCCACGATTACCCTCGTATTTTGGTACATCTACGCAAAGACTTTTTTTTCATCATTGACCACGCGACTAACTCGACTTTTATTAATCGTAGACTATAGACTGGTCGAGTCGGCTGTCCGACAATATTATCTCGAATTCTTTTAGAAACTTTCTGCTCGTTTCACGCGTCGTTGTGTTTGCACACGTCTCCAAACCGATCGCCAGTTCGGGTCCGTTCCACGGTGTTGTTTCGGTCGGACAAGCTGGTTTTCTTTAGTTGAAAATACGCACGTATAAATAACGAGTACCTATAACGATTCGACGATAATACGAAATGATCGATGCATAAAATGTAATTAAAAAATAATACGACATATATGTCAATATTTACATAAATCTATCGCGAATTTCGACGTCGGTGTTGTGGATCGCGTCCGTTAATCTCCCGCGTCCGATATTTTTGATTTATTATATATCTATATTTTGCTCGCGGTGCAAACACATTATCATAACATAACTAATACACTGTAATTACTGTTGTAATTTTATAACAACGTAATAACGATTCGCGTTAATATACGTACACGTATATACACAAACGCGCGTGCGCATATTGTTAAATTCTCGCCCGGCAACTCCTGTCTCGTCGTTTTTCAAACTTCCGTGCGTATATTACGTCAATAACACATCATTTGGTGGTGTTGCTTATTCGTCGTCCAACTCATCGCGCGTTTTTAGGTCCTCTCGGCTCACGTTGCCGGTACCCGACGTTTTCGTTTTGGATTAAAACCAAAAAATTGATGCATGTCTAGTCGACGTCGAAATGTTTCCGCCGGCGCGTGTCCGCGCGTACGATAACGTTATGTTGAAAGTCCGCGGATTCTTGGGGGGGGGCAAGGGGTGATCGCCCCCCCCTCCCCGTAGACTCTTGTTAAATTTTTTTATTAGTATCGTTATATAATTCTAACTCTTATCTATGATACTATAGAAATGTACAATTTAAAATGAAATTGTAGCTATGGGATTTTTCGGTTTTAACGTTTTTGATAACCAATAAATATAAATACCTCTTTTTATCAAAGTACATATGATTGTTTTCATATATGTAATGCAGTTTAATTATTGAACGATACGCGAACCTTAAAAATTGACGGGTCACACACAATATAATATACCTACAGTAATGGCTCTTAAATATCTCGAACATCTCCGTAGAGGACAATAAATCGTTCCGATAGCAGCCGCGAACGCCACGCGATTCGACATTTGATAAAGACAGACTTTTTTGTTTTTTCGGGTGTATCGCAAACGATGTCCAAGAAAACGTTTTGGAAAATATTTCATCACTCGATGCGACAAAATGAGGATTAAAGTTGTTTCGATTAAGATGGCCCCCCCCCCCCCCCGTAAATGAGTTCTGGATCCGCGGCACACAATGATTGTGAGTCGTCAGTGGGCATACGGCGTAGGGTAGGTACATCGTCCGCTTACTAGGGAGCGTGTATAACGACGAAATGTATGGCGCGTGTACGTCGTATTTATTTATAGGAACTTGCGCGGTAAGAGAGAGAGAGAGAGAAAAAAATGTATAAAAAAAAAGAGGGGGGAGGGAATAACCGAAGCGGGTTCGAGTGCGGCGGCACATGCGCGCGTACGCGACCGGGCACGGGATCGAGTTTAACGATGTGTCTGAAACAAGAAGACCGATATCGTCGTCCGCGCAAAAAACAGTTACGACGGCGTTATCGTGTCCGTCCGTCCATACGTCGTTTCGTTCGTTTTTCCCGACAGCCCGTGTCGTCGGGAAAATCGTAACGTGCGCGAGAATTATGACGCTGACGTGCGAATACGACGTTATAGAAACAACGCGTGTGTATAATATAATATATTGGTCGTGCGTACGTTTCCCGAACAGAATACAATATTATTATTATTGTTGTTATTATTATCATTATCGTCATCGTTATTATTCTGCGGCATTCTTTTGGCGCGCCGGTCGCGTCGCACGAAGAACTCGTTTCTCTCTATGGTTTTTTTTTTCCACTTCTTTTCTTTCCACTATTTGTTTCGCGGAGTATAAATACTTTCCGTATCTCGAAAAGAAAAAGAAAGAAAAAAAAAATCATTGTTCGCCGCGAACCGTATTTAACCGTGCGTGCGCGCGGCATCAAAAAACCATCGGTGGCGGGGTGGGGGGTGGATATATATTAAAAAATATTTTATCGACCTAAAGAGAGCGCTTCGTAAAATCATACCCGTTGGCGCCATTGTAAATAAGAATATCGAAAACTAAAAAAAAAAAAGCTGCGACTCCGCCGGACGCGAGTTACGGACCGCGCATACTTGGCGTTCGAAGACCGTACGTTTTACAATCAACGAAAACGCGGTGCTCGCTACGACGAGGGTGCGCGCCGCGCTAAGGTTGTTGGCCCTTTCGGGCGCGTAGAATACGATTTGCCCGCGTGCCGCCGCGACCTCGTCGACGGACGAGAGCGCACAACGCGACGCACAAACACATTAATACGCCGTGGCGGGCAGAAACAAGGTAAGAAAAAACAACACGCGCGTTTACAGTTATCCGTATCGTTTTTTGTACGCGGGCAGGTATGCGGTTTTCAGCTGCGCGTAATTACACGTACGGAGACGCAAGGCCGAAAATGATGATAATAATAATGATAATAATAATAATACACGCACGGGCGGTAGTCGTAAACATGTTTTTCTCGTATGCGTGTACGTGTATATAGTTTTTTTTTTTGCCCCCTATCGTCCTCTTCTTCTTTCACGTAATCGCAGTAACGACGAGACGTTACGAGGAATACAAACGCGTGTGCACAACGCCAGGGCGCCGTATTACGGTCCGGATAAGGTCCCGGAGGTGTGTTTTCAATCCGTCCGGCTCGTCGCCCGCGGGTTATTGGCCCGCCGGAGTGTTTGATAACAGCCACGCGCGGCGTTTGCCGGCCGAAATCCGTGAACCGTCCTCAGACGAAATGCGCGATCGGAAAGCATACGGCGGTGGCTATTTGAAAACAGCGTTCCAAATGAAACGTTCGAAACCGTGGACGTCCCGCCGCCGCCATCCATACGTTACCTGATAACCGCTAACCGTTTCAAACGACGTTTCACGTAAAACGAACGGCTAAAAACCGTTACACACGGGGGGGGATACGTCGCGGCGGCACACGACCGTCCGCTAATTATACGGAATTTTCCAAACGGTTTTGATCCACGAGTCCCCGGTTACATACATAAGCGTTCCTTCGGGAATCGCGTAGTAAAGTGACGTTAATTTTTATTTCGTTTCACACCCCACCCGATTCGAGCGCCGGACAGACAGAGAGGACACGGAGTCCAACGCCGGACGGCTCCGGTGACTTACTTCGAATTACGGCGTTGGACGTCGGCCAACGCGACGTGTGGTACGGGCCGGTGGCCGTTGTCCAAAACGTCTGGACTTGATGTTCGCGCGTGAAACTTTATGACACGTTTGGGTACGTTGTGGTGGATTACGGTGCTGCGGTCTGTCGTGCAGGTCCGGCGCGAATGGAAAACACACGCCGAGGAACGACGATTAATAATTCATGCCGATTGTTCGCCGAACAATAAAGCGGTTTTTTTTCTATACATATAAAACAAGGTTTTTGTATGCTAATATCTTGTACGTTACGTTTTCGTAACTTATATACGAAGTTCGACCGGATCGATCTTCTGTCGCCGACGCGATCGGACACGTTGTGATGTTAACGCGGCGTCCCGTACGCGTAGGGGGGATGACCAGATCATAAATATAAAAATACGGGACAGACGCGTATTCTTCTGTATTAAAAAAAAAAAAAATTCTACCATGTTATAAAATTAAATGTACTTTTTTATAGTACATTTGTTTAGCGTGATATACGTGAACGTCGGGGAATCAATCAGTCGCGTTACAATATCGTCAGATACGATTATATTTTACGGTGTAGACTCTAGCGAAGAAAAACTAGAATGATTATGATGTAATCGATAATGTCGACGTTTTTTTTATTATTACTATTATAATTAAGAAAAGGGACATATTACGCGTCCCGAGAGCATTTGTCGGGACAACGGGACGGACTTTTGAAATACGGTACTTTCGCGTTCGATACGTGTGGCCGCGTACGACGTGCATAAAAAAACACGTGATAATTATAATAAATGCGCGGCGAAGAAACCCCGTGAATAACAGAAGACGCGCTCGCGTTTAAAACGCATTTCGAATGACCATAATTAATTGACTTTTTTTTTTGTAAACTCGACTCGTAAACAATTGAAGTACATTTCAAATGCGCCGTAACGGTAATAATTGTCGTTTTGCAACGCACGGAAATGGGAATTTATCAAAAACGTACTTGCACGCGGCCAACCGGGACCGTACTAGCCGACTCGGAATACGACGCGATCTCGCGAATTCTCATGACGTCGTCTTCGAAAATAGAAGCCCCCAATGTCCACACGTATGTATGATGTATACGAACTCGCGGCGGTAGTGTTCGTAACGACCGAGATAATCGTCCGCGAGACCGTATTATTATTATTATTATTATTATTATACCGTGTGCGGTATACCGTTTGTTTGACGGCGGCGTCGACTTCCGGACGATATCCATTGCATTCGACGCGTAATGCACCTAATACAATGCCCGTGCGCATTACGATGACGACGTGTACAACACATAAATAATATACGTACGATAATAATAATAATAATGATGATGATGATGATGATGATAATAATAACGTTCGGCCGGACGAAATGCACCAAACGTAACACAGTCGTTGAACCAAATGTGTGACCTGCCAAGGTTATTGGCACTGCTGCGGCGTTCGTCTGCGCGCGTATACAAACACATCCTTTCCTCATTCCTCGGCCCGGTCGTTCCGTCCAAGGACGTCTCGGACGACGTGCCCCCGCGATCTTTAAAAAAGCCAAACCGAAAAGCGCACATGTCCGACGACGACGCGATTGACCGACGGTGTAAAATACGAATACAATGTCCTACCGGTTATGCATTCTCGCTCGCGGGGGGGGGGGGGGTATTATTTCTTTCGTTTGTTCCTTGTCTAACCTAACCGTTTCGTTTCCGGGGTCGGATGTCATCGTCACGCGGCCGCGGACACACGAAGACGGATTTTCGTAATTTTCCGTCGTCGTCGTCGCCTCGTTCGCTGATGAACCGGCACGACAAACAAACGAATACACGAGCGCACGCCCGCGTTGACCGTTATAGATACGATTGCAGATGGTCTACGACAGATGGCTTTTACTCCAGACCGATGCGAAACTCGGAGGCACGAAAAAAAAAGATTCTCGCGCGTCGTCTCATTTCGGTTGCGGTCGATCGTGCCCCGCCAGTTTTCTTGACGTTTGTCGCGCATGCGCGTAATGTTTCTGTTGCGGCCAATGGCGTGCGAGCGGACCCGCTCGTCCCCCCCCCCCACCCCGCTCCCAGTCACACCGCGTCTACGACTCTCGTGCACGCGCCGCGATCGGGTCATTTGCCGTTTGTACGCGCGCCGTGACGCACCGGGCCGGGCTCGATTTACATTGCGTGCACACACGCGCAGACCGGTCGGACTCAGGATCGGTATACCGAGGTGCAACCCGTTTCAAAGCGTCCAACGGTTGGTGACCGAGTAAGCATTTTATTGATAAACGTCCTCCGCTCGTACGGAATGTTTACTAACATTTTGTTTATTTTATTCCGATACAAACCTAATGCTCTGTCGGTCGAATCGGTTGTTTTATTGTATTTTAAAAACGGAATGTGAATCGCTGAGACGAATAAATAGTTTATTTTAATTCTAAATAATTATACTTAAGGAAGTTATATTTGATTGATTTTATGACGTACAGCAGCGTATACAGGTGTAAAATATAGATTCACGTGATAAATCATTAGAGAAAACAGGCTAACAGTATGAACTCGTTTGAAGAAATCGTATGAGTTATTAGTAATAACTAATATTTGTATTATATTGATGAACGTCGGTCTGGCGTAGGCCTTTTAAAACAATTGTTCACCGGCAGAGAGCCGGGCTTCGTTCGACGGTCGGTAAACGCTGCGCTCGTGCATATAAAAAATAACCTCGTCCCCGTGAACACACGCTGAACACCGAAACGACAACCGTCGGTCACTGTGTATTTTCGGAGACAAACAGCCGTGTCCGGTTCCGTCGCTATCGACGGCCGCACGTTTGTTTGTTGCGCGCGTAATACATTTTGCGTCGTCACAAACATCGGCTGTGGGTAGCGGGAACAGTGAGTGAGAGTTTGATTAATATTGACCATATTATCGTCGGCGTACGAACGATGACAACCGACGGGACGGAGAACGGATCCGCGGCCGCCGTGGAATTGGCGCGGCTGTTTGTGCCGATCGGTATGTTAAACGAAACGAAACGAAACGAACCCACCGCCGGGGCCTTTTGACCGGCGCAAACACGCCAACGGTGATAAACCGCCCCCCGCCCTCCGCGGCATTGTGATAACAGGCGCCGCGTTGACCGTCGGCTGTTACGTCGCGGGACTGAAGTCGATGGCCACCAGCAGCCGGTCCGGGCCGGGACAGAAGACGATGTACTGTCGGGTCGCGTTCCAGGGGATGACGTTCGGCGCGATGTTTTACGACAAGTTCGCGCGCACGCCGCCGAATGAATCGTTTCTCGGCGTTTTCACGTGTGCGCGTCCACGTCACCGTGAACGTTAATTATATCGTCGCGACTATGCGCGGGACGGACACTCACTATACATTGAATATTAACGGATATCTCACGGACGCGCGTAAAATCCGTGTTTACTCGACTCGCTGGTCGAGACGAAAAACAATAACGAAACGCGTTGTCGCAACTACAAAACAAAACAAAAAAATCCTACTAAATTGATACCGAAAACGGCGTTGACCGACCACGAGAGGATGTTGAAACGTACGATTGCGATGTTTTAAACGTGAATCGACCGACGCCGTTAGAAACGAAACGCATTGTTTACTTTGCGCACGCACGATGGAACCATTAGTGATTCTATCGGTTAATACCGGTACTAACCGGTTCGTAAAATTATAGAAATTAGGATTGAAAAGTGATGATTTATCAATTATACCGTGGCGTCATTATTAAACGCTTGATAATTTGTTTGGCCATCTTCAGCTTACGAGTAACAATGCCGATTATTATTTAGCCTCACTGATCATTAAAGTTTCATACTTTTTTGGTCTTTTACTGAGAAATTTTATTATCATTATTATTACAAACTTGAAAATCGATAGGAACCCAAAAGACCCGAAATTTTTAATTTATAATTACCTTATACAGTTCCGGTCCCGGTACAGGTTCTATGGAATATGAAATGTAGGTTCCCATATCGGTTCCGGTTCTTGAAATGCCCTCAGAGACCGGTTCTTTTGGGTTCGATCCCAATCCCTGGTTCTGTGGTTTGTCCCGGACGATGGAAACGACACGACGGCATCGAACGCGCTGCCAACGAACCAGCGGCGTCGAACCTATACTCAAATAGGGGTAGCCGCCAGTTCTATTTTGATAAGGTGGGTGGTGGTCGGCTGTCCGATACCAGTTCATAAACATATTTTAACACTTCAGGCGATATAATTTTTGTTGGTAAGTTTTTTAAAATTAATATTATAATTGATAACCTATAGCTATGATCGATTCACCAACACATAACGTATTATAAATTGTAATAATGGTGGTATATTTAGATAGGTAGGTAGGTATAACAAGAGATGGCAAACAGGTCGGTTTCAAGGAGTTATAATGAGTCGAGCTTATAAATTTCGATGTACTAAATACGAGATAACATACAAAAAAATCAAAAATGTTTCATTAGGTGAAGTGTTCTTAAATTTCAATTAGACGTGTACCTCGTCGTATCACATACGTATGCATAATAATATGGAAAAAAATTATACATATATATATATATATATTACAAATTAACGTCTGCGATGATGTAGTGGTGGACTGACTCCAGAGTTAATTTTGCACCTTCAATTTAAATCTAGATTCGGTGCCACTGCCCCAGAGCGAAAACCAAAACGCTGAAGTGCGGTGCGACGTGCGAATCCCGTGTACGAATTCGATGTGCGTTTGTTGTTTTCCTATCGGAAATCAAGAAATCGATTGACTTTATTGACGTACAGAAAGAAAAAAAGCACGGCCATTTTGTAGACACGAAAACTGCCTACCGAAATACGACACGTATTTCCAGCGCCGTTAGTTAAAAAAAAAAAAAAAACCCGCGACCGCGCGTACGTACACGGGAACTGTGGCCGTACGGGGTTCGTGTGCATAAACGCGCGTCGACGGAGATCGACAAAGATCGACGACGGTGATCGATATAGATCGTCGTCGTACGGATGTCTGACCCCGATCGACCGCCGGCGTTCGGTACGACGTTCGCGGAACGGCACGTCACTGTCCCGCGCGAATTGTAATCGTTGTCGACAGGGAAATCTATCGGCCGTGTGTTTTTTCTTATTACGCGCCGTGTCTCGCATTCGAATTCCGCGGCCGCAGCGGGAACGCGTTTTTTCGCGGCAGGTTGCGACGTTTATCATATGTTTTCGTTTAAACGCGGGTCGACTAGCGGTGACTAGCGTGTCTCTCCGCCTCAGGCATTTGGTCTGATGAATTCAATTTATTGTTGACCGTTGGGTTCTTCGGACGTACGTGATTTTCATAGCGGTTTTTTTTTTATCGTTCCGCACGATATTTCAAAGTCGTTCGTTTCGGACCCAAAGCGGAGTGAATGCGGACGGAGTAATAACAGCCGTGGCACAAAGCTAAAACCCATAGGCTACATAGTCGGCGTCTGCTGGCGTGTTACGGCGACCGGGCGGTAATATTAAATGTACATTATTTCGTCGGAAAGCGAATAGAAGTGCTTAGACGTTTGGAAAAAAATAGGCAAGGGGACGCCCTCGCGTCCGTCCCCGCCACCTACCGCAATTCAACCGCCGCCGCGCAAATCATGACCGGCCGACTTCGCGCGCAGTCGAATGCAGTAAATATTTACGTGTGCACGCAGTTACGCGACGGTGACGAGAACGCCGCGTACGGAATCCGAGAAAGAAACGATTCTCTTTTCGTTTCGACGTACGACGTGTTGGCGCGGAGACCGCGATCGTATCTCGACGTGCCCGCGGGGCTCAGAAAAATTGGAAAATTTACGACCGCTCCCGCGAAGGTCACCTACTGCGGTCATCGGGCGTGTATGATTTATGTTTACGGCGGAGACGCCGTGACCGGTGCGCGCCGTTCCGAATGGTATGGCAGACGATCCGCGGCGCGGAATAAATGGCGAGAACCAGCTGTTAACCAACGCTGCCCGCGAACGGTAGAACATGTATATTTATTCAGAAGAAGAAGAAGAAACGACGACGACGACGAATGACCAACAGATACGCATATTTTATTACAGGGTTGTGTACGAGACGAGTGTTTCCAACGATTATTAACGTAACGTCGTTAGCGGCCGACTTTATTTGAACTTTTTGTAACGTCACGGTGTGGAGTCCATGACCACCAAGACCGGGCGTTTTTTTATTTTTTGTTTTCTTACGTGTTTTATCGAAACGGCTTTCGCCAAGCGTTCAAACGTGTCCGTAAATGGTATTACGAAAACAATTAAACAGTCTCGGGGAGGATTCGATTCGCGTTCGGAGGTCCGATCGCGACGAGTGCGGAGGAAGTACCGCGGTGTGGTCAGGGTCGTGTTCGGACCGGTTTTCTCGGGCCATACGTCCCCGGAGCCCGGTCCCAAGCCTATGTTTTAAAGTGTTCATTGAAAACTCGAAACCCTAAAAACGAAAAAATAACGGTGGCCCGGAAGATTTAGTTTTCGTGCGCTGTACAGATGGTCGCGTTCAGATATGCCGCGGGACGGCGGAGAGCGGTAAAAAAGAAAAGAAAAGAAGGAACAAGATCAAAAAAAACAAAGAAAACAATACGGAGGAGGACGAAGAAGAGAGAGAAAAAAATTAATAATATCGAATCGCGTTGTTGGTCACACGACGATTGTCGGCGGCGGACGAGTTTTTATTTTCCCGCCCGCGCGCGCGCACACCTGTTGCGTCGGCCCGTCCGTCGATTTATTTACGCGCCGCAATTAACGACACCGGCGCGCACGCGAATTTTTTCGTACCGTAAAAAAAAAAAAACGGTCCCCACCGTCCCCCCCCCCCTCACCGGACGTGCGCGTGTGTACGTCATTACGTTTACGGTATAAAATAATAATAACGACAACAATAAAGAAAAGAACAAACAAAAAAATCCGTTCTTAATTAGCGGTCCTTTACGTGTTATTCCAGTCTGACAATTAGTCGCGTACTTATTTTCAGAGAGAGAGAGAGAGAGAGACGAGGTTCAAGGACACTTATATACCACGGTGTGTGTGTGTGTGTGTGTGGTTACGGATAATCGGGTGGTTAGGTACTCGCGCGACCGTATCGTCGTGATTTGAAAACCGGCGAGTTTTTCCGCGCACACTGAAATGCGTGCACTACCAACGGACGTCAAACTACACGCGCAGTTATTTTGTTGTTGTTGTTGTTGAGAAAACTTACATTTAACATTTCATAAACACGCGTTGACGTACGTTAGAACTATATGCGTTCTGTTCATTAACGTTTCGCCGTTTTCGTTAATTTCGGTCTCGCGCGATAACGTAAACGTCCAACAGCAACGGATAGCGATAGTAACTCGGTGTTATCGAAATAGTTATCGATTCGGTCGAATCATCATGATATTTACGAGTTATATCACGATTATATTGCGTGAAAACAAATGTCTATGATCAAAAATAAATACGCGTACGAGAACAAGAGAACAAATATCTCTGAAACATTGCCTAGATTGATTCTTTGTATATCTGCAACATTATTGTCTTCAAGTTTTGCATTTATAAGCCCATGCTGTATACAAACGGAAACATTTACCAGCAGCTACACGATCAGCTCGTTAGCTATCACCAGCCTAAATTGCATAGAAACTAATGTCGGTTTTTTAGAAATTATCACCTTCTTTATTTTTTAACGTAATTAACGAATTTAAACGCATACGAGTCCGCGTTAAGTGAGACATTTTATGTCTTATGTGTGAAATTTTTTTTTCAAATTCAAACTTAAATTTTTTCAAAACCGAAACAATGGTTGCCATGGAAACAAACCATAAGGGAGATTTAGGTTTTTTTTTCTGTAACGCTTTTTCGTGACAGTCCCCAGTGGCTATCTTAATTTAGGTAACGCTTTTCGTGGACACTTTTTCTGTTTTTTAACGTGCCAAAGTAAAGACATAAAATGTCAAAAGCTTCTCGAGGGAACCGCCGTTCGTCCTTCCCGTCCGCAGAGCACGCCACGAAGCGTTCTCGTCAACGGTTTTCGTCGTCTCTATCGCTCGTCGCATGTGTCGTGGCGTTCGCATTTTGAACGTCACGAATCTGTTTTTAAAACGACGGCATAACGAATGAATCCCACGACGAACGTGGAACATCGCGGACGAACACGAAACACGGAATCGCCGCGTAACATATCCGTGTATAAATCATCCAGCCCCTGCAGATCTTGCGCGTGCTCGTAAAGGTGAACGGGTAACTTCGCCAGCCTTCAACGTGTCGTAAAATTTATGTTCATGATGTTATTGTTGTCGTCGTTACGGGGACGACGCGCTCCGACGTACGTAAACGTCCGAGAAAAACGGTGTTTAAAAACGGTGTTTTCGACCCGTTCGAAATTATACATTATCCGTCTCTCGACGTGGTCGTGTGAACGGTTCTGGAGGTCGACGCTAATTTCGTATTATTTGCAAGCGTACACACATACGTTACAAAACGTCCGGACAAATGCGGTCGCGCGCGGACGGCAATCGGATTTTCGGTCCCGGGTCACGCCGATTAAAAAACGGTACGCGAGCGTCGGACAAAACGAACCCGGCGGAACAGAAGACGGAACTCCAGAGGTTGTGGTGCGCGCGTTTAATGAACCGTGAATCGGCGGGCCGTCGACAACGACGTCGATTCGTGTGTACGGAACGCAACGGGAATGTCGACCGTTTCTTCACGGGCAACGTCGAGTCGTACGATGTCATTACGTCTAATAAACGCGTATTTATCACGTGTATCAGTAACTGTTTTATCGACGTTTTCAAACATTAAGACACGCTGATGTTATCTATCTCGATAAAATCGATTGCCGTTTAATACGACTTTTACGTTTTGATGATTTTAAAGTGAGGTGTTTAATATTTCGCCCCAAAAAAAAACGTTTCACGGGGGTACGGCCACACTGGTCGGAGAGTACGTTTTTTCGGCCCTTTTCCGAATACGTCGAACACGCCATTCCGTTTCCGGCTAATGGATACGAGATTATTTCACGTTAATCGCGTCGTTGGGCGGCAGACCAAGTTGGTTAAGGTTGTTTTTGGGATATCACGGTGACGTTCGGTCATATCGTACGCGCGCGCACACGTAAACAGAGTCTGAAAAAGCTTTCGAGCCCGACTATGTTTTAGAGCAAAAGTAAATGGCGGAGACGAGGCGCCCTCCCTGTCCGTACGTATCGACTGACGAGTACAGTTATTCCGTGGAAAATAAATGAACAGAGCATCAATAAACAGTTATTCGTGTTTGTTTTCTGGTAAAAGCGTTCGGGCCCCGTATTCAACGTCAAGCCCACTCGATCCGTCGTGTGATACATATTTCTAAAACTAAACACACTACAATTATATCGGATCATTAAAATGGTCGCTTTGCACTGGTCACGAACACACGATAGCCGGCATATACCGTACAGTAAAATACGTAAAACGGATACAAACACGGTTCGAGATGGCTTCCGTCCTTCCATCACGTTTAAGTCCGTGCGCATCACGTTTTCGGGAGCAGCGAATTTTTAGGGGTTCCGTTTGAAACGACGTTACTACTTGTTTTTGAAACATTCGATATTCGATGTTTCATTTCACGGTTTTGGGAAATGAACACCCCGTAACGAGTTGTACGTTATTATTTTGTAGCCGTAGATAATGTTGTTGGAAGTCAGAACGGGCGGGGGTGTGGGGGGGGGACAACAACAAATAAACTAGGGCGACGGAATTCCAAATACATCACCGGTGAACACAACGATCGATATCGCGGACGGGACGCGAGAACGGGGTGGGGGGGCCGTCGACCGTAATCGCGTTGCGCACATTTCGCGCGGCCGGACGACGACGGGAACGGGAACGGGGATTTCTCGGGACGGCGCAGAAACGGGAGATAAAACGAAAATACTATTGCGTCCCGTACGTCCGTCGTGCTCCGGGAGACTGCAAATAATCTATTGTCGAGTTTGGTGCGCGTGTGCGTTAATCGGATTACGGGCGCGGACCGCCAACCCAAGCCGGTGTGTGCGATGTTATATGAAGTTGTCCCGTGGACTGCTGCGAGGGTGAAACCGGTGAAATGTCCGCGCGTGTTAAATCTCTCAGAAAAGCCGGAAAAATCGATTCCATCCGCTCGCGCGTACCAGGGTGATTTGTTGTTTTTATCGCCAGCCGACCGTGTTGCGTCGAACTACTACCAGGCCAACCTCTGGTCTGGCGCGAAATCGTTTTTATCCCGTGGCACCGAGGATTTCCCGAAACTACAAAAACGGTGACGGGACGAGATTCGCATGGAAATCGTGTGGGGGGGAATCGTCACATCGGGAACACGTTGCTGATAGATAGGGAACGCAGGAGGATCGGGTGCGAGACGGGACGGTCCTGAGAGTCACCAGAACCAGACCAATATAAATCCGGCGAGACGGGCTTACGGATTGCGCTGCGGTTCAGATTAGTGTATACGAAAAATGGGGACGAGCACGGGCCAAAAGCGGAAAGCGTTTTTCAAAAAAAAAAAATTGTGCGCACGATCGACTTAGTGAGGCGACGGCTGCAAAACGTTTAGCGGTGTATGATGTACACGTGGGCACGTGTTCCGTTTCTACGTTTGCCACACTCGGGACGCAACAACACGCGCGGTCACTTCCACCAGTCCGGGCGACGGCGACCGCGGATTTTCCACGTTTTTAACAATCGGGTCGTTGTTGTTATTGTCGACTTGTACCCGTTGTTCGTATTTTCTTAACCGGCGGTCGAGACACATATTCGAACGCGTCGAAAACACGTCGTCGTCACCGATAACGGTCACAGTCAACACTCGCCGCGGACGAATAATAATAATAATAATAATAATGTCAACGGGTATTTGTTTTGCGCCGCGTGTGTTCCGAACGAGTGGAGAAGGCGCGGCCGTCGTATACGTTT
Source organism: Schlechtendalia chinensis (assembly GCA_019022885.1). Classification (NCBI taxonomy): domain Eukaryota; kingdom Metazoa; phylum Arthropoda; class Insecta; order Hemiptera; family Aphididae; genus Schlechtendalia; species Schlechtendalia chinensis. The sequence goes on from CM032341.1 coordinate 7,791,588, forward strand.
CGATAGCGATGGAAATCGTATTTAAACGAGACGACGCGCCCCGGCGTTTTCGTCACCGGACCGTTTTGCGTACGTTAAACAAACAAACAGCGGACGTGCCGAACGCCTGACGGTCGAGTCGTCCACGACCTCGCCGCGTCCGACGGTCCAATATTCGCGTCAATAGATCGACCGGCCGTGATGCGATCTCGTATATATACGTATACGTATCCCGACGACTGGTTTGGTGCGTGCAACGACCGAGATTTTATTTCGTTTTTATAAAACGATTAGTGTCCGGCAGTTATAACTCGAGAAATGCACGCGACGTCGATCGTAAAAGAAAAAAACCGTACGCACAACCGCGTTTTTACATAATACCCGCGACGTACGCGTGTTTTATATTTTATTTACAGTTCTATTGTGCGCGTGGCAGTTTTCTGCGTTTATGTCCACGCCGGGACGTTCGCGCCGACGGTTTTCATGCGCGCACACGACGTGGAAAAAAAAAAACTCTCCGGAAGAATTCACCGTGGAAATTTATTCGAAACGTCCGCGCGTATCGTTTCCCGTCGTAAATAATTACGAAAAAAAAAACAACTTCGGACTTTCAATCCCGGCCGATTGTTTCCAACCCCGTCGTCGTCGGTCGTCATTATACGCGTGTATGCGAACATCGTTGCGGCGTATTGTCGAGAATCTTCCTTGTACACGGTTTCCGTTTCGCGTATCTTCCGTTTGTTTTAAACGTCTACGTTTACAAGCACGCGCGCGCAATGGTCGAATTCGCACCCCGAACCGTTTGCAAACCTACGGTCGCGTCCTCGACAAACGTTTTTACGAACGGCGCAGCTGGCCGAGAAGTTCATCGCTGTCCGTCGATTCGGAGCGCGGAATATATGGTGACGTGGAGTTTACGTCGTCGTCGAGTTCACAGGACAACGTAACGTACAAGCGTTGGTCGCGTTTGTGGACCGACAAACAGTGGAAAACCCCATAGGCCATAATCCGCATCAGCCGCCGGGGTGATCAATAAACGTATTGCTCGGCCGTCGCGGATGATCCTTCGACGTGAACGTTGATCGTTGAAAACATAAGTCATAGCTTAAGCATATAACTTCGTTTTATTAAATCATTAAATCTATTTCTATTTTTTTTTTTGCCGATTTATTCAATACTTCATCTGTGTGACCACCACTGTTCATTTATAACATACACTTTACGTTAGCGTTTCAAGATTTGGCGTTATACGTGATTTTTACGTAAACGATCACACATTGTTTTGCTATAACGTTCGTATCAAATAACGCACTGAACTTGTTCAATACGCTCTTTGACTTTACATCCCGACAATGAATCACTAGTACATAAATATTGTACATTTTACGAACAGCTGCCGCGATTCCACGCTAAGCTAACCGTAAGTAAGCCCAACAAAATTAACTTTAATTGCGTTTCTACGGTGAATTGGTCGTTAATCGTTAGTTCGTACTATCGACCATAATTTCTGTTCGTCCATATTCGCATCTCTGTGTGGTGTATCGTGTACATGTCCGAAACAAACGTTGATAAATGGACTATGTAAGTTTTGGTTTTGTTTATAGAAACAAATATCCGTTGTTGTTGCGTAGGCGGAAATCCACGGACAATTTGGATTGGGGAGGGACGGATGATTCGTACGTATATAAGAAAAGTATAATTTTAAAAACCTTATATCGCCTTAGGAAATGTGGAAAAAATCGAGGGAGAGGCTAAAGCGGGTTTTTTTTTGGGCGGATGAGGTGGGAGCCCCCTCGTTTACGCCCGAGGGAAAATATCGTATTTCGAAACGCGTGAGGGCGCGGCAGATGTCGATTTCGCTTTTCGGAACGGAAAACCAAACGGCTCAGTAACGTGGACACACGCCGCGTCCCGTCCCAAGACAACAAATCACCGTTTTGTCACTTGCGGCTGTACCGTCGCCTCGGGCTTCGGGTCCGTCATTCCGCGGACACTCGACTCGACGACCACGCATGGTGGTCGTGGTACATCCCGTCTGTTTTGTAACCGTCGTTTGGTTCGGTACGACCCTTTTCGATTAAAAAACAACACAAGTAAACGTTATTGGTAGATGAAATTCAGTCAGAGGCGGGCCGAGACCCTGAAGGTTCTTGGGGGAGGCTTTGGACTAACGGGATCGACACAAACAAGCCACTTGACACGTCACGATTTTCAATTGTGAATAAAACGGACAACTCGATAACGTACGATATAACAAAAAAAAACCCTACTTCGAAAAAAATGCACTAAAAAGTGTGAAACGGTTCACGAGAATCGTGATTTTTCGATATCGGCATTTCGGCAACGATCACGACGACGTGAACAACGAATATTAAAAATCTTTTAGAACGTCGTAATAATTTTTTCTATTAGGCACTTTATAAAATTTTGCGTGGTCCAACAGGCCGTAACAAAAAACACAGCTCGAGTACAAAATTTCTAACGAACGTTTCTAAACACACACACGGTTAAACGATCACACGGAAACGAATCACCTAACCTAACTTTGCGTCGATACGGCGCGGACGGTTAGATACGTCGATTTATTTATCGTTCGTGGGACCGACGACGGGATGTGCGACGTGCGTCGTTATTGTTACAGTTACACATATTTCACGAGACAAACCGAAACCACGGGAACCGGGGAAGTCAAAGGTTTCGCGACGCCGAAAACGGGGAGAACGCGCGTACGGGTCCGGTACGAGTCAACGGACTTTCGGATCGTTGTCGAGAGAAAAAAATCAAATAATAATAATAATAATAATAATAATAACCTTCGAGGGTTAAACACCTCGGTAACCTAACCGCGTCCGTCATCCGTGTCTCGCTGATCGCCCGTTCGGATGTGGCCACGCGCTGCCGGTACGACAACGACGTCGTAATAAACAATTGACTTTTATTCTTTTCGTTTTTTTTTTGGTAGGGGGTATTACGTACGTTCCTACGAGAATTTCGTCAATTTTTCCGGTACGTTTATCAAAACGATTCCGCGACATTTATGGCCGCCTAACCCGCGCGGTACACCCTCTGTACACGATACGGTCGACCCCGCTCGCGTAATCGAATCGCCCCGAGTCCGGGCGGGATGCGAAATAAGTGTACGCTTGTGAGCTGAAAGAAGAACGAGAAAAACGAGAAAAAGAAACCGCGCGGTATCGTCGCGCAAAACTGGAAAACGAGTACGAAAACCGTATTGTTATTATTATTGTATTGTGCGGACGGTGGGAAGTAAAAACGGCCGGTGACGATACACACGGTAAATAACGATCGGTTAGCGTAGGAAAAAAAATATTGATAAAAAAATACGAACCCATTGAACCCGGCGCACGCTTGTTAGCGATGTAAAAAAAAAACAAAATGGAAATATAATCGAGAGAGAGAAAGAGAAAAATCATAAATACCGTATGGACGCGGCGTGTTATTGTCGTCGTCGTCGTGGTGCAATAGACCTGACCCGTGACCCGTTCGGTTTAACGACCGCAGCCGGGAAGACCCTTTTCGCCCGACGTTTTTTACCCGTTACAGACTCCGCCGCGAGTGTGGTTGTGTTTTCACGACGACGGTTTGGATTTAGTAGCGGACGATCATTATTATTATTATTGTTATTATTATTATTATTTGTATCGTACGTTTCCGTGTTGCGGAGTGCGCACGCGGCGGCCCGACACGAACAGGACGGTTCAAACCGGCTCGGCAACGTTCCCCCCGCCCACCCGCGCTGACGTCGAAATTTTTGAACGAACAAAAGTCGCGTACGTCGACTACAGTGCCGGTCAAACGATTGTTGTCGATCCTGCGATCGTAGAATACGCAGACACGTGTTTAATAACGACCGTTTCCGCGCGCGTAAAATTATTGAAATCAAATAAACGCGTGTAACCCCTACGGACACTCTAACCTTTTATTTATTTTTTTTTAAATCGACAAGGTTTACTGTCCGCTGCCCTGAAACCCTGTTGAGCAATACCTAAAGTAGTGGATCGCCATCGTTTGTTTATAAAAATTAATACATTTCTACACTGAGATGGGTGACCGGACAATCCCCGGCCACACCGCCTTTTACAAAAGTAACAATTGTATCGAGTACAGTGCCTACCGCTCTTCCCCTCACGGATTCCGTTTAACGGCGGCTTATGACCGTCCTACTCCTCCTCCGTACCCGTCACGGTCGACGCGAATTGGGCGACCGCTTGGCCGGAAATGACCTATAACGCGCGTAAGATCGTTTCCGGCCGATCCGGTGTAGGACCCGGTCGAAACAGCCGTTTACAGCTGGGTGAGATGGAACGTCATTTCGCCGTGCGATCTCCTCAGCCACCGGTCGAGTAGTAGCACGGTTAGGGCATCAGCGTCCGGGTCCGCTGCCGGCGGGAGCGTTCCATCTCGCCTACCCCCCGTGCTCACTCGGGTTGCCCAGCGTCGCCGGAGTTCCCGAAGGCGGACACACTAACCTAACCTAACATCGCGAAAACCGGACGATGATAACACAATCGACCCTGACACCGTACACGTTTATTCGCGTGTCAAGACGGATTTGTTTTTTTTGTCTAGAGCAGCGGTTCTCAACCTTTTTATATTCGCGTACCACCTATACGGTTTTTTTTTTTTTTTTGCTTATTGAAATGTATAAGTTTATTTTATACGTGTTTAATTTTATTTCATTAGGAACAACAAAATTATGACAATATAAGTATTCAATGCACGAAAAGAAATCAAATTCAATATAATATGTACGATTGTTATTACAATTATTATGGTGTAATTCAATGAGACGGTTGGTGTTGTTTTGAACGGACGACGACGTCAGTATCGGGCTCAACTTGAAGTCTTCAATAATGTTTAACGTTAACAATGATTCATTTCAATTTTTTTCTTACAAAGTGATATTTTCTTCGCGTACCGCGGGTTGAGAAACGCTGGTCTAGAGTAACACAGACCGGACCGGGTTATTCGCCTAGCCAGAACGAACGACGTCAATGGACCGTCTGCAACAGCCTTTCGGTAAGGTTAGGTTAGGTTCGGTCGATTTCGTGCGACGGTCGCCATTGGTTTCCTGCCTAGCAGCAGCGCTGTTGACGAACAAAAGTAACGTCGGCGCGAACGTCAGAGTATCCAAGGCGGCGGCCACACGGTTGGAATCGGCGACGCGCGGCCACACGGTTGGAATCGGCGACGCGTGGCCACACGGTTGGAACCGGCGACGCGCGGCCACGGGCGGTATGATCGTGGACGTCGCGCTGGCGGTGCTGCCGACCGTCGCGTCCGTCGCGCTGTTCGCCGGCGTCGGCACGCTGATCGTGCGCGGCGACCTGGTGGCCCGGGCGATCCGGGACGGTGTGCGGCCGCCGCGGACCGCGGGCCGCGTGCGGCCGGGGACGGCGCGCGACGCCGCCGCCGTGTCCGCGGGCGAGTGGACGGCCGCGGCCGAGACGCTGGCCGACGTTCCCGTGCCGCCGGCGGTCCGCGTCCAGGTGCTGTACAACCGCGTGCGCCGGTTCAGGGCCGACCGGCTGGCCGCGGTCCGCGCCCGGCTGCAGCACGCGGCCAAACGGCTGGCGGACACGACGCGCGCCGGCCGCGCGGCCCGCGTGGCCTACAAGTGAGTGAATGCGCGCTAAACGTCTGCGCGGGCGCGTCGCCGACTCCGAGGTTAGGTTTTACCACGTGCCCGTCGACGGATTCCGCAGCTACGTACGTTTCTCCACACACCCCCCCCCCCCCACGTTATCGATTTTTCTCGATTTTTTTTTTTTACAGGTAATTTGTATACTTGACATTTTTATGCCATCCGTTTAGCCGGAAAACTGATTTTCCAGAATGTGAACGTTTCTCCAGCCACTCTTAAAAATTATTCATTTATTATTAAAAATTATATTCATAATTATACCTACCTATAGAAAGGTACCATTCGCGTTTTGTTCTAAATGAATTAGATGATTAGAGACAATGACACACCGTTTTGGATTATCGAAACCGTTTTTAAAAACACAAAAATTTGAATACGCCTATTTGAGACAATAATTAACTGGCTATTCGAGCTGGATATTGAAAATCGGTTTTCCGAAAAACATTATTTGGTTCTAAGTATTAGGAAGGGTTGGAGAAACGTTCCTACAGCTCTACTGGAAAATCTGTTTTCCGGCCCAAACGAGTGGCACACAAATTCGTACTAATTATCTGTAAAAAAAAAAAAAAATTGAGAAAAATACCCCGTTCGCGACCGGTCGTATCAATGCCCCCGGGCGAGAGTGGTTGAAAGTGGTGATCTCGACGGAGTGGTCGGAACCCAAAAACAACAACGACTCACGTTGTTGTATCTCGTGTCCGATATCGTCGAGAGCGCCCGGCGGGGCTTTGATCAAAAACTGCCGAAGACGTTACGTGAAAATCGTTATTCCGTCGCGATTTCCAAAACCGACGGTCAACATCTCAAAACGTCTCGTCGAACGAGACCGGACGGATACGGTATTAGTCAGGCTCGTGTTATTATTATCCGTTTCGAATGTTTTTTCAATGTCGTTAGTATTCACGGGATACGGTTTTCGAAACGCGACCCCCCCACCCGAACCGTACGTCCGTTTTCACGTGCGTTTTCGTTAAACGACGTCCGGACGTCTCGCAGATTCGAACGGTCTCAAGTGATAGCCGCGACAACGAGACACGCGACGCGTCACGAGCGCTACGCGTCCGTCGAAACGGCGACCACGGCGACCACGACCGCGGCGACCACGGCGACCGCGTCGGAACACCACGTCGGGACGGTCGAGCCGGACGGCGACCACGCGCTCGGACGGCGGACGAGTGTCGACGGGCTGTCGGTGCAGCTGAAGTCGCTGTGCGAGCTCGCGGGCGAGTTAGCGGCGCGTCTGATGGCCGCGGCCGCGCGTTTGAAGGACGCGCTGACCTCCGAGACGTGCAGGAGAAGAACGACGATCGCGTACCGGCTGCTCCGGCTCGGTCTGTCCCGATTGGAGTCGCGACACTTGCGGCACGTGGCGAGGACCGCCGTGGACGTTTTCGACGGGTTGGTCGCGGTCGACGTCGACGTGTACTCGGTCACCGAGGAGACGAGTGTCGCGGTGACGCTGTTCCCCGCGGCGGAGAACGTTTGAAACGCCCGGCGACCGGGGGGACGGGATGGGGGGGTTTGGTTCTTGACGGTAAACCCCGTTTACGGTGTGTGTACACTAGAGCCCTCTGCACGAGCCTAACTTTTGAAGTCCAAGCTCGTCCAAAACACAATTTCGCTAATCATACCCGGCCCGATTCATTTCACTTAGATGAATACGGTCCGGCACAGTCCAATACGTTTCATTTTAATACAAACTGTACAGCCAGACCCAATCCGAAATTTCACCGAAATATTCAAACGGTTAATGACCACTGTTGTGCAGTGTAAACTATTACCGAGTACTATCTACTTATCTAGTACCTACATTGTGTCAAGTAAATAGTGAAGTGTAAAAAAAAAGTAGGTTAGTACTAAATCGATCTTCTTTTTTAATCAAAATACAAAATAAACATTTAATTAAAATGAAACAACAACTTGATATTTAAACGTACTGCTTTAAATAATTATCGAATGATAATTCTTCATATTTTCTTCTGATAGTCTTGTAAAAATAACAACGCGTCGATAGTCTCTGCTTCGAGACATTATCTTCTATCCTCAATTTCTTTCGACAATAGAAATCAAATGATAGATTAAGTTCAAATGAAATCATTTATCAATTGATATCATAAACGAAGCCCTGCTTTGCCCATTTAAACAAAAATTTATTGGTTCGGGGCCCTGCCCGAACAACTAACACTGAAGCCGTGCAGGGCTCTGGTATATACACACGTTCGGGTCGGGGGCGGGTACGAGCTAACCATACCTATTTTTTTGTACTTGGGCCACGAGCCATATTTACTGTTATTCAGGCCTGACACACGAAACGATATCACGGCTAGTATTGCAAATGGAAAGCCGTGATATGTATTGTCGTGTGAATTGAATTCGAACCGGTACAACTAAAACCCGAAAAAAACGCGCCGGAAAGCGTGAAATAATCGTGACGGGAATACCTCGTCGAAGTCGCCGGCGCTTTTAAGTAACGCGTAAGATGCTGCGATAATTATAAGCAAGACCGCCGCGTGCCGATTCGGAATGCGGCGTCGACTTCGACCAGATTTTTGTGAATTATTCACCACGCTTTTCAGCGCATTCTTCTCGAAATAGGTTTGTTTTTGTTTTTTTTATGTCACACATTGTCGAGTTCTACGTTTTCCATTTGAACCCGGACGTGCGGCAACGCCCCGTTGAACGTCATGATTTTCATATGCATTTCTGCGCGTCGTCGTCGTCGTCGTCTTTGGACAGTACGTTTTAACGGTTTTAATTTGTAGTTGATTTCCGTGTTACGACATTAGGTTTCGCGTTTTTGTTTTCAAATAGAATCCGTACGCGCGGCATCGACTAGAATAACTATATCGATTTTTATGCTTCACGAACGTCGATCGTTTATACAGTTATCGATTTTTTTGTTTAACCAACGCGAACAAATGAATGCGCCCCGTTTAAATTATCGGACAATTATTGGAGAGATTACTAGATTTCGTAGTAGATTTACTTTTCGTCGCGATCGACATAACTGACGATGAGAAAAACGCGACCGGTGTCGCTGCTAAACGCTACTAAACATACCGTTTTAGGATGTTTCATCGATTTCCCGTTGTCTGAAAATTAGTAAATTTCAAATTTCCAAAAGAATTACGCCTTTTCATATTTCGGAGCTGCGTATTTAAGACGAGATTAATTGTACACATTTTTTTATTTATTTCTACAATTAAAGTAACATAAAATACATAATAAAACAGACTGAAATATACAGAACACAGTAGAGAGGAGAAAAAAGAAATTGAGATCAAAAAGCCAGCTTCTTAAGATAGTCTAAGCGTATTAAACCGAGTTTTTTTTGGGAACAGTTATTTTAAATTTCTAGGCGAAATTAATCGTACGCTTATGTTGTGGAATTCATTGAAATCGATTGTGACGAATAATTTTTCGAACCGTCTAAAACGGAATTCACGAGTCTCGCGTGTTAGGTTACCGTAAGAAAAACGTCTACGCCTAACCCGAGTTAGACTTGTAAAGCTGTACGAACAACCGACCATCCGTGTGATGTATAAAAATCGATAACGTGTTATTCCGGTTTCCCCGTGTGCACATTTCGTGTGAGTTGATAAAAACCGCGGACGTCGTCCGATTTCGACGAGGAAATATCGTTCTCGTCGCATTCGTTTCGTCGTGTGTATATATACCTACACGCGGTGCGCACGGGGTAATTGGCGAACTATAACAAACAAACCGAAAAAACACGCGCGTACGTCTGAAAATTCCGATTTCGAACGAAATCGTTCGAAATTCCAATTTCCCGACACGTGTACACGACGATGTATGGCTGAAACCCCCAAACATAATACGTCAGGCGCGGGAAAAGCCGAACGAATTCGTGTTCCCGTCTCGTTTAGTTGCGAGCACGCTCTTGATCACGTCGTCCCAACACGATAAACAGCGACGTTTTTCGCACGATTAAAACCGATCGGTTCTGTCCGAATCCCGTCGACCTACACAAGCCCCACTTCGTTAAAAATAATCGTTTTCAATCGTTTTCAATCGGTTCGACGGTTCCGGAACGGTTCGGACATTCGGTTTTTTTTTTTGATGCGCACGGCATGCCTACGATTTGCATTTTCGTCCGCGCAAACATCGGCCGGGTTAGGCGTGCGTCGTATTCGTTTGGGACGGCCCGGAGAACTAGTCGAACGTTTCTGGTTTCAGTCACAAACGCCGTCGTGAACTCGGTTTCATACACACGAAACGTATGTGTTTTAAACGCGCGCGCACAGGGGTGGATAAGAACGGGGTGCCATGGGAGCTGAAGCCCGTCCCTCGGGTACTTAATAATATTAACTATGTATTTTCTTTCAGCTGTTTTAAATTATAAGAACTGTTTCGTACTTTAACGCTCTTCATGCATTAAACGTGTATTATTATTATTAATCATTAGTTATTATTGTATAATCACGTGTGATAGATAATATTCAACTCGTGGTCACGTGTAAATAAAGTACGTTTTTTCGTTTCTAGATCCGCGTTAATGCGATTTTATAAAAAAAAAACGAAAAAAAATAATAACGATAAACAATCGATCTGATCGACGATTGAAACCCGTCCGATAATAAAATTCCGCGCGGATACCGTAAATAATATATACACGTGCAGACGGAGACCACGAACTCCGCGAAAAACGTAAACGCTCGTTTTGGAAGCAACTAGACGTAAATTCCGAATCATCTTTTGAATTTTTTTATCCAACCGTGTACGTTCAACAGTAGACACAAAGTCGAAAATTCAAACGTACTCCAAACGTCTATATATACACACATATACATCGATCGTTTCCCGTAATACTGTTCCCAGACGAAGAGACCCGAGAGAGCGATTTGTATTAAACGATCCGCCCGGTTTCCCCTAGCGCCATTCATGGACATCCCGTCTAAAACGAACGGGAAAAAGAGGGCTCGAAGACCATTCGACGTCATCGTAAATGCCGTTGTAAATACTCGTTGAGTGTACGACGAACACGCTTTTTGGTATTAATATATATATATATGTGTGTACCATAGTTTAGACACCCGGTAATGGGAAACACGACGTTCGTACCGGTCTTGGCTAGTGGTTTTGCCCGCCGAACTTCTTGATTCCCGTCTCGAGTTGAAATAATCGGTTTTAAGACAAAAACGACAAACTACCTGTAACTATCCTTTTATTGGATTTGAAACGAATAGCGACTAATAATGTACTGATGCGCGTTTATAAAACTGCCATTACCCCGAAATCATACTGCGCGTAAAAAAATGTTTTAAAATCGTGGCCAATCTCGTGAAGTTGGCAAAATTAGATTTGTGTCATTCACAGGCGACTTCAGGGTCTTTGAAAAGTATTACGGTTATTTTGTTTGTCCCGACAATACGTGCGCGGTACTGGACTCTCGGATTGAAAATGAAAATTGAAAATGCTTTTCGTCCGGTAGTAGATCACACCGCCGCAATGAATCGAACGCGTTGCTTGAAGAAACATCCCGAAATCCGAAATACGATCGAAATCGCGATCGGAGGAGTTTACTTCTCGACATTCTCGCCCGGCCGGATTTCCACGGCCGTGCGAGATCGCAAAGTTAATTATACTTCTCGCACGCCCATTTACGTGTTATTATCGTTACTATCAATAATAATAATTCGCGTGCTGCGTTAACGTGTTATTAACGTCGTGTTTGCGACTCGCGCACCGTGTTATCGTCGGACACGCGCACGATCGCACACACTTGGGACCACACATTTTTTTTTTTTCTTCAAAAAAGAAACGAAATGAACAACGCCATTTGACTTCGACGTCAAAAGCCCGTGTCGGATCGATCGGCGCGTGTGTTACGGTAACGCGTCAGAGCCGTAGCCAGGGCCTAACCAGGCCCTTTAGACATTTTGTACTTGGGCCTTTAGCTATTTATTTTATTATGGCCTATTGGCTTACACAAAATAATATACCTAATAGAAAAATTATTACGATATTCTAAAAGATTTTTAACACGAGTATTTGTTATCTTTCACATATCACACCGTAATCGTTGCCAAATGTCGATAACCGAAATCGAAAAATCAAAATTTTTGTGAATTATTTCACAATTTTTAGTCCATTTTTTTCGAAGTCGGTTTTATTTTGATACAATAATTTTTTTATGTGATACATTATCAAGTTATTTATTTTATCAAGTCGCTTGTTTGTATTAATTACGTTAGTTTAAGGCCTCCTAAAACAGGCGCGGATCCAGAACTTATTTACGAGGGGGGGCCATCTTAATCAAAACAACTTTAATCCTCATTTTGTCGCATCGAATAATAAAATATTTTCCAAAACGTTTTATTGGAAATCGTTTGCGATACACCGAAAAATCCCATAGCTACAACTTCATTTTAAATTGTACTTTTCTATAGTATCATAGATAAGAGTTAGAATTATAAAACGATACTAATAAAAAAATTTAACAAGAGTCTACGGGGCGATCGCCCCTTGCCCCCCCCCTTGGATCCGCGCCTGTCCTAAAAACTTACCTACCTGGGCCTTCAGAGTCTCGGTCCGCCCCTGGCCGTAGCAACTTAAAATTGCGGCAACTTACCACGGCACTGCGTACCGTACGCATACGCCGAGACCGACTTACGGTGGACACGCGTGTTCTCCTCAATCGGTGCGCGTCGCGTGCCTACGGTATTTCTATTCATAGCGCGTTACGTTATGTTACGCGTGATTAATAATTGTTATTTTTATTGCATTACGATAAAATCAATACGAACCGATCATCCTTGGGGAAAAAAAAAAAAAAATAGGAAGAAAAAACGACTCGACGGCGAATCCGAGGGTTACACGTTTTCCACGTTAAAAATATAAAACGTGATTCACGTCCGCGGAAGAATGAACAAAATGAAAAGAAAAAAAACTCGACGCGCACCTAACAATTATGGTAACCCGTCTGTTATTGCGATCGCCTTGCCGATGATCAATACTGTCGTCATCGCGCTGTCGACTGTGAGTTGATGAACAACAATCGTCCGTATCGAACACGGACGAAACGCGTCGGACCACGGTTCATGTTGGAAGGTAACTTCGTACGGGTTATCTGTACGTTATGACGCGTGGACGACGTTAGTGGTTCGTACCGTGGACATGGGCGCCCATAGGACAATATTTAAGGGGGGGGGACAAAATAATTTATTATTTTTGATAAGCAAAACAAAAAAGGTTAGGTTCAATAATTTAATGTAGTCTTGTGTTATTTCATCAATGTATGATATTGATTTTAATTTCCAATTAAATCATACCGAATTAAACCATTTATATTTAACTGTTGTATCTTCACTGTTGTATTATCACAGAAGAAACAGAAGGGAAATTTGTTCGATAAACAAATATATTAATAATGCTTAAAAAATAAAACAGAAATAAAACGTCGACCTTTACAATGACAATGTGAAAATACCAATTTTAGCAACTATACTTATTTTCCGGGAGGGGGACATGTCCCCCCCCCCAATGGGCGCCCATCCCTGTGGACATCACGAAACGCGTGCTGTCGACCGACAGCGACCGGTGAACAGAACGGTCGTGCCGCATGAGATTACGGTTTACGAATTGTGTTCGTCTCGCACGCGACGGCTTAGAGGCTTGGCTTCAGCCGACGGCGATTAGTCGAACACGCACGAAAGCGTCTCGGATCATATCGCGCGTATGTCACAAAGCGTTGTAGTCGATTGTGTTCGAAAATACAAAAAACAAAACCCGCGACGCTTTAACGGCGAGACGGTGTACGTACGGACGGGGCCGTGGGTATCGGGTAAGTTCCAAAAAAATAAACAAACAAATAACATTATCCCGCACGACTGAGGCCGATCGCTTCAAGTTAACTCCGAACGCGATTGGAACGATCGCGAGACCAATTGTCGTTTGGTCGACTACGGTCGATCGATCGGGTTCTCTCGGTGGTCGGATACGACTTCGGGCGCGGGTACGTCGAAACAAGTCTGACCTGCCTTAAAATTTACGGTCTCGGCTAGTCCCCCGATCGGTTTGCGGATCCCGAAGGAGATGGGACACAGAGGCTCACCCCGTTGTCGTTTATTACGAAGAAATACTATTTGATCTGAATCCGAAACCTATTTCGGCGTGTTTTTCTAAAATATATTACTACGCGTGTTGAGAGCGTTCAATCATATAATCGCATTAACTCAACACAAGAACACCACGGAATGTTCGCGCACACGGTTTGAGGTGCGCGGGGCTGTGGCGGGAAAACACTTCGCGTAAGTATGTTATTACTTCTTGGCCCCTCCGCGAGAAAAACCCTATATGCGTATCGTTTTTTTTTCAAATGCTCTCCTGGACGTTCGTCCGCTGTGGCGCCAAGTCGTAACCGACGTTTTCCACCGCCGACAAGTCGAGCAAGGTTAGGTTACTACCGGCCGAACGTTTTTTCATTAAACGCGTGTACCGCAAGTCCCCGATTACCTATACATTACCGGTGGCTCGCGTTTAATGTTGTGGCTTCGCAGATCTGGGTACGCGTTAAGTTTTCAACGATCTCCGGTCGGCGCGCCAGGACCGCGTCCCAGCAAAGCAGAATCGTGACACCGGCACACACGCCCGGAGCAAAGGTGCTATTTCAAAAACGACAAAAAAATTAACGGCCCGACACGTTTTCGAATGACGAAACGAATGTATGTATGTGCGTTTGTACGGGACGCGTGTTTCTGTTGTTTGGCGCGAAACGTGTCCGGAACGCGCAAATTAAAGACGAGCAGTCGTAGTGTTTGCCCCTCTATCCTAACCTTCCCCTGGTTCCACAATATCCCCATTTCTCGTAAATCCATTGTTTCCTTCTCCCGTTTACGTTTTGGGCACAATCGTCTCCCAGCCCACTCCTTCAATTTATCCCTAAATGATTCTCCCTTTTGTACCCTGCATCATGGATCCTTTATCTGTAATTCCACTCATCTCCTCTTCGATTGTCCTGTCCTATCCCATAAACGTTGTATTCTTGAAAATTTATTTACTTCTTACAACATTCGTTTTTCATTTCCTTATATATTTTTTTTCGTTTTTTCTCTTCTCTTTTCTTTGTTTTATTTTGTATTTTGCATTTATTTAATTGTTATTTTATTATTATTTAATGGTTGAGATAAATATTTTTTTTTTATAATATGTCTCTAAAAAAAAAAATTTAAAAAAAGACGAGCAGAGCAACGCGTCATTTGTTTTTACCGTCGACGACGCGCGTGTCTGTTGGAAATATCGCGATTTTCCGTGTGTTCATTTTATCGTTTTATCACGCGATACAATTATCGTCGCGCGCTTATCGGGCCCCGTTGTCCGTGATGCCGAACGCTGCGACGGTCGGCAGCAACCAACAAAAACAAAACGGATCGTTTATAGTCGTTAAACAACAACGACAATCAATTCCTCCGACAACACTACGTGCGCGAGATAACATGTGTATGACGTGTCGACCGAAAATACTTGGCGCAGGGTAACGACGCGACCGGTTCGCCTTCGGGCGTAAAAGAGCACAATGAGCCGCGAACATACGCGTATTTATTTAAATTTTTTATACGTGTATATACAATTTTTTTTTTCGCGCCGATTTGATTTGTCCGACGAAACCGAATTATTATCACGACACGGATCGGCAGTCGATAATGGTCGGACGATAAAAAAAAAAAAAACGTCTGCCGCACACGGAACCACCTAACATATATTGTTATCTAATCGGCGGCCACCGGTCGGTCGCAAGGTCAGAGATTTTCGCGAGATTCGCCCGGCAAATCGTTGTGCTTACTCGTCAGTTGCTCTCTCTCTATCAGTAACGTACCCGTGGGAAAATTCTTGGGGGTAGGGGAGGAGCGAAATATTAAATACCTCGCTTTGAAATCATTAAAACGCAAGCGCCCAAATAACAATAGATATTAAATTTTAAACGATTGAGACGGATAACATCGGCTGTGTCGATAACGTCCTAACGTGATCATAACCATTACTTTTAATTATTGATTTGGTCAAATTATGTATCGATAAGTCATATCAAAAAAAAACAACCTATAGCTGAATATCCACACGATTATCTAATCGAAAATGCGTCGAGCAAAAGAATAAAAAACTTCTTGGTGGATAGGGGCAAATGCATCTTTCGCCTCACAAGACGTTCATAAACACGGACACGGTGGGAAACTCGATAGGAGGAGATTAACAGCGACGATACTTTACGCGGTTAGGTTAGATCGCGCGTCGGTCTTGTTATTGTACTTCGTTTGAATTTTTTCTTCCCACGAGGAAGACAACGTGTCTAAACGTTACCCACTCGGGCGTACGAGTGAACAATTGTTGTCGAATACTCCCGGACGGGTTCGCGAGTACCGTTCGAACTGCTTAACGACAAAGACGCGGCGCAAAAGCGACGTGCGAATTTCAGACGTTGTCACACACCCGCCGCCGACAGACGACTAACAATACATAGTTCGTCTTGCAACGTTGCAAGTGCAACGTTTCCGCGCGTCGACGTACGAACGTCCGTTTCCCGTTCATCAAGCGAGTTTACAGCGAGCAAAGCTTTGCGCGCCGCGTTAACGTAAACGCGCAACGCTTCTAATCTCCGGCGAACGACGAGATAACGTCATCTCTACCTGTTGTGATTGCGTTTCGTCAAGGCGATCGTATAACCGATAACCTTTCCACGTGCATGTCAAACGTGTACAAACCTTCGGACGACATAGGCGGTCGTACCGTACACGACGTGCGCTTTGGCGACTCGTGAATTTCGAGTTATTTTTTCGCACGTCGTTGGCGAACGTTCCCGACCTCGCGCGTCACGACCGCCGAAGACGGTGTCCGAACGCGAGACATGGCGGCGTTGTCGTTCGGCAAACCCACCGAGACAAACGGACGCTTTTCCCGCAGAAGTCGAATTTGCGGACGCCGACGGTCGCGACTGTTGTAGGGAACGAACGCGTTTTTCACGGACGGTCGCGTGACTAAAAAACCCGGCGCGTTGTTTTTTCATTTGGAACGGCTACGTCCGACGTTGGACGACGGCGGTGTTCACACGCGTCCAAAAGCGAAATATAAAATAAGTCACTCGGTACGTCGGGTAGGCATTTGTTGACCGTCGGCAATAAACGGTTCCCGGTTGGATTTGGATCTCGGGCGGACGATAACCGTTCGGGATTTCAACAAAACAAACGTCGGACGATCGTCCGGGAACTTGTTTTTCAACCGGCAAACGTTTTGGTGGACACGGAAATTCGCGTTTGGCTCGCAGCGGCACGAAAACGTCGTGTTTTTTCAATCGTTCGATTTTTAAACGACGGTCTTAATCGTAAATTCTCGAAGAATACAGTCATACGGGGAGAAATCACGCACGGCGATTCGTCCTAATCCCGCGAATATTTCCCGCGCGTTCGAATTTCAGACACGGCGAAACCGAGTAATGGTTCGGGAATGTTACGTACAGCCGCGGTCTACGGAAACGTGTTATCGCGACGAAAACGATAACTGTTGGTGTCGGCACGTATGAATACATGACGTCGTACTCGCCGACGTCCACCGAGAAATCTTTCGTTTCGCGTGACATTCAAGAGAACACGTTTCGGGTGTGATATTAGAGCGTGTACATAAATATACACGCACCAGATTTAACGTCGTGCGTTTTCCGCGTGTCGAATTTGAATTCGATACAAACACGACGCAGCGCGTGTCATTCGAAACGTAATTCAACGTGTATAATCGTTAAGGGAAAATAAATAAATAAAAATAGTCAATCGTTCGACCTTGCGCGGGCCGCGGACGTTAAGTGCCGTGTAAACGATAATTCATTAACATTGTGTCCGATTTTTTTTTTTCCTCAGACATATCCGTTTATTTCCGTTTCGATGATCTCATCGCAATGCGTAGACGCGTGTGTCGTGTTTCAGTGTACACGTGTACGCGTGCCATACGATAAACGACGATATCGTCGTCGAAACGGCCTCCGCGGGCCGTGAACCGATTGATTATCGCCGGAGCCACACTAAGTGCACACAACCAGTACGCGTTGTTATCGGACGCTATAACGAGATCCGAGACGGTTACGTACTCACGAACTGCGCGTTACGTCATAGGCACGCTCAGAGATTGCACCCTTGGGGGGTCGACGATGGGTCGTCGGACATGGACGGTCTCGTTGGTTTACCCTGGGGGGGGGGGCGGTTAGGTATGTTTCTACCCGGTCCTCGACCGTGGCGCGTTCATCGTGTTCAACCTAACCGCGCACTTCTTAGGACGGCGTAAGTCGGCGTCCAGCGCACGCCGAAGTCAATTCATCGACATCGAACTTCACATTCGTTTCAAGCATACAAATTATAAATCAATTTATTCTGTGAATCCGAAGTAAATAAATCCTTAAAAAAAAACTTGCCGGTATCAGCATTAATTTTAGATGTTTTTTTTTTCAAAAAACGTCACTAGTATTTTACTAACAATAAACATTATCTACGGACCGCGATTGTATATTACATTTTTCTTTCAAAATTGATAAGAAAAAAATTATATTTTTATAAACTTGATTAGCACAAACCACAAAACGTCAATGCACAACTATAGAAAATCAATCGAATAATTTGGTTTTTAACCACCTCCCCTAATTGCGTCTATGACTGTGGGTCGCGAAAAGTTTTTTAAATTACATAGATTTTAAGAAATTTATCTTTTTTTTTATCCTAAAAAAAGATGCTGATATCCACCGATGTAGTCGAGTGCGATAACGGACGATATGGCATGTACACGGGCAGTGTCGGATCTAAAGGGAGATAGGTGGGGGGGCGCCTCGAAATCGATTGAAGATAAATTTCCGAACAGAATACAAGAAAAAGAAAAAATGATAACAATATACATTCGTGATGAAGTTAGGTTTCGATTATAAATCGTGTTGTGTGTACCGTAGTCACTGATTACATTACGAACAGAAATGCATTTGTCCGAATTCTTTCAAATATCGCATGACTCCGATTAAATATAGGAAGGCGCGAGAAAGGCACGTCAATTGTATTTTTATGGACTCGGTCTTCGAGTGACGGTGACGGACTGTGTATGAAAATACGTTTCAACGAAAAACAATAATAAAAATAAAAAAAAAAACAGCGAGTAAAAACTTAAGACGATTTTACTCGTTTTCGAACGACCGATCAGACTGTGTTCTGAAATATTAAAAATTAACCCGAAAAATAACAACGATTTTTTTCGCCAGAAAACCCGGGTATCAGCAACTACTGTTGTTCGTTAGCGTTTCGGGAAAACATCCACGAGTACTTACGAAGACTTGTAATCGTCATCGGTCGAACCGGGCGTAAGTCTGACGTAGACGTGACTTGACGGCCGACGCAAGGCTACCGATGGCATGGTAATTATAGTTATTACCGCGACGCGTTTTTAAAATTTTAATTTAAAACAATGATCACGATGATGATGTACACGAGTAACGACGAACGTTTAAGAATTTTTTCTCGCCGAAATGTGCGAGTTCGAACGCGAATACTTCGATGTCCGAACGTTACAAGGTTAATGACAATAAATTCCGAAACAAATACTAAAAAAAAAAATGAATTTGACTTATACCGACAAAACGCGAAACGCGCGGGCACGTGATATATCTGTTGAGATAAACTGCGGACGATTTCTCAAATAAGAATAATAATAATAATAAAATACTAGTTTGCGCGGCGCGCATAATTTATCTATAGTCGTTTTTTTTCCAAACTCGTCGATTTACATATATTGGCTCTCGACGAACATTCCTATTGGAATTGCCGAACCGCGCCACACACCCGGTCGTGTTAAAAAGGCACGTTTTGCCGCCGACCCCGAGAGGCTGTTTATTCTTTTGCTTAGTATTCGTTTTTCCGATCGTGTGATCGTGTGGATATTCGACACGACTAATCGATACCGTAACGAGTATCATGATTTCAACCGGATCAACAATCAGAAGTAATGGTCACGGCCGATGTAATCCGTCTCGATCGTTTAGAATGTTAAATCGATTGTCGTTCAAGTCACTGTCTCGTCTATCGCCGTTTGGACTCGTACTGTTTAAAAAAAACAGCCTAACCTAACCGCGCGTTTTCAAACGAATATCGGTAGAACGAGTAGGTAGAACTCCGGGACGGCGCACGAATAAGCGCGGGAAACGCCGGACAATACAAATAAAAACCTAAAGTCGCCTGGGCGCGGAGACGTTTAGGGAGTTGGCGAATCGTCAGGCGGATCGATATATATATATATATAGGGACCGTGCGACCGTAAAGGGCTAACTTTCGAGCGGGTAGGGGATTTCATCACACCTAGGCAGAGCTGGTACGATACGGTTAAGAAAGATCCGAAGAAAATCGGCCGGTCTCTGGATGCGGAAGTACCAGGGACGGACCGGAAGAGCGTGTCGGAACGGACCGTCATAAGCCTCAGATGAAGAACGCGACAAATCGGAAACCCGGCCGGACGTCGTTGGACGACCACCCGGAAACCGCGTTCACGTTGTCGGTTTTTTTGTTTTCTCGTTTCCCCCGCCAACCCGTCGGGTTCGGGTTTTTCGGTCGGTTCCCAAGGACGCCGGCCTAACGATTCCTTTTCAAACTACCGCGAGACACGTACGTACACGAATCGTACACATTGTGCGCGGGCGTCCGTCCGTCCGAAGACGATTGTGGTTCCGCCGATCGTCGGGCCCGCGCGTAACGCCATTGGGGATTTCGTCGTCCGCGCCGGAGAGATCATTTCGACATCACAAAAGAGACGAACGACACGAACGGGGTCGCACGCGTACGCGGTTTTCCGCTAGTCGTTTTTTTATTTTTTTTTTTTTTGTGGTTCCAAAATCAAAAAGGTGGATTACGAATTCGCCGTGTTCGAAAAACGATTCCCGTGAAAGTATATCGTCAAAACATCGTGTGCGGCGTGATACGAAAACCGTGCGCGAGGACGAAACCGTCATTGTTTTTTTTAAATTTTTTGTAAGCTTTCGTTACGCTTAAGGGAGGTGGGGGGACTATTGGGAAAACGACGACGTGTCGAATACGGTGCCGACTCGAGACCGTCCGAGCGCTCGTTCAACACAACGAAATAAACGAAAAAAAAAATAATGAAAACGTATTGCCAAACAAATATACGTTTTCCGGCAAACGACAAACTCCAATGATCGTCAACGGGTTTGCAGCGCTGAAAGCAAAACGGAAATCGTAAACGCGTGTCGAAATAAAACACCGATGCTTGTGTTGATTTCACGTTTGAAACTACAACTACGGACGGTAAATCGGATAAAACGGGCGCCCAGCATTTGAGTTACGTAGAAATTTGATGAGTGAACCGCATTGTCGCACTGCAATCGCCTGTTTGGTAAGCGTGTGCATGGAAACCGGTTCGTTAACCTTACGGTGCGGATGACGCTAAAAAAAAATTCACGCGGTGAATCATTTTTCTAACGAATTTCAGTATCGTAATTATTACGCGCGCACGTTATTATTATACCCGCCTGGGCAAGGCCGATCGTCGTCGACGAGGTTAAAAAGTTCGAATCAAGTTAGAAAATTGCTCGACGCGCGTTGGTTTTCGCAAAAATCAACTTTTAACTTAATGTTTTTACAAAACGTGTCTAAATTGAATTGAACCGGTGTTGTCTGTATTGGCGTCCGACAACAGAAACGTCGGAGAGCGAATAAGACACTTGAAAGGTCTTGCCTGGTTTTCCGGTTTTATTTTTTCCAATGCCATTTAGACAATTTCAACTTTTGAAGTTAAAAAGTAAAATATATGTAATTTTTTCACTCGGCTTGTGTTTGATTGCCTCAATCACTGTTGACGAGTCGTAAATAATCAGTCAACTTGTCCGACCTTGTGCCTCACACAGTTCTCAACGAAACGGGATATCTGGGCGATCGAAAATGTCCGTTAAATTCCGTTTAAACGCGTGCGTCGCGTAATTGCGTATCGAAGTGTACGATAACGTATTATCATGTGTGTAATAGCGGTCGATCCGAAACGCGTTTAATTGACTTGTTGTCAACGAGATCTCATCAAAATAAAAATCTGAGCAACGATAACGTTATTCATCATCATTTTTTTTTTTTTTTTAAATTATACGTCTCGTGTTGCGCGTCCGTTATTATCTCATGTCCGCGAACGCGGTTCGACGACTCGGTCTCGAACACACAGACGAAACGTCCGACGTTGGAAATCGCATGCGGATCGGAACCATAAATAAACGCACGCGACAAAAAGTCGAAACGTAGAGCTCGGATCGTCTCTGATCGGACAGTTTTACGCGACGGGATGGAATAATAATAATAATAATCGAAAAACGTGAAAACGCACGACATTCGGGTTTACGACGCGCCGAGGAGGAGACTGTACTATCAATACGATGTCCCGTCGAAATGAAACAGCGGGGCGGACCGACCTCATTTCGTTCTCCTCGGTTAGCGGTTAGAAAACCGTTCGTGAACAAATTGCGCTCGTCCACGCACGTGACCACGAAACCGGCGGACCTGTTCGTGTGCGCGCACACGCGACAATATCGTCATTACGAACGACCGCCGAACGGACTCGCGTACGAACGAAACGTTTCTATATAAATATTATTTTATTTTTATTTTTTCCTGCTCCGACGAATCCTACAAATACGCGACCGTATAATTATCGTAATTATTATCAATCCGGCGGGCTACCGATTTACGCGCGAACGCATTACGCTGTCCGCCGGACAAACACACATTCGGTCGCGTTGGAATGCCGTCGGGGTTGTTTTATTTTCCGTCGAACGACGCGACGCCATTCGAACGGTCGGCGGATCGGTGACTGCTTGTACGCAGGGCCCCCACAAAGAGGGATAGGGGGGTGTCAGTGAGCACTGCCATTCCCCGGGACCCAGGGAAAATGTATACGTGTTGTTAATTGAAATTGGAACGATAAAATGAGTCGTGTCACCCCAGTCACCGTCATATCTTTATACGACGTCGGTATATAAATAATTTGATTTCTCACTACACGATTTCGTGTGACAATCATGGCGTCGGTGTGGCGCGTGCGGATGTTAGAAAATAATCATTTTTGTTTTCCCCCGAACCGCAGTAAATTAGCGTACTCGCGTTCTAGGCCACCAACAAAGACAACAGCAAAACATGCCGCGTACCCGATGTTTTTTTGGTACCATTGTTAGAATCCGTATCAAAATCAATTGTCTAACCACCGATACACAACGAGGGCCCGGGTTTATTTACGGTGCCGTAGGTGAAACGTATTTCGTCGAGGCGCGACGTCCGACACGACCGGGTACGGTGCGCACCCCGTCGTCGTCCGTACGGCGATCGATCGGTTTTTCAACACCCGCGAACCGGTATCACGGTGCAGACGAACACGTTAGGTCGTCACGTCGTCTGCCGGCAGACCTGTTGCGGGGTTCGGTCGCCGGAACGCACGAACACGACGAGCGTAACAACACGTTGTTGTGCGTGTGAGGGGAAAAAAAGCCAGGCGATCGTCGTTCCGCGAGAGAATGATCGCGTGGAATCCAGCCGAGGCCGTCTAATCGCACACATTATTGTTACGGTCCGCAAAGTGAGGTTACCGCGTTGTCATCACGTGCTATTAGTCGCGGCGTCAGCTTGGGTAGGCCGGCGTCGAACAACGCACGTTCCGCCGTCCTTGAACCGCTTTTCAACCGTATCTTTCGCCCGGTCGCCGTCGGTAAGACGTCGTTTTCCGTCCACCGCAGTGACAACAACCGTAAGTGCGTGACGACATCCCGTCCTACGGCGAATTTTTCGCATGTTTTCCCGCGGTTTTTTTAAAAAAAAAAAACCCCGATTGTTTCGTCTCGACACACGAATTCCACGGGCACCGCTCCATGCCGGTGCCGAAAGATTGTCGCCGTGGTCTCGCGGTGTAACGTCACGGCCAAATCGCAAGCTTCCCCGTCGAACCGAGGAATTCGTTCTGATAGCGTTCATAGAACGTGGTTTCGTTCGCGTTTTCGATACCCGCCTTGTTTGCACACCACTTGCTGCTTTGCCTGTAACATTTCTGTCGCGATTTCGCGTGGAAGACTTCGAGAGAGCCGTCCAACGAATTGGAAACGATTGCGCGAAAACCGCGTGTAACGCGGAATATACAATCGATACGTTTGATCGACCGACGCGAGATGACTAACGAATATGACGCGATTTCATATTGGATTCAATGAAATACGGTATATTATTTAAAAGTTCGCTCGCGCACATACCGAATTGTACAGTTTTCCAATCGAACGACTATGAGTGTTACGACGTTTATTTTTTATTGCTCATCGCATACGATTGCCGATGATATTACGATGAAAATTACGTAATGTTTATTAATAATTATCGTTTCGTCCGTGCGAATTGAAATACGCCGATAAATTTCAACGAAAATAAATAATAATAAAAGAAAAAAAAAATGAAAAAAATCACCTTGAATAATAAATCTTGAGGTAATCAACGCGTCAGTTTTGAGGAAGCTATTAATTCATAATATAGTGTATAACGCTGTACCATTGTCCGTCCGTGTACATTTCAAAAGTACGATCGAGCACGACTACGTACCATTACATGTGCATAACGATTCTCTGTATATTCTCTTCACGGTATACAAACTTCCATAATATTTTCGGCTACCAGCCGTATGTATTATATTAATCGTAGCGATGATAATAGAGACCAACTCGAACATACTCTGATGTGTAATGCGGGTTTAATTATTTCTATTGTTTGCGAAAACGAAAGTGTATATATATATATATACGTACGCGTCACGCGACTACGCAGTCCGCCGGTACACGTCGCGGTGAGTCCTTCGGATTCAAATATTTTACTCGTGAGTACAAAAAAAAAACAAAACAAAAACAAAATTCAATCTGATGTTTCATCGCGATTTTTACTCGTTGTGTACACAATATACAGACGCGTATCGTATACACACACACACACACACACACACATATTTATATATGAATATAAACATTCGACAAAACCATGCGAAAATAAATCACGTTTTTCGCTAATACGTTTGTATACGATGACGAGCAAACGTCGTACGCATGACATATAATTGTCGTGTATTGTATTCGGGAAATAATAAACGTGCGTTAGGCTGCCCCCCCCCCCCCCATTCGAAATTCATAAAAAAAATTATGCAAATATTTAGCAAGCAATTCGCATGAATTCGCAAGACCACTTTGGGAATTTGCACGCAACTCCTTCGCTCGCAATTTCAATTTCAAGGGGGGGCAGCCTAACGCACGTAAATAATAATCGTCTTCGATTCACGTGCGCGATGCGTGTTGGCGAGTATTTTATAAAATATAATTTTAAACGTTCCAAGATCCCTGTTGTAATAGAACACTACGAGTTCGAGAACGCTGTTCATTTTCCATACGAACGTTCGAAAATGATATCGGAACGAAAATATTCATAAACGATCGGTCTCGGCGCGGGATCGGTTGTGTTTTGCCGAATACCGGGTCGCACGAGTTACCCGCTACAAAACAGACAAATTTCGAATAACATATATCGTACGCGCTTAATATTTTCTAACGAGCGTGGACAACAATACCGTTACCGGTGTCCGGACAATTGGTTAAAGCCCGAAGCCAGAACCGAACTGATTTTCGAAACGAAACAAACAATTATCTTGTCAGTCACGGTCCCGTCGAACCGATACGATCGCATACGAACGCCGTTGTCCCGTGGGCGGTGTCGCGCGTTTCCACGTTTCGAGAGTGTCGTTTCCTGACCTAACCTAACCCGACTGAACGTCGTCGGATCGTACTGTGATCGGTTATGTAGCCGTCCGCTCGTGGCAAACGTACGCGTGCCGTCGAACGGGTTAACGAGTCAGAGGTCTGCCGCGCCGGTGGAAATGACCCTCGAGAGTGGCACCAGGTGTGGTGTCTCCCGTCGGTCGGGAAGCAAACAAAGGTTCCGGGACGTTCTTATTGCACGATCACCCGTCTTCGTTTCTCGTCGGGCCGAAAACCCTTCGCGGGACTTCCCTCTGGAAAACCACCAGTCGTTTGCGTCGGCTCTAATAAGAAGTCCACAAGCACATAGCGCGGGTCTTGTACATGGTCTGATTTCCGTTCTTCCGGACGACTACCGCTTGTGCGTTTACGTCCCCGCAATCCGCGTCCGCTGAGTTCCGATCATTGTTGCACGGCGCGGTTTCGGCGCGTTCAGTCGCACGCGTTAACCTATGTAACTCGACGGACGACAAGTCGACTTCGTGAATGATTCACTCGTAAGTGGTCGTAGAGTCTGCGTGCACGCGCTCGATCGGTAATGCGCGTCGACAGGAATTTCCCGTAAAACGATATACCACCGACGACGGTGATATTAAAATATTCCGCGTAGACGTGTTAACGGACCGTTCGTTTTTAATGCTTCGACGACGCGCGCGCGCGTGTGTGTTTCTTTTTGCTGTCCGTTTCGAAATCGCTTCGGCGCACGTCTCGTATCGTGAGGACGTGTTTAGATTTGCGCGCGGAACCATGATAACACGTTGCCGGGAGATGTTACACAACAAACACGTACGATAATGCGCACGACCAAAACGAACCACGACGCGCGCGTTTCGGTTAAAAAACCAACGTCGTGGTACGTTTTGCTTTGCTTTGCTCGTTATCACGCCTTAAACAAGACCAGACGTGTGTCTGTGCTAGTGAAGGGAGTCGGACCGAAGTTTTACGTGGATAGATGTATTTTAACAAAAAAATTTCAATGTACAATTATCGGAAATAATTAGTCGTGAAGGACAGAAGCCCGGGAATGATTTTTGTAGGCGTTGGAATAGGGCGAAAGAACGTTGGCATTTGATTCCGTTCGGACCGTGTCGGGTCGAAATTATTGCGTACACGCGCGTTACTATCCGATGCTTGTGCGTGATGATCTCTCCTACGGAAAACGTACAAACATAAGTCGGCGCGAAGCCAACCGCGCTGAGGCGGAATGCGTTTCCGTACGGAACCCCTCTACGGGACGTCCGCCGTTATCTGCGCTTCCACTACAACACGTGCGGCAGGTCGGCTCTTTTGTACGTACATCGTTTGTTAGGTTTAACGTTTATATTGTGCAGACACGATGCAAACACACGGTCGTTTGGAAAACGGACGACAAGAGTGTACGAACAAAACATGCACGTGTCCCTCGCAGAAGTCCTGTGTGACGTGTTCACCCGCCGCTCTTATCACAAAGTTCTGGACGCGTCGTGTGCGCACGATGATTAATAATAATATTCTGTTCCGTCCGTTACGGAGAAAATAAAATTACCGCGGTTACTTGACAAAATATTTGAAATAAATCCATTTTTATTTTTAACAGTTGCCTTGTCGGATTTTCCGAATTTACACCGTCTAAATAGTTTTCTCGACATAGATTTTTTTTTAATTTTTTTTAACAATTTCATTCAACCCTCTTATAAAGGCGTAAAAATACGTTTGTTCGACAGACTTTCGGAGGGATATTAACGTTTCAGTATTATCAAACGAAAATCTGGACCGATTGCAAACGTTAAAAAAAAAATGGATCAAAAACAATCGTACGGGACAATATTTTGTTCTCGGTACGGTGTGCTCATCGAAAACACCAACACCCTACTCGCGGTACGTGTTAAGGACAACGTTTTAACGCTGCAAAGGATCGTTTCCGAGTCGCGGAACAAATGACGAGAAAAGAAACGCGCGCGCGTTCACCGTGACCGGCATAGGGTTTCGGAAGTGCGCGCACTCGCGTCGTAATGACGGGACGACACAAAAGACGGTCGACGGGGTATCGTTCCATTAGTAACGAAACGAAAGGGGGAGAAATCGCTTTTCAGCGCCGTCACGACATGATATACACGTGAGAAGAAAAAAATTGAAACGGATTCCGTGCGCCCGGCCCAAACATTATACGCCACGGCAATTAAATCGGGTTCGTGC
Source organism: Schlechtendalia chinensis (assembly GCA_019022885.1). Lineage (NCBI taxonomy): Eukaryota > Metazoa > Arthropoda > Insecta > Hemiptera > Aphididae > Schlechtendalia > Schlechtendalia chinensis. Next base: position 7,819,202 of record CM032341.1, read on the forward strand.
GCGGACACGAATAACAACAACAACAACAAAAAACGAACGCGTGCAATACCGTTTTTTATGTGTACGCGCGCCGACACAAAACGGGTTCGGTCCGTGGTCGGTCGATTGATCCGATCTATACGTATATCTATATAGACGACCGTTTGTTTCCGACGAAAAACGGGGATAAACGAACGAAAACTCCGCCGTGAAAAACAAAAAAACATATAACCGTCGTCGAGATGTACGACATACGTTTCTGTCTGTCGAACCCGATTTGTCCCCGTGTAATGTGCGTGATTATATCCGATCTTCGCACACAAACCCCCCGCCGGTCGAACCGTGTTCTGATTAGGAACCTCCGGGAGAGCTCGTGAAAATCCTCTTAGCCGTCAGTCCGACGAAACGTTTTATGAGCCGACGGTATTGCGAAACGACAAATGAATATCGAACGTTTTTTTTCCACCGTCATTATCATACCGAACCCGGTGGTCTTTTCCATACCGTGTCGGCCACTCGGCTCGTTCGTTTTGTCGCCACGTTTCGTAAAAACATCAACAACGTTCACGACGACGGCCGGGACGCGATCGCAGTAGTTTTTCGTCCACGCACCATGTCGGTCTTGTTATCGATTGGAATGTATTCCGTTTGCGCGTCAAAAATCCCAGTCCCGCCCGCGTACGATTTCACGACGACGTGGATAATAAACGATTCTTGTGGAACGCGCCGGGGGACCGTCGACCGTATTACGACATAATCGACGCAACGCGCGACCGATTGTCGTAGGACGACGACGTTTTATGACCGAGCCGCACGCGTCGCGCGGTTTCGGGATCTCGTAATCTCGTTTTCCGTTTCGTACGCTGGCACTGAACAAAAAAATAAATAAAAAAAAAAAAAAAACGGTCACCCACGTCGGGTCGTTTGCATATTCGTGCGAGGAGATCGGTTCGCGTCGTGCCGTTCGGCCTTGTCCGGTCGTCGTTCGTTTCGCGGTGGATTTTTTTTTTGTTTGTTTGTTTCTCGGTTTTTCTTTTCGAACGACGTGTACCGTTTCACTTTCGTCGCGCGCGTACAAGTGTGCACGTCCCCGGGGGAAGTCCTCGCCTCCTCCGCGATGTATCGCAGACCGTGGGTTATTGGTTCGGGAAAAAATAACGACCACGACGTGACGGTTCGCGAGAGACGACAAATGAACGGAACAGACGACGGCCAACGTTTTTCTCCCGGGTGTTTTCGAAAATCACGGTTCAACAAGTCGTTACCGTTAGGGCCGACGCGCGAGACCGAGTTGGACGGTTTTTCGAACGTCGTGGATTGAAATATTACCGTTAGCGAACAATAAATCCGTTTTCCTGACGCGAATTCCGGAACGCGACGACGGCGACGGTCGTGCGTACGTCCGAGACGATAACGTTGAAAAAAAAAAAAAAAAAAACCGCTAAGTCTCCGACCGGGAACTCGTTTTGAAAACGGTACGTTTCTCCGAGTCGTGCGCCCTCGTGTAATAAACGCCGCGGCCAGGGAAACGCGACGCGTTTTCAAACTACACAATCACACGCCTAAAACGCGTCTGGACCGTGCGCGCCCGCGGACCCGTTTTCGTTAGGCGAGAAACGATTTCAAAGCCGTTTCCGTCGCCCCGGACGTTTAGGACCGCGTAAGGTCGAATAACGGATCATTTCCGTATGCGTTTTTTTCATATATATATATATTTTTTTTTTAATTACGTGTCCGGACGGCTAGCGTTATCGCCCGACAACAAGGATTTTTTTATTTTTTATTTTTTATTGTCTCGAATAATTTGACGCGCCGCCCGTTTACCTGTTTTCTGAACGGTATTCCCGGACGACAATAACCCAAACACGTTATGCGAATTCGCCGGACGAAGGACGCGGGCTATCGTAACGAAACGCGATCGCGTGGTTATCGTCAGGAAAACGGCCAACGTATAAAATATCACACGGAATCGGACGCATCACACACTTCCGTTGTTCCGTTCCGTTGCGAGCGGATTGTTGTGACGAACGCCTGCTGAAACTGTTTCGGTCGGTATTGTGGACAACCCCGATTTCAATCATCCGATTCGTCATAACCTACAACCGAAACCGGACAGTTCAATATATATAAAAAAAAAAACAAATACAAAAAACACCTGTTACGTTTTTTATGGTGTGGAACGCTATAACGAACAATGACGAGATAAACCAACGCGAAGTTAACGCGTTCGGTGCAAATAAACGCAGTAACTTATTGCGAAAGTCGTCGTCGACCGTTGTACAAAGTATTGGAATAATTGCGTTCGGCGCGCCGAAAAATTCCGAAAATCGCACCGAAAACCAAACGAAACGGAAATCCGCTCGGCGATTAGACGGAATGTCCAAAACACCGCGTAAAACGACATTTGTAAACGGCCGATGTCGGCGAATCGCCGTGTGGGACCGTTACAAGTTCCGTGTGTGAAAGACGGACGTGGTTGCCAACGGGAGGGGCGGCGGCCGCGGATTGTCGAAAACCGCGCTCCGGCTCCGGAAGGTCCGGAAAAAAATCGAGAAACGGCGACCACAAGCCCGTCGCCCGTCCGGGCGGCGATCGCGAGCCGCGCGGCAAACGACCGTGTTTCAAATACGACCGGAAGGCGCGTCCGTGCGACATTCCGTAGATTTCAGTGACGGTTTCAACGTGTACTTTTACGGCGGGACGGCCGGCGCAGCGTGACGGTGACCCACAAACCGAATACGTCGATGAACGCCGAGACGATCAACGAAGGTCGTCGAAAAACCGCGGTTCGTTACGGGGGAAAAAACAAAAAACCGAATCTGCCGAGAGCTTTGGTCGATCCGGATTTCCGAAGACAAACGTCTATCGTCCCCTTGAGCCGTGTAGACCGACGAATACGTCGATACGTCATTCCGTACGAATGATGTTCGGCACTTCCCGTCGTGTAAAACAAACTCGGATCTACCGAGTCCGGGCGATTATAATAACCACGCAGTCTTGGCGTTTTGTATGTTTTATCCCGACGCGTCAGGTTAATTGTCGGACTGCTGGACAATTCGACCGTACGCGCGTTATCGTGATGTAATGGCGATCAAACGATTTAGTCATCGGACGGACATGAGACTGATTTTTCAACATGAACTCTGATCATTGAAAACACGAGTCATCATTTAAGGATATAAGATTATTTTATTAAATTATTAAATTTAATTTTTTTCCCCCAATTCATCCAATACTTCATTTATCTCCCTCGCGAAATTTAAGATGATATATAAAAAATGTACGTAATTTCGAATTACTTTACATGAAAGTAATACGACCAATGAACGTTCATTATTATTTACATATCAACTATTAACGTTGGAAATTTGGAATTTTATTTATGAAATATTTGTGATCTGATATTATTCGCCCTGGAAAAAACTGCATAGGAACAATTAAAGGAGTTGTAGATTTTGTCCGCATATCCAATAAAGCAGATCAGGTTTTAAAGAACCATATAATATCATCATGCGTGAGTGCAAAACAGACACGACTTCTTAAATTCTGTGAAACACGTTGGGTAGAGCACTTGAATTCTCTCAGTTTATTTTATGACGTATACGAATATATTTGTTCGTCGTTGAAGGATTTGGATGAAAAAAATATTAACTTTGATGGAGTGAAACCTGACACGCTGCTAGATAATACAGAAATATAATAACCGAGTGAAAACCATGAATGTGAAACAGCTGCAGCTATAAGTTGGCGGTTGATTGTTTCTATCATCATAAAAAAAAAAATTGATACCAAAATTTGTAAATAGTTTTATCAGATTATATTGTAAACAAAAATTATCTACATCGATACGATTTTGTTTGTTTGTATTATTAATAAATAGGTAATAAACGGCATACTGTCGAGACTAATACATAGTAACAAAAAGGCCATGAGAGGGGATATATCCCCCCAACCACCGTTTGACCGCCACCGTTGTGATGTACCCATCGGCTGTTTTGTATCGTATTGTTGTCGTATTTCGCGTTTACGATCGTTATGAAACCTAGTCGATACGTGTCGACGATATCGTACAGACAAACGCGTCTATTGCAATCGTAAGATCGTGTTTGAAATGTTCGGATTTTACGTCTTCGCGAACCCGATTTGAATATTTCATTATTTTAGTGGCCGACGCGGTTGTGATGTACAACGCGATGATTTATTTCATAACTCGAGAAACATTGACAACCGTAAATTGTTAAATATCCGACGCGATAACGTGCAGTTCATTAAAACCGTAAAATCATAACTGAACCGAACCACATGAAACATATATTTTTTTTTCTGAAAAATAAAAAAAAATCTTAAAATATTCCAATCACGCCTATAGACGATCCACGTCGGATCGTTCACGCGTACGACAAACAAGTAGATGTTTTTTGTTTTTTTAAATTCAAGTTACGTTTAAAGACGTTTAAAATTGAATTAGCTTGAAACGTGTTTAGGCGTTTTTCAATTGGAATAGTGAAAAAAAATTAAAAAAATGAAGTTTCCTATCGCAATATTATAACAGATGTGTCTTGTTGATACGCGTACACTCGTGTACATTAACGAAGTGTAGTGATAATAAAATGTTCAGACCGAGTCACGAAGTCATAACGGTACACGGTATACGGGATATAGGTTACATATATTCGTGATTGATGACCGTACAATACACGCACTTGACCCGCGCACAGCTTAATCGACAATTACGCGACGGACAACGTTTAAATGTCTGGACGCGATCCGATTTCGTTCGGCTAGACGGGTGCGACGGCGTCTGCCTAACCCGCGGTCGTGTCGGTCGGCCCGTTGTCGATACAAAATGTCATCGTCCGTAATACGTACGTCCGCGATTTTCTCATTAAGGAATATGATTGTACGTTATGTCACGGCTGAGTCCGTGTTCCCGGCCGACGCCGTTTTTTGCTGCTTACGAAATCGTACGGCGAAATTGTTCTCGTTCGGACGTCCCGCCGTCGGTAATAGTACCGCGAAGACGGGGGTACGGATATGGGAATAAAACCGACATGTCTATGAACCGTGGTTGAGTGTCGTTGCCGCCGGTTCAGTCGGCCCGCGGCGTTCGGTAGTTCACTCGTGTTAACGTCGGTTACAGTAACACGCCGTTTGCACGTCGAAATCGTGCCGGACGAACGGATCGAACAGCGCGTTATTAGTTGAACATTTCTAGTGAAACTCGGAAAATCTGCGACCGAAAGTTTCGGAGACGAAAGTTTCGTGATGAAGTCGATGACTTGAGATCGTATTTTTCGACATAAAGGGTGTGATAACGACTGAACGGGTACCTCGAGGACAGACTGTTGTTAGTCATCGTTATTGTCTACAGGTGTTGACAACACTCGGAGAACGAGTAAGAAGAAAGCGGCCAGAATCGTGGAAAAACGACTCTCGCATGAAGACAACGCGCCGGCTCGTAATGCCTTGTCTGTTAAGCAGTTTCTGGCCAAAAATCGAACGCCAGTGCGTCGTATGAGAAGTAAAAAGCGTGTGTGCAAAAAGCGCATAAAAGGGAACACATTTTTTGAGTCAGTCGAAGCTTGTAAAAACAAAATCGACAGAGGTATTTAAGAGCATTGCAAGATAAGGATTTCCAACATTGTATCGACTAACGGAAAATACGTATGGAGCGATATATTAAACGTATTGGGGAGTATATAGGAGGAGAAAAATGTTCATTCAATTAAAAATTGTTGATAAAAAAAAAGGTTTTTTAGTATGAAAGTCTCGTTGTTTGATAGTCACGCCTCGTAAACGAATCGGCGTGAAAAACGAAATAATTGTTCGACAACTCTCGGGAACGTCTTTCGCCGTCTACCGTGAAGAGAACAATGTTCTAAGCGAGAATCGTTCGTAACCTGAAGGGACAATCGTTAACCTACACGTGTATCGTCTCCAAGAAATGGCGTCCTCGCGAAAACGTTTCTCGTTCAAACGGTTCTCGACCTGTACGATATTTTTCGTGTTTATCGGTCGTATGCTTAAGAGGCCGCCACGCCAAAAACAGATGGCGTTGCTCTCCGTAACTCGGCGACGGCAGTTCGTAAATCAATAGTTTTTCAATTTTGTGAAAACGCGTATCCGTACTTCCTTCAGTATCGGGGCCAAATAGAAATAGAAGAAGATCGTCATTTATTTAGAGCCCCCACATGATATTCCGCCCATAGGCCACCATATACCTAAATCCGACCCCGTTCAGTATGCCCTCTTAGAATAATTTTGGTGAGAAATGCTTCAGAATAAAAATCAAAGAGGAGATGTTAAGCTATGCGTTGGTCGGACGATTTTACTCGACTGTAACCTAACCGTTGAAAAACGTGTACAACCAAAAACTCGAATAATTAAAAGTCAATTTTTCGATTTGTGTTTCGAACGTTGAAACCGTACTTAATGAACACCTTCAAAACATTGAAGTGCGGAAGGTCTATGATACACACACACGAACGCGAGTGTTGCGGTCCCTACCGCAAACGTCGACGTTATCGAAATAATTGACAAGAATATATTATTCGGGTAATCGATTTTCGATCGAAACCCGTTCTCGTGCGACGGAAACAATATCACGAACTATCATTTCTCAGTTTTACTTGCACACGCGCGCATAAAAATACGTGTACGTACCGTGCGGCGGTAACGGCGAATCAAAACGTACGGAAAACAATAATAACAATGCTCGCCGTTGTCATTATTTCTTCGCGATCGAGAAATATCAATTCGGAATAAACATCGCGTCGCCGCAATATTGTGCATTACACGCGCGCGGCCCAAGCCTACGCGTATCGCGATCGTGACCGACCGTTTACCACGAGATCGTATTCTCGCGGAGATAAAAAAAAAATAAAAAAAAATATAAAATACATTACACGATGCACACGCGCATTGTGCGCTGGACGCGTAGATGCACTTTCGTGCGTTTTTCCGTTTTATTTTTATTATTGTGCGAACGCGATACGACGCGCGTGTCGTACGTCGACGAGTCGTGTTGTTTTGAGCCGTCCGTCGGGTCGCACGGGTAATTAGACTAAAAAAAAAAAAAACATTCCGTAGAACCTGTTCTTCTTCTTCTTCTTCTTCTTCTATATTTATAACGCGCGAGTATTATATTATGTATACGGATGATAAGGCCGGCGAACAAACGTCTTTGTGTAAAAAAAAAAAAATACATTTTTTAAAATACGCCTAAGCACGCACGCCTGTTTTTATAGCAGTCCCGTAACATATCGGGTGTCTGGACAACGAACGTAACGTGTATTTTTAAGCGCGGCTTTTTCGACGGTTGTTTGTTTTGACAAGAATATTTCAAATCGAAGTTTGTCGCCAAAAATTAAATTTCGTACAATTTTTTTTTTTTACATTTGTCATCAAATTGGAATTTTCTCAAAGACAACTGTTGAAAAACCCGCGTTCAAAAATATTCTACTCACAAGCTACGAGTGTTACGGAACTCGTATTGAAATGGTAAATATTGATATTGTCATATTCGGTTTATTGCGAAGAAGAGCCGCGACGTTTCGTTTCGTTTCGTTTGTTTTCTTCAACGTTTTTACGCAAATACGTTGTTCGTCGGAAACTATGTTTTCGAAATGATTAAACGTGATAAATGTAAACGCATGGCACGGACACGAATGGAATATCTCTTTTTAGGAATCAAATATATATATATATATATATCGAAATATTTGCGAAAAATGTATGTTTCGGCATGCGAACATATCAGGACAAAGCGTCGATTTTTCGTTAACACGCGAAACGTTCCAAACGCTTACGTCTTTCGACTCGGACGTTTCGCGTTCGTAACAACCGTCAGCCGACGTACTCGCGGACAACCAAGAATACGAATCCGCAATACTAGCAGTCGCCTTCATAAATGTGTGTGCGTGCACCAGACGCGTCCGATAAACGCACAGACTGAAATTCCTACGGAACGACTTTTTATTGTTATCGGCAATATTGTTACGTGCCAAACGACAGATAATTTCCAGTGATTTAGTGTACGATCGAAGTCGTTATCTCAGACTGGTCGTTGTTGAGCGCACGTTCGGAGTCGGGCGCGTCGAACAAAACGATAACATCAAAAAATCGGTAACAATTCTACCGGGACTTTTGACTGTTTCGAAGAAACATTCTGTATTATGACGGTTAAAAACTTGATGTGGATCTCTAAATCACAAACAACTGGAGGTAGGAATAGGTAAATATATATATATATATATATATTTGGATACGTATATGTGAAAAAACAACAGTTCTCGGATTTTTTTTCTAGCCAACATTTATTACGTGATTTGTATGAGTTTTTATACCCATCCTCGGAATTCGAACGGCACCGGAACCTCGAGAAAAATCGATTCTAAGACTATAAATGAAATTTAAAATGACAACAATCTACACTAATATTTGGACCATTGGTTTTCTCAGTACGTTAAGTACGTTAATTGTGTTGTGTGTCGAAAAAGTGAAAGATCTCAAAATACAGTTCTTCGTCGTGCGTTAGAAGCGGCGAAGTCGGTTCCACGAGAACGTCGGGATAAAAAAAAAAAATTTGGAAAATCCAAACGTGTGGGGTTGGATAAAAGGAAGTACCGCGCGACATGACGACTTCGACCGTACGCCATATCACGCGGACGAATCGGAAGGTTAGGTTAACAACAACAAAATATTGCCGACAAACGGGGCGCGGACGTTGCCGTTTTGTCGCGTGAAACACGTGTAGGTGCGTGTGCGTAATAATACGGATAGAAAATAAACGGCAGTACGTGGGCGATTCGCGTTTCGTCGAGTCCGACGTGCGTCTCCCGGAGAGCGAAACCCCGAAGCCGCACACCATTCTGTTATATTATATAATACGTTCGTTGCAGCGGTTGACGTATTCAAACGGTGTTCTGTGTACATGGGCGCCCATAGAATAATATTTAGAGGGGAGGACAAAATAATTTATTATTTTTGATAAGCAAAAAAAAAAAAAAAAGATTAGGTTCAATAATTTAATGTAGTCTTGTGTTATTTCATCAATGTATGATATTGATTTTAATTTCCAATAATCATACCAAATTTAATTTAACTGTTGTATTATCACAGAAGAAACAGAAGGAAAATTTTTTCAATAAACAAATATATTAATAATGCTTAAAAAATAAAACAGAAATAAAACGTCGACCTTTACAATGGCAATGTGAAAATACCAATTTTAGCAACTATACTTATTTTCCAGGGGGGGGGACATGTCCCTCCCTTGCCCCCCCCCAAATGGGCGCCCATGTCTGTGTACCGCGTAAGACCGAAACGTTATGTCCGCGACGTGTTCGGTATTTGTTGCCGACGACGGACCGCGGCGAACGAAACGTCTCTGGTGTTGGCGAAACCGTCCGCAGTGGAAATCGAATCGAGAATGCCGTTTTTATTTCAACGCGCGCTTTGCCGGGAGAATTCGATCACGTCTCTCGTACGCGATGAAATTGTTCTCTTCCGAACCTCACGAAACGTCGCCGTGCCGGTGTTGTACGCGAATAGGCGTATTCGTTCTCGCGCTCGGTTTCGGTAGCGTTATTACTGTTATTATTATCATTATTATCGTTTCGTACACCGGTTTTGTATTCTGCACGGCCGGCCGTTGTTACATTATGTAATATTTGATCGTCTCGTGCCGGTGCGGTCTGCCGGCCGGACGATTGCGTTCACGACGAGATCGTGTGCGGAAAACGCATCCTCGAAATGGGATTCTCGACAACGAACGGACCCGTACCGCCGCGACCTCGTCGTCGTCCGCTGCTCACGTCCTCCCGTCGCCTGTGATCCCCGTCATTATTCCTCGTTTCCCGTTTCCCGTTTCCACTGCGCTATCGCCCGGAACTCGTCCCCCGAGCGCAGTGGACTTTCGCTATCACGAGCGGCCGCGGCCAGCGCGTAACAAAGTTCGAACGTGATTTTATGCCGGTTTGAAACCCGAATGAAACAACACCGTCCGAAAACGTTTACGGACACATTTGCCGAAAACCCCGTAAGTCAATCGGTTTTCGGTGATCACTCCGTCCGTCTAACGAATGAACGTAAGCCGACGGCGTTGTACACCGACCGTTGTCCGCCGTCAGTGGCGCCGAGTTCGTTTTTTAATCCGGTCCGGTCAAATTACAATGCCCGCGTCACTCACCACGCAATCCAATTCAGGGTCAGGAAAAAAAATTGGAGAAAACAAAAAAAAGGTCATTTGTGTATCCATCGACGAGAACCGCTTCAAAAAAGAAAAACGAGCAGGAAATATGCAATGAACTTTTTTTTAACAAAATTATATCTAAAAATTATATACATCACCACCAGTTATGGTCTGATCACGACCACACCTGAACCCCGTATTCGGCGTCACTATCAAGACGTCGACTACGCGGACGTACATACAGCAGACGAACACACAATCAGCGGCGTTTTGGAGGGGGGGAGGTAGAGGTTAAAATAAAATTAAAAAAAAAATATTTTAAAAATCGTTGACTATTGTGATTATCGAATGAAATCATTTTCAGAACATAAAAATTGTTCCTCGTCGCCCGTTTAGATTAAATTTTGAAATCGGTCGGTGCAGCGCCCGTCGATAACCATTACGCGTCAGAAACAGAACTCTTATCTCCCAATGTATTTTCGGTACATTTTCGAATTTCGATAAACGTTTTTCATAACAGTATCGCGTTGAAATCACTCATTCTGTAGTGATAACACCGAACGCGGAACAACAATTTAATGTTAACTGAAAAAAAATTCTGGATACGCAACTGCGCACAGTGGCCGCCGACGACCCGGACCCGACCGGAGGACAGTACGGCCGGTTCGCGTTACTATAACAACGCCGCGCGCGTCCAACGAAAACGTGGCGTAACGATTCGCGTGTGGTCGTTGTGATTGCATTCGGGTTCGACAAACGCGGCATTACCCTGTCGCCTCATTCGAACAGGTGGCGGGGTGGTAACCCCGAAACGGTTTTCAAGCACCTAACCCTGCTTTCGTACATCTCAGCAGGTTTAACCGCGACCAATAACGAAGTCGTGCGATAATTATTTGTGATTCCCTTAAGAAATAATTTTTTTTGCTTACGTGCCCGCCTGGTAGAAACCTGGTCGTCGGGGTGCGTTCATACGGCTGGTTCGAACGGCGCTGTACGACGCTTAAATCCGTTTCGTCTCCGCCGACACGTTCGAGACGGACAACCCGAATTTGAAAACCAGCGTTGCCATAACTCACGCGGATCGTTCACGGTCTGAAATACAAACGTGGCGAAGACGGTCATAACGCCGAGCGATTAGGATAACGGGACGCGGACGCGCATTGTTATCGTGTTATATAATACGTGTGTGCGCGCGCGCATACACACAAGAGCAGCAGCGGCGGCGGCGGCAGCGGTAAGTATCGGTAACCGCACGTCGCACGAGCGTTTGAAACGAAATACCCAATTAACTTGTCAAACCCGAACGACGGGCGATTCATCACGGACGCGAGACGTAAATCGTGCGGTGCGATCCTCGGGAGTCGTATTGTGAACGCACAAGAACAATGAAGAACGCGGTATTTGGGGAGCGCGCACACGCCCTCTCGTCGCGCCGGCGGTCGTGTATTTTTTCCCCGGGTACCGCCGGACCCGCCGCGGTTGGACGGACAATCACTTCGCGACCGCTTCTCTCGAGATTCCGGTCGTTCGGGGAAAAAATTTCGGCGTGGAGGGACTGGAAAAAATGTCGAACACGAGCGAATCAAATGCATTCGACGAGGCGATTTAACCATTATATGTCAATAGCTTCTTGTTGCGCGTAAACCTCATGCACAAGTTTGATAGGAAAAACGGTTTGAAGTCGTTGGCACGGTGATTGTAGTTTTCGGTTTAAAGAACTTTAAAAACGCACCGAAACGCATTTCAACGAAACATTCCAAATGTGTGTGATCCACAATAGTTGCAGATACAACGATTGAATAACACACAGTTCGATAATTCACGTGCATACCATGTCGCGAATGTTCAAACGACGATTAGATACGATGTCCGTAATGGAATAAACGTGTTGTACATAAAACGAAAAATGACGGATAACAAATATTTCCGAAAATTTCAAATTTCCAACGTTAATAGTTAACACGTAAATAATAATAAATGATCATATATCATCCTAAATTTCAGGAGGGGTTAACTCCTAAAACCCCATCCCCGAGTTCGCCCCCGCCATCGATTCATTATCAAACGATACGGCCCGGGTCGAGTCGATACACGCGTAAACTTAAATGATGACGAATGTCTAAGAAAACCAACGCGAGATCGTTTGGACTGCGGCAAATCTCTGGACGACCAAACGCGTATTTATTGATAACACGTGTCAAACGGACGATACGTTTTGTTTACGATTAGTGTGCGTAAGGTTATGTACCGCAATGCTCTGCAATACCGGACGAACGCGCAATCAAAAGTCATTTTAAGTTTATAATTTAAACCCCGCCGCGACAATAAAAACTTGTTTTTTCTTCTGTTGTTTACACGCACGCTTTTTTACGCGATTCAACTCGTTTCCGTTCAAAAAATATATTTCGATTTATACACCGGATCAAATATTGACAACGCCGTCGACATTATTCACTTCCGTATTTATCGTTTCATAAGTCTAAGTGTACGCTTGGCTCTCCCTTCTACTTTTCTACGCATCCGTGCGCGCACGTATATGTGTGTGTTTAGGGGACGATAACATTTCTCGCACAACGTCCTAGAGTAATATTTTCCTAGACACACACACATATATATACACACGTTGGCCCCCGCGGGACTCGAGGGTTGTTTGCCGATCCGATCGATTTTGTTCGTACAAAGTGTGTCGTCAAACCCCGTATCCATCAAGGCGACGTAACAGGACCGAATATACGACACGCTCGCTCCCCCATCTTAAACGGAGATGGTAAACACAGGACCGAGTAAATCGGAAGCTACGCGAATTCGTTCCGAAGAGAATATCGTTGGGATCACAATAGATTGCGTCGTTTACACACGTTCGTATTATTTAATCGATAAACGCGCGAATCGTTTGACTGACGGTTGGTCGGTTTGATTTCGGGCAGGCGGAGGGGACCATCAGAAAATGTACGTCCTAATTTTTGTTTTGGATATACTCTCAAGTATAAAAACCAAAAATTATAGATCACAGATAGCTAAGCACGATCAAGCTTGGCAAAATAAATGGGCATCATCAGCTACAAATTTTGTTAAGTGGTATAGATATGTAACTCCGACGATCCCTTCTCAGCATATGGTTCCTTAATTTACCTTTATCCAGACATCAAATCGTACAATTTTCCCGTCTCCGGTTTGGACATAACTTATTACCAGCGCATGCTTTCAAGTTATCCTTGAACCACTCCCCTTGTTGCACACATCACGATGACGAAGTTAAGTGTGATTTCAACCACATCATGAGGGACTGCCCGGCTCTCGTTTCTCCACGTAAGAAATTATCTCAATTTTTAGCTCTTAACCATATGTATCCAATAGATTTTCATAACATTCTCAACTCGCATTCCACCCAAGTAATTCTAGCAATTCTAAAATTTATAAAGGCTGCTGGATATTCAATTTAACTTTATCCTAATTGTAATTTACTATCGGTTGCTTTAGATTATATTAGTTTAGTCACATATTTTTATTGTAGATAGTTTTTTTTCTTCTCATCATTTATATATAGTATCTTATTTATTGTATTTAGTTCATCTTAAGTAATTGTTGAGCTGTAATAACTGTCATTGAAAGTTAATAAAAACCAAAAATTATAGAACACGGAGTCGGAAGCGCAAATTATCACGTGTCACGACAGCCGTTCTAGAAAGTCGTTTCCGAGGTTATCTATAGCGGCGACTGTTTCGGGTTCGGATTTCATCACGCGTAAAATCAAAAACCGCTGAAAATTGTTTGACATTTAAAAGGGAATCGATGTCGCGAGATTTAAACAACTATCGAATGAAATAGCATTTGTCCGCGGACGCGCGCAATGTAAAAACGAGCGGCACGCCGACGACATTACGATTCGGGGTCGCCGTCCGGATTCGGAAACCGCGTGCGTTCCGTTGAACGGATTTTCGTCGTCGAAGGCGATCGCGCGATCGGATGGACGGCAATCCGGCGTCCCGTCCGTCGGCGCGAGTTTCGGGTCGCGTGGCCTCGGTGTCCGCGCAGAAGGCGTTTTACGTTACGTTTTCGCGGTTACGGTCGAAACGCCGTAACGACTTATGCGTGCCGGGGGACGTACGCGAACGACGCGCGGTCAATACAGTCGTCGGGCTCACGGGCCGTACGATTCCCAACTCCGCACGACGTCGCGAAGTTTTCCCGACGGCCACTGTACTCGCAAACCATCGTACGGCACGCACGCACGACCTTCAATAAAATCGTTTGCCTGCGAGACCGACCCGACCCTCGGTCATCCACGAGCCACAGTTATTGTATCGCACGTGTCCCCCCGTGTCGCTGTTGCCCTATGGAAACGACGTAACGTCGAGCGCGTTTCATAGCAATCGTTCGTAATACTATTTCCGTCGGGCAAAACGAGCTTTTTTGTTTGTGGATTATAAAAAAGAAAATTAAGGTTTTCCCGGGCGCCACCGTCGTCGATCACGATGGAACGCGTCACGCCTAACCTCCGTGGGACGAGTCAAATGTTTGGTGAGAAAAAAAAAATACCCTACATAAAAAATTATTATTTTTTTTACTCACGTAATGTTATGCTTGCCATAATAGGTCCGCAGTGTTCGTATGGTTTCGATTCATTGGCACTCCGTGATCTTTTGTTTCGCTTAGTGTACGCTGGCATTGAAACCGGTACAGGTGTACATTTGCATTTTCGTAGGTCTACTCCATGCTGGAATTCGACTCGCGTATTGTGAATAAACAATTACTTCGTAATTCAATTCCATTATTATCGCAACAAAATTTTCTTGAAACAAAAATATTAATAATATTATTACACGCCAAATAACACTAACCAGCAGCGCATACGAGCGAGAGCAGGAAAAAGAAAAATGTTAGGTTATGTTAGAAACTAGATAATATTCGTATATATATACGTGTATGTTTCTTCCATAGTTTCTTATTTAGATATATATTTTCTTCCACGACTTCTTGGATACGTCTCGGCTCCGGCTTATATTTTACAATGTCTTGTAAACGAATCGTGTTTTTTCTTATTTGTTGCTATTTAAACGTAACGGATTAAAAATTGTTATACGAATTGTCGGTTATGGCATCATTTGTTTTATAAATTACAATAGAGTTTTTATCTATCTTTCTCGTTAAAAATATATTTAAAAAAAACACATCGGTATACTTTGCTCGTTTTCTGAATAGATGATATAAGAACGATACGTTCTGTGCGCGTTGGCACAACTCCTGATTACAATAGTGCCAATAACACCGTTGTGAACGTCAGTGGCGCACCCAGGATTTTTTCAAAGAGGGGGGGAATCTAGAAAAACTAGAAAAACAGTGTTGCAACTATTATAACTATATAATATAATCAATAAATTGTTAAAAACCGGTGTTATCTATATCGTATTCGAAATTTCGACAGAAAAATTCTGAACGTTGTATCAGAATTTGGATTTTCATCGATAAATTTAAAACTATTGCACAGGTCGAGGATGGGGGGGAGGGTCCGGACCCGGAGTTGACGTTGTCGTTTCGTAACAAATTTCGATTTCAAAACGCCGTCGGGTCGCTCGTGTCGCGTGCGTCGCGGTACCCGGGGCGGATCTCGAGGCGCGACCCGGCAATATTGGTGAATAACCTAACCTAACAAAGGTGGAAACGGCCGACGACCACGACGCGTCGTCACCGTGACGGTCGTGAACCGGTCATGGCCGCAGCCCCGAGAGACGTGCCATACGGACTCGGACGCGGATCCAGAACTTATTTACGGAGGGGGGGGGGCATGGGTCTTAATCAAAACAACTTCAATCCTCATTTTGTCGCATCGATTGATGAAATATTTTCCAAAACGTTTTATTGGAAATCGTTTGCGATACACCGAAAAATCCCATAGCTACAACTTCATTTTAAATTGTACATTTCTATAGTATCATAGATAAGAGTTAGAATTATAAAACGATAATAATAAAAAAATTTAACAAGAGTCTACCGGGGAGGGGTAGACATACAAGTCCGCGTTAAGTGAGACATTTTATGTCTTATGTGTGAAAATTTTTTTTTCAAATTCAAATTTAAATTTGTTCAAAACCGAAACAATGGTTGCCACGGAAACAAACCGTAAGGGAGATTTAGGTTTTTTTTTTTCTGTAACGCTTTTTCGTGGACACTTTTTGGCGCACACTTTTTCGTGACGGTTTTTTTATTTTAATGTGCCAAAGTAAAGACATAAAATGTCAAAAACTTTTCCGCGTGTTTGCGACGCCCAGGCGGGTGTGTGCGTTTCGTAATTGTGTACGTTATTGAATGAATAATTTCGAATTCTGTTTTCTACGGCGATTTCCGACCGGCCGATCTTGTTTGTCGGCTTTTTTTTCACGCCATCGTCGCAGTCGTTTTCCACTTGAATCGCTGTCGTCAACGTTTCGTTTTGTGTACGATTCTGTTAGACTGTAAGTGGCGCGTTAAAACGTAAACGCGGATAATATGTTCAGTCGATGATTTCTGAGCGAAACGTCAAATTTCAAATTTGAGAAATGCGTAATATAACATTGATTTTTCGTCTCGAGTTGACATAACTGTTATTTAAATAGATCGCAATTGTAATATGAAATCTAACGAGCGATTATCGATTGGTAAATTTGATTTTTTACTAAAAAAAAAGAAACTTGTTTTTTTTTTTTAGACGTAATAATGTAATTATTAAAGATCAAACGAGAAAAACGTAGTTTGTAAAATGATTTTATCATAACACGTGCATTTTACAAACTCCTGACTGATAAAGAATAATAACGTTACCACGGTAATTCCTTTATTATCTACGATTTCTCCATCATCGTGTTACCAGACATCAGTGTTGTCAATCGATATTTCGTGAAGGTAAAAAAAAAAATGTCTGTGGTGGGGGGGGATCCTGAACGCCGTTTCCGAAAGTCTGCGACGACGATCCGTTTGCCGACGGAATTTTAAGTGATGCTCGTACGAATGACGGAGCGTCGTTTCGCTCGGGTCACTCGGTTCCCTGTGAATTCGCAGTGCCAGCCGTGGGCTCGGCGACAGAAGAAAACGGTCTGGGCCACGGCGGATGCACCGGAAATGCACCCCGCGACGGAAATCAATAACGCGGGCGCACACCTCCTTACGTACGTCACAGGTACGCGCGCGCGCGCGTATAAATCGCGGCAGACGGGCGCGCGGGGCGGCGGGGCGGGCGGTCGCGAAAAAAAAACGGCACCTCCGCGGCCGCGGGGGGTGTTGCGCGAGCCCGACCGGAGGAAAACACGCGGCGGAGAGTGAGTGAGAGAGAGAGAGAGAGAGCGAGCGCCGTCCGCCGATCTTGAACTTGTCGGGAAAAGTGTCACCTTTCCCCCACCGCGACGGTCGGTGGTGGGTGGCGCGCGGCGGTAGGGGAAGCGCGAAGAGCCGGTCGGTCGGTCGGTCCGGCCGGCCGACCGGCCGGCCGCGAAGAATCGCGCGGCCCGTCGTCGCCGTCATCAGTGGTCGTCGGTCCGTCGTCCCGTAACGCCGCCGCTTGCTGCTGCTGCTGCCGCTGCCGCCGCTGCCGTTGCTGCCGCTGCCGCTGCCGTTGCTGCCGCTGCCGTTGCCGCTGCCGTTGCCGTTGCCGTTGCCGTTGCCGTTGCCACCACGACGACATCGCGTACGAATCGCAATCATACGTATTTTGCACATACGTTTTTTTTTATTTTTATTTTCGCGGATCGCGCGCGCGCGCGCGCTTTGCGTATCACGCCGTCGCCGACGCGCGCTCGGCGACACGCTCCCGTCGTCCCACCGCGCCGCGCCCGTCCCAAGCGGGACACGCGCCGCCAGACCGGGTGCGCCCGCGACGCGACCATCGACCCGCGCGACCACGCGCACCACACACACGACCCGTTCGCCAGCCGCAACAGACGTCCGCCGGCGCAGACTCGGCGAGACAACACCGCCGCGGCCACCGACGACCAAACGGAAACCGTCCGGTGGGTTTTTGTTGTTTATTCGTTTATCGTGGTTTTTTATTTTTTGGTTTTTTTTTTAAAAGCTTTTGCTCGTCGTTTCCACCCGTTGTCCGGGGAACCGTGGTTTTTCTCCGACGGACGGACCAACGGATTTCCGTGTTCGTTTACGCGATCGTTTGCTGGGTTCGGTTAGTGCGCGTTTGTCGGTCGTTGGGAAAATCGCCAACGCCGACCGTCCGTCTCGTATCCGGTACCGACGTTTATTGTCGTCTAGAGGCGCCGTGACTGTTGTCGTTTTTCGCCGTTGATTTCGCCGTGCGCTTTTATCGGGTACACTATCGCGACACCGACACGTCTATGGAAATACTGGTGACGGGGGAGGGAAATCTCTGACGTACGTGATAGATAACCGGTCGTCTTAAATAGTCGTCGAAAAATTCCAATATTATTTTTTCTTTATTGTATTCGACGAATGTCTTGGAGGATACGCCGAAAAACGTATTATTACAAAAGTATATCAACGTCGGACGATGTGACCTGTGACAGATTTGATTGAAATTGGCTCGATTGGCTTTATTCAGTCCTCCTTCAAAGTTTCTAATTAGTTGAATCGAGCCGGTTGATCAAATTTACCGGAATCAAATGATAAATGATTAACGCATACGAGTCCGCGTTAAGTGAGGAGACATTTTATGTTCAATGGGTATCTTAATTTAGGTAACGGTTTTTGGTGGACACTTTTTCGTGACGGTTTTTTTATTTTAATGCGCCAAAGTAAAGACGTAAAGCGTTTTACGTAGCTCGGTGATTTCGTCCCGAGTTACCTTTTAAATCATACGATTTGAAAAACGGGTACGACGAACCGCTAAAAACGTTTCGTTAATGTTGTCGGGTCGTACGGCTTATGTAGTAAGACATAACGCACGTGCTTGGAATGTTTGATTTTTGCGAACGATGCGTTATTAGCGAGTGATTGATACTCGTTTACACGTTAGGTTCGGACATGAAATAACGAGAAAAAATCAATTCATCAACTTCAGCAATCGAATATACGCGTTAACATTATTTTCTACAACAGACTTTTGAATTTTGTTTGGAAATAACGATCGGCAAATAGACTATTACAATTATTGTTAATCGTAAAATCCGGAAACATCAACGAAAGCGCATAATCGTATCACGGTAAAATGTGTTAGTGTTATAAAAACGAATCGGTACGTTTTAAAAACTCGGTTACCCGTACCAGTCATACCAGTTTACTATAAATACATGATATATTATAATATTCCTTTTTACAACGAATAATTACTATAAAAACAGTGGACGGTATTTAATAATTAACTGAACGATACAAAAGTATAGGTCAACGAATAAATTATGATAAGTAGGTTCGCTTTTCAAATATCGTTTAATCGTACGAAATCTAAATGTAAAATTACACTCCGGTCGGTCAAACAATCGATACGCCCGTTATTACTGTGCGTTCGTTATTGTCGAGAAAACGCTAATTGATTAATTAAACGCCCTTAAGGATTTTAGTTTACCTTAATTATCATTTCAATAAACAATAGCGAAACATATATTATTAAGTCACTTTTACTTTCTTTTCGCTGATCGTTTTACTCGATCAGTCGGTGGTTTGAATTCGGTTTTTACGTCGACTTTTGATCCGAACCCGCAAACGTGGGTGATTCGCGCGTTTTCGACGAAAGATACTCATCTCGCACGCCCTATTTCGTTCTTATCGTCAACGAGCGTGATTGATCATTGAAAAACAACAGCGTTGCGTTTCGCGCCGGTTATCGAGTAACGTCGTATTCGGATGACGAATGTTATCGATAATCGACGGAAAACGAACGAACCACGAACCCCAACGATCGATTTTTTTCGTGAAAACCGAACGGATCGATCGCGCGACGTACGTACTCGACCTAACGCGGCGGTCACGAGTTCCGACGTGACATTCACGCCGGGACGTTTAAAACGATCCGTGTACGACCGCCGCGCGTAACGAGCCGCCTGAGGCCGTCGCGTCAAAACGCTTTTCGGTCGAGCGCAAATACGACCGGATGGCCGGGGAACGGGGCAACGCGACTACGGGCGGTACACAAACGATCGCTGTATAAATAGCGGCCAAGGTGAGAGACGACGGGTCGGTCGAACGTCCGGCGCGTCCGAAACCAGTTCTCCCGTTCCCCGGACCGCTCGGACAATCTTCCGTTACGTTCGGCCGCGCATTCCGCCGTGGACGCTCAGGCCGCAAACACGTTCCACGTGGTCCGGTCCCGTCCCTCAGCGGTCTAGGTAAGTCCGTCCGAAGGTTTCGGTCGCGTTCGTTTCCGTTTTTAACCGTGTATTCGGACCGTAGGCGTGCGCACGGGGGCGGCAGGGTGGGCGACTGCCCCTCCTGCGGGCTAAAGTTTTCTTCCACATATAGTTTTAAAAAAACGTTATAATATAATTTTATATTTTCATATAATGAATAATATGTAAACATAGAGTGCGCGGTGCGCGATGATTTTGTGTAGTCCAACTTTAAGCAAACCACAAGCGATACCGCGGTTATAACGAGTGTTTATAGATAAGCGGCAACACTTTTCTGCCCCCCCCTGCCAGCAAGGTCTGCGCACGCCTATGATTCGGACGAGTTATCGCTCGGACACGGCCAGAGGTCTTGGTGTGTCCGCACCTTGTTTCTCCCGTGCGTCGTGTCGTTGCATATTCGTCGGAACGCTTCTCTCACCTAACCTCCGCGTCCAACAAACAAGTGGAAACGGGTGCCGCGGCGGCCCGTCCCCACGACGGTTAACCTTTGCCGGTCGCCCGAAAGGTCGCGAGCTTCGATAATTGATTCGTCCGCCGGGGGCAATTAAAGGGGAGATCGGTCCGGGTCGCGCGCGACGACAACAAACGCGAACGGAAACACGAGACGGTTCCGTTTATATTGTCGCGTACGTTCGACGCACGACGCGGATACTCCGCGACGGGGTGACCCGTCCGACGACACAATCCACCGCGCGGACGTCTTTTCCGCTTCCGGCGCGGGTTTAAGGTTTTGAAATCCATCGAGAACGTATACGAACCCCCCCACCGGTGGCCTGCGCGCGTCAGTCGTTCGGTGACTCGGCTCGATTGCCGTGCAGTCGTACTTCCCGCGGCCGACCGGAATCGAAATCGGCCGGGCCGCGTTCCATTCGAGGGCGAGGGAAGTGCAAACACGGCGGGAAAAAAACGCGTGTTGGCTGCACGCACGCACGCGCGCGCGAGAGCACTCGGAGAATCGTTCGGCGCGTTTGAAAGCGTGTTTGTTTTGGCCCGGGCCGGGAGAAGACGACGACGACGACGATAACGATAACGGATACGGTCTCGTCTGTCCACAAAACGAACTACGATTGTTCCCTTCGTAACGTTTTTGTCGTCGTTGTTTACGCGTTTGTCGTACGTGATCGCGCGTGCCGTGCGCACCGGGGCCGTTTCTCTCGTCCGGGCTCATCGCGTCTAAGTTACGTTTACTCGACGCGCCGGATTCCATTTCGGACACGCGGTACGAGCGCACGACCGGCCACGTGTCCCCCCCCGGTTGCGGTTGCCGAACGCGACCCATAACTGTATGCCGTCGACGACTGGGGGGGCCACTGCTCCCTGACCAGTCCCGCGCGCAACGATCACTCTCTGCTCGGCGTCGTGTTCGCGAAAAACACGAGACGCCGCACACGGTGAAAAACCGGTTGTGCGCGGGCCAACCGGTCTGCCTGCCGCCGGAACACCGTTACGCACCGGCGGACCCTTCGTTTGGTCCGGACCGCTGTCCGTCGTGCGGAAAAAAAAACAAAACGGATTTCCCACTCGATTTTTGTACCCGCGTGGTCACGCCAACGGGTGTGACGTAGAAAAACGATTTTAACAACAACGGAACGGAACGGACCCGGTCGTTTCCGCGGAACACGACCGGACCAGGCCGCGGGGAAAAGTCCGCGCGTCCCGCCGCGACCTTGACGCGCGCGATCGGTTCCGGGTCCTCGCCGGTCGTCCGCGTCGTCGCGGTGTCAGTGGGTCATCCGTCCGGGACGACGTGGGCGCAGACGTGCGACGAGTACGCGAGTGGTTCTCGCCGGGCGAAATACGTCACGACTACCACGACGTACACGCTCGGCCGGAACGCCGACGGGAAAAGCGCGTCCGTCGTGCCAATTGTTCGGGGGGGGGGGGGGTTTTGATCTCCCAAAAAAAACCATGTTCTTACGGAACAGCTTTTTACGGTCACGCGCGCCCGGTAAGCCGACCTGACGCGCAACAACAATAACGGTCGTCCGCCGTCGTTATCGTGTATCGTGTGCGCGCCGCAAAGTGTGAATTACTACCGATCGTAAAACGACCGTTATTGTAAGCGCGCGCGCGCGCGTGTGAACCGACCGACCGACTCGCGGGCCACGACCGCGCGAAGTCGTGACGCGCGGACGCGGGCTGTGGCGTCCCGGGGCACGGCGAAAACCACGCCGGGGGGAGACGGGGCCCGAATGAAACCGGTAATCGGTAAAGAATGTGCCGTTACGCGCGCCCGCCCGCCCGCCCGCCCGCCGTACTCCGGTTTTCGCGTCTCGCGAACGTGCAAACGACGTTTCGCGTGAGCCGTCTGCTTTGGCGAGGCAACGGAACGGATCTCGGACGGTCGCTAAAAAACCCGCGTGGCGCGGCCCCGGACCTCACGGCGTTTTTCCAGCACTCGTCGACTTCGAACATTCTGTCGCCGTCACGTCACGTCGCGCTTCTCCGCGGGGGACAGCCTAACCTAACATTTTTCACCCCGCGCCGCCGAGTCAGGACTTTGGAACGGCCGGTCGCCGGCGTACTGGCGTTTTTCACATTTTATGTCCTTTACTTTGGCGCATTGAAATAAAAAACCGTCACGAAAAAGTGTCTACGAAAAGCGTTACCTAAATCTCCCTTATGGTTTGTTTCCATGGCAACCATTGTTTCGGTTTTGAAAAAATTTGAATTCGAAAAAAAAATGTTCACGCATAAGACATAAAACGTCTCACTTAATTTAAGTTTTATTGAAAACAAATTTACATTCGTGTGTCAAGGTGACTTCATCAAATTTCGATTCTGGATATGTCAGATGAACGAATTCGGCAACTTCGTTTAATTTTTTTTTTTCCGTCGTTTCCCCTTTCTCGACCGCCGTCCGATCGAACGAAACCGTCGACAGACCGCCAACACGATGAGTTTGGATTTATTAACCCGGACGGTAGTATTAAAAAACAGTTGACCAAAAAAAAAACTGGTCCGATATTCGTCGACCGGTTTACGAAAATAAATTCGTAACGCCCGTTTTACAATTGATCCCGTGGAAATAAAACTCAAAAACGGCGCGGACCGATTCAAACGTGTCACTACTAGTAAGTAGACGGAACCCGTCTGTCCCGATTCCGGTACGGTTCGCCCGTGTCGGTTTGTTTTCGAAATTCGGTTGAGGTACGCACGTTTCTCGTCATTTAGTTTTCCACGAACGTTTTCGTCAATTACACTGGCCCGCGGTCACGTGTCACGGCGTCGGGTGGAGGATAGATCTCTATAGATCTCCCCTTGATTTTTTTTTAGTTTTTGATATTCCTATTTACAATGGCCAATAGATATGATTTTACGAAGCGCTCTCTTTAGATCAATAAAATATTTTTTAATATATATCCCCCCACCCCCCTAGACGAAATACGCCAACCGCTCGACGCGCACGTTTATTCTACGAAAACGTGTTGAATGCGCACTCGATGGTATTTGATTTGAATGTTCGGCTTGACACGGAATAAATCGTTCGAAAACGATTTGATGTTTTCTTTATCGAATCTGAATAATAAAAACAAATCAAGCCACGAGTTCATTGAGCGCGGCGTTCGTGGTTAAAACGTTTGGTCGATAATAAATTGAAACATCCGGTTAACATCATTAGTAGTGATAATAATAATAAAGGTTTTTTGCACACGGTTTTCATCGCTTCGCAACGCGGTCGCGAACCGGAATTCGACGCGCACGGTTTATTAAACAATTATCGCACCGTTCTAACACCGAGCCACGTGTTGCCGCCGTATCGGTTTTCACGGGGCCGTATCGCGTTTCGTTCGCGATCGGATTACGAACGCCACGAAAGTTCGTCGCGACGCAATGTCCGCAAACATTCGTTCACGTGACGGCGTATTTTAGGAGGGGGGGGGGGCAACAGGGACATTGGCTATCCGAGACATTTTTTTATTCTTTTGCTTAACGCATGTTTACTTATGATTATACAATGCGGATATTCACTTGTTGAGATTTTATAGCGGTTACAGAAGTATAAATGGTTATGATCACGTTATCCGTCGCTATTGCACTTTTACGTTTTAACGATTTTAAAATGAGGTTATTTTGTCCCCCCCCCAAAAAAAAAAAAATATTTCACAAGTACGTCCCTGCGTCACGGACGTAGCGCGCCGGCCGAAACCGACTCGTCCGTTAAAGGGCGTTCGACACCCGAGGGAGAAGCTCCGGCGCCGGGGGGTTGAAATCCGCGCAACGACCGCGCGAACACCAATGTGCGGAGACAATGAAAAAGAAAACGCCGCGCACCAACGATAAATAGCCGTGCGATATAATTTTAATGAAGACGGACACGGCCCGCGATTATTCGTTATTATTCGAGCCATTGTTGGCCGGTGCCGTGCCGTCGGAGAAGAAGAAGAAGAAGAAGAAAAAAAAATCGAGCGCGGCGAGCGGTACGTTCCAAAGACGCACGCCAAAAACGTGGTTGGCCCCGGAGGCTCCGTCTCCTGTGCCTCTCTCGCTCGCGCTGTCTCCGTCGCTCACGTTTTCGTGCACACAAGGTCGGTGACCACCTTCGTCCGCGTCCGAATCAACAAAACAGATCGTTACTCCGTAGAGGGTGGAAAACTAATCAAACGGTCACAAACAAAACGCATTCCCGCTTCCGCCCTTAAATAAATGGTTTCCGACGATACGTTATCTGTATCTCCGTTATCTTCTCCGGTACACCTGCAACGCTAATATTTCCACCCGGTTCGTATCGCGTTTTCGATGTGTGTACACGGGTATACACATAGGAATTTGTAAAAAATCAAATTTTTTTTTTCTTTTAAACCCATTCGCGTGTGTTGTTTTTGATCGTTTTTCCGGCACGACCACATATACTTTCCATACGACTATTACCATTTTATTCATGTACGTATAGTTTTTTTTTTTTTTTTTACTCTGGGTCGCTATTCAATTTACACCACAATGGCCATTGTAGGTTTTGAATGTGATAATATAGCGGTATATAAAACATTCTTTATAATATATCTTAATTCGATGTCCCAGTATTTATATTCAGAATATCGTTATTCAAGAGAGACATCTATGATCGAATGATGTAAACAGCCGACCGACCATAGTGAATCGAAGAAACCCTCGTATGAATATTGAAATCGATGAAATGATCGCAATACGACTCTATGCGTTTTCTGGAGTGAAACGAATTCCTGATAACCATAATACATTTAATTGCAATTCGTTTTGGAAAAAACGAATGTACAAAAATATTCAAATCAAAACATTTAAGGCTACCGAGAAATCGAACCGACGTGAAAATTCGATTCATTAAAGTTTTCTTCGTACGGGCGATAAGAAATTTAGTCGTTGGTAAAAAAAAAAATATGCTAATTCGAATCACCGTTGCTGCCAACACATTCATGACACCCGACTAATTCGTTCCAGTTTTGCGACGACATCCGTGGGCTAACCGCGAGGTTAAATTATCGACGCGGTTCGCATTTACGTAGTAATAAAAACCTTTAATTAGAATACGGTTTCTTTTTGTCATTCTCTATTTATGCGTGTACAATTTTTTTATTTCTCCACATTCTCTTGGTCGCGCGCACAATAAAATCACCGTCACCGCCGTCGTCTCTAAGCATGCCACACGAGCTGTTACGGTAATTGCTGTGCCGACCAACACACACGAATAGGTATAATATAAGCGCGAGATAAAAAATACAAACCACCAGAGAGAGAGACGTGCCCGAACACGATCCTGTGCGAACGTCGAACGGTTAAGTACGCATCGTTCACAACGAACGCCTAACCCGTCATTACCGTAAGAGAGAGAAAAAATCACACCCGAGTTATTATCGCGAACAAAACCGTTTTCCCCAACAGCCATCTCAAGGCCAATTGTATTGCACACGAAATGGAACCCTTTTTTCGCAATGATATCGAGTTGTAGACGGTTGATGTTCCCGGTGGAAAATTCGCGTGAAATACTCGATTATAATTTTTCACTAAAAAAAAATCGCATAAAAGTTTGGGTAATTCAATCCACGTAGCTCGTACATTCTGTGCAATATTTATGAACCGCGTTTGTTGTTTTTTATACCGTAAATCACAGAAGAATATTTTTTATAAATATATATATATATATATAAATTCTCGTGTATTATTTTTTTTTTTTCGTGGGAAATTGATCGTAGCTAATCGTTAAACTATCTTAGAGACCGACGCTGACTAAGGCAGAACGCGTGAGGTCGAAAGCCTCCAAAGACAGTGAAAACCGTACGAGTTTTTTTCCCCTCCCGCGTAACGAGACCGCGTGCCGTCTCTGGTGCCATTGACTTTATACGAGAACCTTGAATTGGCCACCGGCCTTTGGCGAAATCCATTCGACGCGACGGTAAAAACTTACCGCCGAATTACCGAGCGAACATTACGCGTACATATAAATGATCACACACGACGACGACGATGAATACGCATTTCATCAAACGCCAGAAGAAGTCGTTGGTCAATAACCGGATCACGGTCCGTACGTGTTAACGACGTTCGCCATGCCCTTCCCCACACCCCCGAACTGTTCGATCGCGTATGCGCCAACACTACAATTTCCCATTCGCGCGCCCGCGTCGCCGCGCACAGCGTTATTTCACATTGTTTTTAGGCTAGCCAACGTAGACATACAGAGAACGCGGTCGCGGAGACGCTTTACAATAGGTCAAGGTGGTCCGAGACGTGAATTCATAAACTCGAAACGAGAATCCGGACGGCCCGTGTCACACTTGCACGATGAAGTTTTCCTCCGATACGTGTATGCATGCGTGTACGCATACGCCTAATGAATAACTCGAACGCCTATTCACTAGATTTCTTGTTTTTATTATTCGTATTATCATTATTATTATTATTATTATTATTATCATACGACGTCGTCGATATACTGCGCGCGTATTGTGTTCCGTCGTGAAACAGATTTAGGTGACTTTAACGAACGAGCACGAAATTACAAAGAATAATAACAACCGTCGGTTGTCCCGTCGGGAACAAGAAAATTCGGAAATCTAATCGGATATTTTAATTCAACGAGTCTTCTCTATTGAAACGGAGACAATAGGGTTTTTCGTGCACAAATTTGTCGGATCAGGTCATCGTCTATAGGACGTAGTAATAGCAATAGTGTGACGCGTAAACGCACGACATATAAAATACACCAAAGTCGATTTGAACGGAAAATTATACACGAAAAAATGCCGCGAGGAATACGGATATAACAATAAAAAGGTCTGCCGTTGGATTTCGTCAGATTTCCTTTAAAACAATAACGGATAACTTCATGTTATAACAAATCGAATTGTACTTATTGACTAGAACGTGTTATTTCGTAAAAATTTAATGCGCGCAACAGAAACACGACGATCAGCTCGACTTTTTTAAATATTGAGTTATGAGGTTCGTAGTGATTGTGCGCCCGTAGCTTCTTATGAAACGGTTTTTTACGAAACGCGATATGTATATTACTATGGCCACGTGACCTTAATGGCTCCGTCAACACGCCACCGTTCGCCCGATCTCGTGTAAATATACATATACACATATATATTTATATTTATTATGAGTAAACATTTGCGACGCACGGTACACTACAACGATGGCGAAATTGTAATTTTCGTTCGGGCGAAAACGGCACGTCGGACGGGAAAATCACTCGACCGCTGACTCGATTCCGTGCTGCCGGACACGGTGACATTTGTCTGAAAGGCGGCCAAGAATTCCTGCACACCGAATATTATCATACGCGGTACGTTATGTACGACCCGAGCCAAGACAATCATGACCACATGCATACCAGACGTTTACCGGGCGCACAATCGTGGTAACGTCGGCAACGGGTTTTTCGAAATGCAACGGAGCGTACGTACATGTCACCGTGACGTCTGACGTGCCCCGAGGACGCGACGTCGCCTCTGAAACGGAATATATATATATTTATTTTTTTTAACGCGCGGTTCTTTCAATTTCACACACGCCGCCGCCGCCGCCACACGTTGTACGGACGAAATGCAAAGACGTGTTCATTAACATAACGTTTCTGTTCGTGTGCGCGCTCGTGGCTGCAAATGGTTTCGTATCGACTTTAAACGAGAACGAAAAACAAAAGCGAAATCCTCGGACGGTTGAAGAACTGCTAAACCCGATTGTACGCACAAAAGATTTATCGACGGAATACCGAGAAAATGGCTATTCGCATTTTAAACAATGAATGACGAAATGACCTTATCGTGAACACAATATCGATTGATTGTCAATAATATTCTCGACAATTTTTCTCGCCATTTTACACGGGTTCCTACGTTTTATTGGATCGTTTCGTTTAACCGAAAATGTGTCTAAACACAACGCGCGTAATTTTCTAGATATTCGAATGAACATTATACATAAAGAAAGACAGACAGAGAGAGTAAAACAGTAGTTATTATTTTATAGAATTATATTATGTAATAACGAATTACTATCATCGCAATAGAATTTCAAGCGTGTTAAACGAAAATGTTCTTACAAACAAAATATACCGAGTAGTTCGACACATCATTCTCTCAACGTATAATAAATTAGTGTTTCTACCTGCGTTTTAAAACCAACGTTACGAAATGTATTTTTACTATAATAGACAAAAATTTTGAATTGCACAACTCTGTTGATTTAAAAGCCTAATGGCAATATAAATACTCCGGTTTACACGCGCGCGATAATTATTGTTATCGGGAGAAAATTATTTTGTGCTATTACGATACTGTTGCACGACAGTACAAAACACGGAAACGGCGCGAAGTGAAAAATCAGAAGCGTCCGGTTGAATTCGTGTGAGGTCGAACGTTTTCGTGCAAGTCATAATACGTTGACCGAAAGAAAACTACAAACAATTGAACCGCGTGCGTGTTACAAATAGTTTTTCGACAAGTACGGTGACGCTCTGCGCACATACCCGACGCCACCGATTCATAATACCGAATGCAAAAACAAAATGCATGTATGGTTTTTTTAGCTGAAAAACGTAAGATATTGAAATTCAATTACAATACTTCCTGAAACTACGGGCAACGGGGTAGGACGCAACGATAATAACGACGGTGTTCTTAAGACGTAGTTGCGTTTTGAAGGGCGCAACGATGAATAGTGTAAATCGTAAAACGCGGAACGTTTCCATCGGATGACCCTATCCGTCGAACCCGTCGTCCTTAACCTCCGCGTATACCGTAGTCCAATTTTAATGGTGTGTAATAACACGGTATATGAGAAAAAAATTAAAGACAACAACAAAATTTTTGTTTTCTATACGGCCAGAGATCGAATACAAATTCAAACCGAAGATGAGTACGAAAAAATGTCGACCCGACGAAGGTCTTCCGCTTTTGGCTTGAATTATCGATAAATAATAAACGAATACCTCGTCCAAACACAATATTGCCAACTATCGCACGTTTTGCGAATTAAATTACGATACGCGTGTGCGAGCGTTGTAGACTTGGACGTACGCGCATTTGTTAAACCGCTACGAATCCGATGTTTTGGCGACACGCATAGGTTGTTCGAGAACAAACGACGAAAACCGCTTCTTGCAACGCAATACGTTCATTATTATTATTATTGTCGTTATTGATGTGCGTATGGTTCGTACAATCGAATCGTACGTGTATTGCACGTAGTGATAACAAAATGAACGTGCCTATGGGTTTTTATCGGTATTCTGGCGTAATCAAACATTGATAATCACGATGCCGCGAACACGAACATCCGATGTTCCGTTTTGTTTAAAGGTCATACGTGCGCGATTCGCTGTATGTTTATCACGTTAAAGGATGCGTACCTACCTATCTGCCTATATATGAAAAAAACGTATTGTTCGAATACACGACGGACGGAGAGAGAAACGATTAATTATCGTGCTTCTATGATAATTTAACGGCGAAAAAAATATAATAATATATTCTATTCGAGGTTTTTTTTGTACGTATATGTTTTTTTTTTCTACACATTATTATAGTTAATTGACACCGCTGTCCGTTGATATTTTATCATTATCATTATTATAATTATATACCACGTCCGTCTTATTATTATTTATTTAATTTTTTTTTTTATTATTATTTATTTAACGAGAGTTTACTACGTTCTTAGCTGTCCCAGTTTGCACGCGAGTTATAACATCGTGACGTTAACCGAGTCTCGTGTCCAAAACGCGCCGACACTCGCGGGACGCGTTCTTGTTGACTTCCGAATCGTCCGCACGCGTGTAAAAACGGTTACCACGAAAAATCGCGTGCACGAGACGCAATCCGGGATATAGCCCGCGAAATCGCGTCAAAACCGCGGAACGTCGCAATGGCGGATTCGGCGTATCGAACGTTTTATTTATTATTGTTATAAATCACTTGGTTATTAGATAACCAAACGTATCGACGTGTTACGATGTCATCCGTAATAACAGCGGTTCCACTATGGTTTCAACCACGGTTCAAGGATAGTATATAATTGTACTTTATGCGCTTACGAGATTCATACGATTCCGTCATTGTCGAGTGTTATGTGCAAGTCGTAACGTCTTTCAATCCGTGTTGTTATTATAGTTTTTACAATAGCCGACGAACAACGGTCAATGGAAAACGTTAAGTTTCTTTACTATCGTTCAATTTGAAATCTGAATTCTACTCGTACGAAATGTATTTGTTGTCCGGTGATAACCACGACGAACGAAACGAACGAGACCGAGGATCGTATCCATTGCTCCGAAATTGTACGCGATAAGTATTTAAGGGTCGTTATTAGTAAGACAGCACCGATCGTAAAATAAAAATCCTAGATCCGCCGTGCGATAACGTGCGTTCGGGAACACTGACGAAACTCGAAAGCCGACCGAGACGGACGCGATAAACAAACAGAATCCGTAATCGAATAAACCGATTGTGTCGCGCGTACTGCGGTTTCGACCACAATACCGGACGGCCCAGACAATCGTTTACTTTGGTAGACTATACCGTGAGGGAAAGACGCGTTCCGTTGCGAACCGTCCGTGTGGGACACACATAAGTGTGTCGACGCGAACAATACGTAATGATAATAATAATGATAATAATGATAATCCGTAACGTTTCGGATCGTTCTCGGAACGTTGTTTTAATGGAGTTTCTCGTTGTGGTTTTTGTTTCAGAACACCGGAAGTGCGATTACAAAAGCTGTTTCGGTAAGTCCCGTAGCGCGACGATAATAGGATAGTTCGCCGTACACAAGATAGTAAATAGTTTTTTTTTTTTTGATTTTAAGATCCGTCTGCATTAAGCTCGAGACCGCCGCGCGCGCGCGCGCGCATAATAGGTTATAAGGACAGACACAATGCTGTCGACAAAAAAACCTATAAACAAACGTACGAGACGCGCGTCGTCGTCGTCATCGTCGTCGTCATTACCGTCGCCGGTATACGATATAGGCCGCGGAGATCGATTTTTCTATCCGTTTTGTCGCGCGCGCCGCGGTCGAGTGAAAAACCGCGGCGTGTAAACGGGAGCGCGTTGTAAAAACTTCGTGAAATCGTCGGCCGGGGCGGGTTGTTGAACCCGAGCGCACGGTCGTCTTCCGCGTCTTCTTCGGCCGCCGTTCGACGCGCACAATGCGTTTGTTCGCGCGACCGTCACAATGGATAGAGTACCGTATTTATTATTCCCGATAATATAATATTTATGTGCCGTGCGCGCGCGATCCGATCAAATGCCCGTACGGCTACGTGGACGCGTCCCCGCGTATGGGGCGGTTTGATTTTCTTCGTCCGCCGCCTCGCCGTACTACACTCTCGTTCCGTGGTCGATTTGGTTCGATGCGCGATTACTCGTCGCGACCGATCGTCATATCGGGCCGTGGCTTTTACACGTCGAAAACAACGTCTTGAATCAAACCGAACGCGCTCTTTTATTATTATTATACGCTCTACACGTTCCTCCGGCAAAACAACAACGATATACGACGTCCGAGCTGCAACGCGGCCGTGCCACGCTTAATGATAACGAGCTGAAAGGGGTTCAAAACACTCGTTGGCTTTTGAAAATACGCACTCGACTGTATTCCACATCTGATATCTGGCAATTTTCATATCAGTCCTACGTTATTTGATAATAATTCTAATGACGAACGATACTATGGTGATAGCCTAACCGTCACGTACCCAAGGTCGTTATTAGATTATAATCTATTATTATTATTCGGGCTTCTGGGAGATGCATTTGACTTGTCTTACAATAAAAAGACATATCACGTAATATACGAATAATAATAGAAAAATATATATTTCGACCCTCGACGATCGGTATTGTCGACCGTCACCGAAACGAGTGTGTCTCGTGAGAGAGAGAAATAGAAATAAAACCGATTTCCCCGGGGACGTGATTACTGACGGGATTTTCTGGCTCCTCCGGGCCTGTCGCATTAACGTGTACGGGGCCGACGGCTGAAATGCTTACAGTGAAAGTATTTTATCGTTTTCACACGTCTGGCCATTTGGGTTTCGGTGTTTCGACCGCAAGACGCGTACTCCGCGCCGAAAACGAAATCGCGCACTTGTGTGTTTCCCGCACGGTTATACACATTTACGAGAATTTAAAACGATAATATATCATTATCATTATTATTATTCGACCGCGCGACGATCGTTTCTGCGTATCCTATCGGCTTGAGGCCACGCGGGACGAGTATCTGATTAATCAACTCGGTACACGTAATCGTTATTTAAAACGCGAATTCGTTCGTTGTGTTTTCCAATCGAATCACTTATTTGCCGGTGAATACGTTTCGGTTTTCGCAGAACGTTTCGAAACGCACGCAAACGAGCACGTTACAATGTGCGTGCGTAATATTCATTTCTTCGAAAACAAATCGTGAAATCCAAATCGCGCCGCGAACAAGGTCACGCAAAGACGGTTCCGCCGTGCGGCATTGTACGCTGCGACGATTAACCACGGTCGCGGTATGCTCCGGGCGACGCACTATAACGTGGGTAACGGTATCAAACGTTTCGGTAGCTTCGAATCCCGTCCGGTTTCCGCTGTTGCACATACGCGAGCACTGGGTTTTTACGACCGGACTTGCCGCACATGACAACGTGACGTTACTGGTGGTCCCCCGGTACGTAGTGCACACGCGCGCGCGCGCGACAACGACCCAATTGCATTGCGGTCGCGTGCATTATTCGTCACCGTTCGAGTACGCGCGGTCAGGTACAATAACCGCGCGACGCCGTCGGCACGATTTCTTCGAAGGATGAACGGTATAAATAAAAAAATCCGTGTCGACAAATATGCGGACGTTAGATTAAGAATCGCAAAGGCACGCGCGTGTACATTTTGGACACGTCCGACAGTTTGTTGTTGCGAAACTTTCGTGAACGCGTACCGCGTGTCGTCGCCGGCGCCCGTCGATTAGCTGGACGTTGTTGAAAATCGGCTGCAGTACAACGTCGGCCGCGTCACAAGTCTTCGCGATTAGAGGTACGGACGATTAGCGTTTTCTCCAAGATTATTGCGTGCGGAAGGCCGCGGAGGAGCCGTGCGATTTCGAATATCGTGAACG
Source organism: Schlechtendalia chinensis (assembly GCA_019022885.1). NCBI lineage: Eukaryota > Metazoa > Arthropoda > Insecta > Hemiptera > Aphididae > Schlechtendalia > Schlechtendalia chinensis. The sequence goes on from CM032341.1 coordinate 7,853,237, forward strand.
TTGCCGCGACGGAAAACCAAGCACGACAAACCGCGTCGCGCCATCAAGTCGTGTCCGGTCGAGATTTCCTCGTGGAGATCACCGAGACGGACGGAAAACCGTATTACGTATTTTCAAAGGTCGTTCGTACGTTAATCCGTTAAATCGAAATTTGTCATCCGCGCACATTCAACTACCCGGCGACGTTTGGCCAAAAAAAAACTCGGCGCAACCGCACACACACAATATATACACATAAACAAAACGAGCGTCGCGGTCGTTTACGTCATCGTTCGTGAGGTGCACGATCGAACGCGGGTTACGGGACACAGAGCCGAACGTAAATCCGGTCGATTCCCGTCCGGTCGGCAACGCGCGTTCAAACGTTCCGTACGAAACACGAAACGTTCCGTCGTGACGTGCGTTCGCATTATTCGTCACGCGATTACCGCAAAAACGTCGGGCGGCCGTCTGTCACGTCGCGTCCACGTGGGCATTAGTATTGTTCGCGTCGTTCGGTCGGACACCTGGTATCTGGTATCCACCGATATTCTCACGGACGGTGCGGCGCACGTACTTGCCGTGGCATGCGCGCGACTGCACGAGACGGACGAATGATATAGGAAATCGGTATCATAATATTATCCGGGGGGTGGTCTTTTCCTTTTCGTGATAAAAGAATGATAATGCGGTTTTAGCATTCGGTGGTTCGCGACGCGTGAGACGACGACCAGCGTTCCGGGTGGTCGCGTCCCTCCAAACAAGCGTTCTGTCCGAATGCAACGTAATAATTATTTATTTCCTTGATTTGAGACGAGTATCATTTTAGACCGGACCACTAAGCCCGAACGTCGTTTCTTCTTAAATGTAAATACGAATACAATCAACAAATAAATATACAATTTTACAACGTTATGTAATAATTCTGATAACGTTTTATTTTTTTCTTTCGTTATTTTCAGTACGAATATTTAGTGTATTCATTAAATTGGTCCACTTGATCGAGCACGAATGTGGAAATTACGACTTCGGAACAAAAACGTAGGCATCCCTCAGCTTATTTTCGACCCAAAATGCTACCGTTCGATACCGCCCACACCAGCCTGTTGCTCCGGCGCATATTTCGTGTATTCATTTACACCCGCGGCAACTTCCTGGACGGTTGTTCTTTTTTTTTTTTTTGTTTTTTGCTTTTTCGTTTCCCGTTTGCGCGCGTTTCCCCTGAAACTCGTTCGGCCAAGGCCGTCCGCAGAAAAATATTTCGGTCGTCAAAAAACGTACGCCCAATTAATTTTTTTTAATGCGCTCTCGGTATAAAAACCGAACGATTACGAATCACGGAGTCGGAAGCGCGAATCGTCGCGTGTTACAACAGGTGTTCTCAAACAAAGTCGTTTCCACGGACACGGTTGTCCGTATAGCCCGTGACTGTTTCGTGCGGCGGCATTACGGTAGGGACGCCGATTACGTTCCGAAAGGAATCGGTCACGTCGCCAATTCAAATAAATATCAAACAAAACGGCGGGACGGGGGGAGTTCGGCACCCTAAACGCGCGACCCACCCGTGGCAGCAGTTCGATACGTCTGTTACGGCACTTACGTTACCGATGTCCGACGCGCGCACGGTCGTTGTCCGTCTTTAAAACGGTAAACACGGTGTTAACGTGCACGGCGTACGATTTATGATCGCCAACAAAACAATAAGATACGTCTCGTAACCCGCGATCCCCTGCCCCTCACCACCCCATCCGACTATTGTTCTTCTTCTTCTTCTTCGTCCGGCCGCCACCGAAAGGCACGACCGGTCGACGGGTGTTCGCACAACAATATCGTCGAAACGCACACACGCGGTATTGAGTTTTAGTACAGTGCGGTGGGAAACGCTATTTTTACGGGCAATTTTTTCCAAAAGTCACGAACCGCCACGAATTCAAGTATCGTACATTTTTTCGAGACTTGTTTAAAAACTACAGCTTTTAGAATTTCTCCCGAACGTCATGCGGCGTCGTCAGCGGCCGTACGTTCTTGCCGACGACGGACGTAAAACCGCGTCGGTTGCCATTTTCACGACCGACCAACGTGAATCATCTGATGATTTCGGGCCGGTAAATACGCGCGAACAACATTTTTCGCCTTTCGCGCGCGGTTTCCCGTTCGTATAATTAAAAGCGCTCGCAATTCGATTTTCGTAAACCATCGATTACGATTTTCTCGCGTGTACTCGAAACAACAATCTCGGTTACCGTCTCGACGAATAAATACGATAACGGTAAGGTTCAATCCACACGCCTCGTGCATCGCATTGTGTCTGAACACGAATACCACCGGTAATTACAATAATTATCGTATACGAACACGGTCCGTGCGTTGTGTAAGACGTCATTTATTGCGGTATTTGTGCGTTTTGTACGAACTCGTTACCACGTTTACACGTTATATTATGCCATGGAATTGAACGACGTCGGTTGTGCAACCGAATCGAATAAACCGTATCCGCGGTCATGAGCGCGCGTGGCCGGTGAATTCGGTCGCGTATTGTTTACCGTACATATGTATAAGTCGCGCCTCGACACCTCTGCCCCGACCACCGGTCCGTTTTGTTTTGTATTTTTTATGAAACGTATCGAAAACTTCGTGATTTCACTCGCGGAGACTTCGACGACAGTCGAAATCGTCCGTGTCGGTCGTAGGTCGTAGGAGCGCGCGCGCGTTGTGACAGTTTATGGGCGATCGGCGTGGTCGACCGGGATAACCGGTTCGGTCGCGAAACTGGTCGTGGAACTTGGGTGTTTTCGCGTGCGCCGTCCAAGGAGACGGGAAAAAAAAATAACGAAAAAAATATACGTACGTTACCACGTACAGACAAGGTCGCGGGCTGTTATTCGCGGCGATTATTTATGTTAACAATCAGATAAATCCGTCGGCGGACTAGATCGAACCGTTTGTACACGAGCTAAGCACTCGGCTAACGAGACGCGACACGTTATTCCAAACGCATTTCGCTACGAGTTCTCCGCGACTATAACGAAAACAAACAAGATTTGATATATACTTTTTTTTGTTAATTCCATCGCACGTTTCGTTTGTTTTCAATCGATAAACGAAATATCCGCGGCTGATTCGCGACCAGCTCGATTCGCGACCATTAGATAAAAAAAATACGTGTCCGCGTTCACTTGGTGATCATTTGCGGTCTTCGATTCAGTCGGACGAGTTCGAATACGTACGTCATCGCTCGCGGTCGAACCGCCCCGCAGTAGCCTAGTGTGGCGGCACGTGCGAAATACGAAAACAATAATGGTCGACGGTTTTGAACGGAAACGCACGTGACGTCTGATGCCGCGCAGACGTCACGCGTGTCGAACACTCGCGGCAATCGAAACCGTCGATTAATCGGCGCGTGGCCGGCGATCGATCTCCTCGATCGTCGAGGAACCCCGACGGCGGTCTGGAGACGCGGACACGGTCCTCTTCGCCTATAAACACGACGCTCCGGGCCGGCGCGCGTCGTCGTGGACATTAACGTGGTGCGCGGCGACTGGAACGAATCCGGTACGGTCGTGTTCGGAGCGGTTTTTTTTTCGTTTTCGTATTTCTTTCTTTGTCGGTGGATGAAAAAAACAAAAATACGCGGCGCACACGCGAACGAAAACAAACCGGGTCCTCCGGCCGGCTGTTATTAAATCGTCGTCGACCGGCCGGAAGGATAAACGGATAAAAATAATACGTTTATCGCGACCGAAAACCCGCGCGTGTTGTCTAACGGCAATTTAAACGTTACGACCATTACGGTAATAACCGATCCGGTCGACCACGTGCGCGCGTGCACGTTGAAATGCATACGCGGCAAGGGGCCCCGCCGGCCATCACGCGCGACTTCCGCCGAACACGTCTCGTCCGTATTACCACGAGTCCGCGAGTCCGACGGTATTTTTCTAGCCGTGAAAACTCGTCGCCCCCGTCCGAACAGCGAGCACTGGCGAGTCCTCGGGAGAGTCCACCAGGCGTGTTGTCGCGAAACGTCAGTGGTACGTCCGTTGTACGATTTGCACGCCGTCTGAAATTCGCGCCATTGCCGCACTATCTCGTGCGAACTATGCCGAACGGTATCCATCTCGTATCGTACGAAACACCGGGTTCGACGTTCATAACGATTCAAGCAGTTAGGTCCGTTAGACTCGCGGTGTTTACGTCGCGCCGAATCAGCGTGGGAAACTATGACTTTTTGGCTATTTATTTTTGTTTGTTTTTGTGGTTAGAGTGGGTAGGGGGGGTGCTTTTTATCAATCGCGGCGTATCGGACATTATTTAGTAGTCGTTCGATAAAAAAAAAACCGGACGGGAAACGACAAAGCGCGTTTTGTTTTGTTTTTGTTGTGCACCGTTCACGACGGGACGTATAAACGGTAGACGGACGGCGCGCATTAAAAAACGCCGTGCTGCAGTGACGGATTGTGACGGATTGTCGTACGCAATGCCGAAGACGCTGCGACAAACGACTTCGGGACACGCAGCCGGCCGTCTCGTTCGCGAGCAAAATTATTCATACGCTCGGGTTTCTTTATTGAGTTTCTCGTTCTCTCTGTCCGACCGTCCGCACGAAACGTTACGGACGGCCCACACATCCGCCGAGCAATGCGAACTACCGACGTCTGGGTCCCCCGCCAGCCACTCGGCGGTGCGTGCGCGGTGATTTATCGGGGATCTAATTGAAAAACGCGTTTTGATCGCGCCAGATCGCCGGAAGCAGGAGGAGTCACGTCCCGATAGCTCGCGACACGCCTCCCGCGTCCGGACGGGGGGTTTTTTTTATCTTTCTTTCTTTCTTCCATTTGGACTCGTCCGACGCCCGGACGAAAATCCGTAAACAAAAAACAACAAACACGCGTGTCCGTACTTCTGCACACGTATTGACGCGCGCGCGCGCCCGAAAAGACGTTTCCAATAACCGACGGCTGGCGTGAAAGGCGAGCGCGTACACAACGTGTGTCCATAGTTATCCGCGTGCGTTTCTGTCGGCGGCGGGTTTGAATGCCGTGTTTTCGTGTCATTAGAAACGTGAAAACTCTGAAGGAGAAAACGCAAGCGATTGGAAATGAAAAAAACCGTGCGTGTTGTGCTGAGTCGTTCGGCCGGTACAGTATTAGGTCTGTGTCGGGACAAGACGAACAACAGTTTATGTGGAAGTCACTGAATATCCGCTAGGTAAATGCCTATAGGAACCGTACGAGCCCAGGGCGTCGATATCGACATAAATATAATGCTTTGGAACGGGTTACTCGGTCTACCGATCCCGAGCGTATGTGAATCAAGCGAAGACAAGAACACACGAAAGACAAAGGCCGTGGCACTTTTGCTTACACCGTTTGGCCCGGCGCGTGTGCGAACGGCTAATGACGATCGCCGACTGATCTCCAGAAAAAGTGTCCAACCGGTCCGGGGCGTGCGTTTTGATGGGTTTTCTGGCGGAGGCGCGAACGCGACGACGACGACGACGAGTGTAAAACGCCGAAGAAAATACGAACGCGAAAAACGAAAACGAAATAAAAAGCGAACGTCGTTCGCCTCCTCCGCAAGGACGCTTCGTTCACCGTTCTCTGTTCGACGGTCTCGCGAACGTCGTGCGCATGATAATCGGCCGTCACGAACCCGTGGAACGGCGCGACGTTGTCCCATCCGGCCAAGAAGTTGACGGACGCTATTATCAGTAGTTGGTCCGCCCACGCGAACACGCGCACGCCCCGTATATTAAGACACTGTAAACGTAATTGTAAATGTGCGTACGCGGCCCACGAACTCGCAAATGGATTTATACCGATTGCCAGCATTCCGTTGATAACGCGATCGTTCGTAGGTCGTCCCGTACGTCATGACGTTGCGATGACATGACACGACCGCCATGACGGTCGCATTTCGTCACGTGTCGACGTACGACGTACGTTTTTTATCTTTCGAAAAACATAATGACATGAAATAATGTCGGTTCGTCTTTGTGTTTCGACGCTGTTTGAACTTCTAATGTCGCGCGGAAAGAAAAAAAAACAAAAACCGATAAACGAAGAGTTTATCAATGCGGAACGACCATGTGTCCATGGGAAAAAAATAAAATAAAAAAATACAACGCCGCTTATAAACGTACACATGGCAGACCACTATTTTATACGCGCGTGTGTGTGTGCGTGTGTGTGTATATTATACATATTGACCGCGTGGAGAGCACGACGGTTTGGGTCACTGCACTTCTCGTTCGCGGTGACAGCGGATATTATATCCTCATAAGGAAACCAGATTTTGTCGGTCGGGGCACGGAGAAGTCGTGCGGTATTTTCTCTCTTCTTTTTCAATCCACCCCGACACGGACCTGAAAAGAATGAACAGACAGGACAATATGAAACAAGATCGGTCGCTGGATCGTAAGTACATTTCGGAAACGAGACGCGAAGACGCTAAGAGAACGGTGGACGAGCCGGTTAGGACGTGTATGGAGATCAGAAAGTATAGCTAAGGACGCCAGAACGTGAAAAAACCCGCCGATACGGCCAGAAGCAAGACGTTGAAAAACGAGCTCCGTTTACCGGGAGCTGACGGCCGGCTAGACGAACGGCTGGAAATCGGCGAGGACGGACGAGGTCGAGCGTGGCTTCTAAATAAGAACAAAATCCACCCCGAACACTGTTGGCCGGACATTCCGCTTTTCCCCTTTCGCGCACAATAATGGCTTACGTACCTAATAATAATAATGATGTTTTTTCTTTTCCATATTTGCGTTTTAACGTTTCATTTGCCGAAACGTACGTACGTAAATCAATCGCGCGCAAACCTATTCGTAAACAGAACGCGCCTGTACCGGTGTGGGCTGTACGCCGTTCCCGGGAGTCGTGCACACAACACGGGCAACCGGGGAACGACGAAATTTCGGACGAACCTAAAATTGTATTTCGCGCGCCCGACGGATTTACGACGACGGAACAATACGCGACGTGGAATTATAATAATAACGCGTTGTGTGAATATGTAAATTGCGCGCGTAGTTGGATTCGCCCGTTCGCGATTGTCGTCGGCGGTGGACGACGACGACGACACGGGAAAAAAAACGAAACGCGTCGTTGCCGAGAGTGGGCCGAGAGCGCCGGGGACCCCGTTCTCGACACACGTTCCGACGGCCTACGCCTGCGCGCGGTCTCGTCCGTCATTTTTACGGGCGGACGTTTGCAACGCGTGTTTACAGGACCGAAACGGAAACGTTCGGTTCGGGCCCGTTTTCCGCGGACGTTACACGTGGCACGTGGCCGAAACGTCACGAAATCTCTGCCGGCATCCGTCCGCGAAGCTGAAGCCACCGTCCAACGTTCATCGTACAGTCTATCATCGTCTTATTGTCGCGACGTTCACGGACGAATTTCCGCGCGCGCGAGACCGTCGTCCGATTTTCTGTTTTTCGGTGTTTTTCGGTGTTTTTTCTTATCGTCACCGTGCGTTAGGCATGCGATGCCGACAATTATAAAACACGTACTACGTGTGCGCGGGGCCGCTACAACCGCACGTAATAACGACCGCGCGAGTTTAAAGACCTCGGTTTTTCTCTACCGCGTCATTAAGGAGTAAAAAAAAAACGCACACGTACACGCGCAGGCCTACTAAATACACACCGTACGTTATTTTTCTCTCCTAAAAAAAAAAAAAAAACACCCATACAATATACGAATACACACGCACGCGCAACGTATTATTAGATCGCCTGCGGACGGAGTACACGACCGCGCACGGTTCACGGTTCGTAGTATGGCGAGTATCGGCCGCAGCGCCTAATAACGTTTATTATTATTATTATTATTATTAATATTTTTACGGACCGTTGCCGATCGAATCGTCATCGTGACCGGCGGCGGCCGACCTGACGACCGTTCTGTTCCGCAAATTAAAACTATTCGTTGACGCGCGAGAATTCGGACGATAAATCCGCTTGTACGTGTGATGTCATTGACAATCGCGCGGGGCTCGCGGAAAACGAGTCTCGTTTCGAAATTTCGAAATGGTGCGGTGCTTGATTACACGCTAAAACCAACAGGGGGCGCTCAGATCAAAACTGTACGGAACGATTCTCACTCTGGACCGGTGAACCGAAATGTCGTCGTACGTCCACGACGCACGATAACGATAACGACAGTAAACAAACTCGATAATCGGACGCCGGACGTCTGTAGTCCCGCCGCGATTGTACGACATGTCCGCCGCCACCGGTTTGTCCGGCGCCCGCGATAATAAAATAGATACGCGTGAACGCGACACAGTCGTTCGCACGCGCAGTCTCGTCAGCGCTGACGGTCAAGCCGCGTAACGGTACCCGACGCAATTTTCCACGACGAACAAACGACGGCGTGTGCGTTCATGAGTTTTTATATCAAATGTCGATCGAACAAATTGTGTAAAATGCAGCGACGACTTCCCGATCAGAGCTGGTTACGAACCGACAACGTTGATCGACTCGTTCATCAGCGGGTCCCGTGAAATAAATTTGGAGCAAAATTTGTCATCTGAATCCGGCAGAGGCAGAAGTGATGATAAATTTGCCCTTGGATTTTGAACGTTGCCGTGTAATTGTCACACATGATTTCCGTTGCACCGAACGAGATGCCATCTGGAAACATGAATCGTACTCGCGTGTGTTTGCCAAGAAATGTTTCGACTGGCTTGATATGACCGACACCAACGTTGATTATGGTTCAAGTGGTTGAATGGCGAGCGGACCGAGTATCGCCGTTCTGGTTGTTTTTTTTGCAAATATTTTTTTTTTTTTATATTGACGAAATGATATTTTTAACGTTACCGTGCCAGTCGCCATGACATGCCGGCAGATTTCGATCATGGCCTATGGCGTTTCCCACTATTTGTCAGTCCACAAACGCGGCCGTCGGCCCACAAACTACCCACACTTGTATTTCGTATTATTCGTCGAGTCGAGATGAGCTTCGCGTTATTAGTCAATAGACTTGTACTACCTTATTTTCCACGCTCGAATTGTCGGTAAATGTGACGGACGGCAGCGATGAACTTTTCGAGTACCCTACGCCGTCTATAAAAATGTATTGAGGACGCGATTATTTTGTAAGCCTTCAGAGCGTCCTTACTATCCCCCCCCCTCCCCCCCACCCAGTTCAACCACCGATTCATAACACAATTTCGTATAGGTATATACCACAATTCTTTATTTGTCTGTCACGTTAAATGTATTCTACTTTCTTGTATTGCTTATAATTGATATTTGATGATATCAATGATATGTGGTCAAATACACAGCCGTGGCGTTTAACGTTCTCCGTAATCACGTGCGAGCGCATATCACGTACACCAGATATAATATAACCCGCGCGTTATCATGACATTGACATTTATCCGCGCGAACCATTCTGTGGACGTCGAATTTTGGAAACGTCACGTTTTCAATTGTTTTCTCGTTCTGTTTTCAGGCCGACAATACTGGACATGGCTCTGGGGAGTGAAGCTCCCGCGAGCTTCAGACACTCCGGCCGGATGACCGCGGCTCTCCTGTTGGTCGTGTGCGTGACGCTAACACGGTCCGGTAAGTACTTCTTATTATATCACGTATCGCCTAAACAACGCGTTCACATGCGATTTCGTTATTTTTCCACAAAGTACCTAACGTCCCGTGAGGTTTCGTTGGGGTTTTTTTTTTTTTTAAAAAGAAATATTCGTTTTGTTTTTATAAACCTAACCGCGTCGATAAACCGTCAACAACACGTGCGATCGCGTCTACAATTGTTCATACAATTAATTCGTACATTTTTCGAAAACATTTATTTTTACAACAATACGACCATACGAGTTATACGATACACGAAACACGAAAAACAAACTTTAGTTCTTGTTGTAATTTCACCGACGACATAGGTTTCCACGTTTTTCAACAATAAAAATCACCACTCGAAAACGATATGTATGTGAAAATGGCTTATACGAAACGTACAATCATTCGAAGTTTTCAGTTGCGCGTGCAAAACACACTAATATTTATTTGCACGGAGGCGGTTGTAAATATTTTAATAGATTGGTATTAAATTAAAGCCGTCTACAACAACATATTTGTGCCTCGTCCGTGAAGTAATAATAGCCATCTCTATAACCGTATGTTTATACTTAACATTCCTGTTTCCTACATAATATATGTAAGTCGTTCAAAAGGACATACACGTGCGGAATATTATGTATAAACGCTGCGGCAATTTAATATTTTCATAAACTTTGGGAGGAAGACACTTCCAGTGCACATGCAATCAGCCCGAGGGACCATAAAAACGAAACGGTAAAATAATATTCCCTTCCTAGTCGCTAATAGCCGGTAATAAAATGCGAACAGAGATGCATAAAAAAAAAAAAAATGATATATTGACAGACCAGCCTGTTGCTGCGGACACGGTGAATTTACCAAACACGACACCATATCGCCGCGGAAACGTTTTTTTATTTACATACTAGTCGTTGTTCGCCCGGGGCGTTCTGTCTTCTTACTAATTTTAATTTTTTTTTAAATATATATATCTACTACGCATTATCGCACCAATCGAAAATAACGATTACATTATATCCCGTTCCACGGAGTCTTTTTAAAACGTTAATAGAATGCGCCGGGCATGACGTGTAGAGGGTTATTTTAATAAAAAGCGACTCACGTTCTTCGGCGCACAAAAGTAACGTTTGTCAATTCGAAAATCAAATCCTGCGATTCGCGTCAATTCGAAAACACGACGAACACGCACTGCAATATTATGTTCCACGGTTTTGTTATTATATCAGTCCACATAAACAAGTATGGCGGATAAGAATTAGCATCCAATCGCTTTGGCGGTAAAACTTGGTCGGTGCCGCGACCAAACCCACGTATAATATTAAAACGCTACGATAGACCGGTGAAAAGGTCATTCGAGTTTTGCATTTTACACGGTCATTGTGATGCGTTTGTGCGTGTGCAGAGTGGGAGCGCGCACATATATTTGCCACCGTATACGAGCCGTGACGGCGGCGAACAGAGGGATTATGTAAAGTTACGTTTATTTTTCCTATAGTTCGATTGAACTTGGTCGCTCATTGTTCCGGTCGTCTCATTCATAATAATATAATAAACCCTCGTGGTAGAAATAAAAAAAAAAAAAAAATCACGAACAATTTATTCTAATCTCCGTCACGAGTCGCGACCGTTTAGGAGCAATGCTCGAGTACGAGTCGAGAGAGAAAAAACGCGAAGATACGCGGAGAAGAAAAGTGAAAAAAAAAAAATGATAACAATCGATGATAATATACAATATATACCGACGAGACGCACAACGCGTAAAACACTTTCGTGGAGACGTTAAAACGCTTCTTCCGTCGCGGTAACTACACAATGGCCGTCCATTAGCAAAGCACCACGACAATCGGACGTCCGCGAACTTGGCCGTAAGGAACGGACTTAACAGTTTCACCGTTCGCCGGCGTTCACGATTCTCGTGTAATCGGTGCTCGGACTCGATCACGCTATTCCGGTGTCACGTTTCCCATAGAAACGCGACGAGAACGCCGATCCGAATCGTTTTCGACCTTTACCAGCTGAATTGATTTGTAATTATTGTTTTCCCTCGTCCACGATCCGTGACGATCCTTTGGCGAAAATCGTGCCGATCGAACGAAACGATACGACGATAACGAGAATGATGCGTCCCGTTTGGACGTCGTCATTCCAGCGTCGTGGTCCGGCGAAGCGTTTCATCGCGCGGCACGAGTGGAGTTTTTCGTTGCTCCGTTTCCGGATTGAGAGGGGGGCAGAGGGGGCAGGGGGGAGACTAACGAACAACAAACTTACAACGAAACGGGATGTAACGCCGTGGGAAAATCGACCGCCGGCGGAAGTGTTGACCGCGCGTTTCCGGGACTTCGCTAATGCCGGTGGTACACACGCACGCGCCGAAAACGCTGGCGCGGCATCCGTCTCACGACCGTCGCGTGCGTCGGAACGCGGTGACGAACAAGAGCGCGCGAGACGAGCCGTGAACCGGCCAATACGTGATAACGCGCCAAAGGAACCGGCTGTCAGAACAAGCAGTCAGTCAGTTAGTTAGTTAGTTAGTTAGGCATCGTTCGTCCGGAATAGTTGGTACGCGAAAACGTGTTAACGCCCGGAGAGAATCGCGGCGGCACGTTAGTCGCGCGTGTCCGCCAAAAAACGCCAAGACCGCCTTTTTTTTTTTATTATACGCTCGCTAGCCGTTTTTAGAGAACCGGCGGCCGTTAGTGAGAACGGGAGATAACGGTCGGCCCGTCACAGTCATCGCGGAACGTTTGTGCGCGGCAAACGACACGCCGGACGTCGCCGAAAAAAAGCGTCGTCGTCGCCGGTCCGAGATCGGCACGAAGAAACGCGTGTCTTTCGAACGAAAAACGAGATGGTATCGTACGGACGCGCTCGTGAAACAATACAAAACACCCGACGTCGACCGGTTCGCACGGCAGCTCGTCCGTTCCGTTTTTCGCTCGTCATAATCAAATCGAACCAAAGTTAATGCGTCAGAACCATTGTTGTTGAACTATGTGTGTGTGTGTGAAAACGAGAACACGCGCTAACGGTATTGTTGTCGTCGTATCGTCATTACAATAATCATTTTCCGCGTGCGCATATTATTATCGTCGTTATTATTACCCGCTCGCATTATAATTCACGGCCGTTATTCGACCAACGGGTTTTTCCGCATTAAGACTACTCTATGATCCTTCTACGATTACATCTCACGCGCGCGCGCGCGTTAACCTACAAATAAAAAAACCGAAATACTGTTTCAGCTCCGACGACTTACGACGAAATTGAAGCCAGACGAACCGACCTGACAGATTATTTTAATAGTAAGTATTCGGATTCTTTTTTTTTTCTAAACTATACAAATCGTAAACGAAAATTAAACAAAACCCGTCTTCGTTACGATCGTAATTATATATACGTGCCGTTATAACGTATAACAACAATCTACACAAATGTTTACGATATTTACGTTACATTTTACTTTTTCACGATCCTCGCGATTGTGATAACTTTAAATTTGTTTTGTAATTACTTATACGTCTAACACGTAGTACAAATAATTGTTTAGTAGAAACGAACAGCGTACATAAAGAAGGCTGATTGGCTATGCAAAATACCTACATCGACGCAGACGGTTTAATATGGTTGCATTTCTTACGTATTTTTTTCGGTGTGAAGCGATATGTTTGTTTTTATCGGCCAATATAATACGAACGCTTCAAACATATCGAAACCCTATCGCGTGAAAGTCCGAAAGAGTATTACGTACTAATATCATAAAAACAACGTAATTATAATAACGATGAGCGATAACTCCGATTTTGAATAGCAGAGTAGTTCGCGACAAATCAAACACGTTCGTACGTTTCCGTACGACGAGGTTTTTTTTAATCCCGAACCACCCGCGTTTTGTCTAGACCCCAACGGCTGCTACTACAACTATCAGCACTACGAAGAAGGCGACCGTATAGTGACCAACGAGCCGTGTCTGAACTGCACGTGCCACAACCGAATGCTGATGTGTTATCTGAGGGTATGTCCGTTCTCGAAAGCCATCGGACAGGACTGTACGGTGCAAAAGTCACCGGATCAATGTTGTCCGACCATCTCTTGCCCGGAAGGTATGTGGTTATGAAACGAGAACAACCCCTCCAACGTTTTCGTACACCAATAAGCCACCCAGTTGGTTCGGATGTTACAGTGCCGGTACACCTGTTGACCAGTTCGACTACGCACCGGCCGACGACAACCACCGAAATCGGATGGCACGACAACTACGGGTGCATGATGAACGACAACGAATTCTTCCCCGACGGAGCGCAGGTCGGTCCAAAACGGTTTTTATACGGTTTATTTTGTTTTGTTTTTTTTTATTTTCGTCGATTTATTAACGAATTGAAATGTCGTCGCACAGGTGCCGTCCGATCTGAAAAAACCGTGTGAACTCTGTTACTGTATTAGAAACCGAACAGCTTGCGTTATGCAAGAGTGTACGTTGCACGTGGAAGGCTGCAGACCGGTGTATCAAGATGGTGTTTGCTGTCCAGTTCGATATGATTGCGGTAAGTTCGTGTACTGGGAAACCGTATACGTACGAATATGAACGTATTTTTGTAATATATTTTACGAGTAGATTTCACAATGTTCAATAACAGTCGAACAAATCTCGAAATTTGGTCGTTTCCCTTCAGATATGAACCATACCAGGATTGTGATATTTTATTATTTTTTAATACGTTTTTCAGCAAAACGAGTACAAAATAATACAACATTTCTACTTTTTCTAATTAAAATGTTTGAACACAAACCAATCTTAGAAATCTCAAATATCGGTTTTTACAATTATTGGTTTTTATAAACTTTCAAAACAATTAAAATGGCTCCAATCTCCCTTCCCGAAATTTCAAAAAAATTGTTTTAAATAAGTATAACTATACACTTATTTATACTTATTTCCTAAATCTTATTTTTTAATAGCATGCAAGTTATGGAGGTTTTACCAATTTTCAAAAATATGTTACAACTCAACTACTCTTTTTATTTAATTTTTCAGCCCCCCCTCAAAAAAAAAAATACAAATTTCTAAAGATACATCTGATGCGATTATAAAAGGCACTTCAATAATCATTCTTCTCATATTTTTAGATTATGAAAATGAAAAATCTACAACAACAGCGCCACAAATCAGCGGCGGGCTAGTGTTCTCAACGACTTCTGCACCATTTGATTGCCGAGTCAACGATGACGTTTACAGAGACGGAGAGTCTATCGCGATGGTCTCTGAAAAGCCTTGTCAACATTGTTATTGTATGAGAGGTGATATAGTGTGCGCCGTCCAAGATTGCGGTGAACCACTCAGAGGGAAACATTGCACTCCAGAAACACCACCCGCCGGTCAATGTTGTCCTACTTCGTATCAGTGCGGTATGTTTAATATTTTTAAAAAACAATTGTGATTTTTTTATATTTACTTGAACTGTTTGATTTTCACAGCTAACGAAACGATTAATTCAGATGATATAACGACGTTACCGCCCGCTTCACAAAGTGATAAAGACGAAAATGAAGCCGAAAAATACCCTTCAAATGAAGACATATACAATAAATTGGGAGAACATCAACCAAGTCAAGATGATACAAATGAAGTAAATTCAGATCATGCATACACAACATTGGTTTATAACAATGAAATTTCATCTGTTGAGTCTTCAGACCAAACAACCAATAAAAATGAAGAAATTAAAAATCCTGTCTCTGGGGACAACCATAATGTAGTAGAAAAACCAAATATTTTACCACCGAGTGATAATGTGAATAAAATTAACGAAGAAAACAAACAAGAAATTGCAAATAATAAACCAGAATTAACAAATCAGCTAAATATTATTAGTACAGAATCTCATCAAACTAAATACGAAAGTACAGATAAACCTGTTGAACCGACATTAATTGAAGAAGCGCAACCAACGGAGTCACTTCCTGCTTGATGTACAATTAAATGAAAATGCAGTTAGCCCCACTGTCCAAACAATATCCGATGAAAATAATAATGTTAAAATAAATGAAGAAAATAATGACAATACAAGTCCAGTTGAAAACACGAGTCAAAACCATCTTATATCAAATTTACCAGTTGCGACCACAGAAAATTCTGTAGAAAGTGACACACAGAGTTTTAATCTCATAGATAAACCTCAAGATACACCCTCTGTAGTTGAAAAAGAACCCGTAAAACCGAATAATGATGGACATGATGCAGAGACAAACCGCAAAGTGAAATAACATCCAATGAAAAACAAGACCCTCCAAAACAAAGCAATGAAGAAAACACTGAAAGTTATACGGAAGAAAATAAAATTAAAACCAATGCTCCATTAAGCGAAGATACTGAACAAACAACACACAAATTAATTCAACATGATAATGAAAAAGCTCCTTTGGAAGACCCAAACACTCATACGGACACATCGTCAAATAATGGACAAAACTCTGTGGATAATAATAATCAAGATATTAATCAACTGCCACAGGAAGATAATAATTCACATATTGAAAATCCGTCAGGAGAAAACGTATCAAATAATGTTAATCCTCAAGCAGAGAATGAATCATCAACTGAAATTCCCGAAGTGGAAAATGAACCTACCGAACAAAATAACTTGCCAGCGATTGGAAAACCACAAACTCCGAATGAACCTGAATCCGAGAATAAACCAATAGAATTAAATCAAGATAATTTACAAGAAAATGTATCACCAACTGAAATTCCTAAAGTAGAAAATGAACCTACCGAACAAAATCAAGATAGTTCACCGGTAGAAAATGAAACATCAACTGAAATTCCTAAAATTGTAAATGAACCCACTGAACAAAATAATTTACCAGTGGATGGAAAACCACAAGTTGAAAACCAACCTGAATCCGAAACTTCACCTACGGGACAAAATCAAGATAGTCCACCGGTAGAAAACGAATCATCAACCGAAATTCCTAAAGTAGAAAATGAACCTACTCAACAAAATATTAATATACCAGTTGAAAACAAACCACAGCCTGAAAATCAACCAGAATCTCAAAATGCACCCACAGAACAAAATCAAGATAATTTACAAGACGAAAATATATCACCAACTGGAACTCCTAATATTGAAAATGAACCTACTGAAAAATACAACTTGCCAGTCGACGAAAAACCACAGGTTGAAACTCAACCTGAAACTCAACCTGAATCTCAGACTTCATCTACAGAACAAAACCAAGATAATCAACCGGTAGAAAACGAAACATCAACTGAAATTCCTAAAATTGCAAATGAACCCACTGAACAAAATAACATACAAGTGGATGGAAATCCACAAGTTGATAATCAATCAGAATCCGAAATTTCACCTACGGGACAAAATCAGGATAGTTCACCGGTAGAAAACGAATTATCAACTGAAATTCCTAAAGTAGAAAGTTCACCTACAGAACAAAATCAAGATAATCCATCGATAGAAAACGAATCATCAACTGAAATTCCTAAAGTAGTAAATGAACCCACTGAACAAAATAACTTACCAGTGGATGGAAAACCACAAGTTGAAAATCAATCAGAATCTGAAACTTCACCTACGGGACAAAATCAGGATAGTCCACAGGTAGAAAAAGAAACATCAACTGAAATTCCTAAAGTAGTAAATGAACCCACTGAACAAAATAACTTACCAGTGGATGGAAAACCACAAGTTGAAAATCAATCAGAATCCGAAATTTCACTTACGGGACAAAATCAGGATAGTTCACCAGTAGAAAACGAATCATCAACTGAAATTCCTAAAGTAGTAAATGAACCCACCGAACAGAATAACTTACCAGTGGATGGAAAACCACAAGTTGAAAATCAATCAGAATCCGAAATTCCACCTACGGGACAAAATCAGGATAGTTCACCGGTAGAAAACGAATCATCAACTGGAAATCCTAATATTGAAAATGAACCTACTGAAAAATATAACTTGCCAGTCGACGAAAAACCACAGGTTGAAACTCAACCTGAATCCGAAACTTCACCTACGGGACAAAATCAAGATAGTCCACCGGTAGAAAACGAATCATCAACTGAAATTCCTAAAGTAGAAAATTCACCTACAGAACAAAATGAAGATAGTCCATCGATAGAAAACGAATCATCAACTGAAATTCCTGAAATAAAAATTAAACCAACTGGACAAAATAATTACATACCAGCGGAAAACAAACCTCAATCTGAAAATCAACCGAATTCTCAAAATGCACCAACAGAACCAAATCAAAATAATTTACAAGAAAATGTATCGCCAACAGAAATTCCGCAAGTAGAAAATGAACCTACCGAACAGCATAACATACCAGTGGAAAATAAACCACAAACTGAAAATCAACCGGAATCTTCATATGTGCCCACTGAACAAAATCAAGACAATTCACAAGAAAATGTATCACCAACTGAAATTCCGCAAGTAAATAACGAACCTCAATCCCAAAATACACCCACAGAGCAAAATCAAGACAATTCACAAGAAAATGTATCACCAACTGAAATTCCGCAAGTAGAAAATGAACAAAATAACTTACCAGTAGAAATCAAACCACAGATTGAAACCCAACCCGAATCCCAAAACATACCTGTAGAACAGAATCAAAATAATCAACAGACAGAAAATGTATCACCAACTGAAATTCCGCAAGTAGAAAATGAACAAAATAACTTACCAGTAGAAATCAAACCACAGATAGAAACCCAACCTGAATCCCAAAATATACCTGTAGAACAGAATCAAAATAATCAACCGATCGAAAATTTACCACCAACTGAAATTCCATCAAAACTGAATGAACCACAATCCGAAAATATTACTCCAACTAGGCCAGCCGTACCAGCGGTATCGCAAAATGATGTATCAACAGAACAACCTAATGAGGACAATAATATATTTGTTGTGTCACCGACATCGCCCCCGTTGTTTTCACAAAATCAAATCAAGGGTGAAGATTCAACTTCGGTTCTCAGTGATAACGATAATAGTGATAAATATTCATCAACAGAAAAGAATGTAGAAACAATTATTGAAAACTCACAACCGTCAGCTGATGACAAAACATCACCTGCTGAAAACACAAACTCAGATAATGTATCGACTATAACTGAAGTTACCCCGGGAAATAACGGATCACCTCAAATAAACGATGAAAATACAGAACAATCAACAGAAACAAAACTGATTGAAAACGAAATGAACAGTGGCATACCTAATGATAAATCTAACAGTACAGTTAATTCTCATGAACAAACACCAATTAATGAAGAACACAATGATAACAGATTCGGATCGAATAAACCGGACAATGTGAAACCAACGTTTACGCCAACTACTGAAATCAACCATGACGTTAATTCAGAGACAACAATCCAAAGTATACTGGTTGACGATACTTCTTCTCAAGAGCATCAACAGGGCAATGATCATTCGGTAGATAAGGAAAATCAAAGTATTCCCAATGCTAATTCAGTCGAACATCAAAACGCACCTCAAACTGAAACTTCTACAGACGTAGAAACATCTGAAAATGAAAATCCCTCGTCTGTTGATGAACATCTAAATGATGTAACGACTTCTTTACCACAACAACAAATAACTGATGACAATACTCCAGTGAAATCTGAGGGTGTTAATCCTAATGGACATAATGCGACGCAAGATGATACAAAAACGACAAACAACGTGTCCGTAAACAATATACCCGAAAAGACAAGTGACAATCATTTACCAACTGAAACGAGTGAAATCCAACATTCTAATGAAATTTCCAGTCCAACTGAATCGCCTGTGTTAGATACCAGTAACGTTGAACAATCTACCAACACACATCCTTCAGAGCAAAATAGCGAATTTGAAAATGCCACTCCCCATGGACAGTCGCAAGATGAAAATGTCAACGACGTTATAGATCAAACATCGGTGTACCCAGATAGTCTGCCTGATGACAAAAATAAATTAAATATGGCCACTGAACCAAACCAAAGTATAAAAGAAAATGTTACTCCTTTGTCAGATATAATAGAAAACGATACAAATACACAAGATACTGGTAAAGAACCGGTTAAAAATATAAACAAAGACGGAGTTGAAATTGAAAACACGACAGTTTTACAAACGGAACAAGTTAATCATGAAAGTACAGAAAACGCGAATAACGTAGACAATTTAGTACCATCGGTAGCTCCAAACAAATACGCCCCGTCGAGTCAAGCTGGTGAAAACGTTGTGAGCTCCTCGCCCGCAAATTCACCTAGCAATATCGAAACAAACAATAGCCAACCGGAAAATGTCGGATCACAGCAAAGTGTAAACATTTGACGAGACATCAACCCAATACAACATTGACGATAGCTCAACAAATAGCCCTATCCAAGAGTCTCCGGATACAAATGTCAACAGCAATGCGGAAGCAAGTACCAATGTTCCATTTAGTTCAGAAATTCCCAATGAGATAAATCAAGATTCAATTACCGAATCGGAATTATATCCAACACAATCACCCGCAGATAAAAATACATTAAACGCCGATTCAAACAAGACACCTGACAACGATGCAACTATGGAAGTCATTACAAATCGTCCGGGACACACCAATAGCAGTTCAGAAATAAATGCTAATGAGATTATCGATGAAAAGTCTTCGGAAGATCCACAGAATGCGTATAAACCGTCTACGCCAGAGACGCCTAATTACGTTAATGATGTTACAACATACAGTCCCAGTGAGTCGTCAGATAATGTGCCCGAATCGATCAATACCGAAGACGACGAAGTAAACGAAGCGACCTCGTCTGGTATCGATAAAAATAATGAAATGACGACTGAATTATATGAGAACATCCAACCAGGAGTACCCGGGGAGGGAAGTTGCTTGATCAATTTTGTTACTTACGCGCATAAGGCCGAAGTGCCCAAGTCCAACCCGTGTCATGAAAAATGCGAATGCTTGAATAGTATAGTCACGTGTACATCTGTAAACTGTCCACCAGCACCACCCCAACACAGAAACTGTATACCGTTACATCCAGGAACGAGTCGTGGTGTTGTCCGACATATATGTGTGGTGAGTGATAATTATTTGGAAGTTAATTGAATGTTAAATTGTTGATAAATTCAATAACCCGATTTAATCGTAGAAATTGTTAACGTGTATAGATAATTATATGTCGTTTTTGTTTTACAGAAGGAGGTATAGAAGGGATGTTATTTGAAGGAAATAATCAACTTGGCTCTCCTCAATTGATATCGACCGTATTGTTAGAAGACAGGCCAGGCGAAGAAAACGATGGAAAAACGCCAACAGACGATGAAGTCCCGAGTACGTCTAGTCCTCAAATTACGTTAGAATACAATACGTCGGCACCGTCGAACTCCGATACGAGTTCTGATGTAAATCCTCAAGATCCTGCACAAACGGAAATTCCCAACAAGCAAACGGAAGATTCTGTGGGCACAGATGGTGAAAACGACGTGCCGGTAACCACTACAACGAACGAAACCGTAGAAAACGAAAACAATAGACCCGTGGAAGGTGATCAATCGTCGGAAAACGAGAGACCGTACGGAACGAGTGAAAAACCCGTAGAAAACGACAAACCGATCGAAAATAATCAATCGGCCGAAGCTGAAAACCCGATAAATCCGTCCGAAGCCGATTTCACGACGGTCTCGTATGAAGAAAACGTACAGACCGTCACGGACAAGCCGGACGCGTCGGACGGCGTCGAAGGCCAGAGTACGTCGTCCACTAACTCGGGCAACGAACCACCGGGCCATCCAGTGCCGTCGACCGAAACGCCGGGGACGGCAACAGACCGGGGGGAACCACCGACCCGTCGGAAACGACTGGCGGCGGCCCGACCGTCGTGGACGACGCGAAACCGACGCCGGTCGAGAACGGCGCGGACGGACAGAGGCCGTCCAGTGTCGACGACGTCATTTCGTCGGTGAACATGGTGAAGGACGCGGTCAAGAACTCGCTGGAGACGTGGTCGGGGCCCGTGGAAAACGGCCAGCACGCGGCCGACGAGAAGCCGACCGGCGCGGGGCAATCGACCGACGTGCCGGCCGAACAAGAAACGCCGGCGGCCGCGTGGGACGAGCACCGGCCCGGCGTGATCGCGCCCGAGACGTTCGCACCGGGTGCCGGCGGTGCGGTCGGTCCGCAAGCGAATGTCGTCGCGGACCACAAGGAGCCGGCCGCGGTAGAGAACGCGAACGCGACGGCGGTCCCGGCCGCCGCACCGTCCGTCGCGCCGGAAGCACAGCGTCCGCAAGAATCCGTCGAAGGGTCGAAACCGTCCGCCGTTACTCCTCACAGACCGTCGTACGCGCCGATACCGCAGTCCACGTGGACACAAAAACCGTTCCACCACGACGGCACGTCCGAGGCTCCACAGCAGCCCGACCAGAGTTTGCCGGACGACTACGACGACGAAAACGAAGCCGTTTACGGGCCGGGCACGTGCAGGTGAGCGACATTTTTATGGTCCGGTCCCAGGGGGGGACCGGGACGAGAGCGCGTTCCGATGGAAAACAAGGGGGGGATTTTTTTTGTGTCCGGCGACCACCCCGGCCGCTGTTAACCAAAAACCCGAACGCGCGTGCATTACAGGTACGGCGGCAAAGTGTACGTGTCCGCGCAACAGGTGCCCCGGGACGACCCGTGCGACTTCTGTTTCTGTTTCCGCGGCGACATCATCTGCCTGCAACAGAGCTGCCCGCCGCCCATATTCGGCTGCTACCAGGAGAACATCAACGGGTTCTGCTGTCCGCGGTACGAGTGCCCGGTGGCCCAGGCCACCGCGGTGAACGTGACCACGACCACGACCACGACCACGACGGTGGTGCCGCCGCACTTCTTCGCCAACGCGTACCGCGGTGCGGCCAGACGGGCCGGCTGTCTGATCCACGGCCACGCGTACCGGGTGGGCGAGGACGTGGGCGTCGCCTCGGGCCCGTGTCTCGAGTGCACGTGAGTTTGACCCGAGTGACCCGAGTGGATTTCACCATTAACCCCATTGTGTCCACGCAGATGCGGCGCCGACGGCAAAATGAAATGCGACCCGAGACCGTGCAGCCCGGAACCGTTGCTCAGGAAAATGTTGGTCGAGGCGGCCGACGACGGGACGGACGGCCGGTAAGGCGACCGCCGCCCGCGAGCGACGAGCACCGAATGCGGCGGCGGGTCGTTCGCGTTCGGCACCGATTTTTTTCGATTTTTTTCGATTTTTTTTTCGATTTGTTTTTACTGTCACTCACGTCGCGATGTTTCGCGTTGCTCAATACGAAATACACACGCACACACAAAACCAACGACCAACGATACCATCGCCCGTAAACGCAAAAAAACATGGTATGCCATCGTGAAAACATTGGAGACTGGTTCTAATGAGTATTTTTTTTTAATTTATTGCTTTTTTTTTTTAGTTCTATTCTCGTAAACGTAGGTTAGTTATTTTATCGTACGGCGTTTAGAAAAAGAACGGGGGGGGGTCTTTTACGAATTCACACGACTTTTCTACCGTTTTCGTATACGCGATAGATCTTTTCTTTTTTTTTTATTAATCGATCGATTGATTGATTATTATTATTATTATTATTATTATTTGATCGACCGACGCGTTACGATAAACCCCCCGCCCCCCCAACGGATTGTGCGCTCGTGTCTCGTGACGAAAATCCATTTGTGTGATCCCGAACATTTATCTGAGTCGTTTAACAGGCAGAAGTCGACTTACGGACGTTGGCATCACGGAAATAGAGAAAAATAATACCACCAAAAAACCGTTCTGTTTTTTTGTTTTTTTTATCTAAACGTTTAAAAACACACAAACGTAACGCGTATCGCACATCGTCTTCTGCCTCTCGAACACACAGATAAACACCAACGGATAAACACGTGTAAATATCATATCGTTCGTAACCTTAGCTACACATACGTACATACATACATATATATATTTGATATAACAAATTAATATAAAATTAAGCCTGGAAAATCGTCTACTTAATGTATTTCAAACATTTATTTATTTTTTTTTTTTACTCTGCTGTTTGAATTTAATATTGTACTTTTATATATAGCATTGTGTGTTTTTTATTGTGAATAATTTTTTACTGACGTTTTGTGATACGAGATTATAATATTAATATTATCTACAAATGTATTTTTTTTTTTTTTTTTTATCTAAAAATATATTTCTAACGCCTTGTACATTGTTCACATTAATCTTTTATCCTACTAAACGCGTGGCGAAACTCTAATTCTTCCAATACTTTGCGCGCCCGAAACGAATTTCGCAAATACGTCTACCCGAATCAACCATAAAAAAAAACTATGAATGAGTAAAACATTAACTAAATGTGAAAAACGTAGGTACCTACGAAAACACAAAAATGTTTTTTTATGAATTACAACTCTGAAATGTTAAAAACGAGTTCATTTAAATGCTAAAATATAATAACGGTACGAATTCTAGAACCTATGGACTGCCACTGTCCTGTGAATTAGGTACCTACGTGTCCGAGAACACAAATATGTTATGCTTATGTACTAATAATGCGTAGACCGTTTAACGAAGAACAAAGCTGCTTAAAACTGAAACTGTAGCACATGGAAATGTTTTGGGATCTCTGGAGATTCTCAAAATCCTGATTACATTCAACATCGTGTCTGTTTGGGAGTCGTGTCAAACTGTAAAAAATACAATACAAATTTAATCGCCTGTTGTATTTCAATAAGTTTGATAGCGTAGTTTACTTTGTTTTTTTCTTAGTGTTTATTCATAGTAAAGCACAATACATCAATAGTATTAGAGCGAACAAGAAAGGATGTCAGATAAGATTAATGTTGTAAACATCAAATCGAATAAATATGATTTTAATCAATCTATTTAAAAAAAAAAAAAACAAAATTCAATCACTAATATTAAATATTCGCGATAATAGGTAAATAATAAAATTACACACATGAAAATAAAACATTTACATTGTACATTGTTAAAATTTAATTAATGTTGATATTTATCAAAATACATAATATGTATAGATAAATATATATATATATATTATTTTTGGTAAACATAATGTAAACAAATAAAACACCATACGATGATAGGCGACAATTTCAAAAATAGAAGAAAATATTGGAATAAAATACATCTAAAAACAACAATATCGAACAATTTCATAGACGATTTGGTTAAGTCGTAATATCTTTCTTCGATTTAACTAGACATTTTCCAACTAAAACGCCACACAGAGCAATCATGGCGACACCAATGCCAGTTTTCCAAATGAATACAATCGTTTCTCGTAAACTCGGTATTATGCCCGACTGATGAGGACTGTATTTGTGTCTATAAATCGACAAAAACCCTTTTAGTTGTCACATGACATTTATCAATATATATATATTTAACAATACGTACGGAAGAGAAGCCATGGTGGCCAAATTTGAGTATAATTTTTTGCCTTCGCTCGAATTTACAAACGCGTACGGTGCTGATAATTTGTTTTGTTTGCAAAATTGATCCGGCTGTAGAATATAGTCTTGTTTCATTAGCGGCTTGCCCTTGTCGTTCGCCACAATTAGAACAGGAATGTTCCTGTTCTGGTAGTATTTCTATTGACAGAAAAAAAAAACATTACAAATGACGAGTGCGAGTCGATTTATTTCGAATCGTTACACATACCAAATACACATGTGCACTATATTCGAACGAACAGCTCTGCGAAGAATCAAATACCAGACAAGCGACATCGCACTTAATGTCCTCCTTGGTCAAATGATTTTCACTGATCGCCTTGATCTCTTTCAGCACCAAATATTTGTCTTGGCCATACACTTGAACACGATTGACCGATATCACACTCGACTCCTGAACGTCTTCTGAATGGCTCTAAATGTATTTGTTTTCAATCATATTTATCGTACATAGAATATTATCTCATACTACTCACATCAATTTTCGCGGTTTTTACGTGTCGTTTGCATATTGTTGATTTGCCGCTTCCCTTGCTCCCAATCACATGACAAACGTACACCGATCGTTGAGACTGCTTCTTTAGCAAATCAATTTTTTTACTCCTAGTGACTGCAAAAATAATAACAAAACTAATTTGGGTTAAAATTGTGTACTTTTTACATTTATCTTACCTTGAACTGCTGAAAGTTGATTTTCCGGTTTCATGCTGTACCCCAGCATAGCTAGATATGCTAATGTAGTCTCAGTTTCGACCAGCGTACAGTAAGACCAAAAAGACAGCCATCCTTTTGAAGTAATCCATCCCTAATGGAAATCCATAATGAATGATTAATATTTTTAAACTGTACGTTTTCAGTTTGTAATTCAAAATACTTTGTGATTTGTGCTGTACAGACATGTTCTTAGAAGTTGTGGTTCTTCTGCACACATGGAAAACAATGATTTCAACTCCACTGGGCTCAAGCAATCGTCTCTATCTTTGTCGTGGATCTCAAATAAATGAGACAAAAAATGTTCGCCTTTATGAGATAACTCAGTGGTACAATATTTTTCTACTTTTAAACTACAAATGAAAATTATTTTTAAAAAATAAACAATAATAAATTGGATTTTAAATGTGCAATAATACTCACTTGGGATGAAGATAATTGTATGAAAAATTTAAACTGTCATTGTACCCAAATTTTCTAATAACAGTCCAGGTGGTTTGTGCTTTTCCTTTAAGTATAAATAACAAGTGCAAGAACAAGAACCCTAAAATTAGTAAACAAAAATGTTTTTTTAAAATCATTTTTAAACAGTATTATTATAAAATAACCTGTAGCACTGTATAATTTATACGCCCAAATACAAATATTTGTCACAATCTGTTCATAAAAAACAGTTGCATTTAATTTAGAATTTGATTTAAGCTCAATTGAAACACTGCAAACAATTTATTATTCAATATTTATCAAATACCTTCGAGTGTAACACAATTTGATGGTGAAATACCTCGTTCACAGTTCATATTAATAATAGTTTTGATGCCATTCAGCTGTTGTACCGGCAAATAACAATCAAAACAATGGCGTTGGAAATTATTTAATTCTTCATCGTTAAGTAGACCATCATTATCTGCATCACAGATCTAAAACACGAAATCGATAAAAAATACTGGCAAAACTTTGTAGTGAAATTTATAATTTACTTTGAAAATTCGACATAAAGCTTTTTTACACTTCTCAGTTAGCTGAAATAATAATAATAATAATACATAATACATATTATTACAACATTTTTACTAATATAAGTAAAAATAAATAAATACATTGTGTAAAACTTACAATTTTCTCCTCGACAGAATATAATGGAGCAGTAGGATGTAGAATTGCAGTTTGGGCATAGCAAAACAATTCACTTATATTCATTAACATCTTAGCTGAACACTAAAATATACATTAATTATTAATACTTAATAGAAATCAATTTCAAATTTCTTATAATACTTACTTGAACATAGGTTTCTATTTCAGGATATTCATATAAAACATCTTCAACCAGCTTTAAAATTAAAAACAATAAATAATAGATGTTCATTGAATACATTTAGTTTTAGTAATGCTTAATTTATTTATTTTTAAAAAAATAATACAATAACTTCACTCAGATAACATTGTAACGAAATTACTTAATATTTCAATGAATAAAGTAACTTAGATAAGTTCACGTTATTAAAAAAATAAATATAATTATTATTTTAATTAATTTTTTACCAGTCTGCTGAAGGTATAAACTAAGAATAAAAACATTAAATTCAAAATACCAATATAAATAATATTTTTTCCTTTTTAATTGTTAATATTATTTTTTTTCTTTTTTCATGATAGTTTTTCGTCTTTGAATAACATTTCATAAATGCATTACAAACATTGCATAAGCTAGGTTAGAATGTGTTCAACTTACATGCATCGAAATACTATTAATGAGATCACTTTTATTGCCCACCAAAATGACGGGATGAAATGTATCACTATTTATTTGGCATTCCCTCAGTAATGGCATCCATTTATCCCTAATGTTTTGTCGGCTAACATCATCTACGACGGAAAATACCAGGCAGATTACATCCGCATGACGTATCTGTTCATACAATTCTTCGTGGTCTTGTTCGTTTTCTACAATTATACAGAGCCAAAGTGTCAGCCAAATACAATGTTTACAAACTAACGAAAACTTACCGTGATAATCAATAATGTCCGTGGGCACTAGTTCGGGCGTAACTTCAGCAGGAATTGTTATTGTTTCGGCCCTGCCGGGCACTTCGTCTAAAAATTCTTCATTGACCAATGACAATATAACAGAAGTCTTACCGACGTCTCGGTCACCGACCAACAGGATACGCACCGATCGGCCAGCTTGTTTAGGTCCCAATTCGGAAGACATTTTCTGAAATAAAACGGCAACCATTAAACCGTTCGGACCAAAATACTAGAACAAATAAAAATTGTTTTCCTAATAACGTCACTCACTCGGATATTTAGAACATATTTTTATTCTTGTACGATAACGGCGTTAACTCAACAATCAGATCTACGTCGCCGACGGTAACAGCGGGCGTTCAAAACTCCAGCATTTTTTTTCAGTCTAATTCTTCTTACGCTCCAATCCGAAATATTTTCGGTCACCGAAAATATGGTAAAATTTTGATAAGAAAAATTGATAAGAAAATCACCAAAACAGTATGACCGTTAACGAATCATCACAATAATCATCTTTTCGACAATTGTCCCCGACTGCTGCGGCCCACAGACGTTCGAAAATCAGCTATCCGTACAATAATACGGTCGAATGACATTTTCGAACACGAGCGAATCGCATTTGTTTGTTTGTTTGGAAATCAATCCGTTTTCGTTAGATTAACTACTGTTCAGAAGCTTCTCGCGGTCCGTTTTCCCAATCTGTTTTCTGCCGTTAAGAAAAATAATTGATTTTTGTTTCATAATTATATTTGTTCTTATGACAATGGAGGATAGTGACTATTTAAACTATTGAAATATAAGAAACGTATATATATATATACACATCTTCTCCGTGGTTAATATTTCAAGTGGAACGAGATACGTATCGGTTTTGTGTACTTAAAGGTCCTTAACTAAACACTACACCTACGTATATTTACGCTAAAAACGGAAAAATATATATACTTCTGAAACACAAAAAGTCACTACACTAAAAAGCGTAAACTAACGAAATACAGATTTAATCCAAAAGACAAAAACGTACGTAATACTCGGTGTCGTGCATTATCTAGATAATTATTCTGATTAAAGCTTTTTTTTTTTTTTTTAGTGTAAATTCTATTATATTCGTAATTTGATTACAATGTAGATAATATATTGTACATCAGGTGTACAACTGAAATTTCAAATCTTTAAGGCTTACTTATAGGGATAATGTAATGAAAATAATGGTTAGGTTAGAGTCGACTAATAAAGTATAATTCGCTCGACAAGGGAATGGGGTACTTCGTTCCCCAATCTGGCCCCTAAGGGTTTGTGTTCTTTTTTTTTTGCTTAATCTACATTACTGCATACCAGTGGCGGCTGGTGGGTGTTGTGAGTAGTGAGGCAAAACTTTTATATATGTATATGCACGTGTGTGTGTAAGTTTTCTCCCCGCTCGGTTTAGGCTTTTAATTAATGGAAAAACCCGTGGGGTACGAGGGGTCGGAGGGAGGCGAACGGCGACTCCGGGGGATATGGCCGAAACGTAAGCATCCAATTTATCTAATTGTTGAAGACTTCGGGAAGAAAACACGAATAGAGGTGAGGGGATGGGCCGGTGTGGCGGAAAAATAAGAAGGAGGAAAATATAACCGCCGCCGCGTATAAACTGCCGTTACACAAAGTATGTGTCTTACCTTACACACCATCGACCTCTGCTCAGCATTATTACGCCTAGCAAAAAATAATTGACAGTCCGAGTAATTGACATTTTATGTTTCATCGCATTCTAACCATAAATGAATTAAATCATTAATTAAATCGCATTTTCACAATAAATAAATATATCACCCCTGTATAAGATAGTGGGGAGTACAGAAGAAGGAAAAGGGAGGCTAGGAGAAAGAGTATTAAATGGGTGGGGGGGGGGTTGTGGTGGTGGGAGGTAAAGACATAAAATGTCCCAATGTGTTGCAGACTCGTATGCAAGCATTTTATTGTTTTCTTTTACGTTTTACATTGAATTATATTTATTGGGCCCTTTGGCGCCCATCATACCCTTTGTGCATTTGTAAATTTACGTTTTACGAGGTCACCTCTCTTGTTATACTATACGCGAGTCGAAGCGGCCAACTGCCCCAATCGTAAGAGCCGTTTTGGCGAACAATAACAAAACATAAATGAAAACGTAAAAATTATTTTAGTGTTTATAGAAGTTTTGAGTTTAATAAAATGATAAGAAGTTCGATTTTTCAACACGGAGGTACCGGCACCTATAATAGCGTCCGTGTATTTTCATAAACGTGGATTATGATAAAAGTTTAATTGTGATAAATGACTATTATAATCACTTTGATTATAATATTAACATAGTCCGAGCAGAGAACACGATTTTTATGTGATATTTTGTCGTTTGGTATTAGAAATTATATGGGACATAATGGTGTGTACCTATAAGGAAATTTCTTACCTGCCATAGCAACCAAATAAAATTTCAAGCTCCCCACCACTTGACATTAATATTTCTATAGAGCAACTGAACCTAAATATTTTTTGCCTCTCGAGCATTCTTGAGGTTTCTCGGTCTTCTTCGCTGTTGCCATTACAATAATCGTCATCATACCCCGCGGTTCCCCGCCTCATCAATAGTCTTTGCTCATGTTATTGTTTATTATACTACGGTGCAGCTGAGTATTTTTTGCCTCTCACGCCTTGTTTGATTACCGGCGCAGCGGTCGGCGGCCGACTTAATACATACATACGATTGTGCATATTCCATCCGGGTAATCAATAAAAACTTAATTTTTTTTTTCAAATTGTTTGAACTTGAAACATAATTAAATTTTTATAATATATTTTATTTATTTATTGTACTAGGTATCTCAGTGATGAAAACAACAGTAAACGGTTTTAGTACAAAACGTTTTATTACACGACAAGGTTATACAAATCATTACAAAAATATATACATTGAATTTTGGAAATTCACCCTTTGCACGTTTATTTAGTCAGCAAATAATAATAACGTAAGAACGATTATTATTAATTTTTACATTTCAAAAAAAAATATATATATATTAATTAGTACTGACAAAAGTTATTATTATTATTATTATTTACAGACTTTGGACAGATTTTGATTTTATCGTATCGCTTAAAATACGTACGCGACGCGAAGGCGTATTGCCGTTCCCGTTGACGCGTACGTACTCAATAAACTGTTAGACATACTTTATTGTTTTGCGATTCCTCTGTCCAAACAAGATATTCCAGACGTCGTCCACGTTTTGTGAACGGTCCAAGAGAGTCCGCCGACATACCACACGAGTAGTACGCCCGATCGAACGTCGCGAGAGAACTTAGCCTTCCGCGACATAACCAATCAGACCGTCGACCAGATTGGGTTGTACGTGGCCGCTGAACGCTGGAACGTCCGCGGCGTACGGTACCCGTGGTCGGCGGGTGATACGCCTAGGGGGCGTAGCACTCCTCGCACAGCCGTCAGCGGTTGTGGTCGTGGTCGCCTTCGCGGTGGACGTAGCGCTGTAAACGGTTGCGGAGGTGACGCTTTGAACGGCTTCCCGCGCCAAAGCGATCACTCGTTTCCGCCAGTCGGCGTATTTGTTGCTGAACCGCTGTAACGCGGCCAGGGCGTCCGTCAGCGTCTTAGGCATCGGCTTCGTACTACCGTCGACGACGCTCGAGACGGTCGCGCCTTTTCCCGTATGAGCAATCGTCTTTGTGCCGGACGTGACGTCCTCCTCGCCAACGGAGTCGATTGTGTGCAAGTACAGGCCGATCGTATGTCCTTCAGCCTTCGCCAGCGTGTTGCGTCCCTTGTAAAATATGCTCATGTCGATGTAACGCGCGTACACCGAACATCGCGTTAGGAACACCAATGTTACGAACACACTCGAAAAAACGTACATCTTGATGGCCGGACGTTACCGGTTCCGCGGTTTTTTTTTTAAGACTAATTGTGAACCGTAATATGTTTATCAAGCGATATTTAATATATATTGACAAAATCGTCTGTTGTTATGGATATATAGTATATTTATTGTGATTTATTATTATGTATATCGCCCAATATGTGTTTCCAACGCGATTTATCTCAAAATTATTAGAAATCGGCTGTTTTTGTTCTTGTTGTTTTTGTTTTGTGTGTGTGTGTGTGTGTGTGTGTGTGTGTGTGTGTGTGTGTGTGTGTGTGTGTGTGTGTGTGTGTGTGTGTGTGTGTGTGTGTGTGTGTGTGTGTGTGTGTGTGTGTGTGTGTGTGTGTGTGTGTGTGTGTGTGTGTGTGTGTGTGTGTGTGTGTTATGGGAACATTTTATCGATTTTGAATTTATACACACGTAGAGGACAAGCGCCAATATTTATTCATTTAAGTGCGTTAAGATATCGTTTTTCAACGATTCTTCTAGCGTCCACCACCGCAAACTGTGCAACGATACGGTAGTCATTTTGGTACACAGCCTTTTTAATTCCATCCCAGCCTGCTGCAGTACACTCACCAAGTTCATTTGAAGCGTAATTATTTCGTCTAAATTATCACCACCGACGCAAATATCATCGACATATGTATGATAAAGGAGAGCCTCACGAACCGAGGAAAGTTCATTACAGTCTTGTTCTGCAATATTTTGCAACACACGTAATGCAAGATATGGAGAGCAGTTGACTCCATAGGTGACTGTGTTAAGTTCATACTCTTTCAATTCTTCTTCCGGGGACGGTCGTCACAAAATATGTTGGTAACACCGGTGAGCAGGCGACATTGAAATCTGCCGGTACATTTTAGTAACGTCAGTCGTGAAGGCATAACGATGAACTCGATACAACATTAATACATCAACCACATCACGTTGCAATTTCGGTCCCGGGAATAAACATTGATTTAGTGACGTTCCCGAATAAGAAAGCGCTGACGCATCAAAAACAACACGTAATTTTGGGTCGATGTCTGACGGGCGATAAACCGCATGATGCGGAATAAAATACAACCCTCTTGACGTCGCTAATGACATGTGTCCTAAAGACAAATATTCGGACATAAACTTGCAATATAACTCTTAAGCCGATTATCGGCTGTTAATCTTTTTTCCAACTGTTCAAAACGTTTTACGGCTAGTGCTCGCGATCCACGAAAAGTCTCCTCAGTTACGGGCTGACGGAATAAAAGTGGCACACAAAAACGACCCGACACATCGCGGGTACATCTTTCGCGGAAGAACGCTTCGCACTGCCCTTCTTGGGTAAAACGTTCCGGTGCCACATCAGGCTCTTCCAACTTCCAAAATTCCTTTAATAAATTTTCTACCGAGACAATGAGTGATGTAGTACATTCTACAGATATTTGAGGGTTTAAATATGGGACCGGTCCGATGACCATCCACCCGAATACGGTTCCAAAAGCCGCTGGATAACCATCTCCATCTGACACACGTTTTCCATTTAAAATCTGAGAGAACAAATCTGCACCTAAAAGTATATCAATAACTCCAGGATGAGAGAATGATGGATCTGCTAATGCCAGATGCTTATATTTGTCAGCAACTTCATACGGCAGAGGATGTCGAGGCATATCAGAGGTAATTGATGGGAATACCCATGCATCGAACTTGAAGACGGGTTCCACCGCATATCTCGGCTTCACTTGACCCTCAACTAATCCCAAAACATTTGATACGTCGGCACCGGCAAGACCTGAAACTGACGCTGTTCACTTCAACATTCGGAGACCTAGACGATTTGAACATTCTGACGTGATGGCACTTATTTGTGAAGCCTAATCGACCAACGCACGGACCGTGTGTAGTACACCGGTGTTGTCCAGCATGTGTACTAAAGCTGTTCCGAGAATAACCGATCCTGACTTATGTTGACCTACTAATGAAGACATAGTTTCGAGATCCAATTGATTAACACTCGGTTTATTCCCAACTCGTGAATGACCATCGGGAGAGTTCTCATGGAGCAACAAATGATGATTTCGAGAGCATTGACTGCAACGCAGGGAGGATTTACAATTCGACGCCCAATGCCCCGTACGTAAACACCAAAAGCATATTTTTTGCTCTCGAACCCAAGTATTTCGAATATCTGGTGTCCAACTCTTGAACTCTGTGCATAATATCAGGGTGTGTGCACCATGGCAACATTTACATACTGACTGAGTTTTTGATGAATTATTACTAGTGACCATAGACGTGTATTGCAGCTGTTTCTGTTGAGTAACCACATTCAGTTGACTCGACCGAGTCTTACTCGACTTCAGTATATCCGCACGTTTAATGAACGATTCACGTGGGATGCATTCAAGCACTGCCACACGACATTTCACTAAAGCTAACAACTCTTTCACTGTAAGGAAACCATGGTTTGACTGTGCTTCGAACAATTTGATACTATACGTAGGCAAACATCGCGATGCCAATGAAAATAACATAAAATCTCCCAGATTGGGTATCTTCATAGATTCTAGCACAGACACACTTTCATTGAAGATTACTAGAAATTTAGTCAACTCAACTAAGCTTTCCATCGATGCTTTCGGCGCATTTAATAATTTGTCTATTAATGAGGAAGCAAGTAGACGCGGTTTAACAAATCGTTCTTTCAACGTTGCCCATGCTAAACGGTAATTAACACCAGACACTGGAATTCCTCGAAATGCGTCTAGAACATCACCCTTTAAACAGCCTACTAAATAATAAAATTTCTCAATATCCACCAAATTCACTTTTTCATCTACCATCGATACGAAACGGTCGTGAAAGGACGTCCAATTATACATATCTCCCTCAAAGGTAGGTGACGGAATTTCAGGTAGCCGCGTTGGCTTTGACATATGCGCGCGGCGATCGTCGTATTGTATCAATCCCCCGGCATCCGGTTGAACCTCGGTTTGACGTACCTCAGGAATGACTGAAGACCCACCATTGTCGTTGACTACTTGTTCGTTCTGACACTGATCTTTAATAACTACCTTATTTAAGGACGAGTTCGAGCCGCTATGCATTAACGATAATTTCCGATCAGGTGTATAATCTCGGATACGATTGGCGGTAGCTTTAACAAAGGCACTTAATTCGAGCATCTCGACCCTTAAAGCATCAGAATACGCAGACGACAAATCTAACTCGATCAATTGGTCCAACACTGTATCATCTTCCGAATTAAACGCAAATAACAGTTCATCTATTGAATCGACTAAAACTAATAACTGAGGTACGACTCCTTCATCCTCAAAGCTGCGGATTGCTATAGCATGTATAGAACGAATCTGATTGACATAAGTCAAATGTTTGATATCGGATCGCTCTTTTAAACGTCTTATACGCAGTAGTTCTTGATCCGCCGGCATAATTATGGACACAAAAGATAATAATAATGAATACAAATACAAATGCTAACCACCTAACTTACACGCTAATATATTCGAAACATTAATATGACCATAAACAATATAAATAAATATATAAATAAATATATAAATAAATTACTAAACAAATAAATAAATAGATAACAAACCAACAAATAAATACAAAATATTTTATATGTATACAGTATATATCACTGGTAATTTAAACTATAAAATTATGTCCATACAAATGGATAACAAAAATATTTATCTGGCAAAACACAACAATAATCCACAACTAAAACGCTACATTAGCATGGGCCCATTGATCCTAAATAATTTAGTTACCACGGAAAGTTTCCAATAAAAATAATATGAGCGGAAACAAACCACGCTCTGCTACCAAAAATGTCGCGATTACTTACACGTCTCGCCCAGAGACCTCGAGACTGTATCGCGCCTCATCAATAGTCTTTGCTCATGTTATTGTTTATTATACTACGGTGCAGCTGAGTATTTTTTGCCTCTCACGCCTTGTTTGATTACCGGCGCAGCGGTCGGCGGCCGACTTAATACATACATACGATTGTGCATATTCCATCCGGGTAATCAATAAAAACTTAATTTTTTTTTTCAAATTGTTTGAACTTGAAACATAATTAAATTTTTATAATATATTTTATTTATTTATTGTACTAGGTATCTCAGTGATGAAAACAACAGTAAACGGTTTTAGTACAAAACGTTTTATTACACGACAAGGTTATACAAATCATTACAAAAATATATACATTGAATTTTGGAAATTCACCCTTTGCACGTTTATTTAGTCAGCAAATAATAATAACGTAAGAACGATTATTATTAATTTTTACATTTCAAAAAAAAATATATATATATTAATTAGTACTGACAAAAGTTATTATTATTATTATTGTTCGGTACTGGTGGAAAGTCCACGATCGAACTCGCGATAACGGACGACGGCGGCGGAACGTTCTAGAACTTTGGTGAGAACCCGGCGAGTATCCGTCGGGTGACGACCGGTTTTTCGTCCACGTATACAACGTCGTGAGAGTACGGTCGTCGAAGTGGCGTGGTCTTTTTCGTGCCGTCTTCGTGAATTGGTATTTCGTACCGCTTTTTGTACCTTTTATGCGTGTGCGTCAGTTTCGTTGGACGCGGTGAACGCGTGTGCGTCATATTCGTTGGACGCGGTGAACGCGTGTGTGTCAAATTCCGTGAAGACCGCTTGAGTTGGGATCCAGGCAAACCGTAAGATTAATCGTACAAGGACGACGCGAGTCATCGGGGTCACCTTCTAAAAGCACCTCCTTGGCGTACATTATTATTTACAGACTTTGGACAGATTTTGATTTTATCGTATCGCTTAAAATACGTACGCGACGCGAAGGCGTATTGCCGTTCCCGTTGACGCGTACGTACTCAATAAACTGTTAGACATACTTTATTGTTTTGCGATTCCTCTGTCCAAACAAGATATTCCAGACGTCGTCCACGTTTTGTGAACGGTCCAAGAGAGTCCGCCGACATACCGCACGAGTAGTACGCCCGATCGAACGTCGCGAGAGAACTTAGCCTTCCGCGACATAACCAATCAGACCGTCGACCAGATTGGGTTGTACGTGGCCGCTGAACGCTGGAACGTCCGCGGCGTACGGTACCCGTGGTCGGCGGGTGATACGCCTAGGGGGCGTAGCACTCCTCGCACAGCCGTCAGCGGTCGTGGTCGTGGTCGCCTTCGCGGTGGACGTAGCGCTGTAAACGGTTGCGGAGGTGACGCTTTGGACGGCTTCCCGCGCCAAAGCGATCACTCGTTTCCGCCAGTCGGCGTATTTGTTGCTGAACCGCTGTAACGCGGCCAGGGCGTCCGTCAGCGTCTTAGGCATCGGCTTCGTACTACCGTCGACGACGCTCGAGACGGTCGCGCCTTTTCCCGTATGACCAATCGTCTTTGTGCCGGACTCCTCGCCAACGGTGTCGATTGTGTGCAAGTACAGGCCGATCGTATGTCCTTCAGCCTTCGCCAGCGTGTTGCGTCCCTTGTAAAATATGCTCATGTCGATGTAACGCGCGTACACCGAACATCGCGTTAGGAACACCAATGTTACGAACACACTCGAAAAAACGTACATCTTGATGGCCGGACGTTACCGGTTCCGCGGTTTTTTTTTTAAGACTAATTGTGAACCGTAATATGTTTATCAAGCGATATTTAATATATATTGACAAAATCGTCTGTTGTTATGGATATAAAGTATATTTATTGTGATTTATTTACCCAATATGTGTTTCCAACGCGATTTATCTCAAAATTATTAGAAATCGGCTGTTTTTGTTCTTGTTGTTTTTGTTTTCCTCGAGCGGTTTCTCGCGCCGATGCGATCACTCGTTTCTGCCATTCGACGCATTTGTCGCCGAGCCTTGGTATGACGGTCGTTTCGTTTGTCCGACGAGAAACCGTGTTTATGTTGGATGCGACGACGTCCTTCCCGCCGAGAAAGTCCGCGAACGCGTCGACTACGTGCAAGTCCATGCCATCCGAATGTTCTTGAACTTCAGCCCCCGCGGCGGACAGTTCCTCGTCGAATACGGACATATCGATGTATCGTGCACATACCGAACATCGCGTTAATAACAATAATAAATAAAAAAAAAATAAATAAACAATAAATAAATAAAAAAATAAATGTATTAATGTTGTAACGAGTTCATCGTTATGCCCTTCACGACTGACGTTACTAAAATGTACCGGCAGATTTCAATGTCGCCTGCTCACCGGTGTTACCAACATATTTTGTGGCGACCGTCCCTGGAAGAAGAATTGAAAGAGTATGAACTTAACACAGTCACCTATGGAGTCAACTGCTCTCCATATCTTGCATTACGTGTGTTGCAAAATATTGCAGAACAAGACTGTAATGAACTTTCCTCGGTTCGTGAGGCTCTCCTTTATCATACGTATGTCGATGATATTTGCGTCGGTGGTGACAATTTAGACGAAATAATTACGCTTCAAATGAACTTGGTGAGTGTACTGCGGCAGGCTGGGATGGAAATAAAAAAATTGGCCAGTAATACTGGGGAAATCCTTAATCGGGTTCCACCGGAAGATATTGCATGTGGTTTGTTGTCTCTTAACGATTCAATTGGAAAATCTTATGAAAACTGACGACTGTTTGAATCGGACTTTTTGTCGTTAATGCACGTCGACGTCTACCAGTGTTTCGACGGAGTTTGCGATTCAGCGTATTTAAATCCCCGCCTGGTAGTTGTACAGCTGGCGGCGATGAACGCATGGAAATATGTCGAAATACAAAATTGTAGCGTACTTATATTTAATGTCAATCAATAACATCTGGTTTTTTTTTTTAATGGCGATTAAAATTGTTGATTATACGTAGACGAAATTGCGTATGATTTTTTATAATAATTCTATGATCTGTGGGAAATTATATAATAATACTATGATCTGTGGGACACAAAAAGTATTGTCATATGTCTGACGAGCATCTATGCAGAATGTTTCGAGTTGAAACATTTAACTTATATCAGTATTTTGCATCGAAAAATTTATTACGTTTTTCTAAACTTAGTAACTTTTGTAGTAGATGTACGAATGGAATCGTTTCTCCACTCAATGAATTTCGTGAGATAGACAGCGATCGGATATGAGCAGATTGGCGACCCGTTTTCGTTATTTCACCAGTCAGGTATGTGGTATCCTTTACGGTCCATGATCATTTTGTAGTAAAACAAAAAAAATATAAAAAGGGGATTAAAAGATTAAATGGTGAAAGGAAAAATAATAGGGAGTATGAAATGATTTGAACTAACACGAGTCAAGGGGTGTGAATTCGAGAACCGTCTTGCCTATTCAATAAGAAATAATAACAATAATATCATGCAAGTATAAAATAAGTTTATTACCTTTTTTGTCGTCTCGAAGATTTGCCTGTCACGGATTTCAACTCTTGCGGAC
Source organism: Schlechtendalia chinensis (assembly GCA_019022885.1). Classification (NCBI taxonomy): domain Eukaryota; kingdom Metazoa; phylum Arthropoda; class Insecta; order Hemiptera; family Aphididae; genus Schlechtendalia; species Schlechtendalia chinensis. Next base: position 7,892,402 of record CM032341.1, read on the forward strand.
AATTAATTTTTTTTCTTGATTAATGTAATAACTTTGTAAATCAAACAGAATAAGAATTGAAAGGTTGCATAAAAAAAAATTTGGTGACATTTCGTCGACGTGTGTTTGTTTTGCGCTTGTTAGTTTTTAATGAAAATTAGCGACCTTACGAATCGGACTTTACTGTCTTTAATACACGTCGATAGGTACTAGTGTTTCGCCGGATTTGGCGAATCGAATTGTCGCATCCCTGCCTAGTTGTTGTACAGTTCGTGGAGGTTAATAAGTCCAAATATTTTGAAATGAATTTGTAATATTTAACAACTACTTCTGTATTAGTTTTTATTATGAACACTTTTTTTAGTTTATATTTTAATAAATATATTAGAGCTCAATTTTCTCGGAACACCGATCATAAATCCCCTATAGGAATAACAATAATAGTAATTTTATAAACACATATAATTTAATGCGTATTTTACATATTTGTATAATACACATAAAGCATTTCAGTCCCATAAGAAGAATTCGCTATCATACTTCAATATGATTTTTAATATAAAACAATTAATTTAAAAAACAAAAGAATATTATACTCGATAACAGAAATAGTAAATATATAAAAAAAATGTGTTGGAAACACATATTGGGCGATATACTTAATAATAAATAACAATAAATATACTTTTATCCATAACAACAGACGATTTTGTCAATAATTATTAAATATCGCTTGATAAACATATTACGGTTTACAATTAGTCTTAAAAAAAAAAACCGCGGAACCGGTAACGTCCGGCCATCAAGATGTACGTTTTTTCGAGTGTGCTTGCATTGGTGTTCCTAACGCGATGTTTGGTGTACGCGCGTTACATCGACATGAGCATATTTTACAAGGGACGCACCACGCTGGCGAAGGCCGAAGGACATACGATCGGCCTGTACTTGCACACAATCGACACCGTTGGCGAGGAGTCCGGCACAAAGACGATTGGTCATACGGGAAAAGGCGCGACCGTCTCGAGCGTCGTCGGCGGTAGTACGAAGCCGTTGCCTAAGACGCTGACGGACGCCTTGGCCGCGTTACAGCGGCTCAGCAACAAATACGCCGACTGGCGGAAACGAGTGATCGCTTTGGCGCGGGAAGCCGTTCAAAGCGTCACCTCCGCAACCGTTTACAGCGCTACGTCCACCGCGAAGGCGACCACGACCACGACCGTTGACGGCTGTGCCAGGAGTACTACGCCCCAGAGGCGTATCACTCGCCGTCCACGGGCGCCGTACGCCGCGGACGTTCCCGCGTTCAGCGGCCACGTACAACCCAATCTGGTCGACGGTCTGATTGGTTATGTCGCGGAAGGGTAAGCCGTTCGAATCGTACACTCGAATGGACGAGACGTTCGATCGGGCGTACTAATCGTACGGTATTAAAAACTGATAATAATCGCTGTAACGTTATTGTTATTATTTGCTAATTGAATAAACGTGCAAACTGTGAATTTTTTAAAATTAATATATGTATTTTTATGATGATTTGTATAACGTTGTCGAGAAAACTGTCTGAAAGAAACCCTGTTTGAAATGAATTTCAAATTAAACTTACATGATGAGTAATATATAAGACTATATGAGCGAGATACCGGTACGTAGTGATTTACAACCACGATTATGGTAAATTATAATATCCGTGTTTATTGCATTGGTGTTCCTAACGCGATGTTTGGTGTACGCGCGTTAACTGAATTTGGTGGATATTGAGAAATTTTATTATTTAGTAGGCTGTTTAAAGGGTGATGCTCTAGACGCAATTCGAGGAATTCCAGTGTCTGGTGTTAATTACCGTTTAGCATGGGCAACGTTGAAAGAACGATTTGATAAACCGCGTCTACTTGCTTCCTCATTAATAGACAAATTATTAAATGCGCCGAAAGCATCGATGGAAAGCCTAGTTGAGTTGACCAAATTTCTAGTAATCTTCGATGAAAGTGTGTCTGTGCTAGAATCTATGAATATACCCAATCTGGGAGATTTTATATTATTTTCATTGGCATCGCGATGTTTGCCTACGCATAGTATCAAATTGTTCGAAGCACAGTTAAACCATGGTTTCCCTACAGTGAAAGAGTTGTTAGCTTTCGTGAAATGTCGTGTGACAGTGCTTGAATGCATCCCACGTGAATCGTTCATTAAACGTGCGGATATACTGATGTCGAGTAAGACTCGGTCGAGTCAACTGAATGCGGTTACTCAACAGAAACAGCTGCAATACACGTCTATGGTCACTAGTAATAATTCATCAAAAACTCAGTCAGTATGTAAATGTTGCCATGGTGCACACACCTTGGTACTATGCACAGAGTTCAAGAGTTGGACACCAGATATTCGAAATACTTGGGTTCGAGAGCAAAAAAAATGCTTTCGGTGTTTACGTACGGGGCATTGGGCGTCGAATTGTAAATCCTCCCTGCGTTGCGGTCAATGTTCTCGAAATCATCATTCGTTGCTCCATGAGAACTCTCCCGATGGTCATTCACGAGTTGGAAATAAACCGAGTGTTAATCAATTGGATCTCGAACCTACGTCTTCATTAGTAGGTCAACTTAAGTCAGGATCGGTTATTCTCGGAACAGCTTTAGTACACATGCTGGACAACACCGGTGTACTACACACGGTCCGTGCGTTGGTCGATTAGGCTTCACAAATAAGTGCCATCACGTCAGAATGTTCAAATCGTCTAGGTCTCCGAATGTTGAAGTGGACAGCGCCAGTTTGATTACCACCAATTACGCAGTTACGGAAAGAATAATGGAGTTTATGTTGAGCGACATAATTATATTTACAAACTAACGTAGTCCGTTGCTATGGGCCATGCGGTATGTTCATTGATGTAAATAAAAAAAATTTGAAAATCAAAAGCCAACATTAGTTAGTTGGGTCTGGTAGGACCGAGAATACAATTCTGAAAATGGTGTATCAATAAACCTTAAATAATTTAATATTGAATTATAAATTTTACCGAAACAAAATTTCTTTTAAATCTTGGTTGACTGTTGTTGACTGGTGATAAAAAAATCGTCCTGTACGTTTACAGGTACCATATATTTATATTTTGTAATTTAAGTGCGGAACTGAACTATCGTCAAATTAATTACTGGGAAACGTATGAAAATTTTGCGACCTATTTTTTTTATAACATATAACACGTTGTAGGGATCAGCGAGGAGAGTACCATTGAACACGACAAACTTGTCAATGTTATTGGTGATCAATAAATCGTTTTGTAGCATTACGTTATTCAATTGTTACTCCTCGTATATGTTATTAATAGATAAACACGTCCACGTATCAACGGATGTAGTTCTTCGCTGATGTCATTATCGCGGTGGTTTGCCTTTTCGTAAACGTTTCAAAAATGTATTGAGAACGTCGGGAAATCTCGAGAAAAGTCCTTCGAGTAAGCTCCGGTTTCAATATTTATATTTATGGTATATTGCCAAATGGACCATATATTATATTACACGTTTACGAACACATATTCAATATTGCCCGACGACAATTTTAGATTGCAACAAATAAACAAGTATAACAATGACGTATGAAATTCGAATAGCGTTTGTTGCACGTTATTATAATTTCGTCTCGACATTGGATATAACGTGTTCACGGCCTATTGTACAGGTTACATTTTCGTGATTTTTTTATACTAAAGGTGTACCTATCAAATATTACGTAACAATATTTGACCTCACTGATACAGTAAAACAGTAACATAACATATGTATCAACCATAATTTATAGGTAGAATTTGAGGAACAATGAACTATTATACAGATAGACTTCATTACAATGTTTAATTAAGAAATAATATTAAAACTAATTGAGTTCCCTAAAGGAAAAAAAAATTTACCAATTTTTTTCATATAGGTATACATTATAACTATACACTTTTTTTACCTATTTTCATATAAAATAATGTTGTTTTCAATATAGTTCAAGGAGGTCATTAATTGTTATATGGGTTGATAAAGAAATAATATTTGTTAATCATATTTATTGGAATAAAAATCATTTAAATTACATCATTTAGGTATTACATAACGTAAATCATTAAGGTGTTATTCAGGTACTCACTACAAAATATTAGGCATTATATTTACCTATTTACCTACGTTTTACTTTCAAACGGTTGATACAAAATGTAAAACCATTAAGAAATAGATACTCACTTAAGTTGACACTTGACTTCAGCAATTCTAGCTACAATTTATACATTTTCTATAAAAATTGTAATACCGATGAACAATAGTATATTTTACTGTAAAAATGACATGTACACATATTTTCAGTCGAAATCAAACACTTTGGATTAAATCTTTTTAATAATCAGATGTAATACAACATATATGAATATATGCATACTGCATAAACGAGTTGTATCGGAGAGACAATACCTTATCTAAAATGAGCAAGTAATTGGTATTCATTGTCTTAGTAATTTGGTATAATAATAATAATATTAAATTATATTATAATTATATAATAATATATATGTTTTCTAATATGTATTTTATAAAACATAAAAAATATATTTATATCTAAAATATATAAAACATTTAAATTCATATTTATTAACCATTTAATAACATACTATACGTTTTTATTTCCAATACTTATTTTTGAACTTTTGTGTTATAATACAATAACTAAGTATTTAATATTCAAAATATAAATTTGAAAAACGTATATTTTTTTGATTAAATATTTACAATATTGTACAAACTACAAAAACACATGGAATATATAATTAATGGTTGTATAATTGCATAAGTTATAAAAAGAAGTAATTCTTCAATACAAATTAGTATAAATCAAGTATGTATTGTTTACTAATTCAATAGCTTTCATACATTATAAAATTACATATAAATATTAAAATGAAAAAAATGATTTGTTTTCAATTTACAGTAAACGTAAACTCTTCAATGATGTATTTATATAAATATATTTAAATCATATTTAGTTTACAAAATGACCTTTAGGGATGCGGCATTGTTACATGCTCTGGATAACGTGAAGGTAACATTTGAAATCATCTGGTCACTGTCCAGATCATTTAAATAGGGTATACACAATTTTATTCGAAATATTTACTCAAACACTCAGTATTTAAGAATAAATAGATTATAGAACATACTTAGTATTTAAAATAAGACAAATATTTTAATGATTTTAACAAATTAAAAAAAAAATTCACTTACATACACTTAAAATACAATTATTTTTTACAACAATACTATATAAATTGTTTATTAAACGTGCTTGTAAAAAAATTTCGAAATCAATAATAACTGATCAAATAATATAATAATACGATCAACAATTAATTATTAAGTTTGGTGAATTTATAAGATAATAATACCATGGTCTCTTTGAAGTCTCCTTTTTGCAGTAGTGGTTACGACACCCATTATATCGGATGGTGTGGGTAAGCCACTCACAATATTACCACTTTGTTGATAAAATAATTCTCGACTGCCACATTTGTTTCCATACACAATATTATCGTCATTCCTACAAAAATTAATAATTATTAATCTATTTATTTAGTAATAACGAATGAATCATGGAAGTTCAATTTAACTAGCTACCTGATAATTATATCAACAACAGAAGATTTTTTTTTAAATGTATCATGTATAGATGTGGCTAAGGTTGTTTGTGAACCTAACCAGTTTCCATGCTTGTCAATCATACCAGCATCAGCAATGTCCATCACCATGTAGCCGTAACTGTCATCTGTACCTTGTAAACTGTATGCGTCTGGCACATTTGTGATTGTATTATTTATTGACTGATCTAAATCTCCAAGATTGTTAATACTTAAATTCCACTAGAAATCAAAAAACAGCATATATATATTCATACTATAATTACATATTTTGCATTTTATTATAATTAAATACTTATGTTCATAATACATTTTAAATATAAATACTAATACTCACCAAAAGATGAATAAGGTCAGCATCGTTTTCTGCTTCTTTCTCTAATAATACCATCAATGATGTACTCTGAAAACCAGCAACAAATAACAACAATTTTTGATGACTAGCTGCATTTGTTTGTGTTTGAAAGCTTGTAGATGGAGTTCTGCATATATTGTCTGTAGGTGTGGCAAACGGATATGATTCCGTCATACTAAGTTTAGCCATCAATGGTGTCATTATGTCTTCTTTGAGCACAGGTTTTTTATCTAAGTAATATAAATACATATAGTTTTGATTTTAAAATATAAATACTCAAATTAAAAACTTACCGAGGGGTTGTAAATTCAGAGGTATGGAAGTTGGCCGAACTGGTTTTTTTGATTTTATTAGTTTTCCTACACCAATAAAAATGATAAGATATTATTATACAAGGCTAAATTTAAGAGACAAAAAATGTACAACCTTTTTCAGTCTGTATTTTGAGATCGAGATCAGTGTAATGTTGACATAATTGTTTGTCATATAGTGCTTTGGAAACAGCATAATTGTCATCACGCAATAATGGAAAATAAGGATCACACAATGATCTATATTTATCACTACATATTTTTAAATCGTCTTCATTATTTGACTTTGGCAATGATCTAAGACTTTGATATCTTGTAGTTTCTTTTCTAAAAAATATATTTAATTGTATGAATTTTATAAAACGGTCAACACTGAATGGTATACCTTAAAGTAACAAGTTTTGTGAAATTTGGTATTTCATTCAGAGATGATTCCAATGAAGAACATTTCCTCGATTTGTCTAATTTCTTTTCTGCTTTTATGATGGATTCCTTTACGATATCTGGCATACTACAAAATGATCCACTATTACTATCAGGAGTATCTTCTTCTTCCACTGTAAATATATTCTTACTGTCGGGATGTTTATCATTTTTTATGCAATCTTGCAATTTATCAGACATCTGAATAGATCAAAATGATTTTTAAAAATAATAACTATTTATTAAGATTTGTATGAATAATGAATAATGGTATTATAATAATCACTTTATTTTTTTGACGCCATTTGGACCCTTTTTTTACAGCTTGTTTCAATGAGGTAGTTGTTTTTCTTATTTGTGATACTTGTTCTTTATCCACAAAAATGTACAAGAGCTGTGTGCCCAATGGTAAATGAAAGCTTCCATTTACATTTTCAGCAGGGACCTATTAAAAGGAAACTAATTAGAAAGATGTTTATAATTATAAACTTATATTCATAAATAAAATAATGTAATTATAAAATAAAAATGGTATTAAAGTACCTTATTACAGAAAGGATTTGTCAATTGAATTAATTTAGTAAGTTCCAATCCAAATTGAGTTACAACAATTCTAGAAAACAATATAATATTATATTTGTAAATTGTAATTATATTTTTGGACTACATAATTTAAAAATAGTCACATTATGACTAAAAACAAATTATTACATACTTATTTTGATGAAGCAACATTCCTCCTAAAACATTGATTTTTTCTTGCATACTTTCCAGTATTTGCATTGCTTCCAAGAGAATGTTTCCTCCACTCTATAAAATATCACCGAAACTTAGACTTAAAATGTACAGTATATTATTTAAACGAAGTAGTGTAATATCTCACCTTAGGAAATTTCAATACCGCAGTAGTACCAAAAATGTTTGAAGATACTAGCAGCAGGGAAAGATATGAAGAAATAGCCGTGTTTAATTTTTCTTTGATAGTTTTTTGATCCGATATTTCAGTAATATTATAGTGGAATGTAACTAAAAGATTGTATAGAGTATTAGCTCGACTTTGGAGTACACTATCCGGAATGTTTCTATCTGTTCCAACGCACTGTAATAAAACATTAAATATAAAAAAAAAGGTCTGAAAATAAATTCAATCAATGGTGTTTTAAACATGATCTAATTAGTAATTACCAATGTTGAAGGGCCGAATTGCCGAAAAGCAAACTTTCCAGACCGTAACGCTAATACTGATAAAGCCGTGAAAACTGAAGAAGAAAACTTGGCAATTCCCATTAGTTGACCACTTAGAGCAAGCTTCTGCGAAGAACTCACCCATGGTGGATGAAAATATAAAATTGAATTTTGTGGGTCGTCCGATTCAGCAGTACAGAATCGTGGGTCATAAACAAATACTATTAAAAGTTCTCTAAAAACCAAAAAAATTAAATATATTAAAATGGTTAATTAATTTAAATTTCACTATTATTTGACACATAATTTTTTTTGAATTCTGTACGAGACGTTAATATTTCTATTAATATTGTCGGTCTCTTGATGTTTGACTAGTAGATTTAACCAAAATTGGTGATTATTTTTCCTTCACTAATAAGAATGTTAATAGTGCGTATAACGAATAAAACACTTCTAGAACGTTACGAAAATCGCATTACAATTAATTCTTTGAAACTAACACATTCCCATTTTTTTTCATGCGAATTTACATTCTCGTTTATTGAAAAAATCAGAACTTTACCAAAAGATTTTCGGTAAAATTCGCTAAACACGAAACGGCATGTAAACGGACGAATTTTTCCTGTTCTAAAAACGTTACTACCGACGGCGGCAATGGGAACAATTTGTCTACGACGATACACCACAATTTTCTTCTACCGAACCACGAAACCAACGTGAACCGCGTGAAGAAATATTCAAGGGACTCCCGTAGCGTAAACCCGACGCGGACCGGCCGGACGTTAACGTAGTTGGTTTCTGCTTACCTCGACATGTCGCCGAGACCACCACAACACGCTCGGCGAGCGAGTTAGAGACCCGTTCGGGAAAAAGGACGACGGACGCAGCAGGTCGACCGTCCGGTTACGGCCGCCGCGACTGGCACGCAACGATCGGACTCCGCGGTAACGCGCATCACTCCGCGTCAAGCGACCGGTACGACGCCGACGACGGCGGGAAAGCGGACGGCGACGTACGTAACGAAGCGCGAAACAGTAAAAACACAGGTCACGAGAATACGCCGTGTATCGTTGTAAAGCGTATGATATGGTATCGCGCTCGGAGATAAGATTACACCGAGTCTAATCTATAACTACTCCAGACCGCCCCGCCAATGCAGTCGCGTAATCAGCGCGTAATGTTAGTAGGGGGCGGGGTTTGTTTACATTCTTTTATTATTTTCAACATTTTCCCACACGGTACGTACTTAAATAATACGTACGTGTTACGCCACGAACTCGTTAATGTTTATCCTCCTTGGATCGTTAATGTTGATCCCAGTCCTCAATCTCCCGCATCCGCAACACGCACACCAGCGCGTTCTTCGTCACATCGCATCCGACCACTTCTACACACATTTCCAATACTGATCTCACTGTTCACTCTAACGTTCAAAATAAATCTATTGATAATAATCGTTCGGTTGTCTGAAATGAAATCGATTCTCCGTTTTTGTAGTCCGACTTATGAAGAGTGCACAACCCCGAACACAGAGCGGAACACGGTTATTACTGCAGACGATGCACGACAACAACCTGCAGGTCAATATCAACGTTTAGGAGAGGCTCGTTTACGAGTGCCGTTCGGATTATAGGAAAAAATATCACCAAGTCTAGTCAGTACTTGCAAACGTTAATGTGTAAATAGTCGCGTGGGATCAGGACACGTGGCAGAAACGGGATATGAAATAGAAATAATACAAATTCCACGTGGAGAAAATAAAAAAATATTGAACTTGTCTCGTATGCATGAATCTTGTGCGGAAACATTTGCCGATAAATGTGATATTTATGGTTTTGTGATGATTTAAACAAAGATAAAGAGTATAGAATTTTTCCGGTCAAAAGCCATACTCCTTTTTCTTTTTTCACGGCGAGAGTTCTGAAAACCAATTTTGAACACAACCCGTGTTTTCTCGGTCATTGCATATTTGCATTGGAAGTTATGGAGTGACCGTATTCAACAGACAAACGTGCTTTTAGCAAAAGTCATAATACGATCGATTCCAGTAAAGTCTTGTGAAAAGAAAAATCAATCGTTTGAATATTGTCGCCGGCGTGTATTGTACCGCCGAAAACGATTACAACTCGTCCCCTCTTGACCGTTTTCATACAACGCCTAATGTAATAACAATTAAACAATCGTACGTAATCGAACATGGCAACATAAATACTCCACGTTTTCGTTACATGTTTCAGTGGCGTATTTAGGATTTCGTCTAGGGGGGTGGGATATATATTAAAAAATATTCTATTGACCTAAAGAGCACTTCGTAAAATCATATCTATTGGCTATTGTAAATAAGAATATCAAAAACTAAAAAAAATCAAGGGGAGGGGGATCTATCCCCCATATCCCCCCCTCCTGTAAATACGCCACTGACATGTTTTACGTATGAAACTTTCGCACCTACCGCCACTACACATACACAAAACCGCGTATTGACTATTGTCGAAGTGATTAAATACAATGCGATTGCTTGTTCATTCGTCATTAATGATTTTTGCACGAACGAAAAACGTTAAAAAAAAACATCTCGAACTCGCGGCAATACGTGAAGATCATAGGACGTCAAATGGGGTGGTACGTGTATTATTCACAGTATCTATTATTGGGTACACGTTTTAAAATTCGATTTATTTAGAACGTCGTTTTCCGACGGGCCAACGGTTCCCGCGGGGTTACTTAACGACAAACAAATGACGCGCGGATTCGTTGACAGCAGTACCTTATAGTCGTCATAGTTACCACCACCCACTACCGCCGGTATATGTAACGGACCCGATTTCCCGAACACGTTAACGTACCGTGTGTTAATGATTCAACGTTTTCGATATTCAATAATCCGACGCACCCGTAGTGCAGGCCGACACGACCGCCGCGCCGGCGCACGGTAGTCGTGTGACACCGTCCCGTCCATCTTGTTACAAAACAACTCGTTTCGTCTGGAAATTCGTTATTATTAATAACCGTGACCGTGCGGGAAATATCGCGCGATTCACGTTGCCGGCACTGCGCCTTTGTCCGTTGTGAAAAATTACAATATCCCGCGGAACCCCTTCACCGCACGACCACCCCCCCACCATCAGTAACACCATCGGCCGAACGTCCGCCGCGGGTACTCGAGGATGTGCCGCCGTCAGCGGTGAGCGATGCCCCCGGAGTCCGTTGAACGAACGAACGAACGGGCCGCGCGTCGACCGTCCCGTTGTTTTGAACGTTGTCGCCGCCGCCGCCGCCGCCGCCGGCCGTGTTCTGTCAATCGTGCCACCTCTTTCACCGGCACCGCCGCCGCGCGACCTATAGTTTTGCGCGTGTATGCGCGTGCGCGACAAGTCCTTGTGCGCGCGCGCGCTTGTGTGTGTGCGTCCTACCGGAGGACTGCATTCTTTGGTCGACCGCAGGCGCGACGATAATATCTTACGTCCGCTGTGCCGTGTGCGCTCGTCGTCCTCGTCCTCTGTTATTGTTTACCAGTTCGTTTTTGATTTGTCGGTTTACGTTTTTTTTTTTTTTTTTTTTTTATTTCATATTTGTGTTCGTTATTTAAACCTAATTTCGTTTCGTCACCCGCGAAAACCGTTAACGATCGCCAAAACGGCCGTTACGATGGCTTTTGAAATTCCGCAACAGGTGTCGTCCGTCGGCCTTTGCAGCACGATACGCGAATTGTTATTGTCTCGGGTGCCCCGCGTCCGATAGTCTGTGCGTCATTTATTCGTTATTTGTTGTGTTCAATTTTAATTCGCGTTTATTTGATTTTCTATTATATTATTCATCGTTTATATCGCCGTTCCGCGATATACCAATAACAGCGATTTCATTGTTTATCACCTATCACGTGATGGAAGAGGAAGAAAGACACTGCCGACGACACTGTGCACGCATGCATCACCCATTCGCCACTGTATGTTTGCTCGTCCTGTCAGTGATCACTTGTTCTGAATGTCGTAAGTGTTCTTCCTCAATGTCCACCCATGGGAACAATTATTGCTCGCAATCAGTTGAATTGTTGTTTTATTTTATGTTTGCAGAGTCCTATCAGGCTCCTCGGTTCATTACACAGCCGACATCGACAAAAAATGTGATAGGGGAAGGACAGACAAAAATAATACAGTGTCAAGCTCTTGGTAAGTGTTTTCAAAATTTATAAAACTAAATTATGTTTTCAATAGGTAGGTAGGTAGGTGTTGTATCTCCAATTATTAAATTATAATAATAGAAAAATAATTTTCATTTTTAAGCTACAATATTGATATATACATAAATAAAAAGGAATACAACATCAAGAGTTTAAATTGCATCATAATATTCATAAAATACACTTGGTTGGATAGGTACATTTATGATTTTTTTGAATAGTTTATTTGATAAAAGAATAAAAATATGTAAAATTAATTTAATAATTTTCACCAATATTTCCATTTAGCATTACCAACGTTTTGGTTTTAAATGTACCTACCAAATTAACCATTTGGTTGTTTCAATTAAATATTTTGTTAGTAATTATGAAAGGTCTCTTAATTATTCTTTTATAAATTTTTTGTTTTTTTCAATAAAAGAATAGTTTTGAGTTCTAAATAATTTGATAATTTTTAGTAAAATAAGTAGGTATTTAATACTGTACTTATATGAGTGTACAGGATATAGTGGTGAATTAAAAAATGCAGTAAAACATTAATTTTTTTATGGTAAATATATTGAATAACATTTCCAATTTAAGTATGAAAAATAACATCTGACTTATGATCAACTAAGGATGCGCGGCATTGAAGTATGTGGTTGTTGAAATTTTTGATGACTCGCTTATAAACGTCTGGCTGCATGCTAGTGATAACTCTTTGGATCTCTATCTTTAATTCCGGAATCGTTTTGGGTTTGGGCTTCTGTGACAATTAAAACTTTTCGATAAATTCAACTGTTGAGACCGACGGCAAATGGATTAGCTAGGGCTTACAATCGTACTATCATGCACAACGGCACAAATATTTTTGTCAGTCTGCACAGAACGCTGTCACCCAGTTTTTTTACGTTTACACAACCTGTAGTCTCAAACTTATTGATCAATCTTCAAATTGATGACTTGTTTGAAGTAACATTACATTCGAGTTTCACATACAATTCACAGTTGTGATCGGACTTTGTAAAAAGTTTTTATTACCATAACGCGTTCCTCAGAAGTCATCTACTCCAAAATGAAAATAATCAAAATCAAACAACACTTTATGAAAAACCACTATTACACAAGAAATCGGAATAATAACAGATGACGAAAATAAAAAAAAACCATAGCAACCAAACATTGTGAAAACAAATGCTATAAACTTAAAAGTCGGTGCTATGTCCTGAACATCATATAGTTGATGTTATGATTTACTAGTATAATAGCTGTATTGTCATTATTTTTTTATTTTTTTCGTTTTTATAGTGACATCTCATATTCTAACAAATGACCCAAATTACCTGCCTATTGTATATTATAACTTGTCTAGATTATATTATTACCTCAAATTACATAATTTTTGTTTGCAAGAAATATAAAAATTAAATAGGTATTAAAATTAATGTTAAATGTATATTTAATGTATAGCCTTTAATGATTAATGTTAGTTTAATAATTTTGTTTAATGACTTTCATAAATAGGAATATTAGTAGAATCTTGACATGTGTAAGTACAGTTAATTTTTTAAATAAATATGGTTATATATAAAAAAGGCAGTATTATGTTTAGTACTTTTGTGTAATCAAGTGAATAAAGCTGGTTATTATTATTACTTTTTTTAATGGTTATAAAATAGTACAACATTTTTAGCCTTTAAACATTAATGTATTTGCATAAAATATATAAAAATAATTTGGTTACTAAAAATTATTATTTAAAATTTCGTCTAATTAACAATATGTATTTTTGAGTTAGACATTAAAATAATATTGTGTAGTTATATTAAATATAAATTTATACAAATTATAACAATAATTATTACATTCATTCACATAATTCAGATGTCTTATTGTTGTATAAAACACGAAATGTAAACCTACGTAATGATTAAAATGCAGTAGGTATGAACATATAAGTATGTATTTTTGATTTTAATTTTAGTATTATTTGTAATATTTTGTTTTATTTTTTTATTTAATATCACTGATTCACAATTTTAAATTCTTTTACGATGAGTCAATTTAGGAAGTAGAAAGTGTCTTGAGTTTTTCGTGACGGATAAATAAAAGAATAATGAGATGAATTTAAAAGTTTTTAACGAAATGTAGTAGAACTAAAAGAAGAAAACCTTAGATTATTTACATTACATATTTACGTAACCGTTTTGTGATTGTGTATTTTAAAAAATTTACAAAGCACTCCGCGTGAAGAGAGATCGCAACCAGACGGCCAGCAGAACGAGTGTTTATCATTTAGCTGACTGTCCGGTTGTTTTGAGACGCAGAATATGGTTGAAGTTAGATTTTTTCGACCTCTCAATTCTAAATGCATATGTATTGATAATTTTCTTTTTTGAAGATAGAATTCACATAATCATTGAAAAAACGTCACTACTATTCGTGTATCTTCGTATATTCATATAATTTTACAGACATTGATATTGATATGTTTAATGTACATTTCATACGTTAATACGTTGTAATAAATGAAAATTGTTTTTATTTAAAATCGAATTAGCTAAATAATTATAGTTTTTCAATAAGTATTACAATTGCGAATTCAAGTAGTACGTAATTTAACACGTATTATATCATTCTTTAATAAGGTTTCTGGGGGTTTAGTCGACATTTATACTAGGGGAGCTTTTCTCATAGTTCAATATTTTCTATCACTTGAATGGTTTGAACAGTTTGAATAACTACATGCCACATAGGGAATATTTAATCAATATAATATTGTGTAATCTAAAAATAATTATTTTTGCTGTTGTTTATTTGCAATTATAAACTATCTAAACGTAAAAATATAATACCTATATAATAAATCATCAGGCATTACTGATTTGATTATATTTTTACGGTTATTTTAAAGTAAATATCTGTGTAAATTGAGGTTATCTCCGGTCTATTAATCATTTGTTATTGAATTGGTTACTATAGATTTTATAATTGAAATGAATAGTCATTTAAATTGTTATTTCCTAACTAACCCAATGTATACAACAAACCTGAGTAACGATGTACACGAGTGCTTCAATAAGCCGAATAAAAATAACTTTTTTTTTAAGTTTCAAAATTCGAAATAAACAGACGCCATATAGTTGGAATGGCATAAAATAGAACAAATTTAATCTTTGAAATATAAATACCTTGCTAGGTAACAGGAATATGGTAAATATTTTGGGTGGTCAGTCATGTTTTTCTGTTCCAATTTTGACGTTCTGAGTGATGTTAGCCTCCCAAATAAATGTTTAAAAAAAAAACAATTAAATGAACACTTGAAATGACTTAATAGTTAGGTAATAGATTAGTATACTTTTCAAATAATATAAACATTCATTTCTCTGATGAAAAATATGATTTCGTACTATAATATATTTGTTCATCGTGTATGTTATATTCTTTTATTTAGTTGATGTGCTAATATTTTAGCATTTAGTAACTATTGGAATTTTAGTGGTAGTTGATTGTTCGTCTTATTGAATTTATTAATTTATTATTATCCGTTTAATTAAATGAGAGTAGGGAGTAGATCGACGGTGCATTGAAATCACTGTAAAAATAAATCACAAACAATATCCACAAATAAAAAAATTTTGTCATGAAAAAAAAAATCATCAAAAAAGAATTCATTACATTAAATTGAGTAAATGTATATTAACAATTTCAAGAAGAATCGTCTTTCCTTAACTCATCAAAAATTATTATTTATACATTTTTTGCGAAATTTCTTGTTTTAAAATGTAGCATATTTTTGCATTTATTCATACTTATATTTTATGTAACTAACAATTTTTAAACATTAATTAAAAATATTTTTAATTTCTAATTTTAATTTGAATATTCCATTATAGCATTTAAGTAACAAATAAATAAAGTAGTTTCAACAATGGTCGGGAAAAATATTCATTGTTGCGTTTAAAACAATTGTCGATGTGAACGATAAAGAAAAGTTTAATACGATTTAATTAAAAACATAATTTTGTTAGAAGTATGTTATTATGTAGGTATTGTATTATTATATATTTTTTGCAGATCAATTGTTATTATTTTTACTGGTAATTCGTATTTTACGTTCTATTACACATACTATACAATATACTATATAATTTGCATCTAGTGATTAGTGAAGTATCATCTTCATCTAGCATTTGATTAGTTTATATTTATTCTATTCCTATAGACATAATAAAGTAATACAGTACTTATATAGAAATTAATTAACACAATTCTTTAATCGATTATAAATTGAGAATTAAACACTATTATATTTTTCGAGTATTTGAATGTTTGCAAGTTTATGTTTTGTGAACATGTAACTTATTGTATTTTTTAACAGAGTATTATTTGTATAGAAATATCCTATTATGATTTTTAAAAAAATTATTACAGTTATTTATTTTTATACTTCTATATTTTATACTATTGACCTATGAATTGTTTTCATGTACACACATACTTAAAATGTCATTTGTAGTAATACATTTTTTATTTTTTCTTAATCATACAAATTAAAAAAGTTTGCAAAAATATAATTTTTATTTTACTGTACTCGATTTATTCAGCTTTTCAAAAACAACATTTTAGTAGTTTTATCGGGTCTTTATTAATTTTGTGCATGTGGTATTTGAGGTTTATAAAAGACCATCTATATAGCCGTCTGACTACGGTCGGGCTCTTGATCACGATCGTTGACAATGCATACCGAGTAAAGAGGATTTTGCTTTCTTAAAACAATAGCGTTATATTGTAACATAATACTCACAGGCCACTCCAGTTATTTACTTTTAACAGGAAGAGCGAAAGCCCCTCTACGTAAAATTGTCAGTATGTCTTTTTTTTTCTCTTTCCCACTCCGTCACCCGCCCGGCTAGTATTTCCTGTCTTGCTGCCACGCCGATGTAATAGTTCGGCGTGTTTATTATATTATATACGTAGAGATAAACTATATAGACGTAAATATGGATACCTCATGTAGTCATGTGTTACTTATAAAAACACATTGCCTCTATCAATCGTGTTTCTTGGGTATTGGGAATAGTATTTGCCTTTTAATAATTATTACGTTCACGTAACGTGTTAACCACTTATAATGTTCATCAAGGTCTTTTTTTTATACTTGCCCATCGTTTATAATAATTGTTGCATTACACGTCACGCACTATATAATAATTATTTTATTCAGTCAAATCACCTTTTACTCGATTTATCAAATAGTATTAAAATATACCACAGTTAAAAATAAAAATAAAACAAAAATACGATCATCAAGTTCCATAGAATTTTAGACAATTTTGTCTTTAGAGTTAATGAAAAATTATGATCTGTGGCTATAACCATATTAATGAATTTTTTGATTGGTAGTTATTGCGACATTATGCGTGTTTTTAGAAAGTTTTCGAAAATGTATTTGAAATGGTGGGAGATCGTGAAAAGTATACGCGATTGAAAAAAAATCCTTAGAATAAGCTTCCTAGTGTACTTAATACTGATATATTATACTTCACATCTTTATTATACCCTATAAAATCGCATTTGAAGCGTGCTGTATACGTACATACGCACTATATATTACGTGTTAATCAAAATACATTTCAAACATTAAATTTAATAAATGGTCGTTTTAAGACTCAAATATTTGATCATAAGGCTTAAGATAACTAGTGGCAGATTTTTAAAAATTTTCTGAGGAGTTAAAAAAAAAAGTGTTTTAGTAATTTTGGTACTAAAATATGGAACACTACAGAATGCCTGAAGGGGTCCAATACCCCTAGACGCCCCTCCCCACCCCGTAAATCTGCGTGGGTAAATCACTGAGTATAATTGTTAAATAAATATACAAATTTAAAATTATTTTGAATATTACTGAATAGATTTGTTATTCCATTTTTTGGAATAAAAATGCGCCGTATTGTGGATTAAGTTTGAAATATTTAAATTTACTTGTTACTTCATGAATATTTTTGTATCTATTTTACTTAATTTAAATAAATTAATAAAAAACCAACCAAAACTATAATATTATTCTTAAATTCTAAAAAAATATTTTAATATTTTAACTATTAAAAATGTGATGTAAACTATATATGTTGTCGTTTTAAAACCTTAATGTTTTAACCTAAGTATTAATTAAATATATTTATACAAATCTAAAATGTATTAAATAAGGCTAATTAATAAGTTATTCAATTCCACTTTTCGTGAGTTAAAAAATATTCATTTGATATATTATAATTAATAATTACATAATTTGAATTTTTAAAAGACAAATATTTTAATTAAACCTTCTTAAAAATTAATTTTCGTTATAAAACAACTTTTATTTTATTTGGAGAGTATTTATCACATCCATGAATACGTGGCGTATTTTGAATTCCACGGATCACTTTGCATGTTCTGCATGTGTTAAAAAAACTAAAAAATTCTACATATTACTCAATAGTTTTGTGTACTATTATATGTATGATTATCAGACTGGATAATAATTGCAGTACGGTGTTTTTATTCGAGCGTGGGATTTATTCTTGACAATTAAATTGAACCCATTGCATGGGAAGTTTTGTTATTCAAGATCTAAAACTTGGAAAAAAACATTGGTTAATGCAGACAATGAACTTCAAAAAAAAAAAAAAAAATAATAATAATAATGATAGGGGAAAAGTATTTTACGAACATTTTTAGTTTAATCATTACGATTAAATTTATAAAAGAAGAGTTTCATTCATTATAAAATATGCAATAGAATGTATTCATTATAATTTATAATCAGTTGCTATAACTATACAACAATTTTGGTAAGTAATTCGAAAATTCTTTGAACTTATATTGATATTTTTTATTATTATTGATATTGGTTATAAATTAAAAATAGTATATATATATATATAAAACGTTCTTGTGTTGTATTTATGTTTCAATCCGAACATCGAAATTCTATCATAAAACAAAATTATCTTGTAATGGGTGGGTATATGCCATTAATACAATTTTAAATTAATTTTACTATTATTATTTTTATATTAAAGTATTATTTGACCGTAGATTGGTATATTAAAATGTGTTTCATTCATTTTAAAATTTTTATCAAATATTAAGTATATATATAAAATATTCCCCATGTATGTTAAAATCAATGACATTCTCTATACTCCACTTGACTAACCACGTCCACATAATATTACTTTAAGTCTTAAGATATTAATATTTAATATATTGGCAGTGCAATCTGACATAACGCTGATATAATATTATATGTTATATGTTATATGAACCTGTTTATACGATAGGTGGTCTAACTGTATCTATAGTCAATCAGTTGTAGGTACTCCAACTTTCCTGATTTAAATATTTATATAATCATTTTATTTATAATTATACTATACACTATAAATCCAAAATCACAAAAATAACAATACACTTTAAATTCGTATATGTATTTAGACAACTACGTTGTCATCCTCAGCGCGAACCTATAAAATTATTTATAATTACCTATGTGCACCGTATATTATTAGAAATTCGTTGTTATTTTATTAAAACTTGTTATAATGAATGTTGTTATCGAGATGTTTTATTTTGTGATATATCGACTATAGAATAAAAAGAAATTTGTTTTTTAACAAAGTTAAAAGGTCCTTTTATACTAATGAAACAAATGCATGTACAAATGCATAATATTGAATTCTTTATTTTCATATTCATATATACATCATTTTGTTTTAGTTATAAATATTAATAAATTTATTTACATGATTTATATGTTTATATGATTTCCACACGCATTCTCACATAAATTATTTATTACTATAGAAATCACGAAAAATTGAAACTAATGTATAAATTAATAAGATTGCCGTACGTACATTTATTTATAATAAATCAATAAAATATTTGCTCTTGATGAAAATAAAAAATACGAATTACTATAAACTATAAAAGTATGATGTGTATCAATCTATATAGATTTTTTCGAGAAAAATAAAATTATATTATGACATTAGGTACTTTTAATTTTCAAGCATGCTGCTATATAAATTATTAATACATTTATTATGTTTTTTTGTTAACTAAAATTTCCTAGTAATAAATATGATATTGTCTTTAAAAAAAAAAAACAGTTTTTTCATTTCGACCATATGGCAATCCAGTATTTGTAATATTTTTTTGTATAATATCGATGACGTATATATATATAAATGACATTACTCATAATGAAACTCGTCTCGTTACATTCTAAGAAAGAAAAGGACGCGTTCCTTATCTATCTCTTTCTACAGTGTGTACAACAACCCAGTTTAATACACTATATCATAGAACATCCTTTAACCTTGAACAATATTAGACTCACTTCAGGTTATTACTCCTGGAAACTAACATTTCCAATATCACGTAATACACCTTAGTACCTGCTCTTGTTATAAATTAACGTCTGTCTAAATCAAATAATACTCAGTGATTACTTTAAAAACGTAGAAATTTAATTATTACTACTACCGAAAAAAATAGTACCCTCAGGTTGTTAGATAATAAAACACGTAGATTTCTTTTAAACACAACATATTTAATTTTTCAAAAATTATATAGTATTAAATGTACAATAATTACATGTATACATTTTGTAGTTATAAATTTGTTACATTTTTAACCGATATTAAATATATATGTGTTGTAAACATTTGTGTCCGTTTCTGATAAAGAAATTCCCGCCGGAATACATTTGAAATAACATTTTCAAATTTATTAACATTGATAATAAAACGATGTAAATATGATTGCAATTCTTCAATTTTTATTGTTAAATACTGTCATTAACTCTATAATTAATGCTTTATATTTTATTTGAAAATGTATATACCTAATATAAATTAAAAGTAGTATCTAAACAATGATACATTTTATGTGAGTCATTTAGTAAATATATATTTTTAAAATAATAAGAAGTTAATATTTTGTAATCAGTCTAGCAGCAGAAATATAATTACCTATTTTATTTTGTATAAGTAGCAATTTCATTGTTCTGGTTAAATTAAAAATATAATTTATTATTATTGTTATTATAGGCACTACTTAACTACTGTACTGTACAATAGTAATATATTAATATTGTAATAATTTGTCCTTTTATACCTGTAATTAAAAATAATAATAATTTGTCTGAATTTAGTTTTTAACTTTCTGGGGTTATTTATAAAACCAATTCTTGATAATTGTTTATCATAGGTATTAAAAAAAATTAAAAATATTTTAAATCATATAGTGTTATTTTATTCGTTTTAATAGTTCAAAACATTATTGCACTCAAAAATCAATTTGGAATAAGTAGAGTTTAATAACATTTTTATCAATTTTAAAATCAATATATTTTAAAATCGTGAATAAAGGTTTTCAACTTTTTGAAATTTAGTTTAAAACTTTAAATAATGTATGATAATTCATAACGTTATATATTCAAATTTCAAATTCTTTATAACTAAAATTACAAAACAATGTATATTAAAAATATAAGAAAATAGTTATTTAAAATTTCATGTTATGTCTCTGTTATTCAAACTTACTGTTTTTTTTTTTTTTAGAAATATTTTTCATGTCCTAGCATTAAACATTTTTTTTATGTACCTAATTAATATAAAACATTAAAATAACCATTGATATTAAAAAAATATATATTTATATATTGTTGTGTTGACCATATTACATTGTGATTGTTTGTAACTACTGATGAAGGAATACATTTATGCAGTGGCTTATTCATGGGAGGGTTAGTGGGTTTTCATCTCTCTAGAGAATTTTTTTAAGACTACAAATTTACAATCAAGTATTTTTTACAGCATTTATACATTTATATAAAACCCAAATATAGCCATATATATATATATATATATATATATACAAATATAGTAAATAAAATAATGATTCATACTCCACAATAATATTTACAGTGTTTTTATAATATTTTTCAAATGAAATATATTAATTAATTAATGATATACCTATTGGTATCTATATTGTGAAATGACGAAAATTTAACTTCTCATTAAAATAACATCTATAGACTATAAGTATATAGTTAAAAAAAAAAGAAACTATCAAATAAACACTGTTCATTATGTTGTTAGTTAAACTTTTTAATTTATAAAATAGAATTAAAAGTCTAATATTAATTTAATTAATCAATTAATTAAATTAATTTAAATTAACAGTCTAATATTAATTTTTTTAGGATTTCCTGCGCCGATTTACAAATGGTATAAAGATGGCAAAGAAGTGGGAGATTTTTCATCTGAATATCAATCGTTTCGTCTTCTAAATCTGAAACACAACGACGGAGGAACTTATCAATGTATAGCAAAAAATGATGTTGGATCAATACTGTCTCAAAAAATTGAAATAAATATTGCATGTAAGTTTACTAAATCTATTGTACTAAAGAAAATTAATTATAACGCTATTATTATATTTGAGAACATACTTTTGTGAATATGATGGTTAAAAAAGACTGTGTGTATGAAGTGGTAATTGTTTCAAGTGCATTTGAGGACTGTAGAGAAAGTGTTGCCTTATTGTTTGCCATGAACTGACTTTATAGTCTTGTAATTTATATATTTTTTTAAATTTAATTATTTTTCCTTTCTATATTTTTTCATTTAATTATTCATTTAATTATTTTAAAATTCACACAATAAGTTGTGTACAATTAAAAAATAATATTTAAAAATGATCATATGAGATTATTTGTGAAACTATAAATATATGTATATATATGTATATATATATATATATATATCATAATTTAAAATGTATATGTTTATTTCTTATATATATTTTTCTTTAAAACAATTTTTTTAACATTGAATGTCTAAATAATTATCATCATTATCTTAAACAAGGCAATAGTTAAATTCCAAAATCATTTTTTAAAAGTTATTTTTTTTTAGATATTATTTTCGTTTATAACATGAACTTATACAATATTCACAAAACTATTATTGATTTAATTTAATGGTTTAAAATTCAGAATAAAGCGTAATTTAAATATTTTAATACATCTCAATTTGCGCAAATCATATTAATTTCTGTTGTATGGGATTTGTATTTTAAAAAATATTGTTAGGTAGTCGCATTGTATTATAATTATGTATATTTTCAGAAATATATAGACCACATAACATTATAATTTATGTTACAAAAAAAAGGGACATCAGGTATTTGGGTAGGACCAGAACAAAATAGTTTTTAGGAAGGTCACTTGATTTTAATTAGTATTGTACTTATTAGAAGTGTGTTACCATATTTAATTTAAAAGTGTTTGTGAAATCCAAAAACTATTCTCAATGTAGTTATTTATTATTATTTTTAAAACATAAATTCCATCAATCTAATTATAGATTATAGAACTATAAATTATCATAATATTAATATATTTATAAACATTTAAAATTTTTTTGGGGTACAATCTGTATTTAATTTCTAACTTATTATTAATACATGATGAAAGTTTTGCAATCATTTAATCTAACCTAACTTAAAAAAGTGTTTATCGGAAAAAGTATATTATTTTAAAACCAAAAATGTTCTTACTCCCCTCAAAATCTAAAATGACTTACTATTAAGAAACCACATTTTTCAAGTTGAATGTTGTAATGTTTTAATTTTAGATATGGACAATTTTATGGAAGTTACTGACTCTATAGTCAGAGTAGAAAGAGGTCAAGCGGCAATTTTGGATTGTCCACCAATTAAAAGCTACCCACCACCTATGGTGCAGTGGTTAACTGATGATGGAACTCAGTTGTATGACATTAAATATGCCTCAGTAGCAGAGACACATCAATTAGTAGTCTTATCAACCTCTGACAGCGACCAAAAAGCATACAGGTCAATTGAAAAAAAATTTTTTTAAATTGATATTACTATAATGTTTAGGGAAATAATGAACAAGTTTAATAATTTCCTACTTTAATTATTATTCTTAACTATGCAGTTATGAGAGTTAATTACATTTTTATATATACATATTATATGTATGCTTATTCACTTATATTGTAATTTCCTTAATGATACATATATATATTATCATATATTTATTCTTAAAAATGAAAAAATTTTAAAAAATATTTTATTACAATTTTTATAGGGTACGAGCTACGAATCCATTACTGGGAAAAGACGAATTTAGTCAATATTTGAGAATAAATATAATAGGAGGTTCTCAGTCTGGAGAAATCGCTCCATATTTTGTAGTCAAGCCTAAAGGAAAACATATAATTAAAGGTCATAAAACTACTGAACTCCAATGTATCGCCAATGCAAGACCATTGCATGAGTTAGGAACTTTGTGGTTTAAAGATGGCATATCCATAGAGAATACAAATGGCATTGATTATATTTATAATGATCCATGGAATAGAACTTTATCCCTCATCAATGCCAAATTGACCTATACAGGTCGATATACTTGTCAAATCCGATTTGTATCTGGTGGATACGCACCTATTTCTGCAGATGCTGATATTTTTGTCTTGGGTTAGTTAACAAGTTATTAAATATTTAGAAAAAATACTTAAACTGCATAATTTTTGTAGAACCTCCAACATTTGTTGGAAATTTGAGGATGGAAACACTTGGCGAATATGGATCTACTGTTAGAATAAGTTGTGATACTATTGGAGTGCCACAACCTAAAATAACCTGGTACCGTAATGCAGAGATAATAGGCCAGAACAATAGGTAATAATCAAATAAAAAAAAACAATAAATATTTATTTGAATAAATATAACCTTATATTCATAGATACACCGTTGAAGAAGATGGCACTTTAGTTATAAAAAAATTAAACATAGAAGATTCAGGGATGTTTCAATGTGAAGCAGAAAATGAAGCTGGATCAGATTCTATTAGTACATGGTTAAAGGTTAAAAGTAAGTATATATTAAAATTTTGTTTTAAAATGTTTATATATATTTTGTCATAATTAGGTTAGTTGAGACTTAAGCCAGTCCCACATGAATTGTGTAAAAGGCGAATATTTGTCAATCGTACTACTTTGGTAGTTGTGTGAGATATTTAATCATAAAGTACGACGATTATTTTTAATCTCCGAGTCACTCATGGTTTCTCATCGGTTTCAGATACAACAGAGTGACTCGTGCTGATAAGAAATTTAATCTTAGATTTTCCCGCAAAATAGACTATTTTAATATATTCTCAATATCATTTTTTTGCCAGTAGTAGTCACTTGACATTCCCATACAAATCGTATGGTTGGCATCTGTATTTAAATAATTTTTAATGTTTTTAAACTATTTAAATATATATACCTATTTGTGAATTGTATTACTAAAATGTCATCGAAATGGAGTGGTCTAATGAAAAAGACATTGGAATTTTTTTCGTTATTTGAAAAGGTGTCGTTAATTTGGAATTCAAAGGATCCATTACAAAAAATTGAAATCTTGTTAGTGATGCCTGAAAAAGGATTGAAGACAACTTCAGTGAAGACATTACAATTGTTGATTTAAAAAAGAAGAAGGATTCGCTTATGGCGATTTTTCAACCACTAGCTCAAAAGGTGAAAAACAGCAACAGCAGCACACACTACTGCAAATGCGGCACAGTCTTTTCGTCGTCATTATCCATTTTGGATTGTGGCAAATTTCATATTTCATAATTTTGAACAAAATATATTTGGTTATTATGAGTCGTGTAGGAACGTTGGTGATGAGCAAAGTGTATACGATTGACGAATTTTCGGCGAACATGGCGAGACGTGTAGGAGCAACATAATTACAAATGTTTATGATTTGAGTACTTGTGGATTACTTTAATAGAAAGAAAAAACTCAATTCCACAATAATTAATATATTCACTTTTTATTCGTAAATTACCGAAATACGTATTTACGAATAAGAATTGAATATAATTTTGTGGAATTGAGTTTTTTCTTTCTATTATAATTACAAACATCATACATAGTACAAACTTGGCAAGTACACTCGCAAAGTACACGAGTCATGTGGGACCGGCTTTAGAGTAAATTATTATTATTATTTTTAAACTATTTACAAAGTATACATACAACTTATCTATTTCTTCATTAAGTCTTAATTAGAACTCAAATAATACAATATTAATCCAATATAATTTCAATTAAACATAAAATACATTAGTTGTTAATTATGAAATAATCTTGATAATTGATTCTAATTATCAAGATATTTAATTTTTGTGTATTTTATTAAATGAGGTAATTTTAAATTTGTTTCGGTGCTATTAGTAGCTTTATTATAGTGTGAAAATATTATATTTAAAATGTATTTAGACTATATAAAAAAAAGAAATAAAAAAAAATACTAGTCATAATCAGTTTGTTATTGTTGAGAAGCATTAAATTGTGATTGAATTTAATTGAAAACAAAAATATATCTAATGTTATTAAATTTAAAAAGTTTGCTTAAACTATAAAAAATGGATCATACTTATAAATATTTTATGAACATAAAATGTAATATTTTAACCTGGAAATATTGTTAAAAATCAATTATTAAAATAATTATTTTTATAGATTTCTACTATTCATATATAGCTGTCTAATGTTAAATAAATTACTTTGCGGCAGTATAGGCATACGCCATTAATGAGTATAAAAATGTTCAAAATGTAAATACTTTTATAATTAATGTAGGACGTTCTAAACGCTGGACAAGACCTTCTGTGTACAGAATGATGCCGTGGCAACATCCGAGTGCCCGAAAAATGCCTCGTAAGGTTTTTCTTAAAATGTGGTTATTTAGCCACGATAGAAATTGTATTTTAGCACAGCACCTCTGCACTATAGACTATAGTTATAGATACAAAGTTAAATATTTGTTTGTTTGAAATGTAATTTTTAGGAATGATGAATAAGTACATAATGCATATCAATATTGTTTTTTAGTGATGTTGTATATTAGTTTTGTTTGCACATTAAAATGTATTCATCCTTGCCATTTTCTGATAATTTTAAAGAGAAATTTACCCAAAATTCTTGTTAGTATTTTAAATACTTAAATTTTAATAATAATAATAAAAAAAAACATATTTAGAATATTTAAAATATATTTATGCTAATATTATTGTTATATGTAAAAACACAAATAAAATATAGTTTAAACACATTTACATAATTTGTAAAAAATAATTATTAACAATGTTTTTAATTTTCGCTTTATATTACAGCTACTGGTCCAATTATTGAAAATGAACCTCAAAATTCGACAGTTCTAGAAGGAAATGAAGTTGTATTATCCTGTAGAGTTATTGGAGCACCTAAACCAAACACAACTTGGATTTTTGGAAGTATGAATAATAATTTGAAGACTTTAAAAATATTTTCAACTTCATTTATTTCTTTTTGTTGTTTCAGATTTGTTTGTTTCGTTAAATGAAAGAATTCGCTTATTAGATACAGGAGATTTATTTATATCGTCTACCAAAATTCAAGATTCTGGCAAATATACTTGCATAAGGTCAAATGAAGCTGGCTCTGTTGAAATGCATGCTTATATTAAAGTTCTAGGTACTTATTTGTAAATTAATTAATTTACAACTATTAATTATAGTTAAATAATAATTATTATTTTTTATTATCTTTAATCATTTAACTTTTTTTTAGGTAAAACTACCATTGTTGAGCCACCTTTAGATACAAAAATTTTGTTAGGGCAGAATTCTATTATGAAGTGTCAAGTGTCCAGTGATCCTACAGTACTATATCAAATTGACTGGTTTCACAACAACAAGTATGTGTAAAAAAATATTTTTTAGTTCTAGATGTTTATTGATTACTTATGTTACATAATTTTTTAGGAGTCTTGGTGCAGGAAATTCCAGAATAAAAGTTTCTGCTGATGGAACACTAGAAATAAGTGTTGTACGTGCGAGTGATGCTGGTGTTTATACTTGTTCAGTGTCATCTCCTGGAGGCAATGAGAGGAGACACGCACATTTAAGCATACTTGAATTGCCTTATCCTCCCAATGTTGCTCAGGCCGAACGTGTTGGACCTAGAGCTGTAAATGTTTCTTGGACTGTGGGTTTTGATGGTAATAGCCCTATATTAAAGTACATTGTGCAAAAACGTCAAATTGGTAAGCATTAATACTTAGATGTTTTGCAACCATAATTATTAATAAAATATTTTTAAAGAAACTCAATCATTATTGGATCCACTTGTTGATTGGGTTACTGAACTCACCAATATCTCGGCTAATGCTCGATTCATAGTCTTGGAAAATTTAAAAGCAGCTAATACATATCAATTCAGAATCAGTGCTGTGAATGCAATTGGTGAAGGCACACCTTCACAACCAAGCAATTTTGTTACTTTACCACAACAAGGTTTATTCAATTATATATTACAATATAGCTATATAGCACAAAATTATATATAATTTTTTGTTTTAGCTCCATCCGGCCCTCCTTTGGGTTTTGTTGGATCAGCAAGATCAAATTCTGAAATTATTACTCAGTGGCAACCTCCTTTAGAAGAACATCATAACGGACAAATTCTTGGATATATTATACGGTACAGGCTGTATGGTTATATTAATAGTCCATGGACTAATCATAATATTACTAGTGGGGTAAGTGTAGTTATATATTTAGCTAAGTTTGTTTTTTTTTTAATTATTTAGAAACAAAAAATTTTTACAATTTTATTAAGAAAAATATAATTATTTATATAATTAGCTTTAATATAATTTTTTTAAAATTTCAGGCTCAACACTATTATTTAATCCAAGACTTAATTACTTGGAAAGACTATGTTCTCCAAGTAGCTTCCTACAACAATAAAGGAGTGGGAGTTTATAGTGAAAGCATAAGAATAAAAACCAAAGAAGGAGGTTAATTTTTAATTTTTTTAAATTAATTATTTATCATTATAATGCATTATATAAGTAGTTAATTATGTAGCTAAAATTATTTAGTTATAATCTATAATTTTATATTAATATTAAGTTTATTAAAAAAAAAAATTATTAATAATATTGAATAGAATAATATAAAATAATTGTTTGTTATAGTCCCAGAAGCAGCACCTATTGATGTGATTGCTAGACCAATTAATAGTACTTCGATTCAAGTTTGGTGGAAACCTCCAGATCCCCAAAAAATAAATGGCATTAATCAAGGATATAAACTCCAAGCATGGATTGGTACTTTCTAGATTATATAATTTATAACCATGCATTATCATTTGAATTTTTACAGAAGAAAAAGTGGAACATGAAATGACTGTAGCTCCTAGTTTGTTTGATCCACTTGCTCAACAAACTACAACATTTGTAAACCTTAGAAAATTTACAGCATATAATGTAACAGTGTTATGTTTCACTGACCCTGGTGATGGGCCAATTAGTAGTCCTTCTTTAGTTGTAACACATGAAGATGGTAATTATTAAATAATAAAAAAATTATATAATTATATTGTTAAACTATCTAATTCTATCATTATTGTAATCAAAATATAAGATTTAAATTTTTACCTTAAAAAAATATTAATATTACTTAAATTTTACTTAAAATGTATACATTTTTCATCCAATTAATTATTTTAATATTGTAAAAATATTAACTTCTGGTTTCAGTATATTTTGGTTTTTAAATTTAAATCATATGTTTATTAAATATGTAATGATATTAATTAAATTTATTTTCATTTATTTTAGTACCTGATTTAGTTGGTAGTCTCCACTTTGAAGATGTCTCTGACCGTTCTGTAAATGTTGTTTGGTCTTTACCATTACATACGAATGGTCATTTAATTGGCTACACTGTATCATATTCCATACGTGATCGTCCAGAAACAACACACTTGGTGAATACAACATCAGATATCACCAACGTTGTAATAGATCAATTACAAGCTACTACTCATTATAAATTTGAAGTATTTGCTTGGACAAAAGTGGGTTCAGGTCCTAGCAGAATAGCCACGATACAGTCTGGAATTGAACCGGTTTTACCCAATCCACCTACTAAATTGGCTATTACAAATATTGAGCCATTTTCAGTTGTGCTTCAATTTACTCCAGGATTTGATGGAAATTCCTCCATCACTAAATGGCTTGTAGAAGTATGTTGATATAAATAATAGTTATGGTTCATTTTAGTATTGCTTTTAAATAATTTTAATATATAATTAAGGCGCAAACTGCAAGAAATACAACGTGGTTTACTGTACACGAAGAAAGTAGTCCTGATGCAACAACCCTGAAAGTTATTCAATTAGTTCCATACACTTTATATCGTTTAAGAATTACTGCTTGGAATGTAGTTGGGGCATCAGAACCTTCAGATCCAACCAAAGATTTTCAAACAATACAAGCACCTCCAGCTCATCCTCCTTACAATGTTACTGTTCGTGCAATGTCTTCTACTGAACTTCGTGTCCGTTGGATCGTAAGTGTTATAAAAACAATTATTTTAATTTAAATATTATTACTAAATACATTAAATCGTATAATGTAGCCTTTGCAACAAAGTGAATGGTTTGGAAATGGAAAAGGTTATAATATAACTTATAGATTATTCAATACTACTATTGTAAATACAGTTACAATTGAAGATATTACTTCAAATTCGTTTGTTTTGGATTCCTTGCAAAAATTTACTCAATATGATGTCACTATGAATGCATTTAATGATGTAGGGTCTTCTGGTCCTAGTCCTCTTGCTTTTGAACGCACCAGAGAATCGGGTAATTTTATGAAACTTGACAATTTTAATTAACGTATGGCTCTTATGCTTATTTATTTTTTTATTGTAGTACCATCAATGGGGCCCATCAATGTTATTGCAAATGCAACATCTTCTACTACCATTGTAGTTAGTTGGGGTGATGTACTATCTGACTACCGAAATGGAATTATTGAGGGATTTAAAGTAAGTTGAAATAATTATTTAATATTAAATTTCTGAAATGTGTTAATAATTTAACCATATTACAGGTTTACTATAAGCCTGGTGGTCGGGCTGTTAGCCCTGTTCAAATTAAAGATATTCCTAAAAACTCAACATTTACAACAACATTGACAGAACTTAAAAAATTTGTTCAGTATAGCATTCAAGTTTTAGCATATAGTCGATTAGGTGATGGTGTTTTGTCCACTCCAATTACAAGAGTTCAAACTTTGGAGGATGGTATATAACATTTACAAAAATAAAAAGAATGTGAAATAAAAATAAAAATTATAAAATTTTGTAATTTATAGTACCTGGTGTCCCATCTAATGTATCTTTCCCTGATGTCACTTCAACTACTGCTAGAGTTATTTGGGATGTTCCAGCTGATCCAAATGGTGAAATACTTGCTTATCGTATAAATTATCATTTACATAACTCTGAAGGCTACAATTTTTCTAAAGAATTTCCTGCATCAGATAGGACATTTAGGTAATGCATTTTTTAATTATTTTTAAATATTTAATTTATTCACTGTTAATATATATACCTACAGATCAATTGATCTCGTTCCTGATCAGTACTACATGTTCTGGGTCACAGCCCAAACACGTTTGGGCTGGGGAAAAAGTCAGTCTGCGCTTGTTTTTACAACAAATAACCGAGAAATACCACAAGCACCTTCTTCACCTCAAATAAGTCGTAGTCAGATTCAAGCAACACAGATCACATTTAATTGGACTCCTGGTCGTGATGGCCATGCACCTTTGAGATATTATACAGTACAGAAATCTGAAGAAATTGGGCCATGGACCACTATACCTGAACGAATAGATCCATCCATTACTTCTTATACTATCCAAGACCTGTTGCCTTTCACTTTATATCGGTTTCGTATTCAAGCAACTAATGACATTGGCCCAAGTAGTTTCAGTTATGAATCTTCTCAAGTCAGAACTCTACCTACCTGTGAGTTATTTTTATCATTAATCAAATATCTAGCTAATATTCATTATTTTGGTTTTTAAAATTTTTAGCACCTAGTCGTGTTGTTGGTAAAGTTCAAGTTGTACCTATTACGACAACAAGTGTGCGTGTTACCTGGGAACCTATACCTCCACAGTACTGGAACGGTGATACTCAAACTGGAGGTTACAAAGTTTTGTACCAACCAGTTTCTGATATTCCTATGGCATTACAAACCATACCTAGCCAATTAATTATGGGGACCAAGGAAAATACACTTATCATTGGAGATCTTGTTCGTGATCGAAATTATGATATAATTGTAGTGCCTTTTAATTCTCAAGGAAATGGTCCACCTTCCATGCCTGTTCCTGTTTATGTTGGTGAAGCTGTTCCTACAGGTGAACCTCGTAGTGTATCAGCATTTTCTATATCTTCAACAGAAGTCCGTTTATCTTGGGAACATCCACAACAAAATCAGCAAAATGGAGATTTATTAGGATATAAAGTAAATTTTTATTTAGCATTTTAAAATAGTTGTTATTTTGACAATTTTTTTTTTTTAACAGATATTTTATATTGTGACTGATTCACCAAATGAACACCGTATAGAAGAAGAAACAGAAGTTGTCCCAGCTACTTACATTAGTCATAGCTTAGTATTCTTGGATAAATACACAGAATATAAAATACAAATTTTAGCATTTAATCCAGCAGGTGATGGACCAAGATCTGTGCCTGTTATTGTTAGAACACATCAGGTAAAATTAGATATAAGTAATAATGAATAAATAGTAATTTAATGTTTTATTTAGATATTTATTTAAGTATTAAATAATATCTCTTTTCTAACAATGACACTCTTTCATGTTTTTCTTTTATAAAAAAAGGGAGTACCCGGTCCACCAACTGATCTTCAATTTTCTGAGATAACAATGAACAGTCTTAAAGTGTCATGGACAGCACCAAAAAGAAAAAACGGCCAACTTTTAGGTTACATAGTGACATATGAAACAGCGGAACAAAATGAACGTATGTGTGATAAATTTTATGGCTTCATTTACAAATAATTAGTTTCTAAATATGAACCGTATGTAGGATTTAGTAAACAAGTGAAACAAAGGGTAAATCAAACATGGCTCCTTGTTCAACCACTTGAGGAAGAAGTAACTTATACATTCTCAGTCAGGGGTCAAACAATAGATTATGGAGTTGCAATCAAAGGAAATGTGACTACTGGTCCACAACCTGGTTCTCCCAAAAGTCCATTTGATTTGTCACTAGTAAAAACTGTTTCTAGTGTTGCACTTAAGTGGACAAATGGTCCATCTGAAAAAGGACCAATTCTTGGATACTACATTCAGAGTAGACGCAAAGGTAAACTATAAATATTACTAGCCTTTATTGAATTGTTTGATGTTTGAAAAAAAATATCTTCCGTATAGATTTATTTTTAAATTATTTTTTGTTTTTTGATATTTTATTTACAATCCAGCTGTTCAAGACTGGGAGCATTGTAAGTTTGTTTAAATGTTGTTTTTTTTTTTTTTTGAAATGTATGTTACTATGTTTTGTGTTGCTTTTGTGTTTGAATTGGAGAAGAATTTCGATATAAGAATTTTGTTATTGAATATTGTATAGCTTGGTTAGGAATTAAATACATTACTCAAATATCATTACATCATTGATCATAATTTTTTACAAAATGTAATTTCCCATTTTAGTTGTTGACAAGATAATTTCTAATTCATTTATAATTAACATGCGTCAATGTGTTATGTAAAAATGTGTTGATATGTATATTCATTATAAACAGATTATTTTGAATCAAACTGAAAATTAATTTTTGTCAACTTAAACCTTCTCCAACTGCTTTGTTTGTTAACATAAATTATATGAGATATGTCATATAATTATAAATATATTTTATGTATTGAAATGTCAATTGAATAATGTTTTTACATAACGGATTGGTTATCTTCAATTTTAACAAATATAATTATATCAATACAAGAATAGTACTGTTCATAAAAAAGTGTACCTTAATTAATGCTTTTTTTAACGCGTAAATGAATTAATTATCTATCTGTTTATTGTTTACAAACATTTAAATGTCATGTGTGTTTTTATGCACTGTGCTTAAAATATTACACTTTTTAAATTATATTGTTCATAAACATTTATTTATTATCTTTTATCATTTTCAGATGACACACGTTGGGCAACAGTAACAAAAAGTAACAGTGGACAGCTCGACGAATTTTCAGTATCTTATCAGAGTTTACTTCCTTCCACTTCATATTTGTTTAGAATTGTAGCCTACAACGAATTTGGTATTAGTTACCCAGCTTATTCAGAAGACGTGGTATGTATTTACACTGTGATTGATATATTGTATTAAATAGCATGTATTTAAAAATAAATTATAGGTTTTAACACCATCCAAATTGTACTTGGAATATGGTTACTTGCAAATGAAACCATTTTATAGACAGACTTGGTTTATGGTTGCATTAGCAGCTGCATCATTAGTTGTACTTATTATGGTTATAGCCATTTTATGCGTTAAAAGCAAGAGTTATAAATATAAACGTGAGTTCATTTTAGTTAAAAAAATTTACTATGTCTTCTTTTTTCTCCTATAAAAATTTAAAATTACTGTTTTACTTGTAGAAGAAGCACAAAAAACATTAGAAGAATCTATGGTTATGGATATTGATGATCGACAGCAGTTGGCCATGGAACTTCATAGAACTAGAATGTCAAATAACAATTCTCTTGGACGAATATCCATTCATAACGCTTTACACCATTCATTGCATAGGCGAAAACCACCTATTGGAACACTTGGAAAATCTCCCCCAAGACCATCTCCAGCTAGTGTTCCATACCATAGTGATGACGACAGTGTTAAGGGTTATGATGAAAATCCAGATGATAGTTCAGTTACTGAAAAACCTTCAGAAATCAGTTCAACAGACTCCCAAGTATGATGTGCATTCATAAAAATACGCTGAAAAAGTATTAATAGTTTTTTTTTTGTTTTTTTTAAAGGGATCAGAAAGTGAGAATGAAAGCGTGCGATCAGATCCACACTCATTTGTCAACCACTATGCCAATGTTAATGATTCTTTAAGACAATCTTGGAAACGGCAAAAACCTGTTAGAAACTATTCTAGTTATACAGATTCAGAACCTGAAGGTAGTGCTGTGATGAGTCTTAATGGTGGCCAAATTATAATGAACAACATGGCCAGATCACGAGCTCCATTACCTGGGTTCTCATCGTTTGTTTAGTTTAACCTGTGAGTGCCATTTTTACCATTCCGTCCTTGATTTGTTTAATTTATGTATTATGTATATAACTATTGTATTTTATTTTTTGTAAATTTATGTAACTTACCATGACTCTATCAACTGGTCTTTTGACCGCCTTACTTTAAAATTAAAATTTTTAAAAATGAAATGTCTTAATAGACTGATAAAATTTATATTTAATTTAGCTCTATAACATTTTGATCTCAATGTATGTTTCATTAGAAAATGTCTTTACTTAAATTTGAAGTGCATCTATATTTTTGAACCACAATTATGTATCTTAAGACTGATTGCGCAAAACCTAATAAATTATTATTCCATTAAATTTGTTTAAAGTTAATACCTCTATTAACTGTATATCATATATATGTGTATTTACATTAAAGGTATTTCTTGAACAAAACATTCCTTTACTAATTATTATTAATTTATTTTTAATAGATAAAAATGTTCTTATATAGTACGACCAACAAAAAGTTATATAAAATTAAGCTGTGATGGTCATGCGCCTAGTAGTAAAATTTTATAAAATCAGAAATCTTATGAAAATATTTTAACAAACAATTGTTTATATATCATAACATATACTTTAGCCTTATTAAATTTTTTCCTATTTAGGATTTATTTGAACTTTATTATATCAATTTTGTGTTCATTCAGTAGTTTTAGAAAACAAGGATTTAAAATTTATTTTTTACGCAAAAGTATTTTGTGTAAACATGACAAAAATGTCCACTTAAGAGTATGACCATCATGGCTTATTTTTTGCACGCTGTACTATATATTTTTTTTAATTGCAACTAGCAATATATTTTATCTTTTAAATGTCATAATATATTGTATTCATTAGAACAATGAAACATTTTAATATTATTTTTTAACGAGTATCTTGACTGAATTTTTTTTATTGGTTTTCATTTTTTATAAATGATTATTTTTAATGTAAATGTGGTTCAGTAAATTCAAATTAAATTTGTTGTTTTTTGAGTATTGGTGATCGTTTTATTAATTTGTATACAAATGCAAATGTTAGCATC
The DNA here is from genome assembly GCA_019022885.1 of Schlechtendalia chinensis. Classification (NCBI taxonomy): domain Eukaryota; kingdom Metazoa; phylum Arthropoda; class Insecta; order Hemiptera; family Aphididae; genus Schlechtendalia; species Schlechtendalia chinensis. The sequence goes on from CM032341.1 coordinate 7,928,785, forward strand.
AACAATTGAATATCGATGCATTTTTTTTATTTTATTGTGTATTTGTGATTAATATTAAGCACCTAAAATAAATAAATATCTGGGTAATATTTTTAATTGTAGCATAATTCAAAAAGGAGGAAACAAGCAATACATTTATCAATATTATTTTATTGAATTTTAAATGTAATTTTTAAGTATTTTAAAAATGTTAGTGTTGAAAAAGCTATAAGATAGTTAATATTGTGATTAACCAAATACTATTAGAAACTTATTATTTTTCCAGTACAATTTTATAAGTATAAAACAAAAATGTTTAATAGTGAACAGTTAAAAGTATGTAATTCATTATTGATTCATATATTTGAATATAATATGACCATTGAACCTAATCAATTTTTCAACATTACCATTGTTAGTTGGTTCAACATACAATGATTACTGAATTTAAATTAACTGTTGGTAATATTCTATGTCCTTGAAATCTTGAATTTTAAATTAAATATATATGACTTTTCTGTAGTACAAACTTTTCTTCTACTGATAATTGAAATAATTTTAATACTGATATACTAAAAATTATATAATTTAAACATTTTTATAATATTTATGTACAGTGAAAATTATGTGTTATAATTATAATTCTGTTATAAGTGGTGTTCACTTATTCATAATATATATTTATATAAATAGAAGATAAATCATGTTTTTAACGACATTTTTTAAATGTTTATATTTATTGAAATTATATTGGAAAATTTTAGTTTTTACATTTCCTTCTGTGTTTATTAAGAGTTAAACTTGTATTATGTACTTAAAACTTGACAGTTTTCCAACTTGTGATTTTAATTTTAAAACTACTTTCTTTTTTTTGGTGAAAAATAGTGGAATACTGTTTAGTTTTGACTGTATAATTTATTATAAATATTATTTTTCTTTTTGTTAATAAAGAAAAAAAACAATAAACAGATGTACCATAATCCATTGTATATTTTATTTAAGTTTAAATATACTGTTATTGTTGTAAAGTAGAAAAAGATTTTTACCAAAATGTTTTTATTACTATTTTATTCTGATTATACTTATCAGTAGCATCAAAACTTTATATTTTAAATGATGCTGAAAAATAAACACATGTTCACTGCCACTGTTACATATCAGTATAGAAATTGTTCTCAACAACATTTTAATGTAAAACTGATGCAAAATATTATCGTTATTTGTTCAATACATTTATCAAAAAATGTTAAGAAAAAATTTAAAAAACCAATTAATGATATTTTAAAATGAAATTTGTATGTAATTTATTATTTCTTTTTTTTATGTATTTGAATTGTGTAAATATTAAATAATAAAAAAATATTTTATTCATAATTTTATGACTTTTTTTACTCAGAAATGTACATTGCATATTTTATATAATAAATTATGTTAAAAATTAAATATAACATGTGTGTACACATATATTATTTAAATCCATCAATTATTTATTTTATTTGACACAAGAAATTGTGATTCATAATTATAAAAGTATTTAATCGATAGTATATAAATATTTAAATAAATAGCATAATTGTCTTAAATATGTATTTATAGTTAGATAAAAGAGTTAAAAGAATATGTAGCTACTACTAGTACTACAGTACTAGAATGCAATGTTCTTATTAACATTGAACGAAAATTTCTTTGGTAGTTATATAAAACACAAGGTTAATATTAAAAAATATGTAATGTTTTAAAAGACTGAAATTGTCATTTGTAATTTATTATATTAATGTAAAATATAATTAGCACTGCTATCGAGTTACAATTGTTATTTTTATACCTATAAATATATATTTAATATAATAAATTATGTTAACTAAATGACTAAACACTGTACAATGTACAATTAGCTGTGTCGAACTGGTCAGGCTAATATCTAATATAGCAGCAAGGACAACCAAGCAATTCTGTTTACTGTATACTCTTAAAATTTTCATTGGATAGCCTATAGGAATTAATCTATATATACTTATACTTAAATATCTCAATAGGTTATTCAAAACAACTTCAGGACAGGTAAAAAATTGTGATGACAATTATTATACATATTTTCTATTTGAAGGAAGTGTTTTATTCGATTTAGATAAACAAATTTAGCAATTTTTAATATTTCTATTCATGCAAGATATCTTAAATATCTTATAAATATAATATATATTAAATATATTAAATTATATTAAATATAATACATAATATGTTTAAAAACAAAATACAGTTGTAGAGATAGTAAACATTTTGATTAAAACAAAGTTAGTTTATATTAAGTCTTAATCAAATCAACTTGTTATATTAAAGAAGCTGGATTAAGAAAAAATAATTTTTGATATTAACGTTAACCATTTTTCTATATTTGGTGGGCTTTTGTTCTTTTTGTACAACAATGACCAAATGGCAATATTTTCTATATTTAATTTTGAACTTGTAACATTAATCAGGTTGTATAACTCTGAAGTACGATCATTTGCAGAATAATTTATTTCATTTATTAATTCCAAAACTTTGTTAGAATTTGTTTGGTTAGCAGTTATCAATTTTTCTGTAGAAAAATATTGATCAAATAACTGTAACAATGACACTTCACCAAATAATACTTCTGTTGTAGACCTTACAACTTTAGGACTAGGCTTAACTAAAAATAGAAAATAATAATATAGTTAGGTTTAACTTCCTTATTGTATTTGATGAACTTACTGTGTTGCCAAATGACAAAGACTTTAACAGTTTTATTATTATCTTTACACGATACATTTTTGAATAATTCAATTGTTTTTAATGCTTTCAAATCTATTGTAATAGATGAATGAATATGGTAAGAAATATCCCATGATACTGCAGGCCACAAAAGTGGTACAGACAATAAAGAATAAGGTGGGTCTTCTGGATCAGCAAAGATTACTGTGTCTGTCTATAAAATGATATCAATAATTACTTAACACCATATTTTAAATAATGGTTTGTAAGTTAATTAATACTTTTATCATATCTGTGACATCACAATTATATTTAGATTTTGATATTTTAAAGTCATTTTCATTAACATGGCATGATATTAATGAATCAGATTGTTTATTTGAGACTGACACACTGTTGTTTATATCGGGAAATTGAATATCTAGTTTACTTAATCTGACTTCAAGTTGTTCCAATGTCTTAAGAACTTTATTTTGTTTCTTTATTAGTAAATTGATTTCTTGATTAGATAATTGTATTTCATCATTTATGTCCTGAAATCAAAAACAATGCTATAAAAAATTGCATGAGAAAAATAATGATGTAATAATTAGATAACCATAATGAAAAACATAAATTTATACCTAACTAAAAATTTTAAAAAATCTAAGTTTTGGTACACTAAATTGTTGAACTGAATTGCTTTTGAATATACATTATACGTGTATATATTATTTATAACTTTTGTTTTCCTTCAGTTGCACTTCTCTTACTTTCTGTTTACCCTTAAAAAATAATTTTTGTTTTTAAAAATTAGGAAAATATTACTTATTGCGATATAATAAATAAAATACTAATAAATATGTAATATAAAATTAGAAAATTCGTAGAAGTAGATTGGTAAAGGGACAGAATAGAGGACTCTAGACGTTTGACGTATAATATATTTCAGTAAACATTTTTTTTAAATACTATTTTAAAATTTAAATAAACAGTAATAATAAATTGTTATTCAGAGTGTTATCACTTCCATACGAGTATGCAAACCAAGTTAATCTGGATTATGTGAAGGATGCTAAGCAAATAATTATTCATAATAAAATACGAATTGGATGTACTAAAAATAATTTAAAAAAAAAATTTACTACTGGGAGAAAATTTACAGCGTATGAATACAATGTAACATCCTATATGCCTTAACATATGTGTTATGTATAGATGAAGTTATTCTATATGTTAATGAAAATAGTATAGAACAATAACGGCTAAATATTACTAATTTTATATTATTTGCACAATATGTTTATACAAATTTTAATTCAATAAAATGTATGCATACCCTATAAAAACGTAAAAGTTTATTGAAGACATTTAAATATATTTATGAATGAAATAAACATTTGACTTGAAATTGATTATCAACTCAATTACTACTATCACATTGCTGTTGAAACTAACAAGTAATTGTTATTTGTTAGTATCTTTAAATTTGATAAGAAATCATTGAGTAATAATCATAGTATAACAATGACAAATATTGTTAAATGGACATATTGCAATTCCAACAATTAATTTGAATAAATGAGTTAAATATTATTATATGTATTACTTTTTTAAATAACTCATAAATGTTTTTCATGTTTACGTTGGACGATAAATCAATAGTGAAATAAAATACGGAACAACCACACATCATCTATCTACTACAATCCAAGTGCCTGGATGATGGTGTTTTAACATCAACTTCTGTGGATACTAAACGACGTAGGAAAGAAGCGTGTTAAACATCATCAACGTGTACGGAACATGCACTGTCGTCTTACCTTGTCGGGCTTGTTGAAAACGTTGACATGTTTCTCGTGTAAGTTTTTCAGTTTATACATCGGACACGTGTTTTGTATTACCAGTGGCATTTGGAACACCGGTTTTAACTTGTACATGGTTCGGATTCGTAAATGACGGACAGTAAAGACTATGACTGCAAGACACTAAGGACGCTACAATGGGAATGGAGAGACGAGAATATGACGCCAACCACGAAAAAAAAGTACAAAAAGATAAAAGAAAAAAAAATCGTTACGCGCCGAATTATTTTCTCGAGCGGATGTTCTTTCAGTTATCTTTCCGTATTTGTTTTATCTTTAAAATGGTGTGGCGTTATCAACGATAACGGTCACAGCAGGGTAGCCAATGGCACTACGTCTGTTCCATATGTTTTGACGAGGATGTTGGACCGGTTTCTAAGTCCTGTTGAAATTCTACAGAATTTGAAGTTTGGAATACAATGGCGAAAAATTCGTGAGATCAACATCTTGATCTGGTGTCCGTTCGCGGGCGGTCAGAATTTTTCGAGCGTCCAGCGATTGACGGACGAGCGGTCGTGTCCGTAACGCGATCGCCAATTGGTCAAACGCCCCGCGGTTGTTTTTCCAGATATTAGACGTCAAGGAAAAATTACCGACGATGCCACCGTCCGGGAAAGACGATCGGCAGGCCAGATGTTGTAACTGCGGGAGCGGGCCCGGTCTGGTGGGCCCTGAACGAGCGAACAGGTCGTGCTTAGCGTTAACGGGTAGAAAGCGCGGGGCGACGATCGACCAATGAAAACAGCCGTTAGTAGCGCGGCCAGGTGAAACGCGGCGGCCGAGTTCATGGCAAAATGTGTCGAACGTAGGAACGCGTCATTTGCCCATACGGGAAAAGTAAATAATAATAAGAAATAGAACTAAAAAGAACATTGTATTTCGTGCCTAGTTTTTTTTTTCTTCCCGTCTCGTTTTGTTTGTTTACGAATGGTTACTTGACAGTGGGCCCGTCGCATCACTTGCAAGTAAACCAACAGTGTGTGATAATATTGTTTTTGTAACTACTGTAATTTGTGATGCGAACGAGTGCGTCGTGTTTCGTGCCCGCGAAGGTCACATGACTACATCTCGGCACCCGTCGTTGGCCCGTTAACGTCCGTTTTCGCGCGCGCACACACACAGACTTGCCCGCGACACAGCTGTGTGCGTGCTTCGTACAGAGGGACTTTTTTGTACCGACGAATTTATATTATAAGCCTGTTGCAACGTGCTGTGAGCGTATTAATTAAGAGCAGCGATGCACAGCCGCTCGAGCAATCGGTAGGCCCGAATGTTGTCTGTCGCCCCGCACGGTTTGGCGGGTTTGTTATTGTTATTGTTGTAACCATTGTGTCGTTGAATAACGGTCGGTGGTGGTGGTGGTGGTGATAACGACTGGCTACCAACAACGCAGATCATGTCCAGCAGGCCCAAGCGCCGGGGTCGTCCCCCAAAGGCTCCGGGCGCAGACAAGCCAAAATTTCAGATGCACTTATTGAAGAAACCCAAATATTTGCAGAACGTTGAAACGGTGCTGGACACCTTGTCCGTCGCCGTATCTACAACAAGCTCCAGTCGGTCAACATCGCGCCGTAGCGCTTCTACGGTTGCGAATAATCGCACTCCTGTACCCATCGCAACGCCATCTCGCCCTACCCGACGCTCTGTCCAAAAACCCAAGACTCCCAAGACCCCTGCCGTGGTGAAGCCAAAAGCACGTCCATCGACTAGTAAGAAAAAAAAGTCGCTGGGTGCTGCTGACAAGAGTCATGATTACCATTACGGTTCTGATTTTGATGAATCTGAGAAAAGCGATGATCTTACAGAAAGCGAACAATCTGACACAAATGTCGAAGATGCTGATGATGTAAGTGACAGTGATTTTTCTATATCGTGCTTTTCTGTCGGTAGCCGTGCACGAAAAAGCAACGTCTCCTACATTAGAAATCCCAGTCCTGAACCATTATGGATCAGGGATGAAGAAATACCTAAATTGGATTTACCTAAATCGTCCGAAGACCTTCTAGTGCCTACTGAACATGTTATGCAAGCTTTGTCTGTTTACGAAGTATTAAGGAGATTTAAAAGCCAGGTAAATATCATTTTTAGTTCAGTTTTCAATTGATTAGTTGATGCCCATATAAGTTTAGCCTATTTATGAACCTTTTAATATAATAGGTGCGATTGTCACCATTCCGATTTGAAGATTTTTGTGCAGCTCTTGTACATGAAGAGCAAAGCTATCTGTTGGCTGAGATTCATATAAATCTACTCAAAGCAATATTACGGGAAGAAGATTTACAACAGACTCATTATGGTGCTATTGATCAAAAAGATAGTATCAATAGCATATTGTATTTTATGGATGTTATTACATGGCCTGAAGTATTACGAGAGTATATCGAGTCTGATAAATCATTTGATCCACTAGTGCTTAAAGTATTCAATAATGGTGATGAATATCCATTTACTAACATAAAAAATAGGTTAACTGTATTGCAGTTTCTAACTGATCAATTTATTACTTCTAATCCTATCCGAGAAGATTTTATTCATGAAGGTACGTAAAAAAGTTTATAGTCATCACATCCATTAAATATTAATCAAGATCAAAATTATAGGCCATAGTTTTCAATATGATGATCACTGTCGAGTGTGCCATAAGGTAGGAGACCTTTTATGTTGTGAAACTTGCCCAGCTGTATTCCATTTAGAATGTGCTGAACCTCCTTTACATGATGTTCCTACGGAAGATTGGCAATGTAATTTGTGCAAAGAACACAAAGTCATTGGCGTATCTGATTGTATACCAGATGATGAGAAATCGGGTTTATCATCCCGCCAAGAACATTTAGCATATGATCGGCATGGTCGTAAATATTGGTTTTTGGTTAGACGGATTTTCATGTAAGTGTATTTAACATTTGGTATTTAATTATTTCTTAATGTTGATCATACTAATATTTTATATATACTAACTTTAATCATATTCTGACATAGTGAAAATGAAGAAACAGGAGAATGTTGGTATTATACAACACAAGAGCAACTTGGATTATTAATGGACTCTTTGGATATGCAAATGGAATCTAATCTTTTCAATGAAATAGAAAAAATCAAAGACGAAATTAATAGACAAATGAAAATAACCATGGATCTAACTTTGCAGTATCGACCATCAAATAGAAAAACATTTTTAGAAATAGAAAACAGTAAGTAAATTTAAAAAAAAAAAATTGTAATATTTTTAATAAAAATTAATAACTAATAAGTAAGTTCAATAATACAATTTTACATAAATAAGTAAATTCTGTTTAAATAATTTTTTAATATCATAATAGGAAAATGTCATCCTCTCCAAAGCCTTGTAATTTATTTTAATGTGCATTATAACATTGTTTGATTCTAACAATCAAACATATTTTTAAAGTTATACTTTCACTTGAATACTAAATTGAATTTGTTTCTTTTATAATTACTCTTTTTTTAAATTTTTAATTATAATATTACCACAAATGTCAAATTTATTTCATAATCAGAAGTAATAATAAATTTTTTGGTTTTTTATTAAGTAATACAGAGTTTCATTATAATTTTAGGTAGTATAATAGGAATGAAAGAAGAAATGCAAAAGAAAAAAGATGGTGAATTGGAAAAAAGTAATATTAAAAACATTGAAGAAAATAGTGGCAATAGCAAGGATGATGATGAAACGATTATAGATAATACTGGTAAGAATAAAAATTATATATATATAATTTTTGTAATATTTATTTTGTGATTTATTTAATGTATGAAAACTTTTGTGATTAGAAAATGAAGGAGGTAATGTTGATGATAAAAATGATGAAAACTCTATAGATGTTGATGACGGAGAACATAATCAGAGCTTAAGTGAGTGAAAGTATTTTTAAAACTTATACAATTTATATTTTAAATGATCAATTTTGTTTTTAGGGACCAGGAATAGATCTTTACGTCCAAAACCTTCACAAATATCACAGCGTCAAACACCTGAATCACCAAAGAAACAACCTATAATTGAAAAATCATCTCCAGTTATTTCATATATAGAGAGCATAGGTGCTAGGTTAACACGATTCAAAGCGCAACATATAGCAGCTGGTACTTATCTATACAAACTTGGAATGGATAATGGATTTAAGGCATATGTAAACCAATATAGTTCAAATTCAACTGCGTTAAATAAGATTCAAAAGAATGAAGAACGTGACAAAAAACGATATATGTCTCACAAGTTTTCTCTTACAGGACCTGGAGAATTCAAATGGCCTGGGCACATATTTGGTATATAATTGTTTTTTAAAGTGCCATGTTATATTTTTTGTCTATAATTTATTGTTATATTTTAGGTGCTCGTTCAGCACTTACTAATGCTGTTAAACAGTCAATTATTTCATTAGATAACTTGATGCCATCATCATTAATGCATATTAATTGGTCGATGTTGCGAAAACCATGGTTAAATCAAGTTAACTCTTGTTCTACTCCTAAGGATTTCGCAAGAGTAATGGTTGTTTTAATGTCTTGTATAAAACCTGTGGTTTATGCACCAGTTTGGCATGAACAACTTGGTAAGTATTATATATTGCTATGTTTAATATTTGATTCATATTAATTATTGTTTGAAATTTTATTTCAGGTCATGTAAAAATGTATCGTATTACTCACGCAGAACGTGAGGAAAAGAAAAAAACTGACAAAAAAGATAAAAAAGATAAAGATGCTGAGGAAGAAGAACGAAATAAGTTAACTATAAATTTTGTCAAGTATACTCTTGGTTTGAAACATCAGGTAAGAAAAAACTACATCAATTTCAATTTAAAATTTTACTAAACACATGCACATAGGTTCACAAACAAAAAGGAGAAGAATATCGAATTCATGGTCAATGGGGGTGGCAGTGGCTTTCAAAAACACGAGATTATAAATTGGCTGATTCCTCAAAACAGGGCCTAGCAGCTGGGCCTGCCAAAAGATTTTTTCAAGGCAAAGGTAAATAATCAAATCTTTATTTTCCTACATTTTTTTAAAAAAAATCTTAATATGTTTTATTTTATTATAGATGATAAAGGAATTCAAACATTTTCAATCGCAGAAACATTGTATGAATCTATAATAAAGAAAGAATGTACATTTGACTCAGAAAATTCAAATGAAATTACTGATGTTCAGAGTATTACACATTTGGATAGTGTTTCAAGTGAATAAAAATAAATAAATATATATATATGTATATTGTTGGAGGCATTTTAAATGTTTTATCTTGTATTTCAGATATTGATTTTACAAACTTGAAAATTCTTTCACCAGTAAATAAATTGAATGAAAATATTAATGTAAGCAATGCATTATGGTCTACTAGTCGTATAATGTATCCAAAATTTGCTAAAAAGTGTAAACTTGACATGTTATTGCCAAGAAGGATGCAATTAAAATTAGCTGAAGAGAGATCATTAATGACAAAAAATACCCCAAAATCAGTTCCGGAGGTAAATATTAATTAAGCTATAATATTTACCTAAAAATAAATTAGGAGGCAAATCATATATTCCTATGGTAACAGTATTTTTTATTTATTTACTTGTATGTACTTCTTATTTCTTAGAAACTTTAAAATCTGTACAATATATAAAATAGAATTTGATAACCTAACTTAAGCAAAACTGGGTTGAAGAGAATTCTATTAACAAAGGTGTGCAGATTGAATCTATATTGTAAAAGACAATATATCAACATGTTATTTGTATTTTTGTTAAATACAACATTTATATGCAATTTATTCTATTTGCTATTTTTATTTTCACAAACATTAAAAATATTTTCACTAAGTGTTCATTTTCTAATTTAAATATGTATCTGTCATTTATCATTTTCTAATTTAATATCATTTTCAGATTGAAAATCCTATACTTCCCAGCACTCCCCAAGTTGCAACAGAAATTATTACCAAATTGAAAGAAAAGTCCTATATGTTAAACACATTACAAAAACGAGTCATTGAACTTAAACAGCATTATCTGTCGTTTAATACTATGTCTGAACACATGATATGCTATAATAGCAGCTGTCGGGCAGCTAATAAATCAAGTATGACTTCTTCATGTTACAGTCCACTTTGTATGAGGCATGTGAGTGTACGAAATGAACTTCTAGTATTATTACGGAGAATGAACATTTTAAAATCTGAAATGACTGGTATGTGTTTATCATAGTTATTAATTAATAGTAATTTTAAAAAAATGTATATATTTACTTATATCTTATACTAAATTATAGAATTAAAAGCATTAGTGCCAAAAGATCATTGTCTATTTAATGTAAAAACTGAAAGCACTGAAAAATCTACAAGTCTGCCAGTTAAAGTTGAAGAAATAAAAAAAGAAACTAATGTTGAAATTAATAATGAACAAGTGGAAGTTAAACAAGAAAAAAAAGATGTAAAAACTGAAATTGTCACTGAGCAAAAAAATGTTAAAATCGAAAATGAAGATGAACAAAATGTAAAAGTTGATGTCGCTGGCAGTCCAGGGTATGTTCACATTAGAAATAAAATAATTGATTTGTATTAATTAATGATTTTATTTTTAGACAAAGTTTTATGAAACCAGCAAGAAAAAGAGGTGGTGCTAAACGAGAAGGTGTTTTAGTTGATTGTGTAGATGACGGTCGTTTTTATTCTACAGATGATACACGAAAAAAAGTTATTATTATTGTTATGTTACATTAAACATTTTAATTTATTTACATTTTTTTATATAGATTTATTTGAAAAAACTCCCAAATAACACAACTATTAAGAAAAAAACAGAGAAAATCAACTATCCTCCGACTTCACGATTCTATACACGTAATAAACGCTGTAGTATATTAGTATTATCAAAACATGAACTTCGTAAATTAGCTAGACATGCTGGACATGATTCTGTAAATGGTTTCAATCCAAATGCTAAGGTATATAGCAATATTTTATTTTAGTATCTTCATTTAAAATACACATATTTTTCAGACTAATAATGCCATCTGGCCATATCCTTGCCCGAGACCATATTTTAAAACATGCTGGTTGTATAGAACAATAACATTTAACACCATATCAGCTGCTGCATTACAATTAAGAATCTTATGGGCATGTCTAAAATGGGATGAATTGACTGCCAAAACTGCTCACCTAGCTAGTAAACGCGAAGTAACAACCGAAACTGAATTAGTTACTACAGAAACTCTAGAATGTCGTACTTCTGGTCGATTCAATGAACACACCGAATACTTAATACGCAAAGTTGTCATACCATTAGATATACCAAAACAAGTGAGAGGTAAGTGATATCATCCTATAATAAAATATTGAAGATAACTTATTTATTATTTTATCATAAAACATTTTAGAGGTAACACCCATACGCAGTGGTTTAAGAAAACGTAAACGTGAGGAAGCACCTAAAAATACAGCGCCACAAGTATCTGAAGTGTGGGTAGACGAGAGTAAATTAGAACTTGTTGAAATTAAACAATTTCATGAAAGGTATATATTATGTGTAATTATATATTTTATATTTTATTAATTCATTCAATTTACAGAGTGGAACGTGAATTACAAATGCAACAAGCTATGAAAACACGTGCAACTACTGCTTATACAAATAAATTATTGAATAATGATTCTTCTCACAATAGAAATATAAATGACAAAATTCGTTTGCAAAACTCAGAAACAACAGACCATATCAAAGAACAACTTGAACAGTCTCTTAGAGCTCAAAGATTAGCTTATAAAAGATCTTCTATAAATGATGATGTACATTCTTCTAATAAAAAAATCTGTCTGGACATGCCGAACTCACAGAGTCCAGTGACTAGTAGTTCAACTCAACGTTTAAAACTTATTCCTGGTAAGATGATTTCACTTATCATATGGCTAATAAAATTTATATTTTATTAGTGAAATAAAATCATTAGTTGTCAAATATACATAAAGATATTTTTGTTAAATAATGATTTCAATAATGTATATTTATCATTTATTGTTAATATTAACAAAACTACTAATATTTTAAATTTATTGATCACTTAATTAATTTTGTTCTTATTTTATTACATTTTTTAATTACCATTAATTTTTTTAAGGTGAAGGTGGAAGACTAAGGCTAATGCCTAATAATAAACCATTAGTTCAGAATTCCGCATTAGTACAAACTTCACCACGAGTTGCTCCTAAACCTTCTACTCCATCAACTCGTCGTATATTCATGACCAAATGTATGTATTTTTAAATATGTGTTATAATAATTATTTATTCAACCAGTATTATATTTCCTTTACTTTAGGTCCAGATGGTAAAACCAGACTTGTGACTACACCAAAAACAATTATCACTGACAATGTTATAACCCAAAACTCATTAAAAATTCAGTCAACTAACCCTCAATTATTAACTAGTAAATTAATTTTAATTCAGTAATAAAAAATCATTACTAATTTTGTTTTATTTTTTCAGCAAACAATATTACTCAACAAAAATTACAATGTATTAAAGGTGAAGATGGCAAAATACAATTCAAAGGTCTTCTACCAGGTACTATTTTCATTGGGTAGTAATTATTATTAGCAGATTCATTATTTAATTTAAATATATTTACTAAATCTTTTGTTGTACCCTGATAATATAGGACAACAGCTTATTCAATTACCAGATGGAAAATTGCATGTAACCAGTTATATAAATCAAAGTTCGGCTCCTCGAACTGTACAAATAACCAAAAATGCAATATTGACAAATAATAACAATTTCGCGAAAACTGGTACTCAAGTACGTTTAGAAATTTTATTGATATTTGTTATTGATATTATTTATTGTTACATATTAATTAAATCTTTATGAATTGTAAATTTATATATATATATATATATATATATATATATTGTTGTATGTATGTATATTTTACATACACATACAAAATATATTAATTAGTTAGCAATTCATAAAAAATGATTTATTTATATATATAAAATGATTAAATGTTTAACACATTGACATGACTGCCATAACCAGTTATACCCATTACTGTAATTTGAGAGTCACTCATATCTTAATAACTATTTCAGATTTGGAAAAAATTGTAAGAGCTTTTCTGTTATCAATTGTATTCTTAATACATTGGTAACATAAAAATATGTAACTGCTATAGCAATTAAATAAATAATTGAGTAAAAACATTAATCTTTATTTTATATTGTTTATATGGTATCCATAAAGGCACAAGGAGAATAAAATTTATAAAAACTATTTTTAGAATATTTGACAATAGTTTGCTTGACTTGTTAGTAAATCACAATAGGACACTAGATAATTTCCAATGTGATGAAGCTCTAACAAATCCAACTGTTCTATATCTATCTCTATCTCTACTCATCATCGTATTATGACATATTATATTATTATAAATTACATGTTTACAGACTATTATCTTAAACCGAGGATCGCAGTCTAACATTCAACAAGTTTTAAAACCACAAACATCTCAGGTAACGTTATTAATATTTTTAATTAACTAAGCAACATATATATTTAAACTATTATTGTAGTAGTTATTAATTTATAATGACAAAAAATATTCACATTAAAAATGTGTTTGTTTTTTAGGTGGTAATGTCTGGAGGACAATTGGTTAGTGTATCACAAGGACAACAAATGATTGTGCAACATATTAATCCAAATAAAGCTACCATAGCCACTATTAATGGACAACAAGTTTTGATACGGCCTAATACTGGTATGTATAAATAAAGTATATTTTTTAAAATATAAATCCTAATCAAAATATACAATTGATTAGGAAACTCTGCCAACCTACTAAGTAGTGGTGGTCAGACCATTAAATTTATGCGCCCACAACAAAATGTACAAAAAGTTAATACATCCATACCTCCATTAGCACCTCGAGTAATTACACAACCGACAACAGGAACTGTTCAAGTAATGTTTTAAATTCAGCATTATTGTTTTTACTTTAATATTATTATTAACTTATAATTTTATTTAGGATCCATTCAGAATACCAACTGTGCCATTAGTAGATGAACAAGAAAAATTATTATTAGCTAATCAGCCACCCGGTACTGTTATTAAATGTATTACAGCTCAGGTTATTCAGAGCCCAACACATGGTAATAAAATTGTACTACAAGGGTTACAAGGTAATGATTTTACACCTCAACAATTACAACTTGTACAACAACAAGTCAAACAACAACTGTTAAAAGGTTAGTTAATTAATTTATCAACAATTAAAGTTTCATTCTTATTTTTTATTCCAAAATTTTAGCTCAAGAATCTAGCGGTACTCAAGGTGTTTTAGGCCCTACAAAGATTTACTTAGCTGTTCAACCACCAGATCCTTATCCTTCTGTACCAAAAACTAGTACTTTGACAACTGCTCCAACACAGACTAAACCAATTGAATCGACTCCTCAGCCACAAATTCCTGCTCTAAACAATGTTTCTGAAATCTTGCCAAAAATTAAAACTTCTGAACAAGTAAAAAATTAATAATATATCTTGGGTCATTGTTACTTTAATATTAAGATATTAAACTCTGTTTTAGTCACCAGCTGTGAAATCGCCAGTAAACAAAATTCCTGTAATTAAAGAAGAACCGGTTGACCCTACAAATTCATTTATAGTAACTCCAAATTATATTAATCAATGTGAGTAATATTTGACTAATAGTTTACACATTATTAATTTATTCTCACTTTAAACATTACATTTTATGATATTAATTTTAGCAATTAAAAATGTATTGAAAAATGAAGATTTAAACCCAGAAACACAAGAAAAACTATTACAACTGCAAAAGTATCAAGAGCAACAATTACTAAATCCAGTACCACAAACATTAGTATCTTCTCCTAGAAAGAGGCTATTCAATGCTGATAATTTGTCTTCAGACTCTGAGCCACCTACAAAAAAATTTGAAGTCGATGATTCTGGGTATTTTTATATTTAATTATTGACCTAGAAAAGTTAATTGTTGGCTTATTTTTTAAAATATTGACATTCAATTGATAATTTTAATTTTTCCATTTTTGCTAATAAAAATCTATAATTCGATTTTTTTAATTATAAATATAACTAATTAAAATTTTTATTTTTATTTTGTTATTAATGATTGTACTTTTCATTTTATATATAGCTCATTAGTAACTCCTGAACAATCAAAATTGTATCAGACATTAAAACAAGGTGATGATCGTCGTAAAATACATCAACTTCAATCAAAACTCCAGGTTAGCTTGTTCAAACAAAAAGAATTATTGAAAAAAGATATTCTAAAAAAGAGGGCTCTTCTGGAAAAAGAATTGCAAATCGATATTCAGGTATGTATTTTCTTGAAATTCGGTTTAAACGAACTTTCTGATAAACATAATTTTCTGAGTTTCGATCCTCAATTCCGATTCCAGAACTGTCGTTAAATTTGATTACAGTGTATATAGTATCATAAAGAAGAATGAATACACTTAATAACGTGGCATTCATGCAATGTGTGATCTACTGCACAACAAATATCTACCATAAATAACTTGTGATCTACTGTATGTTATATTTTACAAACTAATAATTCAATAAATTTAGAAGTATAATACTAAACGGTTATTACATAATACAAATGCAAATTATTATTAAATAACACTATTAAAATAATATAATTTACTTAACACATAAAATTTAACTGTACACTTTACAAATATCCTTCATGAAATTTATGAAAAATTCTTTAGATTTGTATATAGATCTGTACCAAGCTTCAATTAAATGACCATTTAACATTTGTAAACTTTTGTAAAAAATCCAAAATAGAGCTTTCAGAATTAATTATTGAATAAAATTCAATCGCCCGCATTTTTGTCACTTTTACACCTATTCACTTGCGTCTCGTGCAACACCAAACAAAGAACACACTGATTAAAGTATCTTTAGTGAAATATTTATCTTTTTATACTGGTAATATATGATATAAAAGGCAATTAAGAAAAATCCCAAAGATAAACTCATCCGGTGATTAAAATTACGATATGGTAGATCACACATATTCTAAATTGTGTGTAGGTCACACATTGTATGAATGCTAATAACGTATTGTGTCTATGTAGATTATAATCATTTTACTATAAATTATTTTCATTTTTATTTATGTGGATTTGGTGTGTTACAGAATGAAATAACTGCTAATACAACAGTTTCACCTGCTGATTTTACGACCACATCCAATAATGAAAAGGCTGAAAAGCCTAACCCTGTTACACCCACTCCTCCACAAGTGGTTCCTCCTCAAGGTAGCAGTAAACGTAAACATGCTTCGGGTCCACCAACCACCATACAAACTTTACCACATAACAATAGTAGTTCTAAAACTAGTAACTCTGGACCTGGTCGACGGCGACCTATCAAAAATTCCCCACCAGTACCTAACCGAAATATCTCGCGGCCATCATCATTAACACCATCTAAGAAATCTAGTCCGAAGAAGAGTAAAAAAGAAAAAATCATGTGCTCATGTCGAACACCCTATGATAGTACACAGTAAATAATAACATGTTTAGTACCCTATGATCAAATATGTTTTAACTAAAGTATTTTTAGATTTTATGTTGGATGTGATATGTGTCACAATTGGTTTCATGGTTCTTGTGTCAACATCACTGTGCAAATGTCTAAAAGAATATCAGAATGGTTTTGTCCAGAATGTAAGCGATCTAAGGATCCAGAAGTTCTTTATTGTATATGCAAAAAGCCTTATGATGATCAACAGTAAGTCCTATATTATATTATTTTAAACAAAGTTTTATGCATGTATTTTTTTTTTTTTTTTGTAGATTTTATATTTGCTGCGATAAATGCCAAGATTGGTTTCATGGCAGCTGTGTAGGTGTATTACAGTGTGAAGGTGATAAAATGGATGATTATAATTGTCCGAGATGTATGCCTAAATCTGAAATCAATTTTGCCAATTTAAGAACATTAAACCAGCAAGACAATGAAGACTTATTGAAACTCATCAAACAAATACAAGTATAATACAATATAATAATATAACAACTACATTCATTTTAATATTTTATACTTCTTTTCGGTATGCTTTTGTTTCTAGTCGCATAAAAGTGCATGGCCTTTTATGGAGCCAGTAGATCCTCATG
The DNA here is from genome assembly GCA_019022885.1 of Schlechtendalia chinensis. Lineage (NCBI taxonomy): Eukaryota > Metazoa > Arthropoda > Insecta > Hemiptera > Aphididae > Schlechtendalia > Schlechtendalia chinensis. Next base: position 7,946,541 of record CM032341.1, read on the forward strand.
AAGCACCTGATTATTACAATGTTGTCAAGGAGCCAATGGGTAAGTTGATCGTTTGCTGTGTACATTTTTAAAAAATCAATAAATACTTAAATAATGTCATTTTCTATAGACTTGAACTGCATTGGTAAAAATGTAGCTGATAAAAAGTATAAGACGCTCACAGAATATATTCATGACATGATCAAAATATTTGACAACTGCAGGTTTTATAACCACGTGAATCACAATTTTATAAATGTGCTGAAATCCTTGAGCAGTTTTTTGTGACTAGACTTAAAAATTTAAGAGATAAGTTTTGTGAACAATACATGAAAGCCTAAAATGTATCATGAGTTTTTTACATGGTAAGCTCTTATATAAATATTTTTTTCTTTTGATAAAATATGTAAAATTTCTAATTATTTATTAAATAATAATATATTATTATTGGTTAAATAAATTGTATAATTATTGACCTAAAAGGGAGAAAAAATAATATTTTTAGTTAACTATTACTATTTGTTTACTGACATTTCATACGGACAGATCACTGCCTTAACAGCTAGAATATTAATAATTTATCAATAACAGACAGAGCTGCTGATGTACCTCAAGCTATCTACTATGATATTTTGTAACTGTTGTACCCGATAATTTGACTACAATTTACTGTTGTGTGTATCGGATGTTCAATCTTTGTTTAATCGCTCAGTACACTCATTCCAAAAAACAACAGAGTATTTTTTGTAAAATATAAATTATTATTAATAAATGTTAAGGCGAATGTATTATTTGTCTCTTAAAACATGTTTTATATTTGTTGATATTTTAAAAAACATTGTGTGTTATCAAAACCAAAAATTGTAAAATTCATATATTAAATGCAATGTAAATACTTGTATTAAGTTGATAGAACCTACTTTCGTTTAATTTTATAATAATAAAAAACATTTTTGATTTAATTGTTTATTCATATTATTAGGGTTAATGATGTTTTTCTTATATGCCTTTTATTTTTATTTTATTTATTTATTTATTTTTTTTAAATTATTTATGTTGATAAACTTTTTTAGATATTGTAATTATTACTATAAAAAGAAAAAAAATGTCTTGTAATCTCATGATTAATAACATGAACGTGTTATGCCAGTGTTTTACTTTAATCAAATGTACAATAAACCTGTTTACAAAATGTAGAGTAATCTGATTTCCGAATGGTTTTGAACGTGTTTTTACTCCTAAACAAATTTGGTTTGGTAACGGTAGACTAAATTTGCGGTAAATCGAGAAATTTTCCTATTTAAATTATCGTTTCGTTTTCCATTCAAAAAACATTGTTTACGGTTGTCTCCGTGATTAAACGAACGATGTATGATGTTGGCCGGTCCACCCATGATATACATCCATAGTGGTATATTAGATGTTTTCGTAAAACAAAAAAACGTCCTCCGGCCGGCGGGTTTAAATTGACGTGTTCCTGTAATAGAGGGGACGTCCGTCGCTGTGCAGTCAACCCGATCGTTTCACACGTAGAGGAGGCTCGCCGGTCCCCCTAATCCTCGTCCTCCGCCGATGCTACCGGGGAGAACGGCGTTTGAACCGATCCGTCGTGCGCGCGGCCAAATAACAATGTCATCGGTTTGCGCACCCGTTATTGTGCCGTCGCCGTTACAACGGTACGGCCGACGGGAGCCTGACCGGCCGATGCGGTAGACAAAAAAAAAAATGCCACGGTGTGACGCGCGTAACATAACACGTAGAGGGGAACGCTCTCGAACGTGAGAAAGCGTCAGGCGCCGCCCGGCACGGACAAATACATCGAACGGAGTACCTCGCTCGTTTTGATTTGTGCGAATTAATCGTTGTCCGGACGTTCGAACGGTCATATCAATCGGAATCGGCGGGCGCGGACGGACGCCCACGCGCGTTACGACCAGGCGCGGATCCAGAACTTATTTATGGGGGGGGGGGGCCATCTTAATCAAAACAACTTTAATCCTCATTTTGCCGCATCGATTAATAAAATATTTTCCAAAACGTTTTATTGGAAATCGTTTGCGATACACCGAAAAATCCCATAGCTACAACTTCATTTTAAATCGTCTTTCTATAGTATCATAGATAAGAGTAAGAATTATAAAACGATACTAATAAAAAAATTTAACAAGAGTCTACGGGGGGGGGGGGCGATCGCCCCTTGGATCCGCGCCTGGTTACGACAACGGTCTCCGAAAAACGTCCCGCCGCCGCCACTCGTGTATCATCGATCGGGCGGCGTCGTCGGCGCGCACGCGACGACGCACCACCGGCCGAACGCGGGCGCGCGCCACACGCAGTCGCGCACGCACGGCAACGGCACGTCGACGTCTGTCCCGCGCGCGGTGCTCGTCTCGTCGTCGTCGCGTTTCGCGTACCCCGGAGGTTTGATCGCGAACGGAGAGACGCGTGTTTCCGCACCATGTACCGACTCCAAGACGTGGTTCGTCCGGCGGCCAGACGCTTCGTCAACGTACCGCGTAAGTCGTGCAACGGTTACTCGAATTATATCGAGTCGACGTGAATATTTCGTCTAGTACAACGGGTACGAGTGTTTCGGTAATTCGCTTTACGGATGGCACGTTTCACGGACAGTGTGTAAACGCTACTCTTATGACGGGTAAAAAACTTGGATCAGGTCGAAGGCGACGTTTAACCATCATCCGACGTCCGTTTATTTTACCGCCACGGTACCTACACGATTTCCTCGACCAAACGACTAAATACAATAAACCTTTTCCGTTTTTGTTTTATCCTTCCCGTCATTTTCGTCCATTAAGTTTGTATAGCGCTCGTATTACATACCGTACATAACATATTAATAACAACAATAATATATCTACTTACATCGTCAAGTGTGTACAAATATATTAAACTACGCGGCCATCTTCGAAGCATGAATATGATTATAATAATAATAATAATCTTTAACTAGTTACCCATATCGTTTTAACGTTTCACAAAACAAACAAAACACAAAAATCGATTTTCGAATACTAATAACACATAGTATGTTATTTCCACACTGCATTTATAATTTATCCATATAATATACTGAATTCAATACGTGATTTTGGAAGTATAAGTTGTCGAATTTCATCATACTGTTATAGCCGTCAGGTATTGGTAACCCAACTTATCGGTTGCCGTTTATTATACATGGAAATCGACAGTACCCATACAGTCTGTAAATAATTATATTATATTCAACTAGACGTAACAACTATACATATCATATTTAACAATCGCCTGAAACGGTAATACTGTAAGTGATTTTCATAAGAAGACCGAATCTTTTGTACCTAATTGTTCGTTGGTAATATATTTATTAATGTTAGCAAACAAAGGTCAAAAATGATTTACATAATCCGTTTGGGGATCGGTGGTTTATACATTTAACGTTTACTCGAGTGATGTGTATTTGGAACATATCATTTTTTTTAACAATCAAATTTATTAACAAATAACCAGTGTATTTTTACTGTTTGAAATAAAACATTAGATAATTATTAAATGTACTGTTTGTTTATATATACAAACAATTATGTAATAGTTCGTAATTTAAAAATATATTGTGCATTATTACGGGTTTCAAAATGCAAACACTTTTTAATGATTTAATGTATTTATAATGGCTGATAAAAATACATAATAAACATATATATATGTAATTATTATTATTATTATTTTATCAAAATCCATAATAATAATTCAACTTTTATGTGGATAGTTTAGGATTAGGTCTGGGTTAAATCATCATTTTGTAGGTTATGTCACTTTTCATAACAATGAAAAATTCAATTCAATCTACAAAATCGTCTGTCAAGTGCAAATATTGGAAATCAATTCTATCGATAATTGTAGACATTAATATTCTTTTTCAAAAATGTACAATAATACGGATATTTTTTATGGCGTAAATATTATGTAAAAAAATACCGAAGTAAAATATAAGCAACACATATATATCTTGTTGTATGCTACTAATTAAAAAATATTTATGTTTAATAAGATCATGTCAAGTGTCTTTAGCTTAATAGATCTAAATATTATTTACACTATAAGTACGCTGTTATCTTAATCATTTTAAGCTTATTACGTGCGTGATATATATTTATTGCTTTCTCGGATTATTTATTTAAAACATTTTGTATTTCTATAGAATATAAAAGTATATATTAAAAGCATTTTTTTTTTTTACAGAAGTTATATATATTTTTAAATTTCAATATTAAAAGCATATTTATGCTCGTATAATAAAAAAATTAACAAGTATATGATGCTTGTAGATAAGTATATTATTTAAAATTACTTGAATCCAAAATACATTTATTTTTAAGACATAATACAAATATTTATGCAGCAAAAGATACGTAGAAAATAAATTGCAATACATTTTGATTTTTGACTAAAACGCAAATCATATTTTTTAACGAAATATTAATAATAACACGTTTTTTAATAATTTTATGAGCATTATTCATTATTGGATCGTTTGTTTGTTATGATGATTCATATAAATATTATTCCTGTACTATTATGTAAATATTAGTGAATATTATTAATAATTAGATTTTTTGCAGTAAGAATGGCATCTGCACTATGCCCTGGAGAATACACTGCCCCAGTAGTCGAAACATCAGTACCAGGACCTAAATCAAAAAAGCTTCTCGCCGAGCTTTCAGAATTTCAGGTGAAACAACTACAATAATCTAAAACTAGTTGGAGATATAACTATTATTTATTAATATAACATTGATATTATAATAGTAGACATTATGTTTTATTTTTTTTTTGTTTCGCATATAACTTACAACAGGATGTAGATTAATTCAATATAAAGTGCATTAATTAAAGGCCAAAAACAAGGGGACAAAATAATAGAACACATATTATTATTATTTAAAATAATGTCCACAATTTGTTTGTGATTATATTCACATACGATTTCAATTTAAAAATGTCAACAATATTTCATTTCAAATGCGATTTCTTCGAGTAAATTAAAAATATAATATTCGTTGGATAAATTAAATACGATCCGCCGAATGACTTGTCCTTCTTTAGTGTTAAAAGGAATTTAAATTATATAGTAAAATTTATAGGGATTTATTTATACAGAAAAAACGATATTCTACGTCGTGCAGCATTACTCTTTGGCCAAACGTGCAAATTAGTATATTTTAAGATAAATATCATTTATATATCATGTATAATATAATAAAGGGATATTGGAAGAATTTATTCGAAGTTGTTTTTTTCTAAATACGTGTTTAGCAAGCCGGTTCGGTTCAGCTATTCGCCGATTATAACAAATCGTTGGGAAACTATTTGGTCGACGTGGACGGTAACATTTTGTTGGACGTGTACACCCAAATATCGTCAATGCCGTTAGGTTACAACCACCCGGACATGTTGAAAATGTTGGATAGCGACGAGAACAAAGTGAGTTCACTGGCGCGTGATACAATATATTAAATCGTAAAACGCACACGCCGAGTTATTATACTCGAATAAATTAAAAATGTTTAAACATATATTTTTCTTATAACAGAGAGTTGTCGTGAATCGTCCAGCCTTAGGCGTATTCCCGGCAGCCGATTGGCCAGCGAAATTGCGTAACACGTTGATGAGTGTAAGTTTTGCGGCACATATACAATATTACACGCATAGGCATCATGTACTTTTCTGGCGGAGGCCGTTCACGATTTTGTACAAAGTTGGACGATTATTACTTATCTGTACTCTTTTTTTATTGGTACTCGTGTACATCTCGCTCGGTTACTATTCTCGTATTTTCTGTTTATAAATTGTCATTTCTTTGTCCGTACGAAACAATTAATTACCGGTTTCTTCGTTTGAATACATTGGAACGGGGAAAATAAATTAGATCTATGTGTTTAAAAATATTTCATTATTCGCCATCGAATTTCAGGTGTTTTAAAAATAATATTTACTTATTTTGAGTTTTAACATTGCTCGTTGACTGAATTAAGATAACCGATAGGTACGTATAACTGTAAACTTGATTCCGGTTGTAACGTGCTCCTCGGCCTCGTTTCCGTCACCGCATAACACTAGACCGTGCAATCTCACATAAACATAAAGAAAAAACCCCATTTTTTCTCGATGACGTCGTAGCTTGTGATATTAATAATTACAATATTATAAGTAATATTATCAATAATTGAGTAATTCAATAATTTCGTTGCAATATTATGCTATTTGATGTTGTTCTAAATTCTAATTTCTAATTGAAACACGATATTTTAAAACCGTTTAGACCCTATCCCAAAGTCTATCATCTCGTAATCGTATAATCCGCGATGACGTGGTTAAGGTGATCCGTTCGCGCGTGTTCAGGTGGCTCCCAAAGGTATGGACGCGCTCACGACCATGATGTGCGGATCGTGTTCCAACGAAACGCGTACAAGAACATGTTCATGAAGTACCAGCGGGACAAACGGGGATGGACTTCGAACTACACAGACCTAGAGAAGGAGTCGTGCATGATCAACATGCCGCCGGGCGCGCCGAAGCTGTCCATAATGTCTTTCAAGGGCTCGTTCCACGGCCGCACGTTAGGCGCGCTGTCCACCACGCATTCCAAGTACGTGCACAAGTTGGACGTGCCGGCGTTCGACTGGCCGATCGCCAGGTTCCCGGAGTACAAGTATCCGTTGCACGAGAACCTCCGGGAAAACGAACAAGAGGACGAACGTTGTTTGGCTGAAGTGAGTGCGTTTTAATCAACTTGACTTGGTTACTTGTACACGCGGCGTCCTACGGAGATCGGACAAATGCAAGAACTTTTGTTCTGTTCAATATTTTTGAGTCTATATAAAATAATTATTAGAACCCTGCGCTACAATTATTGTATTTTAGATTTTTTTTTTATACTTTTTACAACTAAAAATAAAAAATTAAAATTTTATTATGAAATCCAAAAAGGTCATTTTATGAATCTACTTAAAAAAAAGGTTTGGTGTTTTTATTAAAGATTAATCGTTGATTTTCTACAATTTTTTGAAGTTTATGAAAACGTCAATTTCTTTCATTAATAGTATACACTCGTTTAGCTGAAAGAAATTAATATTTTCTTAAACTAAATAATTCATACAAAAAGAACAAAATATATATACTTTACTGTGTTTTTAAACGCATATTTTTGTTTTTCTTCCTTGTAGGTGGAGGAATTGATTGAAAAATGGGAGAAGAATGGAAACCCGGTAGCCGGAATCATTATAGAACCCATCCAAGCTGAAGGCGGAGATAATCACGCATCGCCGTATTTTTTCCAGAAACTACAAAAGATAGCGAAAAAAGTGGGTTTGATTTGACAGTGAAACATTTTCGTGATTTTTCTCAGGAATTCGTTAAGCTCCAAGTAATAGATTCGTGTTGGGTTTTACATTTCACAAATCGTCGTAGTAAAAATCGCACATACGTCTAACACTAAATAATAATTTTAATGACCGTAAGCAACATGGTTTGCTTCGCTGGGAAGTCAACAATTAAACTGTACACTCTTGACGTGTCCCATACAGCACAACGCGGGTTATTTGATCGACGAGGTGCAGACCGGCGGCGGTCCCACTGGCAAGATGTGGTGCCACGAGCATTTCGATCTGGAAACACCGCCGGACATCGTGACGTTCAGCAAGAAGATGCAGACCGGCGGATACTATCTGAAGACCGAATTCTTGTAATAACCGTAACGCGCGCGCGCTTGTGGCGCAGATTATATTATGAAAACAAACGGCGCACAATCGCGTTCACCCGGCAGTTGGCGAAACGTAAACTTGTTTCCCCGGCGATTGCAATCGAACAATACCCCCCCCCCCTATCACGTGACGTGTATTTGCCGTGCGAATTTACGCGACCGCGTCGCGACCGTATAATAGGAACGATTCCGTTGCAACCCGATTGTAGGCGCCGCGTAATTTTTCAAACCTAACCTAACCGCCGCGTTTGTTCCGCGAAGGCGTGCCGTCAGCCGGTGCACAGCCCGCGAACCGTTAAGCCTAAATCGTTATTCGCGCACGTCTCTGTGTCCGCAGACCCGACATACCGTACCGCGTGTTCAACACGTGGATGGGAGACCCGACGAAAATCCTGTTGCTCGACGCCGTCCTGCGCGTGATCAAAAGGGAAAAACTACTGTCGGTGGTCGAGAAATCCGGCGACGTGCTCATGTCCGGACTCAGAGACCTGGAAGCCGAGTTCCCGGCGCTAATCAACTCCACCAGGGGCCGCGGCACGTTCATAACGTTCGACGCTGCCGACGCTAAGCTCCGCGACGATATCGTCAAGAGACTCTTGACCAAAGGTTAGCTCAGTGTCTCACGTGGTATTCTTACAGTTATGTAAAGAAGTCTAGACACGCGATCGACGAAAAAGTCATTTTTTTTTTTATTTAATGCGCGTTATTTATGATTTACGTTTGATCGTAAGGACGTAATTGAAGATGATGTTTCTAAACGAACGGACACGTCAGCAACACCAGGTAGAACAGAACGAAAATAAATAATTACTCCGTCACACTTGCCGCGTAATTACAAAACGTATTTTCAATGTCGAACATAACTATTTAAACCAGCGAACGTAATATTCATAACTCCAGGAGTGATAGCCATGCGTGTGTATAATAAGCAAACGTCGAGTGTAACAGTTGAACCAATAATGTAAAAAAAAAAAAACATTGGAATCGACACGTTCCTAATTTTCAACTTCAACAACACCGTACTTACCCGTATTGTACAGCGTGCTTCAACTCGTACGTAATCACGAAAACAATATTATTTTTGATTCATTTATCGTTAACGTATAACAATAATCATTATTATTATTTCCATATGGAAATCGAATACGTTTTTTAGCCGATTGTAATTATGGTGTTGTTTGTGTGCCCGCGGTTAGGAGTCCAAACCGGAGGATGTGGTGCGAAAGGCGTTCGAATGCGACCGGCTTTGGTCTTCCAGCCACACCACGGTCACATGTTCATCGACAGACTACGCCAGGTGTTGGCCGAAACCAAATGAGCTCCCAGTGTACGGGCGTTCCAAATCGAATATTGATAGTCAAATGATAAACGAATTCGTTAATTGTCTTCCGGTAATATGTAAACAAAATATGCTTTCCAAAAATGACGGGGTAAACAAGTCTTCCAAAATAATTAAAAACGAACGATTAAATCGTACTATATATATATATATACATGTATAACGGTTGTATCAATTGTAGCGTAGTGTTTTTAATAATGTATTAATCCAGTTATTGCACGTGCGCCCGAGGGGACACGTAGATATGGTGTATCCGTTGTTTAGAGCACTACCGAGTCTATTATATAATTGAACGTTTTCATTGTAACACTTATAACATACGCAAAAAGAAACGAGCGCTTCCAGACGTTTTTAATAATTATGATTATTTCGAATAATTTTTGGTATTGTTAAAAAAAAAAAAAAAAAAATATAATACCAATAATCTAAACGTGTGTTGTATTATAGAACCATCTTCTTCTCGCCGTCACGATGGCCAACTATTCCTCTCCATTCTCTCATAACTCCCAACAAGAAAACCCGTCCGACGCACCATTCGTACGCGGAAAACGAATAAAACATAAAATACGTACGTTATTATGATACACACTGTGTGGACCAGTGGCGTATTTGATTTCAATTTATGGAGGGGGGGAGGGGGGAGCGACTACGAACGGGTTTCGTTTCATAATAATGGCTTTTTACCGAAACCAATAGCACATATTACGGAAACACAATAAATTATGTTTGTATAGATTTTTCTTTATATTTTTTATTTTAAATATAATATATAATATATCGTTGATCCAGCACGATTGCTGATAGCGTAATGGCTATAGTTTATATTCGGGGTTTGATAGACACTGAATGTCTTCTTGATGTAACTACGGCAAAGAACAATTATTTCGTCTATATTTCGAATTAAATTCAAAATTAACGATGTTTTACCAATTACATCGATGTTTTTCCTAATACATTGATACATTTCCGAATGAATCGAGTTTTATTTAATCTTTCGATATTGTTAGCAATCGGTGATTTGAAAGAGATACGTCGATATGTTCACGAAAAAAATCGCCATCCCCAACTGTTACACACTCGCCGGCAGTATATAAACGAACACGTGAGCGACGGACTAGTGATATGAATCCCGACGCAGTAATATCGCGCTCAACCGTCATCGTTGATACAAAATATGAAAATCCATAGAGTAGTGAATCAATACTAGTGCTGACTTCACGACAATTTTTACTTTTATCACCGAAAAATTTTCGTTTTTTTTACTAATCAATATTTTTGTAATTTAGCGGTAACTCAATAACATTTTATGTCTATGAAGGGGGTGGGGAAGGACGATCGCTCCCGTCACCCCAGCCCCAACCCTCCCCAAAAAAAACGCCCTCGGTGTGGACGCGAGAACGCTCGGAAAACGTCGTTACACGTCCAGAAGCGCCGCCGTCCGTGGTTTCCCCGCCGCGCAAATACTTACCGAGGCCGCGCGCGACTACCAACGCCGTTGTGAATAGATGGCGCTTATCGACGATGCGATTTCAAATTACGTTGACGTTGTAACGGGATGTCGGTCGGTGGATGTTAAACACGAGATTCGAAGGTGGTTCGTGCGACCGCGACAAAAGAGGTTATCAATTATCCGTAATCAAGTCTGTACACGACGTGGACGCTACTTTTCAGTTGCTCCGGTCGCCGACATGAGGGCGACGAAACCGTCTCCGTTCGCCACAGCTTTGGCGCTACGTGCGCGCGCGAGCCACGGACGACGTATCGGTTAGTTGCCGTCCCTGGCTCATCGTGCGACGATCCCGTTGTTGGGGTTTTTGCAATCGAACGACACTTTCGAGAACCGTCATATTCTCCGGGCGACATATTAGCCCTCACGACAACAACACAAAGTGAACTAACCTTCATTTAGTCTTTCGGACGTCGGCGGGCGAATCCAATATTTCATTTTTTTCGTCGATTTTCCCTGTGTCGGATGACGTGATTACACGAACCACCGCAGTTTCCGAAAGATCCATGTTCGTACAACAACGTGCACTTATCGACTGCGCTACAAAAACATGTGAAAACGAGCCTCTTGTCAGCAGTGGGTTACGGGGCGATGGCATCGTAAGCTACATTTTTCATCCCTCCACTTCTTTTGTCCAAAATAAATACGTCCCCCTTATAATTGTATACAAAGACTATATCGATTTATATTGGTGTTTTTCATAGAAATCGTATTATTTTTACGATGATTTTGAATTCGTTTCACAAGAATACAATGATATTTATTTATTTTTTGACATGAAACAAGTATTTTTATCTCATTTAAATTGGACCACTTGACGCCTAAATCTAACAGACCTAAACGTCATTTCTTATAATTTTATGCTGATAAGAAAATGAAATTAAAAATGTAATAAATAAATAAATATACAATTCATAACTTATCATTTGTTAATAATACTGATAACGTATTTTTTCTTTCATTATTTTTAGTACGTTTATTAATGCATTTCATTACTTTTATTAATATTTAATTTACCAAGATATTAAATAGGTAGTAGTTGTTAGTGACTTATTTACGAGAATATTACGAATATTTAATGTATCGTATATAATACGATTAATTATTTGCTATTTGTTGTTTTTACAGACTTAAAGTTACAATATCAGTAAAATGTGTTTATTAAATTGGTTAACCAAATCGAACTCAAGTACAAATAATATTACGATTTCAGAATAAAATGTAGGCATTCCTTCACTTATTTTAAGCCACTTCGACCACTAGTTGTCAGGAGAAACAGTTGCTGATCGTGTGCATGATTGCAAAAACCAAAGCAACGGGAGAGCAACAAAGACGAATTAGTCGTGCGACAAAAAGTCTTCTGTGTACGCTTGTTCTAATACTTCAACAATTAACAGCTGTACCTAAATAATTTTTTGCCCGTCAATACGGAGTGCCCATACGACTTTGGGTCTTTTACTGGTATATCAAATATATTTGAAATAAATTTAAAAAAAAATAAACCATAATTTATTCTTGATTATTATAAAAGCAATATGTATATTATATAGAAAAAGAGTTACATTAATTAATATTTGGTTAGATTACAATCATTAACGATAATTTGTTGATTGGGTGCAAATCATGGCCTAATATGTCATAAGCTAGGTAGAAAAATTACAAAATATGCCACAAATAAAGTAGTACATAATAGACAAGTAATAATTTTAATTCACCAAGTTAAGATTAAAAAAAAAAAAAAAAATGATAAACATAATATAACTTACAGCTAATTGATCATGTATGCAACAACTGAAGTATAATTTTTAATAAACATATTTATAACTTAACATACATATTAATTGATGTTCTTTAGCACATAATTTTCCAGTAACAGACAACTTTAAGACACAAACTACATAATTCATTATAAACGTCAACAATTCAAATAACGTTAAAAAAAAATTGTAATAACATTTGTTGAGCCTGCTCTCTAAGCAATGTAATAATAAAAAATGGAATTTGATAATATGAACAAATAAAATGTATAACAGTTATTAAACTAAATATAACGTTTAAAATTTTTGTACCGTTAGTTCTATGAATTCGATGTATAACAGGTTATGATAAAAAGTCAACATAATTTTGTTAAAACCGTCATACGAAATATAAGAAAAGAGATCCCTGAAATTAATACTATTATTGCATCTACATTATTTCGAGGTACCAGAACACTTATGAATCCAATAATAATGTTATCAATAAACATGTGTTAAGTTTATGTAGAATAAAATGCAAGTAATAACAAAAGTATGTTTAACAGTAATCAACACAGTGCAAGCATATTACACTTAGATTAATAATTAGACTAAAAAACATTGTTTCGAAGAAAATTGATCGATAGATTGATTATTTAAGAGGTAAATTTTGTTCGCTAACTTTGATCTTCTTGATAATGTAATTTACGCAATGCTGATAACTTCATCCTCTCTTTCTCTAATGACGATTCTAATTCTAACACACGCACTTGGCACTCAATTTCCAAACGTTTGGTTTGATGTTCGTTTAAAACGCCCAAATCTAGTTCTTCTGAATAAACAAAAAAAAAAATATATATATATACATTTAATTAAATTAACTAAATAAAAAAAAATTATTTAATTTGTATATATAAATTTTTTTTTACCAGATTGTTGAACTAATTGAGAACAAGATTTGGCAGTGGCTACTACTGTGGCCGTAGCATTTGTGACATCACGTGATGCTTGTGATAGTTCAGCTAAATTATCGCTGTTACGCGAAGCTTTTACACGACTAGCGACTACTAGTTGTGCAGTTCCAGCAGCAACGGAATGGGAAGCCACTATTAATCGTTCTAGTTTACCTTCACCACTTACAGCATCATTAGCTGCATCTCTGTTTTGAATATATTTTGTTTGTGATTAATATAATTATGATCATTAAATAGTATACTTACAACAATCCTTTAGCGCCCAAACCAATAGATTTTGCTGCAGAAATTAATCCCTCGGTCCACTGATGGTTGCGTTTATAGAACTCTTTAGCTGATCCATTAGAGCCTTGATTGGCTACGATTTCTGCTTGGAGTTTTCTAGATTTGTGTACCAACACTCTGATGGCAGCCATGAGTGAAGTACACGAATCCAAGATTTGTTCATTGACTTCCAGTTTAATTCCAGAATGTGCAGCTCTAGATTCGGTAATCATTTCCTACAATTAAAAATATTAACAATTATTAATTTTTTTAAACAGGTATTTATAATTTAGTTGTTTTTATATGTATACTTGAATACGCTTAGCAGCTTCTTCAATGGCTCTATCCATTATAGTGAGCTCATCTTCAACCAAATCTCCTAATGATTCGTTTGCTTGGGTAGAAGACGCCATTGATTCGACATCGTTTACTGTAAGTTTAAGACCCTCTCTGCATTCGTCAATTTTCATACCGGTCTGCCAAGCTGTTAAAAGTTTCACACTGTCTTTGCCTACTTGTTGACATTTATCTAACAATTCTAAAAATTAAACAAACAATAATATATATTAATTCTTGATATAAATAATTATTTAAAACTGACTAAGACATTTACTTTGAGCATCATTCAGGTTGGACTTTGTATTTGATACCGCTTTGCCAAAAACGATAAACATGGCAACATAATGAGCAAATCCTGCAACCTCATCTTTTCCCTTTTCAATGGTATTGACAAGTTTGTCTTTAACTAAAGATACGCATTCTATTTTGAAATTAAGGAAAAAAAAATTAATAAGTAGACACAATTGAAATGTAATTAGGCAATATACCTGGGGAACAAGTAGCTGAAGACATGGAGGGATCATCTAACATGTCACACGTGTGTTCAATAATTTTACGACAGCATTCTAAAAAAAAAATCATATTTATTATAAAATTATTGAAAATTGAAATATAAATTATGACTGTAAATAAATGCACCAATGTACTAACCAAACCAAAGAGCGTTGGTAGAAAATCGCAACTCCTCAGATTCCGAAAGTTTCGATTCTAAGTCGGATTTTAGAAGTTCAACATCGGCCAATTTTTGTTTTGCTTCAGAAACTTCAGTCTTTAAAAATTCAGTTGCCATTACAAGATCCTAGTAAATAATGTGCATACGTTAATATGTCGTTCCATTACACACATTTATATAAAACGTATAAGGATTTACATCATTTTGACGAGTAGTGGAATCAACTGTAGCTTGAAGCGCAATCAATTCCTCTTCAAACTTTATTCTTTGTGGTGCCATATTGAATTCAACAGTACGCATATTTGACAATTGCTTATCCACATCAGATTTCTATAAAATCATAATAAAAATTATTTTAATAATCTAACAAAACCAACTGAACACTAAGTATTTAATAATACATTTTTTATACAGACATAAATATTTTTATCCATTTTTTACTTACTACTTATTATTCACATATTTTACAATATTACTAAATTACATCCACAACCCATACAATTTGATAAAATTACACACTTAATACTAAATAATAAAATTTACAAATATATTCAATTTTGTTTAAATTTGAAAAATATTAATTAATAATTTTAAATAAAAGTCCTTAAAACATATTTTTCCAAATTAAAGATCATCAATATTTATAATTTTATCAAACTTTTGGATTACTATAACACCGAAATAATTATATTGTTTGTATCAATAACGGGACATTAATTTTAATAAACAATTTTTACCCTAATCCTTAATCCAACATAAACGTATATGAACACACGTAAAATTAATACCTTGACCTATATACTACTCATATACTCTTATAATTTAAACACATACACACTCCACATGAAAAATTCTCATATACATAAACATTACAATTTAATAACTATTTACTTGATTAATTTTTATACACATAAGTATGACGAATATTCATGATCCTAAACCAAAAAGTTACCTTAAATGTCTGCTTTGAATTTAGACATTAGCGAAATTAATTTATACAGCAATATCAGTGTATTAACAAAATACACCAAATGGCATTTATTAATATAAAAAACGTATACATCTAAGTAAAAAGTTTGGTATTTTCTGTGTAACAGTGTAGTTAAACTAAGATATTATTTATTATAGTGCACAAGACAAATATATAACAATTTAATGTTATATTTACAATACCGTATTATAATAAATACTATTATGAAAAAAATCTCAAGCGTTTTATTTTACAAATGCAATAGACATCAATCAACAAACAAAATTAAATGAATAATATAGCTAAATAATACAATATTATAACCATTAATATAGAAACATGAAAAAATAAAAATTTGTATCCTACAACAGAAATATATTGAAACAATGACTCCGTTACGTTTAAAGTTTATAATTCATTAATTTTTCAACTGATTAAAAAATATTTTTTTCAAACTGAGATTTAGAGAGACTAGAGATAAATAACAATATTAAAAAAATATAATGTTTTTATCTTTGTTCAATTCATAATATAAACGTTCTGTATAGTTGGCAGAATTATTTGCATACTTGAAAATTAATTTGGATTCGTACATAGCAGAAAAAGTTTAATTCGATTCTGAAAATCAAAGTTTAATCAATCTCTATTCTCTAGTGCAGTGGTGCAGAACCTGTGGTCACGACCTCCAAGGGAATTGCTAAAAACTTAACACCAAATGAAAAAGTAAAATAGTCTTGTACAGACAATGACTGTGGTCTGTGGTTGCAGCATATCTATTAAGCATTAGCTTCCAATAACAAATTTTATAAAATCTATTAAATGGCTTGGAGTTTAATTTTTTTGTTTCGTGAATAATATGGGTTATTGTCAAATTAATTTTATTGAACATAATCGATATTATTAGTGGAAATATTTCATAAAAAATAGTCACATATGAGCCATTATGTTAACAGTTTTAATCTACTTTACCACTATTATTACGGTAATACTTTATTAATTTATCGATATTAATAAATTTCTAATTAAATGACCTTTAACTAAAGTTGGTGATAATAGTGTTATTAAAACTAAAGTTCATAAGCTATTAGAAACTTCGTCAGATGTGAAAATCGGTCAATAATTATTTTGAAAAACAAATATCCGTCCAGATTGAACGTAGAAGCAGATTTAAAGAGTAATAGTTTCAAATATAAAACCTAATATAGAATCAATTATGTCTAAGATTTAACCACAAGTCTTTCATTAAATTATGTCATTTTATAATTTAAATTTTTGATTAATACATTAAAATTTTATTTTTATTATAATAATTAGATATTTACCAATGTTTATATGTATGTTTTAAATTAATTATTCAATTTAAAAAAATTGAAATTGCATAAAATTAACGATTTTACATATTTATTTAAGAATATGTATATATAATTTTAGTGGATGGTTGTCTTATTGAAATAAATAAATACATTTGGGGGGAGGGCGGAGGGGGTCGTGTATCAAAAAAGTTTGCGCCCCGCTGCTCTAATATAGTGCATAATAAAATAATATATGTGTATCATAGATTTTAAAGATCATTACAGTTTATAAACTATATGTGTACTGTCTATATACACATAATGCATGAAGCAATTTACATATTTGGCATGTACAGTTTAATTTAACATATATATTTTTAAATAATCTATTGTTGTTTACCAAGCACTACTACGTCCTCGACCAACAAACCATCATTATATTTAATTATTTGTTTTAAAAATTTAATAGAATAACTGGAAAACTATATTTTTACAACCTAATTTATTAAACAATTTAAAACTTAAAGCGCAATAATTGACCTACACCTTCCCAGTACCTTGCCCATCACGTAAAACACAATTATTGCTTACAATGGACAGTAACAAGGAATTGGCAGCCTGTGCAAATCTAGTCATTTTTTCTGATCCTTTCAGCGACTTATCGACGGCCGCTTTCTAAAAATTAGTTATTTAGCGCACCAAACTAAAAAAAGTAATATTACGTTATAAATAATAGTTTGATGACTGCTAATTACCTGTCTTAGCAATGTTATATGTTCTTCTCTCAATTTTGTATATACTTCTTTTAACTTGTTGAATTTTTCTTCCAACAATTTATATTTTTCTAAAAAAAAAGAAGATTTTTGTTATTACTTTTAAATCATTTTAAATACTAAATACCATTAAAATTATTAACAATCATTTAATATTATTATGACTTACTATCTAATTCTTCGAAATTACCCATAGAATTTGTTTGGTGTAGTAAATCATCTCTGATAAGTTTTTCTTGTGTTAATTCGCTGTCCTATGAAGTTTAATAGTAAATAAATAAAATAATTTTTGCTTTGTTCACTGTTATTAATCTTCAGTGACTCACATGGGATAAATATTTACTTTAGTCAGTTTAAATACAGTTATAAAATTTTACTTGAATTTTCCACACTTCTTACTACTATTATACAATAACGAATTTGAAGTTTCATATATAGTTTGGCAAAGTTTTACCCCGCGTAATAACTATATAGTCTGTTTGTATGAGCGTCATTAAAAGTTAAATACATACTTTTTTTGCTAATTCCATTTCTAATGTAGAAACTTGTTGTTTTAATCGAATTATTAATGACTGATGAGCATTCAATTCTCCGTGTAAATGTTGTATCATGTTATCTCTGCAAATGACATTAAAATTTTTTATAAGAACTTTAGATTACACAGGTTAATTTTTAATTAAACAGAACTAACTACTCTTTCGAAGATTATTGAAATTGATCGTTTATATTATAAAATTACACATAAATATTGTTATATTAAAATTAATTTAATGTACCTTTGGATTAATAGGTCAGGAGATAAAGATCGTTGACTTGTCTCACTGCTAGTAACACTGTTTCCCATTCCTAGATCTACGAGTTCACCAACCATACTCTCCGGCAGATCGTCATCGGGCAATACAATGGCAGCTTGAGTAACATAAGTAGATAATTCGGCTTGCACCAAGAAATTTGGAGGATGCTGATAAATAATAAAAATATTTATAAGATACACTTCGTAAATTATTGTGTTATTAAAGTTTTACCTCAGGCAGAAGTGGTATCTGTATGAGCGTCTTGAAGTATTGTAGATTAGACGACCCCAAGTAAAACTGACGCAAAATGTTGAATTGTCTTAAAAACCGTTTCCTATGGCCAGATAATAAATCGGGAGGAAGAGTGGCATGCATTTTAAACAGGATTTTAACACATAAATCATAGAGCTGTGCTGAATCGAGTATACAAGGCATCAAGGGAGCCAACCGGCACTGACCATGGCTAGTCATCGAATTTGACCGAGACATATCCAACGAGCCAAAAACTAAAAAAAAAAAATTAGATAAGCAAGTTCTGAAAGGTACAAAATGTGTACAAATGATGCTTACTCGCAGACTGAAGTCCTAAAATTTCATCGATATAATCAAACATCTCTACACACATTTGAAAATAATTATTAACATCGTTGTCACCAATTCTATTGAGACCTTCTTCGGACAAAACAAGATTGCCAGGAAAACCGGGGTTACGTCGATGGAAATCAAGTTTTGTAATTAGCAGCTGACAGTATTGTTGAATGAGTTTCCCATAACCATCTTTTAAATGAACCTTCCAAAATAAATAATCAAATTTATTTATTAGATTAATAATATATATATATATGTGTATACACTATATAGTATTGTATTGAACGTATAATATAATTGTTCAAACTGTACCCATAACTTTCCCAAGTCCTGTAAAAGTGTTTTGTGTCTTTGTGATGATGCCAAAACATTTGGATGGCCTTCTCGTAAAACCTTGTGTAATACATGGCAAAATTTCCATGCCACAATACGGTGTTCTTGTAATGGTAATTTGGTGACACATCGCCAAAAAACTTCACCGCTTTTCTCTTGAAACGTGCCTATTATAGCATCTAAAACGATTTGTGATAAGGAATTTAATGTACAAACTTTTACGTACTGTATTAAAGTATAAATATATTATTAAATTTGTTTAAATAATTCAAACAAAAGGATACTTCTGGTATGTTTCTCTTTTACGGGATTCTCCAACGTATTAATTGCTTTACTAATGCTCGCGGCCTAAAATAATAAATACAATAAAAATATGATAATCGACCATGTACAAGTCTATACTAATTAATGTTTTGTTAATCAAAAGTCAAAGCGCATTAGCACACACTATA
Source organism: Schlechtendalia chinensis (assembly GCA_019022885.1). Taxonomy (NCBI): domain Eukaryota; kingdom Metazoa; phylum Arthropoda; class Insecta; order Hemiptera; family Aphididae; genus Schlechtendalia; species Schlechtendalia chinensis. The sequence goes on from CM032341.1 coordinate 7,966,313, forward strand.
CACGGTAATATATGCAATCGGTACGTTAGAAATTACTTAATCAAACGATTAAATTGATTTTGATAAATCACCGTTATGGGTCTTGGACATGTGTTAGCCACGACTTATACGATTTAAAACGGGAAGTAAATCATTCATTATAGTGAAATGAGTGAAAACGGGTAAACGATAAAAAAATAGAAAAGGAAATAAACCTTTTACATATACAACGAAAACCTTACTAGAAATGCGTCCGTTCTCCCAGTTAAAAGGTGCGGTTATCGTTAGACACACCTCTACGAGAAGAAAAACGCCGTTCATCAACACGTTGAACACTTTCGACGGCAAATAATAAAACGCTACGACGGTGCGTCCGTTCGTCCGAACGGACGACGCCAAATTCGTTCTAACCTCAAGTTATCGTTGTGAAGCGTTCGTTACCGTCACCGTTATTGACCGGCGCGTCCATACGGAACAACGTTTTCGGCCGCCTACGCGGGGGCGCTCGGCACAACGGTACCACGGCTCACCTGAATCTTCTCGAAGTGTTCGCGTTCCTGGTCCAGGCTGGTCTTGCGGTTTTGCAACACCCTCGGCAACGACAGCGACGACATGGCGGCGCGATTCACCGACGTCCGCGGTACGGACGCGTCGCGCGATTATTAATCAATCGGCCCGTCGACACGCGCACCGTCATAATAACCCGGTCACGCACCGGACGTGGCGCCCCGCGAGATACGCGAACATATTGAAACGGACGGACGGACGGCACGACGACGACGTCACCGGGAGGGGGCCCCGGTTACGAGAGCTAACAACACGTCGTCTCACGTGACGTTCTGGCGACCGGCGGACGAGAAGCCTTTCGGTGAAAACGGCCGTGAGGGGCGCGCGGGGGGAAAACGCCATACGCACGCGCACGCACGCGTCACGGGCCCGATTTATTCCGCTTCATTCATAACGCGCGCGCTACTATCACCGCCGCCGCCGCCGCCGCGATTCCATTGATAGCGCCCGTGTGTCGGCGGCGAATAAAGAGAGCGGCGGGCCCGAAGCCCCGTTTCCACGGCCCCCTCCCTAACCTCCGCCGCCCCTTTTGGCACCGTCCGCCGGAGCGTGACGCGGCGGGAGGAGGGGCAACACTGCGGACGTTAACCCCGCTTGTGAGTGTTGTTATTATAACATGTTTCCACCACATGTCTTTTCAATTTTTTTTTTTTCATTTCCCTCCCCGAACGTTTCGCTATTTTTAGACGCTATCGACTCAAACGCGCGGCGTCCACGTATACGAACGGGAACCGACGTCGGTTCGTTCCGTCTGGTGCCGTTTTGTAGCGTACGGTGAATAGCGTTTCCGGGATGAGTCCGACGAAGTCGTGACCACGTGTGAATTCGATTGAACACAAAGCGCTTTGTCGCGTTTGCGTGCGAGCGACGTCGCCGCCCGATATGGCCGTGTTTAAAACGGTCCGTCCGCAGAAGGGTACCACCACCACTAAACCAGTGGCGTACCCGCGAAACGTTTTTCGTGTCCGTGGTGGTGGGGGGGGGGAGGGAGTGCAAAATATTAAATACCTCGTTATAAAATCGTCGAAACGTAATTGTCCGATAGATACTAATAGTTAAATAATATTGAATGACAAAAATACAATATCGGTTTTAAATTTTAAACGATTCAGATAGATAACATCGGCTGTCGTCTGTCTTAAAGGTTTGAAAACGTCGATAATATTGTTATTGATAACGTCCCTAATGTGATCATAACCATTATTCCTAATATCAATTTGGTCAAATTATGATATTTATGAGTTCAAAAATCTATAACTGAATATCCACACGATTATATTGTGGAAAACAAATTAACACAGTGAAATATGCATTCAACAAAAGAGTAAATAGCTTCTTGGGGGGTGGGGAGAGGGTAAATACTCCTGTTGCACCCCCTCCCATAGAGTACGCCACTGGCCACTACCCGTACACGACGTGAACTCTATGGAGACCATTTACGAACGCGAGATTTAAAAATTCGATCGGACATTTCGAAATGTTCGAAAAATCAAAAAATAAACAATTAAGAATTGTGCCGGCGAAACAGTTTACTAGTGTTAGGCCGAGATGTCTAAACTATTCGTGAAAAAATATATCGATGACACTTTATGTGCATGATATGCGAGTGGGTGAGACAGTAGTAGGTTTATCGAATTTTTGAAAAATATATAACGTACACCATTGTAATGACCATAGAATACGGATAATAGATCTTACCGTGTTACACACTTTATACCTTAAATTAATGTCTAACAAAGCCTTATTGATATGGTTGCAATCTCATGGCTAGTTGTCGACATGTCGCAGTGTTGTTTACGAGAGTTTGCGTTCGTCACGGGTTCTCGTAAATATTTGATTTTTTTTTCGCAAACGATTTGACAAAAAATAAATCTTGTTTTTTACCAATTAGTTTCTGCTCGAAGTCTTTGAACACGTGTATCCATAGACTGTACGTAATATACGTTTCGAACGAAAACGTTTTGCTGTTTCAACAATAAAACAATTCTCATTTCGTGGACGAAAAATACGATTTGTCTACATTTGTACATATTTTATTAAGTCACGTTATGAACGTTTTACGCGTGTTATCTATTATTGACTATTGTGTTATACTGTTCGTTCGAAACGCATAAAACGTAATCGTTTTATAACGTATTTCCCATTATTGCTACGTTTACAGTATACGTAATATAGATAGGCATTACGCATACAGTCGTGTGAGTCGTACTTGCAACGAACGAGTAATTTCTATTAACAGTTGATAATGCATTTTTTTAATTTTTGTTGCTATGTAATGTACATTGTCATATAGAACGACAAAAACGGTATAAAAAAAAAAAAGATCGACGATTTAAAACAACCATACGAGGAAACGAGCTTTGAACGGACGCTTGTCCTTGAAAATGTAAACACGCGCGCGCTGCAAATACCGCACGCTGGCCTTTTTTCCCGTTCCGCCACAAAAAAAAAATTACAACGGCGGCAAATTGCGGTGCGCGTCAGCGATCAGTCGACTAACCCGACGTACGGGGGACTTGTACGATTCGATTCGTAAAGCGGACTCGATGTGATTATCACGTGAGTAGCGCGACCGGAAATATCCCTTGGTGATGGTGGGAGAGTGGCAGGGAGAGGTCCAAAATTATATTGCAAAACATGTAATCGTGTAAATAATAAATTTGTTTTTTATTCGTGCAATCGTATAAACAACAAAATGTAAAATTTGAACAAAACAAACTATAAGATCCAAACGACGTTTCGAAGTCGCTAAACGATGTATTATTTCATCGGATTTTACACTAATGTCATAGTGGATATTGGGAGCAGCTAATCCATTCAATCTCGATTCGGATGTAGATTATTTTTCAAATAACTCTTAATGCGTTTGAACGTAGAAAACGAGCTTTCAGCTTCGGCAAGATGTGACGGGAAGCGTGATCAGTATTATTTGCAAGAGTTCAAAAACGTTTGGCGATGAATCGGAATTGCGTTTATTTAAGATGTCGACGGCATTTTTTAGCTGAATGTTGCTATCATCTATTTTTCACTGTAAAACATAATTTAGTCGATAATTAAAATTACCTTACACAATTTTTCACTTTATTTTTCACAAATACTCATGGGGGGGCGGCCTCCCCTTGGTTGCGCCACGTGTTACGTTTCGAATTTTTTATGCCGAGCGTACTCCACTACACAGGTTACGTAAAAAATACTCGTGGGCGCCGACCGTGGCCGGTCGATTTCGACCTTGCGGATTTCGGCCAGAATTTTGTTTATCCAAACAAAAACCGAACCAAAAATAATTTACCTATTTCGAGCGAACATCCTCCACCCACCCGACGATATTTTTTCTCGTTTCGCGTGTCTGTCATGCCATGCCCCCCCCCCCGCTATTTTATTTGATATTAGTTTAAACCGGCGATACAATTTCTTTTAAACGTCAAATAATTTTCTTTTTACGTGTGATAATAAAACAATCGATTATTATTTCTACTAATCCCGTCCGGACACAGTCACACGCCTATAGATAACCGTATCCGCGGAGGAAACAACTTTTATTGAACAGCTGTTGTAACGTATGCGAATTTGTACTCCCGACTCCGTGATCTGTGATTTATAATTTTTAGTTTTTATAACCGAGAGTAAATTTAAAAAAAACAAATAAAATCAGGATGTACATTTTTTGACGGCTCCCCCCACCCCACAAAATATTTTTCTGCTGGCGGCCTTGTCGTTGCGCGCCGCACGGTGTCGCGAACTCGCGCGCGTGTTAAAACGATCACCTTTGTGCTTGTCCCTTCCACCAATATACACGCCGGCTCTGCTTACTTACGATTTATAAATATCGCATCCAGCAAGTCCCGTTCGTTTCGGTTGCCGTGCTGCGGGCGTGGACAAAAACTCGTTCTATTTTGTGCGATTTGACGAAGAAAACGAAGAAGATTTTTGACGAGACTGACGTGACTTTGTTCGTTCGTCTATTTCCGATTTTCCAAAATGTGTGTTTAAACGCGTACCCAATTGGTTCGACAAAAAGGAATTTATTATTTTTATAGCTCTCGGTTATAGAACTAACGAAATTCGATAAATACAATTTTTTTTTTTGTATAAATAAATATATATATCCAGTTGAATCGAGGTGGGAAGAGTACCTCTTTTTTTCAACGTACCCCTTCTAATTTTTTTTAACGGGACGCCACTCACAAGTCAATAAGACATATATATCTTATACATATATATATATGAAACAAAGTCCATAAGTATTTTTATTTTATAAAATAAAAAAAACATTATGAGTCGTATATAATGTGTTTATTTACCGAATTCGCCCGCGTGTTGTACGACCAGTTTTTTGGGACGACGCGCGTTAGGTTCTTTTTGTCTCGACAATCACGTTAGGGCCGTTTGGCATTCCGGGCAATTCGTCGGCTGCAACGTGTTTAAAATGTCCAAAACAGATGCTCGTTGGCAGGATGTGAGAGGGCGGAGTACTCTACACATCTCAAAGAATGCTTAAACGTCTTTTGTTGTAGTGAAACGTCGAAACACGTCGTCGGCCGACTGACTGTTGGAAGAAAAACACGCAAGACGCGCGTATCCCACGTACCACCAGGTGCGAATTCAGATTTGTATTACGGTGGAGGGGGGAGAGGGGCAAATATTACGGCACATTAAAATTACGTACACTAAACTGGACTAATTATTGTCTAATTATATTTTACGGTAAAAAAATAGTTGACGGTAACATCATTCGACTAAAAAATTCCATCGACATTTTACATAAATACAATTCAGATTATTAACGGACTAAGCCCCCCCCCAAAAAAAAAGTTTTAAACGGAGGTCTTAGCCCCCCAGGCTCTTATAAATATAAAGTGCGTAATAACTGTAAAAATTGTAAAATGTATTTTAAAAAACTAAAGTATTTTGTGGTGAAAATTAAATTCGTACAATTTTATAAAACTTACCGCCAGATAATTTGGGACGATCATCAATATCAAAGCGCGGCGTTTGTTTGTCAATAGTGTTCGATGAAAATACGTAATGAATTTTCTATTTTTAGCTTATTATTTTTATTTACGCATATTTAACTGGGTTTTTACAGTCGACATCTCGACAGTCGATAATCACCGTAATAGGCGAACGTTTCTCAAACGAGTATCGAACGAGGCGCGCGCGTGAGACCTTGTTGAACACGGTGTTCCATGTTTGCACTGGTTGTATTTCAGTATTTTGTGGTTTTTGTAGGATTTTTTATAAACAATTTTAACAGTGTGTATTTATTTTATCATAACTGCAAATGCAATCGTTATAATTATGTATAAAAAATTATCAGACATTTTTAACGTAATTGTGGGTTCGCGTTTTGTACAAAAATCAAGGTCCGACACCGACCCAGACAATCATGTACAGCTTCGGTTGAATGTACTGCCATACGTGTCGATTTGGAACCTGAAACTTGGTGATCTAGGAACTTTACTGACTGGCCCGGCTTGACCAGTTTTTGAGGGCAAGTATAAAACTAAATTTTATTTAATACAATATATTTAAAAATACTTGCTAAATAAATTGAATTATAGTTGGTTTTGTGTCTTTTGAGCCTATAATCACTGGTACGTTTTTATTGTTAATTTTTCAAACAGTATTCAATTTAGTATATATCTAACTTCGAAATACGAATTCTCATTTAAAAAAAGAACATAACACGAGTATATAACTCATTTATTACTAAGAATAGTGCTTTTCAAACTTTATTGTCATGGAGACCTCTTCAATTGAATGTAAAACTGTCAATGCCCTCCCTAAGTTTTAGAATTATATTTTTGCTCAAAAAGTTACTAATAACGTAAAAAAAAAAGTCGTTAACACTAAGCTAACTAAGCATATGGTGGCCATAATAATAAGAAATTATTTTTTCTTAACTATATACTAAAATTTTATTGTTGAACACATACTAATTCACACAGATTAAATTATTAAATTATATAGTATATACATAAATGTTGTTTAAAATACTTTTGAAAAACTTTATAATAGTATTAAACATTAAATATGTATAAATACAAATAAATTGGTAATAACTATAAAACTATAAAAAAAATATACAGTACAAATGTTGAAAATTAATGTGATTTTGCATAATATATTACTGTCCGGTGTAATATTTGAAATAGTGATGCGCAAGTTTGTTTCTAAAGTCTGTTGTGAAAGGCATGATCTATGTTTGTTTATTATTATTTGAAGTTGTAAAAATGCAGTTCGCAGAGATATGTCAATGCAAAAAGAATTAATGGATACTCTTGCTGTCGTCTTAAAAAAAATTCAGTTAGTTTTTTTCATAAATGCTTAAGGTTTTAAGAAAATAGTTAAAATAAAATAAATATATCAAAATATTTCACAACCTTCCAGTAATATACTCACGGCTTCCTAGGAGGCCACGGCTTCCAATTTCAGAAGCACTTAGCACACACCAATAACATTATTTCGGTACAAATAAGTTAAATTTCCAAAAATAGAAAAAATGAGAGTCTTAATCAAGTGACTATATTACTTATTAGCATAATATAATAGTAAAACTCGTATAACCCGTATTTAATCGAAAATAACATATGTGAAGTGTTTAGAAAACTATATTTAATTTTAATATAAAATACAAGAATACTTTCTATATGATATTCTAAACAATTTAGAGCAAGATGTATATAATACATAAATATGAAAAATTTTTGCTTTTATTTTGTTGAAAGGCAAAAATGGATTAAACTTAAAAATACTTAATATTTAATAATATAATATGTTACATGACTGAATAAAATAATAGTCGTAAATGATGAGAAATAAAAGAAATGATAACTTGCTTAGGACATCATCATTTAATCATTGTTTACAATAAAGACAATTTTGGAATCCACCAGCATTCTGCTACCTGTTTTAGAAGACCAGGTGGCATCGTTGAATCTTTTTTTGAGTCAGAAACTTGCAAGCATAGAGTTTGTAAACTGATAGGCAATGAACGACAGTATTTCACCGTAAATCGAGTTCGGCAAGCAGTGGAACACACCATAGGGTAGAGTAGATGTTCGTTATTGAGTTTTTCAAAAGCTACACCTATAAGATGAATAATTTCGTTAATCGCATGATTTAGCAATATAATTAATTACTTACCCAATGGATGTCGGTTATGGAAAAACTCCAATGTACCCCGCCACATATCCAATCGCACACCGATCAACGCTTTGTTCTTGTCGAACCTCAAACCGTACGCGGATGTTTTCCCATTGTGATGTTTAACACCTATAGAATTTTAGTTTTAAAACTAAAATGAATGCAAACAGGAATTTAAAACAACCGAGTAAAAGATATTATAAACTTACCCATATAAGAATAACCCCACGATTTGTTATCCGATCCTATTAAACTACAATATTCGTCTTCAGAGCTTTTTAGGTCGAAATCTTTTGTGCCAACACCAACTATCTATAAACATAAAACACACGTGTAGTAATTGTGCGTGTAAACTGTATACGAACATATCTGTTATAAAAAAAATTAAATTAAAAAGACAATGCGTATAGCGATTACGTTACCATGTCGGTGGCCGTATGAGAACCACCATTTACTTCGATCTCCCAATAATAGATTTGACCGGGCACAAGTGGCATGTCGCCGCGTACCGCTCCGGTACCTCGACTAGAGTTTGGATGAAATATTATGTCGAACGTATCGTTGGCCATGTTCACGTTGGCGGTCGCTTCCAACGGGTCCCATCCCCATTCCAAGTCTAGCCGGTCACAAATTCACAACGTTCAATTGCAATAGGTTTTCATGAGTCTTAAGACTATTTATATATATATACATCGGTGCGACACTTACCTGTTGGACATACCGTCGACGGGTTTTGGATTTCCTTGGACAGTCTGTAACTCGAGCGATTCATGGTCACGGACGTTGGACTCGCGTTCAACACGGTCGACAAAAACTTCAAAAGCCCACAGTAAAAACGCAACAACACGACACGGTCGCCACGATAATAACGTTATCCGTATCAATGCCAGCGATGTTATTACCGACCGAACCGAACAACTGGTAGACGGACCCCCTCCCACCCCTCGCCAACACCAACTGTTTTTTCTAGAATGTTCTACGTCTCGGGAACGAACGAACGAAGACCGGTGGGTAGATGGCGCCAACCGTCGCTAGACGATAATATGATTTATAGAACAAAATATGATTCCGACAAGGGGGGAGGGGGGCTCGGTCGCTTTTTTTTTTTACTTTTCCACGTCGTCGTCGCGCCGGTGGATTTTCGATATTCTGTTCGAAATCTATTCCCGCGGAAAAAAAAAACCTAGAAAAACGTCTCGTCTGGCTTTCGCGTTTGAGACGTCTCGTTTTTCCGAATGTTCGGACATTAATTCGACCCAACGCGCGCGCGAACAACAGTGTACGGGGACGCACGCCGATAACCACCTTTTAAATCGCTCAAATGCCAAAAATTGCCTATCCGATACTCCTTAGAAAACGCGCGTTTCCGATCCGCTCAAAAACAAAAAAAAAACGTAACGAGCCGCTAACGATCGTCGGCGCGGTCGGTTCGAGTCGGTATACGTTTATTGTCGAGTTTAATTGTATTTTCAAAGCCTAAATTTAATAAATAAATAAACGTATAAACGTAAATAACCAAAAAAAAAAAATTCTAATGAATCTGATAATAATTGTCATCAGTACGTCGGCACGTACTCAAAACGTTCGGTGTTGTATTGTACGGTTATTTACACATTCAATGTTTATGTTATATTAAACCGTGTTACACCGTGTTTGTGGAACGCCGGCTAAAGCGAAACGAAAATTTAACAAACAAACAAACAAATTCCGTGCGTTTATTCAAAAAAAAAAAAAAAAGAAGAAAAGTTCCGATTTTCATAAAACACCCGTCAAAACGCGTTGTGTTCTGCGGCGCGCGTATGCAACGAAAGCCGATTATTTCTATTCTGTAAAAAGTCACGCGGCAATTCATTTCGCTGCGTCGTCGTGTCAATATAAACCTTTTTTTTACATCGATCGTACGCGTCGAAGAAAACCCACGCCGGAATCGTACGGACCCGCGTGCGACTCGCGTCAAACGTTTTATGCGTTTATGTGCGGCGGCTCGAGACGTTTATTGTTTGATTGTACTCGTGACGCCGCTACGCCGGGCAAACAATTGTTAACACGTTTTGTAAGCGGCGCGCGCTGTCGACCGCACACCGCGTGCATAACGGTCGTGTTAGCTGGCGTGATCGAGAAGCGGCCCGGTGAGAGAATTCGTCCCGGTCGCCGGGGATCCGATCGACACACACGCCTCGTGATCGACGAACGTCGTTGCGGACGGTTTCGCGATCGTTTTGCGAACGGGGGGGGGTTTTTGCGGCACGTCGTCTCACGAACACCGAATTGTGTGTGGTTTGTAAACGCTCTTCTCGGCTGGTTTGCCCAGCCGGCGGGTCAGAACGACGGTATAGTGCGACGGTATAAGCACGACGTGCTTGACGTTTAGATCAAAAACCGTTTTGAAGTCGATCGTTTAATAACAACAAATGGATTGCCGGCGACGATTCGGCCGTGTACGGCGGTGCATTCATCCCGACGTTCAGACGTAAACACCTGTTGCCGCGGCGTTCGCCGAATAACTCGCCATAACATTTTCGATATTGACCGAGTTGGTTCCTGTTGTTATTTGCATATTACAAATCGTTTGACGTTAATGTTGCGCTGTGATACGTATGAAATCAGACTTGTAAGTGGGGTGGGGGAAATACACGCACTACGTTTACGGATACATAACAACTGCTAAAGTTAATATTTTTTTTTTTTTTTATCGTGAAAACTGCAAACATAGACGCGATATTTGAATGTATATGAATTGCGCAGACCTGGGGAAAATACTTTGGAAAAGTATTCAGAATATGTATTCGAATACTTTTAGAATGCTTTTTATTTTTACCAGTTTTCAATAATACCAATATCAAAAATATAGTAATTATTATTGTTCAATCGAATCAACACAATAAATTGATAATACCAATTGGTTATAAAACGTAACACAGTGAAATCAAATATAGTTTATTATTTGAACGAGGCTGTGCCGAAACACCAAATATAACAAGATTATTGATAAAATAATTGATGTTGTTTGAAATACCTACTGTTGCCATTCGCTACTTGTATTTCTTTTTGAGATTATTATTTTTTGTAAAACCTAATAGAAGCTTTTTATACTCTCAATGACTTAAAGTCAACGATATTCAACTTTACGTTCTAAATACTAAAAAAAAAAAAAACAATTTTCGTCTTACAATAAAATAATATTAATAATAATATATCAACAAACATAATAGACACGTTAAAGCTGTTCATCTCATCAAAAACAAACGGATGTTAAAATTAATATGAATTTAACCGAATCGCGTACAAAGCGTTGAGAATGTGGTCGGGGTGCCGGTTTGTCCATACCGAACCGAGTATCAAATAAATAAATTGTCGAAACGTATTGACCCGTCTCGACCTGGCCGCGTGCAAATAAACACGCGATCGATCGCGCGCGCCAAACTTCGTTCGGGCACGTGGTAAATAAACGCTACGGGGTTCGATCGTCTCGGAAATGCGCGGCAAAACGAAATGTTCTAGTTGGAACCGGCTGTCGACGAACGTATGTTTTATTTACTATTATATTATGTTGAGTATATGTAGTACGTTATTAACACGACGGCCTACGTGACATCGTGTCCGTCCGACGACAGGACGGCTTTGGTCGGCGAATTCCAAAGGCGCTTGTGACGGGGACTATGGACGGGGGCTATGGCTGCAGAGGTTAGTCGTGGCTGACCAACTATCATATACGGAGCATGTTATTATTTTGATTTCGTTTTTCAATTTCCATTACGGTACCAGCCGGAACATAACAGGACAGATATGTCCGTAATGATTGACACTGCTTATAAATCAGCATTGAAATAACACGTATTATAACTTACAAGATATACATATAAATAAAACAACAACAATGATAACTAAACAGTGAGAATCTACTTAATATTTTACCGTCCCGCGAACGGTACTCATCGCCAAGCTTAGCTGTGTAAAAACGATTTATAATTCACTTATACCGTTATATTATACGTGGTATTTTCGTCATGAAACGCTTAGGAATGTCATGTTTTGTATGTCTGTGTGCGCATCGCGTGGACGTGTGTTTAGGATTTTGAATATGTGGCACAAATTCTAATTCGAAAGTTTTTGATTCACAATTTAAAAGTGAATTTTTGTGTTTCAACCGTTTCGATATGACTACGAAACGAAATTACAGACTTTAAACGTGTCAAGATATTGTTGTTGCGCTGTTTTGTAGCAAAACCCAAATAACATTACTTTTATCTTTATTTTGTCGATATTCGTTAAATTTAAATCTAACGGTAAACATGCGTGTTTTTTTATACGTCTGGTTTCAAAAATATTTATGTATATTACGACTATAATTGAATCTTACTAATCGAGTCATAAATGCATTTCAACTGTTCAGTTTATTTCCTGTTTCCACGATTAGTCGTGACTGTTTAAGTTTAAGTATGTTTATGTGATGCGATCTATTATTTAGGATTGAACAATTACGGATATATTACACGAAATAAAAAAAAAATAATAATAAAAAATCCGTATTGTAAGTTTCCATAAGTGTACGTATAATTGCTCTTAGTTCTTGCGCTTCTCCTCGGAAGCGAGTTCAACGCTCTCGGTGTTTGGTTAATTGCAGGTGTCTCATGGTAGCTATAATAAACGTAAAATCGTCTGAAAAATGTGATATATATATATTTTATAAACTGAATAACGGGGGCCCGTGCACCGCGTGGGACCTCTGTAAGCGCTGGACTCCGTGTGCGCCCATCCCACTTTAGTTTTTTGATTCCTCGTATAGTTACGTCACTGATTATAAACGTTGTTAGACGAAACAAAGAGACGTTTCGATATTTTTGTTGAAAAACGTACGTGTCATTGTATTAAATTTATTGTGGCCCGTAAGTATAACGTATACAAATACCATTAGGTATGCGACTCCAGTATAATAATATAATATATATACATTTATGTAAAAACGATTCCGGTGAATAAAAGTCGATTTGTCACGATTATGACTGTATTACCGACTCCGTTGTACGTGTATACGTATATATATATTTATATATTTAAAGCGACTCCTATATTCGCTTCCAGTCGCCTGTTATATTTTTTCGGTATATCACTGGGCGGCGGAACCACCTCCATACAATCGATATAAATAGTTAGGCACGTTGTTGTGCTTTTGTTCGTTGTTTAATTTACGGGCGGGTCCGAAATATCGCGCGTTCTTATTGTTGTTGTCACGAAACAACTACATTGTTGTACCGTGGAAACGGGAAGTTCAGATGAATAATTTACCCGTTCAAGCAATCGATCTGTTGTGTAATGGGTCGTGTTGTAGGCTGCTGTAGGTATAGTCGAGCGACCGTCGACCGGGAACTAGGAGAACGTGCGGTTTTATAGTTGTTTTGTTTCTCGCCGTTAACGAGCTTATGACACGTATGTAACTTCGCGTGTGCCTTCCGGACGTAATTCGTACGGACGTCCGCAGACCGATCCCGTCCGATGGTTTGAAAAACACGTGAACACGAAACGTCGCAGGATATCGGCGTAGGACCCAACGCCATCAAGCATAATGCGCGTAATGTGGCACACTCGTCCCGTGAATCGACCATCGCTAGGTTCGTGATCTTCCGGGCGTCGAAGAATTTATCAGTTACACCAACAGACGTGTGTTTCGCTCGATTTTTGTTTATAATTACTAATTTTATCACCCTAATGAGTCATAATAAAAAAACATTAACAGTTCTACGTCGTAATATATTAGACTAAACGTTAGAAATACAATGTTATATACACGATAGAACTTCGATAACTCGAAGAAATGTCTTTGCGCTTGCATTTCAATATTGGATTTGTGGGAACGATTTTCTCGATAATTCGAATTTCTCGTTAAGTCCAAGTCATTTGAGTTGACTTATGGCTTATATAATCGAAAATTACTGGAATAATATAGTACTTAGAACGGTTATCTATAACGATAACGTAGATATATAACGTGTGCATGTACATAAATAACGATTTAAATGATGTTTATCTACTGTACATTATTTAATAAATTTATGTTTCGGTCGAAACATAATCGATAAAACAATAAAAAATGACCGATTTCTTTTAAAAACAATTTATTTTATTATTATTATTATTATTACAGAATACTTGTTTGAAAATATTAATGTGTTCATATATGTGAATCTAAGTACACACATATATTTAGGACAATGTAAGTAAATAAACAAAATCAAAAATAAAGTCTTCGTGTTGTCTAATAAAATATGTACACACAATTTTTTCTATAACTCGAATATATTTTTTTTTTTTTCGTTCCCGACCGATTCGAGTTATCGACGTTACACGATATCGTTAAATTCATATATATATATATGTATAATGTATATTCACTGATTTATTATCACAAAAACAAATGCCGACCTTTTAAAAGACAATTAATCTACAATTTCCTCCGATTCGGATACAAGTTAACCACCCATTATGTTTGCACGTCTTGTTCGATTCTGTCGAAACGTTTCAGCCGTAACCAGACAGTATGTAAAACGGAAATAATACGCTCTCGGTTTGCGGTTTGATCGGAAATTCGGTAAGATTGCATCAGAGTACTTCCTGCTCGTGTTTCGTAATTTGTCCAGCTAGGTAGGTATGTATAATTACGTATAGCGTTTTTCGTCGATAAAATTGTTTTTCAGCACACTTTAAATAACGTATATAATACTATCTACAAGCTATTTGAGTAACGTTATATTTTATATAATAACAAAGTCAAACATTTTTATTTTTTGTACATATGCTGTTTAGTATATTTTCGACCTTGAGAACTTATACTGTCTTAACCTTAAGCGTGAAATTGTCGTTTAAGTAGTATATGATTATCGATATCCTCTCCCGAGTTCCGGTCTTCGGGTAAAAAGTTGAGCGTAAACGTGCGGTTTGTTCCAAGTTCGGTTTTGACGATTTCGACCTTCGTATTCTCATACTATATTGTGTTTGATATACAATATATTGTGGCATTGATTTCGTCTACATATAAATAAACACAACGGATACCATTTAAGGAGACGAACTTTGCGAACGTTAATAATATATATTTTTTTTTTTTTTGTACGTATATTACGATTTGTTCGATACTCGGTCGTGTTATACATAGCGTCCGATAATCGTTAACGTGAAATTGTTTGCTCGTTTAAGTTCGCCGGAGAAAAAAAAAACCTTACGTCTATATTATACTTCATATTATTTTATATATTATTTCGGCGAAATCAAGTAGGAAAAATATATAATATCTTACGAACAGTTTTTTGTTTTTGTTTTCGTCCGCAACACATATGTATATACATACAGTGGATATTTAAATCGCGTGTCCTATTTATCCACTTATTTTTCAACTAAAATGTCGTCGTACCACTTTTGTACAATTAAAACAACGATTTTCCGTTTTATTTTTTTCTTTCATTTTTACGCTAATTAATATATTCACGTTAGATTATAGATTCGTTTTCGAGATAATCGTTGACTTATAAACTATAGAAATGTACTATAATTAATCAATTTATTAACCTATTAACGTAATTAGTGACTGTAAATATAAAATAACTATATATATATTTAAAGAAAAAAAACCAGAATATAATTTACAATTATATATTTTATAATTAATAAACAATTATCATTCCGTATATTTCGAATTCTTCGTATAAAATTGAACGTATTTACTAATAATTATATTTGAAATAACACGTGTGCTGCATTTTTTGTATATAATTTAAAAACAAAGATTGTTAGTTATTTTCAACCGATTAATTTACGACTAACATAGTTTTATTAATGCGTTTTAGTATGAATAGTATTTCTATTTTGCATACTTACCGAAGAGTTGCTTAATCATTTAATTGTTGAAAACCAAATTAAAATTGTTGGGTTTTTTTTATTTTTTAATTAACGTCATCGTAGATATAAATTAAAATGTACGTTTTAATGGTTTTAGACTATATGGCTATATAATGGTATCGATTCTTAAAATTTGTGTATCGGCACTTTTGTCCCCATTCACTTTATTGCACGTGATATTTCATGTGGAAGATGATATTTTTCGTGCCCGCGACGATTCAATTAAAAAAACTTTTCGTAAGAAACTACGCAATATACCTGAAATGCAGTGTATATAAGAGTGGTCGTCGATTTTATTTATGTGCTTTCCGCGCCATGCATGCACTACTGGAAAGATTTCGATGACTAATGTGCTGATACGATAAAAAACGAGTAGTAAAATTTTTGTAAAAAAAAAAAAAAAACAATATATAAATTGTTATGATACGCTTTAGCACTTGAATACTGGCGTCTGGCACTTGAATAATACCTCGTCCTCCTGTTAAAAGCCACATTTACGTTTATATTAAAAGTCGAACGGATCCCGCGCGCGCGTATAAAACAATTGGAGTGAATTCATTTAAGTTTTCGGATTATTTACGTGTCGGAAATTCCACGTTTACGATTATTCAAACATCGTCTGCGTTACAGTGCAAAACGTAATTATTTTCTACCGTTCAGTTGGTAAAATATTTTATTTTACAAAAGTCTTTAAATACCTTTCTTTTTCAACCGTGACACGTTTTAAGTTTTTTTTCATTTTACAAAAAATAAATTCTGTTTTGTTTTTTTTTGCTTTTCAAAAATACTGTGAAAAACTTTAAGTACAGATTTGTATACGGCGATCGCATTGTGTATGCGACTGGATACAAATTGCACGTATCTGAGACGAAACGATATCATACACGTGTGATTTAGAAAAAACAAATATACTAGAACGTATTCGATATTTGGCGATATAAATTTACAATGTCGGGAAAAACTGATTGTCTTTCTCTCCTGTCGTATACACACGTGATAAACAACGTGGTGGTCGATTTGTACTTCTTAGCGAGTAGGGAGTGGACATCGCGGATTCAATTGATTTGAACGCGACCGATAACCCGGGGACGAGTCATTTTGTGATATTTTGCTGCCTACAGACGGCACAGCTAACGCGTCACGTTATCAATAATATTACCGTGTCGTACGGTGTTGTTATTGTTTATTATTGGTTTTCGGACTGACTTAAGAAAATAACAGCCGGACGTTGAAATACGCTTCTGAAAGGTTAGACGGTGCCGGTGCTATTGTGCGAAACACGAATGACTATGATGCGATATATATTTCACGGGTATTGGTGCTGGTGGACTGACGTATGCACGTAGGCCATTTCAGTGTGTTCGCACCTCCGTAAACGCGTTCGTACGTCATTATTATTATTATTATGTACGTAATATTCGTATTGAAATCTCGTCGTGTGACGTTTATTTTCTTTCTTTTTTTTTTGTTACGCTAAAACGACCTTGACCCGGCGCGTTCGTCGTCCTTCGGTACTTATATATACCTCGGCCGGTCGAACTTTGGCGATACGAACACGACGACGACTCGACATCTCATATGCACGTGTACGACGGCTCGGAACAAATTCATTATTGTCATCGTTACGGTATGCAATACACAGTTTACGGATATGCGATTATTAGGAGGTACGTAGTGAATCGATCGGCGGAGGCATTGTGGACGACGCTGTGCGGCAAGTCGACGACGTTTGCGGTTACAAGTTCAATTTCTTCCGGTACTCTATAGAACAGACGAACAGAAACAAATACGTTTTTTTTTTTTTTACATATAACCGTCAATGTGTTCTACACAGTCTTCAAGTGACGTGGGGAAAACATACGGTGTGTGTGTGTAAACCTGTGACACTTGTTGCCCTCTCTCCCATACACCACGGGCGCAACAACCGACCGATCGTTTCGTACGAAAACAATTATCGGAATTGTCGAGCCGTGTGAACGCGAAAAGAAGAATATATTTTCGAAAATTGTCAACGCAGAACACGTTTCCAGTAAATGGACCGACAAAATACGGACAGGTCCATTACGAACACACGCGTCCCCGGGCGGGGGCAGTCAGGCGATGACGGTATACCTTGCACGCGTTTCGCCTGATCGGGACGGGCCTCGAGCGTGGTCGCCAGTAGGTCCTCGGCCTCTCGCGTTTTGCCCAGCCCGCACAGCGCTTCCGCTTTGTACAGAACGGCGTTCACGGAACGTTCGTTCAGCAGCAGCGCGCGATCGCAATCGTCCGCGGCTTCGTCCATCAGACCCAAGTTGATCTTGGCCAGCGCCCGGTTCGTGTACAGCACGCAGCTGTCCTTCCGCACGTCCACGGCCTGCGGCGATCAACGACGTACGTAAACGGTTTTTGGCGCATTGCAACTACGGGGGGAGTTGGGTTTAGGTTTGTTGCCCGTAATCCCGCACGTTACTACACGACGCGCCATTCGCTGTTTTCGCTTAAGGTGTCCGCGACAACCGATCGCAGCGCGCGCGCGTATTGTGTCAGTAATCATAACACGGTATTATTATTATTATTTTTTTGTTTTTAATTCCAAATAAAATTTATAAATATTGAAAACTTTGTGATATAAAGAAGCGTTGGCGTGTTTTTTTTTTTTAAATATTTTTACTTGTTTCAAATAAAAACACTACAATTTCTATTGTTATTATTTTATGTTGGACAAACTAGGAAAATACTTTATATTATACTCATAATTTACAATTGTTTATTTATTATTACTGTTTTGTTTATTTTTTTGTCGAATTTTCAGTAGTGATCCAAACAACTTTTTCCGTATACATACGTTTGAATAACCGTTAAAAAAAAAAAAAACGATATTTTATATCGGAAGAAATATTGAATGAGAGAACTTGCTGATAATGTTTTTTTTTTTTTCTATACACACAATCACAACTTGTCGCATTTGCTTTGAGATTTTTTACGCCATTCACAATATTATTAGAGTAAATAAATCATTTGTTTTCTTAACGTTATTGAATCGACGAGTAATTGTTCATTATTGTTTATTTTTTTTTATGTCACTACTCGTACCGGTTTTTTTTTTTTTAAATTTTAACGCTTATATATATATATA
Source organism: Schlechtendalia chinensis (assembly GCA_019022885.1). Taxonomy (NCBI): domain Eukaryota; kingdom Metazoa; phylum Arthropoda; class Insecta; order Hemiptera; family Aphididae; genus Schlechtendalia; species Schlechtendalia chinensis. The sequence continues at coordinate 7,985,013 of CM032341.1, forward strand.
TATACGATTGGCAAAGAAGCAAATTGTGGATGCGCAATTGAAGAAAAAATGCGAGTTCACATACAGTTTATTGAACTCGTCGTGGGATCGTTAATATATTTGTTTTTTTTTTTGTACAGAACTTCCTACGATTTCGATTGATTGTTGAAAAAATAACCGCTATCCGCCCGACGTTGTCGCTAAATACCTCTACTAAGACCCCAAAATGGTTTTACAGGTAATCTCTGCACGACGAACGTACATTTTCTCTGCTAATAGAGTGAACAGCATTAAATCGATATCCTGGTCAATTATATCATGTACGATCATGTATAATCTAAAAATCTCACGGGGAAATTCGATTAGTGTAAAGGAATCAGTGATATAAAATTATTTGTTTATTTATTAACTAGAGATACGTAAAAAAAAAAAAGGTAACGGTTCGCGACGGGTGCTGTGGATAACGGTTCGGACGAGACACTTAGTCATAGATTTTAGAGTTTCATTGTTTTGAATCGAAAAGCAACGATTGTACGCGAAAAACGAATCTGAGCGACGCAAGTAGAAACGATTTTACCGGGGGTTTTTTTTTTTTTCAATTTTTATGTTGTTTTTTTTTTTTGTTAAGCTTAAGGAAATTACTAGGAAAACCGAAAGACGCGTCGACTAAATTACCAACTGGATACGATTTGCTAACGGGATAAAACAATAAATAAACAATTTTTATTAATAAAAAAAACACATTGTAAAACCAATAAATTCCGGTTCGTTCCGAATCTAAAATGTGAGACCGTCCGCGTCCTTGTAAATACGTAATATTTAACGAACACATCAATAATGACGAATTTTCATTGTGCTCGAGCGAAATGTTTCGGTAATATTTTGAGGTGTTCGAAAATGAAATTTTGAAAATGAAATCGACGTCATGACAATGATTCTCTCGGGCAAATTGTTACGGCTCGGCGAATCTATCGAGTAAAATATAAATAGTAATTAATTAAAAGTGTCACGGCATGGCACGTATACAAAATCACGATTTTTTTTTTCATTAGGTCGTATTGCGACACACGCACACACGTTTGATGAACCAATATATTTATGTGTATATATATATATATATGATAATGGAGTAGAGGTCTGCAGACAGCTGAACGGTCCAATAATACTCATTTTAAAATTAAATATCTACGACCTTTATTACGAATTAAAATATTGCCCTACACTATACAATCTTTGTACACTTTTGAATAACATTTTTAATTTATTTTTTATATATTTATTAAAGAACTTACCTATACGATATTTCATAAGCGAGTAAATTCAATGAAAAATTTAAAACCGTTTTCAAAACGTTCGACGTATACATAAATAACGTTAACGTTAAATGGAACGATCAAAACGAGTAAACAAATCATCCAAAACATAAATAATTGGATAATTATGAAAATTACTACGTAAACTATTTTACATTGTAAAACGGTTATAAATGTCGAATGCGTTCGTTTATTATGAATTTAAGTACACTATGTACGGTAATATATAATGGAGACTGATAAAAAAATCTAAAATCCCAAGAAAAACGTCGATGACAATTAAAAACTTTATTTTAATAGGTTCTGTAAAACTAATTATTTTTTAATGCATTCGCATGTCGTCGTATATATGCCGTATGTGTAAACCTACATTATTTATATAGTTCAAACCATTTAAACTACAAATCAATGGTTTTTACGGTTTGAGAGTATTATTGATTTTAAACTATACGATTTCTCCGGTTTTTAATTTGTTAATATATATATATATTAATATAAATATATTGTTCCATCGCGGTGAATCGATCTCTGGACATATAGTTGTTTTTTTAGTTGAAAACTCGAGTTAACTATTTATAACATCTAATTATAAGTTTTAACGTTTTATCATAATAAATATTGTATATTGTTATAAGAAAAAGGGATAATATGTTCTTTAAAGTCAAAAATAGTTTACAAGTTAATCGGAAAAGTTTGTTAAACTTCCGACTATACATTTGAAATAATCGAAGAAATTATTTAGGTGTTCAGCTTTGCTTTCTTAAACGTAATCAATATTTATGGTAAGACAATATATACCTAACTGGGTATAGTAGTAGCAGTGTAAAATATGTAGAGAAAAATCGTAAAATCGTACAGGAAACGACAATGAATTATTATCGTATAAGATGTGGCTTTTTTTCGGATTCATTATTTCCAGTCCAAGGAAAATGGATAATAATATTTTTATTGATTATCGAGCGATTAAAAATGAAAACCAATATGGTGTTGTCGATTTGGTAAACTGTTTGTTATTAATGTCGTCGAGTACGATAATCTAGACGACTTTATGTTATTTATAAATAAAAAAACGTATTACAAAAAAAAAATAGAAAAACGGATACCACGTAGGAATTGTTTGTTTGTGTGTTTGTTTTTTTCGAGAAGTTAAAAAAGACGAAGGTTTTCCATTGAATTTCTCACACATTTTGCTGACGTCAATGTGCATACACTGTATTCTTTTATCGTTTTTTGTTTTTTTAACTAAAAAAAAATCGAATCTAATGGTTTTCAATACGCGCCGTGTGTGTCCTTAGATCATGTACCGATCGTATGTTTTACGTTTTCGTTTCCGTAAATTTATGCATACCGTATAGAAAACGTGCGTTGTTATTGTGCACACGCGAATCTCACTGGATGAGAACGTTTGACGAAATAATATTTGACGAGTCGGCACGCGGATTTTCAAAAATCACATGCGACACGGGTGTGAACGCCGTGGCCGCGCGCGCAACAAAAAACACTTTTGTTTCGTGTCATTTACGACCGTTTCCGTAAATAAAGGATCACGGATTTGCATAAATTCTTTCGGTGTTGTTATGGCCTCCATTGTGTGCGTGGAATATTCAAATTGATTATGTATACCTTTTATGTAGTAATAGGATGTTTAATAATCGTACGTCGATTTTTTTGTTTTTCAGTAATAACCCGTAAACAACCGCCGCCGTCGTGGTCGTCAAGTCCCAAAACGACGGGAGGTTTTCCTATACCCTCGCTGAACGTTGGAACGGTAATAAACACGAAAATAATTTATGTTTTGACGGGATTTTCTTTGTTGTGGTTTTGTTCTCGTGACACGAGCGGCGGATTTTGGAGCGGCTAGTTCAAATCTGGACGGGTGCGGTCGGGCGGTCGTTCGGGACGGCTATTGACTATTATTGTTTTATGGCGAATAACTGAACAACGGATGAAACAGTCGCGTTATGTATTTTATACGGTAGGCTGGAGCTAGTTTTGGCTGTCGCCGTGTGGGGACGGGGTTGCGAAAGATCGCAAATGTTCGCCACGCCACTGTTGTACACGACGAAGTGCGTTACACGCCGCGAGACGAAAACCGAAAATCAAACGCACGGCATTGCGCCGGTAAAATTCACCATTCGCTCGAAACAAAACGAATGACCCGTCGGGATTTCTTCGCGCGCGTTGGCGTCGGGAAATCGGTATTAGTTCGAACACCAAGTGCTTACTCGATTGTAATAGCACAGTGCTTTTTCGTAGTTTCCCTTTCGATATTCACCGTTGCCCATCGTCTTCAAATGGTCCGAGCGTTTTTTCTCGTTTTTCTTGGCTTCGGCTCTTTGTCTCGCGTCTCTTTCCACCCACGCCATGAACCCGGCTGAAACACAATACACGCGTTACACACACACGAACAAAAACAAATGACGTAAAACAATATTTCGATGTTATCGCGTATGACGACCGCCGGACACCACCACAACAACACGAAAAATCGCAAACCGTTTGGAAACGTATCGGTAGACGGTCCGAGGCGATTTATCTACACAACGGGGGGGGGACGTGTTCGGCCGGGCACAGGCGCGATATTTCGTGTTGTATCGCATTTAAGGCCGCACGTTTTTGGAGAGACGGACGTAAATGTTTGTTAAAAAAAAAAAATTTTCTACTACGGAACTAACGAGAACGGTTTTCGTTATTATGCTCGTAAATAATTAGTCCGCGCGATTATACGACGTGCACGGTACTGCACTAAATAAACATCAGACAATAACTATAGACGCGTGCACCACCACAACACCAAATGCATTTCTTGTCGCACGACGTGTACGTAAATGAATCGTGTGCCCGGCGAACTTCGAAACACCCACGCTTGGGTTTTTTTTATCAAATTATCATTCGGAATTTTCGCGTCAACGCGTGTCGCGGACAACAACAACAACCGCGGTTCAAATCGTGTCGTACGAAACGCACATTCGGCCGTTCGCGTAAAGGCGAACGAATCGGTAATCGCGATGATCGCGTTCGCGTACAATTCTGATTCGGAACGGTCATAACCCGGACAGCCGTGCGGTTTGGCGTGATAAATCGGTCGCCAAGAACGTGTACAATGAGATAACTTGTATTGTCCGAGCCGGTGAACCTCACCCCCCCCCCCCATCCCAAGCACACGGTGTTAGTATATCGAATTTCGGCGAAAATCGTCTTGCCGACGGACCACAAGACCGGTATTGTCTCCGGTGCGTATCGACATTATGGAATAACTTTTTTTTTCTTATTTTTTTCTTATTTTGTAGCCGACAACACAACGGGACCTCGATTCTATTGTTCGTACTGTTTCCCCTCCCCTTCCTCCTCCCCCTCCCACCCGTTAGTGCCAATCGTTTGTTGTAATAAAATACAAAACGTACGTGTTATAAATCATGTTACAATTCAAACGCCGGATATGGCTTCTCGGGGCGTTTGTAAATCCATTCTGAGAGAATTACAACAAACCGAATATGAATACTGTTACGGATACGTACAAAAAGCAAAAAGAAAAGAAGAAGAAGAAAGAAAAAAATACACAAATATATACGACGAGAAGAGGAGAAAAAAAAATACGGAAATTATCCGAATACCTACGTGAACACAACAGTTATCCGTCCGTGCGTTCCAGCGTGAATTTTATCGTGTCCTTCGAACGATGACGGTAAATAGAATAGTACCTGTACGATTTTCGACTCGACAATTTTTATTAACGTCTATATGGCGTCTGTTTTTGAAGTTTTTAATTTTTTAGATTCCGACGATTTCAGATCTTATAACAATCGGTATGCAGGCCGAGTGAGGTCGAAATCAACTTCGGGCTTAACGACGGCCTCTGACCGTTTCACATTCAAATGCATTTTCGTATCGTTTCAACGGTATGCCATAAAGACCGACACGGGGTTTCGCCTTATTTCATCTACGACGATAACCCGGAAGTACGTGATATAGCGTTTTCTATTCAATCGACTACAACCACAAACGTCCGTGTATAATATGCCGTTACGGGCACATGCCGTACATTTCGTCGAGCGTACGAATTTATTTTCCGATTTACACGATTTCCAGTAGAATACGTAAAAAACGTTTTCCACCACGTTTCGTGTGCCCTCCCACATTTCTATCCGTTTATCATAAACGTCGTTTCCGGATTTCGTCGCAGTCATTACCATACGCGCGTTCGTTGAAATCTAATCGATTATGATAATACCGATCGATGTATCGGCGATTTTAATATTAATTTTTTGTCGTCGAAAAATTATATTAGTTGGACGAGCAAGTAAAAAGTCAAAAAAAATCACACCGAAATGGATTAAATTTAATGAAGATTAAACATTCTACCTGCCGGCGCTCAACCCCATTTGTTTAAAAACCGAACCGTACACTGCGTATTTATTTGCAAAACAAATAATATCCACTCAAACTCGAGCACGTCCTTTACACGGTTTGTTTAGCTGGGGATACCATGTCTAAATTGCACGCAAATAATTCAACGAGACCAGTTTTGCGGTTTCAATTTTCGATTAAATAATTTGTATTAATTAACAATAAACATTTGTCTTAGGTGCACGTTTATTCAAATAAATATTATTTACATTTCACTTTCACTTTAACATGAAAAATTATCGTTATATTTCTAAACATTGCGCGAAAAAATAAATATATATATATATATATTTAATTTTGAATAATTTAATGTAATGGAATTAGAACAGATAGTGAATTTCTAATTAAACTTCGAACCGAAAACCACTAGTAACAATATTAATATATAATAACGTGCTGTCGTTAAATACATTAGAAGACAATACGCAATAATTATTACTTATGGAAATTAAAAATTTACAATTCTAAAATTCAACAGCGCATGGTTAGCTTAACCTAACAATATACGCATAATACCGTTTATCTAATATAAACTGCAGTTGATTATATATAATCAAAAAAAAACAAATAGTTTTGCTAAACAATTACTCCAAAATTTGTTTTGTCATCGCTGTAACAACGGTTTTGTGCTCTTACGTACCGTCTTAAATATGGTTTATCAATAGTAATCGAGTGGATTGTATCTATTCAGAACATTTGAATATTATTTTTTATTGATGAATATTGATTCGTATATTTTTTAACGACGAGTCGATTGGTTCTGTCGATTCGAAAATATGAGAGCGTTTGTGTTCACGAACTTTTTAGTCCGATGTATAATGTTTTAATAATTATATTGTAATTATAAAACGATATAGATAGGTATGTAAAACATCAGTACACTCAGTAACGGCTCGTGGTCGTTGAGGGGTGGGGGGGGGAAGTACGACTTTAAAAATCAAATATGTCTCTCTTGGAATTAAAAAAAAAAAAAAAAAAAATGAAATCGCTAATAATTTAGCAGCAATCGCCCGATCTTCCTATTGCACGAGCGGAAATAGTGTTCTACGTGCTCATGAATCGTAAAAAATTATCGTTGATATTAACAGGTTGATTATCACATATGCGTTTTTTTTTTTTGTAATGTCCGTACTTGTACACGAACGTTTTTTATGCTATCCAAAAAATTTGAGCTATGATCGGCCATAAACTTCACACGCGACACTAGTTTGTTGAGGATATCGCGCGTTCAGTTAGAAACCAGAACAAGAATGGTGAGTAAAGGCGCGTACGAGTCGAAAGTCCCGAAAAATACCGTCGCGGTCAACGTGTTAATAATAATGATAATAATAATACATTATGATTCCGTTAATTCGTCCGAACGTTTGCACTCGACAGCAGTTTAAATGTACGAGCGCGTCTAACTGTGTGTTTACCTGCTTCCGTGGGGATTTCTTCGCGGGGTTTGCCCAGATCTTCGACGGCCTTATAGTTTATTCGCATGCCGTTCTGCACGGTTTTCAACGAACTTTCGTCCCACGGTTTTTCGCCGTTGCCCAACAGCTCCTCCGCTCGGAGCTCGCCCATTTTCGCTTTGGCCACGTTTTTCGAACTCATGTCCCTTATAATGGCGCCTGGACGGGTGAAACAGTTGTGCGTGTGTGTATTAACCGTTGTCGTACGATCGTGTGACATATAAAAAAAGTTTACCTATCAGGTCGACTTTGCGCATCGATTCTTCGAACTCTTCGTCGTCGTCCATCGACATAACGCCGGCGACAAACCAACGCAAACACACCGTGTTCAAAACCGTCGTAATGCTACTACGGCGCGGTACAACAACACGCCGAATGTTTATTACCAGTAGGCACGCAACGTGCGAGAAGCGTAGTCCCTCCGACTGTTGCCATGGTAAGACTATTGATAACGCGCCCATCGGGCACCGTGCCGCAGACCCGCACAATCGCTCCGTTGCCACGTAGACGTCAACGATGTTCATAGACCCGAATGGCGTGAGCGAATGTCTACGCGGAATGTATGAATCGTGATAAATACAATGACGACGGTAATCGTTAATTAAATAATTTGATTTGACGCATTGCTTAAAACGTTTTAGGAAAATTAAAAAAATAAGAGAAAGCGTATTACATATTTCATTAATGGAAATAATAATAATAATAGTAACGACGAAAATGGCGAAATGCCACGGAAAGTTGACGTCATCGATTGTCGGCGGCGGGCAGCGGCAATAATGTTATTATATTAGATATCCTTTGCGTGCGAGTGGAACTTCCTAACGAGCCAAAAACAGAGTGTAATTACGACAAATTGCCGATGTCAACATGTTTTATAGGTATGTTTTTGACGTGGTAACCAAAAAAAAAATAAATGAAAATGAAAATATTCGTGTACGCCGTCGACGCATTTGCACTTTACGAGTAAATTCTATTCATGAAAACTGCTCAATACGTTGACTTGTTTGAGCTATTGACGTTTTTTGTATACGACTGTGTAATACCATTTTAATTATGAACGTTTTCGTAATGTTTTACGTTTCTCAACTCCCGTGTCGCTCGTTAATATTTTTTTTCAATCTATTGACGTTTGAATTTTACGACAAAAAGTTATGTACTTAGTGATCGTTACGTATTTACGCGTAAACGTGCTATAGCAATTATTATGATCAATGTTCTGATATTATACACATACGACTTTGTGATTGTTATTCGAGTTCACGAAATATCACGTAATCAAACAAATCGTTATCCGTTCAATCGTAATTATTATTCGTTTTAACGTGGCTCTGTGCGTGCGTTGTAACAAAACCAAGCGAACGGCACATGTGGTTAGGTTATAAAAATAAAATCATTTTAACATTAATAAGTATTATTATTGTAGCCCCACACGAGGTACTTACCACCGCACGTGTGGTAAACGATTGACGTACCTAATTAATGTCCGTTTCGAATGTGTGCATTTTTTTACGGTACTTCTGAGACGACTAGAATTATAATCAAATGTAAACGTTCAATCAAGACGATCAATAATAATAAATATCTATTTTTGAATGGCTAACTGTTTATTATATTAGCAATTTGCCTTTCCAATGCCCTTAATTAATTAATTTACCAGATGGGTTTAAAAGGTTAATGTGATGACCTTGTATCGGACCATTTTCGTTGTGATATAAACAAAAATATATTTATTTGAAATCTCTTAGCACGACTTCAGACTTTGTATGTTTAGAGTTATTATAAATTAACGAATATGTTTTTTGATAATTGTCCAAATTAAAAAACAAAAAAAACAACAACAAAAATACACAGCTTATTGTTGCTTGTTTTTCTAATGATATAACAGAACGATTATAAATAGAACTATAACAACTATCTATAAGTTACCAATTAATTTTCGCCGATAGTTTTCAAAGCGCGTTGGTGTGCAAAACAACTTCAGACTACTATGTACTATGAAACAAAGACGTTTAAACTACAATATTGACTTAACAATATTCAACACAACTATTAGTATTACACCGACGACTAGAGACACTAAAAAACTGACGTGTTATTATACTATTACAGGTACACCGAGCTATACTGTACACGCAACGTATATAAGACACCGACAGTGTATACAAGAAGTTATTTGTCTTAAATAATATTATGTATATATATATACACACAGTGGAATCTCAATAACTCGAACTAAAATTATTCGACATATATTACCGGAATAGTTTAATTAATTGAACGGTTATCTATAACGATAACGTAGATATGTACATAAATAACGATTTTAGTAAACCTATTACCAATCTAATTTTTATGTGATGCTTAAAAGACACTGTCTACAAATTCAATAGATTGACTGCCGATATTTAATTAACGTTTATCTATTTGTTATATTAGTAATAAATGTATATTTCGGTCGAAAACATAATGTGACGTCCAAGAAGAGCCTAACTAGTCAAGTGGAGAGGAGTCGGATAATGATAACGAAGTGGAATCGCCTTTAACTAGCCTTGCCCAAGCATTAGATAGTCTACAGGTGTTACGTAAATATATTCGAGAATAACCAACAATTCCAATTTTTTCTGCGCTCAACGTGATAGCAAACTTTACAGATAGGTCCTCGTCCAAAAATAAAAACAATAAAAATGACCGATTTCTTCTAAAAACAATCTTAATTTTTTAAATTATTACTACAAAATACTTTAAAAAAAATTAAATATAAACATATATGTATATCCAAGTACATACATATATTTAGGATAATGTAAGCAAATAAACAAAATAAAAAATAAAGGCATTGTGTTGTCTAATAAAATATGTACACACAATTTTTTCTATAACTCGAAAATTTCGATGTATTATATATATATATAAACTGATTATTTATAGTGTCTTTTCGAAATTTCACTAGCCAAGCTAAACTGAAAATGTTATTTTCACATTTACACGTATCACCATATAAACGTCAGCCAATGCATAATAGTTTTATCGACAATATTGTTGATGTATCATAGTTTATCCGACGCGTTTAATTGCAGTTAATGACAGACACACCGAATCGTGCGATTATGTGTTTTACTGTCCCGTTGACCGACTAATGCATGTGTTATAAAATTCAATTCATTCGGCCAATTAACGTCTCGACAAACGCTCATTGTGTTAATCGGTATGACCCGACCGAAGCGTACGTTTTGCAACGAATATGAAAGCTATCAAACACATCAATAGAATTTGCGTTGCCCTTACACAATGTTCGTCTTACGACGCGACCATATTAACCGAAATTTATCATTGATACCAAAGATCGAACCGTTCGTCCGGCAATTAGCTAACGAATTGTAAACCGTACCTAGTAGGTAATATTGTATATAATTTCATATTGCGGAACTAAAATAGCGTTCGTATATATTACATAGATTCTATGAGCGAATAACTCATCATAATCGTTAGAAAGCTGGAAAATATCATCGACATTATATAGCTTTTTTAATATTCTATAGATATTGTTTAGCCGGCGAAAGTCAAGAGAAAAATATTTATTGTTGCTGCGAAATGATTTAATTGTATCGAAATAAAAAGTTTAATTTTTAGTTTTACGTTTTTTGTTCGTTGAAATTATTATCTAATAATTATATTATTGTTTATGCCAAAATCGAAACGAAACAACAACAACAGCAATAATAATAATAATAATAATAATAATAAAAACTTTTAAACAGCTGTTGACATATGAATCTGCGTAAAAATGTATATTCAATGAAGGAAAACTACTAAGTTTTCATTTATTTTATCGTGCGGCGTTGTGGAGTAATTGAAGGAGCTCTATAATAAACATCAAAAATTATATAATATAATATATAAAAAAACAAAAAAAAAAAAAATTACTATAGTTTTAATAATAATAGACAATTAAATTCGGCCAAATAAAATAAATAACTATTTTTGTTAGACAATTACTGTTTTTTACAAAATAAAATATTTTCGCGTGTTTTAGTAATATATAATTTCATTAATATTTTTAGAACATAGGAAACATGTTTACTATTATTATTCGATATATAACATTTCATTTAAACCGTAAGTAATTTAAAACATATATTTTTTTTTAGTAAAAAATTAAGTTCACCTTTCCTTTTCCATTTTCAGACGCGTTTGAATTTAAATTATATTTTCATGATTTTTGATTTTTTGATTATTGTCTGACAAGTGTTGTTGACTAATTAAACTAATTTGAACTTAATGAATCATAAAGCAAAACGTGGTAGCACAAAGCAGTTAGAATAATTATTATTAATATATAAGATACAAATCAATACGGTTAAGCATCTAAATAGTAAATTACACATATTATATTTATGAATAATGATTGATTGTATGTTATAAAAACACGATGTCTTAAAAAATAATATTCAGCCTTCGTTTTCAGTAAAAATAAACACGTTGAAACGTGTTTTAAGGTGAACAGGCGGTATTACTTAAATACGGCGGCGAGTTTCGCACGATATCGCGTATTTCGAATTATTTATTCGCGTACATTTTAATGTAATGTACAACAGAATTAATTAATTACAAAACACACCGAAATTGAAAAACCGAAAAACATTAGAAACATTCCCAAAACAAAACAAAATTAATATTCTCTCTCCCTACAGTAGACACATAGGCTCGTGTTTTTTAATAGCGCGAAACGCAACGTGATATTTTCGTGGATGATAATACGAATTAAAAAAAAAATTTGGACACGATATTATACCATTACGAGCAACGGAACATAATAATAATAATAATAATAATACAAATTGTAATTTAACGAAACAGTCACGTTGCTCGTTAGTGTATACTTCGTGTTCTTTAATATCTCGTTCATAATAATGTAATTATTACGGTAGATGAATACATGTTTTGTACAAAACAATAGTTTTATAATAAAAAAAAAAATACCGGCTAAATACAATTAATTAATGCGCGCGTAAAATCGGTAGTCACAAAATCGAACGTCTTATTTTGCGACCTATTTTATAAAACATTTTTTTTTTTTTTTGCTTTTGCTTTTACGAACAGACGCTACGATCAGTACACATGTACGACTTTACGCGTTACCACTAACCTAACCTCACGTTCGTTCTACAATAACCGACAGGCGGACACGTGTGGCATTTATCGTGTTTTCGTATCTTTACCGCCGCGCGGGTTTGGATGATCCTATCATACGCTATACGTAAAATAATGCACAGGCAGTGCGTGGAAGACTTTAAATATATATCGCCCGAGTGAAAAAAACATTTTTAAATGTTATAACAGGACATATCGTACAAATATTAATTTGTTTTTGAAAAAAAAAAAAATGATGCGCATGTTGCGCCTCTTATTGTATAATAAATTGTGTATTACATTATACAGTGTACAGTCATCGTTGAGTAAATAACGTTATATATGTAAATATTACCTAGGTGTTGTGTTATTCAATAATATATTGATTGTTTACTTTTTTCTGTATCGAGTTTGTATTTTTTTTTCTTCCCAACTAATGCATTACAACAAAGGGGAAACAATGAATGATTTATGTTATTATTATCGTTTACGTGACTATTCATAGGTATTATTCATTTGCCTTTTCTTTTTCAGAAAATAAATCATGACCATTTGACGTATTCTGTATTGTCTAGGTGCCTCATATATATATATATATATATATATATATATAATATATACATCACAGTATCGTGGAAATTAATAATATTATGTTCGGCCAGTAGTGTTCGAAATTTACTATTTTTAAAATTTTATTTTTTTTATGTATTATATGTATTTAAAATCGATTATTTAAATATACAACAAACGCCTTACGCGTAACGCATATAAACGTAATGTCTTGACATAGTTTGATAGTTTAACGGAATTCGTTTGTACGGTTTGTAAGGACTTGTACAACTACGAAAAAACTGAAAGAAAACTGTTTGTTCAACTGCAGGTTGACTAAAATGCACTGCAACATAAATAAATAAGCGTATCCAAACAGTAAAGGGAGGCGTACAAATTATTGTATACATTTTATTTTTATTGTTAAATTAGGATATAAATTATCGGGTTCAGACCAATAATTTTCGTTTTGGTTTTACAGTTATTAAACGACCGCGGTTAAATTTATAATTAATTCTCGGATGTGTATATTTTTTGTAATTTATGATAACTATAAAGCTAATACAACTCATTCGAAACACTGTTCATGTGTGTGCGTGTTTGTACACTACGTGACTTATAATAAGAACTATTCCACTCAACTGTACCCGTAAAATATTATTAAAACAGAAACTAAAAATAATAATAATAACAACAACAACGAACCTATGTTATTTCTTTTACGCTACGGCCGTTATAAAACATTGACCCACGGGGCTTTGTCATCGTACGCCTGTGCCCCCCCAGTAGGCCTACAGAATATATTTAACTGCGTATTTTATGTCATAACGTAACACGCGATTTGACGTTTTACGGGGCGATTCCCGTTTTATAGTTTTCACATTATACAATGGTATATTAAACGATTAGTGATTGTTCATCGTAATTCACAAATTATCCAAATCTTTCGATCGAACGAATACGACGTCCGTGTATAATTTGCACGTTAAAAATATACCCGTTATATCGACGACGGTTTAAGAGTGTGTAATCGTTCTATAATAATAATAATAATAATAATAACAGTGCGTTATGATATTTTAAAATTGTATTCGCCAAGTATTTCGCGCTTAGTGAACGGTTCGATTATGAATACAAAGTCGTAAGCCGAAATCAAACAATAATTGCATCTGTGTTTTAATCTAAACCGTATCTAAACAGATGCGCGCGTTCTTTTTTTTTTTTTTTTTTATAACCGAACAATATCGTATTTATTGCGCATTCGGATACTCTTATTTCACGGGTGTTTGCTTTTGCAATCTACGAAATAACAAATATTATTGTTATTATTATCACAATAATGTGGCCTAGTATAATACATTACGTTGAAGTAGATATATATTATATAGTAAATGCCGATTAGGTATCTAATTGTCGACAAGTGAAAACATGTATAAAAAATTACACCGTTCAATTACGCACTTGATAATATTGTGTTAAAATGTGTGTTCGAATTCGTGAAGTTTACTATCCGTTGCACGCTCGTCGAATTATTCGATATTAATATAAATATAATCTCACTTGACGTTTTTGAATAACATTTATCGTCGCAATCGTATCAATCGCAATTGTCGTCAATATCTACAAAAAAAAAAAAATAAATAAATAATAATATATATATACGTATCGAAAATCGCGCGATTTGTACATACGTTTTTCACGCTGATTATAAAATGTACAGCAATTGATTATGCGAGTCTTGTAAAAAGGTTTTGTTCACGTTCGTGTTGTGTACGTGTAGTATGATATGTTAACGGGCGAATGTCTGTAATCGATGACGCGTTAGGGGTTAGATAGGACCGTTCGATAAGAGCACATAAAACCATTGTGTAAAAGCGACAAGCGACTCGTTTGATGAGCGAATTGCATATCGTTTATTTGTTCGTGTTGTAATTGTTACTCATTACTTGGTAATCGAAGCCGCGGAAATATGGCAACATTGTGTTTTCCAGTCTAAATAATTTGAAACAACAACGACAAATGTATATTTAGATTCAGAGTTTTTTTATTTGTTGTCATTTATAGTGTTGAGATGTGTTTCGACGGGTATGTATTGGTTCGTTTTCAAACTTATTTCTAACGAATTTTCTAATAATCGCTAGACTCTGACCATTACGCGCACGTTGAATATACGTGTACTACACACTCTGCATAGGTACGCGAGTGAAAAATTTACGGAAATATTGTTGTTGTTATTAAATATTTGAAACGCGTTACGTTGGGAACTTGCATTCGGTTTGTTCCGAGTGAAAATTCCGTGCACGAACGTCGCAAGTTACACAATAGTATATTGTCATTAAACAAGTAATCCCATTCGTACGCAAATTATAAACGTAAGACCCATAATTTTCGGTCGAGGATACACACACACATATATATATGTTTTTTTTTTACTTGCTAAAAATTCAAAACGTCGACCGGCCTCGCAAGACCGGGGGAAATGCCAACATCTCCAAATTAAGTGTAAACACTTTCGATCGTTTACGCGTTCGCTTCGACAGTTATCTCAGTTACCTACCACGTTTTTTGGAACACTTCGCGAAAACGTTCCGTCGGACCAACTATTGGTCACCGTTGCGTGTTTTCGTTTTCGAATCGTACGCGAAAATAACGCTGTTGATGATGTACGGTCGTCGACAAGTCATCACGACGATAATACGTTTTTGAACAAAACGTGTTCGATAATGTGTAACGAAAAAAAAAAGTGAAAAATGAAAAAAGGTTTTGTCGGCTTCGAACATCCGTAAAACATAACTGGTACCTACAATGATATCGCGTCGATATAATGACGGGCGACAAGTTGTCAGATAACGAGTAATCAATAAAACCGTATTCGATAAACACGTTTTGTTTCATAATTTAAGAAATACATCCAATTTCGTATTTGATTTCCAGCAAAAGTGGATTGGACTCGAGTCGTATAGAATTGGTCATGCAGATCGTTTGTGTAGCTGCCAATTAACGGGGCACAGTGATTTATTCACGCGTGGTGGCACTTCTTACACAAATAGTATGAAAATAAACGCGTTGTTTGTCATTCCGTAATTATTATCACTACGTTACACGATCGTAATAAATTATCTTTTCCATATCGATTACGCGACTGTTGAATATCGCTTTGTTTATTATCGAACAACAAACGGTAGGGGGGAATCCTGATAGAATTCTAGTTTTGGATATCGGGTGTTCGTCCCAAGGACTCCTTTTTGGACACCGCCAGGAATCAAATGGGACTCCTAACAGGATCCTGCAGGATATTGAATATTTTGTCCCGAGGAATCCTCTCAAAATTCCATAAGGAACCTAGGGTTTAATATTAAGAATATTTAATTTTTATTCACTTCGTTAGAAAAAATAAAAAATATTTAAAATATAAAAATAAGCTCAATCCTAGCTATAACGTAATTCAGGTTCCTGATGGAACCTCAAGAGGATTCCACGGGACAAAACATTCGACATCCAGAAGGACTCTACTAGAATTCTATTTAGGATTCCCCTGTTGTCACAAAAAGGAATCCCTATGCTTTCTCCGAGGAGTCCTGGTGCTACTTAATTACGACGAAAATAATATGATCGATTTTCTCGCGTGTTACATAAACAATTATCTAACGATATTGAATAATATCGAACCGACGATGAAGTCCACGGATATTGTTGTCAGCTGTTATCGCAACAGCAATAAAGCGAGGCACGGCGAGTCGCCGTCGTCGTCGCGGTGGGACGATTACATAATTTGTTATAACGAGATTTCGCTTTTTTTCGATCCGGGAATGATCCGAAGTCGAAATTTTTTGTAAAAATTAATTGACCCGTTTTCGTTTTAATTGCCACACGACCCGTGAGATCTCAATTCTTAATAGCGAACGGTTATTACTATTTTTTTTTTTTTTTTTTAATCAAATCGAATTCAATACGAGATTAGTTTTTTACTTTCTTTAGATGTTTAATTCTATAACAATTATTAGTCTGCTGAATAATTATCGTTGTACGTTATACACTTGATGTGTTTATTCGACAGAATAAATAAATTTATATTTATAATAAAAAAAAAACCCTCTCTATCGGATGTATATACGATGCGTAATTGCGTGTACATTAAGAACGGGTTTTTCTCGAGAAATACTTTCGAGTGTTCAAAAATTCGATTGGAATCTAATCAAATACTGAATACCGGCACCACGGGAATATTATAATAACGAGAATAAATTATTGTAATACCGTTACTGTGCACACTCGCAATGTGAATTCGCGAAAAACCAACTAAAACAATCGGTCCGCGTCGATTCGGACGTCATCACGGTTAGGTTTTGGGGGGGGAGAGAGCTGGCCCAAAATCTCTGATAAATGATCAACTGGAAATCTCAACAGACCGACTCACGATTATCTGTCACGAGCAAAAGTGTTTGGTTCACGATTCGTTTGAATCGGTTCGGACGAAAAACTACGCGAACGAAAACGAACGTCGCGTGTACCGGAAAACGAGACGACGAAAGCGTGAGAGACATCATAGAGACGCGATAGGAGTGTGTGCGTGTGTAAACTCATTGTCTGCGTTGACGCCGTGCTCTTCCTGTGTCTGTGTGTTTGTCTCGTTCTGGCGTCATTTCGGTTTTAAATAAGGCGGGGAAAACATTTTTGCTGGGCGAAATCCGCGGAAAATCGATTTCTAAACTCCAATCCGAAAAGGGAAATGTGCGCCGAGGTAAATACTTACGATCGGGCGAACATTCAGAAGACCGCGTTTCGAGTCAAGAAATCGTATTTTCAAGGACTTTTAACCACCTGCGGTTATAACCATATGTACATTACGGGTTAGGAATGTTTCGAAAACACGGATGTACATAAGTACATACCAAACACATAAGTCATACCCAGACGCGTTATAACGAAAGCGGTGCGTATTGATATAACGCGTACGGTCTAGTGAATTTGTGCCGCCACCTCCAAACGATTGTTGTAAAAACGAAAAAAGTAAAATTACTGTTGTTGATTTAATTGAGTATTTTGTTTTTCGACTTTTTGGCTTTGGCCCCCCCCACCCTCCCCCGCCGGCCGATTTCAAAATCCTGGCCGCGCCGCTGGTCGCCGTCGAGTGTCCCCGGGGGACGTCGGACGGAGAGAAAACAACCGATCGCGTCCTGCCGCACGCGTATGTTAAGTGCCCTGTAGATGATCAAATTATTTGTCAAATTATTCGATAGTGTACAAGCTTGTTTGACGTGTTTGATGGACATTTTGGTTGACGGTGTGTTTGACGATTTTCGTGCGTATATTTATCGCGTAATTCCAACCGCTCTCTAGAGTCTAGACCATTGCCGACCTTTTTTTCTTATGCCTTATACCGGGTTTCAATGCCAAAAACGCCTTATCTGGCAAGGGGAAGCCCGAAACTATGGGCAAAGTTAAACAAATTGGTTTGATGAAAACACGAAGTTCGACAAACGAAATTGACAAACAAATCTGACCGTGTACAGGCCGCGTAACATACGTGTACGAACGTGGCCGCGCGCGAAGCCTACAAACCGTCAAATCGTCAAACGTCCGAAAACCGTACGCGTGGATTTCGTAGTTCGTGGTACGGATTTTAGCCGTTTTCCGTCCGCAGCGAACCGCCGGAACGGGATCGAATACAAATGTTAGGTTACACGTGTACCCACGTTGATGCTGTGTGGCGTCGTGACGTCTCCACGTGCGTCTGGCCGCCGGACACCTCACGGACCGCCGCGGTCTGCTGGTCGGTCGGTCGGACGTGCGCGCGCGAACCGACGACGGACGACGGCGTTTTCAAGAACAATTCCACGTGTCCGGTTTGCCGTTCGACAAACGTCAGGAAAAAATATTCTCTCGATCGGCCTCGTCAACAGATTCCTAGTCAAAACCACGCGCACGTCCGTTGTATAGAGAAAAAAAAAACGATTTCCATAAATCTAACGATCGTAAAATTGAATTTCAACACGTATGGTTATTGGTATTTTTGGATCTTCGCGGTCGAGATTGAAAACTATAATCTACGCAAAATTCGTTTTCGATATTTTATTTTATTTTTTTGAACTCTAGAGGTGTGTGAGTTTCTAGGACGTTCCGGGGCTATAACGGAATGATAACATTTGATTTCGTGCTTTTCATTTGTCGATTAACACAACACAACACAAAAAAACAAACAACACCGACGTACAATCTTAACTGCGCACAAAACGTGAAATTAACATCGTTTTTTCCGCCGCAACAATAATTTATTGAACGGTACAATGTGCCATTGCCGTCCGATATACCGAACGACACGTGCATACACGATTCAAACGATTTTTTTATATTTCAACATATATATATATACGTACGTTTTAATTTCATAATATGCCTTGCTTGTCTAGATAAATAGCAATATGTATATATATATATAAGTACGTGCAATAATAACACGTAATTTATCTACGATATAATTCACGCATAAATTACGTTTAAAACGAAGGTTAGTGATGTTATACACGCGTGTGTGTGCGTGATATTCAATGAAAACAACAATAACTATAACGTTGTAAGCCAAACGCGTAATTTATGTGCCGATACCCGAATCGCGTGTGTGATCCCGTCGATCCCGTCGGATCGACGACTGGCGTACAAACGGTCGAGTGGGTGTATAACGAAGCGGTGGGCGGCGAGCGAGTTTTGGTTTCGGTAGGCTGGCGGCGGGCATGTCGTTAAGAGAGGAGATTCGCGCGTTCATCTCACAAGCGTTGAACCTAACGTGAAGAAAAAAAATTGGCTCAGTAGTCCCGCAGTACAACAGTCCCGCCGGCGAACACAAAAATGCCGATTATACACTTATTTTATATTTGTTGTTCAATTATACGCTTTTCAAAAAAAAAAAAAAAGCTATTTTTGTTTTAAAAGGCGTCGAACAGTATTTTGCTCGTCAGGGGGTCGGCAGCTTTAAAAAGGTCGAGAACCACTGGTGCAACATATTATTTACGTACGTGTACTGTTGTGAATTTTCGCAAGAGACGGCAATATTATTTTTAGGTATAAAGAGAAAAAAAAACACTCGTTTAAAAATACATTCGGTAACGATAATGCGACGTCGAATGAAAAACACGTGTACACAATATGTTCGATTGCGCTGATAAATGATTACGATTAGTGTGACGGCGAGAAACGCGTCTTTTCGCGGAGACAAGTATAAAATGGTCGTCGAGAATACGTACGAATCGGCCGAAACACTGTTATATAATACGCGATAACATAAACGATTACGAACGTTATCACTAGATTCGCATAATCATAATACAACATCTCTCGTACTTGCGACGACGTTCGTTTTTTGTAAAAAAAAAAAAAAAAAACCAACAACAATAACAACACAATAATCCAGTCGCTCATTCGACGTGCTTATCTACACAGCACGTTTTATCGTTTGTATGAATAATTTTATCATATTCATTTTTTTCCCTTCGTTATCGTTCTCGTCCACGACGAAAACGTCAAGACACCGATAACATAATCGATGTCGGAACGTAGTAAAGAAAAACGAGCGACGTAGTAATGGCGGGCATGTTTTCAACATGGACTTTGATTATTGAAAACATGAGTCATACTTTAAGGATAGAATATCGTTTTATCATTAAGGAATTAATTAAATTTATTTTTTTTTTTTGCCAATTCATCCAATACTTCATCTGTGGCATGGACGAACGCAGGGGTTAGGTTGTTATCGATAAATAGGTAATGAACGGCATACTGTCAATAGCAAAAAGGTCATGGGAGCGGGTATATACGCCCCCTCATCACGCCGTTTGACCGCCACCGGTCTCGGGCGACATTGCACTTCATTTACAGAGTGTAAAAGAGACACGGTATGTATAAACGGCGGTAGTGGTAGATTACGTTTTTGTAATTAGTTTTCGGACCGGAATCGGTTGTACGGGGATGGACACGGGCCGCCGAACCTCGGGTCTGAGCGTCGCAGCCGCGAGGTCGGACGTGTCGCGTGACGTCGGTTTCACCGGTAGCGAACAAAAAAACGAGGCCGATAGGTTCGGCCACGCGCACATGATGGTACACGTGTGAGACGAGTCCGGCGGAGTCGAAAAAGGCAAAACAGACGGGACTTCGACCGCGTCGAACGGAGAACCGACCAACACGGCGATCGTGGTATATTTCGTCGTGGTTTCGACCTTTATCCAGACGACCGGTGTTCGTCACAAGACCGTGTACGTTCGTCGGAATACGCAAAAGGAAACGGAGACTCTGGTGATGGCGGTGCCGTAAAAACCGGGTGTGCAGGGTGTGCATTGCACACGGGCCCGGGGTCTAAATTATATTTTACGTTAGGTTATACTTGTTATCAGCGGAAATAAACGCACCCAAAACTGGTCTGGTCACGGCGCTGATCGAGAGACTAGAAACTGTACGTAAATCGCACACCGCGAATCGCAGTTACAGCGATGACGGGACAGGTCAGTGGGGTTTACTACGTAATCGTATACTCGTGACAATCAATACTAATAATACAAATGAATACGTTTTTAATTATTTCAGGCATTTTTTTTTCCATTCGGTTTTCAGACGAGTATGCGTAAAGCCGAAAACGATTGAATCACATTTTTACTCGAAACCTTATATTTCGTACGTTATTTCAATTAATCGTCAGACCCCCCCCCTTCCGTTCGTGCGGCGTTCAAATCAAATTCGTCCCGTCCGGTCGTTCCAAAACGTAACTGTCTGTATCACTACTGGTATGTGACGAACCACACGAAGACTTACAAACCGAACTCTTGCCGAACCCACTTGATTCCAAACTGTCTTCAAACACCGTGTCCGACGAACCCGCTCGCAGACCGAAAAGAAACCGTGCACGACAATAATTATATAATGTTTTTTTTTACACGTGAATTATTATCGCGTCATGTTTTTTCTCGTATGTTTTTCTATAATGTCATCCTAATGACTTATTGCGCGCGAAAGTATGTACACGCTGTCAAATAAATAAATAATAATAATAAAGAAATAAAGCGAAAACCTTCGCGGGTGTTTCGTCACTCGTCTTCGTTTATTGTTATGGCCGTATACTTGTGTTTTCACGGTTTCGGACGTTTTTGCGAAACAATGCCAATAAACGCACGTGTTGACGTCACGCCATCTCTTTTACCGCACACGGCGAACGCGCGTCGAGTACGCGTTATCAAAATATACGCTTAATGTACAAAACAATCCATTGTTTTCGTATGTCCGGACGGAGTTTACGGACGTTACGCCGATTGACCGTCGTTATGAAATGCCGCCCTCGTCGCCGAAGACAAACCGTGAACGCGGTCGTCGTCACGAATAAACGCACGGAGTTCCAACCGCGTTTCCTCGTCGCCTGAAGCGATTGAATCGAACGTAACGTTTCACATTCGTAATCGTTTTCGTGAAACGTGCCCTCGTCTCACGGCTGGCACGACGAACAGGCTTTCGTCGTCGACAATTTCGGCTGAAAACTCGTCCGGAGATTCCCATTTTGCGTAGACGATGACCAGAAACCGTCGACGCCGTGTAGTCGAATAGTCGGAACACGCTTTTTGTCGACCGGTCGCGCGGCCAGCCGATCGAAATTTCAACCGACCGGAGAGCCGGGGTTACTTGCCGAAACCTGACTACCGCCAACCGAACAATACCCCGGGGGCATACCGTCCTGTCCGTCGGCGTGTCCGTTTGTCTTGATTTCTCCAGCAGTAGCGCGTATCTATAGTACGTATCTATTCTTCTATTGACGCACTAACACTGTTACTGTTATTTTTTATCGGACCAATATTTTGTATCCGGAACCTTCTGGGACGAACAGACAGACAAACAGGTCGGCGGCTCTAACGGTGCCGGTCGCGGGCGTTCTCTAAACGCGAGATACGCACGTATCAATCGGTGTAGATTTGTAATTGCTTATTAACGGTTTATTTAGCGTATATTCACGTGACAAAACGGCACACGGGCCAAGCCGGCTGGGTTATGTACGTACGCGGGTGCGCGTTTTGCAGTACAAAAATTTGTGCCTTCCCCCCTAATTATCATTCTCGAAGACCGAAAAAAAAAATACCACATCGATTTGTGTTTAAATTTCATTTCATTGAATACGATTATAACGTTTTCGTGTCGTCGCGCTATTTTTGAGACTTTCCGCGGTCAGTTTTGGAAACGGTTGTCGCGGGCACTGGTTACGCCGATCAATAAACAATATCAATAACACTTCGGAACCCAGCCGCGAAACAATACACGAACAAACAAATCATTGTTTGGACAGTTACGGTTACGTGTGCTGAGCCCAAGTTCCAGTGGATATCGACGATAAAAAAAAAAAAAACAACAACGGTTTTCGCACGCGTACACATTTTTTTTACGTTCCGTTCGGGCTGATTTTGGGAGAGATCTCGCCGACGGAGCAATGATCAACGCCGTCGGACGCGTTACGTTCACGTGACAACAATGTCGTTGCGTGGCGATGTACACGGACGTGTCGGACGTTCGCAAGCGGGATGATTGAAGTACGAAAATATGATTTTTTTTTTCTTCTCGTAAAACGTGTTTATTGTTTATGCGCGATTACGCACATACGCGATACCGTTAACGTTACGCATACAATAACGCACGACGATTTGTGATAACAACCGTCGCTACACGGTTAAGAAAACAATACGGCACGGAATAGACGTCATGAAACGTTATCGGGACGTTGTTGTTATACACGACCACCTTGTTATGTTGATCAAAAGCAAGTAAATCCGATAGAAAGAACGCGTGAACCAACGACCGATATAATTTACAAAAAAAAAATAAAAAAATCGTGCAATGAAAACGCGATGGTCTCGAGTAGAGGCGCCTGAGACGATTTCAATAGACGCGCGCGCCCCTCGACCGTAAAATTTTTTTTTCTACCGTTTTTCAAAAAAGGTATTTTTCCATATTTCTTATAGTAAAAAAATATTTTTAGCATGAAGAATTTCTCAAAGTTCAGCATCCCCCTCCAGGCGCGGATCCGGGGTCATGACCCCCCCTCAACAAACATCAAGATTAGGTCATTTATGTTTACTTGAAAACTTGCAATTTTAATTTTTTTCACAGGGATTTTTTTTTATTATGTATTATCTTTTTGTCCTTTTGAATTCAGTGGGAGCACCCCACTCCCCCGTAAGCTGTGTTTTACTCGTGGTGGGGGGAAATCCTAACGAAATCACTCGACAAGAATGGTTGAATTATTATACGCACGAGAGCTATTGTTGGAATTCGCGAAACGGACGGACGGACAATTTTCATCTAATCCAATAACGTTGTCGAAAATATGTTTTCGATACGTTTGTGTTTCATTTGAATAACGCGCATATTGGACGGATGTCGCGACCGTTTTCCGAACAAACGGAAGGACCCCGAGGGAGTAGCGTTTAGACGCGGCCGCAGGGTATCAAATACGCACCGCGTTTAACCGTTTTCAATATTTGTTCGTGGCGCGAAGTCGATCGTTGTTGGTGAGTCGCGGAAACGGGAGGTGCACGCGACGACGTCACGCAACCGTAGTAAAAAAAACCCTTGTCTCGTCAATCACGTTATCGTACGTTATCGTTATCACGCGGCCCGAATGGATCGGTCGGCCCAAGACCGCGTCCAACGATCGGATTCGTCGCGAAGTCGGGACACATAATATTTTCGACGCGAGATCATTACTGTTTTCACCGATCGGGCGTGACAATCGCATTGTCTTTGGCGCGTCCGGTCAAAACGGACGGCGGAGTGCGGTGTGAGTTGCCGTTGCCGTCGACCCAAAGACAAAACGAAACCTGTTACGCCGGCACCGTAAATAAACCCGTTAAAACGGCGCGTCATCGTCGTTTTTTACCCGTGTTTTTATCCACCGACACGAACACGGACGACTCGACACGAGCTCACGGGGGTCGGCAACGCGGCGTTTGGTGTTGTACATGGTTTTCGACAAAGAATCGAAACACTATTTCGCCTATGATGTTCGGGTTTATTCATTACGATAACGAACTGATGATAGTACGTGGACATTGTGGAGTTTATGAAGAGTTGCCGCGATACCGCACTAAGCGCCAACCCCGTCCGAGAAATTAGGATTTATTTCGTTTCTAGGGTGAATGCAATACGTTCTATATCGATTTCATGTCGACCGTCAATCGTGATTTCTGTGTGTGTCTATATTCGTACCGCCGAATAAAACGAAATAAAGTTTTTATAAATGGGACTATATAATTTTGGTTTTGTTTGTATAAACAAATATTTGATGTTATTCCGTAAATCCATAGACAATTCGGGGGGGAGGCAGTTGCTGATAATTCGTACGATAACACGTATATGAGAAAAGTATGAGTTTAAAAATTGGAGGAGAGGCTACAGAAGTTTTTCTTTTTGGAGGGGGTCTTCATTTACGCATAAGAGAAATATTGTATTTATAAACACGTGTGGGGCCGGCAAACATTTAAACGGTCGATCCGAGCCTGGCAAAAATTATCAATGCACTTTATCCGGTCGAAAACGTGTTAAAACCGTATTTTTTTTAACGGAAAAAAAACGGTTCGCGTGCGACTGCAGAGTTTTGTTGATTAAAACACTTTGTGTACGGTTGAGTGTATCCCAATTGAAATGTACAAAACGAAACCGACCGTGATCATGGAAATCGACTTGTCAGAAACCTCGTGCGGCGACGGGGTAACACATCTTTAGACTCGGGCGGTCCGCGAATTCCCGTTTTCGGACGACGACGGGCGCCGTGACTCGGCCGACGTTCGGACGAGATCAAAAGCGGTTTTTCACGCGGATCCCCGAAGTAAACCGTGTCGATCCGCGCAACTCGTTTCCGCGATCGTCGGGCGTGCACACGCTCTAAACGTAAGGCGGCTGTCACACCGGAGCAATAGGCAACTAGTCTCAACTAGCAATTCGCAACAGACAATACGTATAGCCGGTGGCTTATTAATGGCGGGAAGGGGTTAACCCCCCCTACCCCGAAAGTTTTTTTGGAAGAATTAATTTCTTATGAGATGTATATTTTTAGTCAATAATATCGGAAAATTAAAATTTAACCCCCCCAAAAAATTTAGGTCTAAGTACGCCTTTAGCTGTCAAACGGAAGCAACCACGTCGTCCGATCACGTGTTCTTGTTCACGGTGGCTTTTACCGAGGGAAATAAACTATAAAAACCGAAAACGTCGGATCGAGCCGGCGTGTTCAAACCACTCGTGAAACACGGTGCGAACGTACGTGCAGACGACAATCAGCGTTGCGGGATTTCGCGGTCCGCGGCGATTCCCGTGCGAACCGCTCGCGACGTCCGAAAGTACAACGCTCGCGTGATAACACAGGATTTCGCCCGTGACGGTTTGGGCACAAGACAGACAAGGTTAACGCGGCTCGTGCCAACCGACCAAACGCGTACAGTCCGCGTTGCTCCCAATACGTTTATTATACTTGTGAACCGTCACGGAGTCGTGCCCGTGAAATATCGCACTTGTTCTTGTCACGATTGTCCGTACCGGGGGGGACACACGCATCGATTTGCGCGAACGTTTCAAAAACATTTTCCGACCAACCGAACGTTTCCGGTCGCGATCCGTCGCACGTTGCCTAAACAAAAAACTCGACCGAAGAGCAATGAAAAAATATTACGGTTTCGCGCGTTATTTGTAGAGCGCCGACTGTGTCGGGCGCGAATCCGTGCTGGGTGCCGTGCGCCCGTCGAGTTTTCGTTGTCCGGGCGGGTGTGCGACGGACGTAAGCGAGACATTTTATGTCTTACGTGTGAAAATTTTTTTTTCAAATTTAAATTTTTTCAAAACCGGAACAACAATGGTTGCCATGGAAACAAACCATAAGGGAGATTTAGGTTTTTTTTTTCGTGACGGTTTTTTATTTTAATGTGCCAAAGTAAAGACATAAAATGTCAAAAAATACGAATCGAGTCGAACAAACCACCACGCGACGATGAATGTACCGTGTCGGACGACGTCGTGCCGCGTTGCAAGCACAACACAGCTCCGGCGGGACAGAACTTCCGACGACGACGACCAATTCGCTCGCCGCGCAAGTCAATCGTTAACCGTCCGGCAACGTCCGCGCAGTTCCGACCGGACACAATTCGCTCGCCGTCCAAAAACGACGTTCAACGAGACCCGCCGAACGGTGTTTTTTTTTAGCGGACGACCGGTTTCAAACGCGCCCGACCGACTAGAACGCGGCGGCGGCGGCGGCGGTTGGCGAACGTTCAGACCGTTTTTCAGCTGTGCAAAGACGACGACGACGCGCGCGCGTGCGAAAAACGTATTGACACGCGTTTTCTGGTCGTTGTTGTTGTTGTTGTTGTTGTTGTTGTGTTTAATCGTACTTTCGCGACACGTGCGAAACAACGTCTCGTGTCCCGCGAGACCGCGTGCGACGGTTTCCCCTCCCCCGCCCACTTGGTTGTTGTTATTGTTGTTACGCGTACGCGATAACGTCGTCGTGAACTTTGCGCGCAAACGAACGCGTTACGGCGATAAGACGCGATACGCGCGTAAACAACGTAGTCTCGCGCTGTAGTCGTCCGTGTGGCGACGACAACGTTCCTCAGCACCACCAGCTTACGAGCCCCCGTCGTAACGTATCCGTGTCTCGTCCGCAATCGATTTGGACCCCGCGTAAACTTCCGATACCGGCGATGGGATGGAGGTTGTGAACTCCACGACCCAGAGGAGGGAGGTCGCTGGCTCCCCTAAGTCCACTCCACTCGCCCGTCAACACTTCGACGTAACCGTTTGGCGACGACCATTATTATGATTATTTTTAGTTTACGAATGGACGCGCGTAACGTGGTAACGCGGACTCTAATTTCATTAGAAATCGTCGTCCGGTCGCGCGACAAGAATCGGAGAAAAGAGGACGTACACACTTAAAAAACGAACAAGAACACGCTTCTTATGACAAATACACGTGAATTTTGTACAATTTATTATTACGTTTAAGTACAAAAAAAAAAAAAAAATAAATAAAAATTAATGAAAATGAAAATAAATAAACTAGGGGGACGATGGGGGGAGGGGACGAAAAGGGAAAGAGAGGACTTTGACAAACAATTCAGTCATCAGATCGGGGCGTGATCCCCAGTTTTCGAGCGGATCAATCCGTCGATCAATATATCACAATGTCAAACGAGTGAAAAAAGTCATATAAAGTCGTATAAAATGTTTTTTTTTTTTTTTACTTTTTCGCTTATTGAAAATAGGAAAAAAAAAAAAAAAAAAACGCCGTGTATATTATAGATGAATATACACGTGATCGCTCACGTATAATAGTGTTACGTATAAATATAAATAGGAACAACAACGCCGTGACGCGTATTTGGTGGTCTGGTGGGGGTTTGGGCGGGACGGGACGGGACGGGACGGCGTGACGGGACGGGACGGGCGGTCGTCAACGCTGTGGGCTCCACTCGTTCCCGTAGTCCTCCTGCACGTCGCGCCGCAGCTTGTACAGCACCAGTTCGACGGCGGCCCGCGCGTCCTCCCTGCTGTCGTGCCCGTTGCCCATCTGTATGTCGCGCCTGAGCAGCGTCGCGGCCAGCGCCTTCAGCGACCGCTTGTACTTGCCGCCGTTGGGGTGCGGGAACAGCACGGACGTGTCGACCACCCGGAAATGGAACATGCGCAACACCAGCAGGTCCATGCTGAGCCCGTGGCCGACCAGTATGGTGCGGTCGCCGACGTACCGCGACAGGTCGCGCTGCACCGCGGCCAGGTCCTTGGCCGGGCCCCTGGCCAGCTGTTCCGCGGTGATGCCGCTGAACCGGGTGTTGTAGTCGACGATCCGGTTGGCCGGACGGACCAGCGTGTCGTACACGACCGTGCCGGACACGTCCACCAGCGTGATCTTGGTCACCTCCAGCCCCTGTCTGGTGTAGCACATCTCGCAGTCCAGCCCGTACACGTGCGCGTCGTCCGCGTCGCCGGATATGCCCGCGGACGGCCGCCGCGTGTCGAAGAACGCGGGCCGGCTGTCGCCGTGCAGCGCGTCCGGGTCCATCGCGGCCGCGTCGATCTTGTACCGTACGTTCTTGCCGTACGTGTTCCGGAAACCGGACAGCGGCCCGTTGAACCCGTCCACGAACCCGTTCCACACGTGATGGTCCACCCGGGTGCACCCCTGAGAGTTCGGCTTGTCGCCGCAACACGAGTAGTGCTGGTCGGCAATGTCCGACGGATAGACCAGCTTGCCGTGGTGGTACAGGCACGGGTCCGGGTGCGTGTTGTCCAGCGAGAAGAACGACGTGCACCGGACGCACGTGTACACCTTCGGCTGTGGGCCGCCGGCCGTCGCGTCCGGCGGCGGCGCGGCGCTCGTCTTCGCCGCGCCCAGGCTGAACTCCTTGGCCACCGGGTTCAGCTTCTTGTGCGGGAACACCACGCGGTGGCACTCCGCGTGGTTGACCGCGTACGACGGGAACGGGAACCCGTTCCGGTACATCTCCTCGAACGTCAACACGTAGTCCTTCAGCATGTACCAGATGTTCTTGTCGTTGATGTTCAGCATGGCGCGTTCGCTGGACGCGTACGCGTCCGGCGGCGGCGGCGGCGGCGGCGGCGTCCATGCGGCCGGCGTCCAGACGGCCGACGTCGGCGACAACGTCCACGGCTTGGGCGCGGCCGCGGGCTCGTCCGGCGGCGCGGCCGCGTCCGTCACGACGGCGGGCGCCGTCGGCCGTGCCGCTTCCGCCGCCGTTTCCTGCAACACGCGTTGTCGGTTCTTTCTGGACCGTCTCCGCGACGACCGTCTGCTCCGGTGCGACTTGCGCGCGCCGTCGTCTCCGCGTTCCGACGACACGGTCTCGCCGCCGTGCTGTCCGACCTCCTCGTCCGTCTCGAAGGCGACCGTTTTCCTGTCGGTCCGTGTCTCTGAAAAACACAACGGCCGTCGGACTCGTCAGTACACGTACACGTACGTACACACACACACACATATATATATATACGCGCGCGCGCACAATAACAACAACGGCGTTACGGACCCGACCCGACCGCGCGCGTTTATCGGACAGCGGACAGCGGACAGCGGTCCGGATTCGGACATTTCTCGTACTTTCTCGTCGCGTGACTGGATCGTTCGTGTTTTACGCGTAGGTGCGGTGGAACGGGTCGTCGTGTGGACGCCGGACAATTTCTCTTTTTACTCATTTCGTTTTTTTTTTTTTTTGAACGAGTGCATTTGAACGAAACGAAAAAGGTTGTTTACAACATTTACAATATTTATATATATATAAATGCGCGCGTTATGACGATAACATCGATACGGACGTACATTCAAATGAACGGAAACGAAGAAGGGGAACAAAAAAATATCGCTCGTCTACTTTCACTGATCTCTATTATACGCGGTGCCTACGCGTTTTGTGCGGACGGTACCGACTTTCTTCGGCGGTCGTTCGATTTTAGTGCCTCCACACGCCGCGTGCGTGTGCAATAAACGTTATTCGTGACGAGCGGTTTTCCGTCCCTTCTGGAGCGAACCGGTGACTCATAATTTTTCCCGTGACCAAAACGCGAGACTGTGTGCAACGCCATATTTGAATTCGGCTCGTTCGAGAGCGGTTTCAACGACGCTAACCCCGTCATACTCGCGCGCGAAAACGAGTTGAAATTTATTAACCAGATTTACGCTTCGAACGTGACCAACACGTGATCAATCCGATTGCGTTGTTCGTACGACGGGTGGAAAAATCCCCCCCACGACACGTCAAAGGCCGCCACGGGGTTTTTGTTCTCTCGTTAAATCGTTGTTCTAGTTCCCCGGCCGGGGGAGGCCTTAGCGTTTGACTCGTTATCACACAGCGTCGAATAAAAAACGAGAATATTAAACGTTCTTTTCCCCCCCCCCGCCTCCACACTGTATACCGTTTAAAACTTTACAAACGTTATAAACAGTGTTTTTACTTTCGGATAGAAAAAAAAAAGCATTCAATAAGCCGGCCGTCGCACAGATAACACGATATATATAATCATAACGCGGTTGCGTATTTATAGGGTGGGGGGCCTAGGAGTATGTACCCTCCCCTCCCCCCTAGACACTCGCTAGTGATCCATATTGTAGTATCAAAAATACTGAAATACGTTTTTTTTTTATATTAATTTGTTCACAGAATTTTTTTGAAAATACGTCACTGACGAGAGATATGCTGCGACAAGTATGGAATGAACTAGAAGACTATAATTTATGGACACGATCACATAAATTGTAAATGTTTTTTTTTTTTAATGTATTATATATTATTTTAAACTTTGAAAAATAAAAAAAAACAATAAATAAGCATTCGAAATCGGACGAATCATTTTGAATAACCCTGTATTATATAACACTACGTATGGGGAATATATTTTTCGCGTTCCGAACGTGTTATTTTCGGCAGGTAGGCCGTAAAACCTAACCGTTGGCACGCACGCGATTATTAACATCACTGTAATCGCGAATTCGATATAAAAGTACGTGCCTTATCACGCCCTCACGAGCGCGCGCGGCACGATTTACGGGCGAATAACGGTCTGTATTATATGACGCGACGGTCCCTTAAGTCTTCCAATCATATCGTTGATCTCTTATGGGTTCCAGGTCATGTAGGCATTCAAGGCAATGGTGGGCATGCGGACAGTCTACCCGATCTTAGTTTTCCGGGCTCCGCAACTTGCCCTTTCGCCGATCTGATTCCAACCTTACGTAAAGCTACCTTTAACATATGGAATTCCGAGTGGTCTAATAAGCTCTCCGTTTCCTAAATACAGACAACCGGTTCCATCCGTTTCATATAAGACTTGGTTCATAGATCTACAGTTGAGCCATAATAAGCTACATCTAAGCATGCATTTAAAACGGGGCTGAACGATAGTACAGCCTGCATTCCCTCCGATCGTGTTGACGTGTCCTGTGACTTCGACCGCCTTCTTTTCCACTGTCCTGTTATTATGAACGAAAGGAAGACTCTACGGGCTATTTGCGCATCTTTTCATGTTGATATGACTTTTACTAATCAATTATTATCTTATTACCGTCGTTATTAAAGCCGTAATTAATTTTATCTTGAATACCGGCCTTTTCAGATATAACTTTGAATTTTGTACGTATATTTAGAATATATATGTGTATGTGTGTGCACGTGTTTTCTTTGTTCTTATAATATAATTATTTTATTTTCTGTTATTCGTTAATGTTGTTTTTCTCTTCTTAATGTCATCATTCAATTCCGTATTTCGCACGCGTTTGACGTAATATATTTATATCTTATGCGTATAGTTGTAAATATGTACAATTAATTGTTAAAAAAAACTATATAACGCGTGTTCGTCACGTTGACCGGAACGTATAACGCACACGGGAAGTACGTAGGTGGGTAGGTAAATCGTGAACGACTGTGCTCGGAAATCGTTATAAACGTATAAAGGTGGGCCTAGTCATTATCATAATTGATGTCGGACGGTCGTCGGGGGATTTATTGTCGGAAACAGGAAGAAGGCGCGAATCGAAGCGGTCGAACTGTGTGCCGTCAATAATCGATTCGTTCAAAACGCGAGAAACGTGGCAAGACTGCAAACGATAACGGCGCGTCACAAACCGAGCTCGCGTGTTTTTAAAAAAAAATCCCCCCCGAGGAAGTCTGACGAAAACGTCATAAATCGAAAACAAAAACGATCATTTACTACGCTATGCGAATTAGCGGACGATAGCTAATAATACAACGGATTTACGTTAACGGCGAGCACGTCTAAGTCCCGCGTTTTCAATTTCCGCACGGAATGAATCGTTTATTTTTACGAATAAATCGTCAAACAGTTTTTATTCGGTACTTTTTCCGCCGAGTTCAAAGACGTTATTCGACGGTTTTTTAACGAGTCGTTAACACAAACGTACGCGCACGTTCGTCATCATTAAACGTGATGATTCCACCGGATGGTTTTTGTGATTGTAAACGAATCTGTAATAAATTTTATTCAATAAATTTCAATGATTTCAATAGCGGATCTATTATTTGACGACGACTTTGAAACTATTGGATTTTCAAACAGGCGCGGATCCAGAACTTATTTACGGGGGGGGGGGAGGGGCCATCTCAATCAAAACAACTTTAATCCTCATTTTGTCGCATCGAATAATAAAATATTTTCCAAAACGTTTTATTGGAAATCGTTTGCGATACACCGAAATAAAACA
This sequence comes from Schlechtendalia chinensis, assembly GCA_019022885.1. NCBI lineage: Eukaryota > Metazoa > Arthropoda > Insecta > Hemiptera > Aphididae > Schlechtendalia > Schlechtendalia chinensis. The sequence goes on from CM032341.1 coordinate 8,018,090, forward strand.
ATAAAGTCTGTCTTTATATCTTTATCAAACGTCGAATCGCGTGGCGGTTGCGGCTGCTATCGGAACAATTCATTGTCCTCTACGGAGGTGTTCGAGATATTTAAGAGCCATACTCTGTAGGTATATTATATTATGTGTAACCCATCAATTTTTAAGGTTCACGTATCGTTCAATAATTAAACTGCAATACATATATGAAAACAATTATATGTACTTTGATAAAAAGCGGTATTTATTTTTATTGGTTGTCAAAAACGTTAAAACCGAAAAATCCCATAGCTACAACTTCATTTTAAATTGTCTTTCTATAGTATCATAGATAAGAGTTAGAATTATAAAACGATACTAATAAAAAAATTTAACAAGAGTCTACGGGGGAGGGGGGGCGATCACCTCTTGTCCCCCCCCCTTGGATCCGCGACCGTTTTCAAATCACCATTCGTCAACAATCGACCAAACAGACGCCGTGGGGAATGATGACGACGAGTTTTGGCGTCAAAAAACACGTCGTTCACCGGTTACCGGAGACGTATAGAAGATGAAATATCGTCGCGGACCGTTCGAATTTCGCTCGGTGTTTATGATTTTGTGAATAACTACTTCCATAACGGTATTTACTCCGGCGCGCTTGTCAGCCATTCCAACAAATAATGTCCAAGAAATATTTACGAAAGATCGCTCGCCAAAGACAGTCAACACCGTCGACCGCACAATCACGGTCAGACAAATCTGTACACAACTCGTTCACGCGGTCCACCACTATATCGGCGTTTCTTAAACTTTTTTATCCGTGGAACCCGTACTTTTTTTTAGCATTTTAGCTTTTTTTTTTAATTTAGGATTATTTGCAAATTTTCGTATTATCGCGCGGTATCGCAAGACACGGTAGACCGTCGTATCGAAAATAAAAACCGTTATGGTACTGGTACCTATGATCGTTATCGACGGACGTTCATAACCAATCAGTATTTTCATTATCAACGGCGTTAAATATTATTACTGTATACTGTACAAGCACTATAAACGCGCAACGGATTATAAGAGTATATATTGTCACCGTACACCATATACATTATTATTTGATATGCAAACGTTTTTTTGCAAAAAAATTACTTAAGCTTCCGCGGAACACTGTTTAAGAAACGCTGCACTGTATGACCGACCACCACCGTGTCAAGCGCCGTTACCAGACCGATCGAGCCACCTTATGGGAGACGGTTTCGCGTCGAGAAGTCGATTCGCCCGGAAGTTCATTTATTTCGTGAACAAGTACGTCCGGGCGAACAAGCGGACGATCGCAAAAGCCGGGCCTAAAACGGTCGCTGGCCCGATAGACGTGAAAACTATCGGACAAACACAACCGCGCCGGTGTTCGGTTGTACGTGGTCAATATCGCGCGTCACGTCGGCTCGGTTGTAAATGGTCGTTATTGTAAATCGTCGTTATTGTTATCCGCGCCGGGGCGGAATACCGTTAACGCGGAAAACGGTGAAAAACAAAACGAGAACACCGGCGGCGTAGCCATGGTTAGGGGAGGGGGCCATCCTTTGCTGATCGTGTTAACGTCATATATACGTATTCGTATAGTTCATTTTATACGTTTTGAAAAACGTGCTACGGATTGGTGTTTTTGTTTTGCAAAATCGATTTTATTTTATTTGTTGGCATTGGTCAAATTTCATAACCCTGGCTACGCCACTGACGTTACAACTGCGGGCGCGGTGTACAACGCGGACTCGCACGCATTACCTTTGCCGTTGTTTTTACATCCGTTCGCCGCCACTGTCGTCGTCGTCGTCATCATCATCGTTGTCAGCTGCGGCGGTGATGGCGGTTTGTCCGCCGCGTTCCTCACGGACTTTGGTCGCACTTCGACGCGGGCTGGTTTCTCGGACGACGACGACGACGGTTTAATCTCGCTCGCCATCCCGCCGCCATTGGCCGATCTTCCCGGGACGGTCGCCGTCATTGCGCCCTTGGCCGTTTCTTTCGACGCGGTCTGCATCCTGGCATTCTTGAACGACGGCCCGCGACTTTTCTTGTTGTTGTTGTTACTATGGTTGTTATGGCTGTTATGATTGTTATGATTGTGGTCGTTGCAACAATATTCGTAGTTGTTGTTGTTGGTTGTTGTTGTTGTTGTTTGTTGTTTGTTTCGCACGAGCTGTGGGCCGCCGGCGGTACGGCGCAGGCAGCGGACGGGCCTTTGCGCGATTTCGCGGGCGACGGCGGTGGCGACGGCTTCCACTTGCCGGCCGCCGACGTCCTCCTGGAATTCCTGCTGGGCGCGCTGGAGCCGGCCGCATCGTCCGGGTCCGAACCGTCGTCTCTGTGCGGTTTGGCTTTTGATCCTGGAACACCGTGCAAAAGAAAAACATGTTTTGCGTTAGAATGCGATCTGTGTGGCCGGTCATCGGATTGAGGACCGCGAACGGGAAACGTCGGAACGCGGTTGTCGCCGTGGTGGATATTCGTAGACCACGGTGTTCGAATACGTCGTGTAAATAAAAACGAACAGAAGCGAAGGATATCAAAAAAAAAAAAAAAAATGTACTCCCTGATTTACCTAACCTGAAAATTATGAATCGCAGATAACGCAGTCGGAAGTAACACGGATCATCACGTGCTGACCAAGTTAACTGAAGTTGTTTCCACGGATATGGTCGTCTATAGCGGTGACCGCGTCCGGGCGGGATTAGCAGAAATAATAATCGATTGTTTTATCATCACACGTAAAAAAAAAAGAAAAAAAACCACTGAAAATTATGTGATAAAATAAAACCATATCGCCAATTCTTTTTTAAAAAGAATTTTTTAAAATTTAAACGAACAATCTGTTCGGACACCGCGGGAGTCGAGGTGGACGAAACGATTCGTACTGAACACCAAGACGCCCGCCGCCATTGTACGCGATCTATACATTACACTACTGTAAGAACATACACACCGCGACCGCGTATTCTAAATATAATTTTATGTACACGTCGATCTGTATTTTATTATAAATAATGTGACAAAAAACGAAATTTCAAATTCGGAGACTCGATTCATGACAAAAATCTAATTTTAAAAAAAAAATATATATATATATACACGACTGTAGGGGCGAAATCTCTATTTTATTCCCAGCGATTGCAATCCCACTGAGGGAGGAAAATAGTCTCTCTCCCTCCATCCGTGGCCGAGCCGGGACAGTCCAGGAGGACGTGCGTCGTCACAAAAGTGCGATAAATCATGGCCGGTCCTGAGGCTACAAAAACTTGCGTCCTAGATAATTTAGAAGTCTAGAGTGTTATCGGACTAAGAATCTGATAACGAACCCGTTCAAAACGAACTGGTCTATCAATTAGCGTAACACATTAAATCGTCAAAACCTAAGTGAATAAACAAACGTAAACGTGTATCGGTTTTAGCGGTTTTTTCGTTTTCACGCGTTCAATGGAAACGAAGAAACGGCGGGAGTGGGAGGGAAGAACGCTAACGCTAATTGTCGACAGCGCAGTCGGTACATAAACACATTATAAAAACCCTTACGTCACACTTTCGTTAAAAAAATTTAAACCGTCCTTCGAAACAATATAAGCCCCAAGTACCATCCCCGGATTCCTTCCGGAGACATAACTGTACTTATACGACGTATACACCGGTAGGGGGGGGGGTGGACAAAATTACGACAAAATCGATTTGGGCGCGGTGCAATATCGTGTTAAGTCCTGGCCGTTTCTGCAGTACGTAAACACGAACATTTTCTAACACTAAATATATATGTGTATATTCGCGCGTTAGTCGCCACCAACTCATTTTTTATAATACGTATTCGCTTGTGTACGTATTAAAAAACGAAATTGTCGCCTGAACGATTTCTATACGCTTTCGAAATTCGCGGGAAACCGATGTATATTTTCGTATCGTAACGTTTCACTAGTTTTACGACACAGTGTTGTTTCCCCGCGTCAGTTTCGATGATTTTGTTTTCTGTTGCTGGTTCGGCCGGCTCGTACAGGACAGATAATTGTTTCTAGGCGCGTTCGAGTTTTGATTTTCGTTTCTCGACATTCGTCGGACTAGTCAAACGCGTTTTCGACCGAACGCGTAAGGTAAACCGCTCGACCACGACAACAACATCAAATAATCGAACACCGAAAACGTTTGGATTTTCTCGATTAGAACGCGACGACGTGATAACGGGAAGACGGCCATGGGACCGGGAGAGTCGGCGTTTTCAAACCGTTCGCGTTTACGTCAGGATTCGATCTATTCACACGGCGCAACGACTCGGACGGTCGCCGCGAATACGGAAGCAGTCGGTTGCTCCGGACCAAAAAAAACCCCAACAAACAAAAAATTCGTCGGAGTGGTCGACACGAATAAACCGCGTCGCGTTCGTTAATCGTTTCGGCGTGACGCACGCGGACGTCGTTGTTACGAACCGATTACTACGGATTATACCGTTCGAAACGCACTCGTCGGCCAACAAACGGTGGGCGCACAACAAGTGCACGTACACACAACACGTTTTTTTTTTGTTTTGGTGTCCTCGACGGCGATCGCGTACAACGCACGACGTTTTTCCCAGGAAATTTTTTTCGTCCGGACAGACGTCGTTTCCTAACCTAACCTGACGAGCGTAGTTTCCGCTGGCGGCCTCGAGTCTCCCCGGCGTCGCCCGGTCAGGAATGGGAATTTTCCCCTACACACACGCGCGCGACGTGTAATGACCAAACTTCATTGGCAATCGTTCCTACTCTGATAAACAGAAATATCGGAACACCCCCGGTCTCTCTTATTTCCGGCTACGGTCCTGACCCCGGCGGTAAGCCCGGTAATAATCGGTCGCGGGTCAGGTTAGGTTAGGTGCCGAGTCAACTTTATGCGACGTGTACGATATCGCCGCCTAATTGTCCTCGTCCGGTTCTCCGAAGTCATCGTTTCCGTTCGCTTTCGTCGTGCGAGCCACCCGCGTTCTAAACGCCTTACAAATCCGTATTACATTTCGCGTCTGATCTGTTCGAAGGTTGGGTTACAGTATGTACGATTTTCTAACGCGTGCGTGTTTGAAAAATTTTAATCGCGTAATCACGCAAAGCCTTGTCGTCATTGATTATAAAATTAACGCCACTAACCGGCCGGTTGCTCGGCGTCGTAGAATAAAACTCTCGATAGGATTTCTGTCCACTCAATGTGTTCACCGTCCGTACGGGTGGAGTCGATAAAGGCGGCTGCTTGGAAGTAATGCGTAAGCGATTCCCGAGGAGCTTCGGTGACGCGGGGGGGGGGAAGTTGATAAAAAATTCCAATTTTCGTCCCCCTCATAAACACGCTACTGCTTCTACCGAGTCAGGATTTCGAATTCGTACGGTTTCCAACGATAAGTTAAAAAAAAAAAAAAATCACCCGACGCACACTCTGTATGCGACTGCTTAGTTGGCTAATTTGAGTTCGACTACGTGTTGTCTTTATCTTGGTTTGTGTTTGTTTTATTTTTGAAAGTGCTGTGTGTTCGGCGGAGTCGTTATCGTTTCACCGAGATAAGCTTACGCGGACGGCGATAACCGACCAGCGGCCAGCACGTGCACGGGACAATTAAAAATTTGATTTTTTCCAATATGCCGACCGGTTACTTCTAAGTACGTATAACGATTCGAATTCGTCAGCGGATTCGCCTGGTCGGCCGTTTCGATGCGCGTTTCAACAGACTCCAAAAGCACGTTTTCAACGACGGTCCGTGTACCGAGACAGTAACTGACCTAACTAACGTCGCGCGTGCTATTTCGAAAAACACGTATACCGATTGGATATCGACGTCGGGTAAAAAATTACTACCGGATTGCGTGCATTTATTTTGTCAACGATCTTTTTGTTAACGATCGTCAACGATCTTAATGCGGGTTTGTCGCCGGACGATCGCGAGAAAACGGATTAAAATCGAATTTCGTATTTACCTCGTACTTCCGAAAACAAGTAATAACGCGAGTTTTTTTTTTTTTTTTTTAAAATAATTCGATCGATTTTCAGTTGTTTCGAAAACGCCTTTCGCGTGAAATAACGACTGTTTTTTTACCGAAATCCCGTCGACGTCCATGGGATTTACATCCGACAGGTACGAGAATTGTTCAAAATTGTTATTAGGACATCGTTCCGCAACCGTAAACCAGTAACGTTACACCCATCGTATCGTGTGCATATTCATTGATCGTATGCCGAAACTACTAGCGCCGTTCGGAATCGTATTACTTGTTAAAATAGCGACCAAAAAAAAAAAAAAAACGACTCCGATTGTTACCACCTTTGCACTCGCCTTTCGGTCGCATTTTACGAAACAAACGGGCACCTAACCTATGCGCCCCCCTCCCAATGTTTTTTACCCTTTTTGAAAACGTGTATTTTTCGATATCAAAAAAAAAAAAATATATTTTTAGACGGCGCCCAAACCGATCGCGCGAGAAATCATTCGACGCACCACTAGCCGGTCCCGGTCCAAGTTCGCCCCGGGGGACGTACACGATGCTGGACGTCGAACAAACGTCCTACACGCCGTCGGAACGTCTCTGGTCTAACCCCAAACGTAATTGAATTCCCGAAATTCCCCAAAACGCATCGACGATGTTGGCCAAAGGCGGGACGCGAAACGACGGACAGTGTTGATCGGACGGCCAGAACCACCCGCGCGTTTCTACCCGCTCGACCGCAGCCGACCCTTGTTCGGGGGTTGTTCGACACGGGACGGTGTTGACTAACAACAGGTGTGATTAGCGACCGTGGACGAGCAGGGACGAGCAGGGACGCTCAACGGCGTACGGCGTACGTAAACAACGAGACAGAAATCGAGTAAAATACCGGAACACGCGCGCGCGCCACAACGATAACAACGGACCTTGGTCAATAGCGTCGTGAGTGTGGTTTTTATCGTTATTGCCAGTGGCGTAGATACGATTTTTTTCTAGGGGGGTTTCTTCAAAGGAACTTTTAAAAATTAGAATATTATTGAATAAACGAAATAGTAAATATTTTACAATAATAATTTATATTTACGATAAATGTATTTATGAATATTAAATTTTAGCTTCGTGTACACAAAATCAATGGAAAGATATTTCAAAATTTTAAAGGAAAAGAACAAACTTTTTTTATAGTTCTGGTGGTGGGGGGGTTGTAAACCCTTTCACCCCCCCCCCCCCCCCCACCCGTTGCCGTTAAAGTTACGAAATCCGCGTGCAAGCGGACGGCTAATTAAATGTTCGCTTCGTCTTTCTAAACGACAAATAAAATTGTACGTCTAACCTAACCGTTTGGAAACCGCGAATCGCCTTCACGTGTTTACCCCAAACCCCGACCGCCGGCGTGATGATTGAGAAATCCTTAAAAACGGTATCAAACAACAAAAAAAAAACCGTAATCCGTTTTGACGCGATTTGCGAGGGGAGTTTTGTACGCGCTAACCAAAAAAAAAAAAAAAAAAACAACCCGTGTTTGTTTGTGATTGGCCGGAACTGGCGAGAGACGGACACGAGGTACGTTTGAAAATGCGATCTCATCTCCAAGGTCAGGTTAGAAAAGAAAGAAGAAAAATCAACAAAAGATAACGGCAGACCCACCACCACCCGTTGTACGTGGAACAATCTCGGGGACCACGGTTCACGGGATTCGGGCGCGGTCGTGACCAGATCACGGTTTAGGGGTGGCGGTTAGGTAGGTTAGGTATAATTTATCATATACAATGTTTTTCAACAAAAAAAAATTCTCAACGCGTATTGTACTGCTCGTTTGCCCCCCGGGCCAAGAATCGAACCGGACGACGGTGCGTGCGCGACACGCGGGTACATTTAATCGTAGTTTGAACTCGGCGCCAACGTCGGGTGAAAAAAAAACCCGAACACGACAATGAACCGTGCGGGTACGCGCGCGGGTGTTATTCAGAAGAACGGTTTTCGAAGACGTCGGAGGAAAGAATACGGTCTTGTTCCCCTCCCCACGCACGCACGCATACATACATACGGACGAGGGGACGCGGCGCGCGCACGCACAAGAACACGTTTGGCCTTCGGTTTTATTGCTCCGGGACGCACGCCCGACGGGGTCCCTCCGGCGCGTTTACGACCCTTCTTCCCCTCCGCCGTACGCGTTTCCGAGAGGGGCTCTTCTGGTCAGGACGAGTTTCGCGGCGGCCCGACGTGGGGTGGACCGGGAACGCGGGCGCGCGCGCGCGCACGCGCAACGGCCGACCGCGCCGCGTGTTTTTATTGTGCGTCGCAGCGGACGCGTCCACGAAAACCCGAAACGTGCGTTTCACGACGTTAAAACCACGATCGGTTTTTTCCTTATCCCGTCCGTCGCGCATACATTTTTCATGTATCACAACACATATTATGCGGGGCCAGTGTACGCATGTTCGTTTATCTCACGTATAATATGTGTTGTGTGGCCGCGACGACACCGTTTTCGCCGGCCACGCGGTTTCGGGCCACGCGAGTTTCCTATCGTCGGCCGGAAACTCGCGTTCGTCGCGGAAACCGACGGCGCGGCGCGAATAGATTATTTTTAGAAGCCGTGCTTTCTCCGTCTGTCCGACTCGCTCGCCGCGTGTGCGCGCGCGCGCTATTTTAGGCGAACCGTTGGCAAACGCGGACGAGAGCTTAGCGGTTTAGGGCCGGCGACAACGGCGGACGGACGGGTTTCGCGCGGGCCGTAAGGCGAGCGGAACGAGCGCGCCGCGGGACAGGGCGTTTGATACTCACGCTTGGCCGGCCCGGGCACGTTTTCCGCGATCGGTTGCCACTGCAACGGTCTCATGACGTTCGTGATGAACACGCTGATCAACGAAATGACGGTGACGCACCACACGCAGATCTCGTACTTGAATTGCTGGAGCACGTGCTCGCCGTGCACGCGTTGCGTGCCGGTCGACCCCAAGGCCGAGTCCGTCATGCCCATGTCCAGCACGGAGTTGGCCACGAACGTGACGCAGAACGACAGCAGGAGCAGCAAGAAGTTCGAGAACATGCTAACACCGCGCGGACTTGGCTAGCGGCTTAGGCGTGTTGGTCGGAACGAACGCGGTCACTGTTGTTGGCGGCGTGCGGCACGCGACGCACGAGCATTTATGCGTCGTCGCGCAAAGGGGGACGACGACAGAGCACAAAAAAACGAAGAAAAACGCAAAACGCAAAACGCAAAACGCAAAACGGAAAACCGACGACGGCACCGGCACGGGCAGAGACGCGCACGCACACTGCACGAAACGTAACGGGTCGGCGGCGAGCACGCACGCACACGAGAGCAGCCGAAACACGAGCGAACGCACACGCACACGCGGGGAGAAAGACGAGCGAACGCGCGCGCGCGCGCACACGGACGGACGGCCGGTGAGAGAGAGTGAGAGAGAGGAGACGCGGTGTGCGAGAGAGAGAGACGGGGCGCGACGGAGAGCGGTCTGACGAACGGACGACGCGACCGAGACGGTACCGGACGGACGAATGACGAGCGAAACGGCGGAGACCGCGTGACGATGGCCCCGCGCTTGGTTACGGTCGGTGCCGGTGCCGGTGCGCCGCGGCTGGCTGCCGGCCGAGCCGCACCGCCCCGTCCCGCGCCGCGCGGTTTCACCGCCGCGGTGACCGGCCGGTGCCGCCATCTGTCGGCGCGCCGCCGGGCCGCGTCCACCGGTTTCCGTTCCGCGCGCTTTCCCCCCACGACCATTCGTCGTCGTCGGTGCCGCGCGTCAGGCTAGACTCTTTACGGACGCCTGCCGTGTTCGCGTGCGCGTCCCGACCGTTTCAGAAACTAACTAACTTGAAACGACAGCGAGAGTTATCGGCTTCGCGTACACGCACCGACTCGTTTAATCGATTGTCGAAGCCCATCATGAACAATAATCCATACCTAACGACGGGCCCGCGTTCTTCGCCGTCACGGAGAAACGTAACTCGAACGGTCGTGACGTAGGCGCCTGTCCGACCGACGATGACGTGTAAAATATTCCGGTCCGCGCGGCGGGCAAGGACGCCCAGGCGTTTGTCGGTCAACTTTTCCCGAACAACCCGTTTCACACGTATGCGAGATACCGTTCCGCACCGTCTGACGATCTCGTTTTGTGGACGAACGAGACGCGTGGGTTTCCCGCCCGTCGGAGTGTTTCGGTCATCCGGGATTTCAACATCTCACGGTACTCACGACGGTTCCTAGTCGGTCACACGCGCGGTTTTCCCCATTCCCGTGCCGTCGGACATAACGCAAAACAAATACAAAACTCGATCACGAAAACGTCCGACCCCCCCCCCCCCCCCCCGCTAGGACGGTTTTCTCCGGTGATTTTTGTCGGCGTTTTGTGCACGGAGAACGAAGCCTTGGCCGTTTTCATTTAGGTTAGACTCGCGGACATTTCCTGCGGGTTTTCGTTTGGACGAGAACCGGCGCGGGGCGGGTAGTAGTCGGCGGTACCGGTCAGCCGGGGAAAAAAAATATAAAAAATAAATAAAAACCACCGGTTTGAACCGTCCGACACGATTTTACGGCCGCGACGTTGTGCACTTCGAACGGCGTTTTCAGTGTAATAGTTGCCGAATACGAGTGTGTGTTTTGGCCGGCCGGAACAGCTGCGCGGTTCTGTTTTTAAACTGTAAAACGCGACAAACCGAAGACGTTTAAAAAAAAAACAAAAGCGAAAAACCGCGTTTCGACGACGCGAACACACGTGTCTACAAATATACATTTTATTTTTGTGTGCGCGCGCGCGCGTTACGTTTGCTTTTTTTGGTCGCGCGTTCATAAACGAACATTACAACGCCTCGGTGCGCTGTTCGTGAAATCCAAACGAAACACGCGCGTTCGTTCCCGACGGACGTGCCCGGAGTTTGCATTTACACTGACAGATCAATAGGAACTATAAACACTGGGGTTTTCATTCATATGATTGGCGGCGTTGTTACGACACAAAAATGTGATATTTTTGATGTGTATGATTCTAAATCTTATAGAAATCGAAAATAATTTAAAATTTATGTTATTAAGTCCGAACTGTGTACAAATCGTTATTTCAAAAGGTAGGTAGGTGGTGATGTGTTCCTATCGTTTTCATTAACTTTTTAATCGCTCGGACGCGACGTTGGCGTTTCGTATCGTATACGTTGCCATTGTTTTGCCTGCGCCGTCTTTACGTTGGCTAATCGGGTTTACCGGTTCGTACTGTTATTTATAAATATACTGATAAGCGTCGTCAAATAACAATTATAATAATAATAATAATAATGAGTTTTTCGGTTGTTAAACACGCCGCCGCCGGACGCGGCGACGGTTCGAAATATCGCACTGTCCGTTTCGCGGACGGTACGTGAACGGCGGCGCAACAATAACGCGAGACCAGGCGCGGATCCAAGGGGGGACGATCGCCCCCCCCCCCCCCGTAGACTCTTGTTAAATTTTTTTATTAGTATCGTTTTATAATTCTAACTCTTATCTATGATACTATAGAAATGTACAATTTAAAATGAAGTCGTAGCTATGGGATTTCTCGGTGTATCGCAAACGATTTCCAATAAAACGTTTTGGAAAATATTTTATTATTCGATGCGACAAAATGAGGATTAAAGTTGTTTTGATTAAGATGCCCCCGCCGCCCCCGTAAATAAGTTCTGGATCCGCGCCCGCGCGAGACGGACGTTACCTTTGACGAAGATCCTGTAGAACGTGTAGTAGGGACAGTGCAGCAGACGGAACGACGACTTGACGGTATCGAGCCCGCAGCCGCCCGGGTCCGTCGTGGCCGCGACGTGCCGCGTGCGACAGAGCGTCCAGTGACGACGGGACCGTTTGCCGTCGACCGGTAACGCGCTCGGACCGGACGGACGTGACCGCATACCGTTCGGTTAGGTTCTGCAAGCGACAAAACGCGAAAATCAAAAACACGCGGCCGCCACGTTTTTGCGTTTGCCGGGCAACCGAACCGCGGGCGTCGCGTGTATTCGTGTTACTCGCATTACAAAAATTTCCAAAAACTAATCCGTTCGCGTGCCGAGACGTTAGCGTGAGTGCCGTTGGACCCCCCCGGTCGACGCACGGACGTACACACGGGACGTTCGGAAGGCAAAACGGTCGGGTTTGTAGGTTAACGGATTAGCGTCGGCCGGCGTCAGTGCGCGTTTGGACACGCGGGAAAATCGAACGTTTTACTACGACTACACAACACGGTCGACGGACGGATTTATTGGTTTTTCCACAGGACCGTTAACGATCGAAAGATCACCGCTGTCATTTAAGTCGTCAGTACGTTAGAAGCTACGGTCTATTTCAGGAAACGCGTTCGACCGAACGAACGACACAAAACACGATACAGTTTTATCGTCGATGAAAATGTACACTCATTACGTTCTTCGCGACGATCTTAGCAAAACAAGCAATTGTTTACGCGGCCCGGCGCATAAGAATAAAAAAAAAGAAGATATTATACGACACGGCAAACGTTGTTCCGCCACGTAAATTATCAAATAAATCTGACAAATATACGAAAAAAAAAATGCATTAAAAATCGGTCGAGCCGTTTCGGATAAAATGCGTTGATTTCGTTACGCGTGCTACACGAGACAACACGAATAATTGTACAGAACGCGTGTTTGGACGGGAATGAAACTCGTATAAGAAACACGGATAAGCAATAACGATGACCGCTTTCTTAATCTGTACGATCTTCATGCGTTCGTTAAGTCAATTATTAAGGCCCGTTCCGAAGCAAAAATGCACTTGATGCGTCCGATCGATTCGTTTCCGTTTTTGATTCGAAAAATTCGGTTGCCGTCGTAATTTTTTTTGTTTTTCCGGAATTTCAATCGGACCGTCAACAAAGCGTGCGCGTGCGCGTATATATTCCGAACCTCGAAATCACGAGCGACCCCAAACCGCGACGTCCAAACGGATTTGAAAACCGCTTTCTCGTACGTTAGGTTCGAACCGGACGGGATCGTAACCGCACGCCGCCGTTCAAGACCGATAAACACACGAAATCCTGCGCGGCAACTCGCGGAGGGGGTCGGTACGACGGCGTAGCCGGTGTTGTCGTGTCGTCCTAACCTAACTTCCACACCTTCACCCCGGGGGGTTTTCGCCGCCGCACCGCCCCACGCCCGCACGTCTGTCCGCCGGGTGCCGGCAGCTGCGTCGTTCGTTTTTCGTCGGCGTTCTTGTCGAAACCGGTTTCGCTCGTCTCCCCGTCACGGAACGCGGTCGTTAGGTTAGGTTTTCGTGCCGGGGCAGGTGGTCGTCGCCCCCTCCCCTCCCCCAAACACACACACACCCGTTGCCTACTGTTGTTTAATACGCGCGCGGGTCCGTTTCCACTGTCCACCGGAGACCCCGAAAAAAGACACACGGTCTCCCAAAAAACGCGAGATCCTCGCTCCACACGCTTCACACGGCAGTCGTCGTACGCACGTAAAAATAATATTCTCAGACGCCTAACCCAACCGACCGCGTTATACCCCGTGAACCCCCGTCGTCGTTCTCGCCGGTTTCACGGTGAAATAACCGAGACGAGTCGTCCGAGGATTCAATCCGCCTAATTGTCGCACGGCTTTCTCGTCCGAAGTTTCGGGCCGCACGTTGACGACGACGTTGTCACGGGACGGAATAGACGACGGGAGTTCCGAAATAAATCGCGTGTTTTCCACGTGCCGTAACCAGTGGCGGCGGACTGGCAGGGCGGGTAAGAGGCCATACCCGCCCAGGCCCTTTAGACATTTTGTACTTGGGCCTTGAGCTATTTATTTTATTATGGCCTATTGGCTTACACAAAATAATATACCCAATAGAAAAATTATAACGATATTCTAAAAGATTTTTAACACGAGTGTTTGTTATCTTTCACATATCACACCGTAATCGTTGCCAAATGTCGATAACCGAAATCGAAAAATCAAAATTTTTGTGAATTATTTCACACAAGTCGGTTTTATTTTGATCCAATAATTTTTTTTATGTAATACATTATCAAGTTATTTATTTTATCAAGTCGCTTGTTTGTATTAATTACGTTAGTTTAAGGGCTTCCTAAGAACTTACCCACCTGGGCCTTCAGAGTCTCAGTCCGCCCCTGGCCGTAACCAATGTCTCGTCAGGAAACCGAGAGACGCTCGTCGTCGGGCCCCCCGCGTCGAACGGAGTAATCCGCAAAACGGTCTTGGCGGTTTGGCGCGTTGACGTTTGCTGAACGCCGGCGCGGTAACCACGACCGTGAACGCAAATGTCCGTACGTTTGGGTCGTAGTGGGTTCGTGGTTCGTCATTGCCCGGGGCAACGGTTATCTGTCGAACAAACGCGTTTCGCGTGATAAACGCCGGCCAAGGTTTGGAACGTTCTCGGTCCGCGGTTCTGGTGCGATTTGACGTCGTGTCGACAAGAACGCGCGCACGCCGTTCACCGTACGTAACCGTCCGTCCCGGTTTCCCTTTTTTTTGTTTACTTTTTTTTGTTTTAAAACAATACGATCACGTGTGTGAACGGTGAATTTCAATATGATTATTAAGAATACAAAAGAAGCTAATTGTGAATTCAATCAAATCAATCAAATAACAAACAACACCGTCGTTTTCGATTAACGTGCGTTTGCATTTATTGTTACATATATATAGAATTTTTTGCACATTACATGATATTCCTCGAGTAATGATAAACATTCGTATATGAATAACACGACTGATAATTTAATTCGTACGAATTGGCACGGGCATGAAATGTTCTGCTGTGCGTAAAGTTTAAACGCTACGATATTTGGTCGAATTGATAAAACAAAAACGATTTCGCTCACACGACGGGTTATGTAGCACGTAAACACAGTGTTATTGGTATTATTTTTTTTTATTTTGTCTCACCGTGTTCGGCTGTCGCCTACATACGTACAATATTATATAATTTGCCGACTAGGAAAACACGTTCCACCTGCGTCAAATCGGTGCTTTTTTTTTTTTTTTTTTTTTTTTTTTAATAGCCTGAAAATAGACAATAGTGCGCAACAATTTTCGATTAAATTAAATCATTAATTATTTGTTTGCAAACGACTTACAAGCGCATTACATTCGAGTGGTGACAAATTCGATACGGCACGTAATTCATTTGTACGCTAAAAGTACTATTTTCTTATCTCCTGTCGTTCGTATACGAGAAAATCAAGTTTAACAGAAAGCCATAAGTAAAAGTCGTGAAATTGAAATTCACGTACACTATTAATTATTTGTTCAGCGCTGTCGTACGTTGTAAGTACGCGTGATATAAAATCAATGTCAACTAGCGCGTTAATGAGTCAAACCCATTTTTTTTTTTTTTTTTGATTTTCATTAAAAACATTATATAATTTCGTATTTCGTTTGTTTTTATACGTACAAGCTATTTCGATTTATCTGAATAAAATACGTTTTTCGAAGACGTGTATTTTTTTTTTTGGCTTATCATTTAATTAATCTTCACGGACACCGTAACACATTCAATTAAAGTTGTTTTTTATGATATTCTGTACCCACCATACAACGAAATGAATATTAAGTTATGTAAACGATTATTTTGATATAGACTTTGTTGATTTAAAATAAATATATTAATATGGTTAATAACACAATGAATCGAAAATGTTTATTATGATTGTACACGTGCATGGCACGTAACGAATAAATACGTATATATATAAAAGAAAAAACGAATTCAATAAAATGATTGTTTTATGTTTCCGAGTTGCCTACGGAATACACCACTTCATTCAAAATGTAAAAAATTTGGACGCAACGTATTCCAGATGCATTTCAAAGCGTACAATTTTCGTTTTCATCGATCTCCATCACACGAATACACGGCCAGTTCAGAACGTCGTTTTTCACGTGGTCCGCACGTTTTCGGCAGACCGGTTTCGCCGTTTATCAATATACCTACGGACAGTAGTCGTTTCGTTCGGGCGACAAACACGATGGTCGGTTCGCAGGACGCCATCTCGTAGGTGAAAACGTTCGTTCTCGGATCTCGTCCGCAGTTAACCATTGTACGAGTACGGTCACACGTTATTATCGTTATCGTCGTTACCAGGGGGTGGAAAAATGTTCAAGAATATGTTCGCACGTGCCTGTTTCGTATTTCTAATATCCGTCAACAGAGGTGATCGCCGGGATTGATTATTATTATTATTATTTTATTTTTTTTTTGACATTTTATGTCTTTACTTTGGCACATTAAAATAAAAAACCGTCACGAAAAAGTGTCCACCAAAAAGTGTCCACGAAAAGCGTTACCTAAATTAAGATACCCACTGGGGACTGTCACGAAAAAGCGTTACAGAAAAAAAACCTAAATCTCCCTTATGGTTTGTTTCCATGGCAACCATTGTTTCGGTTTTGAAAAAATTTAAATTTGAATTTGAAAAAAAAATTTTCACACATAAGACATAAAATGTCTCACTTATCGCGGACTCGTATGCGTTAATCATTTTTCTTAATAGGCTTATATAGAATGTGTGTGTGTGTGTATGTTATGGTTTTATTTTTTTCAAATAAACGCTGATGTGAATGGACGGCGTGTTGCAGGTTAGAAATCGTTTGTTGACGTCGTAACACGTACCGAATCCGAGTCGGCCGAACCGATTGCGGTATAACTTTATGTTAATATTCCCGGCAAGTATCGTGGCACTCCGGGCGGTCTCGTGTGGAACGGGAAGGGAAACTGTGTTTTTACGTCCGACGTACATTACGTACAGAATACGGTTACAGACGTACGATAAGTGTATTTATCGTAGTTTATGTCGGTCGGACTAGTGTACTGCCTAACTCAGGACTTACTCTAGCGCACCATCCGTTTGAAAAATCTGGATCCGACGAGGCAGCATCACAATTTTAATCTCGACGGGGTCCAACGGGATACGAGTGCGTGCCACATAGTACGGACCTAAACCTATTCATTATTGCAAGAGTCGCCGTGTGTGGCGATTTCACGTGAAGTTCCACTATTGATCGAAGACGCGTAGGAGAACCTAACCTTCCGAACATAACCTAAATGACACGAATTTTCTTACATTTAATTTCAATGATATATAACGTCTCGTACAGTTAAAACGAGAATAAATAGTGTTTACCTGCAACAGCGACCGAGTATTTTAAAAACGTCGTACAGTCCCTTTGTAGATTCAACATATAAATATATATATATTTTTTTTTTTTACAAAAAGGACAATCATTTGTATTTTTGGGGGAAAAAATAATAATAACACGTATGAATGGACCACCACCACGAACCAAAACATTATTATTATAGTTTATAATAATATATTATGTGAAAAGATACATTGAAATGCTATTTTTGTAAAATATATTGTATTATATTGACGATATGCTTACAAGCGGAGTTCACAACGTCGTTTTGGAACAATTTTCAAAAATGTTGAAATTGTATGAAACTGATTTCAGTTTTATACTTAAAATATTTATCGCCGACAGGTATGGGCCGGCCTGAGGGTAAATACGTTTACTCGGTGAAGTAATGAAATATTTAAAATGGAATGTAGAATCAATAAAGTGTCTGCATTATTCACAACGCGTGTCTACCAACGTACGAGCTTATACGTATAATGTAACATACGTGAAAGGATCTTTTTACTGGTGGGGAGGGGGGGGGGATTCACTATTATTGATATTCGGGGAAATTGATAATAAAACCATGTAATCTCGATTTTTGTTATAAGAAATAAATGCTATGTCCATAAAACGAGCGTCGAACGCAAGTCTTTGTTATCAGAATGTCTAGGCACGTATTCGGATTATATTGAACAATATTCACACACACACACATATATTATAAGTACACAGTAGACCGTCTTTATGTAAAAAAATACGTACTCGACGGGAACTACTGGCTCGGTTTGGTTATTCGGTCATAATTATGTATTGTATATGCTACGGCGGTAATGTTTATAATGTATTAAATGTGTGTCAACGACTTGGGCGTATTTTCGTAATCGACTGCAGACCGCCGAACATCGTTGTTATTCGTTTCACGCAATCGTAATAAAAAAGTAGAAAAAACTAAAAAAAAAAAAAAAAACGAATCCGATTAGTTCTTTTTTTTGTCAAGAGAGAGAGAGAGAGAAAGCCGTACGTATCCTTATATTCCGTCGTCCTTGGACATCGAAACGTGCCATAACGTATGTATTTTATACCTGTAGGGAAGTAGGAAGCGTACGGGAGTGCGGTCCGAACAGGGTCGTGTTTTTGGACGTCCATGAAAATATCAAACGTCTATGCGTCGCAAATAAAATGCGTGCGCAGCCAAGCGTAATTGCGAAACGTACGAAAATCAGTTACAACTCGTATCCAAAATGCACGTGTGTTCAAACGTTAAAACGAAATAACGTAACAGACGTGTAGCCATTATTGGAATATGTATTTTAATGCGTATTCGACGACATTATGGTCGCACGTTCTATACGGCATTCGTATGAAACAATATCACACGATTTCATTTAAAACGGTCTCTGATGGATAGTCCACGAGGTCAAAGGGTCGACCGATTTATCAGTATGACGTGTGTGTAAATTAACGTCGGCGTTTTGAAATTGGAAAGAACATCGGTGATCTTTTAGTCCGACGATTAGTTTTGCAGTATGAAAATTTAAATTATTGTACTCGGTTTGTAATTCGATATAGTGGTACAGATAATAAACGGGCAACTGTTTTTACCACGACTGTTTTTGACTCTTGTCCGCACGAAATACTCGTCTATAAGATAATGCACGAACGATAAGATATTAAAACCGAGTCGGCGAGTATTAGGTATAATGTGAATTCAAAAAAAAATTCGCATTTTTTGTGTAAACATATTTTACAAAAACTTCATTTGAATCTTGAGTAAATATATTTTTATAGAAAATCTATCTTTTCTAATTATTATATTGTTGTTTATACAAGTTTATTGTTAATTTTTTTTCTCACGAAAAAATCATTTGATGTAGTTGATGTATACTATTTATATATTGTTTATATAACACATAAATATATACACATTTACAAAAAAAAAAATCAAGATGTAATATTATATATATATATACATACCCGAATAAAAGGAAAAGATGAACACAATTTCAAGTATATTATTTTACAACCGTTAAATATATTGGGTCATCTGCATTCGTATATAATTTTTTAAATGAAATTCCACTTCACTGATAGACGCGCCTACGTTACCATTTTTTTTGAAACCATGTTTTACATCATTATTAACGGAGACGATAATTTTTTTTTTTTAATTACGTAAGGACTGACTTTAGTTTTTATTAAATAGAAATCGTAAAACAATTTTTTTTTTGTGTAAAATTTTATTTGAAATCGTTATAGTTTTATATAAAATATTTTTATATTGTATTTGGTAAAAAAATATTATTTTTCTACGTTTTAGTAAAACTTAAAATAATAATAATAATTGTTACAAACGTCAACATAAAATAATATATAGTTGCGTCATATTTAGGTTCTGTATAAAACAGAAATAAATTAGAATTTCAAATATCTTATGTATTATTAAAGATGAATGAAATAATTGTCTTATTGTTCAATTTTAGTATAAAACAAATATTCAAAGCAAAAACTTGCTCATAAATGTTCGCATGGAACCCTGCTCAGACGACTTTACGTATTAAGTACACAACAGATATCTGCATGATAATTTTATATTAAAATCCGAACGCCTTATCGTTTACCGTTCAAAATTGTATGAAGACTGTATAGAGATTGACAAAAATAATCGAACGTCCGTAGAAATAGTTATTTTTTAATAAATTTTTTACTTAAATTTGTATGAAACAGTAATAAGTTATTACAATATAAGTGCGGTTTTACGCGTTTCAAGGCGTTTTTAACTTGTATTCAAACCGGTTCAATTAATTTCTAACAAAAAAAAAGCAAAAAACGTGGTGAAAAATATTTTTTTCAATTACAGTAAATAAAATTATTTTATTAAAATTAAATAATTGTAATTGCGACAAATGACTCGGTGTTTCGACACGTCTTAGCAAATCGATAACTCAGATTGCCTTGTCATTGAAAATCCATATTGTAATTTAACTACATACGTAGTTTATTCGAAATTGCTAAACAAAACGTTTGCGTAATTCGATTTTGTATGTTTACAATGATTCTTGATCGCGTAGGAAACGCCTAGAATAAAGCATTTACAACAATATAAATATACATAAATATTACTAAAAAATCAAATGTTTTAACATACTCCTTCGTACGAGCGTGTATACCGATTGTAATTTTAAAACATAACCATAAACGCAAAGCACACGCGTATTCATTACAAGTGCGCATATGGTATACAGTCTGCGGGACGCGACAATAAACACGTCGTCGTGGTTCTCAACGAAATCGTACCGTCGATGGAACGTACCGAATTATGGATTGTTGAGTTGAGAAAAAAAAGATGCCCATAGAAATCGTGCGCAGTTATCTTATGTCCGCGATGTTATAGCGACTGAAACGTTATTTGTTTCGCGGGGAAAAAATACAATCCAATACGTAGTAAATAAAATACTCGTTTCCGGAAAGCATCCGCCGTTATTAATACCGACGGATCAATATAAACAAATTACGTGTTTATGGTAAGCTGACGAGTGCGGCGCGTGCAATAAATATATCCATTAAAACATTAAGTTGTACCGTAATTGTGCGTTATTCACGTCGCGGAATGAAATAACCTCAAAACGTTGCACACGTAAATTAAATTATTTTACGACACGACGACATCATAATCAAATGTAGTAATATAGTAAAATGAGATATTTGAAAACTCGACGGTTTCCATAAAATATTCGATTCTCGAAATAAAATAGAAGTGTCGGTTTTTTCTTCATATTTTTTTTCTTTCTTCAGCTCGACATGTATTAGCGCGTTGAAGGTCGAACGGTTTTTGTGTAATAACGAACGAACACAATATGACCGAAAGAAGGAATGGAACGAGAAACGCCGTCTCCGAAAACCGAGAGATTCCCACACATTACACGCTATTACGTTTAATGGCCGATCGTCTCTCGTCAGACGTAGAACATTTCCGGTTACCTTGACCCGGAATACGGTCGAAACCAAAATCGAAACGTCGGACCGAAAGCCCGGACGACGACGAATCGGAATCGGATTTGTATGAACCATATCAACCACTCGTACCACAATTAACATCCGACACCGTACGCGGAAGAAGCCGTCTTTTGAACAAGCCTACAGCCGATACAATCCAGTAAGCTACGTCGGAATAAATCGAATGTATTACACATTCATCGCGATGGAAAAACGCAGTTGACGAATGCCGTTGCCGACCTCGTGGTGGCACGTATCCGATTAAGAACGTATCTCGATTCGCACCGTTCTTGTCGCGAGCTTTTCGGAGTAAAGCGTTTTCTTTTTTTTTTTGGTTTTATTTTGTTCGCGTCGAATGTGCTTACTAGACGGATTTAATGAATTCGCTATGCGCATCTCTCGACCGTTCTTGGCGACGAATGTCCAAAACATCTCGAATCGAAAAAAATACGCGTCGTTAAGTACCGGGAGGGCGAAGAAAAAAACCGTAACGCTAATAAACATATGTCGTACGATAACTGCGTCGCGGTAAACACGCGAACGTGTTCGAAGCGAGTGGGTTTTCGTTGTACACGCGTCGAAGTCTTCCTCTATCGTGATCTATATTGAAGTCAAAATAGAAATTCCCAGAGTCGATCACAATGAAACTTCACTTGCTGCCGCGCCTGCCTATAATGATTTCAATTTTTCGCAGCGATATATATAATAAACAACACGAATGTGTGTGTCCGATATACTAGTAGTCGTTAATTTAGCATTACACTTGGATATATAAACATTATTGTTTTCAAGTTAACCAACGTACAGTATACCGTGATTACATACGAGTATAAGTGAAGCAAGGAAAATAATAATATCACACGACTGGTAAACGATTTCGGACTGCCGGCGACGCCGACCGTTCACCAGACGTCGTTTGTAAAAGTCCGAACCGCAAACGTCCTACGTGTGTCCTAACCTAACCTAACCGACAGCAGCCGTGCGAAAACCCAGGACTTACCGGTAGACCATGGGTTTCGCCGGTGTTCGTGCTCGTGTACATTTCGCGTATTGTGATCGTCGCGACGGCGTCGGTTTAGAGAAATGCGAAATCGATTCGAAACCAGCGGAGAATGAACAAACCGAATATTTCGACCGGAAATACATTTCGGAACGAGTCTGGAGTATACATAATGGTCTTTTGGCGTCTCGGAAATTTTAAACTGCTACGTAGCTTTGTCACGGGTCGGCCTCAGGTTTTTACTACGAAATCGTCGACGCCGTATCGTATTGTGATTGTTATATTATGCACATGTACACTAACCTGACCTGCGTATGGGTGTGTAGAGAGTGAGAGAGATAGAGAAGGGGAGGGAGGGGAGTTTACCCGTTGTAAAAGTAAAGAATAGAGCGTTAGGACGACTACAGACAGCGAACACGATTTCACGCGAACACAGTCGGCGGATTCGAGTGAAAAGCGTTACGAATCGTTTGTCCAAGTCCGGACGGATGTTTTTTTTTGTCCGTGCCTATCTATCTGTACCGTTCGCCGGAACGGAGCGAAACCTATCTTTTTGACCTGCAAACACCCTAAAATATCCCTATTATTGCAGTCATTGATTTGATATGTACAATAAACGCATGTACACCGAATCAACGTGACGATACACGCATGCGTTTTGGTCTGCGAGCGCGAATTAACGATACCGCCGAGTAACCACGGATATGTACATGATCGATACGTAAATATTTATGTGCAAAACACGAACCCGCACGCAACAACGAATCCCGACGTTATTGTTATAGACCGATTCGCTTTTATCGTCTATTTATGTGCGCGTAATTTATATCATACCGTTAGATAACCATAATTTTTCTGCGGTCTCCGTACGAATGGACCCGAGAAAAAAAGAAGCCATTTCAAGGCGATCACCAAAAATCGAGATTCAAATAGCCGTGACTAAAAACTCGATTTGATTATGTAATCATACGTGTATATTATTTGCTTTATACAGCGCTGTGCGTGCGCATTGTTACTTTTCGATGTGTATGAAAGCCACGTGAAATTTGAAAAATGCACACCCACTTATACGTATTATATACAACCCATACGTTGTCGAATGCCATTGAATCGAAGAAATGCGATGTCATTCGTGCAACAGCCGTTCGAGTATCCTTGAGATTTTTTTCAAAATTTCGCATGAATGTTTTATGGTCAACAGCTATTGTCATACGTTAAGGACATTTTAATCAATACATTTCCGTAGGATTACCATAATATTAGAGGTCGGTGCGTGGCGCGATGATATACACTTATTGTTATCATTATCATTATCATTATAATATATTTATACGTATGATGATGGGGAGGGGGGGGGTAACGTGAAAATATATATATATATATACGAGCCGAACCGCAGTCAATAGACATCATCGCGCGTGATTATTCAACCTCAGATTTCGGGAACAGATCACGGCCGCGGCGTACGTCAACATCATCCCCAATTGCCTATGCCGTCGGTTTTGTTTTGTTTTTTTTTAACTTATTGATTGATATGGAGAAAACCCCAACAAAATACAGACAGTAAAATATCTTGTAAATATAATTGCCAACAGTCGACGCGTGCAATCTTAACGCATTCAAAATAACGTACGAAATAAATAAAACAGTAGTTACGTGTATGAGATTTGACGTCGTAAAACGAGACGGGCTTGTCACGTATAATATCTAACGATTTCGTGTTACGAATGAATTTGTTGAAATTGAATGAATGAATGAAATTGTTTTTATGAGACAAATACAAATTAAACAACTAATATTATTATTTATTGATTATTGTATTCACTCGTTACTACTAAATGATTAAAATACGTGTTCACTCGACGTAAAACATTATCAGTCACATCGTTTTATTTTTTTATTTTTGTCGGTTATTTGTTTGTTTCGTGTACGTTACAAAAACGATTGACTAATATTATCAAAAAAAAAAAAACAACTTTAAACTGGTATATACTGGAAATAGGTAAATCTTGTATGTCATATATTATGTGTACAAACAAAATGTCCAATACTGTTCAAGTACGAAAGCGAAAAAAATAGCCAAAGTGGTTTGAAGCGTGTATCTATAGTTAAAACGTTTTATTCACTTGAGAAACAACAAGATGTATGCATTTTTGGTGCGATACGAAAATCGAGGAAAAAAATTTAAACATACACTGTGCCAATACATTACGATGAAATGTATAATATTATATTAAATCGTATAATGATAACGAAAATTTATGCCGAACCAATAGGTGACAATTCTCTTCACATTAAGTGGTTAATAACTTAATATAAAATTCAACGTTTAAAATGTAATCGTACTATAACGAATTAAAGACTTACGATTAATTTTAATAATATTGTGTGCAGCATAGTGTTTTCGAGGTTATTAACCATAATATGAAGGATGATGCACGTTGTTTATTGAATAAAACAAATTCAAATTTATGTAAATTTATATTTCATAAAATGTTTTTCGACCATCAGTGTAAATGTACTATTAAAAATTATATTTTTCTTATACGAAACATAAAAACAATATTACCACATAATAGTCGTAATTTCATAAATCGTACTGAACCTATAAACCAACAATCGTACATTTTGAATTTAAATTGTGTGGTTTTTTAAACATTTTATAACTATATAAAACGAGCATGAAGGAACGCTGATCTTTAAAACTAATAAAACATATTTCTATTTAATTACTTTAAACACAAATATTAAATCAGTTTATTTATTAATTTATTATTATTACATTTTTTTTTATATGGAAAATTTGAAAATCAAAAAAAAAAGTGTATTGCCAATTAAGTGATAATTTTAACTCATAACTACGTCGTAGTTGAAAGATATATTTTTCATATTTAAATTCAATTTAAAGTGTTTGTTATTTTATCAATTTATTTTCAGTTAAAATTGTATTAATTTTTTTTTATCTGTTATGTTATAATATATTTTAATTTTGTATTGTATAAAATTACTTTCTTTTGAACTTCTCATACTGTTATAATTTTGTAGTGTCGTACAATACGACATTAATTTGTTTCCAAATCGTATACATATTGAGATGAAGTTATATTATATATTCATATATTGTTATTATAGGCAAGTTTTCAATCAAATCGTATGTGTTGATAACGACAGCTAGCCTTGCTCACAGAAAAAATAAAGTAAAAGTACAATTGGTTTAAACAGTGTACGACACATGGCGATTTACGTAATGAAGACAGTATATCAATGCTCATACACGATGGCGGTTAATTAGTCCTACACGTTGACAATTAAGAATGCCAATAGGCCAAAATTGTTCAAATTCACTACATCTTCAATCGAATTGTTTGTGAGAAATAAAAAATTGTGTTTTATATGTTATTGTTACAATGACTACGTCAACATCGAAAACAGTCTGGAGTTTTTATTTTCAAGGGCTCGTTATAGTGATTGATATGTCGGTATGATCACGAAAAATCCTGCGTTCCTTATTGTGTATACCATGAGTATACAGACACCACGGAGATCATATGCCACAATAAAAAAGATTTCATCAGATTGATTTGTCCGTCACACACGTATAACCCAGAGAGGGTTTCGTATTTCCAAAACACGCTCTTAGGAACGCTACTACAGCCTACTAAACTTTATAGACGATAGTTGAACAGAAACGATTACCGAATTGGTAATTTTAATTCAATGGAACAATTTAATACCATTAAAATTGATGCACTATAAGTGCATTTATATTTAAGTCGCGAATAACGAATGTGCTTAAACATTATGGAGATACATTATATTCGTGTAAGATATAGAACGAAAAGAATACCCTCCTTTATGCGAATGGGATAACAGTTAATTACGCACGCGTATCACGCGTTATTATAATTATGTGTATATTTTGTTTCTTTTTTATGGTTTATTCATTATTTATATTTTAGTATAATTTATGTATATCCGATTTCTAATTATCTCGTTAGTTCTGCATAATTTCTGAATGATTGTCTACCAAGTTCAATAATATCGCCTTATCAGGGCAGATCGATCGGAAGACAAGGGCAATTTTTAAGATGGGTCATGGTCTTTTAATTAAACTCGCCTTTACATAAACGTCAACCACGAATTAGATACTTATATATATATATATATACATTTAAAGAACGATGGTCGTGTGTAGATGTTTATATATTTATATTTTATTATATTTATTATATTAGATAATAAACAATAATAAAGAATCCGACAATTGCATATTTTAGTAGAAAAATGCACTGGTCAAAAGTGCATATTACCAACCGAATACCTATTATAAAATCGATTATGATTTAAAATATATTTATTGATTTTAAATCACTGTTGTAATTAATTATTCATTCATGTGAACTGTAATCGTTCTTATTTTCCGATTATGATATTATAAATAAAATACATACTTTATGCTAATTAAAATGTACAGCTTTTATCGTTAACGTGTCAATTAAATAAAGTCATTTTTGTTTTTAAAAAAAAACCATGCATTTTAGTGAACTAAGAATTCCAAGTCTTCCGGAGACTTTTGTGATATTTAAATACGTTTTTACCAGACTTGGGTAGTATGTGAAATACAGTATTCGTAATACTGTATTCAGAATACTTTTTAAATACTTTTTACAGCTCAAACATATTTTAAATAGTACCTACATGATATTTCATATTATTTTTGTTACATTCATATTAATTTTAAAATCTGTTTGTTTTTGATGAAACGAATAGTTTTAAAGTATCTATTATGTTTGTTAATATTATTTTATAACAATACATATTATAATTAGGAGTGTGGTGTCATATATTATAAGACAAAAATTGTTTTTTTAATATTTAGAATGTAAAGTAGAATATAATAGACTATAAGTCATTGAGAGTATAGAGAGTTTCTATTAAGTTTTACAAAAAATAATAACGTAAGACTTTGATTTAAAAAATAATAATTTCAAAAAGAAATACAAGTAGCAAGTAGGTATTTAGAAAAACATCAATTGTTTTATGATGTTACTTCATTTTAAATAAATTATATTTGATTTCACCGTGTTAATATAATTGTGTTATGTTTTATAATTACTATATCGGATAGCCGTATTATTGAAAACTAGTAAAAAGAAAACCAGTATTCTAAAAGTATTTGAAATACTTCTTGTGAAGTATTCAGAATACTTAGGGAATACTGTCGTCATAAAGTATTGTTCAATAATTGAAATTTTAAATCAACACTAAGTTCGAACGATGTGGTTTTAACGTTTATGGAAGACGCGTACACACGTTATAAATAAATACACTGGTCCATTTGTGGTGTTTTAAATGTATACGAAAAAAATTCAAATTAAATACGAAAATAATGAATTTTTTTTCTTGACGATTTATGTCATTTATAATAATTAAAATAAAAGAATAATTAAAAGCGTATTGCACTTTCGACTGCGAGCTTGTGGTCACGGCGTGCACGCGTATAATGTGTGATGGTCTTGAACCGGTCTCCGATTTGCCCACTCACGGACTGCGAGAAAAACAAAACCATTCGTTGTAACTTGTTATTCCATTATTGCGCGGTTTGTTTTGTAAATATTTCGTTGAAAATAAAGCGAGTTTTCAATTGTTTGTTTGTTTTGTTTTATTCCATACGTGGTTTATGAGAAATCACGAGAAAAGCGTCGTTTGAACAAGTGTTACACGGGATCGTATAAATGATCGTTCTTGGGAGAGGGGGCTAATGAAGTTGCTCGAATACGTCACGCGCACGTGTTATAAAAACTATTGTTTCGCACATTTAACGCGCACGGTTTTCGGTCGGTTACCTACGTTGTGGGCGGTTTGTCCGTGACCGACTCCCCGCGGGGTGAACACGACTACGCGGTACGGCCAATTGTACGCAATCGAAATCCACGAAGACGTCGCGCGCGTCCTCCGGGTCGACGACTCTCGTCACCGTCGAAACGTGTTCCCGGAGCGGCGTATCTGTGCGCTGTAAGTCCACGCGATCGTAAACATTCGCGACGGAATTCGATGACAACGCGACGGGCTGCTGCCGTCGGCGTAACGTTTCGAGATCCATAGAGACGACCACCACGCGTTTCACCGTCCGCAACAGTGTTCGCCGACAACGGCGACGGTATTATCCGTTTTCGAACGGATTTCTACGGTCGTGTACGGACGGATATAGTTCGACCGGACGCGGTCGAAACCAATATGTGTCGGTCGAAACGTTTTGGTGAGTACGACGACGGCCACGGCGCGTTGTGAAGACAAGCGTTTTTCTCGCGCGACGGGCGGTGGATTTGCCGAAGCGATTCCGTACGCCGTGAAACCGTAAAACGATGAATATTAACCGGCCGAACGAGGTGTGATCGTAAGGAGAAGAAAAACAATTACTTGACGTACGCGGCGGGTTTTCGACCGTTTCACTTCGCCCGTCGCCGCGTAAAAAAAAAAACAAAAAATAACGATAACAGATATTATATTCGTTTACCCTGTTGCCGTGCCGTGCATGACGATTTTCATTACGGCGGAGGGTTAGGTCCACGACAGGTCGGTGTTTCGTCGCACTAATTAACGCGCAACCGACGGAGAGACACGTTGCCGGTCGTGTGTCGGAAGTCGACACAACGGGTCATTATAAAAACGAAAAAAAAAAAATAATAACGTTACCTGCGACGTGACAGACGACGTTATCGTTGTACGGGAACAATGCGATTGGAATGCGAACGGAATGATACCAGTGGGTACGGGCGCGCACGACGGCGACTCGCGGAAACGGCGTTTTAACGTTCGGAAGCCGTATTGTATTTACGGAGACGGTGACGAACGTGACGGCGTCCGTGTGGCGAGAAGAGCAGAAGAAAACGAGACCGGATATCGCAACGTGTTATGATCGCGCGGCACGCAGTGAGGAGATGACCGATTTCGTTATCGTGTGTAATCGCTGACAAAAAGACAATCATAATTAGCCATCCGGACGGCGTGCGGTCCGTTTCCCTCTGGTCCGTGTACGTTCGTGTGTATCGAGACAAAAGCAAAAGTCACCGTTGCCTTTTGTCAAGATTGTGGAAACCGCGTCGGTCAAGACCGTCGTCTCGAGAGAGACGTGTGTACCGGTTAAAAGGAAACACGAATCCAGCGAAATGTCACACACGCGGATGAGACACCGGGCGAGGGATTTTCGCCGACGAAACTTGGACGACGAACGTAGGATTCGGCGTCTCCAACACTGCAATTATCGTCCTGCTTGCTCGGACGCTTTCCGCTCAAAGTGCGCAAACTCTCATCCTACTAACGAAAGCCGACCGGTCCGTTTATTAAAAAGTCGTCTGCGAACCACTACGGACAATAACAAATCCGTCTAGTGACGAATCCTTCCTCCTGAGTGTTTGTGCATTAGAGCTCATACGCGTACGACATTTACCGATAGTAAAACATTTCGAGGGACGTGTGTGTGTGTGTGTGTGTGTGTCATAAAATGATAGTTATTCTCTAAACGTTCGATTTTGTCCTCTCTTTTGAAAATCACAAAATATAATCAATAAAATTATTTCCAAAAATTACCGAGGCTGGTTTTACGTTTTAACCGTGGAAATAAATTGATAGGAAAAATTTCAATGAAAAAAAAAATATATATATACAAAGTTCGACGAAATGTAAATCCGAACAATAATGTCAACGCGCGTGTTGTTACAGTTATCAGTTAGGAATATGTGCCAAACAGGAAAGTCGCAAACGTGGAACGAATCACCGACGTGCGGCGGATCTAATTTGCACGCGGTACACACTATAGTTTAACGAATTCTCAAAAACGGGTGTCCGTGTAGAAGAAAAAATATGATAAAAAAAAAATAAACGAAAAGAAAAGAAAAACACCGATAAACGTGTAGATGAAAAAAAAAAGAATCGAAACGTACAGAAATCTATTAATGGACATCATTATTACGATTTGTGGGTGTGTAGGACGATTTTTTTTTCTTACGATCGGCAGTTACCCGGAAAGACAATTGCTTTACGACATCGGTCGAATGGGGTTAGGTTACGACGTGCCACTGAAGTTACGCGAAATTAATTCCGTTCGCATTATTTTTATTATTTTTTTTTTTTTTTACAATACGCGGTGTGCGTGTGGAGGACTCACTTGGGCATATTTACTTTGCACTCAAAACAGTCACCAACACGTTATAGTAACTAATTAGCGTTAACGTCGTTGTAACACAATATCGCCATTTGTATAATTCATATTTGATTTCAAACGAGCAACTCGAAAAACTATGCTAATATTCGGGGGCGAGACAGATGTAAAATAATGATTGCGGATTATCCGACTTGACCTACATAGAATAAGCCGAAAATAAATTTGAAACAATGTAACGAGACGTCGGTGTGAAACGTAACGATCGTTGTGTTAACTGGAGCACGAAATATTGTAGATAATCATCTTTAAGCGTCTGTGACTTGAAACTCAACAGATTTAACGAGTTTCCGCGTTTTGTATAGATTTTTTTTCTCCCCTCGTTAAAATATACGTGATGTTTAATTTTCATACGTACGGTCTACAAATTAAAATTTTAAACAATGCAACAACTTTAAAACGTCGGGTCAAGTGTTTCACGGTCACCCCCCTTTTTTTTTCAATTTTAAAAATCTAGTTTGTTTACAAAACGTTAAAACCATGTTAAACATTTCGGTCGATTACCGTTACGGTGCGTCGAACTGAATATTCAAATTCACGGAGTTCGCGGGAATTATTTCGCGCGTTAGGTTAGTGGTTTCCGTTAAACGGATTGTTTTTTTTACTTTTCGTTAACGACTGAATAATTGTAAAGCTTTATGCTTTACAATACAATCATAACGGTATTATTACAAAACATTTCTCTCGTGTTATTTAAACACGCCGATCGCATTTGTATACCGTAGTAATTGTAAATTTTTCGAAAACGTCATAATAAACTTCTAACTCGCGTTATTAAAACGAAATGGCGACCAATTCATTTGCATGCGATTTACCGATATACGCGTATACGGTGAAATTATATGCGCGTTATCACACTGTGATAATATAACGCTAATTGTTTTTAATGGGAAATGTGGATTCGATTTAGTCGTCTTCTCGACTTGATCAACGAATCGACATAAACAGTCGGGCAATTATGTTTGTTAAAGGGAATTCTGATATGGATTCACCGAGCTACGTAGCAATCGGATCACGCAACCAAATCAGTATCGCGTTTGTTATTTGATGTGTATACGTACGTTTTGGGCTGTGACGCCCGAGTTACCGCATCGTTTTCGACATCATCGAACGTTATAATTTATTTGTAGGTTAACGTCACGTTGACGATATAGTAACACGTCCGTATGAATCATTAAAAGTTCGTGATATTCCTCGGTTTGATTATCGCCGAAGAATTTTTTTTGTTGAAAATCCCTTTCTCCCAGACTCGAAAAAGGAACGAAATTTATAACCGATCGATGTTTGATTTTCATTTTATAGCGATTTTCGATTGTACAATCGGTGTCACTGTTTAAGATTGAATGCCGGAGGTCTTCTGTGGTCGGACACGAACATTGTCTTTGTGTCTAAGTAAACCGGTAAATCCGTTTTGGCGATGACGGACATCATTGATACAGTATACATCTGATGTGCAACCCGTTTACTGAGGCGGCAGAGAAGGACAGAAATGGACAAATAGTAGTTAATTGCGTTTAGCGTGTAGGATCGATCGAAAACATGACACAACGCGTGTGTCTTACGGATATCGTGCTTGGGTTACTGTGAATTTGTTTTCCCCACAATAAGCGAAAACTATACGTTCGTCTTATATACAAACACGGGAAGCCGGCGTGTGTGAAGCCGGTTTGCGTTGCTTGGACGGACGTTAACTGTGTGTATACTAACATATTGTGTCCCGACCGATCCATTCGCTGATTCGCGATTCTCCGTGTTTGTACAACAAGCGATCATTATTTACGTGAATTTGAACTGTGGCTAACGTTTAATAATTTTCTGATTTGCTCCGCGTCCGTACATATCCGATATGATAGGTCGCGGGACAAGTCAACTAAACATTATCGTTATCATACCAAAGTAGAAATAACCTTTTCAATCAAAACACATCCGATTTGTGTTTAGTGTTTGACGTAAATGTTAATTGTATACAACCTAGGAAAAATAAAATTTAAATATTATGCTAACAGCCTCACACTAAAACATAACAATTACTACGTGGCGGAGGTGAAGAAGTTCAATACTAAATGCATTTGTTTTCCATCATAAATCCATATTATCGTATACGCAACAGACCGAGCGAACAGTTTAGTTAATAATACACCGAATTATAGTTATTATTGAAACATAATTATAGTAAACATTTCCGGTTAATGTTCTATCATCATTATAGTTCGTCGCACGTTCATTTTTATCGATTAAAAGTTGTGCAATTATTTTACACCGTATTATTTTCTAATTGATTGATTAAAACAAATCAACTACATGACAATTGATAACATTAGCTATAATTAATTGAAACATGTAAACGTCATAAGCATATCTATATAAATGTGTTTAAAATAATTTTGAAGAATTTCACACGAGTGATTTTAAATAATTTGTACTGTTCGTTGATGGTAACTGATTGCGTTGTCCGGTAAAGTATTAAAAAATAGATTCGAGTTACCTAGTTCAATAAATTAGGAAAAACGTTTTTTTTTTTTTTTTTTACTTAAGTATTCCTCGACAATTATAAATATTGACAAATATCGAATATGACGATATAGAAACTGTTGAATATTGTCTGAATAAAAAAAAAACCTTATTAAAAAAATATAAACAAAAGATGGTTTACTCACTGGAACGTGTAAATTTGAACAGTCACCTGAAAATGTTCCTTATTTCGCAACATTCGTTCGCCAACGTTACAACGTACGCGAATATAGAATTGATAATGTCCATTTAAACTCATTCGTGGAAAACGTAAGATTTCTGTTAACAACTAAAAAATGTTACTGTTTATATTAAAATACGCGGACGTGAAGTCGACAGTAATTGTATTGTATTTTTGCGTGTAATCTTGTCTCAAGATGTTCAAACGAGTACTGTAGA
Organism: Schlechtendalia chinensis; assembly: GCA_019022885.1. Classification (NCBI taxonomy): domain Eukaryota; kingdom Metazoa; phylum Arthropoda; class Insecta; order Hemiptera; family Aphididae; genus Schlechtendalia; species Schlechtendalia chinensis. The sequence continues at coordinate 8,051,304 of CM032341.1, forward strand.
ATTTAGGGTTTAGTTGCATTCCTTCCCTCCGGTACTCCGACAACGTACTAAAACTAAAATCGATTCATAGTTCGCATGTAAGTAACGGAGTTTTTACTTTAAAATGTTGATCATCCGTTCGTAATAACCGAGTGCCTTGAAATTGTTTTTTATTTTAACGATACGAGCGAAAAAAAAGGAAATGAAAAACGCGAGAACGATACGAGTGTAGATAACGGCGCTACGTCCCGCGAAGTTACTTTGATTGGAAGTCGAGGACTACGGGATCCGGCCGATCTCGGCGAACAGCCGCGCGTAGAAAAACAGTAGGATAACCGTTGAAAAGTCGTGAATTGAAATTGCAATAAAAAAACCGATTCTACGTTTCGAAATCGCATGGCACGTAAACGCAACACGAAAACACTAACCGCCATCTACGATCCGAATTTCGGGAAAACGTGTGAAATCGATACGTTCGGCGTCATCATTTTGGAAAGCATCTCGAGCGATTGCAAAAAAACCGAACCGCCGGTGAACGAGGAAACGTGTTGTGCACGGGCAAACACGGATAGAGGGACGTTTATTTTCGTTGCTAATCGATTCAAATACTTGGCCAGCCGAAATAATCAACGCGTTGTGATGTAACACACGCATGTAAATCAGCGAATCATGCGAATTGGTTACTCGAACGCATTTCGTGTACCGAGCGTATTGGAAACCGACGGAAACGTTAAAAAACCCGTGGCCTCGTGTCTGTATCCATACTGTACATGTGAACATTTGAATAACGTAATTCATCGTACCGTCGCGGACGAACCGAATAAATATGCGTATATGTGTGCGTATTGCACGACGATATAATAATAATGATAACGATGATAGTACGATCGAATATACGCAACGACGGCGTGTACACCGCGGCCGAAATTATTGAAATATCAGATATTATGTGTATATTGTAATAGCAACGGACGCGGGAATACATTTTCGGGAGGGAGAAGGTTTTTGAAAAAAACATCAATACAAGTGAGTAACATTCATCCAAATTCGAAAGTTTTAAAGTAACGTACGTCTAAAATACGAAAACCTAAATGTTCCCAAATATAACATAAAGTTACATATGTCGATTTATTTTTGGGTAAATATGTCTAGTTTCTACGACCGTTGGTTTAAAAACAATTCGGTTTTTGAATTGCCTTTTTTTTTCCCCCCCAGGCGCTTTTGATAAAATCGACCTCTTTAGGGTACCAACTGGACGATGTTTGCTATCGGAAACGAGACATGACCGTAACGATCTGCGTACTCCTACTGGTAGAATTTCGAGTTGCAGTTGATTGTGACTCATCAAGTTTTTGTTTTTTTTTTTGTTGGCAGACCACCCGCGGGATCAGTAATTTGACGTTCCAAATTAAATTTCGGTTTAAAATCGTACCAGAACTCATTTTAACGAACATAATTCGCATCGGTCGTAAATCGCAATGGAATCGTACAACGGTGTTGTACGTACGTAAAGCGAATGCCATTCAACAACGGACAACGAATATTCCGGAAAATTCCACATTGCCAACGTCAATAGTAGGATACGTAAACAAATCATTCGTGTCGGCCGTATTACTTTCGCGTGGAGTTTATTGAAAACGACGTACGTTTATACATCATCTGAAATCTCGGCGGGTTGGGGGATGAGGGGGGGAGGGGAGGGACGGTTAACTCCCAGAACGGCACGGATACACACATAGGTATTTTCGATGTACAGCGTGCCGGATTGATTTTCGACAATCCGTTTTCGCCCGGTTTCCGCTCCGGAGGATCGAACGCGACGCGCTGTGACTTACGTGTTTATTTTCTTGTTTTCCGTTTTCCGCGTTCCACGGGCCCGTCGTCGTCGTCGCCGAATCGTTTCGCGATTTTCTTACCGATTTTCCAATCCCCGTACGTCACGTTCACGTGCGACACGCCGAATCGGGTTATGCGTTGTCAAAGACGTTCTCGTTACGGCCGGAGCGAACTGTACACCCGCGCGAACGCGAAATTGGAATTTATTATCAAAAAAATAAAAAATATATATATATGCATTGCTCAGACTGTACGCATACGTGTCGTACCTCACGCGCACCAATAAATCAATATTTCAATTGTGTTACACATGTGTTGCGGCATCTACTCGTACCGTACAATATCAAGCATGCGCGTTACATTCGAACTGCGTTTTCCGTTTAACCAGATGACGCGTGAGGATGACGTATGGGGCGAGTCCACGGCTTAAAACGGTTCGCGTGTTTGTTCAACAAACAGACGAGATGTCCAAAAATTACCAGTTTTTCTTTTTTTTGGTTTCACGATTTCGTTGTGTTGCGTGAACAACGGCGACCGGCTGTGAGGACAGCCTAACCGAAGTTAGGAAGTACAGATCGGTTAGTGCGATCGGATCGACACCGTAAGCGTCACGGACGTGCCGATTCTGTTTCTCGGTGTGATCCATTTTTTTAAAAATTGATTCCCATTTATATTCCCTTTGACGCGCAGTAACACGCACCACACGTATCGTATTTTTTTTCGCTCCCACGTCCTATCGTGTTTCTTGTTTAACACATCGGTTTCGTTGTCTTCCACGTTACCGAAACTATTTACAACACTAACACGTTTCTTTTTCTTATTTTTATATTTCATTCGGGCGATAATAATATCACACTGTGCAAACGCACACGATGTTTTTTATTATCCGGATCGAATAAAATTGGTGTGTTTACTAACATATGATATCACAAATTAATTGGGATTATAATTACTGCGGTAACTATACTTTGGTCTCATCTATTCTTTACGATCTCCACCGTGTTTTTTGGTCTATTTATTTACCTAATTTAAAGATGTTCTGCAAACCGACCTCGCAGCGAAACATTTAAGCGTCAAACGTCACTGACAATCATACGTATATATGTATAACTTTGGTACACGTCTAGAAAAAATTTTCTCTGACTTATAAGACTTTCGACCCGTCTTAATGATTATTCCGAATGTATACGATTTTACAATATTATTTACGGTTCGCGTTCGACTTTAAACATACTTTCCGTTTGAACTGAAAACAAAAAAATTCGTTATGACTATGTACTATCTGAAGTACGGTATTATATATTATTATGTACTTTTTAAAATACAAGTACTGTATACACCGTAGTATATTATTTACTTTTTCAGTAAAAGACGGCGATTTTTCAACATTATATTTTTAAACGCTTACGTTTATTTTCGAAACGTCGCGACAAGTGGTAAGACCGACCAATAAAATACAAGACAAAACGAATTTATCCGTAACTATTACATATCAAATACAGTGTACAAATATCTGATTTCGTGCGATTGGACGTATTTGACCGTTCGATTATAATTTAAGGCTCCACAAATATTGGTCGTACAAAATAAGAAAAAAAAATACGTCGCAAAAAGTGTGGTATAATCTGTAACATTTATGTGAATATCCGAACATGTACTATGTTTATATGTATAATATAAATTATCATAAATATTTAACTTAACATAAAAATATAATTATGAATGCGTTTTGGGAACATCAATTTTATTAAGATTTTATTAAGAATTTTATTAAAGCTCGAAAAACGTATAAATTTTATTATAATAAGTTATTAGTTATAAATTATTACTTACATAGTAAACTGTAAATGTACTTATGTATTATTAAATAATACAATCGTTGATGTTGTACCAAAATCAATATCAAATGAATGAACATTGCAATATAAATACATATATATCAATGAGACACGCGCACAATTCACAATCGACAACTAGTCGATTGGTTTCATACTCAACCAAATTCCATTCTTCGGCAAAATCAACCCGGCTCCAATATTTTGTAATTTTACTGGATTTTCAGTTTTTTCGCATGGCAAAACTTCAAACTTCGAAATAATTTCTGACAGAACTAATTTCATTTCCATTTCGGCGAAACGTTTGGCTTAATAAATAAATCACGATTTAAACAAATTAAAAATACAACACTGTTCGAAGTAATAACTACTGTATAGCGTAGGTACATACCTATACATATACGAGGTCCATCGCCAAATGGCAATTCAGTACCGCTCGGTCGTTTTGCTTTTTCTTCCGGCGAAAATCTTTCTGGGTCGAACACGTCGGGATTAGGATAGTATTTGGGATCATTATGAATGCTATACACTGGTATTATCATTCTTTGTCCTTTTTTAATGACTAACGACTCGTCCGGAACTTGGTAATCTTGTGTTGCTTGCCGGAATAAGACGACATTTCCACTGCATTTACGCAATGTTTCTAAAATATAATTTTTAATAATCGATTGAATGGGTAATAAAACCGGGTATTTATTTTTACAAATAAATGTAATACCTGCAATCACCATATCGGCGTAATTGAGGTTCACCAGATAATCGTTATTGAACTTCCCGTCGTGTTTTTCTTTCGTCGCCAATATATGTCGACGCAATTTGTCTTGGATGTGTTTATTTATGGCCAGTTCGTGTAGACAAAAAGCTAATGTCGTAGACACGGGATCGGATCCGGCAATAAACATAATCATCGCGTTCGCAATTATATCCAATTCGGAAAATCTATCTACGAAAATAAACACAATGAATGCAAGGAACAGAATAACCTAAAAGTAATTGACTGTATACGAACAAACAACAACGACGTATACGTGTGTAATTGTTATTATGTTACGACGAAATTGGTCTACTTACCTTCGGGAGCCAAGTCTTCATTTAACACTAGTTCCTTTCTCGCGTGCATCAGCGTTTGTGCCACGTCATTTCTGTCCACGTTATTCGTTTCCCTGTATTTAATGACTTCACCGAATGCCGATTTGTAAAAATCGACCGTCTTCGGCGGAAACTGTTGTATTTTCAACAACTTCGTAGCCTTCGGCGAGAGCACTCCCAATATCAGTGAAACGAGCAACCTAGCGGACGGTTTGAATATTGTTTTACCGTAACTGCGAAAGTCCGAATCGTCGTCTTTGATGCTGTCCAGTTTCAGACCAAACGCACACGTCCCGATGACGTCCGTGGCAAATTTACCCGTTACGTCGCTTACGTTGATCTGATTGGTCGTCTTGGATTTTCCGTAAATATATTCTAACAGCTGGTCACTGCAGTCTTTGATCTGACCGTGCATCAACTTGAGTTTGCCGGACGTGAATCCCGGGCTCAACTTCTGTCGCATTTTCCTCCATCTCTGGCCGTTCAAAAAGAAAACGCTGTTGCCCAGTAGATTCACCGACGGGTCCGAATAGAACCCGTGGTCGGTGAAACAGGCGAAGTCTTTGATTAGTATCCTGTTGATCAGCTCTGGGTCCCGGACCATCAGGAACGGCGTCCTAAACTGATAGAAGCCGCAGAATTTTCTATCCGGAAACTGTTTGTAAATCCGGTCGTACGCGTCTTTCACGTGTACGAATCCCAAATCCGATTTTATCAGATTTCCGAAAAACGGTATATGCCACGGATGGGGCACGTTCAGTTTCCGCCATTTGCCGCGCGCGGACGTCAAAAAATAGTAAACGACCAGAACACCCAGTCCTGTAATAATCACGGTAAACGAATCGTACAACTGATGGAGTGTATACATAGTGTATAAATCTACAGACGGTTATGCGATCGGAGATTCCGCGAACAACTCGTTGATGACTGAGTAAGAGGCAGTTATGTGCTTGTATTATGTATAATATGCGCGTTGGATATTGCAATATCACATTTTGGTTTGCGTTGGTCGTGTCCTTGAAACTTTGGAGGGGGGTTTTCGAATATATACTACAACTTCAATTTTAAATTTGACGTGTAATTTGTGTATAATAATAATTGTTGTTATTGTTATTATTAGTAGTAGTTAGTAGTAGTAGTAATAGTAATAGTATTCAAGGTTTAGCAATTAAATGTTGTTTTTAGCTTAAGCTGATTTTGTATACTAAAAATGTAGTCATTAATTTATACGAGTACATTTGTCAATAATTATTATGATAATTTTTGTTGTTTATTCCTACGATTATTTAAATTACTTAGCATTAGTCATAGGCCCATAAGAATTCTAGTGTTTGAGTTGAATTTAGAGGATGAATGTACAATGTGGATTACTCGTATTTTAATTGTATTAATGCGGCGTACATATTTTTGTAACATACAAATTTTGATTAAATTAAGTTCAAAGACAGTATTTCTCAATGATTTATTGTCCGTAGCAATTTTGATTAATTTCGGAAATATTTAAAAATATTACGAAAACGACAAGGAAAATAACGAGCTCGTTAAATTAATTATTTGTTTTATATACACTATCTATATGAGATGGGTGATTTACATTGTGTGTAAACATTTAAGTATTCTCCTCTTTTCTCGTACTCATCGATTGTTTAAATATAATACTCGGAGTTAATTAAGTCAGTGATAAATATAATGAAAAACATGAATAATATAATTATTAGTTTAATATCGTCACCAAAGCCTTCGTTAAAAACGGATAATTTGTTATGAATAAAAATGATATTAATATATACGATTATAGCCTGTTTTTAGTTCTTGTAATAAATCAATAAATGTTATGTAATGTGTAAATTGTTATAAAAATAAACGTGTGCTTCGTTGTACTGTATGATCAAAGGGATTGGATTGCTGAGAAAAGAAATATCATATTATCCAGTGACGACACTTTTTAGTTTGATATTTTCGCATTGTCGTCTTTTTAATGCGTTACTTTCATTGAGTTACCGTCCAAGACTATACTTACGTAACTACTGGTTTTATAATATTTGCCGAACTCTCCATTCTCATTATATATGATGAAACGGTATTGAACGGAAAATCCGAATGTCTAACTTGCTGAAGTTCAAAAATTGTTTTAAATGAAATACACACACACACACACACACACGTATATATATATATACTTTTGAAATGATGAGTATTATTAATGATATCGACGCAATCATTGCATAATATTGTATAATACCTGCGAGTTGCTATCGTTTCACAACGAAAAATCTACGTTTAAGTGTAACTGTGTTAATTAGGTGTTCGTTGTAGGTACAAACACGATACACCGCGCCGTTTGAATATTATGTACCTTACAAGGCATAAAACAAAAACAGGAATGCCGCGAAACGTTTTTTCTCTTTTTCGTTTTCTTTTTATTCGCGACGTGTATTGTGTGCTTACCCGTGTACGTATTACCAAATTCACGTATTCACCGAGTATCCGACTCCGAAAGCTCACGACATCGGCCTATTTGTGTAGGACTCGACACGAAATAAGTTTGTACTTGAAAATATTTATTTATAGTACATTGTGTCAAGATTGTCGCACCTACGCATAATCGTATCATACGCATACGATTGGATATGACGTTCTTCATTATCCGGATCGAATAAAATATGTGTGTTTACTAACATATGATATCAGAAATTGATTGTGATTATAATTCCTGCGGTAGAACCGTAAACGACTTTGGTCTCGGATATATTCTTTACGATCTCCACCGTGTCTTTTTAAGTCTATTTGTTAACTCAATTTAAAGATGTTCTGCAAACCGACCTCGCAGCGAAACATTTATACGTCGAACGTCGCTGACAATCACACACACACACATATATATATATATATAAAATTTTGGTACACGTCTAGAAAAGATTTTCTCTGACTTCATAAGACTTTCGACCCGCCCTAACGTATACGATTTTACAATATTATTTACGGTTCGCGTTTAAAAGTTAAACATGCTTTCCGTTTGAAAACAAAAAACTCGCTATGACTACGTGCTATCTCTGAAATACGGTATTATATACATATAAATTATAATGTTTACTTTTTTGTGTAAGGTAATTTATTACGTGTTAGCACGTACACTTCGTGAGTATCACTGTACATGCGCTGCGTATACGTTGAACACAACGCACGTGTGTGTATTCCGCTCAATGACAGTCAATACGTTTGATCATTGTACGAAACGAAACGAACCGACACGCAGTCAATAGCTCCGAATGTTTACGTACACGCGTATTAAGCACAAGTTTGGGTCGTCGTTTTTCCGATTTTTTCGTTCTGCGCGTTACGCGTTACGCGATGTGGATATGATCGAAAATTTCCGTCTCGTTTTATCCTCTACGTTTTTACGCGCGTAAAAAATCAAACGCCGTACGAACGTTGCGTTGTGCAACCATTGAGTCGTTCGATCAATATTTGCGTTACTTCGCGACAAACATCCGAACGTGTTGTAACGCAACGGCAATGTTTTCTGTATCGATACAATTGCAATGTAAAATCACGTGTTTATATTGTCGAACGACAGGTAGTGTACGTGGTTAGGTTGTATGCAGTCGGCGAGAAGGTTTGGTCTTTATTTTGTACGGTACTATTTTTTTTTTTTGCTTGATATTTATATTCAATAACGAAATATAACGCATTTACGTGTGAAATTGCTGTGAAATGGAAATTTTTTTTTAAAAATATTCGGATATTTTTGATAAAAACTCCATTATATAACCGCAAACAACGTCTTTTTATTGTATAATCGCGTTAACATAAGTCACGTTTTCATTAACATAATATACCTTTCCAAACGCATACAAAAAACCACACTGTTTACAAATGAAAAAAAAAAAATGAAATCCTCGTAAAAGTCGAACGTATTTTCCGTTTTTAGTGACCAAAGTAAATATTTTCAGATAAATCAATATTATAGGATTTAAAACCGTCCAACAAACGTCGGTTTTTCGGTTCGGTGTAAATATTCGGAATTTGAAAAAAAAAAACGTTTAAAATAAAAAATATATATATTTTTTTAAATTGGAATGGTAAGAAGAAACATTTACAAAATTAAACTTTTGTTATAGGACCCTAAACATTGGGGGATTATTAAAAAAAAAAAAGAAAAAAATTAGAATAGTACGCGTACAGGGAAATAGGTGCTGATGACAACGACGATCGTTCGTCGTAGCGCGTACGCTATAATAAAATTGTAATAATTTTGGAAATTAAATTGTACGTGTTATCGCGCGGCAGGACGTATTATTTAACCGTTCGGCGATCAGCGGTCGTCCTCATTGTCAACCGTCTGCGGCCGTTCAAAATGAAAATACTTCTATCCGACGAGCTCACCGGCGGATCCGAACGGAACCCGTGGCCGGTGAATTATTACCCTGTTAATCGGCTCCGGGTCCCCCGAACCGTCAAGAACGCCGCGTCGTTTGAAAAGCCCCATGAATTTCTTATCCGGAGACCCGTGAATCCTGTGTCGTACGCGCCGACCCGAAATCGGATTCAAACGTATTTTCCGAACGACCGTATTAACGATTGTAACAATCTTACGGCTTGCGCCGTGCGCGGACGTCGAGGAACGGTTAATAACGGTCGGCGCCGTGACGGTTCACGGCGGAAGAACCGAACGCGGAATCTAAACACGAGGAGTTTATACGACCGTCGAACGCCGTGAACGACGACCCGTTGAGAACTGAAGCGGACGGTCGTTCCGATCGATCGTGTCCGCGGAACCCCGGGAGTGGAGTTTCCAAGTGCGCTAGTACTTCAGCTGGCACTCCACGTGTTGCTTTCATAGTCATAATTCACAATTCGCACGCGCAGTCCACGAGATCGATGTTCGAGGTTCGGCTGCTGGCCGACGACTTTTAATAACGCGGGTCGACAGAAAACCTACCGGCCTACCGTCCGAAGTCGTTCACGTCGTGTCGGATGCGTAGAGTTGGCGAATCGTCAACGCGTACAGAGCAAGTGCACCAGCGTTCAACATAAATAAACACGCAGTAAACGAATAATTTGCTAGGCGCGCGCCATTCGAAAACGGACACGCCAACGCACGGTATCCGCCGGCGAACGGAAATCGACGACGACTTTTCACATTATTGTGATACTCTAACGACCGATTGTAATATCGAAAGTCGCCTCGGCGAAAGCCCGGAATACACGTTTGTTATCATTTTATTTATTTATTTTTTTTTTTTCGCAAAAACTGTTCGTTTACATGCCCAACACAAGAACCACGCGAACATCTACGTACGCGTATCGTCGTCACAACGGGCTCGTGGCACGCCCATGAAACGTTTGGCTCAAACGAGAAAAAATGTTACGCGTGTGTACGAGTCGATTACAGTTTTATGTTGGCCATTTGCTTCGTATAGTCGACCACGTTCAAAATATATCATTGGCTAATCTAAGCGGAAAACAAAAAACGTATTCTCGATTTAATAACGCCGTTGTGCGAACAAAACACTATTATTAGTTTAACCTTCCGTCGGTCGTAATCGTTCGTCACAATACATCGTGTTCGTACGGCACATAATGGAACGCGTTTTCGTTTGTCTGGCACAATAATAACGACGTCTTTAACTCACACGCGTTTATAATGCTGCGACGTCGAGCACGCGGGCGACAAATCAATCGTTTCGCGCACGAAATATCGCTGAATATGTCACCAAAGCGTCGTCAGTGGCGTTCGAAAACATTTCTTTAATCTGCATCCATAAAACCTGACCGACCGGTCTATCGACGCACGGTTCAAACCGTCGGACGGATCGGGCATACAGATGGTTATTACGACGTAGGCGTCTGTTAAGAAAGAATCGTTCAAAGTTCAACCCACGATGGAGTCGAATAGGGCGAAAGGGAGTAAAAACGGTAGATACAGGACATGTAAAAGACCAAACACTGGGGCGAACGAAATTTTTATATCCATGAGACGCGCGCACAGTTCACAATCGACAACTAGTCGATTGGTTTCATACTCAACCAAATTCCGTTCTTCGGCAAAATCAACCCGGCACCAACATTTTGTAATTTTATTGGATTTTCAGTTTTTTCGCATGGCAAAACTTCAAACTTCGAAATGATTTCTGACAGGGCTAATTTCATTTCCGTTTCAGCGAAACGTTTGGCTTGATAAATAAATCAATGATTTCAATAAATTAAAAACACAACACTGTTCGAAGTAATAACTACTGTATAGCGTATGTACATACCTATACATATACGGGGTCCATCGCCAAATGGCAATTCAGTACCGCTCGGTCGTTTTGCTTTTTCTTCCGGCGAAAATCTTTCTGGATCGAACACGTCGGGATTAGGATAGTATTTGGGATCATTATGAATGCTATACACTGGTATTATTATTTTTTGTCCTTTTTTAATGACTAACGACTCGTCCGGAACTTGGTAATCTTGTGTTGCTTGCCGGAATAAGACGACATTTCCACTGCTTTTACGCAATGTTTCTAAAATATAATTTTTAATAATCGATTAAATGGGTAATAAAACCGGGTATTTATTTTTACAAATAAATGTAATACCTGCAATCACCATATCGGCGTAATTGAGGTTCACCAGATAATCGTTATTGAACTTTCCGTCGTGTTTTTCTTTCGTCGCCAATATATGTCGACGCAATTTGTCTTGGATGTGTTTATTTATGGCCAGTTCGTGTAGACAAAAAGCTAATGTCGTGGACACGGGATCTGATCCGGCAACAAACATCAATATCGCGTTCGCAATTATATCCATTTCGGAAAACCTATCTACGAAAATAAACACAATGAATGCAAGGAACAGAATAACCTAAAAGTAATTATATACGTACAAATAACAATAACGTATACGTGTGTAATTATTATTATGTTACAACGAAATTGGTCTCCTTACCTTCGGGAGCCAAGTCTTCATTGAAAACTAGTTCCTTTCTCGCGTGCATCAACGTTTGTGCCACGTCATTTCTGTCCACGTTATTCGTTTCCCTGTATTTAATGACTTCACCGAATGCCGATTTGTAAAAATCAGTCGTCTTTGACGGAAGATGTTTCAATTTTATCATTTGCGGAATCTTTGGCGAAATCATTGCCAAAATGTGTAAAACGATCATCCTAACGGATGTTTTGAATATTAGTTTACCGTATCTGCGAAAGTCCGAATCGTCGTCTTTAATGCTGTCCAGTTTCAGACCAAACGCACACGTCCCGATGACGTCAATGGAAAATTTACCCATTATGTCGTTCACGTTGATCTGTTCGGTCGCCTTCGATTTTTCATAAATATAGTCTTTCAGCTGATCACTGCATTCGTTGATCTGGCCGTGCATCAACTTGAGTTTGCCCGATGTGAATCCCGGGCTCAACTTCTGTCGCATTGTCCTCCATCTCTGGCCGTTCAGAAAAAAAATACTGTTGCCCAACAGATTCACCGACGGATCCAAATAGAACCCGTGGTCGGTGAAACTGGCGAATTCTTTGATTAGTATCTTGTTGATCAGCTCTGGGTCCCGAATCATCAAGAACGGCGTCTTTAACTGATACAGGCCGCAGAATTTACTATCCGGAAACTGTTTGTAAATCTTGTTGTACGTGTCCTTTAAATGTTCTATGCCTATATCCGATTTGATTGTATTCCCGAACAACGGCCAGGGCCGCGGATGGGGCACGTTCAGTTTCCGCCATTTGTCGTGCGTGGACGTCGAGAAATAGTAAACGGCCGAAACGATCAGTCCCGTGATGATCGCGGTAAAAGGATCGAACAACTGATCGATCGAATACATAGTGAAGTACATACAGACGTACACGCGATCGCAGGGCTCGCGAACAACTCACGTTGTACACTGAGTAGGAGAGGCGGCCTTGTTTTCGTATCATATACGAGATGCGTGTTTAAAAACTGCGTAGTTGTCCGTTTGTTTTTTAATGCATTATGTGTCCTTGGGACATTGGAGGGGAATTTTGGAGTGTACGTCGACTGGTATATGGACTAGGTCGATTACAAATTTCAATGTATCAAATAAGTTGACTTAAGCTGAACGATTTTTTTCGTATGAAAAAATGAACCATCAAATTGTACAAATACGCTTGTCGACGATTTATACGAATTCTGAATTTGAACATTTTCACCGCGCGCCAGTCGTAAACGGATACTCAACATAGAAATAATATTTGTCTATCGATGTCTCTAATGATTAGATTAAAACCGCACTTTTGTATTACCGATTGATAATATTGACACTGTGCAAGTGGGTTGAAGCGCTGCTAATGGTTTTTTATGGTACTAGACAGAGGATATAATATTTTTATAATTATATGTACAACAACATGGTTTTAAAGTTTTTTAACACATTTACACTTTATTACGTTGCACTTTTTAAATATTTTAATTCTTCACGTGTTATTTGTCTCTATTATTTTGTCATTTAATTATTTTTAATTTTCTATAAATTGTTTTGCAATGAACAAAGTAAAAACAAGTCAAACAAAATATGTTGTGTTGATAACTGTAGTTATACATACAAAAATACACACAACATTAAATTGTATAATTTTCCAAGTCTACCGTGTGGAAAAGAAGTTAAGAATAAATGGATTAAAGCAATCAATCGACTTGAGCGAGTAATTTTTAAAATTATTTTATTCTCCTTGAACCATGCTTAAAAAAAAACACCAAAATATATGTGCGGATATGCACTAAAACGCTATAATAATGTGAATAAAATATGTTTGAACTTTTTTTTTCCATTCTTACTGAAATGGAAAAATGTAATAATTAAATAATATGTTAGAATAAAATAATTATTACTTTGTAAATAAAATTGTATTTTTGGTTAAGTGTACAAAATTATACAAAATAGTTTCTAATATAATGCAAATGTTAGTAATTAGTTACTGTGTAGTTATACAAGTTTTTCTTATATATTTTCAATGACAATGGGGAATTATGGTGCCCTAATAAATACAGTTTGACATTTTATTGGTAATGAACGGTCAAAAAACCCACAAAGTCGTTCTTATATTCCAACAAATTGTTTGGTTTCGATTCCGTTAAAAATGAAATACCTCTTAAAAATTTAATCGGAACCTCTTTAATAAATATGATATTCAGGTTTGTACCAATCCCCCAAGTGACGCGCAACGTCTCCACTACAACGTGCTCTGTTCAATGACTTGCACGATGTCAATAACGTTAAGAAGTTCACGGTTCACGTTATGCGGACGAGGTTGTTACGTAGAAAAATCAAAGTACTATTATGAAACTCATTGATAACTGAGTAGGAGGCAGTTATGTTCTTGTACTATCAGTGATTTATTTAGAATTTTGTTACCCTAGGTACACACTTATTTGTTGCCTCCCCCGCTCTGACCTTCTTACTGCATGTAAAAAAAAGATGCTTTACCAAGCAATTTTCCGAGACATACACAACCCTCTCCCTTTTAAGACATATATTAATATTTTATGTAAAAGTAATAATTAATACATTATATAAACCAATATTATTTTAATGTTTATAAATGTTTATTTTTAATGTTTACAATGTTTATAACTTTAAAATCATAACATACAATTTATTATGGGGTATATACAGGGTGATAATGCCTGATAATATTTATTTTCTAAACTGTGAAATAAAACATCAAATATCAAATATTTCAAAAACAAGTAATAATATTATTCACACAAAACCCTTAAAAATTTGCTGCTCCCAAAAACGTGATACCCGGGACGATTACTCTCTCTAGCTTCCCCTCTTAAATACGCAACTGTGTATTATGTAATATGTGCGTTGGATATTGCAATATTGTATTTTGGTTTGCATTGGTCGTGTCCTTGAAATTTTGGAGGAGAGTTTTCGAATATACTACAACTTCAATTTCAAATTTGACGTATTGATTTTGTATAATAATTATTGTTATTATTATTATTATTAGTAGTTGTAGTAGTATTCAAGGTTTAGTAATTAAATTATGTTTTTAGCTTAAACTGATTTTGTATACTAAAAATGTAGTCATTTATTTATACAAGTACATTTTTCAATAATTGTTGTGACCATTTTAAGTTGTTTATTCCTACGATTATATAAATTACTTAGGATCAATCTTAAGCGAATAACAGAAAGGGTGTGGGATGTTAATAATAAATATATGTAATAAAAAAATATTTGCATTGTGCACCAATCGTAAATGGCTGCTAAACATACAGATTATATTTATCCGTCAATAAATTAATGTAAACCGATTTTCTTTTAATAAAAATTATTAATATGAATATCATAATTTAAAAACTAGTAGTTAGTAAGTAGGACGCCGCCACGCACGCATTTACTTGCTCCGCATATCTATTGGACTGACAACATAGCTACGCAGTTTAAGAATTCTAGTGTTTGGGTTGGAATTTAGAGTTTAAACACTTATTTCTAAATTTGATATTGTATAATATAATATTACCAAATTGAGCACATTGTTAAGTACACGAGGGACGAAAATCCATGAGTTTTTAAATTCTTGTAATATCTTATCGATAATCAGAATATAAGATGACAAATTCAAATCTGGTTTTAAAGTTCGCCAACTCTCACACATTTGTTTGGATTGTTGATCATTTAGGCGCATCACACGCGTAGCGTCAATTCGACATTTCGATCACATCGAACGTCGACATGCACCTGCCCGTGCATAAATATATTTTCATTCGCCCGATTTAAAAATGTATTTTTTAAATATGTTCATAATAATAATAATAATAATAATAATAATAATAACACCTTATTTTACATTACTACGTTATACTGGTAGATTAAAAATATAATATCGACTAATGACTATAGTTCTATATAAAGGGTGATTTACTTTGTGTTTTTTCATCCGATACACGCAACAATATAAATTAGCCTTATTTATTATATTTATTTGAATGTACCTATTGTGATGATAATCGTGCCGTGGAAAAAAAGTAATACAATTTAATCTGTCGATGAAACATAATAGAATGTGGACTACTCGTACTTTAATTATATTAATGTGGCGTACATATGTTTGTAACATGCAATGTGTAAAATCGAAAAGTATTTTGATTAAATTGAGTACAAAGACAGTGTTTCTCAATGATTTATTGGCCCGAAAACCGTAGTCGTTTAGATTAATATCGGGAATATTTAAAAGTATTACGAAAACGACAAGGAAAATAACGAACTCGTTAAATTATATATTTGTTTTATATACACTATCTATAGTTGGTGGTTTACATTGTGTGTAAACTTAAAACATTTAAGTATTCTCGTCTTTTCTCGTACTCATCGATATATATATGATATAATACTATATGAATACTATAATTATTAGTTTCATATCGTCACCAAAGCCATCGTTAAAAACGGATAATTTGTTATAAACAAAAATGATATTAATACATACAATTAAAGCAGGTTTTTAATTTTTGTAATAACGCAATAATAATGTTATATAATGTGTAAATTGTTATAAATATAAATGTGTGCTTCGTTGTACTGTATGATTAAATGGCTTGGATTACTGAGAAAAGAAATATTATATTATCTAGTGACGACACTTTTTAATTTGATATTTTCGCTTTTTTAACGTTTTCGTCTTTTTAACGTGTTACTTTCATTGAATTACTGCCCAGCACTTTACTTATGTAACTATTGGTTTTATAATAATTGCCGAACCCTCCTCCATTATAATTATATACGTAATAAATGATATTGAACAGAAAATCCGATTGTCTAACTTGCTCAAGTCAAAAAATTGTGTTAAATGAAATGCACACATACATGTATATAGTTTTTAAATGACGAGTCTTTATAATGATATCGATGCAATCATTGCACAATATTGTTTAATGCCTGCGAGTTGCTATCGTTTCACAATGAAAATCTACGTTTGAGTGTAACTGTGTTAATTACGTGTTCGTTGTAGGTACAAACACGATACACTGCACCGTTTGAATATTATGTACCTATAAGGCATAAAATAGGGATGCCGTGAAATATATTTGTTCTTTTTCGTTTTTCTTTTATTCGCGACGTGTATTATGTGATTACATGTCATGTATGTATTACTAAATTCACGTATATCGAGTATTGGACTCTGAAAGCTCACGACATTACCTTATTTGTGTAGGATAAGACACGAAATAAATGTGTATTTAAAAATATATATTTATAATAAATTGTGTCAAGACTGTCGTACCCACGCACAAAACGCAAAGAAAAAATATCTCATTTCATAATGATTTTACCTAAAATGTTGATACAAGTTTTATGGGCGTTCCGTAACGTATTGTTCGTTAAAATTAATTTTACTGTTTAAATCGAATTTTAAATGATAAGCTAACTGTGATAATTATCATAACTACTGGAAATATTATGTTGTAAAATAATTTTAATATCGTGAGACGCTGTTCTAGGCACAGTTGTTATGCTAGAATTTTTTCACTTTTATTTTTTCAAAGTAAAACTTAATCATAATATTATCTATAGTGTAACATATAATGAATACGAGTAAACAGTAAAATCCGAAATTCAAATAATTCACAATTGCATCCATAGAGATATAAATATTAAAAAACTGCATTGGCACATAAAATATTTATAGACGATAAGCATATTTATTTTATAATATCAATTTATGCACTTACAGAAACTCATAAAATATTATTGCGAAAACAATTAAGTTACCTCGCTGTTCTGCAGATTCTGAAGTACATTTTAATATATACTGTTCACGCATCTACTTATGATTAACTGAAAGGTTCAAAAATATGCACTAATTATTTATACGAGTGGTTTCGTAATGATTTTATGTCTAACGTGGTTGGTTGTAGGGAACATACAAAGTATTATTATACGACCTCTAAAATGTTGTATGCTCCAACAGTACCACGAGGACGTTTTTTAAGATTGTTCGGCGATTTTCATGTAGATTTCGATTTTTAATTCAAACGAAAAATATAAATGCATTTTTATGACGAACCTGTAACAAATCACATGCATATACGTATGCTACACACCTAGGCACTGTTTTTAATGAAAAGTATATTAGCTGTTATTATTGTCTGTTCTGTTGTGTAATAGAGCCCTACGGTACGCGTACAATCAAATAATAACAATATTGTGCCACCTGACCCTATATATTGTACATATAGGGAACAGACAACGTGTATGTATTTGTCTAATTGACAATATTGGCCATGAAACTTTGCGGTTCATATAAAAAACAATCGAAAACCCAATTTCCAGTAAGATAATTGAGTTGACCAAAAAAAAAATATGTACGAGTATATATATACATACAATACCAATATGTTATAAATTATAATAATTAATTGAAATACAATTAGAAAAATTGTGATTATTATATGTACAAATAACAAATAAAGTATTTTCAGCAATAAATACAATAGCTATTAATTTGTGATACAGTCATATTGTCTCACTGTAAGCCTAATCGTTAACGCAGCTGTAACTGCGATATCGTGTTTTCATGTACCATCCTAAATATAGGTGGCCCATAATTCCTTAGAAATGCAAATAATTAATTAATCAAAAATGAATAACAATAAAATATATTTGTTTATTTATATTTAAACGTAACAATATGGGAATCGTTTTTTGAAAATAACGTTGTCTAAACGTAAGCCGTTACAATCACAGAACTCCTGTAAGCGAACTCTGAAATTATTGATGACCACGCGACAAGTCGATTCTGAGATGTTAGCAATTTTCCTCCGGATATTTTCTTTTAGGGCATCAGTTTACCTCGGGTTTGTGTCATACACTTTACTTTTAAGAAAACTGACTGTAATTGCGCGGCCTCTCTCATCTTCAAAAAAATAAAGGTCTTTGATGTTTATGTTTTGGATTTTCGGCGCTCCAATAGCGGCAGTTTTGTGGAAAGGGAAATCGCTAACATCACAGAATCGACTAGTCATCAATAATTTCTGAGTTTGCTTACAGAAGTGCTGTGATCGTAACGGCTTACATTTAGACAACGTTATTTTCAGAAAACGATTCCCACATTGTAACGTTTAAGTTTAAATAAACAAATATATTTTATTGATATTCATTTTCGATTTAGTAATTTTTTGACATTTCTAAGGAATCATGAGCCACCCTGTGTGCAGTTCAACGAGAATATCCTTTTACTGACATTCTTAATACACGTGTCGACCACGTTCTCGAACAATACGATTATCGGCAAAATATAGATTCGTGTTCAATTGTTCGGAACACGTTTTAGGACCGTACAGGCGTTACAGAACGGTTTCATAATTTACCGGCTGACGTCTGTCCAGGATCGTCCGGCCGACCACCGGCTGCTAACCCCACGGTCCTATCTGACTTCCCGGGCGCCTACATCTCGGAAGATTTTCGGTTTACTGGCCAATCCCGCATTGTGATGACGGTCGCCGTTTCCGATCGACCGCGAACGCACTCGAAAAGTCCTCTCCGCAATACGATTTGATCACTCACGTATGTACCGAGTCTCCGGAACGTGGCTGCGTGCGTCTAACAAAATCATAAATGGTTCGATCCGTGCGGCCGAACAATGTCCGAGTTAAATGCACGCAAACGCGATCTACAAATAAATAGAATGCATTCGTGTTGCTATAAACACGCGCGTACGCACGCATTCAAGGGAAACGCCGTTGGAATCGTTCGCCACGGTTCCGATTTATACCGTCGAGTGGAATAGAGAGTTGGACAAATGTTCGTCCCGGCGGTGAAAGTGCGCAGCGTGCGTGCAGAGTAGACTTTTAAAAAGTCGACGAAACGACTTATCCGTTCGCCTGCGGCGATCGTATTCCGTACAAGAGAAGGATGCACCCGACCCGTGCCGAATAGAGGACACGCGTGCTGCTGCAGACAGTACGTTTACGTTTAAACGGGGGACGACTTTACAAATAGATACAGACTTTGAACAAATACCGCGGGGGCGTCGGTCCGTGGGGGGGACGTTTCGTTTCCACGGTCTTACCGTGTCCCGCGGTGATTTCACTGTTTACAGCGGGAAATATGGCGTGAAAGTCATGATGCTTTACGGGATCGTGATTTTTCGGGGTTTCAAAACGTCGTAAACGGTGCGAGCGATTTCGTCTCGGTCCGTGATTAGTACGTACGAGCAGTGGCGTACCTGTGAAATATTTTTGGGGGGGGCAAAATATTAAATACCTTATTTTAAAATTATTAAAATGTAAAAGTTTAATAACATTATTCTATATATTAAATTAAACTATTATACTAAAATAATTAATTACCTATAATACAAAATCTAAGTTTCTTTTTTTAGTACCAGCAAACATATTAATAACTTCATCAACTTGAATGACTCTATGCCTATGAATATTAAGTAACGCTAACCCAACTAAGCGTTCTTCGCCCATATTTGACCTTAACCAAGTTTTTAGTCTAAATGTAAACATACAAAGTAATGTTAATTAATATAACTATTCATGCATGGTGCAAAAGCATATGTCAAAATCTATAAAAATACAAATTGATTAATTTTAATAAATTAAAACATGGAACTACGTCCATGCTCTGTTTACGAGTATGGGTATAATGTCTATGGTGAAAATAGATATCAATTTTAACTTTTAAACGATAAAGATAGATAACATCAGCTATCACCTGTCTTATGTAAAGTTTACAAACGTGGAAAAAAAAGTTATTGATAAAGTTCTAATGTGATTAAACCATTACTTTTAATATTAATTTGGTCAAATTATGATATAAATAGATTGATAAGTCATATCAAAATTCTATAACGGAATATCCACACGCTTGTATTGTAGAAAACATATAATAAAAAATAAATATGCATTAAGCAAACGAATAAAAAACTTCTCGGGGGGGGCAAATGCCCCTGTTGCCCCCCCCTAAAGTACGCCACTGCGTACGAGTCGCGAAGTGAAGAAGAGAAGAGGACTATTGTTTTTATTTTTAAACGCGTTGGCGGTGGCGTGTGGTGTTGGCCATACGTCATGCTCGAGAATTCCAGTCGCTTTGTAAACCGTTTTACGTCATTCGTTTCCGTAGTCCTGTACAACGCGTAAAAAATAAAGCTTAAATAAAAAGTTCGGATCGTTGCACACACGTCACGTATGGGACTATTTTTCGATTGCGTTCGTGTGTTGAAAATAATTTATCGCGTCTTTGTTCTACGTTTTTCGTGCAGCATAAGTTTCACAACTTGCGTATTGTAATAACGTACGCGCCGCGGGCATTTAAACGTCTCGTGAAACACGACTGACGAATTTGCCGAATTTTTTTGGACGGTTCAAACGTTTTTCCGTAATAAATATATTGTAGTTATTGTCTAGCGATATGAATCGCTGTTTATATAAATCAATGATTACATGCCTACATCATAAGCGACCGATCGTTTTAAAATTTTCTGCTTAACCAGACACACGCCGTACACATCGTACGTATGTCTATAACATATCGCGTACACACACATAAAATCGTATGCAACGCGCGCGTGATGTGTCTGAGCGCGTTTTCCAGCGCGTTAAATAACTAACGCCGGTCGACCACGTGACGACGACGGGAGAAGGCCCGCCGAAGTTATATTTGGACGCGGAGATGTTATTTGTAATGGCAACGGTTCAAGAGCCGAGACCGTCACCGTTGGCCTACACGAAGATTGATGTCCGCAGATCAACCGCGAAACCGTAGATAATACTTTTTTATACGCACTAGATTTATCACGAACGTGTTTTTCGGAGAGAAAAAACAACGAAACGGTTTCGATTGATTGTGCACTGTTTATTGTACACGCACTTGGTTCTCACGTCTCTACGTACATGCGCGTGATTTATCGTTCCCGTAAATCATTCTAACATTCAAGTAATTGATATATACAAATGCGTGTCGAAATGTTGTTAAGAATTTGTGCGAAGAGTTCGATGATTTCGATCGATACGAATTTGATTTACGAACGACTATTCAAATCAAATACACGATCTGAACGGATTACGAAAATTATAGTCATGTCAAAGGGCTTAAAAGTATTTCGGTTGAAATATTCATGAACAGTTTTGTGAAAAGTTTTTTTTTTTTTTAAATTACGAATGAAAAAATTAAATCGTTAATACATTTATAATTTTATAATCTTATAATCTTAATTTACGTAGTATTTATCAAACCCTTAAGATAATTGTTGAGCTCTAGTCTATATCAATTGAATAATCGATAACCGGCGAATGATAATGAATACACGAGCACTTAACTCTCTAATATTTTGCGCATTGACACTCCCACAAAGATTTATAAACGTTTAATTAACTCTAAGAAATTCAAATATGTAAAACCGTTTTTTTTTCATACAAATTCACAATGAAAATATTATACCAAACAAGTACGATACCAACGACATACTTTTGAACTCGAATATTATAATATGGATGTAACGGCATCGTCCAAAAAAAAAAAAAAAAACTGGATTCATTTAATAATATATACTAATAAAGTAGCTTGGAAATAATACTGACCGCGATAAAATAATTTAAAAACAAAAATTTCCGAACGAGTTGAAATATACGCAAATTAAAATCATTTTAAAACATCTGTACAAAAGGTGTTTCCCATAGAAATTAATTTTTATAATTCAACACAAATTCTAGAACTTGAAATAATATTTATTGAACAATTCAAAATAAAGTTTTTTAATTTCAAAATATTTTATTCTACTTATATGTCTACTCAATATTATTTATTAATTAATACCACGGCAACAGAACTACGCGGAGTGCATATGATCACGTTTAGATGTTTAGTATTTGATAAATATACAAGTCGTAATATGCCAAAATATTAAAATCAAATAAATATATATACACGTGTCATGTTTTCGCAGAAATCTTTCAATATTAACATAACCCGCGACAACTAAAATCGCACATGCCGTATTTATTAAGCATAATATATTGTATGAACTTTTCTTATAAAAATCATAAACGCTGCTCTAAATTCTAATAAATCAAAAAATATAATATAATAATTTAACTAACGTGGATCAAACTATGTGGATACATTATCTAGTAAACCTAGTGTGTTATTTTATGAATATAATAAATCGAGTTGGTTTTATACTAAATCGGTATAGAAATGTATTTTTGTTTTAATTAAGATATTTTGTCGTGTGAATTTTCCATTTCAAAACTCGATCATACGATATTTCCAAATGGGATACTTGTTTTAACGCGCACGGATTATTTTTTTTACGGTTTTTTTTGGGGGGGGAGGGGGGTAGAAAAATAATTATTTAATCGCTATTTATGAAAGAACATATTTAATATGATAACTACTTATTAATTAAACACAACAAAATACTTGAAAATAATATTAGTGATTTTTCTGTAAATACTTGACAATATACGTACCCGATACGCAGTAATCAATAAGTTGTTGCTATCTATTATACGCCAAAAAGTCTAAACATTGTTCAATTATTTTCAAGTACAATTTAAAAATTCAAACATGGTCGTACGTAGAGCTAGATTTGGAGGCCTTCGCATAATAACAATTTTTTTACATCCCAATTTATAACACATTAGAACAAAAATAATCATTTTTAATACAGATTATAATCACAATATTTGAATCAAAATATCACTAGTATACATTTGTCGACTTTTGTCAGTTGACAACATGAAATACGAATTTCACATTTTCTCTACTCGTATATACCTAACTTGTAATTATATATATATATATATTGTCTAAAATTCTTCGTAACAGTCATCAGCAGCACGCCTAATGACAAGTCGTCTACAATTACGATTAATAATATCGTGGATATTAAAACTGATATCCAGCGAACGCGCATACGTGTTGTATACGCGTTTTCCGGGCGTTGGGCGTTTCGCACACCGTATCGGAAACGACGGGAACGTATTTTATTATTATTTTCTTTTTTACACGACGACGACGCGCATCGTGTTGTAAAATCCGGTCTGGGCAATAATAATAATAATAATAATAATAATAAGTAAAAAACATTCGAAGACGACCTACGACGAAGAGTTTATAACGGTTTACCGGGTACGGCGCGCTTATTCGGTCGTACGCGTTATTTACAGGGTCACCCGTTCACCGGCGTCTACGCGCATAGATAAGTGCGCGATATTTCACGTCATATCGTTAAATATCGAAATCCTGTTGGCGATACAACCGCGAGGGCATTCCAGAGATCCGGTCTTCCGGCCCGGAAGCCCGTGGCGACGGTAGTCGAGTTTCCCGAATCCGACGACATTACCGAGCGACCGTCGTAGATTCGTTCGCGGTCCGGGCCGTCGACCAACTGAACGAAACGTGATTTGCCGGTTGTTTTCAATCGGCGGACGTCCTGTTACACTTATAAACCATTCGTAGGACGTACGAACACATATATATATATATATATATGTATATATGAAGCCGAAAGGATTCGTTAGTTCGACTTGTGAGTTGTGAAAATAAGAAATAAAAAAAAATGGAAATATAACAAAATAAAATTTAGAATTTCACATCGCGGACGAATGTATTACTGCGTAATCGGTCAAATGGACGGAAAGAAAAAATTACAAAATTGGTTTTTTTTTTAATATTTTCTAAACGCTTTTTATTTATTATTATTATTATTATTATTATTTTGTTTGTAATTGTTTATTCGTAACTTGAAAATAATTTACAAAGAACGAGTAATTCTATAGAATACTTGTTCGTCGATTCTAATCGATTGTCGTTATCAGGAAGTATATTGACGTTCTCAAGAAATATCAAAAGCTTTAAACCGAGTACGAGATGTACGAAATAATTGGAACGATGACCGGATAATAACAATAAAAAATAAATAAGAGACCGTTATGGTAAAAAAAGTTATTTCAAAGTATGAGTTTCATTATTTTATATTATCAAAAGTATACCGTCGAAGTCATCTATTTATTGGTCATATATTGAATTACTAATTAATTATTAAACGCTTAAATGTGCTATATTATATTACGTAATATACGAAAAAAAAAACCTAACTAATTATTATTGTTTTCAATTGAATTAAAAATTTCAAAACAAGTTAAGCGTATAATATTTAAATAACACACAATAATATACTCGAACAGAAAACACACTTTTGTTTGTATTCGAATTTATACTCGCGAGTCACAACATAATTGACCACAATTAAATGACGTCAGTACACATTTGATACGACGAACATTGACGGCGAACACCCAAAACTATTAATTTATTACTATTATTATCTATTATTATAATAGTGTTTCCGTTAATTGATTGAAATGACACCATTACACGTCAGTGGCTTGGCTAAGGTTTAGGGAATAGACGCGTATGACGTAACATGACAGCCCATATCCCAATTGTCTAAGATGTAAATTAAACTTCTTATTGTTACTTATTGACTAAAACAAATTATCTATTCTATGAACGATACACCTATATTAAATAAAGTTTAAAGAAAATTATTAAACATTGCAATAAAAAAAAAAAACCAGTACAATTTTCGACAAACTCAATTTTATTGAATAAAGGAGATTTCTAGACCAGTTGCGTTTTAAGCGACGTTTAACATTATCGGGGGAAAGAAATGAAGAACATACTGTTGATGAAGGGGTTAGAGTGGTTTGATAATTTAGCGTGGAATGTTTTGTAATATATTTTAGCGAGTTCAGTGATAGTGGGTAGTTGAAGGTCTTCATGGAGTGATTCATTTGTGAGCTTATAAATAAAATTAATGTTTATAATAATTAATCATGATAATTTAGATCAGGCATGTCAAACTCAAAGTATCAAGTGGGCCAAATATATTGAATAGTTTACTACGCGGGCCGCTCACAAACATTTAATGGAAAAAAATATATTTTATACAAATTTTTCAATTTTATTCATTACAAAATTACAAATTAATTACAAATTACAAAACAAAATCATATTAATAATTTTAAATAAAATAAATTTGTTATAATTTTTTTTATTTTGTCCATTACTATTGGCAGCCACGGGCCGCGTGTTTGACATGCCTGATTTAGATGGTGAGTCAAACGAAGAAGATACTGAATTTACATTTTATTATGTTATATGTGCAATGTGTTTCTGTATAGTGTATAAAAATGTTCGCATATGCATTACAATAGAATGAATTAATTTAACTCGAAATTAGACGAACAAATGAAAAAACGACTGAAATGATTTAAGTTCAACAATAAGGTAAAAAAACTAACAACAAAGTCCGAATTGAATGATTGTCCAATCCACGTACGGAGTATACATTGTATTTTGAATATAAAATATATGTAGTGGTTTTTTTTGTAATACCACGTTTAATGGCCTAAAACTTAAGAGTTGTTGAAATAATTACAATTTTGGTATATTAAATAATGATACACTCGTTTTTGAAAAGCAATGTATCGATTGTGATTAGATCAGTATTCAAATCGAGTTCTAGAATATTAATGCATTATAAAAGATGAAAATTCAGCATATACACATTTAGATAATGTCGTATAAACTCGTAAGTCATATAACTCGTAATCGATTAGTGAGACTATAATAGTGAGTGAGGTAGGTGTTCCGTACAAGTACTTTGATGGAATTATTTTTGGGGAATATGTGATTAGAATATTATTATTGGATTTAACGGTATAATAATTTTAGTTGAACCTTGATTGTTATTTATATCATATGCGCAACGCACTGGTCATTATATCGTGATTCGTACAAGTGAGGATATTATACCGCTATAAATATTTCAATTTTTAAAAACAACCGTTTAATCGAAATTATAAAATAGATAATATTTCAATTTTTTTTTTCAGTCCACTTTAAAGCGAAATAATACTATTATTAGCTTAACATAATAATATACGGATTTATGTACAGTCGATGTAATACAACGCTGAAAACGTCCGTGACCTAATAATAGGCGTCGTTCTTATACAGTAAAATATTAAATATTCATCTACACGGCTGTTTCATCAAACTGACGTACCCGTTACCATACTAACATTCGCCTAATATATAAATAAATTTAAATTGTTTTTTTTTTTTAAATGCTCCTTAATAATTTTTCTAAAAATTGTATTTGAATTTATCTAAACCTAATTGATTACTCTATCGTGATATTTTCACCGATGACATTTAATTTGATTTGATTATTCGCTAAGCATATAGAACACCTATAGATACGAGAGTTTTTTTTTTCAATATCATATCTCAACCCTATTTGACGTCAGACCAAAACGATGAAGACGTATAAATAGACAATGGATGTCTCTGCAGTATGTATAAACATAACGCACCAAAATATTAAAACCGCATTACTCTATTTGAAACGTTGTTCGCTTTTAGTTCGGAATACTGCGATAATGTGATGTATAATATACCAAGGTTTTTCTTATTATTTATTCCTTATGATGTAAAACAATATACTTTCGAATTTATCACAATAATAAAAAAAGGAGAATATTTTATTATATTTTTATCGTTACATCACGACATACGTTTTACAATTTTAAACAGGCTCGTATACAGTTTTACCAACGCCACAATAGTGTGTATACTTATATTCCTAAACACGCGTTCTATGAGCCAGTTCGAAATTCAACAAACACCGATGTAAATACGAAACGGACATTGTTCTAATTAAATAATAATAACAATAAGCTGTCCACTTCTTAAATACATTACACTGATTGCCAATGTACTTACTAGAATTTATGATCACTTTTGTTTTTAATATTATTGGTTAGTGGCATATCAAACGGAGGTTGATATATTACCGCTCCAATGCCTTATTGTTGTTGTTATTATTATTATTATTATTAAATATAAATGTAATAATCGTTGGATTCTGAAGTGTATTAAATTAATGATCACATATTTTTCAATGTTATCATCACCGTAACAGACACGATTCCAAACGATCAATTATTATTAGCATAGAGTATAATTGTTCATACGAATTATATATATATATACTTACGGTATAATTGTGATTAATTATCTCTACGGACTAGAAGACGGATCAATGAATATATGTATATGTCTTGCAAATTCAAGTGCGTGCGATCGGTTATTAATGCTAAATATCCTAAGGTTTATCTGTACGTTCATTGTGCAGCTCGTTCGTTTCACTTAGTGTTACCTGCATAGATAACACACATGTATATTGATAGGCTATACTCCTATACTGAAAGTGCAAGCACAGATTAGACGAATACAGATGGATCGTTCGGCCAGAGAACAAAAGAATTGCAAATATGCGAATCAACGTAGGCGCACACGACAATATAAATTATCGTGCTGATATTATACAATATTATTGTACAGCTTCTTTATTATTTTAAATATTATAATAATGATTATCATATGCCGGTAAAAATTTAATATAGGTTAAGCACATATTCTTTCCAACTAATATGTGAATGAAATTCAAGGTAAATATATTGTGCTATTGTGCGGTAACACTGATTTCTGGGAGAATTAATGACGTCATTTTTTTTGTTTATATTTGTATTCGTCTGATCTGTGGTACAAGGGGTAGCGGTCCATTTTAAAGAAGAGAGAAGTCATTATTAGAACGGTTCTCTTTCTCGTTCGGGGTTTTATATTTTAAGGTTATTGTAATGAAATTATTATATTTATTATCATATTGTGGCGTTTTAGGCATGGGAGAAACGGTAACTTGTTATTGGAAGAAAGAATAATCCACCCCAAATAATTCTTATAAAATGACCGACTGATAAGACATAACGACCCATCCGTACGCAACAGCCAGTCGATGTGTACAATCCGTTTGAATGTAGAATCGTGAAAGTTCGTGTTTTCTTTAGTCCACCAAAACGCAACGGTGCCGTACAACACGAGAATAAAAACGACGACGTTTTATCTGAAAAAATTTGTTTTACCGTGTAAAACATGCGATGTATTTTTTGTTTTGGATTTAGTCACATTTAAATCAATAGTCACATATTTTTCTTTTGAAAGCGCAGCGTTCAGGTTTTAAAGTCAATTTATACTCCGTAACAATCACAACTATCTTTATATTTTCATTTGAATCATTCGTTGCATATCAATTTAGCGGGTAAGTGTGTTTTAAAAATCGTTAACGCAATTGTGTACAGCGATATATTCAAAAACTGTATATTCTTATATACTTGTATGTTTTATACTTCAGAGTGGTATATCAACGGTTTATCACGGTGTTTGACGGACCGTCGACTTTTAAAAACCCTTAAAATAAATTATTTGCAAACACGTCGGGAACGTTCATTAAAATTATACGACCCGAGCGAAACTATAACGGAACATTCTCTGTACATGTATATATATATATCTATACATGACGTGCAGATCCGTCAAACTCGCTTGTATCCAAATCTAAAATCATTCAAAAAACGAAGTCGTTATATTACCCCGTCCGGCGATTAAACAAACGTATTGTACCGTTAAAACGTCACTTTTTTTTCCGTCGAATTTGTCGTTTGCGTGGTGGCTAACGAGGAAACACCTTGTCCTCGGACGGTTTCCGTCTTCGATTTGCATTTCCGCGATGATGGTGTCGTTTACGTGCCGCAGAGATCATAAAACACCGTGAACCACTTGAACTCCTTGTTCGCCTGGCAAACAATGGTGTTTTGATTTTTTAATGGTCCGTTCAACTCTCGTGTAACATCTTTATACACAACGGTCACCGCGTGGTTTCTAGAGTTGTTAATGCACAATATTGATTATTGATGTCGAAATGTATACAGTCGATTCGATTTTGATTTTTTTCCAACCGAGCGTTGTAAATCTATAATACGTAATGGAAACAACACTTGTCATTCAAACGCGGTGTTCACGAAACTCGAAATACACGCCGGCGAATATTGTAGTAGCTGCGTACATCAGTGAACCTACGATTCTATTTAATAATAATTACGTGGTAGGTGTATATATCGCGTACGGAAGTCAAATGTGTATGCCGCGCGATTATTAATTTCGTTTTGTACATTTTGAATTGTACGTATTCAAGTGAATAATGTGTTTCAAGTACGCGATTTTCCAACAATGGACTTTTTTAGGCATTTTTTTTTTCATTTTTCGGATATTTTTTTTTTTTTATTTATTACTAGGAATATGAAAAACAACGTCGACTCATATTTAAATATAAAATTCAAACAATATATTTTGGTTTTATTAAAGTATTTTATTTTATACTCATTAAAAAAAAAAATATATTTAAAGTTGGCATTAACATTCGACGCTCATATAATAACAATAGGCCATAGCAATGTTTTTTTCCAGGCAAACAATGCAAAGCAAGTGCTAAACACTTATTTAGTATATATATATATATATACACACACACATATACACCTATGTAACGGCTATATTTGTTTTTTCAACTTGTGTCAGTACATTGATCGTTATTATAATATAAGTACGAGTACGTTTCCAAGAGCTTCAAAATCGTTTTCATATTTAATATCCGTCATTTCTCTCGTATCAAACGCGTGTTCAATAAATTATATTCAAGTAGTTCATGAGTTAACAGAAAATTATTTGATCAAAATCATAAAAATTAAATGTTTTCAGTGTTATATTAGCCTACAACTATAACTATATCATGTTATAATTGTTTTGTGAAACTACAGACAACAATGCGAGGTATGAAGAGAAGTAGCGTTCGTTAAAATTCGAAATATTCATTGTGACACGTTTCAAGCACGAGAAATGAAAATCACTGGATTACATATGTGGGGAGCTAGTGTTATTACTCGTGTAAATAAAAAAATACTTATAAAGTTTTATATATTTTAAGAAGACATAAAATAATATTTCATTTTAATCAACTCACCGTTATATGTATATAACAATTTTTACAAACTTATTCTTATAATATATTTCTTTTTTAATAATTATAATATTTTATGTGACGTCATGGTCAACTTTATATAAGGAAATATCGTCCAATAATTTCATTTTTTTTCGTGGAATTTTTTTTCAAATTACACGTGTCTATAATGATTCACTAAAATACAACATTGTGTAAATGTATTCAACTGATCTGTTGTGATTTTTTGGTGATTTATAGTTAAAAATTTTATTTTAAATACGTGAAAAATATATTATACAGAAAAATCGATAAAAAATTTAAATGTAGCGGATAATTATATAAATTTGTATAGTGTTACGTTTAAATTTATATACATTGAAATATATGGTGTTTTAACGTTCAATTTGTCGCAAAATATGAGTTGCGGTGAATAACTTTTACAATTCTGTATGATAATAAATTATTTATCATTATTTAAGGAGTTCAATACGATAACAATATACGCACATAAACGAAATCCGTTCAACGAGATCGAAAGCTTATAAGAAAAAGGAGATAAATCACGCAATATAATTTTTCATTCAAAATTGTACGTAAATTCTCGAATTTAAACCGGTTAGGTTACGGTTTGTGTCGCATAAACGTCATAGCCTGGTATTATACATTTGCACGGTTTCAAAATTTTCTCTGATGCATGATATGTTTTTTCGAAATTCCTTTTTTTGGAATTTTTCTTCCAGCCTTGCAGTGTTTTTATGTTTTACTATATTTTCCGCATATCTTGTTCGACGGACAAAAAAAAAACCGCGTTGCACACAAATCGGTAATTTAATGAGTTATCTATTGGTAAGTAGCGATGCATGTACGTATATATGTACGTACACTTGTTCCAAGGTTGTACGTTTTTGCCATAAAATTCGTCGGATCTCCAAGATGGATATCAAATGCGCGATATTCGTCGATGAAATCCGAATCGTGTGTGTCTCAGTACGGTGCCGATATCCACGAGTTGCGAAGAAACAATTAATCAATTAGAAATAACCACCGATTGGAGGTGGTGGCCCGTTGTCGTACACGCACATTGCAAGCATTAGGTACGCGTACCTGTTGTGCATGACGTGATGCACTTGACGCGGTCGATTATGAACTCGGTGCACGATCAACAATTAAAAGTAATGGTATTGAAAACGTTTCCCCGTTTACGTGTCTAAATCGTGTTCTGTTTCCGTATATGTATGCGTTATATCCAACATCAATACGATCTAACAAATCCGTCTTGAAATTAAGTGTTTTTTTTTTTATTATTATTATTAAATTTAAAGTCATCAATAGCAAGGGCTATTAGCCAACGGTTTATATACAATGAGTTTTGCATAAAAATAAATGATGTTTAAAAGTATTTGAAACTTCTGATAAAATGCTATTGATAGGTTTTATTTAGCAAATCACATTTTGTGATGGAACTGATTATTTTTGCGGCATGGTGTTCTTTGAGGGCTTCTTTAATATTTTGTCGGTGGTTGCACGTATCGGTTCCTATCTTGGACATTTTTCAAAAATATGTTTTATTGTGATGGTGATATGGCATAGATATTGCAGAAATTTAATATAAATTGTTCACGGTGTGAATAAATATCTCGCAAATCGCCCGTACATTAAATCGAATTTATTCGATACAATTATTGGATATATAATAATATATAATATACGATGTTAGATATTACGCAAAAACGGATATCGTGATTTTAATTTTTAGTGTAAAAGTTCGGAAATTAATTATTGTTACTGCGTTTATTTACGTTACGAGTTTGTTTTTTTCACTTATTGTGTAATAAGAAACATATTCAGCTACATAAAGAGAATAAAAATGAAATCTTTCGCTTTTTCATTGTAATTTTATTTGTTTTGTCAATAGATTCATAAATGTTATATTTTATAAGCATTTACGAATATTGTGTTATTTATATTTTAAAATTCAAAACAGAAAATTCATTTATATGCATTATATGAATAAGTTTTAATTTTTTTCACAAATTCAAATACATTTTTTTATAACATATTAACAAATTAAAAATAAGCATTTAAAATAATTTTCATTTTCCAGAATTTGTAATGTTTTTTTTTTTTTATAATATATTTATAGATTTTCAGTGTGTTATTACTTCATTAAAATGTTTTTTTTACAATTTTATAGAGCTTCAAAATTCCTAATACCCTAATTGTAACCATAAAATATAGCATTTTTTTCAAATATTTAATAAAATAATAATAATAATAATAATAACGATCCATAGATATAATAAATTATGTATTTTAATTAAAGTATATAATTATTATGTTCCACATAAAAACAACAAAGAATATTAGTATATTATATGTAATCAAATTTTTACATCCACCCACTATTATTATTTATATCGAAATAATTAATACTTATACGAATATATCGTCGATAAGATAAATCTTATAAAAACTGAATGAAATCAACTTATAGAAAAATCTAGTTGCTTAGAACTTTTTTTCTATAACAATGTACTCACGTGTATATTGTTATGTATAATAATAATTGATAACAGTACGATGATGTTATAAGATAATCCGACCAATAAGGAATCATTGACGTTAGATACTTAACGAATTTAAGTTCCAAACATCCGTTTCAGTGTAACATATTATGATAAATTACTACGAAAAATTCAAATATGCTTATACCTATATGTATACGTACATAGCCCGTACAAGGAGAACAAGAAATTTCCGGAATATTTAAAAGTATAATAATGTAATATTAATATTAATAAACGCGCGTCTATGCAAAAAAAAGAGTTTAAAACATTAACGAATAGCATGCAAACACGTTTTTTTAATACAAATTGCATGTATGAACGTTATATTGTCTGTCACATTGTTGAATGATTACTTTTTTGTACATTGTATGTTAATATAAATATAATAACCATCAATCAATTATTATCTTTAGTCTAAATTTCAAACAATTTTTTTCTATCACAATTAACTAAGTACGTGCATATGTGTGAATATACAATATTATACACTAATATATAAAATATGAGATTTTTGTCTTTTCATCTCTCTCTCTCACTCTCTCTTTATGTATGTTTATAATTTAACTGCAAACTGTTCAGTCATTGTCGGTAATTTTATTCTTAAGACAAGCATATTATACCATAAGTGTGTCACAGACCACAAACTCCCACCATTACCTAATACAATATTGCAAAAAGAATTTCGACATGGTGTACACGTGGTATCGATTTAATATTGACGGTACCTATATCCGTCCTATGCACCAATAAAACATTATTCACAGTATGAAATAAATGTTCATTCGATAATTCGATCATCGGATATAATCCATCCGAGTCGTCCGTGTACATACATTGTCTAGAAAACGATTCGAAGGGTTTCGATGAAAAATGATCTGGTCTAGAGAAATCGATGTAGGTCTCGACGTTTTAGTAGAAAATCATTTAAATTTTAAAAGGTTCCTAATCGGAACAGCACGATTAGTTATGTATAGCCATACAGGTTATTACGACACCCGTAGTACGTATTTAGTAACATAAAGAACGGTGCATTTTCGCGTAATTCTAATAATCGTATAAACGAGTGGACGTAATATTTTTCATGCGAATTGATTTGGCTTGAGTTTTGAACGTAGCGCGCGCGTTTTAAGGATTTCGAACAAAAAGTGTTGGGTGTAATTTTTTCGGGAATGAAAAAAAAACAAAAGGAAAAACGATAAATTGTTTGAAGTTCAATTCCGCGTGTTCCCAAAGAATTATTTGAATAAATCCGGCAGCGCTCGGTTTCTTAGTCAACTCGATAAAAATTAAATAACTAATAACACTTTGTTCTACGCAAAAATCTTCAAGCGCTGGTTAAAGATTACAACATTCCTTTTTAACACTCAATCTATTCTTTCCTCGCAACATTCTCCCATTATCCTTTCTATCATTTCTCTTTTTAATCAGACTGGTTATTTAATCTAATACTTTTATTGTAAAAACAAATTTCTCTTATTTAAGTTACTTATTATTATCTTAGTGTATATATTGTAATTGTTGAAACTAATTGTTTTAATAGTTTCAAAAAAAAAAAAAAAAAAACACTTTGTTCTATGATTTGTCATAAGATAAATAGATACACTTTGTTACAATCATATCGTCCACTTATGGTCCCGTGCGATGTTTTTATTTGTGTATATAGTTGTCTGTACATTTGTCGTACACGTACTTACGTACAAATTTGCACATGTATCGCGTAGATACAATAAACGAATATATATATATATATATATTTATATATGAAAATTTAAGACGATTAGAAATGTTTTTTTCGATATGTTTTATACAGTGCACGTAGACTATGACTAATTGTAAATCCATGTTATACGTACATATATAATATATTGACTGTTATATAGTTAAGTAACTACATGCCATATGTCATATGTCACATAGTAACACTATGTCATGCCGAAGTTCAATAATACAATCGATTATTCAATACCGCCGTACATTTGTGTATGGAGCTATTATTCTGTCATCGTCCAGTAGTCCACCGTATAGAGAAAAAACAAGAACGCGAAGAATATTAAACTGTTTAAGCTTAAACGTTTATAGGTTTA
This sequence comes from Schlechtendalia chinensis, assembly GCA_019022885.1. Classification (NCBI taxonomy): domain Eukaryota; kingdom Metazoa; phylum Arthropoda; class Insecta; order Hemiptera; family Aphididae; genus Schlechtendalia; species Schlechtendalia chinensis. The sequence goes on from CM032341.1 coordinate 8,086,577, forward strand.
TTATTATTATTATTATTATTATTATTATTATTGTTATTGTTATCGTTATCGTTATTATAATTGTAATTCCATCGCAGACTCACTTGCAGCAATCAAAATTATCGACACGTCATATCGGTATACATTTATGTTTGACCCAAACTTTCCCTTCAAAATCGCTTTTTGTCCGACTACACACATCATTGTATTTCCTTTGTGAACGATTTTTGTTTTACACGCAACGCGGACTGATTTACGGCGCGTATCGACTAATATATAATGTAACGCGATTGTTCGCGCACTCGAATCTATTAGTCAATTATTTTTTTCTAAAATCTATTCAAAAGACATTTCTTGCGGAAATCACCGTTCCGTGCTGACGGTTCAGCGGCTATAGTAATGTGTTGCTTTTACATTATTATTTTTTAACGTTTATGTTATTATTATTATTATTTTTTTTTAAGTTTTCATTTGTGAAATGTGAATTGTTTGAAAATTATATTTCAACATGCGCGTGATTTATATATTTTTGTCCGAGATTATTCCGTCGCATAAGCATTGTTTTGTTAAAACATTTGTTTTATAACGCGTGTTGTTTCGTCCCTACGTAATTCAAATTTAAGCATGTGTTCTCGTAAGACGAATCAATTATGTTACAGTCGACCGGAATAATGCCAACTCGCGTTAAAAACAATATATTTTATCAAACTTCTGTGAAAACAACGTAGTATATAAACATCATTGATTGTTTTAAACAAGGCCGCATGCAGAAAAATATTTCGGGGGGAGAGGGGCCATCAAAAAATGTACATCCTAATTTTTTTTTAATATACTCTCAGTATAAAAACTAAAAATTATAAATCACAGATCACGGAGTCGGAAGTACAAATCATCACATGTTACAACAGCTGTTCTAAAAAGTTGTTCCCACGGACATGGTTATCTATAGCCGTGACTGTTTCGGGTGGGATTAGTTGAAATAATAATCGATTATTTTATCACACGTAAAAAAAAAAAGAACACTAAAAATTATTTGACATTTAAAAGGAATTCTATCGCCAATTTTAACCTCTCGCCCCCCCTGCAGGTGACCTTGGTCTTAAATGTTTTATTATAACGCATTTTTATTATAACAAGGATCGGATTGATTTACAAGCGAAATAAGCATTGCTTACGGCCCTCGATAAATTCGGTCCGATATTAAAAGAAATAAATATTTTTTATTTTATTGCGTTGATCACTCGTGCAACGGTCGGCGATTGATCAATTATATATATTATATATATATATATATATAATTATGTCCATCTTATGTTCGTCCGCAGAGTACTTGATCCTGTTTCGATTATAAATATGATTTTTTTTACTAATCGTATACGTACGGCCGAAAACCGTTGACGTCCGTGGCGTGGCGATATCAAAGCGAATGTTTCGAAAAGCTATCGTAAAATCGGACGACTGGCGGACGCGTACACATGAATGAAATCCGTGCACGGTGATCGTTTGTAGGTTTTCGCACACGTCCGGACGTTATCGACGGAACCGAGCACATGCGTTTTATTAGTGTGTTTTTATTTATTTATTTCGCATCCAGCGTAACGCGCCGTATCGGTTGTCGTCATAATAGCGATTCGCCGAACAACGAACAGTGATAAACGTCCGTTTCGTTGAACGACGTTGTAGGCGGCAATAGAATTCGCCTGAAATATCACGCGACGTCGACGTCTATGTTGAGGCCACGTGCAGACCACACATCACTCCAGACACAGTCATCATCTCTTGTCGGGCCACGTGTAGACGTGTGGCGTGTACGAGTGACGTTCGGCGATGTTGGGGGTCAGATCCCCTCACTGTGACTTGTTTTCCAACGCCGAAAGAATGTTTTCGGATTCTACGATCCGATCGAATAAAAACGTGTAAAATATATATCGTCACATAAACGAATAAGAAGTGATAATTCGATGATCATAATTATCGGGTGATTACGACAGGGCGACGAGGTCTCTATCCCCGACGCTGTTTGACATAGGCTCGGGGAAGGCCATTAAATCAAAGGAAACAAATGGAGATGGGTTGGTAATGAATCGATGTTAGCGTATGCAGTCGACGTAGTCATATCAGGTAACACCAGACAAGAAATTACCCAAACCACATCTGAATTATATTGATGGCTAGCAAAAAAAAATGGGACTGTGTGTCAATCAGGAGAAGGTTAAATTCATGGTTCTCTCTAGGAGCAACGAAGATCAGTCCAACTTATAAGTAGACAATTTTACTTTTGTAAAAGCGGAAAATTTTGTATATTTAGGAGTGGACATAAACAGTAAAAATGATATGCATCAAGAAATTAAAAAAAGAATAGCAAGTGGTAACCGGTGATATCATAGCAAAAGTAAGCCAATAAAATCTAAGTCACTATCAAGAAAGTCAAAAACTTTACTTTGTACAAGTTATTTGAGACCAATAATTACTTATGCGTGTGAAACACGGTTTTCGACGAAAGGTGATAACAACAAACTGACAGTATTCGAAAGAAAGGCAATAAGAATAATTTTCGACCCAATGTACAATACAGAGCTGGGAACGTTCGAAAGAAGGAAAAATGATGTGCCGACTGTATGACAAACCCAATATTTTATCATATCTAAAAGTTAAGAGAATAGAATGGTATGGAGAGCCGATCATGACATCATAAAAAAGTACTAACTGAAACCGTACATAAGAAAAGGCCGACGGGTAGATCACGTACGAGGTGGAAAGATGCTGTAGAGAACGATATCAAAATGTTGGGAAGGAATGTGTCAGTTGACCTGGCATTTAATAGAGAAAGATGGAGAAAATGTGGTTGTGGTAGCATGGATCGTTAAGCTAAAAGAAGAAGAATTATCGGATGAAACTGTTCGTTAACGGATATTGTACAAGGGAGCCGGTTTGAGCAAAGCCCACTTTTCAACTTTTGTTCGTGATGCTGATCGCCGCCCGGCCGTTTAGAAACGATGTCTACCGTGTGTGACGATCGTGTGCACCGTATACGATCTGACGAGACGTTAAAAAATTAAACAATATTAAACAACAAAAAAAGTTCGCTGCACTTCGAACGTGTTCGTCCGCCATTCCAGTGCGCGCGTTCGACATTCAATGTATCGGCAGTCGATACGAGATATTGGAAAACAGAAAAAAAAAAGGTTAGGTCACGTTACTTGGCCGTATTGTTATTTCGAAACTTCTTTGATTGTCGTATTCGAAAAACGATTCTGGACGACTATGGGTAGCGTTTATTACAATAAATTAATGAATACAATACGATAATAATAATATTACACGAGATAGTTTTTAACGTTTTTTTTTTTTTTTTTATGATATGCCCAAATGAATATGTACTAGAAATGTTATAAAAAACATTTTTTTTTTTTAATGTTAGCGTAATTTTATGATTAGTCGTTAAATTTAGGGTCACCAAATATTAAATAATTTGACGATACGGCGGCAGCAATATGATAAAACGACAATTGTGATTGCCGGTGGAAATATTTGGACAACGATTTTCGAACGCGCGTTATCTAATTTCTCCTGAACGAATAGAGTGTAGGCATCATACGTTACGCGTATGCCAGTGTTAATGTGTAGTAAGACACACTATCAATATTTTAATTTCAAATCGAAACCGATTTTCGAAACGGGTAAACATTTTAATATTGTATCGATGTTTTAAGACGCCGGACCGCACGTTATATATATATATGTATAGTTATAGAAATAAATATGACTGTAAATAATCCTACGTAAGCTACCCGATAACACTTCTGACTGTTGAATGTAATCACGAAACGGTTATAATTTAAACGCGTAGTTTCGCACATCGTGCTAAGTCTTGCAGTTCTATTTAAAGTTTGTCGACGATAGTCGCATGAAAACGCGTCTATGAACGAGTCCATAACCTGATAATCTCAATCCGGAGTGGTTGTAGATTACGCGAGTACTTGATACGATGTGATTAACTATAAACAAAATATTTACATTCGATAAATGTATCTGAAAGAAGCGGAAAAAAAAAACGATTATAATAAATCACGCGTCACACGCTAATGACTCAAACGAATCGAATAGCCGTCCGATTTTCAATAATCTCAATCGGTAAATGTAAATGTAATTTATGACAGTATTGGTGATGAGCATCGCCAAGTCGCGCTACCGACTCGTGCCGGACAGACCGCGTCACGGAATCGGAAAATTCGAAAACGTATATATACGATTGAATGTTTTTTTTAAATATTATTTAAAAAAAAACGTTATCAAACAAATCGCGATAAAAAAAAAGCGCCCTCGTAAAGGAAAAAATGTAATAAAGAAAATGAGTGTGGAAGAATAAATAAAAGGGAATGCTGTCGGAAGAGGAGTTTCGGAGGAACTGTAATAATCGACGTCGATATACGCGTGCCGCCATCTGTGCGGGGAACCGCGGGAAAACGGTAGTGGACGAACGTCTTTGGCGTGCGGAGGTACCGCGGTTACCGCGGTACGGCGCGACAAGACTCGCGCGTTATCACGGCGACGCCCACACGTCCGTGCCGTCGGACGCGATTACACGGCGACGTCGGTGATTAGGAGCGGCTCGTCGATCGCCGTCCGGCCGTGCGTGCCGGGTCGCGGGGTGGGGGAACGGATCGGCCGACTTCGGCGTTCGGGCGCCACCGCTCGCCAGTCGTCAACGAGCAGCGGTGAGTAGCGTTCCGTCCGCGTCGTCCGCCGTACCCGGTCGCCTTTTCTCGCGTTTGGTTTGTTTTTAAATTTTTTTAATCCGTTTTTTTCCGCCCCGCGACGTTCGAACGCAGTGGTCCCGTCCGTGTCAGGCGTGCGCGTGTCGTTTCTCCCGTGCGGCGGTGTACGTGTTCCGCGTGAAAATCGTATATACGTATCGAGATTGGGAGAGAGAGAGAGAGGTACGACGTTTCGCGAGTCCGCGTGTTGTGTGTGTGTGTGTGTGCGCCGTGTGCTTACGAGAAGTGAATCCCGTGCGAACCCTCTCGCCCGAAGACCACGGCTACGAAGCAAAGAGACCCGACGGGGACGGCTCTGTGCGTGCCGGAGAACAGACGTCGGACAAGCAACCGGGTATCGATCGGGTGATGCCGTCGCCGGACCGCCGCGGTAGTCGTCCGGTCACAACGGTACCGATCGCGGTCGCTGACGGGCACCCGCCGGCGGTCTGAGCTCGCGCGACAATGTCGGCCACCGGCCGCGGGCCGGACCCGACGGCCGCGCCGCCGCCGCCGTAGCAGCCGTGGCAGCCGCGGCCCCCGTCACGGTCAAGAAGACGTCGCCGGAGAGCGGCGACGATTCGGAAGAGGAGAGCGAGATCCTGGAGGAGAGCCCTTGCGGCCGATGGCTGAAGAGACGCGAAGTGGTGAGTAGCCATTTCCATAACGTTCGACGGACGGCGGACCGTCGTCGTAAATCACTGATAAGCGCGAGGTCCGGTGATAAGCCGGCGTGTTCGCGAGTGACGCGCGCGCGGTACGCCATCGACGTCGTCAAATCCGACTCCGCGCGCGTCACGTGTGGCTACGTGTAGTTTTTTCTACCGTACGTTCGTATCACGCGATAGTGGTAGATAGCACGCAGATAACCGCGGTATCGACCCGACGACGAAACGCAGACACACGACAGTGTCTGGCCGCCTTCCCTCCTCCGCCGCTTTTGGGGTGGTGTCCGTCGCCTTTGCGCCCCCCCCCCCGCCGCCACCTTTTTTCCCTCCCTCTCGCTCTGTCTCGCTCTCTCGAGAAAATCGAGCCCGTTTTCGCTCGTTTACGGGGTCCCGAAATATTAATCTCGTTCCGACGTATCGCAACCGTATGTCATTTGTACTCTCGGATCCGTTTGTTTCACGTCAAGGATTCTGTACAAAAATCATCGTCGTTGCGAGTTGTATACTCGCTGCACGTGCGCGTCCGGCCCCCGTAGCTTATGCTTTTGCGGCACAAGACGACGGGGCGACGTGCAATCGAATTTGTTCGTGTTCACCGGCCACGAGCTTGTCACGTACGCGATCGAAAAATCGGAATTCGCTGTAAAACCGCGTTTTAACCGAAATTTAAATAGACATTCAAATACAATAACGGCCGGTACATAATTATGCATGTTGAATGGGCTTCGCGCGATTTTCAGGTCAATTAACGAGGGTTATTGAAAATGTTCAACAGTTATTTATACCCCGCGTAGATTTCAAATAAAACCAAAAACGTTCACACTAAATGCTGGTAGCTCATATGTTTCTTAATACTTGCTCGTACGATTTAAGGACCGCTAACCGTCAATATACCCGAATAGTATTCTATTTTAAATTGTTATTAATATATATTTATATATTGAATAATATGTTGATCAGATTTTTGAAAGATACGATTTTATACAATTAATTGGTATACTTATATTTGAGAATATTTATTTGCAACGATGCTCGCGTTAAATAATGGCTTTATCTGAGTATTTTAGTTGGTATATGTGTATCGGGTATGCATAAAATTATCTGTATTTTACACGTTATTTTGATTAATTTAATAACACGCATCATTTAGATATAGGTATGATCAATACAAAATATATATATATATATTAATTATCTACCTATTTCGATGTTGTTTAAAATGGATTAAATTGTGACAGTGTTGCGTATGAAATGACACGTAGACGTTTTTTATTCAATAAGCCGATACCATCGACCTTGATCCTTAAATAAAAGACGATGTTGAACATCAAAGCCTATGCAAGCATTTTTGTCGTCGACGGTACCCATATATTATTATTTTTTTGTTCAGTAATCGAAAATTAACTCAGTTTTCAAACTTAACTTATGCTAATTACTTATAGTTAAAATAATGTTCAAACCAGAGTTCAGACTCATTTCGCGGACATAAACGTTAAGGTTAACGAGAAAACCGAATCAGTTGGTATTAACTGTTACGTATACATTTAATTTGTTTGTTAGACTTTTTCCGCGATTCCAGCATTTAACCATATACGTTTATAATATATTTTAAAAAAAAAAATCAACATTCGTGTGAAAACAAGTTATGCGAAGAAAATGCGAATTTCCTAATCTATATTTTATTCATTATATAATATTGTTTCGTAAGGGTCACTTACGAAATCACACGTATTTGTCATTATCGTTTGCAAATCTGGGCAAAGTCCTAAGTTCACAAGTCAACCTGTCAAAGTACGGCATCGTGAATATGGTCAAATCATATAGGCGGGCAATAAAATATCATTCGAGTCAGTTTTAAATTAATTTCAATATAGCTGCTTCTATTTACTCATTTTAATGTCTGTGAAATCTATTAGGTGCTAATTATCTATTATATTTGTATTTTATAGTCTACAAAGAACATTAAAAATAAGTAGTTAATTTATTAACGTGTTTAATTTTAGAGGGATTCTGATTGTTTTGAAAGTGAACTTTGGGCAATGATTAAAGTTAAATACATTTCAATAATCATCAGTACGTTATCATTGTAATAAGACGTGTCCTTGACTTATAAGTCCATTTTTATTTGTATTAACTATACACTTATAATAGATAATATGAACGATTTGAAACGCATTATTTCTCATCAGATATAGAAGTATAGTTCATTTCTGTATGTTAATATGTACATTGCACTTACTGTATTACGTTCCACGTGGCCGTCCGTTCGTTGCGAATTTTTCGTTGCCACGATTCTTAATTTTTGTTAATATGGTATTTTTAAATATATAATTTCACGGTGTTAATTGGTATAAACGTGTTTCGTTAGATAAAAGTTATCACGTGTTGTTTGGACACGTATGCATTTTTTTACTTTCTAAGTAACAATTGAATGTATCGAATTTTATTAGACAATTTATCATTAATTATCGGTTATATATTCAATTATAATATAATTAAACAGATAAATCCGATGACTAAGTATGAGTGTGCATTTCTTGTTTTCTTAATGTTATATTAGCTTGCAATATTTGATTTATTGTTCTTAATTAGGTAGTACGATTGTTTAGTATTCCTCACGAAGAAATCTATTTTAAGGTCGTTTAGATGAAGTAAATATACTTATGTAGACGAACAATGCTTTTTTAGGCTTTATGTAAACGATTTCTATATGAAGTTAATATAGCTATTATTATGATGTATTAAATCTTTGTTGTTAGTTGTCTTAGTTTTAAACAAAGATTTTGAGAAAATCATTTTTGATAACACGTTACAATTTTCTGTTAAATTTAATGTGTTGTGTGTGATTATTTTGTAAATTTATAAATCAATACATTGATAAATACAATCAAAAGTAGGTATTCAAGAATTGATAGTTAGATGTAAACTATTTTTTGAATATTCTAATTTTTTACTTCGGACAAATTACCGTAGTCGATTTTATTTAGAGTGAAAAAATTGTTGACACATTTCGATTGCATTTGTGTGTGCATGTGCGGTTAAAAATTTGAGATTATGAAAGTCATTTGATATTGTTCAGTCGATGATACATAGGTATTTTAGATAGGTTTCTTGGTATTTATGGTTTAAATACAAATCGCGGCCCACGTATGTAAAAAATTCGTCTCGATGTTTATGATAGGTATACGCCGATCACAACGATGTTTCTTATCTATCCGAAATGTGTCGGGAATATTTGGATATGTTTAAATGATAAATTTCAAATAATTTTAACGTTTCTTTTTATGTGTTTTTTTTTTAAATTTGCTTTGAATACGTGCGTGTATCGATAAAAGTTACTATATATTATGTCCCTAACCTAACCGCTGTGGTTGTTGGAAATCTGTGCATCTTGTTTTATCGCGAGAATTTATTTCTTTTTGTTGTTTCGAGTTCCTTGACCAGTAATAGTGCCAATTAAGTTATGCCTGCCAGCACATTGTTGCGTATACATAGTGTGTGTGTGTGTGTGTGTTTGTGTGTGTTACTTATGTTATCAAAACGCGTTTTTACATTCGATAGTACAATTAATTATTTTGCATTACTTAGTCGTAAAAATTAAACCTTGCAATAATTGTAAAATTTAACACAATTTTTGATTGTTGGATAAATCTCATTAAGAGAGAAAAATGTTACTGATCAACTATTATTGTTGCCAACCATTTCACTGAAAATAGCCAGTGAGTCGTAAAAATTGTGAATTTGATAAAATTATTTTATATGTGGCTTATAAATTATTTTTGATTTTTAGCCAATCCTATATAATCCCTACTCCGTCGCAATCTCCATCGGCGTTTGTGCATTACATTCTATTACGATCCATTAATTTAGGCAAAAACAACTATTTTTAATGCTCGGCATTTGGCATGCAAGATTGACAAGACGATACTCCGGTCTAGCTATTAAGCTATATCATTCGAATTAACAGCGAACTTCTTAAATGTTTTATTTTTGCACGTTTAATTTATCATTGTTACTAAAATATCTTCGAAATTCGAAGAATAAACTAAATTTTTCTAAAAAATTCTATATAAAATATTAAAGATTAGTTTTTTTCGTAAACAAAATTTAATTGGATGTTTATAAACAATTTGCAATATTAAAATAAATATACACGAAAAATGCAATTATTTTATGAAAATAACCAAAATGTCACTTGTATAGCTATTTTGTTTCAGACATTCGTACCGTTCAAATTTCAATATTGTATACTTTTTTTTCTAATTTACCTCTTAACAGGTTAACACACTTCTTCGTTATATTTTCTAATATTAGTAATAATATCAATTAATAATAAGACAAGTTTATTAATTTAAAAAAATATTAAAAGTGACGCGAATTAATAATTACATTATCTATTTATGTTTTTATATTATATAACTTTATAACTACAATAAATAAGTATTAGCAGAGGTACTAGGTACTATACAATACTCGGTGAAATATACTGCGACTAATTTCATACATAAAAAAATTATTTATGAATACAAATACCCGTTTAAAAAAATATTTTATAAAAATAAAATATCTACTTAAAAACATACATGTGTAATACTTTATGGTAATCCTAAGTAATCATTAATTTTAACATCAGTTATTAGTTTTTTAAACATTATTACCTATTACCTAATTTAAACATTTTCGTATACATATACAATATGAGTTTATATAATTCTTATGACATTAAATTATGACATTGTTTGATATTTAGAGTGAAATATTTTATTAATAATTAAAAAAATAGCTTTGAAACATTACATTATTACGTTTATTGTAATCACCAATTATTACTAATTATATGATATGCAGTTGGTTTGTTGTTTTAATTTTGATAAAACTATAGTAGACATCGTTTTAAGTAACATATGTTTTGTTATATAATTAATATAATATATGTCTCACCGGATTATTTATTTTATGTTTTCGACCTTGGTATTCTATGTGGTACCATTTGTTTTTTGGACCGACATTGTAAAAATTAATTAATTATTTTACATATTTGAATGCTACAAAATGCGATACTATTGCATTATTGTGGAAAGATAGATTGTAGTAGGTACTCTATGCAGAAGCGCGTGTTCAAATGAAATTAAACAAGCATATAGGTAATTAAATTCCGAAGAAAAGTTTGTGAATTATAATTTTACTTTATCCATAAGCTAAATTTCAACTCGCAGTAAATATCGTGTTTGATAATTTTCACTTCATAATAATTACAATTAATAATTTCAATGTTACAAACTATATGTTAGTTCAGTGATTGCACGCAATAATCGAGTATAAAGAATGTTCAAAAGTAGGAAGGTACTTGTATATGTATATATGTACTTATATTTTTTTTAAATACGTAACGTACCTAATTGTAGCTGGATAAATGTAAAATAATGTCTTGAAAAATGATTTAAAACGTGAACCAGTATATCTAATTTTAGTATCAAAGTATTTCACATTTCGCCTATAATTCATCGAATTATATATTTGCCATGAAATTAATTTACAAGAATACACAATAAGTTATATATTGTATTTTAAAAAAATGGCCGGACAAATATATATGCACTTTTAAAAATATTTTCGTCAAATATTATTTTATTAACCTGATCTAACCTACACGTATTTTAAACGGTGAATATAATTTGAAATTATCACAAGAGTAGCCACTGCGGCGATGCAAAAAGGTTATGAGGTCATATCTATGTTTGAATAAAACGTATTAAAAATGTAATTTGTTTGAATCTTAACTAAATATTATGTTTGAAACTTTTTTATTGATTTATGGTTCACATAACCGTTTAGTTATATACATACTGGATAGAAAATTAACGTAACTTAATATATTGTTTAGCTATGTGAAGAATAATAAGTATAGTAAAATGTAAACTAATATGATTATATTTTTGTAACAGTCGACATTTTTTGACGAGCAGTTTGTGCAAGTGATAATATTACTTGTAAAAGGAAATAAAAAAATGAAAATATTCTGCAGTATTTGTTATAGTCAATACGAAAGTATTGTATTAATACTAGTACTTTTACTCAAATACGTCACAACACTGTGATACATGTATTGTACTACATGTACACCGTAACACTTATAAAAAATACGACAATATGTGGTTAGTTTGTAATTATTAACATTAGCATATACCTAATATGTGTGTTTTATGATCAAAATATGATTGTGTTGTCGTGATATGTATACTTGATATTTGTATAATATTGACTTGGTCAATATTTGTTTGATACTCTCATACTGAGGTGTAGTGATAATGTTACGCCAGATTACGTTATTCAACATTTAGTTTAAAAAAAAATATATGTATATATATATATATCATTAATTTTAATTATATTATAAATTAGGTGTTGCATTTAATTTGATAATATGTATAAAGTTTAAATATTTGAGTAAACATTTTCAAACGTATTAGCTTCGGAATGATTATTGTTTAATGATATGAATTCGTTGAAACGCATGACTTACATATAAACGAATAATCCATTAAATTAAAAAAGGTAAATTAATAAATTAAAAAATTAAATGAAAAAATAAATAAAAAAGGTAGTTTTTAATAGTGTATTTTAGTCGTGTAAAATATAAAAAGAAACAACCGATAATGAGTATGTCGAACAACGAGTTATTTTGTGCGGTTTGACGTGAATGTCTATGGGGTCTCTAAACCATAATTTCTGAGAAAATTACTCAATGTATTCGCAAGTACGTGTGAGAACGTATTAATACATATGTTTAAAAAGATAAAATTAAGAAAATAGAAAAGGCTTATGTTTCAATAAAAAATAAACGTTTCAAATGGCGTATTTCGGATCGACGACCTTGTGAAGCTCGGCCAATTGATATGAAAAAAGGAGCCGTTAAATTCATTAATACTACCACGTGTGTACAGCGGATGATGAATTGAAATGCCCTTAGTCTGACGTAATGGGACGTAATTTGAATAACAAATTATTTTGACATTGACTCCCTTGAGCACGGCAGCATGGACTCGTCCGAATTTCGTCAGAACGAGATAGAACCGCATTGGTATATAGTATAACCTTGTTTATCGTATTAAATCGCGCATAATATGGTTTTATTGGTTAGCGGGGACCGTGTAGGTATACGCTATGTGGGCAGCACCGGTAATAACCTCAGGATTCTGTAGTGAAAAAATAAATAAATCGATTATTTACACCATATATATATATATGTTGATATCCTCAACTCTGACGTATACGTATTTCCAAAGCTTCTTGTTATTCTTAGCATCGGATTACGGTATACGTTTTATTTTTTGCATTCATCTTTGCGGATATTCTGTTTTTTTTCTTTAACGTGATTGTATATTGTATAACCTACCTATACATATACACATTTATACAGATTTATGTCAGCATTTCAAAATCTGTCTGTAAAATAAAATTATCTATTTGCAATTACTGTAGTTGTGAAATATATACTATATATATATATATATATATAATAGTAGAACGAATAGAACACAATATAATATGGTACCTAATTATTTTGTTATAACGGTGCTTTATAAACGTAGAACGTGTTTTTTCACTGTTATAGAATACTGTATATAATATGTTTGGAAGTGATATGCGAAATATAATTATTAGTGTTTAGATTAGTAATACCAAATTAAAGTAGTCAACAGTTTGTTTTTATACGAGATTAACTATGTGACATTTATTATACACATACGTTTTCTCCCTTTTTGCTGCGTTGCTAATTAATTATAGCTGTTTTAATTAAATTATATTGCAAATGATTACAGTAGTATACGCCTACATTGATGGTTGGTTGGTTTGTTAAATAACGTATGTTTTACGAATCTTAAACAACAAGCGTTATCATTTCTAATTACATTTTGGTTAGTTTATTATTATTATTATTGATTATATTTTTGAAATAAATGCTAATTTAAATAACTAATGCAAATGTATATGACTAATGCGGTGGCAACTATAATAGTGTGTGGGCATACATCCTATTCGGTATTATAATGGTTATAATGCGTATATTATCTATTAAATACATTAGGTAATGTCATTATAATTGTATAAAATGTCATTTAAATAATAAGTGAAAAACGCGTGTCGTCTTTTGAATACCTATGTACGTGTCCTACACAATGTAGCGTTTTGTTCGTTAACATGGAACTTTTACCGATAAATTCACGGAATACCTTTATAAAGTGAAATCCTGTTTGTGTATGCGATATTATTGCTTATTATAATTATCACGAAACTGGCATCAAAGCGAAATATATATTTATGGTATGCATTTGTAAAGCAAACGTCATTCCGGTATTCAAGGACGTCTGCGGAACCAATCAAACTATTTAAAACAAAGGACTATTTTATGTTAATTTTTGTGTCGTAAGTAAATACGATTTCTAGAAAAACGCATTGCATTGACCATTTAATTAGGATATGTATTGCACGTAAAATATAAAATTCAGTTTACATACATATACCTTATCGTTATAATAAATTAATGTTTTGAAAATTTGTGACATTATAAAATATTGAATAGGGCTGAAAATATCTTGTCGAAGGGCGTTGTCTCACACACGAAGTCTGATGAAATATTTGTCTTTACGTATACGTTTTATTGTCGTCAATATGAAATATTTTTAGACGTATCCCATTCAAATAAAAACAAAAAGTTTGGGGTTTTTAACAAATTGTATACGAGTATATAGTATGACATAATGAATGTTATACTTTGTACTTGGTACGTATATATATATATGTGTGTGTATGTATATAAACAATATGTGTACTTAGACAATCGTTTTAAATATACTTATATAATATATACATAATTCTGTAAGGCAAAATAATCTTTTGGATAAAATTGTGGGACTCCTGCTGAAATGATACCTTTAATATTATATTTTAAACTTAACTTGAATGATTTAAACTTTCAATCCAGATGATATCTATTTCCATAACAACATTCACTCTGGATGAAGTCGAATCAGGACAACTAGTATATATATATATATATATATACGAGTATATTTAGACGAATGTGTTGTTATTATTTTTAAAATATAATAGTTAAAACTGATGTTCAGGTATCTATTATCATGTTCGAAAAGTTATTCAATGCGAAGGTCATAGAAAACTATTAATCCACGAATAAATTATGCTCAATTGTGCTCGAATTTAAAGCGTCTGGGATTATAATTACGTTGTAAATTTTAATTACAAGACGATTACAATAAATTATCAGGGAAAGAACGCGTACACTTACTTATTAGTAGTGTTAGTTTTTTATTTTTTCAGACGAATTATAGTTGTAATAATTTAACAATTTTATTAATTATCATATACAAGCCTGTGGTTTTCGTCTTATTAACTATATCCCACTAAAACGCGCCTATTAAAAAAAAAAAAAAATATATTTATGCATAGATTTCTGGTATGTATATTCGGTAGAATCTTGTTAATATATTAGCGGGCGTCGTAGAGAAATTGCATGTCAAATTAAATTATTAAAATGTACAGAACAGGCCGATAATAAAATATGTATTTATTCGGTATCACATTATACATGCAGCCCATGTAGAAGTGTATTTAACAAGATTATAACGCGAGAAATAGTTCTTCCTAATATTTAATACGTGAAAATGTGTACATAATTATGTTACATATTTAAGAAATTTAATATTATAGTCATTAGTCGTGTGTATAACGCTAATAAAAAAATAAAAAAAATAATGTTAAGTCGTGACATTTCAATGAACTAATTTAATGTTATTTAACTCAAAACTCAGTAGTTCCTTCTTAGATTTATGACAATATTTTTCACACAATTTTATTTATACATATATACATGTATATATATAATATATATATATATTATATACACGAGTATATTTTCGTGCGGATGTGCAGAAATTTAGTAACTATATATATATATTATTGTAATTGGACGTACCCAATAGAATTGACGGATGTGCGAATTGAAATTCCGACCTTGGTCCTAAAGGTCATTAACGTGTATATAAATTCATTCATAAACGTAAAAACTGACAACATTTAATTGTATGGCATGCTAAAATTCACACGGATTGAAAATTTGTCAATATACATATTTCCTTTATAATTATTACTAACTAAATTATAATCAAAACAATAGTTTAGTGGCTACTATTAAATCAATAATATTCTATCAATAAAATTCATCACAAACAATTTTGTAAATGTTTAGTTCATGCCAAACATTAGATACAGATGGCAATCGTTAGACTATTATCATATTATTAAGCTCGATTTATTCTCTACTTCTTTCATTGTTTCAGTAAATATATACCGATCTTAACATTTCATATTGATGACATTTTGGAATTAAAGTTAGTGTTAATTAGAAAATAATAAAATCGAAGCTACAATACATATTGAATTTCTCCATATTTAAACATTCATTTAGCTTGAAACATTCTGTTACAATTTTTTCAACAAATTTTATAAATAAATATATATAATACGAAATTCTATTGAAGTATTGTGTTTGAAAATAATAGTAACCACAATAGTTATATTACTATATATAGTCAAGGCCGCGTATCCAGGGTTGCTCCAAAAGAACGAAAGATACCCCACCCACCCATTCCGCTAAATCACGTGAAACTTGCATTTATTTTTTTGGTAAATACTTTAAAAAATGTATATAAAATTATGTGAATATTAAATATATATATATATAAACCATTGTAACCCCCGTGAAAATAAAATTCTAGTTACGACCTTGGCTGTATATATAGTTTCCGCAATTACATATACTATCACCATTATCGATGAGAAAATCATTTTCTTTGCGATATTGTACACGTGTTCAACCAGACGGTTATTTATTTTGAATGCACTGAGTTTTATTGTTTCCAATAAAATATCTGACTTTTATAGTACTAGATATATAAACACAGTGTAAATTATTGGCGTATTGATAGAAAACGGTGGAAACCTTAAAATGTGTTCTTCGATACTTTATGTACCGGATCAGCTATTTTTAGAAAAAAAAGAGTTGTACAACGTGTGGTAGTTCAGATGATACAACAATGTAAATGTGTGGGCTCTAAGGATAATGGTCGTAGGTAGGCAGCATGGTATGTGAATTATCCTTACACACTCAACGTCTACGTGACTCATCCAATGTTAACCAGTTTGTATTAAAAAAATATTTTAAAAAACCTGCAAGTATGCGTTGTGAATGTTTTGTTTCCAATACATTTTGTAACAATATTACTGAGCTGCATTAATATGTATTATATAAATGTAATATATAATTTAATATATTAATATAAATAAATATATATAATATATAGTTATTTATTATATATATATATATTAAATTATATATTACATTTATTTATAACTAATATATTAATGTATTTAAGTATTAGTAATTATTTAAAGTATGGATATTGGAAGCAATGGATATTTCAACCAATTGTTACAAATTGTCGCAAGTGTTGCAAGCACAATTAGCTACAATTAGGTAGTACAATTAATAAATTATAAAAAAGTATTTGAAAAAAGTGTATTAACAACGGAGTTTTTCCCGAATTTTCAATTTTTAATGTATAGAAATTTTATTTGATGATTTTTTGATGTTTTATTTGAAATTATTTTGTATTCAATTTTATTGAGTTTATACATATTTAGTAAGTATACTATTTTGAAATCATCAAAGAGCCGACCATTAAAATTTTTCATTTATTTAAATAATTAATATTTGTACGTCGTATAATCATAATATTTGATAGTATGATTTTCGTTTGATTATATTCACATACAAATTATTAATATTGCTTTTAGTTTTACTATATTTCCTAATAGTTTTAAGACTACCTAAAGCAAATAGTTTGTAATATATATATATATGTATATTATTAAACGTGTGATGGCACTTTAACCTTTTTCTGTTTTTTTTTTTCGAATTTTGATTTGTATGCATTTATAAGCATATCCATATTATATTAATGATTTTATTGGACTAAAGAATTCAATATGTACACTATAAAGTATAAAGTAATAAATCAGAAATAACATTTTGTTGTATGTTTGCCAACAAAAACGAAACCCTAATTTTTAATCTCGCTTAGTGCTTATATATATATTATTAATCAAAACGATTTACATATAAAACTGGGTTTGATTAAATATAGTGGTGGAAATGTCTCAAAGTTAAAACTTATCGAGTTCAGTGATTTATTTTATACATTTTTCTTGTCTATAAATATAGCTTTTGCAACGTAAAAATTATACCTATGCTGTTTAATATATATACTTGAAAATTCAGAAATGTTTTCTTCAGAAAAAAGGATTTTCGATTGGTTTATATAATATATACACATGTGTATTTAGGAATATAAGTTACTGTAAACTCAACTATGGATTTTTCTGTTATGTGGAAGTTATTCGTTGAATGTGGGTCGGCTAGGTGAATTAACAGCAGAAAGAGTGACGGATACAAATTTAGATGCACGTGACAAATGTTATTATTAGTTATTTGTAAATTATGAGTTTGTAGTTTTATATGGTGAATTGTGGCGATAGGGGTTTCAGAAGCTACATGGGTAAGACAATTGACAAAACACATATTTATCACGTTTGTTGTTATATATTATATATATTATAATATTCAATATTTATATGGACAGCGTAATTGTTAAAAAAACAATAATATGTCATGATGTACTTATCATAACGGACTTGGCCGGTATATTTTAGAGAAATGTAATAATAACAATAATAATAATTTATAATAATAAAACGTGACAATTTTTGTTTTTCAAATCCATGTGTGTTACTAATACATATACAATGTATACGTATATTATACATATATATATTCTTCTCAAAAGTAAAAAACCGAGATATATCCAAACATTTTGTACACACACGTGTATATTATTATTTTATTATTAATTATCTTTTTTCGAACATTTATATTGTATTATTAGCTGACTTTAATTTTGATAAATAATTCGCGTTTATTGTTTTTTGTTTATGTCGTTAAAAGTTAAAGATTAAAAGTGTGTTGTTGTTGTTTTTTCTTTTAAAGCTGATTATTATTATGAAAACAATTGTTTTTTATCACTTGTCCGTAGACTTACCATTTTCAGTTATATATATATACATTATTTAAAAGCCATTCAATCATTTTTTAAACTATTTAAAATTGACATTACGTGCGATGGAATCTTCAACCGTTCGTATTTCTCAACTTAATTAGTCAACTGACGAGTGACATACCGAAAATAATTAAAGTAAATGTATCCCTTGATTTGCATCAAACCGATTATATTAGATTACATGTATCTAAATAAATGTTCATTTTAAGTACGCGTTATGTAGATTCATTATCTTTTCGTTGTAATTACCGCGATAATTATTTTGTAGTTATTTTTTTCTAACTGTCAGGGTATTTACTATATTTATAAATGTTAATTTAAGAAAACTGCTATATAACCAAATTGAAAACGGTGGAATACAAATACTCAATACGTATATATATATATATATATATATACGATTGTCTATATATAGAGAGAGTTAATAATATGGCGATTCCGTTTTTAATACACGGTGTATAATGTACGATGGTACCACAGTCGTTTATCTGCATGCTGTATATTATTATTATTATGCTTTTATATAATGCAGTATGTACGATATATAAGGAAGTGATTTAATATAGGCAAGTAAAAATAAAGGCATATTAAAATGATGAGTAACGGACTGCATGGAAGTTGCGTCTCGTATAACCGGTTGCAGGTTGATTATAAATATTACCGTAGTCTATACTTTTGCAGTCTACCGTGTTATGTAGTTATTTATAAAACCGATACAAAATACATTACTGTTTATATATTTTATTCGACTATTTCACTACAACGTTACAATGTTTAACTATATAAGGTTACGCCGAACGCGTCTCTGTAACGTCTGTATATTATATTACTATCACTTTCGACAAGGCGTTTGGAAACGACTTTTCGTTTTTCGCTATAAAATAATCTTCTTTCCCTTACGCGTTTTCGTTTGTGTCTATTAAAGCGTTCGGGTTTCGAGTCTCTACCACAATCCTGGCGATATTTTTATATGTACTTACTGTATTCGGTTATACTTATCACAAACGTACATATTTTTTTTTTTATCGTAATAATGTAAAATAAATTAGAATCGAGTGAAGTGAAGTGAATATTTATGCATTTTATGATATTTTGCCGTTCATAATTTTATTTGCTAAATCATACGCGTATATACATAACCATCATATCAATGTCCATCATAACATATATTTCTCCGGAAAGATTAAAAAAAAAATTAAAAGCAGCTCGTGTGGGGAAGCTTCACCAATACATTTCCTATTATATTAGATCCAGGAATTAGACACGAAAAATCTTTATTCCTGTATTGTTTTTGTGTAAACTCACAGGTACATCTCAGACGTTATCACAAATTTGGTTCATTGCAGCCAAACAGAGATGCTCGGCCGTATTTATATAATACATATTATAATAATTATGTGTATACTGAACATGCAGTATAGTTTTCGCGATGAAATAAGATAATAAAAACGGAGTTACCGAAACCAGTAAATTATTATTGATCTCGATAAAGACACCGGTTGTGCTTTTATCGAAATAAATAATCGAACGAAATCAGTAAATATATAACTTATAATATTATACTTTCAAGTGACACGTTATTAGGAACGAAGAACGTGTTTATGTCGTTTTCCTTATTGTGAATCATTGAAAATGTCTATTAAATGTATTTAATTTTCATACGCGTTGTTGTTTTGCGTTCTGAGAAAAATAAAACATTTGGCGATAATACACAGAATACATATAGTGGGGGTGTATGGCTGTCAGAAAACTCTAAAATTATAATCATGTACTATACAAATAATAATTATTGGCCATGTGGAGTTTCTTTAGATTTATGTATGCATTATGTTTAGTTTTACAATAGTTACAGTATCTACCTAATCACTTTACATAGTTTTACTGACTACGTTATCTAAAATATTATAAGCAAACACGTGATATATTTATGGGTCTTTTACTTCGTGTATAATAATTATTATTGTTGAATATGAAATTTAATTAACTTCAACGCATGTGTACATGCATGCACATACCATACATTCTTGTTTGTTCGTTGTTTAAAATAAAATACAAAATGTTCACTTACATATATATTAAGACTTATACTCGATATTCTCTAACACATTCAATATTCACGCACGTAAAACAAAAGACTATCGATTTACCTTTACACGCGTCTAATTAAAAATGCATGAGATTATTTAAAAATATATTCCACGTTTACTTTCACTTTTGGCATTTATTTATATATATGTTCAATATATCCACGGTTAGTTTTACTATTGTCTGTTTAGAAACTTTAGTGTAGTGCCAAATGGCAACACAAAGTGCCTACAATATACTTTTTTAATTTTCATTTACAAATAACATGTTTTCCTCATGCTCATACATTATATATGTATATATATTTGTTAAATATTATTATGTGCATACATGTTGGCAGTCTCTTAACTTTACTATAATATAATTTCATACTACTGTTTAATAATATTCCACAATTCACGCTGATAGCCAATCAACGCTTTCTGGCCTAATTTTGAATAATGCCTCAAATGTGCTTTGAAATATATCATATACATATGTATTATTCTCTTTGTGATCCACAAACACACAATGTAACCTAAACGCAACTCATAACCCCAAATGCAAACAGTCCGTAAACGCAACTAATAATAATTTTTTTAACAACTTAACGCACGATGAAAAATGAAGTATCGTCAAAGCTCGTCTCGTTTTATTCATCTCATAACCTAACCTAACTCATAAGTCTATCTATTTTATAAATAAAAAAACTTTTACAACGTATTTACGATTTGTTTGAAAAACAGATAATTTGAGTTTTTAAATATCGTTGTTTTTTTTTTGTCTCAAGTTGCATGAATTTAAAAATAGCGCTGAATTACCTAATTAAGAATAATGCACGAAAAAGAAAAAAAATGTCTGGAAATATTACCTTTTCGCGGATTTGATAAGAACCTATAGAGTTTGATAGTTTGCCAACACAGAATGCCAACTCCATTTTTCGACGTGATTACACCGTGTAAAATAATAAATGCAATCATATTCCAACTATGTATACACCTATCACTCAATGGATCGGATAAACAAAATACCTGCTTATGTACATTTAATACTTTTTTTAAACTGTTTTCTGTCCAGTTTACAGATATTTTTTCGATTGTTTTGTCCAATATTTTAACGATAATCACGTTGATTACCACTTAATTGCCATCGTCCATCGGATACGGATGTGATAAAGTTCAGATCGCATTTCTGTTTAATGTACATACGAGTAATATAATATATTCTCATACGACCAATTGATATAACATTTTACTTTTTATTAAATTGCGATGTACATGTGTGTGTGTGTACACACAAACGTTAAAATGAAATTGTGCGAAATTTCATTTCATTATTCTTAATATTTTAACATTATAATTTATGTAACGTAGATGTGCGTACAACGTATGCGTATAAATATAATATAAATAATAATACTCGTGTTTCGGCGGGCGCGTGCGCGTGCGTGTGTCTGGTGGCGGCCAGCTGTTTTGCCAATCGTTGGGAAATGGTTGGCGACGCGACGGCGGGGTCATTGGACGCCGCCACCCCTTTCGAGTCTTTTAAAATTTGATGACAATTTTTTTAAGTGTCCACGTTATCCGCCGTATACTGTATAATACCATACCGCCCCTCACCTGCTTGTTAGAAAGCATTAAAATTGTATACGAAGTCGTATTAAGAACTCGAAATCCGGTCTATCGATCGTTGTTTCTCGTAGAGTCACGTGTATAATACTTATAAGTTACATTCATACCTAATACGAATAATATATATATATTTATATATATTGTGCGACCGTGTAAAAGAAAAGAAAAAACCTGCAATAACCAGCGGGCTCGAAACTATATGACAACACTAAGAACTAATTTAAATTTACGCACTGGAAATCAAAAAAAAAAATGTGCAATCGCCGAGTCTCGACGAGTGTTGTTTATTGCGCGCGTTACGTATACACGAAAGTTCGATTGTAAGTATGAGCAGGATGCGGTGCGTATCAAACTTTTGGAACCCTACATGATAAAATAAAATATGGTTTGTGTGACAAAAACAATAGTATGAAATGAATTACTGATATATATGATTGTACGTTTTATATTTTCGAAATGACAACACACTATAGTGTATTTGATTAAATTATAACTGTTGAACATGAAATTTAGTACAGGTAATACAAGTCTTGTTGGTGGTCGATAATTTTCATAAAATATTTTTGATCCGTTTTCAAGTGAACTATTAAAAAACATTTGTTGGCCAAATGCCTCAAAGCTTTTTTTCCCATAGCTATTTTCACAAATAGCTCACTCTTATAAATAAAATATTTTTGCCCGTTCGAAATCGTAGTAGTCTGCAATAGCGCTTGGTCACACCCTATCGTTACTTTATATATATATATATATAATGTATAAAAACCTGTTTGTTTCGTGCGGTAAAAATTTCAAAACGGGTATACACAGTCATATTTAAATATCATAATTTAGTCTCGATATAGAAAAAATTACTTGTGGAATACCATTAACAGGCCGTTTTTTTTTTAAAAATTTAACGTAAAAATTAGTTGTGTTACCAAAAAAGCATTTATCTCTGCGCCATGTCATCCGTATTTCTTGTGAACATCTGGCTGTTCTGGGTATTTTCTCGAGCAAAACAAAAATGTGAAAATTTTTAATTTCTCGTTATTTTCATCGTTATATAAGCAAATAAATATATATATACACATATGTAAATAACGCCTATCAATAAAACATTTCACACCCTTCCTAGCGACAATCATCAAACGAAAATAATTAGAGTGGGGAAGGGTGAGGAAAATTCGACCTATTGTAGCGTCATCATTGTTTATTAATTTCAATTCAGTCACGACGTATTTATAATATACATTCGTACTGTATATCGACATAATTAAATTAAATTTTCCTTTTGTCGCGAACTTTGTCTCCACCGCCCGATCATGGTTACAATTTTACGACACAAGTTCGAAAAACGGCGCCGTTGGAGAAGGAGACGCTCGTATTTATTATTATATACCGCATTGGAGTCGTTTAAAAACGATATTTTAGTCGTTAGATTTTAAGTATATTTATTTTATGGTCGTAGTAGTAGCGGTGGTGGTATAAATATATAATAATAATAATAATAATAATAATAATAACAACAATGCGTCCCGCTATAACGTTTTTTTTTTCTTTTTTGAAAATCATTCGTGTTTACCTATTGTCAACGGACAATATTCGATTTCGAAGGGTGTGTTCGACCGCGCGGGGTTGCAGCCGCACGCATGCTGTTAGGTACGTGTAACGACGACGGTGACTAATGCGTCGACGACGGTTTTATTCGTTTGTTGTGATGTGTATACGGCAATGTTATAATATTTAAAGCTGCAGTGACACGTCGCAAACGTTGAAAATGGATTTATAGTGTGTGGGCGATGGGGCGGGGAGTAGAAAACAAAGTACAACTAAAAACTGATACGAACCAGACGAACTGATATGATGATGAACTGGGAAATATAATTGTTTATTCATAAAACGCGCATTTTGTATTATTTAAACATATTATTGTGCTGCACCACCGTATTCATTAATATATTTGTCGTCGAAATACACGGGATTTTAATCATAATAAACAGATGGCCTTATTTTTAAACGAATTAATCGTTTATCGATGAAGGAATTTCGTATAATTACTTACATAATACATACATATATATGTATTTATAAGTAAAACACCGAGATCGTCAGGAAAACCATTAGGAAATATCGAAGACAATATGTTTAGTATAGTAAAGTTTTTTTTTTTCAACTAGTTTAAAAAAAATCGTTATTTTTAGAACGTAGTGTTAGAAATTTATAACGTACATGTTCTTTTTCTTTTCCTCCATTCGTCTATATATATATGAAGCGTTAGAATTTTATAGAAGATATTTTTAAAAAAAAGCAGCTTAAACCGTTCGGCGATGATTAAACATAACCAGACTAATATTTGAGCGTTTTAAATAGCTATTGACAGGCACAAATTTGTGTATAAAACAGATGGACGTTAATCTTTCACATTCCTTATCCGTTAATGGTATACAATGGTGGGTTTATTATTAATCAATATAATTTTGTATTTTTTAATGTATGAATCATTGAACAATTACTTCTAGTATAGCGTGCATAATAGTCGTATAGAAATGATATACATAACATTCGTAAAAACTAAACTTTTTAGTTAACGAAAGACACATTAAATTTTCAAAGAAATTCTAAATATATTTTATTTATTTACTCTATTATCGTGATGCAACCGCATACAGGCCAATACAGTATTTAAAAATCATTGAGTTTTTAGAAAAAAATATATTTAAGTAAAACATCAATGTTCTCGAATCTATACTGAGCTAAAAGGTTATTATATTTTTACATTATTTTTGTTATTAGTTATTCGGAAAACTTTGAAATGTAGTTATAAGTACTTATTTCAAAAGTTCCTTATGGTATACTAACTCTAACTATTGAACTTGTTGGCTTAGTTTTCGAGATATATTCTTATATTAGTAATTAATCTTGACTGCATATTTTTAGACAAAATTAAATATTTTAGAGACTAATCTAAAAAAAATATATATATAATAAGTATAAATAAGGTTGTATAATAAGTTTTATCGAAATTAATCATCTCTGTTTTTATATAGTCTATAACTCACAAAAGAATTGATTTTTTTTTAAATGTTGAAAATGAAACTTTCAATTGATATTTGTTGAGAATCATAGAATCAGATTTTACGCGTAATATATCATAGACACGTCACTATATTCTATATCACACATTTTTCGTAATAGCTTCTATGCAATATAAATACGCATAACATTAAAACACTAATTAAGTCGATGTTAAAGTAATATAAAATCAGTGATGGATTTAAATTAATGAGGTTACACGTCATCTAAACCAATAACTAACACGTTTTTCGAATTGGTAACTAAATAATACACTGTAGTGTTTATATTTACAGTGAAAAGAAATTGAAAAGTGTTTTTACCGCAGTATAATATAATATAGTGTTTTTCAGATAATGCAATCATTAAATTCACCGCATTTTGCGTGAGTGAGAAAAGGTTAAACGTGACATTGATAAAAAATAAAAAAGTAATATAATAATAAAAAATTACTGTTGACAATGTAAATACAAAATGATTGTGTTGAGGGGGGTTTTTTTTAATATAAATTACTCCATTATATATTATATATATATAATATTATATATATATATTTATAAGTGTGTAATATTGATAGCTGATGTTTCATGATATACATGTTTCATTGCATAATAATCTCGAAATTCTCGTTATAGATGTAAAGTACGATCAATTAATCTCAATAATAGTAGTTATACTCGCTGTATAAAATCGAAATCACATCAGTCTTGGTTAACTCAATTCATATATATTATTAATTATTATTGCTCTTGTGTCGGTCTCGTTGCTGTGGTAATACGTATTATTTAAATTTTTGAATTGCAATTGAAATTTAGAAGAATTTATTGTAGAATCGAAGCCCGAATTTTTATGTATTTAAATTAAATATGATAAATAATTTATATAAGTTTTTTTTCTGATAAATGCTAAATGTCGAACAAATTGTCTACAGCTTTTTCACTCTCGGCAAAAAGAATTTATATTTAAAATTTTAATTTGTAAATACATACACATCCGGATTTTAATCGTACTTAAAATGTATGATAACTATTAAGTATCTTTTAAATATATATATATAATTCGTTTTGTACATAGGTACAAGTGTATATGCACTATACGAGTCTTTTGTAATTTTGGATAGTGATTGTTGGCGTTACGTTTTTTTTGTTTATAATTATTTTAATCTAAACTATTGTATGATGTCTTTTCGAGGCATATCAATTGTTTACGCATTACAAATATACTTTATCCAGACGAGCGTTTCTAATGCAATACATCAGTTATAATGTAATATGTATATGTTGCGTAGGAGCTACTACATGCAGTAGTGTTGTTCGACAAATGACAAAAAAGAATTAATCAATAAGTTTCGATAACTTCGTCGTGTTTCCATTATATTTAAATGGGTTTTTTTCGTCTCCTGTTTTTCCCTCTTTGTCTGATGTCGTTATCGCGTATAATGATTTGTAAACTTATGTATTCATGTACATTCGTGAGAAGCACTTCAATTTTTTCAAGTCTGACGAATTTTTAACTATATTTATCCTACAGTTATAAACGTTTTACTCGTTTCTTACCTGTCGAAAACTACGCATTTTTTCCAACGATATTTTTTTACCATTATCCCATTCGTTTTATAACTGAAAAATAGCTGCAAGACTACACTGGGTAATACTTTGTTTCTCCAAGGGAACTCCCCGATAGTTTCTAAACGTGAACTCAAACAGGTTTGCGGTCGGTTTTTTTTTTTGTATAACTTTAGTGCGGTAACATTATCGTGGTCGGTGTTGTGAAATACTAAGACTGTCAATACGGTTAGGTTAGGCTAATGAATAATAAGTCAGCAAAAAAAAAAAAACCTTATTTCACGAGTAATATTTTTGTGCTTTTAAACGAATTTTAGTCGATTACACGTGTAACGATTATTTGAATTGTATATACTGAAACACATATCGCGTACGGTTTATGATAAGTAGCTGTAGGAAGTAAAAGTACCTGTATATTGAATGACAATCGATAATTTTTAAATTTATAAAGTTATATAGAATTATATTATATGAGATAGAGGGTTATTTAACATTTTGATTTACTATGTATTTGTATGCGTCGTGTCTGTCACTGCAGTCTGTCTGGAGATATTGCAACGTCATTTTATGGTTGGCGTTGGTGTATATACACCGATTACACTCGTATAGGTGAGCGAAATATTAATCAGTACTATATCTGTTTTGCATATTAAAAATTAAAATATTCGATTACTTTTACTATGTTGTATACTTTCAATTACTACGCGGTTAGGTTATTTTTTTTATATATATTTTCATTCGGAAGAATTTTAACGTTCAATATTCATTGCTATCATTACTGCGCACGCGTTACATATTTTAGTGTTTTTGTATTTTTTGTAATTTTTAGTTATAGTAACGACTGTATAATATGCACGCTGTGCACGTTGATTTCTAAATGTAACGGCATATATGTGGCGGCCTTACAATCGTCGACTGCACTTGACGTACACAATCCGCAAGAATAAATACACTGTATATAACGCATAAATTTACTTAATCATCGTAAAACCAATGAACTTATACCTTGACTTTGTTGTATACAGATGATCGCTATGCGTCTATTCCATATATGTATTATATGATAATATAGGCGTAATAATAAATTGATGTATGCGCGTGCATGTGTGTGGCGGTGCGTGTAAAAAGTGTGCAGAAGAGACTTGGAAAGAATTCGTGTGACACGTTGCAATCCAGTCGTTGTCGACTGCGGTTTTGATAAAACATACACTAGAAAACATAGTATTTATATTATCACATTATGCGAAATTCTTTGTTGTTATAAATATAACTATATCGTAACGCGCTGGCTGTAGTATACACGTGGTCTATATGTTTATCGTCATAGTATCACATATACAATAATGATTATTTTTTTAGATGCGTACACACCATATGCGTTATTATATATAACTGTCCTGTGTCGGAATATATTTAATCTCCAACATTTCAACATATACTTTTATACGTTCACTTGAATAGTATTTCCTATTCCCTTCAAGAAATAAAAAACACACTTCTCTGAGCACGTCTTAGATATTTCGAATAACGTGATTTTGTACGTTATACTTTTTAAAATTGTATTTTTCGAGAAAAATATAGGTACTTTTTTATATATTCCGATCGATTTTTCATTTTACTATTGTTTATAACGGAAAGTGCAAAAATTCAAATACATCCAAACATACTAAAAAAAACGACAGGTTTATAGTCTTGCAGAGTCGGTAAACGTTTAAAAACTGCACACGAACGCGATACGGTATGTTGTAAACTTTTCGAAAGTATTTCACCGCCGTACGCGCGCGCGCGCGCGCCGTGGTCGTCATAGATAGGATTTATTTTTTACGACAGCATTATTATACGTGTCCGCGGCCACTCTTGTCCCGTGCGCGCTTTTACGTATTATACTCTTATCACGCACTAGCGGCTCTTATCTGTCCGCGTTGATGCATTATACGGATTGTCGTACGTGACGTTTCCGGAATGAGCTTATAATATACACATACACACCACACGCAGTCGAAAATCACGATAAATCTGGTAACGCGCGTATCGACCGCGGGTTCGTCACACCGCATCCCGCCGCTATGATTTTTTCCCCCCTGTCAACGGACACCGACGACGAGACGCGTACGATTTATCCGTTTTTGTTGTTGTTGTGTTTCTCTGAAACGTGCTCACCGAATAATATACGAGAAAAGAAAAACGGGTTCGCGGCGCTGAATGATGCCTGACAATCCGGACCCGCACGTCCATACAACACGTGTGCGGCAATTCAATTTCGCGTTTCCATCGTCTTCGCCCGTGCCTGTCTGTCGGCGCGCACAGCGTGAATTTCCGACCGCGCCGTCGCGCCCTTTGAAAACGGCGCGCGCGCGTATTTGACGAGGACGAACCGAGGGGGAAGGGTGGAGGGTGGAGGAGGTACGCGCGCCAGACGAAAATCGCTCGAAAAACGCGCCGGAGGGGCGGGGACGCCCGTCGTCTGGCGGCCGGGCGGGGTCGATAACGCCCGCCGAGTCGATACGTGTACGCCGTCCCGGTCGCCCCTCGCCCCGCCGTTGCCGCCTTGCCGACGGACGAGACGAAGTCCGGAGGGATGTACGATTATTATTGCGTAACGCTAAAAACTTGTCCTAGGTCGGAGCCGCGTGTCTGTTGGCGAGTGGTATGCGCGTTGCGTGCAGGTTATGTGTTTTCTGCGAGACGACCCGGTGTGGGTTTTTTTATTTTTTTCTACTCCACTCTTTTCTTCGACTACATTCGTTTTTACGACATTGACCTCCGTCGCGCCCAGCCATGACGCAAAAGAACGTATACGTGTATATATAGTGCGAACGTATAATATATATTAGTTCGTCTCGTCGCGCGATATCCTCTCCTCCAGCGTAACCCGTAACGTTTCGATCGTCACTGAACGTTCTTTCCGCGCTATTATATGTGTATTTCCGTTTCGTAACATAATATCCTTACTATGGTCTCTCGCACTCGTGTACAGTTCGTATAGCACGTATTTAAACACGCATCCCTCATCTGCAGTCCGTCGTCTTCGACGTGAATCTAACCCAAATCGGGTATCGCGCGCGCGCGACGTGTTATAATCGGAAACGGAAACGACGACGACATTCGACCCACGAAATCCGCCGTCGACCGACGGAGATTTTATTTATTTGTTTTTGTTTTTTGCTCTCTATTTGTGCGCGTGTACGTGGGAGCCGTGACGTGACTGACGGCGCGACTGCGAGACGCCTACCTTCTTAACTGTTTTTTATTTTTAGACCAATCCCTTTACCCGCCGCAGACCAAACATGCCGTTTTCCTTTTTATTTATTCGCGAGACGATAAAATGGCAGGTCATGTGTCCGAGAAATTTCGTTTTTCAAATCCGTCGTGTTGTGAATTATGCTCGTCCGGAAGAATGCACGCCGCTCAATATTTTCGATGGCTTACGTATTCGTCAACACGGCAGTCCGAACTAATGTAGCGCCTTTTGTTTGTCTCGCTCCACGAGTGAACTCCACTTGAACGGTTTTCGGCGTAAAAGTGTTTTCATTTCACGCTACGAGCACCCGCCCGCTAAATTAAACGTACCGGGGTAGGTCATCCGCCGAACACGTTTCCGTTGTAAATCAGCGTGCGACATCGTGATATCGTACAAATCGCTCGACAATCTCGCGTTGTATTGTTGCACAACACACTTTGTTATCGTTTATATTAGTCGTTAGTCATTAACATGAACAGCAACCGTTATAGTTCGTACATTTTCTAAAACATGATATTTCATCTGACTGATGTTAAGTATAAAGAGTGCGGTGCTAGTTTTTCTTCGCTAGAAACGTATACTTTTGCGAATTGCCCAACATCGATAATTTTTCGTTTTTTTTTTTTTTTATAATATTTTGGGAGTTTTGCTATCGTCCAAGTTGTAGAGCAAGTTGAGTTCGTCCTTATATTTGAACCCAGTCGCAGTGTTTCCTAGTCAACGTGTGAGCTCCAAACACTTAAATTGAATCTCTACTTGTAATTTTGGTCAAAATTCGTTAACGTCAAACTCTTTTCAAATCAACTAAGCTAATTACGAACCGTATCGAAAGCAAATTCATATTTTCGTGTCCTCGTTGGCGCGTAGAATTTTTAAAAATTCGCTTATTCGTCTGTTATTTGATGGCATAAATATTTTATGTCGCTTGCATGGTCATTACTGTACGTTAAATAAACAATAATAATAAATTCATACTCGAACTAAAATTCGTTTAGTGTTTTTGTGACAGCTTCTTAATGGTTATCCTTCACATCAATAAGCGCGTCGTGTTTGTTAGTTATGTTTTGAATACTCTCGCTAATTTCGAAAATCAAAGACAATAGACGCGGATAATCATGAATGTCTGTTGAAAGAGAAAACGCGTTAGGTTATGGAAGTATAGTTGTATAATTAACGCAAAGGCCGTGAGTTGAGTATAGTTTATACGTCATTATGTTTTTTATTGTTTTGTTTATTATACGTACGATCATTCTGTTGGCCTTTCGTAGATAAATAAAAACAATGTGCGCGCTGTGACGTATCATCATAAACGCGGAACGAAGTACATCCGAAACGGCAAAATAATTTGACACTGTTTATATGTATAGCCGTTTTTTAATGAAATGTTTGCGCCGTTCTTGTTGATGATTTATGTTTTATTTATACTCGCCTTATAGACGTATTCGGACCGGTTCGTTATTGAATACGCATCCTGTATGTATATATCGTACAAAACTAAAAGTATAGTGTATACTGCAGACGTCGACCCCGCCATACGTCCATTGTAACCGCATTCTTTTTTTTCTCTTTTTTTTTTTTTTTTACCTCGGCGATCCAATCGTTTATATCTATTGTATATATGGAAAAATCAGACATTTTTTTAATTTGACATTTATAGCGAAAACCCATTTGAATTCAAAAATATTCCAATCGAAATATTTATTTCGTTATTTATTGCCATCGTCATGTTGTACACGTATTGTTCCATCGAATTCTAAAATTGGCTCTTTGATCTTTTATAGTACGTAGTGTGTTTTGTATTTAAACACGTTATATTTATATACGCATTTTAAATATATGTATAAATAATCACTTAAATTTAAATAGAATTGTGAGTGTAAACGTTTTATTTGAAAACTGCACGTGCAATACTTTTTATTCATCTGATATTGTTTTCGCATCAAAATTGTTTTCCATCACTGTGTACATATAGAGTTACGTCATTAATAATTTTATTTACTTCTTTATTTTTTGCTTTTTTTTTACAATCTATCTCAATTTTACGAATGGAACCACTCACTATTCATTTTAAAATTAACACACATTTTAAAGTAGCTCTTACGCGTTTAATATATTATTACCAATAATTTTAAATATCGACAATAATACTGATCTTATAATTTGTTTAATGTGTATGTTCTGTAAAACTAAAATAAAATACAATATTTTTCATACAAAAATGTGTACAAAATCCCGATAAGTCACATGCCAAATCATGGAAATACCCGGTAGGTCACTTACTGAACCATAGAAATACTTCACATATTGTACGAATGCCAATTTTAGATTTAAGCAAATAGTATTGGTTTTTCAACAATATGTGTATTTTTTGTTACTATTTCATAATATGTCAACAAAACGTTTATAAAGTGATAGTATTATCAAAGTTTCATATACCACGTAATTTATCAAGGTTCAAAATTCTGACGTGGAGGGCCAATTTAAAAATGGACAAGTTCGTTTTTGAAATATAACGATTTATTTTTATATCTATAGTTTATTATCGACAATAATACTGATCTTATAACTTGCTTAATGTGTATGTTCTGTAAAACTAAAATAAAATATAATATTTTTCATACAAAAATGTGTACAAAATCCCGGTAAGTCACATGCTAAATCATGGAAATACCCGGTAGGTCACTTAATGAACCATAGAAATACTTCACATATTGTACGAATACCAATTTTAGATTTTAAGCTAATAGTATTGGGTTTTCAGCAATATGTGTGTTTTTTGTTACTATTTCATAATATGTCGAAAAAAGTGATAGTATTATCAACGTTTCATATACCACGTCATTTATCAAGGTTCAAAATTCTGACGTGGATGGCCAATTTAAAAATGGATAAATTTGTTTTTGAAATATAACGATTTATTTTTATACCTACAGTTTATTTCATCTTTTTTTAAATTCCTTTAAATACACAAATCTCAATTATGATTATTTACACTTGAAACTTTGTATACAAAATCTAATCGCTTACAATTCTTCACAAATTTCGATTTAAAATATTTTTTTCTTCTA
The DNA here is from genome assembly GCA_019022885.1 of Schlechtendalia chinensis. Lineage (NCBI taxonomy): Eukaryota > Metazoa > Arthropoda > Insecta > Hemiptera > Aphididae > Schlechtendalia > Schlechtendalia chinensis. The sequence continues at coordinate 8,119,797 of CM032341.1, forward strand.
ATGATGCGTTAACAAACGTTATCGATCGAATAAGTACCTAAGCACCATGCGCGTTTCAGTTCGTCACATACATGATGCGATATTGTCGCATTATGTGTACGCTTAAAATTTCAGTCGAGTGACTAGTAATTTTAAAGAATAATGCGAGCCACATTGGTGAGTCACCGGTTGTGAGCGTGACGATCGGCCGCCGCGCGTCGTTGTCCGCCATCGGAAAGTCAAACAATAATAAAATTCGCCTAATATTAATTATTATTATTATTATTATTTATTAATAGAGATGGCGTATACGCACGTATCTGAGTCATACACAAGTTACACGCGTGCTGTGTAAACGATTGTTGATAATTAGAGTTGAGTTATGTGGTGGTGCATATTTTTATATACACTATACTTATACAGTGTTCAAAATTTCTCAAATTTCATTGTGTACTTTTATGTTTTGTCATGCGGATCATACGTGTTTTATATAATTAAAAAATATTCTGTATTTGAGAGAATGTTATATTGTTCAGATGATTTCACGTTAATAATAATGTGTCAGTTGAGCCCAATTATTTCTATATATATAATTACCTACGTAACTATAAATAAATTGCGACAACAAATCCATAAACATAAATTATATTATTGTTAGTAATTATTTGAGTCGAATTTTGAATTTCTGCTTGTTAAAAATAAATTAAATAATGATCTATATTTTTAACGTGATTTAAAATTTTCTTTTTCTTTTCAAACAAACGTAGTAGGATTAATTACATCCAAAAAGAATATATATATACATATATTAATACGAGTAACGAAAATTGATAGAAAATAATTAATATAGTACGCTAAAATAGTCATCACTTTAGTATTATTATTCTCTCAATTAGAATATTTTTCAATTATAGTACGTATATACATACATATTGTTTTATTTATAAATTTTACATCCAATTTTAGAAAATATATATATGGAAAAATTTGACATAAACGATTACGATTCTTTAAATATTTATCATTAAAATTCAATAGTAAATCAAATACTATTCAAAATTAATACTTACATTATATAGAATACTGTAGTATTTCATTCTGCGCATTAATTTTAAGCCACGTGCATTACATGAAGTGTATGTGGTTTTTAATACTAAAGTTGTTGCCCTTTGCAAAAAGTATTGTACACGCGCTATGTACTTACAGTGCATATATTTGCATTCGGCTTTTTGCTCGTCGTCGAAGTTTATAACACATAATTACTTCGTTCACTAATTATTATATAATAACTTACTATCGACAATTTGTAATAATATTCGTGTATATCAAACGTTATGCAATAATCGTAAAACGAGTTCTAACCTATATTTTATAGTCTCTCCTGTTTTTTTTTTTTTTTTTTTTTTTTTAATATATATATATTTCATCGATAAATATTTAATATTATTTGATCAACTGCAGTGTATAATATACAAAACCCGCTGTTAACGCAACAAATTGTGATTTTAATTTACAGTTATCAAATGTACACTATAGTATATAGATTGCAGACCGGGGTGATTATTAAAAAACATAAAATAAAAAAACATGTTATTTACGTCAATGACCAATGGGTTTTTTCTTTTTAAATAACTATATCTACACTGTAGGTAGTCTTGTTAAGAATATATGAAAATGTATTCGAATAATTTTAATTTTATTATATAGCTTTGAAAAAATATATTGTATTTCTTGGCATACCCTATACGAGTGTCATCATTAAGGTAGCTAGATTTGAAATGATTATATTTCACAAATATTGAGACATTAGTTGTTACTAGAAAACGTGTTTTGTTGTAATAATGAAAATTATTTTATTTATTACTTACTTATTTGTATGAAAATTATGTCAAACAAAATGCAAACTATTTTGTGACCAATATTTTTGCAAATTTCCATTTAACATTTATAAATTAAAGTAAAAAATTACATCAATAATTGTCGTTACACCTACAATGTGTTTTTTTCGAACATTTTTTTTTAATTTGAGATGAAAACGTATTTTACTATAGAAAAATGGATCTAAATACATTAAAATGCTGCCTGTAGGTACATGACCCTGTAGATAACATGCGACCGATTATATACGATTAAAGTATGAATATTCGCCATACCACTAAAATAAATAAGGACGTATAATAAACGACAAAATCGGACATAAAACAAAATATTTTTATAGATATTACGACGCATAGAAAGTGTGTTGGAAAGAGGCCGATGGAAGATGGGTGAGGTTTATAGTTTTTTTTTTTTTATTATTATGATTTAAACGCGTTAACCATACACATAAGTACGCTTGCCTATATATGTGGTATTCCACGAGTATATAGATAGTATATTTTACTAATTTTCATATTTTTGAACGGTGATTATTATATAGTCGATTTAAAAGTCAAATGTGTGTGTACCGATTGAAGTATACAACATTATACTCTAACTCTTCCTAAATCCGATTCATCGATAAAAACAATATCGTACGCGAGTAGTATACTTATGACACTCGTGAGTACTTAACACACGTTTCCGGCGATAGATCGTGTGCATGTATATATTTAGTGTTTTCAGTTCTGTATAATAATTAAGGTAAGAATTTTATTCGTGTTTTGAATGAAGCTCGACGAATAAAATATTAACCAAACAAGTACAAAATTCGTTTCACGCAATTCTGATCAAACTAATATTTTTAGCTAATTTTTTTTTTTTTTTAATCCAATACAAATTATTCACTCTGAAATTCGTGGTTTTTAGTGTAAATTTAAATTTAAATAAATTCAATACTTAGAAAATATTCATGGAAGAACTTGATTCAATTGCAGACATTGTCGAAATGGAAATTTCCCCATCGCTTTCATCGGTGGTTAAGGACTTATTTTCAATGTGATTTCGTATATAATATTTCATTTCGTTTTCGATGATTTTCAAATAATAATTATTTTATACGGTTACTTCATTTTTTTTTTATTTTACTTTTTTTACATATATGTAAATAAAACTACACATACATAATATTATATATGTGTGTGTACGTAATTTTACCGTCTGTATGTATAACGTATTGTATATATATTAGTAACAGTTCCGTGTGTCTGCGGCGTCAAGACTGTTGGCGTCGTAGAGCACGTCACGACCGCTATTTAAGCTCGTGTCCGCCACCCATACCGGAGTAATGCGATAATAATAATAATAATAATAATATATAGTAGGTAATGGAGACTTTCGTGAGCTAATAAGAATTACACACGTTACTCGGCGGAGAGCTGCGAGCACTCTGTATTCTGCGGTGACGCGCTTTTTCGATTGTTTTTATTTTCGTTCGTTATTTTGTCGTTTTCTTTTCTTTCCGAACGCGTTAACGATGACTTCATTCGTTCGTTCGTCCGGATTCGAATCATTATTCGTCCGCGACGTTTGAAAATATTTAATGTACGTATATATATATACACACACGCGCGCGCGCGAAAACTGTTTACAACATACGCGACACCGTGTAATAATATATAAATAAATAAAACCCCGTCATCCGTATTACGTAAGCGAAACGTTTTTAACGAGACGTCCGAACACGCGTGTATCTCATTCGATATCGTCCCAAAGCGTCCTGAAAACTTTGTATTTTCTTGTTTTGCTGAGATGCTTGCAAATACACGGCGTGTCAGGGCTAACTGACTAAATCTCTTTGTGATTCGGTTCAAAGCCGTATATGCTATACGTGTGTGTGTGTGTATTCCTACACGTTTGTTTACGATTTTTTGAAGTTTTGGAACTGCAAGTGTACGCTATACGACGTGTAATATATTATTCATACGTTCGTCGATTTCATAATGGCTATGTTGAGTTTTATAATTGTATATATTTTTAATGTTTAAACAAAATTTTTTCTTACCTAATGAATACAAATGACTAACATGACGTTATGAATTTAACGCAGACGTCTAGAAATCATTGGTATCATAACATCGTAATCGAATTATAGTATTTATTAGTTCTTCCTGAAACACTGTATTTTTACAACGCAAAAATCGCAGACGTGACTAGAGGATTTAGATGTACGAGAACGTCGTACGTTTATTCATTCGAATTGGATTTCAAACCACGACAGAAAATAATTGTCATGAATTTTTTTTTTTTTTGTGAAAATTGCATGATAAATGTTTTGGAAAACGCGTGTAATTGATATAAATAACACAGGAATATTGTTTCGGTTCGTTTTTGTTCTGTAATATACAAATCGCACATACTCTCAATTAAAGAACGTTTTTACTAGGATTTTTTATGTCGTTTTAAAACCGTTGTCGACCCATAACCGGTGACATAATTACATATTTATAATCACGAGCGTGATCGAATATATTATTCTTCGATTTCATTTAATTCTCTATATTTGCTCTGTCATCGTGTACGTAGATATGAGATATCTATCGATTAAAAATAATAATACCGTCTAGTTTACATTTATAGTTTCTTCTTTCCAGGTGATTGCTCACATTGTATTATTCACAAACTCAGCATTAGACAATAGTTTTCTATTGTGTGAACATATATATAGTCTCTTTCGATATTATCAGATTGCTATATAAGCTGCTCGTTTTAAATATTATTTTCGTAATCTATCACTATACAACCAAATGTATAATATAATATAAAACTAGATTTATACGCGTCAGTTTTTTTCAAATTTTAACGTTTATCTCACATTTTTCCCCTTGGAGAACATTTTTTTAGAATGTATCAGTATAAAAAAAAAAGAATTTGTCTGTTTTTGATAAGCATTTGTATTCGAATTTTAGCACACTTTTTTCGCATCGTTTTCGTGACCAATTTTTTTGTCGCTCAAAAAAAAAACAGCATATACGGTTTAAGTTAAAAAAAAAAAGAAATAAATCCTGTGCATAATTATTGTTTTCTCAATAAGTCGTTTACAATTAATATATACGTATATAAACACTGCAAATTTTCACTTCGGTCGGTTTTTGTCGACAAGTTTGCACGTATACTGTTATACATTGTTGTCGTGTCGGCCGACTGAACACACCGGATATTACGATATCAAATTTAACTATTACCATAATCCATTCGATTGAAAAAAAAAAAACGAGTTGTTAATTTACGAGCACAATATGTACGGCGGGGGAAAGGAAGTTGTCCACGGGGTATGACGATACACGGTATATGTACGGAGAGTCGAAAGCTCGTCCGAAGCCGCACGAACGTCATCGTAATATATATATAATCGTACATAGATAGGTATACAATTTATATTTATTTTCTAGATCCATGTGTATATTTTTTTTTTTTGATGTTCGCGTGTATATGCCATTCTCGACTCGCCGAGATTTCTATCCTCGTGGTCGTTCCTTTGTTTGCTTGTATGCGATAAATACATACAACGTGTACGATAATAATAAACGATTGTAAATTTTTAATAAAGACTGCGTCGTCGTCGTCGTCGTCGTCATCGTTGCCGTCATCGTCAGCTGATATCAATTGAACGTCTCGCCTCCGTATACACGACGACAATAATAATAACAATAATGAAAATCTGTGTACCATTTAACGTCGTAGTCGACAGATCGTTTATTTATTTATTATTATTATTATTGTTATTACGTCGCGTTCCGAGGTTTTTTCTGTATGTTTATTTAATTAGTCATAAAGTAGTCTACGGTTCGGCGACGGCAATACGATATGAAATAACCGTAATAAACGCATAATGTAATACTATGAGTATAATATCATAATCTTGTTATTATGTTCTGGTGGAGGTTTTCACACGGGATTATCGTCGGCTCGCGCATGTGTATAGTCTTTTCGTCCGATTCGTTTTCGAAATTCACGACTTATGAAATAAAAAACCGAACAGAACTTTATCTTGCGCGTCGTACGATATTTACCATGATGTATTATTCAAAATTCCTATTTTGAATCGTTTTAAAACGATTATTTCATCTGAATTCATTCACGTCCATTATTAGTTATTTTACTGGGTCCATACATTTTTAAGACAATGTTATTTCCAACGTATGTAATCTCGAATTTGTAAAAACAAGCCCAGATGGGCAGCTCTCTCCGAGGGGTACGCAATTTTTATAAGTTCAACGAAATTTTGTATTTTCTATGTACGACCGGTAATGCTTTGAAAAATACTCGGGCGCCATCGCCCCGCGCGTTTTAACGGATGCCGCGCGATTGTTGTACGCGTAGCGTGTGACTAGTAACGGCAACCGACGACAATATATAGTGTGTAATATTGACAAAACTCTGTATAAACATATATACTATCCGTACCACGTTGTTGTACGCGTTTTATTTATGATTGTGTCGAGGTGTCGTTGTATAATAAATTGTTGTTAAGGCGTTGGTGCGTGACAGGAGGGTAAAAATACGACTCCACGACCGCAAATATAGAAACTGTATCACGAGTCTCAAGTTCCTTAATTTCGCTGCAGTTGATATACCCAAATTCTCCACACTGTCAGCATCGACGTGATCTCGAAATTATTCACTGTCGAGAAAATACGAAAAATAAAACGTCCGTTCACGGTAAGGCGGCCATGTAATCTGCGGACGGCATACGAAACGGTGTGTGGATAAATGATTTCAAACAGTTTTCAACTATTCTCGATAAATTCTAATTATTTTGGACTGTTGCAATGTTACGTTGTACATGCACTAATGCACTTACTTGTGTGTAGAAGAGTGTATGACACGTTTCAAAATAACTTACCAGCAGTCGGGCGCAGTCATACTATAAAATAGAAGGAAAACGCGACGAAATAATAAAAATGTTATCTTGGTTTTTTCCTAAATCAACTAAAATTAGTTCATCGATCGATGTAGTTGTGTTCAAAAAAAAAAAAAAACCAATCAGTTCTAGATATCCGCCAATGTGAAAAAACAAAAGTCGAAAACTTGAAATAATCGGTTTTTTTTTTCTGTCCGCGAAATATTGCGTTTTACTCGCAGTCGGCAAGGCCGCGCAGTACGACCTCGTCGGTTGTACGGTTTTCCGTTGGCGCGATTACAATTAAAGGCACAACCCGTCGTCTAACGACCGGACGATTAATTCCTGTTGGATTTCTCTTCGTGTACGCTTATACGGTCATAAAATGTACTGAGAAAACCACCATGTTTATTCCACGCCGCGGAAAACGTCTCTGAACCGCCGCGTCGACATTTAAACGTGCTAATAATCGCGTTTACACGACCTCTCGCGTGTATTTTTCATCCGTACAACGCGTGTGCGACACGTGTATCGTATGATCTCGTTTCCAACAATACGATACTGTGTTTTCATTATTTTCGACAAATCGCGTCGTACATCGATATACGTGTAAACATTGTGTTAACACGTCGTGTTTAAGTTTCAGCCTCTTCGAAACGATGAGTCAAACGAAATCGTTTATACTCCGATTGTCGTATAATAGTAACGATTTTACCAATTTTTTTATTATTATTATTATTATTTTGCGGCCGTCGACGGTTCGACCGGTTTTAGAATTCACTTTATAGCGATCGGACGTGTATGCACATAACACACATAAATAAATATGTTGCCTTACCGCGAAAAAACGTTACCGAGTACACTGTTTGGTTTGTCCCGTAAATATTATAGTATCGAAATTGTATTTACTAGAATTTTTATACACGCGTATCGGATTTCAGAATTAGTCGAAATTTATTTGTTTTTCGCAATCGTAATAAAATCGTTTAAATTTAATATGAATTGTCGTGTTTTACGAGTTCAGAGAGCGTGTTTTGCCAGATTTAAACCGTCCGACGTCTATTCCGATTGTTCAAGGCATATTGACATTGAAATTTGAGGGTTAACGTTGAACGTCCAAAATATATATGTGGATGCTAGTTGAGATTTTTAATCGCATTAAATTACGCGTGAAAAGTAACGTTTTGTTTTTGTTGTTGTCGCTATACGACAGATTAATAAAACGTGTTTTTTGTTTTTGTTACTATATTTACTCGTATATTCATCACGTACAGTTCAAAAGCAGTCGGACAGTACGTCTGTTCTATTATCTATTGTTGACAACAACTCCGGCAACCTTTCCGAAGCGTACACGACGCCTGGTCTATTGTACGCTGTTATTAGATACGTATTAATTAAAAACGCGATCGGATGTGAACAAGAATGTTTTGCCGCTTTACACTGTCGCGCCGGACAATGTCGCGCGTCGTTTGAAATTCGTGTTTCCGCCGCGGTCTTAAGTCGATTTAGTAGATAAGTCGTGTACGAAAACAATAATTATGCGAAAATAATTTTACGGGGGAAAAAAAACAAATATATATATATATATATATTGTTGTTGGCCACCAAAATAGTTTGTGCGAGAGTACGTCACGCGTACAATCCCGAACTCGTCTATTTTCGCGTCTCAGACGCGAGGTCGACTTCGACGGACCGTACGGCCTCTAAGGACGGTTTGTAACGGATGATTAAATAACACGAGGACCGACGAAGGAAAACAAGGTCGCGCCGACAATAAGGGATTCGCTCGCGAATTCGTTTTGTTTTTCCGAAAAAACTTTTTTTCAATGAAGAGTCCGACGTTTGTGTGTTTTGGCAACAGTGCCCGCGCCGAACGATCGCAAATCGCACAACAGTGAAAACGGTTTGTGTAAGGTACGACGGGGTTATCTTTCGATCTCCGCGTAAAAACGTGTCTTGTAATCGTTCGGCAATGTGCACGGAATCCGAGTTATTTTCGGAGGTAATTGAATTTAACGAATGTAATATGTATGTGTACACAGAGATATCTACCACGTTTTAAAACGCTGTAGCGCCATCTGTGTTCGGCCTAGAGAAATAATGTTAGTCGCGTTGGAAAGAGGAAGGTCTTTTTTCATATAATCATTTGTTTTGAGAACCTTGTAGTCATCTAAATGTGACCATGATTTTCACAACAATTGCGCATACGTAAAACGAAATTATCGAAAACTTTTTCTAACATAGTGTTCGGAATTGCCGTTTTAAGTTCATCTAGGTCTCTCGGCTTGTTTTCACAAACTTTTGACTTTAGGTATCCCCAAAGAAAATAGTCACAAGCCGAAAGATCCGGAGAACGCGACGGCACACGATCGGCGAGTTACGCGAAATTATTCGGCTGCCAAAAAGTTTCTTTAAACAATCCATCGTGTCATGTTGTCCCCGTCTTGTTGAAACCATGTCCGTGTTAATTTTCGTCGTTTCTTCAACTCCGGTCGGACGAACTCGGTAAGCAGCTGCCGGTAGCGATCCCCCCGTTCACCGTGCCTTCGAAGTAAGGACCGATCACGCCCCACGCCGCAATGCTCATCCATACCGTAACCTTCGGCGAACGGAGGGGCTTTCTCCTGAACGATACGAGGGTTAGCTTCGCTCCAGTAACGTAGATTTTGTTCATTAACATCACCCTGTAGATGGAAACGTGCTTCGCCCGTTGTTAAGAGCGCATTTATTCGCAAAACTTCATTCTGGCCGCGTAATCTGCCGGTAACAGTTGCTGGGTGTACACGATTTTGTACGGGTGATGATAATTCGAATCGAGATGGATTGGATAAATTAAAATTTTTGGCATGCATTCGGGCAGATCGACTGGGACTTGCTTCAATCGCTGCGCGCACACGAGAAATGGTAAGCGTCGTTCTCACTGATTTCGGAAGACCCGGCGTTTTTTTTTTTTTAGCCACTGTACCACACAAACGAAAATTAGTTTTTAACCCAGAGATGTAAAGATTTTGTCGTAAAAACGGGAGTAATGCGCCCTAATTTGAACTCTTTTCAGAAATCGCGCACAGTAAGTGTATACGAATCGTTATCACGAGAAACCCGTTCCACGGCGAACGCGCGTTGTTGCACCGTCCAGCAGTCACCCACGCCGGCTTGTCGCACTACTAGCTCGAATAAAACCTTCAATCTTCCTGTTTCCAACAACGCGACTAAGATTGTTTCTCTAGGCGGAACGCGGATGGCGTTACAGCGTTTTCGAAAACGCGGTAGACATCTCTTCGTGTACTTGTGCTAGTGGCTTGTTCTACGTGGCACGGTCAACCGTGTGACGGGTCAAAACACGTCGGGACCGAATTCGCTCGTGTCGAACCGTAGCGAACGAGGCAATTGGCGCAACGTTCTGAAAAAAAAATATATATTTAGGGGCCGGTCTCGAAAAACAGACGTCGTGTGGTGACGGACGGCCGCCGAATACGACTTGCGAACATCCGTTTCGAAACAGGTCGCGCGTCATCGACGGCGTAAGAAGTAGGCACACGTCGGCGCGCGCGCGCGCTCGTCGTGGTTTAAATGACGTACGCGCGTCGTTTGTTACGCCACTGGAAATGACGTCGTGTCGAGGAGTGCGCATGTTGCGGTCCGTTTTTGAATGAGTCTTATCGGACCGTCGTCGTCGCTCGGCGGTTAAACGGTCTCGACGTTTGGCCCGGAACAGTTTTTTGATTTTAAAAACGATATTTTTTTTCACGGTTAAAAATTAAAAAAAAAAAAAAACCATTCGTTGAATTCATTTGGATTTGGGGGAGAGAGGAAATGTGAAACGGTCGACATCGCGACGTTGACAGTAGAAAAACGTCTAAATGCGCATACCACATTTCGCGCGTGCTGGACAAAAAGAGAAAACCATCACTTCCGTCTCTTCGATCGTATTATACCGCGTGTGGACGCGTCGGATTTGCTGCTGCTGCTTTTGTTCTCGGTGACCGGAAAAAAAAAATAAATAAAAATTATAAAAATCGTTTCGCCCTAAATTCTTCGAACTCCTCACCTGGGACGATCCCCGTATCGATTGTTACTTCGATTGTATGAACGGCATTACCACCAAATAGATTATTTGTTCGTTTTATCGTCACAATATCTTTCTGTGCGGACTCGCGTATTTGAAAAAAAACTATCGAAATCACACGGTATTACAACATACATGTGTATCAGTTGGCGCCGAACAGCTTCACGTCGTTCTTCGAATAATTGATATATTTTTTTAATTTTATTTTCTTCTTATGACCGATATCATCTTGTTTTCAATTATATGAGTAGGGCCCCGATCATACATTTTATACAATGCGCCGCGGTGAATTCGATAAGGTGCATCATAAACTGTATTATTGTTTATATATTTAATATTATTGTAAGAAAACACTAATCGATTTGGACGGGCAAAGTTTCGTAAGATAAACGCAGACGGAATCAAAGACCACAGTAGTGATAATAATAATATTATAGCATTCGATTAGAAATCAATTTTACTATACGAGTAGAGCGTTTCGTAGACACCAATTTATGAAGAACTCCGATCGCGCCGGTAAAGTAATTAATTTCCGAGTAACGTTTGTCTTTCTTCGTGAAACGCGATTTTACTTTATACACGTTCGCGTTATTTTTCATCCGTCTCTCAACGGAAGCACCGACATCGATTGGTTCGTTGACAGAACGAACCGGTTTGAATTTCGCGCGTGCAAAACCGTTATCATATCAGAACATAACAAGCAAATATTAATCTTTTATATCAGCTTTTAAGTTTTCCAGTAAAATATGTCGTTTTAATTTTAATTTTTACTATAAAAAAAAAATCGTTCGAATTTATGTTAAACCGTTCGATTGAATGACGAAAAAAACATTAGATTTGTTATGACGATCTTTATCTTCGAATCAGAGTTTCTGCGATTCAAAAACGGATTTTAAAGTATAGTTTTTTTTTATTTTTTTCACGTCGTGTGTTCAACGTCCGTCGTCCCGCTGTTGGATAACGAGGCCTCACTCGGCTAATGTATACATTACGGGTTACGACTTATGACGACCGTAGACCGCGCGTACGTATGAGATTTGAGGCTTTGAATTCGGTCGTTTCCAAACAAAATACCACCGCGGCGGGCACTGACGTTTGTTTTAGTTGCGCATTTTTTTTTTCTTCTATAAGAACGCACGACAATATAGTGCGTTTTATTACACGTGCGCCGTATTGCGAAACACATTTATTGCATTTGCCACGGGCGGGGGGGGGGATTGTTTGTTGTTATTGGATATTTTATTTTTTTTCGTTTACATTGGCAACTGTGCAGATATTTCAAAACGGCTCGAATCGATCGCATTCGTCGTCGTCGTCGTTATTATTATTACTATTCGTTCGTTCACGATTAACGGAATTATATCGTAAAGCGCAGTTACGGTTTCCTTGTTGGTTATTATTTTACCGTCGTATAAAACCAGCTTATTATCTATCCACCGCGCGTATTATAATGGTCACCGGTCTACACGGTCGTTAAGGTCGTACAAATTATAAACCGTACATGTACGTGCACGTGCGACGTACTTTTATAACATTTATATATATATATATATTGATAAAACATGTGTCTGTTTACCACATCCGCCCCGACCTTTCGGCCGGAGATATTTTAAGAGACCTCTAAATCAATATATATATATATAGGTATTCATCACGAGTTCCAAAGGGAAACGAGAAATATTTACAACAAAATAATTATTAGGAAGGACTCCGGTCAAGGAAAAGGGCCAAACAATATTTCAGGCTCCACCGGAAATCGACGTCTGTGCTGCACGTTTATGATTGTCGGGCGATACTCTACTATCGTACGCTATACAGTCCGAATGTAGTTTTTCTATATTCCTGTACGCGCAGAAAGTGAGAGTGCGATTTCGTAATAACGTATTATTGCAGTGGCGTATTTAAAACACTTTTTTTTTTTTTTGAAGAGAGGGGGTGGGGATGTGTAATAATAATCACATGAACTTACACCAAGTTTCACCACTACAATATGCTATTATTTCTATCGATTATAACCAAAATATATTTACAAGACAATGTACCACGCCGGTGACTACTAAAATATTTAAAGTGATAATTACAATAAAAATCATAAAACGACGAAATATTTTAGAAATGTTCACATCAAAACTCAAACGTTAAAATTGGGTGTTACAATAATAATTCATTCGGCATGCTCTTACCTCTATGGTTCTTATTGTATATATCAGCTGTGCTTGTCTTTGACAGAAAACGTTAAAATTACCACGTATCATCCACTCATAGATTAAATTAATTTTTTAAAATATTATTTCACAATACTTATCATTGTTATCAACTGTCAAGACGTGTCGACACACGTTTTACTAAATCACTCGTTGAATCTTGACAAATAAAAAAATTCTGTTATAACGATTTAAAATAACTACAAAAAAAGCCTCTGGGAAATGAAAACCCTGTGCACACCCCCCCCCCCCCCACGTAAATACGCCACTGTATTATTGACATAAACTAATATACTACACTATATTAATGTAATAAACGCATGGTGTATACATAGTACCGAGAGACCGGGTTATTGCTCGATTCACTGTAGAAAATTGTTCTGTAAAATTTTTTGTTTAATTATTCGTTTTTATATCATAGTAGTGACCGGTGACCACTAATACATGTTATATACATGTAGTTGGTTCGTTTAAAATCCTTTGAACTAGTATTTAAATATCACGAAAAAAACTATGTATACTTCCATTTAAATACTTAAACGCCGTTTTTACCTCACATCTTCGTATCCAAGTCAATAAAATAATTTCTCCGTAGTCGAAATTTGACTATACGTGCATGCGTAAATCGCTTTTTCGCATTCAAAACAGCCGTGTAAGAAACGTGTCTGCGAATTTCGTGAAAATCCTTGAAACAAAACAAAAAAGATATCAAATGTTATCGGTCGCTTTAGTGCGGTCCATGACGACATGCCGTCATAACGCGGTCGCCAAGTCCGTATGGCCCCATCCCCCGGTGACAATTGTAGGGTCGCCGCTTATTATTTTACGGGATCGTGAGAACGGGCGAATCGTTTAATTCATATCGAATATTGCTGCGTGGAGAGTCCTAACAAAACCACTCGTCTCTTATACTATTTTTTTTTTTTTTTTTTGTGGTAGAGACGCGAACGATTTTCACAACGAAACGGACGTGACTGTCGCACATACGTATATTTAAACCCATCCTCTCCCCTCTCACCCACCCCGGTGTATTTATCGTGCGGAAATCGTGTCGATCGCGTGTAATCGGAACGACCGCAGTGCTGCTGCAACATCGCCGCCGCCGTCGGTCTATTATCACGCGAGTGTCTGCCAACCGACTCGTTGTACTGCGACGATTTCCTTCGTCTAGTCCGCACACGGGGTCGTATGGATTTATATTGTTTTGTATCATGTACACGTTGGTGATACTAAATAAATCCTAAATGATAAGGTGCCCGGAACCTATGCAGTTATATAATGTTCAAAACCTTTTGTACGATCACTCGTTGTCTCCGTATATGTCCGAGAAAATGGTCTTTGAAGTGGTTTTGTTTTTTTTGAAAATTGGGCGTTAGCGATTGCGATTGAATGTGACCGACGGTTGATTTTCGACGATTTTTTTTTTTAAGCGAATGTATTTCGTCCGTGGCGTACGAGAGAATATCTCGTTTGTCAGATCTGCGCCGCGACGCCCTGTAATTTTCGAAAACGAAATAGACGCATCGGATGAAAAAATGTAAATTGCCCGGCGTACGACGTGCGCGCACCGTTAGTCGAACAAATCGTTGTTATCACGGACTGTAACAATAATCGTCGTCGACGTGGTTTTTTGTTTCCAGGTGGAGCAACGAGATGTCCCCGGGATCGACTGCGCGTACCTGGCCATGGACACGGAGGAGGGCGTGGAGGTGGTGTGGAACGAGGTGCAGTTCTCGGAACGCAAGAACTACAAGGCCCAAGAGGACAAGATCCGGCAAGTGTTCGAGAGCCTCACGCAGCTGCAGCATCCCAACATCGTGAACTTCCATCGGTACTGGACGGACACGCACAACGACAAACCACGCGTAATGATTACAGTTATTCCCTCTCACCCCCCCCCCCTCCATCATCCCACACGCGTACGTTCGCCATGCCGCCCGACGGTCACGAGACCAGTCGACGCTACTCAGTCGTACTGTGTGTCGTGTCGTTTTGGGTTCTACGCGAAATGGCTGATTTCGTGGCGCCGAAACGGTTCCGAACCCCAAACCCGGTTTTCGTTCCGAAACACGAACGCTTGGCCGTGTCACACCACGTCCGTTTAGAATCGAAACGTTCCGTGGTGTTGGGAAAGGGGGGGGGGGTAGCGGAGAAAAACGAAAAGCGGTGTTCACACCGGGACGGTTGCGACCGTGTTTTCAAAACGCGCGACGGCGTACGCCCAAAAACACCGTTCGTTCGAACGTTCGCGCGTACGGTGTGTGTGTTTGTCAAGCTCATCTCTAATGCCGACGTACGTCCGCGTGTTTTCGCAGGTCATATTCATCACGGAGTACATGTCGTCTGGCTCGTTGAAACAGTTCCTAAAACGCACCAAACGTAACGTGAAGAAAATCTCCCTGACCGCGTGGAAACGATGGTGCACGCAAATCCTGTCCGCGCTAAGGTATGTGCAGGGCGCCGGCCGCTCCGATCCAGTTGGGTGTTAGGATCCATTATTTGTATCGCGCGGTCCGTCCGCGACGCCGTTTTGGACGGACCGCGTTTCGTAGCACGTGTAATACGCGATAATATTGTTTATCCAACGACGTTGTATGTGTATTTGGTAGTATTGATCGGAAAACGATAAGTCATGTACGTATAGGCACGCTGTGTAAGACAGACGGTTTGTGAGTATGTAACATCAACAGAAACAACGTATACGGTCACTTGTACGCGCCGACAACGAACGCGACGACGTACACAATCATCGCACGTATTATAACGTACGATAATAATATCGATGATGATAATGATGATGATGATGATGATGATGTTGATGATGATGATGATGATGATGATGATAAACGATGATGATAACAACAACAACAACAACAACAACAATTATACTCGCCGGACGCAACAGCGCCGCGAAACGGAACGAAAACGTGTAACCGTCGCCGTGGAAAAGACGTGGAACACGACGGCGCGATCGGAGGACGCCGTGTGATTATTGTCGTGTGTATTGTTGTGTTTTTTGCAGAAGGATTGAAAATCGGCGGAAACAACAACAAAAAAAAAAAAAAAATTCAATAAGAAGAACGCCGCACTATATGTGTATATGTGTAGTTGTGTCCGTGTCGTTGTCGAAATACATACATAAACCCCGGTATCTCGTGTCGCGTTGTGTGCACAAACTCCGAAATGCGTTTGCCGGTCGTCATCGTGACCTGACTAAACCGTACCGGAGGGGGGGGGTGGTTCGTATGTTTTCAACCGCCGGATCTATGAATGCTAGACCGTGTTGTGTACGATAAAATTGTGAACTATTAAAAAGATTTACGGTGGGGTACATTGGGGCACAAATACGGGCCTCGCACGCGGGTCGGTCTTCCGCAAACGCGTTTCGGCGTGTGCAAACAATATATCCGTATCGTTTGTTATTGTTATTATTATTTATTTTTTATTCTCCCCGACGAAAAAATATTTTTTATGTGCGCGCTACCCGAACGACGATTCAGTGTCATCCCGAGCCGGTGAAACGTTTCCTTCCCGTGGTGGTCGTCAACCGACACGACACGACACGACACGACACGACACGACACGACACGACACGACACACACACACGTACGATCGACCGCCGCGACGGACACACGCCGACAGTTGGCGTTGTTGTTTTGTTTTTTTTTTGTTTTTTTTTTTGTTTTTCTGTGTAGAATAACGAACATGCGACGAAATCACGAGAAAAAAAAAAAAAAAAAAAAGAGAGACCAAAAAGAAACAAAAGTTGTGGTTTGTTTTTCAGTTACTTGCATTCGTGTTCACCGCCCATCATCCATGGCAATCTGACCTGTGACACGATATTTATCCAACACAATGGACTCGTGAAAATAGGATCAGGTAAAGTACCGCACGAGCGAAAACACGCCAAAATGTAAGGGGAAAACGTATATAAAACGTGTATACCATTTACTATTGTTGTGTACAAAGACGATAGAATAACAACAGTGTAACGTGCGAATACACACACACACACACACACACACACACACACACACATACACACACACACACACATACACACACACACATATGTATATGTATACGATACAATTATTATGTAAGGTGATGATAATTGTTACGGTATCTTATAAGCATGGTTTCTCCGGACACGAAGGAGAAAAAAAAACGTGTTTTTTTTTTTGTGAACACACAGCGGCCAGGCGCCGGAAACGTCCCGCACCGCGTACTTTTCGCGCCGGCCGCCGGTCCTAGGCGACGACGATGCTAGGGACGCGTCCCCCCCCGTCACCGTCCCCGTCCCCGTCCCGCGTTTCTGTGTAGGATTGTATACGCGTTCGCGGACGTTCGTCGCGCCGGCGTCCATGAGAGGACCGCGTGGGTCGTCCAGGACCGGCGTCGGTCCGGGTCAAACGTGTCGGATTTACGCGCGTGCGGTCGCTTTCGAGCCGGGGCGCCGCGACTCGCCGTCGGCGACGGTACTAATAGTTTTTGTTTTGTTTTGTTTTTTTTTTTTTTTTTTTGGTTTTTGTTTTTTGTTTTTTTCTTATAAAAAATATTTGAAAAAAAAACAAAAACAAAAACAAACCACGCCGCCGCACGTGCAGTCGCTCCGGACACCATTCACGTGCACATCAAGACCTGCCGGGAAAACATGAAGAACATGCATTTCATCGCGCCCGAATGCGGAAGTGAGTACCCCTTTTGTCGTTTTACGATAGGCCGCGGCCGTTTCGCTCAATGCAAATTTTTCGATTTTGAAGCGATGAACTTCTTTTTATAGCGGGCACAAAGAAAGAGCGCGTCACGACACTTTTTCCCGTTGTTAGGTTAGGACCCGCATGACCGTCCCCGCCAATCCCACCGCGTCTAAGGACCCGCACGCATGCGCCGTGATCGCGTCATTTGCCGTTTACGCGCAAAACTCTTTGCTTACATTTACCGCGTACGCACGGGGCCCGGTCGGAACCCAGACATCCGTTTCGAAGTGTCTAGCAATGGGCGTAAGCATTTTATTGACAAACGCCCCCGGCTCGTACGGTTCCTACGTGTCTTCATCTAGCGGAATAGAGAATATTCAGTAACTTCTATTTTATTTATTTTTCATGCCAATACAAACCCAACGCTCGTATCGGCGAAACGAGTTTCGCTTCATCCGCGCGCACGGATTTTTCTGTAAAATTTTCGTACACTCTTGAGAAACCGGAATATTTTCCGCGCGCCCTGAACAACAGCTTTACGCCGGGGGCCGGTACCGAGACCCCGGGAGTCCTTAACAAACCAACGTTGAAAAACGTATTTCGCTCGTATCGCTCCCAGACCGAACGTCAGTGACCGCTTTGCGCCGCAATCGTTCCGAACAGACTTCGCCTATCATTTTTTTTGTCTCGTCCACCGCGAAACGTCCGCGACGCCGGCCCGCGCGATCGTTTCGGGGTGTCCGTCATACCCGGTCTGTCCGTTTCCGCGCAGGCTTCGTGACGCCCGCCATCGACGTGTACGCGTTCGGCATGTGCGCGTTGGAAATGGCCTCCCTGGAAATACAGGGCAACGGCGACAGCGGCACGCTGGTCACGCACGACCACATCAGCCGCACCATCGAGTCGCTGGACGACCCGCTGCAGATGGACCTCATCCGCCGGTGTCTGACCGTCGACTTCGAGGCGCGGCCGTCGGCGCGCACGTTGCTGTTCCATCCGGTGCTGTTCGAGGTGCACGCGTTGAAGCTGCTCGCGGCCCACGCGCTGGTCAAGACTGGTAAACGCCGGGCCGGGACGCGCGCCGCGTCTCGCCAACCATCTCGTTGTTAAACGTCGTCCGCGTGGTTGCAGAATATTTTGCCGACCGACTGTCCGACGAGGTGTGGCCGCCGGAAAAAGTCATGGCCGAGATAGCGCCGGCCCGAGACGGCGACGGCGAAGGCGAAGGCGACGGCGACGGCGAAGGCGACGGCGAAGGCGAAGGCGACGGCGACGGCGAAGGCGACGGCGACGAGGACCAGCGCCGCCGCCGCCGCCGCCGCCACCGGCCGGTGCAGTTCAAAATGTCCGACGTGCCCGAGAGCAACAGGCTGGACAAGTTCGTCGAAGACGTCAGGTACGTAGTCCCCCGTCATCCCGCGCCCGAATAATCGAACGCCGCGTCTTCGCACGGGGTGGTTTTCAGGTTCGGCATATACCCGTTGACGGCCTACCCCCTGGAAGCAGGCCCGGTACGGCTGACCACGTATCAACCGCAGAGCCCGACCGGGTCGACGGATCAGTCCGTTCCGTCGGACAGGAGCAGCGCCGGTCCGATCGACGTGGAAGTCAGGCGCATCGTCAACATGATGTGCAACATCAAGCCGCGAGACGACGCTCAAAATGACTTTATGGTCGGTTTCGCGTACAGCCCACTGCGTTTTTCGTGTTAGAGATTTTTTATTTCGTAGCCGGTCGATGTTTAATTCAAACGATATTGTCGGTGGGTTTTTTTCGTTTTTTTTCGTTTTTTTTTTGGCCGTCTGTTCCCATACATACCACAACATCCGACCGCCACTGCTGCTGACACGACGTGTGTCTATTAAACAACGAGACTTTCACTCTTGAAAACTTTTTTTTTTTTTTAACACGTTCCTCGTGTACTTTCCCCCCCCCCCCTTCACGGTCAACGCATCGCTCCATCGGTCGAGACAACGTCGGGAGTCCTTTTCTCGCGACGTCTCTAACTTAATAACGCCTCTGTCGATTCTGTTTGTACAGTTTCGACTGACCCAAAATTCGTTTCATTTTCGTGCGTTTTTTACTTTCTGGAAACAGCCAGATCTGGTGAATAACTAAAATAATTGTTTTGTAACAAAGGCGTTCGATTTTTGGCCAGAAGCTGCTTAACGGATAAGGCGTTTCAGGCCGTTTTCTTCTTACTCGTTCTCCGAGTGTTGTCGAGACTCGTAGACAATGAGTGTTGATTGTTCTCGAGATGCCCGTTCGGTCGTTATCACCACACCCTTTATACCGAAAAATAGGATCGACACGGCCTTAAGTCATCGGCTTCCTCACGACGCTCACGAAATCGTTTGTGCCGTGACATCGTCTCCGTATACATCCATATTCAACGAACGAAAAGTTTAAAAAAAAAAGAAAAAAAATTTCACCAGACATTCTAATTTAATTGAAAATCCAAATTAATTGAATACGCCGTTCGGTTTATTGCCCGGCGTAATTTCGACGTAATAAGGTTACTTTTAACGACGCCCGCAAGTAAACCGCCTGGACCGACTAAACTGGTATTGTGTTTGGTGCGACGACATTCACAGTTTATAAATACGCCAATTTCACTCCCTTATCTGTACCCGTCTTATCACTAGTTCGACAGTCTCATTGTTTAATAGCCGTATCTCGTATGGTATTTGACTTTTGTATACCCGTACACGGTTTTTGGATACTAATGAACGTGTTATTTTTATTTTCATATCTGATCATTTTAAGGTAGGTCAATTAATTTGCCTGGTCACTCTGCCAAACGGTACATTCGTAAGAAAAAAAACAAAACGATTTAAACGGAATATGATAGATTTACCTGTTACGATGTCTCAAAACAATGGCCAAGACGCGTTTGAAGTTTAAACTCGTATTATTTGTAAATTATTATTGTTGTTGTTATTATCATCAGATGACAATTCTACTACGGATGGACGACAAGATGAATCGTCAGCTGACGTGTTCCATAACGGACGCGGACACGGCGTTGTCTCTGTCGCAGGAACTGGTGCACTTCGGGTTCATAAACGAGGTATGGTTTTGCGCGGGGAGCTGTGCGAACACAAACGGTACTGATCCCGCG
The DNA here is from genome assembly GCA_019022885.1 of Schlechtendalia chinensis. NCBI lineage: Eukaryota > Metazoa > Arthropoda > Insecta > Hemiptera > Aphididae > Schlechtendalia > Schlechtendalia chinensis. The sequence goes on from CM032341.1 coordinate 8,140,628, forward strand.
GTTTGACGTTAGGCGGACAAAGACAAAATACTCGTGATCATCGAAGAGACGCTGTCGGAAGGCCCGCAGGACAAGGACGACGACGACGACGACGACCACCGGGACCGGTCGTCCGTCCCGGCGGACCGCGGAACCACGCCGTCCACGCCGTCCACGCCGGAGAAGCGGCCGTCCGTCGGCGCGGCGCGGCGTTGCTCGGCTGCTGTCGCCGCGTCGTCGCTCAGGCCCAGCGTCATCAGGTCGCCGGTGAAACGCGACGGCAGTTAATGACAGCTGCGTGGCCGGCACGCGCGTTGGCCACTCGGTTCCGTCCGGACCCGGCCGCCCGTCGTGGCGCGACGGGAACGGATCCACACTCGTCCCGTATTCGTTTCTTCCATGTTTCGCGCGCGCGAAAAACACGACGACAACAACGCACGCGGTCGACGTCAATACGCGCGGGCGCGTGTAATCAATCGCGATAGGGTTAATATCTTTTCTTTGATAACAACGATGACGGTACTCGATCCGGGAGACGCCTAAACCGTTTTGTCAACCGTGCCGTACCCCGTCCATAGTATCCGCTGTCCGATCGTTTTGATTTATATTTATTTCGATTTTTCTCCTTTTATTTCTCTTTTTTTTTTTTTTTATTGTCGTTAATCGTTTATTCATTCCAATAAACACACACACACACACACAAAGATTTTTTATAAAAAATCGCTCAAAGCAAAGTATTTTTTTTTTTTTTATTATCATTATTATTATTGTTGTTGTTGTAAGCTTTTATCCCATGTGTTCTACGTATTATTTTTGTTCGACGTTTAAACGTATCATTATTATGTTGTATTATCGTATTGTGCTGTCGGATTTATTGTTGTTCGAGTTACCCCGTCGTCTTTCATCAGCCGATGTACGTACGGTCTTAAAAACGGTAAAAAACCTTCTGCCTACGAACACCGTGTAATACGTGTACACACACACACACACACACACACATTTTACTATCTACCGATTTTTTTTTTTTGTTGTCATTAGCCGTCTTAGCAAACGTACGTACGGTGTCGAGAGCGTGCGCGCGCGCGTTAAAAAATGTGATATGTTTTTCGTTCGAAAGAGAAAAAAAAAAAAAATGTTAAAGAAAACAAAACAAACCGAAAGAATGTTTTAGATTTAGGCTTTATTATATTTTACGTATGATTTTTGAATACTACGATGATTATTGTGTGTAAATTATTTAATGAGAAATTAAAAACTGTGATACTTGCGACTAAACACGGTTCTGTTGTGTGTCTGTTAACCGCTGTTATGTTTTCGGTTAGCCGTACGGTCCCACGGCCAAGCGTGTTGATAGACGGAAATAATCGGTAAACGGATGAAAACAAACAAAACAAATAACCCACTTGACAAGGACGTTAGAAGAGTTCATCAAATGAAATATTCGCCGCTTTGCCGAACCGATGTGTATCGGTCGCCGGCGAACGGGGTGTTTCGAAAAAGACTCCGTCGATCCGCCCATGATTGTATAATAGATTTTCAGTATGCAACAAGAAGGGTGTTCGAAACGGTGAAACGCACATAGTGAAAAAAAATGCCCGAAACATTGTGTTTGTCGAACCGTATATACCACAAATGAAACCGTTATTTGTTATTTACTCTTCACGGTATATCCTGACCGAACGAGTCAAAAAGCCACTTTGGTGGCGTCCGCCGTGCAACAAGCCAGTGATGGTAAACTGTGATTTGTTTCCAGTAGCAGTTGGTCATTGTTTAAATTCAAAAAAAGTTGAAATGTTGTTATTTTTAAATCAAAATGCATAATTTATTTATTTAATTTTCTCACTATTAATTGTCTTAATTTTTATTAATTTTTATAACCATGTTAAATAAATTAAATTAACTGTTTGATAAGTAATTGTTATAGTGTTTATTGATCTGTTGAGAAAAGTACACAAATTTTGTACGTAACAGATGAAATCATTGGAATGAACAAAAAATGTTTTACCATTTTAAACTTCATATAACAATACTTCATTATAACAAAAATAAAATACTAAAGTAATAATTAAAAATATAATCGCACTCAACATATCAAATCGCATGTTGAAATCACAGAAAATAGGTAGCTGTTAATATTTCCAACGTGGCCAACTGCTATAAGCAAAAAAGTAGCAGTCATTGTTATTTTCATACTGGAGTAGCGTAGTTACTTAGTCTAATGTAATATGACCGACTACTATCAGCAAATAGGTAGCTGTTAATGTTTCCGACGTGGCCAACTGTTGCTATAAACAAAAAATTAGCAGCAGTCGAAGTGCCGAATAAACCTTCGAGCCCGAAGCGGTTCGTGTCGTCGAATTATCGCAGGACGGGTCCCGGTCGTCGTGAAAAAAACGTTTAACGGGAACACCGTTTTTCGAAAAAAAAAACGTTTCCAAGCGCCTTGCGGACGCCGCGAGTCGGCCGACAACTATACCGCGGCGCGTGCAAGCGAAACGGTACTGCGTTTGTTCGAGGCGTCCGGAGAACGGGCCGCGGGCGATCGGTTCTCCGCGAGATCGCGCGCGCGCCGTCTTTCCCGACCGCCCGACCCAATAAAAACGACGGATAAGTAAAAAAAAAAAAATACGTACTTATCGTTCTTTTCTTCTTTTTTTAAATACTTTTAAAAGTACTTTCCGGCTTTTGTTTTCTACGGCGTTCCGTTTTGAGGTTGTGTTTATAAATATATGTTTTAACACGTAATATATTATCGATAAAAAGTAAAAAGTCGATTTTTATTCGAATCTCTGTTGCGGAAAAACGTACGATCACAATAAGTACTTCCGTTTCAATCGATTTAAATAAACATTCAATGCGTTTATTTATGTTTGTGGGTATATTATGAGCAAATTATCCGGGTGAGCACTCGTGTTGAAATATGTTTTCCGATTTTGTCTGTCGGAGCAGGATTAAACTCGATCGTAAATAAATATTCCATCGTTTTGTTTTGTTTTTTTTCTGTGGTACGATATCCACACGTACGAGATTATATATGTTTGCGAGCGTTACAGAGTGTTACTGGTTTTCAAAATCGGAGCATCCAATTTTTCTTCACAAATAGACCGAGTGAGCCGTCCGTATCCACGTGGTGGTCGGTGGCCAAAACTGTAGTCGCGGTGACTTGATGAGGCATCGCCGTGTCGTTCCGACCGTTCCGTCGCGTTTTTTTTGGCCGCAAATCGTACGGCGATCGGTTAAATCGCAATACTTACGGTCCGCGTTCGGTCGTCGGTAACTGTTGTCGACGTTCCGGCCGACGTGGAAACGGGACGCGGACGAACGACCACCACTCGTTGAAAACAAACGTAAACGGCGTTTTGTTCTTTCCGTTATCGGCGTCCGCCCGGTTGGAAACGGAGAAAACGACGACGCCCAGCGCGCGCGCGCCCGGAAAGGTTTGTGCTTTTTTCACGTACCTCGACGAAAGGTTATTGTCCGGAAGTCACCGGGTCGGAAACGGACCGCGTTCCGACGCACTCGTCCGTTCGTTCGGCTTTAATCGACGAAACAAATAAACGATTTCGCGTCCGTCCGTTCGGCTTTTCGTTGTTATTTTTACAGAGGTTACGAAAACAAAAAAAACAAAAAAAGGGCGCGCAGACCCGCCCGACCGTCCCCGCCCCGGTTTTCTCGTGATTAGTCGCGCGTGCGCGTAACGGTCCCCGTCGCGGCGGCCAATGACGTGCCGTTTGACCGTCCCCACCGGTTTCACCGCGACCAGCACCCGTAACGACGACACGTCGCCATCACGTCATTTGCCGTTCACGCGTCGGGGCCGGCGTTCAAACGTGAACACGTGTCGGCTTCGGCAAGTAAATGAAAAACGAAAACGTCGACGCTTCGTGGACGAGACGTTGCGAAAAAAAAAAAACGGTAAGTGATACACGACCGGCCCGCGGCGGATTATCTGAACGCGCAACGTCGTGTTCGTCGTCGGGTCTCGGTCGCGACGGGATTTCTATTATCGTTGTCGGTTAATTGTCGCGCGTACACGCTTCTGCGAGATAAAACGAAAGTAGGTCTTTGTCCGGATATTTTTTCGTTTTCGCCATCCCGTCACCGGGCCGCCGCCGCCGTCATTAACGCGTATCGATTGTGTCGTACGCCATCGCACTCCTCTCGCTGGGTTCGCGAATCGTTTCGCGGGCACGTACGTTTTTCAACACGACGCGAACAGACACACGCCGTCTCTTATTTTGTTTTTGTGTACGTCAATCGATTCCGACGCGCGCCTGATGGCATTTCACCGTTGCGGTCCCCCGACGGTGTTGTTCATCACGGGATCACGACGAAACACGTTGTTCGGATCGATCGTCTCACGTTCGTGCGGCGGGCGCGTCGCGCGTTTTCTACGGCGTCCAATACGACTAACCTAACCTAACCCTGCAAGTTCCTTGTTCGGATTTTTTTTCCGATCACTCGAAAAAATCCCATTTCTCTCCGTCGCCGTCGGTTCTATTAAGCTCAATTTAAGTAAGGCCTACGTCGCTCGACTTACTTGACTTCGTCTAGGTCGTAATCGACTCCCTTCTCACGCATTCGAGTTGGGTCACGAGGGAGAAGAAATTTGCTATTTTACTTTTCTACCGTCCTGCTTTAGACGACCTCAGGTCGCAATCGAAATGATGTTCCTTCGGAGTTCCTTTGGCCATTGTTTATATTTTAGTGTCTTTGATCATAAAATTTTTATCTTCAGTCGGTTTTCTGGTTCAACTCTAGTACTTGTTATAATTTATGTTGTTTTTGTTTTTAATCATCACGATTAGCATTAACGGTTATATTTTGGCTCGATCAATTTAATTGTTGAAGTTTAATGTGTATTTAGCGCAAAAATTCTTTTAAATAAAAAAAAATAATAATAATAACAGCCCGTGTACGTCACCACCGACGAAACCGTTGTATACGGTGGCCGAAACGACCCGTTTTCCGCGACCGGAACCATGACTACGAATTCAAAAATGCGTATTAAATAGCGCGCACACTTCGGAAAACAAAACGTCATCGCGTAACAGTGTGTACGCGGTGAAGTGCAGAGACCGGAGAGATTTCCAAAACGTTCGAATTCGACTACACCGTTTTAGTAACGCGCGCCGACTTCAAAACCCACGTCTACTGTTGTTTGTTGGCTTTCACGCGAAATGTTCAGTGTCTCGTCGTCAGACCAAACTTAATTGTCCATGGTACGGTCCAAGTAGTTTTGACCGGTAGTTTGGTTATATATATATATAATCAAACGATAAAAACCAGAGGAAACGGTCCGGTAGTAACAAATAAATACCAGTTCGGTATAGTACTCGAGGTTACTTTAGCATTCCGGGTTTTGAAACAAACCGAAAATAGATCCGATTTTGTTGTAGAAAATTCTCGACAGCGAGTATTCCAACTCGTTTAATCGTTTTTTTGGAACTCGTGACTTTTGATTTTACCGTACTCACGTGGACGCGGTCATTTCGTCGTCGGCCGGTATCGGTCTCGGGCAGACGAGCTATAAAACACCAGACTTGAGTAGTATTCTGAATACGGTATTCCGAACACATTTTACAGCTCAAACATATTTTAAATAGTACCTACATGATATTTCTATATTAATGTTGATATCTGTTTTTGACGAAATGAACAGTTTTAAAGAATCTTGTCTGTTACTAAATATTATAAAACGCTTCTATTGAGTTTAAAAAAAAAAATGATTTCCAAAAGAAATACAAGTAGCGAATGCACGAAGCAGTGGGCATTTCAAAAAAACGATAGAGCGCATATGATTTCACCGTGTGTTATATTTGATGTTCGTGTTACCGGAAAAAAACTAGTAAAAAAAAAAAAAAGTATTCTAAAAAATATTCGAAACGCTTCTTGCGAAGTATTCCCGGACGCTCTTGTTGAATGGTATACGATCTCCCCGGGTCCGTAAAATACCGGTCGTCGTAAATCGCCCGGCCGTCCCCGTCTCGCTCTCGCCGCGCCGACGGTTACGACCGCGATCGTTTAACCAACGTATTATATCGTCGTACGGTTATCTCGCGCGTTTCTTTCACTGCCGCCGACGCGTACCCCCGGTCCGTCACGCCGCACAACGTGTGCGTTATACAACGTTTTTTTTAGACGGGCGCGCCGCGTAATAGAAACGGACGGACGCAACAATCTAACGAGAAACGGGACGCGTTACACAACAAGAACGCGGTCTCGAAGCCGTCGCCGCCGCCGCCGCCGCCGACCTTGTGGGTACGCGTTATTATTATGATAAACGCGTGTGCGCACGGAAACCGTGTTCAGGGAGAGACGACGACGACGACGTTTTGGTCATCCGAGATCCGAAGTGAACCGTGCACGACGTTGCCGGTCGGCCGTGACCTTTCGTTTTCTGTCGCGCATTTCCCGCGGCGCGTGGAATTTTCAATTTATCCGACAATAATGTCGTCGCGCGCGCGTGATAACGCGAGTCAGACTTGGGCGCGGTCCTTCGGTTTCGAAACGGAAAACAAACAAACGAAAAAAAATACCCGCGTCGATAAGGATAAGGCCAGCGCCGGCGGCCGCGAAAACCGAACGAGTGGTGAAAGGTCCCGGGACTCGTCAATAATGTACCGGATCGACTGGTACGGGAGGGTTTTGTTTCTTTTTCGTATCGATCCGTATTTCGTGCAGTGACAGGACCGTTGGAAACTGAAAATCGATCGACCCATACAAAAAACGTACGGCTTTTTATGTTTGAATCGAACGTTTTTCGACCCGTGGTGCTATCTCCCTTTATATATATATAAAAAAATATATATTTCGTAATATAAATCGATAAAAACCGTAACAACAAGGTTTTACATTCAGTTTATTCACGAGTGTCAACGAGTATATTGTATATTACAATTTTATACGTATATACAGTTTTCTCGTACTTTTTCCATGAGTCGGTAGGAACGAAGAGATTTCTGTGAAAGTGGAAACTCAATTACTGAGAAACAGAGAACACAATCGAATCGAAAGTATGACGATAGTCACTTACAATTCGGATTCGTTGTAAAATCTGACGATCTAAAGTCCGGTTTAGTTTGTCGACAAAACTCATAATGATCGGTAGACTTCAAGTTTATGCCACGTCTTGTGTCTCAATAAACGTACAATACGATATTGTGTTTACGAACAAAAATCCTAATAATAGATATTATATTCGAGCACATCAGTCGCTCCCGCTTCGAGACGACACCGGTACGTTTTATCCAATTTTTTTTCTTTTTTTTACACTATGATTTTCAAACTACGCGTTAAAATAACATTTATATATATATAATCTCGGTTAGTTGTTCGAATGAAACCCATTGCCCTCCGTTCTGAAACACACCTTTTACGAGTTCGACTCAATTAGTCAAGTCCTTCTTCTGTAAGACGGAGGGGGAGGGGGGGAATTGTCCTTGTTATGTTCTTCAGGAAAACACGTACATTATAACAATTACAATCGAGTCGAGATGATTACCGCAACAACAACGCGGTTAAGGTACGGTGGGTTTGATGAGATAACGCCGCGGCGTGCATCAATGTGCACTGAGCAGACGGTGCTCATTACGTATGGCGAGCGCGTTTGCGTCCGCACGTCGTTCCGTAACCGCAATCACGTCCGTGCCGAGTTCTGGACGCGGCCGGACGTCCGGCCGCGAGTTGTCGTCAAAACGTCCAAAGCGAACGTATCGCGTTGGCCGCAAAAAGGTTTCCGGACGATCGCATGGCGGACGCGTCCCGGAGTGGACGAAACAAATCGTGAATCCGTGGAGATAAAAAAATAGAAAAAAAACGCCGTTGTCGGTTAACCTAACCCACAAAGGCGGCGGCAAGGGGGGAGGGGAGGAGAAACATAGTGCAATATATATATATATATTCGATATAAACCAGAAGAGTAAAACGATTCCGTGTCACCCCCCCCCCCCCAATGACCTTTATATTTATACGCTGTCGGTGTGGAAATAGTTCGATTTCTTATTGAATAATTTGCAGTGTAACAAAATTCACGTGCGTATTGTTTTCGTTTCATAAGATCGTTGACAAAATAAAGTAAAAAAAAAAATTATTCTAAAAACAACGAGGGCCCCCCACCGGATTTATTTATTTGTTTACAGTGCCGGGGTTGATACACATTCACGCGTTTGCGTCACGTCCGATCGATCGATCGATCGTCGAATCGACCCAATAAGCCAATAATAAAAAACATCCTATTGCCGCCGCGTCGAACGAGATCCGTGTTGGGTGAAATATCGCGAACATTTAAACTATTGGACGCCATTGTTCGATGTCGTTTGATATTGTGACGCACGTTCTGCGCGAAACGTTCTGTATTACGAAAACGCGGAATGATGTTTTCGGTGCGTGCACTTGAACGCTATGTGTTTTAAACGCGTAAACCGTCGAGAACGTTTTCACGTTATTATCGGGGCGGTGGAAATAACTGTTCATATTCGGCTGTTGTTGACGGCGACCATTATGTGTGACGCGTTTTCAAAACGGGTGAAAGACCGAATCGTTTCCCCGCGTCCTTCATCGCCGGCCATCGCGAGATATCCGCGGCGAGACGCGTCCGACGGCCCGTCACACTGGCGAATCACGCGACTTTTGGCCAACGGTCGTCGGTCGGCGAGTGCCATTCCGGCTTGTACGTACGCGCACGAGCGTAAAGAAATCGTAAGTCCCACGCGCGCGTGTGCGCAGCACCTTTTGTACGTCGGCAGTGTGTTAAGGTCGTTTCGACACGACCGCGGTACGGTTTAGGTTAGGTAGGGCGATGCCCCTCGTCTCGCCGTCGCGTCGTTTCTTTCGGCCGTCCTCCGCGGCCGATCGGGCCGGCAGTTCGCGCGGAGTCGGCTTCCCGGTCGACGCGAACAAGGTTCCGTTTTCGCGTACACTCGCCGCCGTCCGCGCCATGGCCAGACGAACCGATTTGGACCTGACCGACGACCAGAGATTCGCCTTGATGAAGGTATTACCGTTTACGGCTTTCGCTTTTTTCTTCTTCTATTTTCTATTTTCGAAATATTTTATCGGTCCGGATCGTCCGGTACGATTTCATTGCTCGATCCGAACGCTATTTACACGCCACGCGGGTCTTATCGTACACAACCATGATCTGGCATCCCAGCCGAACAGTCGACTGTATACGATTCGGTTCTAAACCCGCCGTCCCGGGAAAGACTGTTCCTGTTACGGCCGCCCAATGACCGTCGTTCGCAGGCGCGGATCCAAGGGGGGGGCCAAGGGGCGATCGCCCCCCCCCCCCGTAGACTCTTGTTAAATTTTTTTATTAGTATCGTTTTATAATTCTAACTCTTATCTATGATACTATGGGATTTTTCGGTGTATCGCAAACGATTTCCAATAAAAAGTTTTGGAAAATATTTTATTATTCGATGCGACAAAATGAGGAGTAAAGTCGTTTTGATTAAGATGGCCCCCCACCGGTAAATAAGTTCTGGATCCGCGCCTGGTCGTTCGCAATTGTTGACTGTCGGCGACCGACGGACGAGTACACACGAGTCGGTGAGACGCGAGGGTTTCGAACGACCCGACTGCACGTGCGGCAAAACACGAAATCCACAGCGAAAATCTGTACAACCCGTGCGGCCTGCACTATGAACCACTATGTAACCACACGATTGCATTACGCGTGTTTCGTCGACGTGGACAACCGGTCGGTCGATTCCAAGAGCGTAGCGGTTCGACAACGGTCCCGAGACCCGCGTGACGAATCAGCCTTTTGTAGCCGTGCACCATGCACCCCGGACAGGTGTGTTCGTCGACCGTGCACCGTCAAGACAGCCGTCGAACGAACGCGCGTCTCTGCGGCTCGTCCGTTGCGTTCGTGTAACGTCCGGGTTGCATAACGTGCGGCCGTCGCGGTCGACGTGCGGCCGTCGCGCTAGTCGGAGCTGTACGCGGACCGCAACCCGAAAGCGACAGGTCCCCGCGACGAATTCATTTTTTTCATTTTTTATTGTTTTGGTTTCGGCGCCCGAAAAAGAAACACGCCCCGCTCACGTCAACCGCACTCGTTTCGGTCCGTACGTAACGTAACGCGAAAACGTACGCAATACTCCGTGAACGACTCGCGTCCGTCGGATTCTCCCGGAGTCGTGTTTGCTGGGCGAAGAGATCGTCAAAGGTCCGCGCGGTCGCAACGGTCGTCGTAACGCGTCGCGCGAATGAATTGCCTACTCGGAAGGCCGTGTTTGAACAAAAAAAATCAACAACAACGCGCGCACGACACGGGTCGTTAAAACGTTCGGTTTTTTCACACCCTAAACGGACGCGATTGTCGTTTGAAATATATACACACGTGTGTCTGTTGCCGTTGGTATTGGGCGTGCGTGTGAAAAAACGAAACGAATGCGTACATATTTATCACTAATCGAGTCCATGGTCTGTGAACGATATTCGTGTCGTTCAATGAATATCAACAAATATGATCCGATCACGAGATGAAAGTTCGGTGTATAGAAATCGTATACGCGCGGAATGTTTCTATGGAATAGTCGTAGTAGTAGTAGTCGGAACGTTCTGTGTGTATTTTTAACATATTTTTTGATATACCAAATACGCCTATACGAGTTACGTAACTATTCGCGTCCATGAAAACAGTCGACAAACAATATTTATAATAAATAATTATTCCGCCGTCGATCGTGTTTTTCGTTTTTAATTTATGATATTCCAAACCCGTCGGGAATCACGTGCTCGTTTAATTACGTTCGGCTGTTTTCTGGGACATTCCTGGCGTTTACTATTTGCCCAAGCGAAATATACTAACTCTTACCCAACTATAAGATCTATATTTATCATTGGTTGTTTGCGAGTGTAATTTTTTTTTTTTTTTGCTACACGATTTTCCTGATATTTGTTCTGTGGAACGAAACCGTCCAGGAATGTATTTTCAAATGTAACTGACCGAATTCCGTTAATCGTAATCACGTCTTCGCGATAATATCGTCGCGAGTATTCTTCGGAAAATTATGAACGACAAAAAAAAAAATCAGGAAATCAAAAATGTAGCCTTGCGTCAGTCATGAGTCTTTGTATTTCGTTGTAATTGACTGTTACATCTGATTAGCTGCGGTATAATATAAATATATTTTTAATGAAAAACGCAATTCATTAGTTCATTAACGGTTTAATTAAAAATCGAAAAAAATGTTCTTTCACTTCAAATCATAATTATACGGTTTTGATTTCTGAGCACATTTTTTTCTTTTTCTTGAGTTAAAAATATTGTACCTATCACGCATCAATTGTTTTCGTAATTTCGATTCCAAATAAACCGACTTGATTTCGATGTCATCTATCGGTGCAATTTGAAATGCACCTACTCAATAAAAAAATTAACAAATCTACTTATTTATAAACAAAAACAGTACCCTTGTTCTTAAGCAGCCAAAATTTAAATCAAGTTCTAAAAACAAAAAACATATTATTTAAACTATAAACCAATTGCCTACACACAAAAGTTTTGTTTTCAAGTTTAGAAGTGTAACATAAATCTATACAGTTTAGTGATATGCAATCGGCATATTTTGTGTTGTTTTGTTAAGTCAAACGTTATACACAGTGACTGTATAGTGACTGCTAAGCGTTTTCAATTCGAACAAGTTATAATTGTAACGTTAGTTTAGATTTAAAGACAAATTAAACGTTTGTAACGGGAAAAATAGCGAATTTCTCATAAATAATTTTGTGCCGTATTACGTTTGAAACGTTTGAAACGAAACGTTACGTCAACACGAGTAGGCATATAAGGATTGTTCAAGACTTCTCCGACCGTGGGGTGGTGGTGGGGGGGGGGATTCAAAAACCACAGAAACGCGTACTTAACAATAGGTCGGATGACGACGAGTTTTCCTTCTCCCCTCTTCCCTCCCGCGCCACCCCGAGTGACACGGGTCAATGATATCGTTTTAACACGGAGTTGAGTAACCGTACATAAATAACGCAACTCTGCCGGGACATAATGTCGTCGTAGTTTGAAGTGTGTACGTTTATTATCAACGATGGCGGTGTGTGTGTGTGTGTGTGTGTGTGTGTGTGTGTGTGTTATACGTTATTTTATAACCACGTGTTGTTGCGTGGACTGTACCTAAATCGTCGAACGATTTTTTTTTCTTGTAATGATTAACGACGACGCCGTCGTCGTCGATTGTGTAACAAGTCTCGTCTTTGACGAGAAGGAGAAGAAAAGAAGAACGAAGGAAAAAAAAAAAAACGTAATAATTATAAACAACAACAAGCAACAACGACAATCCGTGTGACTTTCACCGTCGAAGTTGTTGGTCCACCACGAGCGTTGCCAACGGAGGCAGAGGTAGCCAACGGGAACTGCTACACGCGCGAACACACATAACCGTCCTGACACGTAATACCGCCGCCTGTGTTGCGTACGATTTTTTTACGTTTTACGTTTCACGTATCACGTTTTTCTCGACGACGTAGACTTTTACCGCGCCGTCTTCAAAAAAAAAAAAAAAAAAATGATTAACGCGTACGAGTCCGCGTTAAGCGAGACGTTTTATGTCTTATGTGTGAAAATTTTCTTTTCAAATTCAAATTTACATTTTTTCAAAACCGAAACAATGGTTGCCATGGAAACAGACCATAAGGGAGATTTAGGTTTTTTTTTCTGTAACGCTTTTTCGTGACAGTCCCCAATTGGGTATCTGAATTTAGGTAACGCTTTTCGTGGACACTTTTTCGTGACGGTTTTTTATTTTAATGTGCCAAAGTAAAGACATAAAATGTCAAAAAAAAAAAAAACGGACGATCGAAACAGAGACGAACGCGTCGTTGTTCAATAGCGTTCTAGTAACGATAGATTTTTAAATTCATATGCATATCATACGGACAACCGACAAGGGCTTAGGACAATTCAAATGTTACGTGTCGAAATAATTTTTGACTATACGGACCCTATACGATCGATGATTTCAATCGAATCGGCCGGACAAATATACCGTGTTCGGAAATATTTCCCATAATAATACCCTGATGAACATCAACGGAGGGGATGGGTGTTTCGTGTCGTAAGTAATGTTATCATTTTCGCCTGTACGTAACGTTTTACTTGTGGCGCTGACGTGTACAGATTGACTTGGTGATAAAAAAAAACACAAAAAAATCGTAGCCACACGCATTCGCGGGCGTAAAAACGTTCGTAGGCGTCTACGACAGGACGTTTCGCGTGCCGACTTTTTGGCGCGTTTTCCGGCCGACGGTTCTCTCTAAAAATGACGTCCCGTCTCTCGACCCGACGACCGGTTACGTAATTGTCGTCCGCGTAAACACGGTATACACACACGGTCGGATCGAACTGGGCGTTATCGGTCGTTATTAGCTGTTGGTTACCTGGTTACCCGGGCGTTTTGCAATTATCTGAGGCGGAACGGCGACGGTCCGATTACATATGAAATCAACGCGATGATAAACGAAATCTCGCAGTAAATATGTATTCGCGGTAGAACCGTTGGTCGGGCCTAGGATTTAATACGCGACGGCATATTATTTTTTATTATTTTATTTTTTTTTTTTGCAACTCCTGATTACTGCTTTCGTTTGAAATGTCCACGAATTACGTCATGACGGATTAAATGGTGATTGTTTCGTTTTGCACACTTTCACGCACGTTTTTTTATGCGTGTCATCGCGTATTTCATGCGACAAACGTCTAAAAGGTGCGTGCAAAAGGTAAAACGATATCATGCTGATAATTTCAATTCTGCACGACCAGTACTGTTGTGTTCGGACGAAACAAACGGCGAAGTCTATGAAAAATGCGATGGCTTTATTCGAAAACAGGAATATAAAAAAAACGATTTAGCTTATGGAAAAAGTAATTTTAGCTTTTATCACTCGTTCTTTTCTAAGACTAGAAATCGCGTCACTTTCACTTGATTGACTAACTTTTCCAAAATAAAGGAAAAACTGCTGAAGAGGTCAGCAAACATTTTGCAAAACGTTTTAGAAACAAATCGAGGACTACAATCTACGTTCATAAAACGTGATACTTTAAATGGAAGTGATCTGGATGAAGATTTTCATCCCAATCTAACTCCTAGGAAAATCCCAAAATTTAAAAACGCAAAAATTACGTCATGTTATGTTGAACGTAGTTTCAGCAAGTATAAAAACATACTATGGTCTAACAGATCTTTTATTTTTGAAAATTTTAAACATCACATTAATAGTTTATAATATTTTTGTCATATTTTTTCACATTTCTTTATTGCATATTTTTATTAAATCAAATGCATGTTTTACCATTTTTTATTGCATATAAATCCTAGCCCTAATCATTAGAAATAGGCAATTTAAATTTAAAACTTTCATGACATACTTGCTCAGATCGTTTGTTCGATTTATTAATTAATAAATAATTGGATTTTCAGTCGCGTTTCGGGACATTCTCGTCATTTCACAATAAAAAAAAACAAATTGTTCAAATATGTCAATGAACTCAGAAAACGAATTTGTCAACAGTTTTTGTAAGGTTACGGTGGCGTACCGCAAATCGCGTATAAGTCACGACCCAACTGTTGAATATAATTACAATACTATTAGTACAATATCACGTAAAGCCACAAAGTAACGTTAGAATTCAATACCGTGTACATTTGACCCGTCTAAACAGTTCGTCTGAATGTTGTTAGACATTACGTTTTATTACTCGCTTAGATCTCCGCCGTAATGCATTTTCGTGTTAGAATAATAGTACTAATATTAAATCGCCTTGGGCATTGTGTGAGTTGAAAAAACAATTTTTCGGAACGATTATCTTAGAACGTTTACCTCCGGAAAACAACACGGGAACAAACGAATTCGCTCGATTAAAATTTGTTCTTAGAAAATTTTTTCGTTCATTTTAAATATTACACGACACAAGTACACATAATATTTCAGCACACTAAAATGAAGCGACGAATTATTAACTTCGGCGGACTTAAACGATGACGCCACCCAGCGACAGAACTGTTTAGTTAATTAACCATTCAAATACTCTATAGTCGGCACTTACATTATACACACAACACACACGCGCGTAACACGCCAATACGCCGCCACATTTGCGATATAACATTTCAATCATAATCGCGCGGTACATTTAACTCAATTATAAATACTCGCGAGTTGATTTGACTTATTCACGTCATAAGTATATCGCGAATCGTCCGAACGCGTCCGTAATTATTTAATCAAGTGTCGTACGTGCAATCCGGTCATGGAAAATCTATACGTACCTAACCAGCGAGCAGAGACCTTAAAAACCTTCAAATTATGTAATCCATATAATCCAATATATTTCCCCGTATGGACGACGGCACCAGACCGCGGTATTATTTGTTCACAAACAATCCGACAGACTGTTGTTATATCCATTCGGTGCGACAAGTTTTTTCGTCGCCTAAAATAGATACACCATAAATATTATAATAATACACAGTTGCGCAAGACACATAAATATTATTTTCGCGCCATAAAATTTCAAAATATTATCACGAAAACAAAAGCAATTATCATAATACATTTGACAAATAATTAACCTTTGGTTAAGTCATACACACACACACACACACATACGTATATATATATATACCATAATAGTGTATACACTACTATTGCTTATATTGTGTTTGTAACTGTGAAATCATTTGACCTTATCAATACTCTAAAATATAATCATTAAACATTCTATTCATCAGTTATTAAAAATTATTATCATTCTTTCTTTTACAAACTGGTTATTGTGTTACTGTTGTAACATGGTATCACAACATTTTTAGTTTAAACAAAATCACGTGGCCATCTTCATCTGGTTTCTGTTTTCGTAACTTATCCTATAAAAAGTACTTATATTTAATAAAAACACTAGTTATTAAACAAAGAGGAAAACTACAATTTGCATTACTTTTTATTGTTTCAGTTAAGGAGGAATGTCACGGACCTACATTTGGATGATAAATATGACGATTGTTTTTTACTCAGATGGCTCGGAGGTATGACTTTAGTTTGAACACTGTATAAATGATTATACATTTGTAATGAACTTATACGCGTATACTATGTATATATGTATATTATTTACCTTAAAGTTAAAATATTTCAGTAAAATATTTTTTTTTAGTATAAACAAATTCATAAAATAACATTTTCGTTTTCATTGACAGCATTAATATAATAATATACTACACAAGTAACATTTAGTTTCAAAAATACAATAGTACAGCATTATAGTTTATGCCAACTCATACTTTTTATCATTTTCGTTGAATATTTGATAATTTAGAAATATCGTGTTTATAACATTATAAATACTATATATGTACAATGCACGTATTTTATCCGCTACATATAATTTTTTATCCGTGCATTTTAAAAACAATTTGTTTTTCGTGTATTTTTATGTATATATTTCGTATTTTAAAGCTCGAAACTTCGATCCAAAAGGAGCAGAAGACATGTTGAGAACGGTATGTGATATGTATATATTTTAAAATCTAAAAATTATATTTAGAAACATGTATATGTGTATGTTTTAAATTTTCCTGATTGATTAACTTCCCTCTCCTCTATATTTCTTCGAGTGTGTTTTTCCAAAATCCGTTTTGAAAAGAAAAAAACGTATTCGTCCTGTTGGAAATCAATCTGACACACGAAAACACTTCATAATACTTTTATATCACTATTTTATGCACTTAACTGTTTTATTGATGTGCATCATTACAACCGCATGTTTTTTACACGTTTTTTACCATTACTTTTTGTCTACTAGTCGTTAGTTTTTAATTTGAAATTGGAAAAAATTATAGTACATTTCATTTCTAGACTTCTTGTATAAGCATTGAAAAATATTCTGAAATAAGAAATTTGTTTGCTATAATGAATAATATCATAAATGACGATGAATACCCCGTGCGATTTGTTCACACAGTCAATGAAATGGCGGGAAGAGTGGTCAATCAACAAGGACGACGGCTGGAAAGCACCCCAAGTACTGGTCGACTACATGCCGAGTGGCATCTGTGGCTACGACAGAGAGGGATCGCCGGTGGTCGTGCTCCCGTTCGCCGGGTTCGACATATGCGGCCTGCTCAAGTCGGCCCCTCCAAAAGATTTGATCAGGTTCTTGGCGCAAAAACTCGACTCGTACTTGGAAATAGCCAGACAATCGTCGTTGAAACACGGTCCAAAGGCATCGCAAATGTGCTGTATTGTCGATCTGACAGACTTCAACATGAGGCAGTTTACATGGAGACCGGGTAATTATTGGTCGGGACGAAACGATCGTTAATCACGCCGAAGCTGAATCAATACAATTCCACGTTTGTTCTTCACGCAGAAACCCAATGCATAGTTTTTCTCCCCCGTGAACTACGGAATTCCATTTTGTATTTTCGCTTGTTTCATTGCAGTTTTGCATAATCGTATCGTACATTTGGCCGACTTATGTCTCAGACTATTTTACGTTTCGGCTATTGATTGAAGTTAGTCGATTTTCAAACAAAAACATGTTCTCATTGACGTTGAATGATATTCGTTAAAGACGGCCAAGGTCTTTTTGTTATATCTGTAATCAATTAATAATATTCCCCCCCCCCTATCCCGCCAGACACAAAAGACAAAAATTAGTCAGTTAGAGCGATTATTATTATAAAAAACAATGTGTTAACGCATAAGATTATCAAAGATAATTGTATTGTATGCATTTCATTGACCCTCGTCGAAATCAACCAATTACGCATTGTCAAGTTTATAAATCATTTTGCATGCCGCTAAAATAACACTATCAGTTTAATTACAAAAATCGTCAAGCCTTGAAAAGAATTATACGTTAACATTGTGATACTTGTTAAATAGGCATAACATTGCATAAATTATTCAAATCGAAATTTTTGTTTGCGAACGTCGAAACGATAGTGTGCGAAATCCGTTAGGTTTTTTTTACAACTTTTCGAAAAACATGTACGTCGTTGCAACATTATTTCGAACAATACGGTACACGTGCTAGTTGTGCCTCCTCCTAAATTTCAGGAACTTTTCATAAAGAGTTGGAGAGGTTTTAACAATATTTAAGGTCCAATTCTGAAGTAAGTAATAACTAAACGATTCTTTTACTCAATGTCTCGGCCCCCCCCCCCGAAAAAAAAAATGATTAAATAAACCTTTGCCGACTAGTATGTTTAACGTTGCCGATCGTTTTCATAACAATGACACTGACGGTTTTTTGATCCAGCGGCCGAGATGACGATAAACTTGTTGCAAATGTACGAGGCCAATTATCCAGAGATATTGAAAGCGTGTTACGCCATCAACGGTACGTGAAACTGGCATTGTACATTTCCTTTTGTGTTATCGCGCGTTGCACGTGGCGCATAATTGCACTGAATACGCAGTTACGCGCAATCGTGATGTTCTTGTACGGTCGTTTGTGACAAACGCGTGCGTTTTCAGCTCCGAAAGTGTTCGCTTTCGCGTTCAACGTGCTGAAAAACATCCTCACCGGCAACACGATGAACAAGTTCATCATCTACAAGGCGGACTCGGCCAAGTGGAAACCCGTGTTGGCGAACGTCATCGATCCAGACCAGTATCCCGAATTTCTGGGCGGTGAACAAAAGGATCCGGATGGCGACCCACGATACGTGACCAAGGTGAATAGCGCTCGCTAGCTGCAACCCGCGATTGAACAAAACGCCAGCGGAAATATACACGTATAATAGAATCGAATGGAAATCGCGAAAACGTTGTCGTTGTTGTTTATAAACGCCGTTCGAACGGATTCAATGCGTTTTTTTCTTCTGTATATATATTTTATACGGAAAAAATTGCGTTCGTCTCGTCTTTGCCGTAAGACGTTTCAAGGATTGCATTTTCCAAAATGATTATCCGATTTTTATCCGCTTGCTTGTGCGGTGAACGAAAAATCGTTTCTATCGCCTTTCATGACTGTATATAGACGACATGTCTATCACGTCTTAACTGATTCTTTTGTGTTTGTCTCGACCATTATCGATCACTTCTATTGCCACTGACATCTATCGGTTTTGCAATTAGATACCTAGATAAGGCGCGTGACCTGCCGTATCATTTCACGGGAACGATCACCTTGTTCTTGATCTACCGCTGTTGACATTCACAGTGCAAGGCGGCGTTAATTTAATTTGTAAAAAACTAACAAGTGTACAATTACCTATGATTTCGGTAGCCTATATCGCAGTTTAAAATTCAATATATATTAATCTATGCCAGACCATTAGCGCGAACACAGAAAGATGTTCAACTACCGCGTACGTCACTCATAATAACTCATAATAACTCATAAGCATGGCCGGGGACTGACCTACAAACAGAATAAACATCGATTACGGTCCGTAATGAATTCGACCCGTAAAACGGCTGATGTTTTTTAAAAACATATGTTTTACGATCGCTCGTCCGACGGTCGGCGATTTATCAATTGTCGGCCTGCGTACACCATTAAGTAGTAGCTGTTCAATAAATTTTAATGACCTTTTTCATCATACGTGTAATTGGGTCCGTCCGATTCGTTTGCTAAGTGTTTATTCCGGCTCCGCTCGTGACGAATGCAAACGAATGTCTGTTGTACGGTTATTGTTATTTTTTTTTTTTTTTAACTCGATATGCGTCTGAAAATTTTCCAAATGATTGTTGTTTTCAATCTGGGTTTACCATCATACTATTGCGCTTCTCATACGCGCGCTTTACTGTGATTTCAACTGAAAAATTGCCTGCCTCTATTGAGTGTAGACCTGTTAACTTTTAAACGTACGTCTAATAAACGGTCGTTTTCAATTTGCTCAAGTATCAGATCTCTATAAAGTCTTTTACGAACATTTAAACGTTGCTCTAACCAGTCTGACTTCAAACGTCAACGATTTTTGTTTTGTCTTCATATATTGTGTTCATTTATATGATCATATACGTATCGACAACTATGAACATATTTCATCATTTATTATTATTAATTAATTTTTTATAAACGCGACTTAATGTTGTATTGTTGCAGATAAATCAAGGAGGAAAGATACCGAAGGAACTGTACTTGAAGAACGATAAAAAATTGACACGTTCGGACGACATGACATTAGTAAACATTAAGAAAGGCGATAAACTATATCTGAAATATACAGTTACTGTTCCACAAAGTTTTCTGAGGTAATTACGAAAAATAAAACTATACTGATGTAATTATTTTGATCTATACCGCAGTTATCTCTGATTTCGTTAACTCCATAAAAATAGTATAAATCGTAAACATTAAACTTAAATGATACATTTCTCACGGGAAATATTTTTTGCTTTTGAAATTCAAAATTCAAACAGAATGTCATAACGACTTCTGTTCACTCGCAAACGTTCCACGCGATTTAGGCGTTGATCGACGACGTGATTTCATATTGTAAATACAATCATGATGACTATGTGTTTCGTTATATTGTAGCGCATTGAAAAAAGATTGAAGCAGACATTATTTGATTTATTAGCTGATAGCACAATCACATTTCGTAATCCTCACACCCGCGCTCCAACAGAAGTGTATCGTTAATTCTTTAAAATCGACAATACATCACGATGCGACGTTGCAACAATTTCGCGCTTCCGCGGATCAGCGTACACGCACGCGCGTATATTGCGACGTAATTTACGCGTGTGCTGACGCGGCGGTTCGTTATTTCTAGATGGCAGTTCAAGACGGAAGGGCACGACATCAAATTCGGTATACTGGCTACGGACCCGGAAAACATCCAGACGGTGGTGTTGCCGGTGAAGAAGGTGGCGTGTCACGAGTTCGAAGAGATCGGCGTCATCAAGTGCAGATACCCCGGCGAATGTAATTATGTTCCGAACGCGACGCGCGCCGAATTGACCGCCGAATACGAATTTTCTCGTCCACACAGATACGGTGATATTCGACAACAGCTACAGTTTCATACGCGGCAAGAAGCTGGCGTACAACATACGCGTCGCGCTGCCCGTCAAAGAAGAGACCATCGACACCATCGACCGGATGGTCGACGTGGAAGAATGATTGGGGACGACGACGACTGGCACTTGTTTAACGGAAACCCCCTAATCCACACAACCCCCCTCCCCCCACCCCAACCACCACCGCCACGTCTGTACGCGACATTCGAACAATACGTGTAAATAATAAACACGAAGACCACAGGGGAAAAACGTGTTAACTCGAATTCGTTCAATCTTTTCAGGAGAGCAATTTTTGTGTTTATAGTCTATATCGTTATTGTCGATCAGAAAATGACTATCCTTGAATTTTCAAATTCCCTGGTAGACAGATGGATTCATACAAATTACCAGGTTACGAAAATCGTTTGTTAGAACATTACATTTAGTTAGTATATACATTTCGTAAAAAATCCTAGTTAACACGTTTTTCTCCTGTGGTCTTTATACGTGTAATATGACTATGCGTCGTCGATTTGACCGTTTCGTGATTGGAATTCTCTGGTTTGGACATTTCACGCAGAAGTACTCGGATTCGTTTTTGTTTGACGAAGATTCGTCGTTCGTTTTCCACGTTCGAATTCAATTGGTATTTTCTTACATTTTTTTTTTTTTTTTAATATCAGTACCGGCACGTGTTTCTTTTTCTAACGTTTCGACGTTAACTTTTGTACACGGAGAATTTCTAAAACCTCCAAACACATGACACACGTTTAATTGCCAATCCAATGAGGTCCTTATATATCTTGATGAAACAATCGCGTTGTTAATTTATTAAGAAAACATCTACTTATTGTTTTTGTATTTTTATTGTTTACTTCATACCGACACGGGTTTTATATCAAGAAAGTTCTATGAGATTGGAAATGTATGAACAACTAAAATATGTATATGCGTATGTGCCAAAAAATTTATACGTTTTAATATGAATTTTCAATCGATTTTGCATTAAATTTAATTGTGTTTGTACATTGGAAATCGGTTTTTATTGAATTTAATCGATTTCATTTGGATGAGTGATTCCACCACGCACGAAATAGAGTAAAAAACTAAATTCCCGAAATCCAGTATCTCGTCGGAATATCTCTGCGTTTGGTGTCGGTGACAACACATGGCACGGTCAGTCGTGTAATTCGCGTTAGGAACATAACAGTATACGTATAAGGATTTATTTCACACCTTTTTGTTTTTTTGTTTTAACGTTAACTTTTAGCCAAGTCAAGTTATTCTGTTTAAAAATATAATATACTATAATTATACTTATTGTAAAAAAAAAAAAAAATTATAATCGTTAATGTTGTACAATAATAAATAACTGATAACTGCAAGATACGTATATTAATATAAAACACGATCAATTCTTCGACGGGTCAACTAGTCCAGTGGTTTCATACTTATCCAAATTCCGTTTTTCGGCATTATCGTTCCTCCTCCCATGTTTTGCAACTGAATCGGATGTTTAGTCTTCTCGCACGGCGAAACCTCAAATTTCGAAATGATTTCTGACAGAGCTAATTTCATTTCCATTTCAGCGAACCGTCTTGCTGCGTTTTATAATAAAATCACGATTTGAATGAATTCACGAACACAACAAAAGTGACAAACGTTGTACAGTACGGGTACTTGCCTATACACATACGAGGCCCATCGCCGAATGACAATTCCGTACCGCTCGGCCGTTTTGCTTTTTCTTCCGGCGAGAATCTTTCTGGGTCGAACACGTCCGGATCAGGATAGTATTTGGCGTCGTGATGAATACTGTAGGTTGGTATTATTATTTTTTGTCCTTTTTTAATAACTAACGACTCGTCCGGGACCTGGTAATCTTGCGTCGCTTGTCGGAATAACACGACGTTTCCGGTGCACTTACGCAATGTTTCTGAAACATTGTTTTAAACACAATAAGCGATGTCGAAAACATTAAGCGTCGTATTCGATTATTTTCCGCCGGCTATTGGCACGTGTAAACGTTCGACGTCAACGAACGCAATCGAATACACAATTATGGACCGATTCACAATTAACACGCCGAAATTACGGACATTATTGAAAAGGGACTCATTGCAAAGAGGACACGCGCGGAACTTTCGTTCGAATGACTTCTCCGCGTACTCGGGATCCGATTCAATACACTATTATTTTGCACAAAAGGATTACGCGTATAATCGGAATACCTGCAATCACCATATCGGCGTAATAGAGGTTCGTCAGATAATCGTTGTTGAACTTCCCGTCGTGTTTTTCTTTCGTCGCCGATATATGTCTACGCAATTTGTCTTGGACGCGTGTATTTATTGCCAGTTCGTGCAGACAAAAGGCCAATGTCGTCGACACCGGGTCGGATCCGCCGATGAACAAAATCATCGCGTTCGCAATGATATCCGTTTCGGTAAATCTCTCTGCGAAAACAAACGCGATGAACGCGACCGAACAGAACAAAACCTAAAAGCAATTGTAATCACGTCACGACGAAATCGGTCGCCTTACCTTCGGGAGTCAAGTCTTCGTTGAACACCAGTTCCTTTCTCGCGTGCATCAACGTTTGCGCCACGTCGTTTCTATCCACGTTATTCGTTTCGCGGTACTTGATGACTTCGCCGAATGCCGATTTGTAAAAGTCGGTCGTCTCCGACGGAAACTGTTTCAATTTAATCAACTGCGAAATCTTTGGCGATATCATTCCCAATACGTGCGCAACGAACATCCTGACGGACGGCTGGAACAACGTTCTGCCGTACCTGCGAAAGTCCGAATCGTCGTCTTTGATGCTGTCCAGTTTCAGGCCGAACGCACACGTGCCGATGACGTCCGTGGAAAATTTGGCCATCACTTCGTTCACGTTGATCTGTCTGGTGGTTTTGAGTTTTTCGTGCAGATAGTCTTTCAGCTGTTCACTGCAGTCGTAGATCTGGCCGTGCATCAGCTTGAGTTTGCCGGACGTGAACCCCGGGCTCAACTTCTGTCGCATTGTCCTCCATCTGTGGCCGTTGAGAAAAAAAATACTGTTGCCCAACAGATTCGCCGACGGGTCCAAATAGAACCCGTGGTCGGTGAAACTGGCGAAGTCCTTGATGAGTACGTTGTTGATCAGCTCTGGGTCCCGGACCATCAGGAACGGCGTCTTTAGCTGATAGAAGCCGCAGAATTTCCTGTCCGGAAACTGTCTGTAGATCGCGTCGTACGTGTCCTTCAAATGTGCCACGCCGAAATCCGATTTGATCGTGTTGCCGAACAACGGCCACGGGCGCGGATGGGGCACGTTCAGTTTCCGCCATTCGCCGTGCGTGGACGTCGAGAAATAGTAAACGGCCGCGACGATCAGTCCCGTGATGATCGCGGTAAAAGGATCGAACAACTGATCGATCGAATACATGGTGAAGTACATACAGACGTACGCGCGATCGCAGGGCTCGCGGACAACTCACGTCTGTACGCCGAGCGGGAGAGGCGGTCTGGTTTCGCGTATCGTACGCGAAATGCGCGTTTGGCAATCGCGTAATCGTCCGTTTTTGTTCGTTAACGTATTGCGTGTCCTTGGGGACGTTGGAGGGGAGCTTCCGAACGTACGTCGACTGGTGTTCGGAATCGGACCAGAATTGTTTTGACGATTATTTTATTCGTGTTTTCAGTGGTAACGTTATTCAAGGTCGGCAAGTTTATGCGAAGTTTCACGTTAAATCTAGAATCCTAACCTAACCGATATCGTCCGGCCGGGTTACGAGTTCAGGTCGGTTGAAACATTCGACGCGACCGAATCGACCGAATCGACCATCACCGGTGTGACGAATACGCCGGTCGTCGGCGATTCACGCGGATTCGGAATTCGAACGTTCGCAATGCCGACCGACGCCGCGACGTTAAGATGACGCCGTCGTCACGTGGACAAATCGAAGTACCGTTCACGAAAGTTGACGACACCGGACGAACACCGTCCGCCGCGACGGTCCAGAAAAAAAACTTTTTCTCGCTGAACTAGCCGAATCGCCTCGGCTTGGCGCGCGAACGGTCGAAATCGCGTTACCGATACGGCAACAATTTAACGGTTAGGTGACTCGGGCGGAATTTTTTTTGTTACCGTGGCACCGCCCCGGCAGAACGGTGCCGACAAGCCGCCTCTGGCCGAGGACACCGCGAACACGTGGCGGACGACCGAGTACCCTTTCCGTTTTTTAAAGAGAACGCCTGGGAGACGGCATTCGCTTTTGCACAGTCGCCGTGATTAATACGCCAGCGGGTGCCGATTATGGCCCGTGGCCGTTTCCCGTTGTTTGTCAGTCCGCGAACGCGACTGCCGGCCCACGCTCGTATCTCGCGTTGCTCTCCGGATTTAACGCACACGCCGCGTTGCCGTCAGCTGTTACCGTTGTTACCGTTGTTACCTCACGCGACAATTCCGCAAGCCTTCGGAGGTACGCCTCGCGGACCACCGTTGTCTCGCCGAGTCGACCGCCGTCCGCGGACGCGTACCCACCACGACGCGGATAAGATCACGAACGGAAGACGGTCGCGCCCGTAGTGTTGATGGGGGTTTGTTTTACTCGGGGGCAAAAACTTTCCTGGACGG
This sequence comes from Schlechtendalia chinensis, assembly GCA_019022885.1. Classification (NCBI taxonomy): domain Eukaryota; kingdom Metazoa; phylum Arthropoda; class Insecta; order Hemiptera; family Aphididae; genus Schlechtendalia; species Schlechtendalia chinensis. The sequence continues at coordinate 8,166,207 of CM032341.1, forward strand.
AAGCGCTCAACGTCGGTCTCGAATTATTCGCGTATTCCGTACGCACGGTCTGAGCTATTGTTGTTATTTACGATGACGTACACAGAAAAAAGTTTTGGGGGTGATTTTGAAAATCATTAATTGAAAGTCAGAACTTTTTATTTCAACAAGTATACGAATTTTTATATTGCTTTAGCCAGTGGTCCGCAAACATAATGTAGTATTAAACCTGTCTAATAATATAACACAATCTGTATAATATAATATTAAAATTGAATAAGTAAATAGCCAAACATTTTGGGGGGTGTTTGAACACCCAAAACACCCCCCTGTGTACGTCCCTGATGACGATGGACGACCAGTCGCGTGAAACGAGCGGGACGACCGTCTCGATTCCAATATACATACATATACACACACATGGGCGCCCATTGGGGGGGTCAAGAAAAATATGTATAATTGCTAAAATTGGTATTTTCACATTGCCGTTGTAAAGGTCGACGTTTTATTTTTTTAACATAAATAAAAATATTTTAAGTGATTTTATATATATTAATAAGCATTATTAATATGTTTGTTTATTGAACAAATTTCCCTTCTGTGATGATAATACAACAGTTAAATATAAATGGTTTAATTCGGTATGATTATTGGAAATTAAAATCAATATCATGCATTGATGAAATAACATAAGACTACATTAAATTATTGAACCTAACCTTTTTTTTTTTGCTTATCAAAATCAATAAATTATTTTGTCCCCCCCCCCCCTAAATATTATCCTATGGGCGCCCATGTACACACATACATTCTAATTTAATCTGATAGACCCCCCCCCCCATAAGGTTCGGGGGAAACTCCAGCGATGAGCGCGCGTTTCCGAAACGCTTTGTCGGTGTCGTCGAGTTCAAAAATATTTGTCCGGTACAGTGTTCGTCCGTCACATAAACGTGAACGCGCCACTGTCACGGTCACGGTCTTTCCGGTCGATGATTACCGGACGAGGAGCGTGGGCCGCGGCGACGGAAGTCGACCCACCAGTCGCACCATTCGATTGTTCGTACTAGGTTTTTGTGTTTGTCCATCAATTTCGTGAAACACGATGTACCACGGTCGTCGATCGTACGAACACGTTATTTATTCGTTGATCGTATGATCGTATGATCGCGATCACAACGTGTCGAGATTTCGTCGTGTAAAACGTCGTGCGTAGCCGTTTGACGTTTTCTTTGAATAAAAACTACACCGATTTTTTTGGTCTTCCCCGGGGACGCTTATTATATATACATATTAATAACGGGGTTTTTTTTTTAGGGGGTTACAACGAATATCCACATGAACTTACAACAAGTTTCACCGATTGTAACCAAACTATACCACAAACGTTTTCCTGATCCTTTACATTTTTTAGCTTTTCCGTCGGATTTTCACTGCAATTTATATTTTCTTCTTTTCTTTTCCTTAGTTTTATTTCGTATTTTGCTATTATTTCATCGTTATTTAATGGTCGAGATAAAAAATATAATTTTTTTTTTTATAATACGTCTCTAACAAATAATAAAAACCAAACCAAACTATACTTACAAGACGCTGGTGACTACTAAAACACTTAAAGCGATAATTACGATAAAAATGATAAGACGACGGAATGTTTCAGACGTTCTCACGCCGAACGTTGGATGTTAACAATAATAATTCATTCGGCATGCTCTTGTCGCCGCCATACATCGACACAAAACGTTTAAGTTACGGCGTGTAAATCCGCTCATGGATTCAATTGATATTTTGACATTTTATGTCTTTACTTTGGCACATTAAAATAAAAAACCGCACGAAAAAGTGTCCACGAAAAGCGTTACCTAAATTAAGATACCCACCTTTGGGGACTGGCACGAAAAAGCGTTACAGAAAAAAAAACCTAAATCTTCCTTATGGTTTGTTTCCATGGCAACCATTGTTTCGGTTTTGAAAAAATTTTAATTTGAATTTGAAAAAAAAATTTTCACACATAAGACATAAAATGTCTCACTTAACGCGGACTCGTATGCGTTGATCATTTTTTTCAATATTATTTCACTCGGAATTTCACAACGGTCAGGACGTGTCGACGTCGCGTTCGCTAAAATCGCCCGTCGAATCTAAACGGATCAAAATTTTCTACTACGACGGTTTCAAACAATCACGAAAAAAAACCCCACTGCACACCCTCGCCACTGTATATTTAGACTGAAAGAAACGACCGGCACGAACCGGAGGGGGCCAGGCCATAATTCGTATGATTTTTTATATTTCGATGCGCTTGAAGTAAACGACGTGTGCACGACGCAACAGCAAAAAACATAATACACACATATCGTCGATTTAAATTAAAAAAAAAAAAAATACATAAAACGAGCCCCAGTGAACAGATCTTTCTAAAACATTGGTAAGTAAATAGTTTGATTTCTTATTGGGTAATTTTTTGTAAATTATTTTCATTCCATAAGATCGGGGCCGTTTGGCATACGGAAGTTAAGAAAATAATACCAATAATAATAATATTCTAATAAACAAATACTTTTTAACAAAAAAAAAAAATGTTGATTTTTATGTCGAACTGCAGTAAAAATTAGTGTACTCGTGTTTGAAACTTATTTCAGTGTAATTAAAAATAAGTGATATTTTTTACAGGCTTACAACAGAATTATAAATAATTAAAAAAATTATGACAATAACAAAATATTTTACACAATTTTTTCTAATTATACGCGTCATCTACACAGTTCATCTACTAAAACATTTTACTCAGTAGTATGAAAAATATCTAGAGAACTATTCATGGTTATAGCATCGATTATGGTTTATATATATATGTAATATTGTACGTACGTACATCCATATGATTTCGTGAAATCATATAGGAACTATAGAAATGTTAGAATCAAAACATCCTTGAACGAACACAATCATAATCAGTACAACTCATCGTGTTCACATAACACGCAATAGTTTGTACTTCAATGTGTAATTATTTATAATCAGTATACAGCTATTGATAGGTACACCAGTATAAGAGACACATAATTAGCTTAAATAATTTATATTATCAAATACGGCTTGTGAGACTGTTAATCTTCAAAAAGCATGTTAATTAAATCAGCTTTCAAACATTCTTCTACTTGAAGTTTGTGCAATGTCCCCCATCTAAGCAATGTGGGTAAGAACTGCAACCGTATTTTTTTGTCCAGTTTAAACGGATTTTGATTGTTATTCTTCCATCTGCAAGTAAAAAATGTACTTATCATTATTATACGTTATATATATATATATATATATATAATATATATTTATACTCTTATTCATTTAGTTGCAAATAAATACACCTAATTCGCTTGCGTACACAATTATTTATAGTGGTGGCATGACAATGACTTATTATCGACGTATATAGTATAAAAATTCCATATTTGTATTATTCTTATAACAGAAATGTATTTGTAATTTTTCTGTACGCTGGGTTTAATGTGTATTGAATTAAACGTATCGACCGTAATTATAAAGTATAAATTGTTGTTTAAGTATCATAGAATAATGTTTGGTGATTAAAACAATTGAAACGCCGACGTACACATAATTACAATTTAGTTTCTACTAGTGTCGATAATTCTTAATTCTGTGTTCTGGCCTAGTAATCGGAGTAAAATCGCGAATCACACGAACACGGTTAAGAATCGATTAATTAAAAAAAACCGTCAGTCAAAATACCATAAGGTTTTAATAATTGTCTCACGCCGTTTGGTAAAACGGATAAAATTCACCGTTCACAACTCACTCTTGTCGATTTCCCACACAGGCGTACACGATATTCGTTTCCGCCAAACTTCCTTCGTTGAGTTCGACGTGCCGTTTGATCACGGGGTCGGCTAGAGAAACGTTAAAAACAAACATTACCGAAACGAACGAACGAACGCGTGCGCTCACGGGTGTACGTTGGTACCTTTGACGCAATCCGAACACCAGCTTTCTCCGTTCTCGTCCGGCGTGCCCGTGAACACGACGAACGTCCGCCTGTTGACCGCGTTCAGATCCGCCATTAGCGCCATGAAATCCTCGTACGTATTCGTATAGTACGAGTGGACCATCGTCTGCACGCGTGACTTCGGCGCCGGTCCCAACGGTCGCTCAACAACGGAAAATTCACTACGCGACGTAAAACTTTAACACCGGACGGACACGTCGGCGTGTTTTCCGGCCTTATCTCCCGTTTCGTACGATAAGACCCGGTACGCGCGTTCCGGCGGCGCGGTTGGTGGTTATCAACGGAAACGATATCGTACGATTACGAGACTTATTTCGCGAATCGTGTGATAATGTTTACGACGTTGTTGTTACTCGTTCGTCTCGGCCGCTGGATACCAGTTTTCTAATTGCATTTTTGCCTACATGTCATTTATTGAACCGTGAGTAATACGCTTTTTTTTTTGTTTTTTACATTATTTTTTGCTCTCTCTCTCTCTATTAAGTGTAATAGTTTCAATCGCTCGATTAGCGGTCCACCGCCGCACAGAAATCTCGTCGTATTATATAATATAATCACTCGCGTCGACCACGGATCGGTCGTCATGTTCGGCGAATAGCCAGTGAACGTACAAGTCTTTCCGTCCGTCATTGTACGCCGTGTCGACAATATTATTTTATTTTAATGTTTATTATTGTTTACAATAGACCACTGTAAAATATATGTCTTTATGTGTTATCGAATACGTAATATATACAAACGTGTTTTGTGCGTACGTGTGTTGAAACCGCACGGAACATAGCTCGGTTCTTGATGTCATCGTTCTCAGTCAGTTCTGGACGCCACACGTTGTACGGCACTAAAGATAACTTAGTGGACCAAGACTTTAATTGGCATTGTTATAATAACTTTAACAACCATCAAAAGGTTCGTCTACACCCGTGATTGAAAATTTTGTAATTTTGTCATGGACGTTTAAAACTTTTATTTAACATAATGTTGTGTTAGTAACGGTTTCTACAGTTCTTAACGAGCTTCGAAACTAGACGCTACGGCCTAATTTTTCTTTATTGCATGTAATGTATGAATTCAGTCTGTTGGTTTTTGTTGAATACTTAGTTTAAAGGTCATGGAAAATTATAGATTTAAAACAATATATTTTACATGTATATAATATAACAAAATCTAAGAACAAACTATCTAATAATTTTAATAATATTTGTAGTGTGGTGAATTTATTTGAATTATATTATTACTTTAGTCCTTTTAACTAATTATTAACTGTTAGATAACCACAAACAATTGAAAAGACTAATAGTTGCAACTTGCCCATCACGATGGTCAATACAAAAGCCTATTTGTATTTAGTTTTAGTTTTGTACTATAATATTTATTTTTATTTTTAATATTTAAATAAGAACAAAAAAAATTAATTATAAATCGTGTGTGGACATTTTAATACGTTACTGAGTTACTTATTATTGATTTAGAAACCAAAATAATACCTGTGGTGTTGGTATTTAAATTAATTGTATAAATTTATGTTAATGGTTTTTTCAAATGTATTGTCATCAGAAGATCCATAATTAATATTCCATTGATTTTTTATTGTCTTTCTTCTGTAGAATTGCCAAAACATGTCGCAGTGCGACGTTACAGAAGCTGGCGTGCCGCTCAACTCGCCTGCTTTTCTCTCTTGGCGTAAACTCCAGTTAAGTAGAGCTAAACTCAAGGCTTCCAGCAAAACATCGGCGCTTTTATCTGGTTTTGCCATGGTACGTATTTTGTTTTAACTGAAACTGAGCAAACGATTGAATTTCAACTGACGAATACATTTTACAGGTGGCAATGGTAGAAATGCAAATCAGTGACGATTCTAAAGTGCCGGAAGAAATGCTTGTGGCATTCGCTGTGTGCACCACTCTATTGGTCGCTGTACACATGTTGGCTTTGATGATAAGTACATGCATTTTACCGAATATCGATGCCGTTTGTAACCTTCATTCGGTAAGTCTTGTCCACGAAGCTCCACACGAACGACTGCATTGGTACATTGAAACTGCGTGGGCATTTTCGACACTTCTTGGTCTCCTATTGTTCCTAGCTGAAATAGCTATACTGTGTTGGGTTAAATTTTACGATATATCCAAATACGCCGCTTGGTCCGCCGTTATTATGTTGATACCGGTTCTTGTGATATTTTTAGCATTTGCGATACATTTTTACCAGTCCATGGTAGCCCATAAATATGAGGTGACAGTGAGTGGCATTAGACAATTAGAGTTATTAAAAGAACAAATCGAAGCTGGCGACTTGGAACGCACAAATGGACTGCTGTTGAATACACCGAACACACAGATTGTTTGACAGTACATCCAGTCGCGGCGATGCCATACATAGCTGTTATTGTGAATAATGGTGCTTTATTATATGCAAAATGTTCAGAAATTCTCATATGATATATGACTCATCATGTTGACAGGCAACGTAGAAATGCCTTGTTCTTTTTTACGATTTTCATATATTTATCACCTATCATATAATTTTATTTTGATAAAGTTTCAATGACTACTCACTACACATTTATACTCTATACTTTAAAATTACTCTTTATGAAGCTCAATAAATATTTCTTAGACTAATTAAAACATTTATTTTCGAAAAGCTTTATTTAGTAAATTATAAATACTTAAATATTAAGCCATCAATACTATTCAAATTAAACACTATTGACTAACAATGTTATTAATAATAATTGCATTTAATTGTTACTAGTTCTTCGAATATTCATTTTATCTTGTTACCTTTTTTTTTTTTTTACTGTTTTCTGTTTACAATAATATATTGACCTTGGATCGAATATGTAACTGAAAACTGAATAATGTTAAAATTATAAAACTTTACAATTATTTTGATGTCCTTAGGTATTTTAAATATTGATAATAAGTTTTGGTATTCGATATGAAAATTTATTTTATACAAATTACAAAAAATAATTTTCTTTTTTATATATTAATTTTAGTTAAGCGTAATAGTATAATAATAGTAAGTACCTAATATAATTTTAATTAGTTTATTACATCATATTTTTAAACCTTATTGATTGTAAATGTATACTTATTTTACGTTTGTTCTAAAAAACAAAATAATCTGTAGCATTTATTTTCAGGCTGCAGTGTTATAATATGTGATCTACCGAGAACAATTATTATTTTGCAGTACATAATTTACCTGCCAAAACATTTTTATGTCTAAAGTATACCTTACTTATATGTCTTTTTAATGTTCACTTTATAATTAATATATTAAAAAAAAAACCCCCTCATAGTTTTATTCAATATAAAGAATACCCTTTTTTTTTCAACCGCAAATGATTAAAAGTCAAATAATTGTCGTAAAATAGTTAGTTGTTTTCGAAATATTTCCCTCTATAAATTTTCCACGATAACTTGTTCAATTAATACATAAAATGTTACGATTGTTGGTAGATCACATACGATACCAGTCTTCTAGTTTTGTTTGACAAACAGTAATTGTTTTATATCATACCCTTTATTATTGTTTGATGTTAGATTCGTTGTTTTTAAACTTCATGTGATTTAATTTTACCGGTAATGTTCGGATGGTACTTTTTGTAGCAACAGCTATACCATACTCGTGTTTTTAATAAAATACATTTTAACGTTAACCAATTATCTCTGTTACGATACGCTTTTATCACTTACGATACGGTACTAACATATTCTGTCGCATTCTTACGGTTTAAAAACGTGTACGTACTTATTGTAGACATATATTATACATTATACCTGCTGTGTGCGCCCTACGTGATGTTAATGTTTTTATTTTTCTCTCTTGCGCGAGAACAGCAAGCGATACCGATAAACCGTCGAACGTTTCGGAATCCGATCCGAACGAATTCATAGAGTTTTTCCGGCCGGTACTCGGACGCGTCCGACTAACGCGTGTTTGTTACGACGCACGATTTGACTACGCGTGTGTGCTTTCCGTAAAGACGCATATGATGTTCTTTATTGCAATCGGTACGGTTCGAACGTCGAAACAATGACGTCGTAGCGTTTCGCAAAACGACAGCAGGGTATAGACCCGGTTAAAATAGTCGGCGGTACGATCAGACGTCCAGTAAAACGAGGTATTTACCACGGGTCGTGCGTGACCACGTTATCGCGAACGTATGGGCTGTCCGTTCGCCCTATCCAACAGATAACGTTAACGATATTATTCGTCCCGGTCCCATTGACCGAACGACTCGTCCGTTATTAATATGTTTTTTTTTTTTTACGTTTACGTAAATATAATTATATCGCGTTCGTCCGTCCGGAACGTGCTCCCGGGCCATTGTCCAGTAGTGGTGTAAAATTGAAATTCGATTGACAAAACTTTTCAGTCCACGTTCGGTGAGATCGCACGGTCCGTGTTTGTCGGGTGAGGGGAAACAATGTCAACGTATATGCGATGTTATCTCGACGTCGTGACGTGGCGGCGTACAACAAAAATAACAGCGCGGTCGTCTGACGACGGAATTCCACGCGAGTCTCGTTCGACCAAAAAAAAAAAAAACCGACAAAAAACTGGTTTTACTTAAAAAAAAAACACGAACGAACGAACAGATCTTTCGATCCCACGACGTCGTACTACGATCCGTCTTCACTGGTTCGCCATAAAAAATCTCTACGATCTTGCGGACCTGATCCCCCCGATGTAAACATTCCGTTTTGTTCTCTGGCATTCCTGTTGTCCGCCGGCGAATCCGTTTTGTGATGGCGGACGCCGCTGGTGGTTTTTGTTTATTGTTTCCGATCGGGGCAGACGGTCTTTTTTCGGCGGTCGTCGCCGTGACGGAAAGGGAACGCGTCGCTCGTCATGACGACCTTAACGCCGGTCGGTGTTTGTTTCGGACGGTTTTCTCCGTGGGGTGTATATTACAACAAGAAAAATAATTTGTCCGTTATCACACGATTGTATCACGGGTGGAGGCGATCGGAAGTGAAAACATTCGGACGGGACCGCTAAATCGTTATTTTTATTTTTACGTCGTCGTTTTCACTGGCCACGTGCGGTTTTCACGTTATCTGCCCGACACGTTACAAGCATATCACGAGACCCGTTACCCCTCGCGCGCGAATAACACGCTTAACGCTTTTTTCTTTTTTACAATTATTCGGCGACGGTCGGCTGTTTTACGGGATGTGTGTGAAAATGAAATTTTGGATCCGCGTGCCGGCGATGATCGTCGCTATTTCGATATAAATTCTAGTTTTTTGTACTCTCGGCGTGTCATGGAGAAACAAAAAAATTAACGTACGGCACCGGAATATTTGTCCGCGGGCGGCCTTGAAAACGGTAACAACCGCTCTGCGAGGGGGTTCGTGGGCTCGATACTCAAAACCGTCACCGGATCGCGTTCAGAACCGCGTTTGCGTCGTTAATAGTATTTCAGGGTTGGATCGCACGCGGTCGTCGGGAACGCGTCGCCGGACCGGTTCGTTTTGGGTCGGGTGAGGGGTTGTTTTTCGGGGGTAAGCGCCTTGCCGGCGGTGTAGTGGAGGGGAGGGGGGAGAAGAGATCTCCCGGTGCGAACGCAGCCTCGGCGGCGGCGGCGACAATAAAGACGTGAACGGCCGCCGAGCGTCGTCGGAATTGAACACGCTGTATTGTACGCGTCGGCGGTCGGGCGGGCGCGCCGTTCGGTCGTCGCCGTTCGGTCGTCGTGCTGCTGTCATTGTTGTCGCCCGGCCGGGGCGGGTGCGCGCGCGCGCCGCGCTCCGCCGTCGTCGACGTGCGTGCGCGCGAGTGTTTTGTCGACGCAACCTTGGCGGCGGCGGCGGCGGCCACCGGGTTTTTGTTTTCCCGACGACGACGACGACGGCGACGGCGGCGGCGGCGACGGCGGTGACGACGGCGACGGCGACGGCGACGACGACGTCGTACAAAAACGGAAAACATTATTTTGTTGATCGGGACCGGGTGCGCATGCGCCGCGACAACAACGCACCGCGACCGGCAGTTGTTCGCTAAACATTGTTTTATACCGTGAACTAAACCCAAGGCCGCTGCAGTTTGAAATCAACCGTTGAAACGTGCGCGCGTCGTCGCCGCGGCCACTCCGTCCGTTCCGTGCAGCCACGAACGCGCGCGACCGTTATTTTACCGCCGTTTTCTCGTACGGTTTTCGCCGCGACCACGACCACGACCGCCGGTACGTGCCGGTCGTCCGGGCCCGCCATCCCCGGGTAACGGAACGGGCCAGCCAAGACGCATAGAGAGATCTTGAGGGGACGGCCGGCGGCCATGGAATGGTACCGGGAACAGACCATCCAGCTGATCGACTTGTTCCGGGCGCGGCCGGCCCTGTGGGACACCAGCTCGGCGCACTACCGGAACAAGCGGACGAAGAACGAGTCGCTGGAACAGATCAGCGCCCGGCTCATGTGCTCCAAGGACGAGATCGCGAAGAAGATATGCACGTTGCGCGTGCAGTTCAGCCGGGAGAACGTGAAGGTGAAACGGGCCCGGGAGAGCGGCTCCGTGTACAACCCCAAGTGGTTCGGCTATCAGCTGCTGTGCTTCCTCAACGACCAGTCGCGGTACACGTCCAACAGCGTCTATTCGCCGTCCGCCGCCGCCGCCGCAGCCGCAGCCGCCGCAGCCGCCGCGCCGAGGCCGTCGGACACCGCGACCACCACCATCACCGCGTCGTCCGCGCAGAACGTGAGTAAACGCAATCGACCGGGCCCGGGTTCCGTAAGCGCGCGGCGACGGGGCCGACCGACGAACGCCCGCGTCGCGGACGCACTATTTTCCGTTACGGGGTACCGTCGCCGCCGCCGCAGCAGCCGCCGCCGCCGCCGCCGCTCGTCGCTCGTCGCTCGTCGGCGCGCCACCGGCAATGTCGTCGCGCGTCGTTGACCTAACCCGCCTGTCGCGCGGCGGCCGTCTTGAGTTCGGTCTTTGGCGAAAAACGTGCGCGTCCGGAACGGGAATCGTGGCCCGCGAACAACCGAAACCGCCGTCACGTAACGACGACGACCGACAGTAGCGAACCCCGTAGTTTTATTTGTTTCTTCAAAAAGGGTTTCCACATAACGGCCGAACGGTTACGTGATTCGACCGGGAAACGGTTTTCAGCGACGCGGCCCCGACGCTTTGGCCGGCTTCGCTAACGCGCCCGAATCGGAATCGTTTTTCATTCCGGACGAACGATATCCACAGGGGCCGAGAGCTGTTGGCTTCGTGCTCCCCGTAATCGTTGTTTGTTTGTAAACGATAGGCTTGTAGCCTCAAGCCCCGCGAATACGTCCGTAATTATTCGATGTTCTCTTTTTTTGGCTTTTGCGTTTCGGACAAAACAATATTGGTATACGTGATAACGGTTGTCAGAAGAAATGTAGCTGTTGTACGGATTGTTTCTGTTGCTATCTAATTGTTTGTTCGATACGTACGTACACACGTCGCACCCGGTTATAATGGCGTTTTCTCTTATTTTCTTCCGCGCCATCGATCTATCGATAAAAATATGACATTCGCACAGTTTTCGCAGGCATTATCGGATAAACAACCGTGCGCGTGTTAACGTTTTCAATATAAAATATGCAATACGTTTGAAACGTTCCCGAACCGAACGAAACAAAAACACGGGTTTAATGACAAACGAATTTATTTACGTCGACCCTGTACATGGGACCTAGTTATTATATACGCTCTTCGCAGCGTCGGTAAAGCTGTTCAAACACTCCGGAGAAATCGTTTTGCGGCGTCGTCTCTGACTGTTCGGTAAACGAGCTGTTTGGATACATCCACCCCGTCTACATCCGAACAGTCGAACGTAACTCGAAACTGAAGTGATCAAACTCTGTATCGTATCGATCAGACTGCGGGAAACATTTGTTATATTTGCGGTATTTATATTCACTACGGACATTAAATTCGGGAACTTTTCAGACATATTGTATACACACACACACACACGTGTGTCACGAATAAAAATAACGCGATACGACGACAAGAACGGCTGTCGTCGGACGAATCATTCGATGTTGTATTTGCCGTTTTATCGTTCGATTTTCATCTTGCCGATTGAAATAAATTATAAGTTTTGATCATAGCGTTGTTTCATGCGGCTAGTTCAATGACCTTGCTGCAAGATAGAGCTGCTAAAAACGTTTTACATTTTACACGATTTTTGGTTTCCCCACTTCTGATTTCAATTAGACGTACTATGTGTTTTCGAAGACGGCGTAATAAGACGTTTTGGTAAAAACAAATGTTAAAAAAATGCTTAAAAGAATTTACGCAATTATCTATTAAATGTACAATTTAACTTTCTACTAGAGTTCGTCGCGCCGAACATTTTGGTTAACGTATTTTAGAAAACGGTCGCGTATAGCCCATACGAATTCTGCTCCTCGAAAAATCCTCGGAACGATTACGATCCGATTAACAAGGTGAAAACGCGTATCATCGGTTAGATCATAGATTCAAACAACGTGTTTAATAATACGATCGTACAATCATGTTATAGACGTTATGTGCTTTGTATGCCCACGGAGTAGAAAAATGTGTACGTATATATAGAACAACAAAAACCGAATGATTTTGTCGGAACGTGAAATGGGCCGCGGCGTGTTTTATTCGTTTACCCTCGCGTTGCTTATGCACGTCTTCCGCGTAGGTCCCAAAATGACGAACCTCGTGTGTCAATAACGAACCTCGTGTGTGACCAAAGCCGCGGACGGGTTTTCACCTTTTTGGGCGGGCGACGTGTACGGAATTCGGCGGGTCGCGATTCACACGGCCGGCGTTCGTTTGTCGCGGTGTGGAATGTTAATGCGCGGTAAAATTTTTATCGATTTAAAAACGTACCCTACGGCGGCGTTGGCCGGCGGGGGCAGCTGTTTAGGACCATCTGCGGGTCATAGTAACCGCCGCGGGTTCGATACGTGCGTATATAATACGCCGAAGAAACCGTCCGCGCTGCGGACCGGAACGCCGGCGCTGTCCGATTGATAACGGGAAAAACGTCCGAACGCGTTCCGGCGGGATGTCGAATGTCACGGCTTCGTTTGCTGCATCGCCGACGATGATTTAAATTAACAAGCCAATTCGTATTCGAACGCACAATAACCTTCGAACGCACAGACTTCGGACACTCGCCGTCCGTTAACGTTTACTTAAAAACCTTTTTTTTTTTTTTTTTTTTAGAATATATACAAACAATATTATGCGAAAATCGTTTTATTATACGTCGAGTACACGTCGTCGTAGTAGTATCGATACTACACTTGTCGACCAAGGCCGTATATAGATTTTTTTCCGTGGTTGGGGCGGGGAGGTCCGTAATATATTTCATGACTTTTCGGCCATACCGAATTTATATTTTAACATTGGGTTTATCGACTACGTATTTGTTCTGCGGTTCATTTGCCGATGGAAACAAATGTCTCCTCGTGTAATATCGACGAAATTTCGGACCCCCGCGGACCGCCCTCAGATACGGCTTTGTTGGCGATGCGTTTTCGTTTTCCGACGTGTCTGGCAAATAATCGGCCGGTCCGCGACGGGGACGACGACGGAGAGACCGACGCGCGATATTTGCAGAATCATCTCTGCGTGTCCGCGCGACCTTCGAGCGTGTGTCGAACCGCCTTGGACTGCTAAATTCGTTTTGCCAACACGTACGTCGTCGTCCCATACGGCATTATTATTATTATGATTGTCCGACGTAACGGCGCCCGTCTTTGCGTTTTCGTGTGTTTCGCGTTCGTTCCGGTCCGGTCACGAATACGTTTTAACGGTTCTGACGTCACGCGCGCCGTGTCTCAAAATTGTGTCGGCGGGGTTCCCTCCCGTACCCCCGTCGCGCGTCCGTCGAAACCCCTAAACGACGTCGATACAATATAAACAATAAAGACCTAATCAACCCCTCACCCGACCTGGAAATCATTTCGACGATATCGTATGCGGAGTCGAATAACGAATTCCGGCCACAACGTGATCGGCGTGTTTGACGGGGACACGTACGAGAGACAACCCTTTCAGACGATCGAACATTTTTCACTATTCTTTTTTTCAATGTTATTTTACGGTTGTCGATTTCGACCTAGCTTAAACTATAGTATTATAATAACACGATATACGTTTTTTGGTCTGAACCGCACGATTGATCATTTTTCTTGCTTTTTTTGCTACAGCAACAGGCTGTTTACAAAACGAACGCCTACGACTGAATCGAAACGAATAGTTTTCTAAAATTTTACATTATTATTATTGTTGTTGTTGATTTATCTGATACAATTTATTCTCAGTTGTACTCATACATACATTGTCGTAATATCACAATAATGTGCTACTTGTATTTTATTCGGAACTATGATCTATAACGAAGAGTGATTAATATTGCTATTCGATTCTTTAGAACTTCTAACGCGTATTTTAATCGACTTTGGTTTTAACGATTTATCGTAAAGTACGTATAAAAAAAAAATATATATATATATTTTGGCTTTGATATTTAAAATTGCAGGTGTGATACATTGTTTTTATTCTTATTATTATTTATTGAGATTTTAATAAAGCAAATTGCTTTGATATAATATTTAATGTGTTGAAAACGTTTAATTAGTCTACCCAATCGTTGCTGCAGCTACACGGAAATATTGCAATTGCAATTGTTGTGAACACACAAAGTTCGTGTTTACCGATTAATTTATTATTATTAAATTTACATTACATTGTCTACTAACATGTTTTTAATGAATCGTTACCACGTGAAACCCCTCGTACCTAATAACCGTAAGTAGGTGTTTAAAAAAAATAAAAAAAATAATGATAGGCGGTAATCTGCTAGTGCAAAATTAAAACAAATGTTTCTTTTTGTCCTGTTTTAAAAACAGGTGCTTGACGAATATCAAACGAAATAATTTTTATAAAACACATGTTTTACAAACACTCAACATATTTTGTTCGAAACACGTTGAAAAATTGTTTTTTATAGATTAAATTTGTCGTTAAAAACAAGAGTAGAACTTATTATAGTCGTGTATTTATATGTTTCATACGTTTGAGAGTATAATTCGACAACAACAAAAAAAAAAAAAAAACACGAAACTTATTACAATAAATTATTCGATAACAATGATACCATACGGCGTATATAGACTTTAATGATGTTGTCAACAGTTACGTACTTGCGTACGTGTTTATATATACATATAATATTTATCCTTCATAACTTTGTGTTTTTATGACGTATAGCCAGTCGGTAACCCAATACATAGACGATTCAGATACAAACCGATGCGTCTGATATGTTGTGTACATAATGTATACACGTATTTCGTGCGATTCGAATTAAGCATTTTACGGGAATATAATGTACTTACGTAGATTGCAATCTAAAACAGCCATTGATTGCAACACAATACATACCGGATTAGGCCGTCTTCGGTTTATGACCGATTCTGTCGTCTAAATTAATTTTTACGTGCAAACAAATAGATTCCCGTCAAATCGTTTTTGTCGAAATTAAAATATTTGTTCGGTTATATAAAAAATCACACGGGTTTGATGAGTCGCAGATTTTGGACTTTATTTTCCATTCTTCTCGCCCCCCCCTCCCCCCGATGACACTGCGGGTCACGAGTAAGGGGAAAAAACGAGAAAAAAAATGTATATGTATATTTACAAACTAATACTTAATTTTGTTTATATTATTACCCATCGTATGTTTATAATATATATATGCCAGTATGTACGGAGGGGACGGTCGAACTTAGAAATTCGAATGTGTATTTTTTCGTGTAAAACGCTTGCTCGCATTAATTTTCGTAATCACGTTTTGGTTAATTTTATCTTATTCAAACTGACAAAGTCGAACATTCGACCGCGCTTTGAAATGAAAAAAAAACCGTATGTTTTGAACAAAAAAATCGCATCGTTCTTCTTAAACTATAGAACGAGAACAAATAATCCGCGTTGACTCTTGCACTCATCACCGTATTGTATGTTGTTGATTTCAGACGACATTGAAATATCACAACGACGCATATAACGTTACAGCGTGAAAAGTGAAAACTTTAATGGATTGTTGAAACGCAATGATTAGGTGGGGCTTCATTTAATCAAAAACGTCGTGTTCTCTCGTCGCGTGTATTCGAAGACACGTTAACGGCACAGTTCAAATTATATAATTCAATGGACCCAATCGTTATTTGCCCGCCGTTCGATTGACGGACTCGAGTTTGTCGGAAATGTATTGTTATCTGTCATAAGTCACGCCGCGTCGTATACCGTTTTGATGGAAAACGATTGTTGTCACGGCTTTCGAAACTAAACCAAACCTTACGTAACGTTGCGTATTCTAATCGTTTCTTATCGATGTTCTTGTGTCGTCTAACAAAAATGTACTAATATATTGAAAACAAACCGTACAAGTTTCACTTTTCGCAAGAATTATTTAAGCGCGTTAACGAAAATAAAAGATACGTCACTTTTTTTTTTTATCATCACGCGAATGCAATTATAACTATATACGTTGTTGATAAATGAACTCGAGCTTCTTGCCAACCGTACGCAAAAAATTGACTTGAACTTTTTCATTGATTTCGTATGAAGTAGACGACCGACGAGGAAATTGTACACGTTGTATTTCGTATATCACGTGTCAAAGTATAATACAACGTGAAAAATATGTGACTATGTCTTTCGAGTTCTCGAATCGGCGGCATTTCAACTTTGTTTTCGGTTTATTGTTTCGTTCTCTATTGCGTTTACTGTATTTTACGTATAATTTAAAAACGAAAATAACTAATTAACAAATAATCATCGTAATCTTAACGTTGTTAGACGACATACGACTAATTTATTGTTTATGATTTTTATGGTAAAATGCACACTGCACACTAAACCGTATAGTATTTTAATTTTCACGTGTACAACGCGGTCGGACAATTAGGTTAGGTTGAACGAAACGTATACTGTCCGTATTCCGCATCGGGTCCTAAAACTCTCGTATTATTCGTCCTACGCCGTTATACTAAAACACGTATCGTTTGGGAAATGTGTTCTCCTCTTCGTCGCCAATTTATTATTCGACAATAAGTGGTCGCACATATTATATTACATATTATCGTGTTTCAATTAATCTGGTCTCAATGGTTTTAAAACAAATTTTGTTTTTATCTTTTTTAAACAAAAAATATGTTGTTGGGTTGATAATGAACAATTGTATTATATTTCAACCGTATATGTTTGTTTATTATTCACGAAACAGTGTTTGTTTGCTGTTCTGCTAGTCTAAAGTCTACGCAACTGCTCTGGTCTACACACGTTCACTGGTTTTTCATTAAACGTGCACATTTGTCCTATAATAAAACTTCGATCGTCATACGTTTTATTTTGATAGGTTCGCAATACCCGAACAGATATTCGTAAATTTGCATACGGTACAGCCGATGTGTGACCTATAATATATTTTTATCCGGTTTGATAAAAAGTGATGTTTATGTTAACGAACGTTTATTAACATTTACTCTATTCATTTCTACGTAGAGTAAATTTTATATATATTTATTTTTTTTTTTTGCTTTTATTTATTATGTTTGTAGATCGTGAATATTCAAATGTTTGTATTGTCACGTCGCGTTTCACCGAGAATGTTCGCGTAACCGCGCGATCGTCGCGATCCCTGCAAACGTTTAACAATTAAGTCTTGCGGCTCGGACTCGTTTGCTCTTCTGAAATAGCGCGACACGATTTCCCACGATTATTTTCCGCAGCACCGCGTGACGCGTCTGCAGTCATTTTTCGAACTACATAAAAATCCAATTTGAACAGCGGGCGAATTCCGTTCGTCTTTCTCAATCATTTTACAAGCGCGTCTCCGCGGGAGCCGTCTATAAAATCGATTACGTTTTTTCCGTTCGCCGTCTCGCCCGTACCGTTCGAAAACAAATATAACCGTCCACGCCGTCGTATTCGATTTTCGGAATTTGAACAATCTCATGATGCACGTTCGTACGCGGTTTATTAAGCTGTTGCAGATAGAACAAATCGATAGAACATCACATTGCGTAATATTCGTCGTTCACAGACGAAAAACAGTGTGTATACGTGTGATATAAATTATTATTCTACACATAAAAATCTAGCGATTAATGCGGTTTAAAGTCGTCGAAGTCGAAAGTTGATGAAGTATGATGAAATACCTATAGCTAATAAAATCTAATGCGTTCAAATACACACACACACACACACTTTTAATGGTATATACGTGTTTGGATTAATTGTATATTTCGTTAACTAATCGTATTTGTAATATAATAATTTTGTTTGTTTGACGTCCGTGCAATATAATATAACTTTTCGTGTAATTAAACGAGATCGTTGACCTATATGTTTTTTTTTTTTAAAAAATATGTAATTATATCGTTCATTGTTGAAATCGTTACCGATTCACCAACATTTAAATGCCAAAAATACAATATATGTATGCTATGTATAAGTAAGTCAAGATGAACATAATACTCAAAAATTAGCATTTATTACAAAAATTTTGTTTATTACCCCGTTATATTACCAGTTATAACTGTTGAAATGAAAACACCATATATTTGTATTTGGAGAAGAGAACATTTCAGAAAGCTTATGTTTTGCTACAGCTAACCTATACGATGACTGATGCGTATTTTATTTTAGATATAAACTAACGCGATGACAGTGTTTTTACCGGTTAACTCTATCGGTTTATGCATAAAGTCATAGTTTTTATAATGGTTACATCTAAGAAAATTAAAAGATATTCGACACAAAAAAAATAAATCGTATTAAAAACACTCTTGAATAAAATTAATTAAAAAATTATTCGGTTCTAACAAAAGTATTCAAATATTCGTACTTACAAATATTTTATATCAATACAAATACACATAAATTACAGATATTTACTAGAAGGAATGTAGAATTCGTTTTTGATTACTATTTACATATATATTATTTGCTTTTTTATTATATAATCTCAAATATCATACGGTTAAATGTCAAAACGTGAAATTCGACTTATAACTGTAAAACACCAAAATATATATACACACGCATATATATATATATATTTATTTATATTACATGTTAAAAGTGTTTACTCACATACGTTGTTGGTACGGTTTATCGTCCGTCTCCGAATTGATTATGTTTATTTTTCCAATGTTGCGTTTTACTGTTTTTAAATGTCGTTATATAAAATACAGCGTACAACACACGACGCGTTCATAATTTATTCGACAATAATATTATGACCTTCGCCGGCCATCGAGTATACCATATTGACCGTAATAATATATTTATATTAAAATAAAATACGAGATACCATAGCCACGCCGAAAAACTATTGAATCGACGAGAGCTGCACGCTTGAACAAACAAAGGCGGGCATTTGTTAATGAAACAAAATTAACTCGAGTAATTCGAGTTGCATTAGTAATGCGGCCCACAGTTAAAACTTGAAATTTTTAACTTCAGTTAACGAATTATTCCACTGGTCAAGTTCGAAATTAAAACGGAAACAAAAATTTAATTTAACTCGGTTATAAAATGCTTAATTTTTATTATTAAAATTACGGGGGTTTTTTTTTTTGTAAAATTATTTCTGTGTTTGTATTTAATCTATTTCCCTTAAACGTTTCACGGGTTGACAAGTGTTCAAAACATAACAATAATAATACGATTACTTATTTTTTCTCTCTAAATAATTTGTCGACAATATCAAAATTCAATTGATATGGTAGATAGCATAACGTGCTACTATCTAATTACTAATCATATAATATAATAATAATACGCAAATTCAGTATTATCACTTCACATTTAGTGAAAAATGATAAGTTAGGATGACATTATCTATTATATAAATTTCTTAGAAGAGCGTTATTATCTAATCTTTTAATTTGTACAATAATCGTAATCGGTTTAAAATGACGTTACGTTTGTTTAAAAAACAAAATCTTTATGTAGTTAGGGTGCTGACTGACTAGTAGATACGTTCATTCGAGCAATTCGTATAATAGGTTGTTTCACACTGATTCTCACCGATTTATATTATATATTCTCAAAACGAAAAATGTTAAGAGAATGGGTTTACTATAAATACGTGTGTGACGTAGACGTAAATAAAAATTTAAAAAAAAAACCTGTTGAATCTGAAATCATTCTTTCAAGAAGTGTTTTCTTGTCGTTCATTGTATTTAATATAAACATTTGTTTTTATTTGTTCGCAATGAATAAATGTAAAAATATGTCCTTGTCGTTGTCATTAAAACGTTCCTACTTGTAAACAGGAATTTAAAACTTAAAATAATTCTAATTCAATGTGTCGACGTTTCGTGATGCGTAGATCGTGAAGTCGACATTTCTTCTTTGCATGTTTCTGAATAGTCGCATACAAGTCGCACGTTCAATAAATATTCAGTAAAACAGTTGAAATTTAGACGAAAAGAGTACGATGACAATTATTGTGAGACAGACCGTTCAATTTCGACTGGACACACGCGCCGTTTAAACCACATTTCCAAAACAACAAGCGAATTGTATTTCAAATGCCAAATGTACTTACGAAAACATCGAGTTTCATCACAATTCGTGTGAACGAACCAACCCTGTTTGGAATATATGCAATACGTTCGTTTACAACAACCAAAAAAACGATTATAACGTGTGGTGGTGATTCGAACAAAAATAAGTAGAAAGTTTGACACGAGATCCTTAAAAACTTTGTGACGGGACCACAGACACATTGCAGAACGTTCTTTAGCTCGCGTCCGCCAGTTCGAAACGCTGGAGCGCACTGGACCGAACCGTTGTCCCGTGTTTTTGGGGGTTTTTTTTTTGTCAATGCCAATTCGAGAAGAAAAAGAAAACCGCGCGGACCGTAACATTGTTATGTTATGTTAACGTTATGATAACGCGCGTACTATACTGTCCGTGCACGCGTCGTCAGTAGGACGTGCCTCGAACGACTTGCGTCTCTGTTGTCTCTCCCCGTCATACGAGCCTTAAAGTAGCTCCGGCACCTCCCGGGGTGATAGCAAGACCCGACGGCCGCGGGGCACTTCCTGCACGTCGGACGCCACGCCATCGGGAGGAGTTTTTTTCTCTCCTGGTCCACCTCCCCCGGCCGGCTAGGAGGTGACGTGTCCCTCGGACGATTCGTCCGGCAGCTGGGGCCGGGACCGGCCGCGGGGTCACTTTGGGCGCCGAGTGCCGGTAACGGAAAACGACGATGTCGCGAAAACCGTAAACTAAACGTGCGAAATCCCGTCAAGTAATCCCGTTCGTTTCGTTTCAGCAATCTGACGCGGAAAACCAGCATTTCCAATGGAGCCACACGTCCGAGGACGGCTTCGCGGAAGCCAACGACACGGCGGTGAGCGGTTACGAAGCGGACAGCGTGCTGGCGTCCATGATGCAAGAGTCCATGGACGACTATCATAACCAGGAGCCGATCGTGGACGTGCAGGAGTCGCAGACGACGCTGTCGTGTCGGAAATATCGCAGCACGACGGCTGGCGGCGACTATTCGGAGGACGACGACGGCGGCGGCTGCGGAGGAGGGAGGAGGAGGAGGAGGAGGAGGAGGAGGAGGTGGTGGTGGGGTAGGAACGTACGGCGGAGGACCGTACGGCCGGAAGACCATGCGAATGTCCAGGCCGGACGAGTTCGGCACGTTCTCGGACTACGTGGCCGAGCGCATGCACAACCTGAGGGCGGACAAGGCTCTTCAGCTGATGGCCCGCCGGGACATCGAACAGGTGTTGTTCAAGTACGAGATGAAGCTGTTGGAACAGAAGAGAGACTCGCAACAGCAGCAGCAGCAGCAGCAGCACGCCGAGGCGGCGACCACGTCCAAGTCGATCTCGCCGTCGCCCGTCAGCGACTCGGAACAACCGTAGCCGAGAAAACGGACACCGTTGCGGCTTTTTAACGTCGTAAGTCCGCGCGTTTGTGTCTGGTTCCCGGAGGAATTTAATTTTTTTTATTGATTGATTTTACGTCGACCGCGTTCCGGAAACGAGTCGTTCGACGTTGTGTATATGTGTTTTATATTTTTTATTTTCCCGTCAACTTATCACGTCGTACACGTGTAATGTGTATATTTTATATGCGTATATGTATAATATTGTTCTTTTTTTTTTTACCATTCGTTTTATCCGCTATTATTATTGTCCGGAAATAATAAAATACTCGGGTAAGACGTACGGGGTGTTTTTTTTTTACTCTCGCCGAAAACACCGTGTCGATCACGTATTTGTCGTCAGTATAATATATTTTCGGATCGCGCGAACGATTACGCGCCGAGATCGTACAACACGGTTTTTTTTTTCCGAACCGTCGTTTAAATAAAATATTTAAAAAAAAAAAAATCCGAAAACGTTCTTTGAACTTTTCAAACGCGTCGCACGTCGGCTACGAGCTATAAACGCTTGTAGGCCACGTGGGGCGCGACTTACCCATCGTTCGCAACAATGTCGACTTGGATGTCGTTCGGAAACGGCAACGAAAACAACATACTCTTATTCTCTACGACTCGACACGAAATCGTACGCGTTTAAACGCGCGCACACACACGTATATTTACTTACTTTTGACGGGAAATAGGTGCCGCGTGTTATCGAAAACCACATACAAAACGGTTGAAAAAGACAGTCGGATATTTTTTTTATCATTATATAATTTTATTTCAATAGCAATAAACAACAATAATATAACAACAATGTTTTCAAACATAACCGATTACAAAAAAAAAAAAAAAAAACCGATTACGTCAATTTTTCAAGCGATATTTTAAATTACTAAATTTAAAACTTGTCTTAAAAAAAAAAATTCATAATATAATATTGTAAAGGGGATATATTCTTTTAACAAAAAGCTCGTCGTCGTATGATTTTTAAATATGCATGGTTTTATTACGATACTTATTATTTTCAGAGATGAAACGTCCAACGGTCGTTGTTATCGTTATTTTTCGTCTATTGCGCGATTATCATTTAAAGGTTTATACGATTTTTTTAACATTGTTATCCTTAGAATTATATTGATTGTCTCAGAAAGCCAATATCATATTATTTGTTTTTTTTTTTCGTTTTTTCTCTCGTAAAACAGTTATTTGTTCGTTTTGTAATTGCTACAATTGTTCACAACGAAATTTCAATAATGTAAAACGCGTCGTAACAATTAAAAAAAAAAAAAAATATATATATATATTTCATAATAACAAGCTCCCCGTAAGCACCCCTAACCTCCCCTCACCACACCTCTTCCCCGCGATTTCGAATACATAGAACAGTGTTTTTTTTTTTGGTTTTTAGTTTTTTTTTTGTTTTTTTTTTTTTTTGTAATTTCGACTATATATAACAATTTTAATTTATATACCTATAAATAGTTTTTCGTCTTAAAATGAACTTCGTTTCAAGTCCATACAAAAATCGTGTGTAAAAAAAAAAAAAAACATTTAGTGCCGTTGCGGTGTATTTCGAAAATATTATTATGATTTTTAACAAGAATTCATAAACAGCCGCGATTTATGATGTCCATAACAATAGTGATAATTTAAATAAATACGAATGACATTTGTGACGATTTAAATAATACGAATAATGATTTGTTAAACGATCGAAATAATATTGGATGTTAATAACGCTGGCAAACGCCGCCGTGCTGGTTTAATTACATACAGTAATAACGATAATAACGAAAAAATTAATTTGATTAAAAATTAATGTTGCTGCTCACGAACGAACTTTTTTTTTCTCTCTCTCTCTCTCTCTCTCGAAAAAAAAAGTGATAACTTTCAGACTATTGAAATACAAATGTAAATTCGGTAACGCAGTGTATAAAATAATGTTCGAAATCAATCATTTACAGTTTTTCGACTTACAAGCTAAACATTTTTGTTTTTTTTTTTTTGTTTTTGTATTTGTTTAAACCACTTTACAGTTTATATTTACATTGATAAAAAAAAAAAAAAAATGACAATTACGTTTTTACATACAAAGAAATTTTCTACGAAAAAACCGTATAGCATAGTATAGTTCAATAGTTTTTTTTTTAAACGATTTTTATTTTAGTTTAGGCTCTCCTAAAGTTTTCTCAAACATTTTGTATAATACATAGACGAATACAAATTTTTTACGCTATACTCTATCGATTAAACTAAATAATATTATGTATATAGGGTACAATACTAAGTTTTTTTTTTCCTTTAACATTTGGTGGTGTTCTACGTGTATGACGTGAATATTAATATTTTTTTGAAAACAATAACAATAATAATAATGATAATAACGAATAAAAATATAACGATACAGTAGTTATGTATGTATGTATGTATGTATGATGCTGAAGTGAACTATTACACAACGTGTGACGTATTATATTATAATATTGATTATTCTGTACAGTGTTCCGACGGGTGTAGCGCTGACACGTGGTCCGCTTCTCGTCTAAATCGCAGCGGCGAGGCTCGTGTGCGCGACGACGACGATTCACGCCGAACAACGCGGCCGACGGAAATCGAAAACCCGGGGGGGGGGGTCGAATGAAACCGGCGGACGTGGCGAAATAATAACAATAATAGAACAAAAAATCGGGCAAAGTAACTCGGTGTGGTCGGAACGTGAGTTTTTACCGTCCGGCACGTGCCGCCCGAGTGCGCGGACGACGCAAAGTGAAATGGAAAAAAACAACCACGTCCGTACGGTAACCGAACGCGGTAACCGAACGCGGACAACTCTAGACGGATCGAAAACTCGGCGCGACGTCGTCGTCCGCACGATCGAGTGACCGGCCCCGTGCGATTTAGATGTACGAATACGGGCCGTCCGTGAGAGCGCTACAAAGCAATAGTCAGGAGTTGTCGTCCTTGGCGCGTCCTCCGTTCCGGCTGGTGGGCTTGTACTCCAGCCCGGGATCGAATTGCATCAGCACGAACACCTGGAGGACGAGGGTTCGTACACGTTTTTGTTCGTAACGTCACTACTACGCGTCGATCCGCGAGAAACGAGACGTGTTGTTCGCGTGTACGGATCCGTTATCCGTGTAAAACCACTCTGTACCGGCGGGCGCGGACCCAGAACTTAACCGGAACAGACTTTATTACTCGTTTCGTCGCATCGAGTAATGAAATGTTTTCCAAAACGTTTTATTGGAAATCGTTTGCGATACACCGAAATAAAACAACAAGGTCCGTCTTCGTGTCTTTATCACGAACGTCGAATCGCGTGGCGGCCGCTGTCGATTTTTAAGGTTCGCGTATCGTTCAATAGTTAATACTTGCAATGTACGTATGCGCTCTGATAAAAAGAGGTATTTATCTCTTTGTTGGTTATCGAAAACGTCGGAACCGAAAAATCCCATGGCTACGACTTCGTTTTAAATCGTACGTTTCCGTAGTATCGTAGATAAGAGTTGGAATTATAAAACGACTACTAACGAAAAATCTTAACAAGAGTCCCCCCCCTTGGATCCGCGCCACCCACGACCGCAGCCTTCGATTTAGAATCGAGACGGATCTCGAGCGCGCGTTGGTCGGCGGCCAGAAATCACGGGCCGCTCGGACGCCGCCGACACGGTGTGCCACAAATAGAACGAGTTCTTCGAGCACGACTGTGCGCATACACATCGTGTCTGTCCTACGCGCGCGCCACTCGGAGCGATCGATTTACACAGTCGTCGCCGAAAGGCCAGCTTGATCTGACCTACCAAACGGAATACAGGCTTTGTCCGGAAATCAATGCAATTAAGTTCGTTTTTCAATGATTTTTCAAAGTATTCCCCTTAGGCATTCACACGCTTTCGCGGGACATTTTTCCACCGTCTTTGGACGGCGTCGTCACAGCGGTTCGAAAACGGGCTACTTTCAGGGCGGTCTTGTACGTCGGGAACAAAAAGATGACTACCGGAGACAGATCCGATAAGACGAGCGCTTCCGCGTGGTGGGCACAGTTATTTTCTGTGGATCACACGAATACCTAACCTCGACGGCCGTCCGGAGCGTGGGTCGTGGTCGGTTTGGCACAGGACTTGACCGCGTAACGTCGTGTGACACTAACAGGAAGTTCACGGAAACGTTGTAAAGCCAACAGTGTCCCCCTGCCCGACGGCGACCGGTCTGAATCGGGGGGAGAAAACGAATTGCATTACTTTCCGGACGAAACTAGTAAAACGACTGGGTCTGTTTCTGATGGCCGTTTGCGCTGTAAATCAAGCGGAACTGTGATTTCCCGTGAACGTTTAATCCGACGACGACGTGGCGTTACCTGGTCCGTGGGCATGAGCGAGAAGTCGTCCGGCGGATTGGTGATGACGTATCGTTTCGACGACGCGTCGCAAGACGAGCTCCTGTCTCTGAATCTGCAACAACGCCGACGCGACCGGATGAGAATAGCGACGTCCCGCCGCGGAACAAAACCCACGCGGGACGGGTGACGACACACGCGTTGTTTTTGTGCGGACGAAACGCGTTTGGCCGGAATACCGCGGACGTCACGTCGAGCGGGGTTAACTCGACACGACGTTTTACTCGGAGATAATAATAATAATAATAATATTGTACGTAGGGCCAAACGCATTCGTCTCGTGATTTGTGTCTAACAACGTCACAAAAGAAAAACGGACACAATCACACGCACTAGTGCAAACACTATCAGGACGGAGGCGTAATTTGGATGTCGAAAATCTGCAAACACCTTGGAAACATTACGGACGCCGCGCTTATCGACGTCCCGTTTTCAGCGTTTCCGGACCGTCGCGAGTAACGTTCCGTTCCGGTTTTGTCGACCTAGCTCGCACAATTATTATTTGAGCGTCTTTCGAACACGAAACGGCCGATCCGTATCGTCAATTCCGTTCCCGACATACGATTGATTGAAAAAACGCGTTGAAACGACCGTCGTTAAAACATCGGATTCACGCGTGGCGCGTACAAAACAGTCGGGTATTCGGACTTAACTTTTGTTCGGATGTAATCGGGTTCCGTGCACGAATACTCGCCTCACGTCCGAAACGTTTTGTTTTTCGCACGGTCATTAAGGTTACGGTTCATTTCGGTCGCGTCGATAAATAATAATAACGAAAACGCCTCGCCGTGAGTTCCATCCAATTTACGCCACCGAGGAGTAAGGGGGCTTATTGAAATTAATAGGGATCCCCGGTCTGAACGGAATGAAGAAAATCGCGGCGTCTGCGTCACACACGAGACATCGTTACGATCGCGTGATACGTGTTGGAGCAGTGGCGGCGCTAGAGGGGGGCAAGGTAGGGCAAGCGAACGAAAATTCAAATTTCAAGTATTTATGTGCATTCGTTTTGATAATACACCACGGAGTACACTACCATTTAATTTGATTATATTTGATCAGAAAACGTTAATAATACAGTATTTTCCGTGTGTTTCAATAATTTATATAACACCCGTACGGACGGGTTTTCACTGAATTCCATGATCTTGCCCCCCCTAGAAAAAATGTCTGGTGCCGCCACTGTGTTGGAGATAAAACGACCGAACGCAAACGGTATTGTGTCGACGTGATAACGCGTTACGATCACGTGATACGCATGTCCCGATCCGATGTGTTCAGACCGCACCGACCCCGACCACGACGACACGCTTGTCATCGTCTCCACGACGGAACGCGAAGACCGTAACGGTTTTGTTATTGTTTTACACACGCGCGCGCGTCGTCGTAAACACTAACTACGCGAGACTAATTACATAACGTACGCGTTACCGGTTTCTTTTTCTCGTTGAAAGCTTTTTTTAAGCCGATCGGTTTTCTAAAAAAAAACCCCCCGCGCTCTCGCTCATCTCTCCGTGCGTAGCGACGTTACGCGAAATTCGAACCGGGGGGACTCGCGGTCGCGAACGAATCGTGCCGAAGGTCGGTCGATAAGTGATAACGCGGGGGAGTCGTGGTCTTTCGCGCGCGCGTGTGTACCGGTAACAACGTTACTCGGCCGAAACCGACGAGCGTCACGTCGGGGTAGAGAAGACAGTCGACGGCGGTCGGGGCCGGTCAGGTACGCGGGACGTTCCTTAAACGTTAATCGCAAACTACGAAAACATGTATATGGTTAGTTGTTCATACCGGTACCTGTATAGACCAATGCACAGCATCCCGTACGACTTGAGCGCGGAGACGAACAGGTCGCCGTACTTGCCGGCCTCGCCGAACTGCGCCAGCGGGCCGTCGTACAGCGAGATCTGGCCGACCCTGCACCGGTCCCTGTTGGCCAGGCTCTCGTCGGTGCTGCGGAAACGAAACGCCACGCGCGTTATAACAACACTCCGGTGAAACGTCCGGTTGGTTTTCGTTTCGTCCGTTAGAAAGCGCCCGGTCGCGTTTGTCCCTCGAATGTCCAAAAAACAACCCGGCGAAGCCCAACAGTTCGTGCGGACGATGGATGCGTTTTCGATTATTACCGTCAGCCCCGCTGCACCCAGTACCGGTCACTGCGATGTATAATACGCGGCCGAAATTTGGGAGGCGATCGGTCGGACCGATTATGGTGTCTTTGGGCCTAGTTGCCGTCACCCGGTCTGTGTACGGGTCGACTGGTCATACGCCATTTAATCCCCACGGGTTTTTTTTTTTTTTCTTATCGTCGGGAGGCATTTTAATTTTTGACAGTACGCGTTGTCGTTTTTCGGTTAGTTTGAAGTTAAATAAATCGAATAATAAATTCGACTGTAGTAGAAATCAATGTTTTTTTTTGCAAAAATAAAAATCGGTAAGATAACCAAAATAATTTTTACTATAATTATTTGGTTATAAATTATTTTAAGTAATAAATAGTAAATGTTCATGTTTTATGTACGTTTATATCATATATATTTAATATAAATTTGACGCGTTTTATCACAACGAATCGTGTACACGTTCCGCTACAGGTATCGTAGGTGACGGTTTTCGTGGTTCGGTAGGTGGATACGTAGTCTTATCGTCTGTACAAATCGGTATAAAACATAGTACGAGTTGTTTGATCGCGCCGTTTCGTTTTCAAACCGTCACGTGCTGTTCGAACCGAAGTGTTAACAACGATTTCCACATAAACATGTTTTAAACCAATTTATACTTATTTTTTTCTCTCCACTTCGCGGAAAAAACATTGAATCATTGAACATGTTTTTGGGTATTGAATGTGCATGTCCGCATTGCAATGTTTTTCCGGCGAAACGGAGAAAAAAGTATGGATTTGTTTAACAGGTTTATGTAGAAATATAATAGGCCCGCTGATTGAGAAATGCATATTTATTCATTAACATCAACAATACTCAATAAAGGTTCAATCTTTTTTTTTGGTGTCGGAAACTTCCACTGACCCCCAAAAACATATCCATGTTAAAAACGTGTTGTAAATCGAAAAAAAGAAAAACCGGTTAGTTAGGTTAGGTTGATAATTTAAACTCACCTATATCCACCGCGGAGACCGGCTCCTTCGGCCAGGATTAGCTCGAGCTCGGGCGTCGCTCCGCCCGTGATCAACGACCGGATAAGCGTCAACGCGTTTTGATTGAAATACGTCTGTGAAATTAACACGCGAAATGTAATCAATATAAAGTATACTATTTTTTTTTTTTTTTAACGAGTCGACAATAATCGGACAGTAGCGATTTCGCAGTCGAATCGAGCGCCGAATAAACGTGACGTTTCGTCTGGCGCGAAAACCGAACGCCGTGAGCACTGGAAACGGCGGACGGTAAAAAAAAATACCGTGCTTCCGTCCGCCTCGATTGAATCGACAAATGATCCACGGCGTGATCGTTAACGCGTGTCCGGTTGGCGACACGACGCCGGAATGATTCTGACGGCGAGTCGCGTGTCCATTACGGTCGACCGGATACTCACCGTGGACATGAGCGAGTCCAAAACGCTGACGGCGAACGCGGTGCCGCACGCGAACGGCTGCGTGAGGTACAGCTCCGTGTCGGGGTCGTCGTCGTCGTCCTGGTCGAGGAACTGCACGTTGCTGTCGTTGACCAGCTCGGTGATCATCGGCACGTTCGCGCCGTACACCGAGCCCCGTCTCTGCAGCACGATCGGGCCGCCGCCGGCGCAGTTCAGGCCGTCCGGGTCGAACTGTTTGGTGGCCGCGGTCTCGTCTGCGCGCGCCGACCGAAAACAACGTCGGGGACGGACGATGAACGCGCGAACGATATCGGACACGTGATAAAAACGGTTAGGTTAGGTTAGCGCGAGTTCCGCGCGCGGAATTTCAAAACGACGAAATTCGCGGTTTTGTCCTACGGTTCAACGTCGGACGTCGGCAAGACGCAATCCGATGGTATCTCGTTGTTCGTAACCGGTACCCGATCGACGTTCGAATCCGTTCGTGTTGTCGCGTGCACCGTAAACCGTGTTACTACGGGTCGAGGTTAGGTTAGGTTAGGTTAGGTTAGCGCGAGTTCCGCGCGCGGAATTTCAAAACGACGAAATTTGCGGTTTTGTCCTACGGTTCAACGTCGGACGTCGGCAAGACGCAATCCGATGGTATCTCGTTGTTTGTAACCGGTACCCGATCGACGTTCGAATCCGTTCGTGTTGTCGCGTGCATCGTAAACCGTGTTACTACGCGTCGAGGTTAGGTTAGGTTAGGTTAGGTTAGCGCGAGTTCCGCGCGGGTAAGTGACGTCACGTTCTCGACGGATGAAAAACAAAAAAACGAACCGTAACCGGTCGCGTTCAAACATGTCTCTTACCTTGCGTGAGCACTCCGATGGTGTCGTCGAAAGTCATCGCTTTGATGTTCAGCGACGCTAAAATGGCCTCTTTGTCGGCCAACGTGGGATCGTCGTTACTGGGTACCTTGGCCGACAGTATCACACACATGTCGCACAGGTTCACGTTGACCGCTCGTAAGTCGGCTCGACTCAGCGGCGATCCCTGAAAACGTCGAACGATTCGTACCGGTATAACCGCCGCGCGGACCCGAACACATTCTCGTCGGCCCGGAAGACGACAGTCACGTTATCGCGCGGGAATTGACTTTGTTCGCAGCGCGCGGCCGGGTTAGTTCGATTGTCTATTCGGACATATATAGTGTCAAGGGCGATTTTTGGAACAACAATTGTTATCGTCGGCACGAACGGTGTGCCGAGTTTGTCGAATTCGTTAATTTTAAAAACAAATGCCAAAAAAAAATGAATTCAATAAGTGTTATTATTACTTGGTAAGTCGATCGATATCATATCTGGGTTGCATATCATTTTTAGCAAATTATATGGGCGGGACACAATATTCGTAACTTTTTTGGTCACAACGGACGTTTCACTCAACTTGTTAAGGTCAGGTCACGAAACGATATTTTGAATAGTACCGGTTCAGGCGATTGTTTACGGCCATAGAAACGGACGAACCGTATGAATACGTGTTATCGCGTTCGTTATTGAAAAACACGGCTGTAACGCGCAACGGTCCTTGATCCTAACTAGTGGTCGTTTTCGGGATATCATAACGCGGAAAGCTGTCCGACAGAGTCCGGCGGAGAAGGTCGCGCGCGTCCGGAAGCTCGCGGCCGCAGAGAGTTATTTTCAGACGAGTGACGGTCGTGTCGTCTTCGGGACGTAAACGTTGGACCGCCGCGTTATTTTCGACACGTACGTTGAGCACGGAGATTTTCGGTAAGTTCTGCAACATCTTCCACTCGCGGCGAATGTAGTCGACCGCGCCCACGATCACCACGTGTTTGAGTTCGTGATAATGGAAGTTGGACGCCCGCAGCGGCATCACCAGGTTCCTAAGCCCGATCAGTGGCGAGTCCGGATCGGCGAACAAGCACACCACGACGTGACCGTTCAACACGGTCATGGCGGCTTGGTTTCTGTCCTGAAAACCGAAACGGCCGTTATGCACACCGCTAACACGCGCTAAGACTTTGGGAAAAAAAAACAAAAAAAACAATAGGTACGCCACGGGAAATAAAATGAAAATCCGTTTTCATACAATTTTATACGACTGTATTCCATGTTTTACTTTCGTGCGAAACATTAACCTGCAGACCGATTAGCGTCGTACGCTGTGGAATGCAATCGTTTAAACTGCGCTGCAGTGAACAACACGCGATTAATCGATCGGGTTTGCGACCGGTGACGACTTCTATCGAGAACGCGCGTGATTAATGTGTTGTTCTGATTCGCAAATGGACTTCTGGCGCTTACAGATTACATATTTATCAAAACGCACGGTTTTACACAAACTATGGGAACATCGAAATATATACGATAAATTAAGCGTTTAAAACGTTTGATTGAAAAAACATTTGATCATTTCAATGTGCTCTGTGACTGTTATACGTTTCGAATAATATCGATCCGTTTATTTCGGATCACTATTATGTTTATGTTTTCGGTATCAAACGTACAGAACAGTATTGGCCTTGGTAACGGGCACTTACTAGGATGCATTCCTCCAGGCTTTTCGCCGAGCTCCAGTGAAACATGCCGGTCGAGTCGTACTTCATTTCAGTCTTTTCGAAATCAAAGTCTTTCGCCTGGTCGTCGGCGATGCCGATTTGAATACCGTTGTTGCTCATGTTAGTCCCGGCCGATCCTCCTCTGGTCGTCGGTCTTCAACGGCACATGAAAATAAACGACACACGACGTTTAATAATTGAGATCGGCTTCGCCGTTTCGCCATCCACTCGACGGACACACGAACGAGATAAGCGAGTTCAACAACATTACGATTTAATTTGCGAAATAATGTATTTTCAGCGATTCGCCACTACGAAAAGTATACGAGAAAAAAATCTATATACATATAGATTCGAAACGTTTATGCGCTGACAAAGTGTAGATTAACACTACTCGCAACGTGGAAAATACGTTAATAATTGGCTATCGTACTCTACGAGATGATTTATTTTTCCAAGAACAAATTATTGCACGAAATTCGATGTGTTTTACAAGATTTGAAATCGATTATCTAAATAATCAAGACGGTCGAACAGAAACGTAATTTTTGCTATTATTTTTGAACGTTTCCGAAAAATTGCACTGCGTGACATACTATTATATTTATATAAAATGTTCTACCAACAGGTGCAGATAATAACGTAAAACGGCGTTTTCTTTAGAAAACACTTAATTCAAATCAAATAGTTCTGATAACTTCGAAAACATCGTTTAAAATACGACAGACGAGATAGATATTATAGTAATATTTAAAAAAAAAAAAAACAAAAAACAAATCGAGCAAGTACATGAAAAACGGTGAGTGTTGTAAGTAAATTGTTTTAGCGGATTAATAATATAAAGCGTTATTGGTATAGGATCAAAATAATACTAATAACAATAAAATAGATATACAGTGACACAAGCAGGACGAGATCGATCGGGAAAATATAGTACATAATAATTAAGTAGTAGTAGAAAGCGTACAATAATTTTTTAACTTCGTATGCGAGTTGGTATCCGGCGTAGCTTCCTTCTTCTTGTTGAACTCTGCAATAGATTCAATAAGATGACCAGGATCAGAAAAACGATATTTACACACCAAAAACAACAAAAACAAAGGTGGAAAAACTCTAGAGAAACGTGTGTAGGTATATATGTCATGTGTGCGTGTGTGTGTGTGTGTGTGTGTGTGTTATATCGGATTCGTGTGAGGAGTTAACGCAATAGAACATGATTAGAACTTGTTAGTCGTGAAGATGAAAACGGAAAATATAAAAACCAAAAACTTGAATAAAGACGCGCGTACGCACGCGTGAGCAATTAGGGTTGATTTTCCTTCAAAAAATTACGGCCGTGCGTTCGTGTCTTACCGGTTGTTGTAGTTTTGGATCGGCGACCCTTTGTCCGCCGGACGGTTGATCGGCTTCACTTTATTCACCTGTTTCGGCGCCGACACGATCGAATTCGGCATGGCCGGCGCGTTTTTGTTGCCCAACACTGAACACAGAAAAGAACAAAACGAACGGATAAAAACAGCAAAACAAAAAATTCGTTAGAAAAATTCGCGATCTTATAAAAATCCGTCGTCGCAGATCTCAGCCCCACTCCCCCACAACCACGTCCCTCACCGTCCCGTCCGAAACTCTCCGATTTCAACCGGGACCGGTAATTTATCGGCTAGGCTTGATCTTCCGTCATTTCCGCGGCCATCTCACCGTCCGAGACGACATTCGAACGTTCAGATCGAACGTATAGGAAAAACCAAATAACAATCCGCACGGTTACGGAATCGTTTTCGTCGTGTCTGTTGTTCGCTGTCCTGCGCGTCGATGCGCTTCGCCGGGTTGGGTTTTTAAAGCGTATGAATACCGGGGCCACGTGCACGATCGGGACGGAGAGATTTGGCACGGGCGAAAATCGAATTAACCTAACCTAACCCACGCAAACGTCAAGCGCGTTAACAGCGTTAGGGAACGTTTGTTGAAACGCGTTATTCTATTGTGAATTAACGTTTTAAAACGGCGATCGGTTGTTATTTCGTGTCGACTCGAACGCGCGCGCCACGGTGTTAATTTTTTGTATTCGGGGTGTGTGTGTGTGTGTGTTTGTGGAGTGGGGGGAGGGAGGAGAGGAGCCCACTCTGTTTGATGACGTATCGTTTCGCGAACGCAAATCCGATCGATATCCGTCGGTCGGAAGACGAGGCGTCGAAACGCGTGCAGAGAGTTGTAATATCGAAATTACAAAACGGACGGGCGTGTGAATAAAACATTACGACGGCCGCCGACCGCGTAAAACACGCGTATAAAATTGTTAGGTTATATGTACATAATTCCGATACCGGGTTGGTCGCGTCGAACGTTTTTACTGTTTTTCAATCGTTTTTACAATCGGTCAAGAACCGAACGTTTTTGCACGTACTTGCGGCGAGAGACATCCGACATATGACGGGGATTCGAAAAACCCCGGTCCCCTGTATACAGTAACAACGAATCGCGACAAACAGACAAAATAACATAACGTTCAGAGTAACAGAGCGCGTGCGTGTACTACTATACATAGCGGACTTACGTGTTATTTCCTTTTCCTTTCCGACGTCACCTGAGAAAAAGTTATAAAAAAAAAAAAACAATAGCCATTAATAAGCGTTAGTGATAACAGTGTGTATTATATAATAATAATAATAATAATAATAACAATAATAATGATAATACGTTTGTACGATATATATATACACGTGGCGTGTATAACGAAACACGGTAGACGTGAATAACGCAAAAACACAAAACGCTTGACAAAATCAATTTGGATACAAGTCACGCAAAAAACAAATATCACGAAGCGGTAAAACCGTATTTATTAGCGAAACCCGTGTACAACAGTGCGCCATACGTAACGTACGTGATGAAAACGGGACGGCGTTGCAGTGCGTTATGTCGTATGTCGTCGTCGTCACGTCACGTCACGTCGGGTCGGGTCGGGTCGGGTCGGGTCGGGTCGGGTCGGGCCATGAAAACAAAAGCGCGCCGACGGGTACACGATGAATACGGTTCGGCTGGGGGGGCACAGCGGTCGTCTGAATACGTCCGTGAAGTCAGCGGCGCAAAGTTAATATTTCTCAACGTCACCTTTCCAACAAATTTGGAGAAGTTCGTTGGACATTTTTTTTTAAAGTTGTTATAGGCTTTTTTATTTTGCGCCGCTGACTTCAAAAAAAAAAAAACCATCCAACATCGTTGCACTCGATTTGTCGGACCTTAGTTTTTTTTTTATATACATTTTTTTCTAATGACCGACAAATCGAGTACGACGATGTTGGATGGTTTTTTTTTTGGGGGGATTTTTTCGAAGCTGGCGCAAAAAAACTAAGGTCCAACGAATTTCGGGACTTATCCGACAAACGACCGACAGATTTGTCGGAAAGGTTTCGTCGAAAAATAGTGACTTTGCGCCGCTAACTTCACGGACGTCGTCAGAATGCGGTTGCGGACGAATTGAAAAAAAACGCGCGCGCGTTCTCGTGGAGTCTGACGGTGTCGAAACGTCGAAAGGCGCGCAAAACGAGAACGTCAAACGAACGGAAAGGTGTGTCGGCGGTCGGTCGCCGTCGTGTTCGGTACGGACGGAAAACGTGCATTGGGAACTCGAACCCGAAAAACGAGAACGCGCACAACACGACGATACGCGCGGGGATTCTGGTGACCAAAACGTGTGTAGGACATTCGGTACGTGGCAATAATAACGATAAAGATGACGTGCGCGACGTCGCGACAAAGAAACGTCCGGTGGAAACCAGTTTGGTCTAGGGCAGCGGTTCCCAACCCTACGGTCCGCGAGGCATGCCTATAAAATTTTTTTAAATATTTCGATTTTCCTTTGGGCGTGTTACGAATATTACGTACCGACAATCGTTCGTCACCCAAATTCTAATATCCGTGAAAAAATCGTTTCTCATTTACGGGGAAAAAAATATAACGTCTAAAAAACGACGGTGGTCCGTGACGTATTGAAAGTCGTCCGAGTGGTCCGTAGTGTCGAAAAGGTTGGGAACCACTGGGGTCTAGGGTGTGCCGCGCGGAAAACACAACATCCACTCAAGACAATAGACATAACATACGCGTTATCACGTCAATACGTAAACGACAGGTTTTAGTATAAAGGCGAAAGCAACAGCGGTTTTTGTTTTGTTTATTTACTGTTGTACCTCGGATGTTATGTACTCTCTTCGGAAGAGTCGGTGGAGTTTCCGTGGGGGGAGGATGATCGTCTGAAAGAACACACATTTCCAAAATTCACTCGCCGACAACATTATTTTAGTATTTGTTATTGTTGTTATTGTTATCAATTCGATATCCGTTTAACGTTACCCGTAATTATCTCGTCTAGTCGAGCGCACGTCGCGTATAGATAAACGCCGCAAAACTATGATCGTATTATCGTTATTTGCATTTGGCGATTTGTTTGAAAAAAAAAAACCCGTTCGAACGACGCGCGCGTCACACAGATCGTAGATTTACAATAAAACGCTACGGTTTCTAACTGATGAAATGAAAATCAACCGTCTCGTCGTAGTCGTGACGCGACGAATAATAAAACGTTTTCGTTTGTAATCGGCGTAAATAGATCTTGACGAACGTTTTTTTGCGAAAAACGTTCCGTCGTTTCGGCGAATAATAACAAAAAATTTTATCTCCGAACGTCATCGACGATTTTATAACATCCGACGTTCGATAAAGAATCGTTTTTGTTTATTTATATTTCGCCGACGCGTTTCCACGGCGCGCGATCAAATAGGCCGTTCACACCTCAGTTCTTCGAGTTTCTTGTCTCTTCCGGGATCGTAATCATCGACTTACTTCACAAAACCACACAATTCTGTTCAAAAAAAAAACACGAAAAAACACGAACAAACGACCATGCAACTCTCTTCGTATGCGTGCGTTTTCAACGAATTACATCCATCGAATTTGTATCCGAAAACGTCGTTTTGCGTGCGCGTCCGACAACGCAATTCGGCGGAGTTCACGACGCATAATCGCCACGATCGGAAACGCGCGAGGTTAGGACAAATGTTCGCGGTTCTATCGAAACAGTCACAACAGTCGGTTAACACGTGACGGTCGATGAAAAAATAAAATCTGCGGTCTATATAAGTTGCGAGGTCTAGAACGGGTTTACGACCGACTCTCCGTGCACTCGAAACGACCGGACCGTGCATCGTTCCCTAACGGAAAACGATTCGCGTCCGTCTTGTGACCGTCGACGAACGTACCGATTCGTTTCCAAATCGATCCGTACGCCCGGGGGCGCTTTGACAATAAACGACGACAGAGAAACAAACGGCGACCGTTACCGATCGGAACACGTCCGAAATAATTACACCGATCGACCTCGTCGCCGTTCGGGTCGATACCTGTCACGGCATCGTACCGTCGGCACGGACGGTTTCGACACGCCGCCGCTGGGTTGATACGAAAAAATCGTTTATACAATTCTGTTCGGTTTTATAAAACATAATCAAAACGCGTTTGTTTCGTGTTTATTTGCGTAAACGAGTTGTATGGTTTTTTGTTCGTAAAAGCCGTTTTACGAATCGAATAAATGTTGGAAACCGGCGTTGAAAATCTGGTCTGGAAGCTCGTGCGGAAACGTCGATTCATTTCGAAATCAGACTCGTTCCGCCGGCGGTCGGGTTGCGTTTTACCGTGGCCCGTTAACTGAACAATTGTTGTCTCGTCTTGATTATATTCGCGAGACGGCCGTCTTGATCGAAAGAAACGGAAAAAATAAAAAAAACCCGGAAAACATTGCACGGGACAGATTGTTATCGCGTTTGCAGTTCTCCGCGGGACGCCTGTGCACACGAACACAACGGAACGCGCGTCAGTGTAAACAGGAAAACAAGGACGGAACGCCAAAGAGAACGCGACACAGAGGCTTTCCAAAACGCGTGGGACTCCTGTAGAGAGTTATCATTATTTATATTTTTATTGAGAGAAACGTGTACGGTTGCTTCGCACTGCCTACGTGGATCGTTCGACGTTCACGGGTGAAAAATTACTGCGATCATGTTGTGTTTTTGTGGCATGATGATACAACTAATCGATGCATCGGTACGTGTCTATACCGTGTCGGTCGATCGACATTGTGACGGAACGAATTTACATTCGTTCATTGAATCGTTTCACAATGTTTTTCGTTATACACCTAGAAATATATATGTATATATATATATATTATATTACAGCATGCCAAACCTACGACAATCCAACTGACTAAATGTAATAACAACAACGACAGAATGTACCAACGAACTATAAGGCCATTATACGAAAACGTGCAGCAGCCATCCGTAATATACAACAACTACACTAATATAAAACAAACAAAAAAAAACAAAAAAAATGGGAGAAAGAAAACAAAAGACAAATGATGATTTGATTTTTGATTTCGAAACGATGTTGTTATCGCGTGAGAGTACACGGTTTCAGTCCGATCGCTCGTAGTTACGAACTAAAACCTATCCGTCGACGTAACGTCTGTTTCCAGGGAAGGCAACATCACAAGTACAACAACAAAATGTAAACAAACATACGTACGTTTTATGCGATCGTTATTATTGGTTTTTTTCTATGGTGAATGCATAAACACGGATTATGAAGTCGTTGTACGAGGGTCGTGTTGGCGTCCGGTTGTTTTCGGGTAAAAAGCGTACAAAAAGGGGGAAAAACAAAACAACAAAAAATCACACAAAGTAAAACGTTCAAAACAGCACAGAGTATACGAAAAATAAAAAAATAATAAAAAATAAAACCCACTGCCGTTAACATAAAAAAATAACAACAACAACAAAATAACAACAAAAACCAAGAGGAAAATACATTTTAATCAATATATTAGATATGTATATACGTATATATGTGTGTGTGTGTGTGTGTGCAAAGTGTATATATATAAGTATATAAACAATGGAAACAGATATATTATACACACAAACACACACACACACCAGACGCATTTATAAATACATATATATATATATTATAAACGATATATTATTATTATTATTATTATTATCATTATTGTCAACTATAGAAAACCAACTAAAACAATATCAATCAAAAAGGCATCAATTCGTATTAAACATATAGACAAACAAGAAATTCGATTTATTATAAGGAGAATTTGAACGTACTTGCCCGTCCGACCATTTGTATAGCGCGAACGCCTTTCCGGAATGTCGCCACTGTGTTAAAATTAGAAAAAAAAAAAAACAAACAAAAATTGAAAACGTGAAGAAAAAAAAATTATTGTGTTTAATGGTCATTTTTTACACGGTATACTTCAGAGGAGAGAGAAAAAAAAACGTTTTTATTATATCGTTGTTATTTTCATTACGAGTACACGCGCAAAAGGTAATATATTATATTATACGTTTTTTGGAGACATTCGTTTAAACCCGAACAACCTAATTTTACGAATAAATTTAAAAGTAACGCGGTTAGAGTCGAATTGTTTGAAAAAAAAAAAAAATGTAAAAAAACGAACCGATGAACGTAATTTGAATTCGTTTCAATAGATTATTAGATAATAAGCATTCGTACACGAGACAAGCACGCATACTTACGAACAAAAAGGTCGATGGATTGATTTCGAACATCGAAACGTTCTGTTCTAATCAAATATCCGTTTACACGTAACATTAGAATTACCATTTGTCTTCGAAAAAAAAAAAAAACGAGGGCCTTATATTCTTATCGATTGGATAAATATAGATTTACGTTTACGACGCAACTAATATTGACATTTGGTTCGAAACGTGACTGAATTTAAATTTTAACACTGATCAAATTACAATATTATTTATTTGTCTGTTGGAACATAATTCGAATAAACGCGAACACGTAGTTATCATATTACGTTTTCGTATGAACTTATATGACCGGTATAATATATTTAAAAAAAAAAAAAAAAAACGATTAATAATTTTGTTTAACGAATCGTTAAATAAGTAAAAACCAAAAACATTTCAACTCAAAATGGATTAAACAATTAGTTATGTAATTGATGTATTTGTTATTTTGTTATGTCAAAAGTAAAACATACCATCGCGCCGCGTTAAGTGTGCACGTGTTCATACGTTTTTAATAATGTTACGTGCGCGTTATTGTTAACAATTACGAAACAAAAAAATACGTATAAACACGGTTTTGGATTATTTCTACTCTTTCAACTCTTCTCGTCGGTTTCGTCTGAACGTATTGATAAAAAAAAAACCCCCCCCGATTAGATAGTAGTACGTGTAAATAGTAAATATAGAAACGTATAATTCGTGTTTATTTCATGGGATTTCGATCAAACGACATCGACGGCCGGACGTCATTTCGATGTACGATCTACGCGTACGATATGACGCGGTACACACGAAAATCGCACAAAATTACGCGAGACATCAACAAAACTCGTATACTCGGACGAAAAAAAACAAAAAAACAAAAAATAACAAAAAACAAAAGTCAAAAAAATCACGTGGTGCGCGGGGACAAGACTGCGCACGTCGCGTGATCATATTCGGGGTTGTTAAATTATTATCGTGTTAAACGGCGTTATCGACCAGGTGGTATTCGTGGACTTATTCAGACAAGCGGACTTCAAACACACGAACACACGTAACGTTTTATTTTTTTCAAACTTCATAAGTACCCTCAAAATTATAATTATGTGCCAACATTCCAGTCTCCATCATAATCATACCGACATCTGTAAAACACGGCGTATCTTTCTATATAATACTCGAACGGTATACACAAATAAACAATATACATGTATACAAAATGAATTACTAAAATAATAATCCGTAGACGTAAATGTTTCGGAATTGGGAGGGAGGGTGGGGTGGTTGGTAGGCGTATTATTATGTTTTATAACACCGCGGAATTATTGTGTAAAATATATATTTTTTTTTCGTTTTCAATGTTTTCGTCGGAAATCTTAAATATTACTGTTATATGTATCTTTTTTTTCTTTATTATTATTATTTGATGATAACATAATTATATTATAATGGGTTAAAAAAAATGTAAACAAAAAAACTATTACAGGTAGTGTAGTAGTCCTGTTGTTACATTACATGCAGCATATATTTATTACATAGCTGTGTAATGGAAGAAAAAATAAATATTCTACGATAATATATGTATATATATATATGTAAAAATAATAAAAAATAATAATAATAAATAAAGCTGCTCAAAGCTCGTAAAAACGTGTGATCGTCGTGAGCGATATTCGGGTGGTGGAAAAATATATGTACGTATTTCAAATAAACATGTTTCGTACTACTTTTGAGTGCAAACGGGTGAAAGTGTTTGTTTATGTCGTATTGTATTGTATTTTTTTTTTTTTTTTGGTTTTATTTTTTCGTACACCGAACACGTGAACTGTCGACGTGATACGCGATCGATTGGACGTACACTTAACGATATCGTCAAATATATACCGTTCCGGCGCACGGTAAATCGGTCTACGACGACGTAGTAAATGGGTCGGTGGACAAAAATCGAAATAAACGAAAATCAAAATGAAAAAAAACAGCGAGAAAAATAATATTCTTGGCGAGATCGTGTACAAGGTATACGATGATAACGGTAAAACAATATAAATGGTTTATCATGTCGCGGGGGGGGGGGGAGGAAATGACATACAATCGCTGGCGTACACTGGCAATTATATTCGTATAGATTTTGTATAGGGCAGTGCATGAAAAGTGATATATTTCGGAATATATGAGCACGCGAAGGCTGTAAAGGAAAGAAACTATCGCGAACGTTTACGATACATTTCTGTTCTCGAGTTCGTATACTCACAATTTTTGCATTTGCACTTCTTGATCAGCGTCTCGTCTCTGATCTCCTCGTGACACGCTTTGCAGTAGTACCAGGCCCTAAACGCGCACAAGTGAATACAAACGCATGAGTATCGCGTGCAGTGTGTAGAACGGATTTTTTCTTTTTCTATTACCGTTCTGTTTTGACCGGACAGAAAAAATACGTGCACGTTTTCGTACCTAACTAGCATCATTCGTCTTATACCACACAGTTTCAAATAGTTGTTCATGGTTCATAAATTACTGTCGTTAAAACGTGCTTTTGCAAACAAAAAAAAAAACAAAAAATGCCCCCACTTATACATACGTTCTTGACTATAAAACGCGAAAAAATTCAACAGTAATCGAAGTACGTTCGAGAGGTTTCGTTAAATAGTGAAATAATTCGTTCGAAATGCACATAACATACTACTCAAATAGAGTATTCAGAAAGTATTAACGGTGACTTCGTTCTTTCGTTAACTTCATTGCTCGTATCTGTATTTGACGAGTATAAAATAACTAACTCGAAATTGATTTTAAACACACGAGAATTAAGTATATTATTATTATTATTATGATAATGCGCGGGGACGTCATTGGAACGCTTTGGATGATATATAAATGAATTTTGCAATTCTCGTCCGTATTTACACTGTAAGTATAAATATAAACACTATATATTTATATACTACGTTATACGAAAATCCAAATTGCTTTTCATAATTTAATATGCGTATTATAAAAGTGGCTTTCTCTCGGAATTTTGAAGTACTGCAGCGGACTCTCAAAATAGTACAGACATATTGTATGACACCGACCTAGGTAAGTAATCTGATTTTGCGATTTTGGTCAGTTCACTGCATAGAATATCGCGTGACGTATATCGTTATTGTTAGATGCGATTTTAATGAGAAGTCTCTCTGATTTACACTCGAAGCAAACACATTTCGATAACCGAAACATTGACGACGATTCGTATGTTACGTTTTATAAAAACGTGATAACGTGTACATTTTGTACTGAGCACTTGATCCGCAAAGGTTGTTGTGGTTTTTTCGCGATGACGCCGAACGAGCGACGAAAAGTTGTACGGCGTTCCGAACAGGTAACTCCGCTACGGCTGTGCACTGCGGGTTCGCCGTGTGGCATACGCGTCGGTCGCCGGAGCAGCGTTTAAAACGACCACTTAGCTCGGTTAGCCGCGAAAGTCGTCGGGAAACGTACGACGGAATACGTCATGAACGATATCCTGTCGACGTTTAAAAAGCGCGTCCAGACAACAATAATAAACGTCGTGCCAACTGTGCCGACCGTGAAATGTCTCGATTAATCCGATACAACACCGAATCGAAATAACGACAGTAGCGACAATCACATAATTTACGGCGTTTAACAGCGCGAAATCGGACGTGACGGTACACGCGAAACGTACGTAATGTACGGCAACGCAATCCCTACAGACCTTTTGACTTCGTCGGCCGACTGGGCGATGAAGAACCCTTGGGTGCTCGCCTGGATCTTGGAGCCTCTTGGGTTTATCGATATCTTGCTGTCGCGCCCGTCTTCGCCTTTTATCTCGATGGCCAACAGCAGCAATTTCAGCTTGGTGAAGCACAACCTGTACGTTTGAAACACACACGGACGAGCATTAGACGGATTATTTTTCGATTTTTCTACGGAAAGAGTGTGGGACGGCGGGTAGGGGGAGGGGGGGTTCGATAAATTTTATGTTGTTGGAATTTCGTGTCGGCTGTTGTTAAAAAAA
Organism: Schlechtendalia chinensis; assembly: GCA_019022885.1. Lineage (NCBI taxonomy): Eukaryota > Metazoa > Arthropoda > Insecta > Hemiptera > Aphididae > Schlechtendalia > Schlechtendalia chinensis. Next base: position 8,210,275 of record CM032341.1, read on the forward strand.
AAAATAAATAAAAACCAACCGCATGCGTAAAACGAATGACAAACGCATTGTTTTTTTGTACCGTGCAACATGCCTTTCAAGCGTTAGTCGTATATAAGGTGTATTGTTATGCTATAGAAAAAAAAAAATATATATATATAAACGAATAAAATAAGAAGCAATTTTTACATGCCGATTTTCAATATTTTTTTCATCATGGGGTCCTTAGACCGATTCCCGCAATAGAAAACCAATGATAATCACCCACGCGACGTTGTCACGATGCGTGTCAAGTATTTGCGTAGGTATAGTATGTGCGGCACGACAATTATTGACCTCTCGCGGTTAAGATAAGGTACCTCAAAGGGCGCTGAGGACTTATCGTCCGTCGGGGTACGTACCGTGTACGTGTATACCGTTCGTAAATATTTCTAGCGTAACGCAGCTGCGTAGTCAAGAGGAAAAAAAACCCCCAAACAACATCCGCGGAGAAACGTCCGGAAACGCAGAAAAACAAAATCGCAAATACGTTTACCGGTAACGAACGAACTCGTAAACGTTATCGTTGCGCCTGCGTAAAATTATTAAACGAAAATTATTTGTGTGTGGGTGTGTACGAGTAAATTTAGTAGCGTGTGGATCAGCTCATTGCAATTGGAATATGTCAGCATACTGCCTCGATGTGTATTGTCGTGACGAACTCCGACTATCATATTGTTAGAAGTCGCTTCGAAAACGATACGAACCGTTCGCGTTTCCGAGCCGGCGGTCTAACGATCAAACATTACGATAACGAACGCTACGAGCACGTACCATCAGACTGTTCGTGGCGACGCGCGTGTAATCGATTACAGATTGGTGACGCACATGGAAAAAATTAAGAGTATCGTAACACTAGGCCCTACACGAGTAACACGTGGTAAAATCATTATCGAGTGGAATTCAATGAAAATTCGTGACGACGATTGACGAAACAACGCGGTCCGGAATGAGTAATTACGCTAAAAGAAAAATATTTCAATATCGTGGATATTCTACCGTTATAACATAATAATAATAATAACAATAATAATAATAATAACAATAATAATAAATCAATACTCTATTTCAACTAGTTTTCCACATGCAAATACCGTAATTCAAAATATACGCGTACATATAATATTTCATATTACGTTGTACGTGTTTATACGATATACGCTATATTGAGCATGAACACGACGTTTTAACTACCCATCATCACATGCTTCGTTTCCGAGGTGTTAAAAAAAAAAGTCAAAAATAAAGTTAAAAGGTCTTTTACACGACCCAAATACATATTTACACGTATTGCTCGATACAATATGACAAATGATTTTCACCACACGCTACTTGACAAATCGGACGCGGTATTAGGTGATTAATTAAAAAACTACGATTGTGTATACGTCCTATGTACACGGGCTGTTCGAAACACGGTCGGCGTTCTCTTATCGTCTTTCTGACGGAAAGTCTCGCGTTCCTCGAGTAAAATCGTCGTTTCCGTTTCAACGGTGACAATAGTAGGGGAGCGCGAGGTGATTATAGAGTTTGAGATTCGTTCTGACTGCGTAAATTCTCTTAAATTTGTGTCCGAAACAGTCGCTAATTTGGTAAGACCGAAAATAGTTGATGAAAAATTATGAAGTCCTTTCTAAATAAACGGTGATGGTTGTGTGGCCGTGAGGCGGTGCACAATCGAAGCCCGTTTTACTTCGTCGTCGCATTGTTTCCTCGAAATTATCAACAATTAAAAGCCAGTAAATATATTTAAATGTGATTTTCAAAACACGTTTGGCGGGCACGGAAAACTTACCGATAAAAAAATAACACCATAAAATAAAATACTAAACAATTCGGTCATGTCAATTTTTAGTTATTGAATTGTATAGAGCATAATGAAGATCACTATTCCACAATCGATTTTGATCAGATAACACATACAAACTGACGTAAGAAATATGTTGTTTTCGGAATCATTTGATTGAAATTATGACAGATACCTCGTGCCGAATGGATTTTCTTCGATTTTTCGTCTCTACAATTATCATTAGGCGCGCAGTTGAAAAACAACGTCTATTGTAAATACGCTATCTACCGACGAAACGTAATCCGTCTGGTATAGTATATCGTAATTACAAGTCCGGCGAAGTTAATAAACAGGATTCGGAAAGGTAATTTTTTTATTACATAAAACGAGAAGTCACCATCTTAATCACGCGCAGCCAAAGAGCCGACGAAGAGGTTAATATTTACACCGCCGTACATCGTTCATAAGGACGGCGGGCGTACGACCATCAAGGTACAGCGTAAAAACAACAGTGTCCGGTTCGTAATCGAAATCCGAACGACACGGGGATCACACTGTTCGATCACACAAAGTTCGTGTTCCGAAAAGAAAACAAAAAACATTAACAATTGACGGCAACGGAAATTGCGAACAGGTCCGATTCGGTTTTAGCGCACGTGCACGCGTGTCCGGTAGACGGCGCACGCGTGTCCGGTAGACGGCGCACGCGACGACTACTTGCGGCGACCTCTCGCGGACCAATACCGCGTCCGACACAACTATATTTATACGTATCTATATTTCGTCTGCGTGTGCATATATACGGGTATGCACCTACGCGAATAAAAAAATATACATATATATATAATAAACTAACCTACTAAACACTGTAAATACGTAAATAAATGCTATACAAAAAATTATGTACGGTTGTATACGTATTGGTTAGAACAAATATTAGTACACTAGACATTGTTATTATCGTTATGCCCAGACAATATAAACAAAACAGTTAAAAAAAAAAAACAGTCCTGGGAATCTAAGGGTAATGATAATGATAATGATAATTATGATAATATATCGTGTAATGTTGAGTGACGTCCGATTGGATATAAGGGAACGGTGTGTACGTGCGTGTGTTCGTGTGTGGATCGGTCGTCGAAGTGGCGAACACGAGATAATGGACGTCCTCGCAGATTTGCGCGTCATGTGAGTTTTACTAGCTCCACGAGACAATGTTGTTTGTTGTGTTGTTGTGTTTAACGAAGTAAAGTTCACGAACCAACTAACGGCGTTCATATAGAATTATTATTTTCGTGTTCCGATGTTTCCCCGATCGTTTAATTGATTTGTCCAAGTGTTTATTTCGAGCCACTCCGACTGTGTATAGACGTGTGTGTGTGTGTGAGTGTGTGTGTGTGTGAAAGGGACTTACTCGCTGGCTTGCGGAAACGTCATGCCGGTGAATGACGGGGACAGGGTCTCCGTATACATCTCGCAGCCGGTGCCCTGCAGATAGTCGTTCTGCCACGCTTGCGTATCCGGAGACTGAAATACACCAAACTCCACACTCTTCACAGGAACTATACACGGTATCAAACGCTCTATCACATCTCTACTCTACATCACATTCATCGGGTCGCAGACCGAAAATAAAAAAAAAAACGATAAAAAAAAAAACAAACAAACAAAAAAATAAAACGTAGGTAGGTATAAATCATAATAATAATAATAATAATAATAATAATAATAATCAAATCAAATGGCATAATGTTAATGATAATAATGATAATAATGTTAACTTGCGAAAAGGTCGTGGGATAAAAACAATACGGGTCAGTGGCGTTATTTGTACACATAAATGTGGCGATCGATGGTGCGCCTGTCCCGTAAATATTTTAGGCGTTTGTTTTTAATTTCTAAACACGTGACGGTTTGCGTAGCTTTTTTTTTTTTTATGTGAACGTACGTACAGTAATATGATTGTCGCGTGACGAAATCGTCGTGATAACATTTGACCGTAGTGGAGTGGTTTTCATGAACTCTCAAATCGTTCGGGCGGATTTATACGCGTCGTATGGGCGAGATTTTTTATTTTTATTTTTATTATTACAATTGTGCAAACGAAACGTTTTTTCGTCTACGCTGTAAAACGCTTACGGATTTCGCTTTGTTAGAACCGGTTATATTTTTATTTTTATCTGTCGATTATTTCGTCGAACGATACAGTTTAAAGACGTTCGAATTTTACAGAACGTTTTTGTTGGTCTGATATTTTACACCCGTTTCCCCAGCGTCTGTCTAATGTACGTATTATCGACGGAAATCGTCCTGAACACCTAACCTAAATATAACGACGAGATCGAACGTCGATCGAAGATAAAATTATTATCGCGGCGAATAATTCGCGAAAAATTCACTAACTTCGGTAGAATTACAAAGCAGTAAAATATTTATAACAAATCAGTACTGTTCAGTTATCATTGATTTTAATTACGTTCTTCTTTCAGCCACGAACCGTTAATGTTTACGTCAATTCCAATCGATCAATAATCCACGGGTTAGACGCGAATTCGGTCAAAACAATCGGTTAATTTATTGTCCCTAACTCGTCCGAATGGACTAACACGTCCCGTCCACGAGCAAACCCTTAGATAAGCCACTGACTTGTATAACACACCCACGTCGTACGCGAAATCACGTCGTAAGCGTTACGTTTTCTGTACACATCTCGGTGTGACGGGTCGTTACAATGATTTTCGTACTCTCGGTTTTTCGGAAATATCGGCCGCGTATTTTCATAACGGACCAACAGTGAGATGATCATTTCAATAGTCGGCCTTCGCGTTCGCTCGGACGTAATTAAAATTAAATAATTATTGTTCACGTACCGAAAAATTCGCGTAATATTCCAAAAAAAAAAAAAACGTTTGAACTAGCGACTAGCCGAGTCAATAAAAATGTATTATTACGCGAGCGAAACGTCGCGGGAAAACTGGAATTCACCGGAACGGTCGTATGTTCGAAATACCGAAAAACCGTAGAAAAAAAATTTTAACGACATAATCGAACTACATACTCGGTCGTTACGTACGTATGATACATTTCTGTTACGCTCAGAAGCCAAGCCGACATTAACCCCATCAAACCAAAATTTTCCAGTACAAACGGTTAAGGACGTTTATCTGTAAAAAATGCTCTTTTGGTCATTTATTTTCTTACGATTAACGGTGTGTATTCAGCGCTTTATAAATACATGGAAAACTATTCAATTTTATGAATTCAATTTTATTTCGTGTTGTTAATCATGATTTGAAAAAAAAAAAGAAGAAAATGAAGTCAATCGGCTCGGCTTCCGAACGCCTCGTATGTACGTTGTTATGTATTTACAAATATGAATTGTTATTTGGTGTTAAAAATGGGAACAAATCGAGAAAACAAATATAGTCCGACGGTTTCCTACGTATTGAGATGTCGATAACAAAACGGCGGATTGGATCAGGAGAAAAGACAAATTGTACGTACGTTTCGGTTAACGGTGCGTTACCGTCAACTGGTCGGGGGACGGTGGTGATTGTTAGGGTGGATGATTGTTGTGTTAAACAAAACTATATAAAAACGATGTTCATCAACAAAACAATACGTGAAAATCATAAGAAACAATAACGACGATTAAAAATAAAACGTAGGGAGAACAGCGTCGATGTGTTTCGAGTACGACTACGACTACGATTTCTAACAAGTATTACAATCGACTAACAACACCTCTACGGAACCATATAGTACGCTGTACTACATATCATATCTAACATACAAACATGTATATATATATATTGCGCTTTCAAGGTACCTGCGTCAGAAGCGCGCGTTTTAGACACTTTCGGATAGTAGTATGAGTACGTGTATACGCATTTTTCTTTTCTTGGCTATAGTTTTCCCGTTTGACGATTGTGGAAAAGTGGTACGAATCCACCATGACAAAAAAGAAACAGCGTAAAAGACGAGAAACCGTCCGGCACATCGGACGTGAAAACGACAAGCCAACGTACGCGCGTACGCACGTGCAATAACAATAAAAGTAATAATAATAATAATAATAATAAATAAAAAAATAAATATTATAAAACAACGACAACAACAACAACAATAATATATTATAAATTTGCAAGCGGCATTTTTTGCATTTTTTGCTTTTTTTTTGCTGTACGACTCGCGGAATAGCGTTTAATTTATTTATTTGTTTTCCGAAATCGCAATCCGATCGTCCCGGACTTCAGAGCTGCGTGTCGAAAACGAAAGAGCCAAATAGCGAACATAACCTCGGGCCCTTTTTGGTATATTGTTTTTAATTTTCCTTGCTCGCGTCTCGTTTGAACGGTAAGAAATAAAAAAGTCCCCGTGCCTGAACTCAAACTCCGAAACGAACGCGCGCATTAATAATCGCCACACGCACGGAAAACCATTGCGTACTCGAACGTGAGTTCGAAAGAATTTCGCGTGTACAAACGAACTTAAAAACGATGGAACGACCGTGCCTACTAAACGTAATCGAATTAACGTTACACGTTTCGTTTTTATCGTTCCATGAGCATAGGGCGTAACCGGGGTTTTAGGATGGCTCGACCGGGTCCCACATTTTATCGGCGGGAAAAGAAAATGTAGAAAATAGATTTTTGCCATCGATTAATCGAAAACGATTCGGGAAAGCTTAAATCCGTACTGGACGGGCTCAGTCCATTCGCGTCACCTCCTCCCCGCCGGGTAGAGTAATATATATATAAAAATATTGAAGTTATCTCGTACCGTCGTCCGAGTGGAGCCCCCCCGTGAACGCGCACGATAACATTACGTTTAGCAATTATTGTGTTTATTAAACGAACGACATTCATAAAACAACGTGATCTACGCCGCTGATCGTGTATTTATTTATGCACGTATAAAGAGGCGCACGAAAATCCAAAATCAAAATGTAAAAACATCGTAAAACAATAAAATGAAAAGTAAAACACGTGGGCATGACAAAAGATTTGAGATGCACAAAACCATGTAAAATGTCCGACGGATAAACACAAAATAGTAAAATAAACCAAATCAAAATAACAACAACAACGACATCGCCGTCGGTACGAGTCCAGCGGTGTATTGGATGGCGCACGTGGCTGACGGTATACTAATTCGATTTATAACCTCGTATTGTGCAAAGCTAACCGTTATCGTTATCGTGATGACGGGAGGAATTGAAATATAACGATACGTTTTAAACGATAACGAGCATAGACGGAGCGCGTGCACTCCGAAAAAACATTCCTGCGGGAAAATCGACATTTCTACAAACAGAAACGTCGTTTCCATAACGCGCCGGCGGTAGTCGTCGGGAAAGTCTGAGAAATGCTGCAAACGAAATAATCGTCGCAACACGTAGTCTAACAATAATCGGCATTGCTGTTGATTCGAACGAAAAAAAGACGCGTAACGACATTGAGAACCGCACGTTGTCACGGAGATCTTGTTTTGTAAAACGATAACGAGGTTACCCGCCAAGATGGGAATATCGGTGCGTATTCGAAGATAATATCACGAAAAAATGTGTCACGCACGCCATTCGATCGTCTTTTATAAAAGCACGGACGAGAATGTGATAAACACGAAAAACACGATTCGGCTGTAGCGCGGTCACGTTTGGTCGGGTAAGGACACACCGGGCTGGACCGTCTCGACGGGACCGATCTTCGGACACGGTTCAATTTGTTTCGGGGTTTTTTTTTTTTCAAGTCCACTTACTCAGTGGCATGCGCAAACGGCATGCCAATGAATGTCGGGCTCAGCGTTTCCGTATACATCTCCATGCCGGTACCGCGCAGATAGTCGTTCTGCCACGTTTGTATGGCATCCGGTGCCACCACGCACCTGGTGTTCTGCTAACAGACATCGTCTAACACGCTTATTCGCCACGACCACGGGATAACGCAGCGAAACGAGAACAACGGCGGAATAGCAAAATCGGTTTTGTTGTTATTTCGTTCCGTTTTTCGATCTTGGTCGTCTGCGCGCGGAGCACGACAAAAAACACGCACGCGCGACCGGCATCGTAATTTACGTCAGGCACGCGTGAATATTCGATTTTCGATCGCGTACGATAAAATGCATTTTTCGAAACGAACGTCGTCACGACGTCACTATACGATATACACACACACACATACATATATACATATATATGTGTGTGTGTGTTTGTGTGTGTAGAGAGGTGTTCTAACAAGCGTCGAAGCGTGTACCGGTTTGAACAAGAACGACTCACCGTTTTGAACGACCTCATGGCGAACAGATTCGCCATCATGGTGGAAAACCCCGGCGCCAGACAACTCTGCGCGATGAAGCCGAGCTTGAGCTCCGCCAGGCAGATCACGTCGTCCCCTTGCTTCCAGTCCCACGACGGAATGTTCAGTAAGTACGCCTGTCGGCAAAAACGTCGAAACGTATTAAGTCGGACGCAGTGGCGTATCTAGGATTTCTAGGATCTAGGGTGGGGGGGGGATAAATATTAAAAAATATTTTATTGACCCAAAGAGCTTTTCGTCAAATCATACCTGTTGGCTTATTGTACATAAGAATATCAAAAACTAAAATAAATCAAGGGGGAGGATCTATCTCCCATACCCCCCCCCCGTAAATACGCCACTGGTCGGACGACAGCAATACCACAAGACCCACAGACGATTTGCATTCGCGGTTTACAACGTCGTGCGCGCGTGTCGGTGTAAAATCGGAATATGTTGTTCGTAAACGGTCGTAAACCCGATTCATAAGCCCGTAAATATGATCGTGAGACGCTGTTTTCCGAGTTGGCCGAGCGAAATCATCGATACGATGAAAACGGGCGTCCCGACGGACGTTTCCGCGCGCCGGGGGTTAGGCACGAAACAACTTCGTTGTAAGGCACGAGCGCGAGAACGCCGTGTCTCGACGAACCCGACCGGACACTTTTCCACGAGGTGTGTCGGCCACGCGGACAGAGTTTTTGCTCCGTGTTCGAACGGCGTTACGCGCAACCAACAACACGTCTCGGCGTCCGACCGGGACGGATTCGCGCGGGCCGTTGCCCCACACGTTTTCGGTTCTACGCACTTTGTTGTGGTACTGCATCAGCTGTATAATGACCCTTATGTCGTCCGAGTAGTTTTTGATAGAAATGACCCTCATTATGTTGGCGGCGTCCTCGGCGTCCGGGTCTTGGCAGTACTTGTTGGCCAGCACCAGACACGCGTCCGCCTCGTGCACCTGGAACGTACAGCGCATTGTCCGCGTCGTCTTACTGCCGACCGTGCCCGGACCCCGGCCGGGGACAGGCCACGGGACCGGGACCGGGACCGGGGTCGGACAGGGCGCGTACCGCGAGAGACGGTAACGGACGCAAAATCGAACGGTCAAACGCTAAATAAAGCTCATTTTCCAGAAAATAGTATACAATTATTATCGTTATCTATTCGCGCATGCGTTCGTCGTCGGTGGCGTGTAAAGAACGTGATAACGCACGGACGTCATTCCGCGCGGCCGTCGGCATTTCCGGTCGGGCCGACGAACCGAGTTCGCAAAAAGCACAGCCCACACCCGCCCACGCCGAGACCAACGTCCGGTATTGTACGTTCGTTTGACCGCGTACGTACATCAGATTCTCTCGGTCAAACAAAACTTGAACTTCGAAATTCGTTAGCCGTTCACCAACATCCAGTATCGAAATGAATAACGAGAACGTTGCGTCGATAGTTAAGTTTTAACCGGTTTTTTTTTTTTTTTTTTTTAAACACGCCACCGATTATTGTTTTTCTTAACGCCACGCCGGTGCTACCGTGCAGCTACGACGACGACAAAATCGTTATCACTACGTTACACACAAGCAAATACAATAGATTAGTAAAAATCAAGCAAAAAAAAAAAAAATTATGAATTATAAATCATGTGAGTCGTGCGTGTAAAAAAAGACTAGACTACAAACGAATACGTTATGTTACGTTCTATTATAATGATACGTGGTAATGCAACTATTTATGATATGCGATGATATATATTTATATATATATATATGTATATTCAATTTCGATGAAAATGGTGCGTTTGTTTTTATATATGGAAAATGAAAGAAAAAAAAGTCTTCTTTTGTCAGGTCTTGAGAATTGTATAGTTTTTGTCTGTCGTCGACGGTTATCGTAAACACGTGTAGTTAATGTTGCTGGTTTTTCTTTTTTATTATTGTTTTAATAAAATGTATAAATATGTTCATTGTAATAGCATGCGCAGTCAAAAAAATTTTTCGATAAAGAAACGAAAACATGTATTCGTAGTATCGTCGTAATAGCGGTTCGGTCCGTCCGACATCACTTCGGGATAAAGTGTCTCGTGTAAAAATAATATGTTCGTACGTCAATAATAATAATAATATTATCGTAAATTATTAGTTATAATATGTTATGCTTAAAGGTAATTATATTGATTAAATCACGCAAATCCATCACCAGCGTCATACCAATCCAAAAATATTGCAACCGTCATTCAATTTGTGCTAAAGCCATTTGTTTTTGGACATACCTTTACCCTTTGCAAATCAATAGGGTTCATAATAGAACCTTGGAAGAACTCGACAGTGGTAAAATGTCGCTTGAAAAGTCCTTCCAGTTCCAGGTCGGGTGGCTTCCTACGGTTTGGAAAATACCAAAAATAACTAAATTGATGCACAACTAATACCGACACGATTACACATGTCTTCTATACGTTGCACACCGTACCCTAATTATAATTAATATCGAGTATATAAACAAATAAATCGACAACATGTAATAACATATCTATTAGTCCAGAAATCCGTTTCAAGTCTCTAACTAATTAGACACTATAGCGTGTACGTCGTAGGCGGTACTAGCCATTCTGTTGTCCGGGAGACGCGGAATTCTCGGATCGTCTCGTTTCCACAAAGTTCGTCCGAAATTATATCGGGTCCAACGCATTCATTAATGTTCTCGCGTGGTTCGGCGAGCGATTGAAATCATCAAAAGCCGCTGCGTTCGCCAAACGTATCGACACACAAAACAATGTTCGCACGATTTGATAGCAGCAAGTTCGGTCCGGAAACCGACGTTTGTTTTGACCGTGTACGGTATTTTGTACGAATGGTGGACACAAGAGCACGTGGATGGGGATCTATAACGAAACAATTTGTTTTTCATCCGTTCTTCTATTTTCCATAGACCTCATATATATAATCGTAAACTCGTGACGTCTATGCGGTCGTCTGCTTGTTTGACTGTTCGGAAAACACCTCGCATAGAGCTCCTAGTACCGCCTATGATGTACCTAAACCTATATATATATATATGATATAAAAGTACAAACACGATAACAACAACAACAACAACAACAATAATATAACTATATAAACGGCTATAATGAGTACATACGATACTATTTATATATATATATATATATATACGCTATGGAATAATTCATTTTTGTTTTTTCATAAAACGTCCACTAAAACGGGCTGTTATTTTAACGTATTTGATAAACGATACGTCCGCCAATACAGACGTGAGCGTATCGCACAATACAATTTAAACATATGTGGGTCGGAGTATTAAACATCACTCTTCCAACTCTAAACTACTCTCCTTCTATGTTGTAATAAAACATATGCACGCGTAATAAATTAAAATTTAAAATTAAAAAAACTCATCTATCCGATTTCAACCAATAAACAAATAACAATCAGAAAAAAGGAGAAAAAAACCACTACCATCGTCAAGGTCCGTTCAAGTTTCCGTCCCGAGTGTTTTGTATTTTTATTTAAATATGATGAGTATATATATATACATATATATATATATAATAAATGACATCTAAATACATGGATCAAAGCAAAATACATTAACTCTTTACGGTTTCAACGACGGCTATATGTTATAGTCTATATATATATATGTATAGATATGTATATACTAATAGTAATAATATGCTAATAATACTGTTCGGCCATTGGGTTTGATAACATCTAAATGACGATAATATTGTATAGTTCGTGTTTGGTGAAAAAAATACAAAAAAAATTACAAAAAGAAAATAGTATTTAAAACGAAATATATATATATATATATATATATTTTGTTTTTTTTTTACGATTATTTCTATTTCGTATCAGACTACGTGTAGCTGTTATAATAATCGGTCTATGTTTGGAAACTGAGCAAAAGTATATGAAATGAATAAGAATGAAAATCGTTCGACTGTACGACGTGAATCGGGGACGACGAGAGCGAATCAATTTACCTTCACCCTTTCTAGATCTACTGCGTTCATCATTGTACCCTGAAAAAACTCGACAGTGGTGTAGTGACGTTTGAGCAGCCCTTCCAGTTCTAAATCTGGCTCTTTTCTGTAAAATCACACACACACACACACACGCGCGCACACGCACAAACACACAACGTCGTAGATAGGTGAGTTACTGAATTTTTTACCGTTTAAACAACAAAAAAAAAAAACACAAAATAAAAATAGGTTAAGGCAGAAATTATAATATACATATATATATATATATATTTGTATATTATATTATCCGCGAACACGAGAGCTGAAACGTGATTCCGGCGTCTGTATATTTTCAATAACAACATATAATGTACATTATGTTGTCGTATTTCGTGTCTCTCGCGATCCGTAACACGAACCACCGTCGTGAAACAATATCGTTCGAACGCGGTCTCAGACAGACGTGACAATCGACCAGTAATAAATTTGAACGTATCGTCGAATCGTACCTGTGCAAGAATACCACTTCCACGTCCACGTCCTCTCTGTCTTCGTGTAGAAAATCTTTCAGAAAATGCGACACCGACTCGTAGGTAATGTGTCCGCAAACGACGATGTGCCTGTTTTTTTTTAAAAAAAAGGAATAATAAAAAAAACAATATTAATTTACACGTTTACGATTATTCTACACGTGTACATACAAAACACGTACGGTATACAAAAACAATAATAATAACAAATAAATGAAAAACCGATAACGAAAGAAAAGAAAAAAAAAAACGATAAAACGATTGTATATATGCGCCGACGAGGGGGCTACTGCTACGATCGAATTCCTAATGGAAACTACGTGGTAACATAATATATACACGAATGTCTAAAGCGTATTACGATGATTGTTCGGATATATATATATATACATACATATATATCGTTGGAAACCGAAAATCGAAATAGGTGCAAATTTAATAACGAACCAGAGAGACAGAGAGAGAAAAAGGAAAAACAACAGAAATCAGCTAAAACCCGAACGGTGGGGGGCCGCCGCGTGATTTTCATCCGGTAACGAAACGAAACGTCCGAAAACGATAAACGAATCATCAAATCGTCGACACGTTAACCGTTTCATATATTCATATATATATATATATATATCTCAATGGTATGTACGTTTACAATGTTTACTAGTCTGTCGAAATTGTATCGACATAACGTCAGCTACGGATTCAGGCGTGTCTACTTTTAACGTGTTCAAGCTACACAACAACAACAACAACGACAACGACAGTTCGTATAATACTAAACATTAGTGACGTATATTTACAACGGCAATTCAATATTCGTGGTCTAAAAACAGGATCCAGGCAAAATTAATATTGTTACGTGCAGTTACGTTTAAATAAACAACAACGAAAATCAATGGTACATATTATATATATATATATATATGTATGTATGTATGCAGTGGCGTGCCCAGGAATTTTTAATAAGGTGGGGGGGGGGATGTAGTAATAATACGTTTTAACGAATTGTCATGGTAACACCAAAAACTCAAATGTTTCTAGCTTATAATTGTGTACGTTTGTAGATTGTTCTATAATTAAAATGAATTCAATAGCAAGTTGCTCGAGTTGACGTGACACCATTAAATCGAAAAAAATTATTGCGTTTTTAAAAATAAACAATGGAGGTGGGGGGATATAATCCCTAACCTCCCCCTAACCTCCCCCCCTCACCCCCCTGGAGCGCGCCACTGTACGTACGTATGTATGGGTACGGACGGTTTTAGGTTTTGCGAAAAAACCAAAACCATAACCGACAGTCAGACACGACCCGTCCGTTTTTGCGAATTCGTGTCATTCGTGACGTTCGAATCGTGTCACTACGTTTGATTTAGCAACTCGGCACGGTAGCTAAAAGTTGCGTCGCCTCGCACGCGTAATCGTCCGTAAGAGATCACAATGCACGTAATATTTTCGTCACGTCCGCGTCGTCGTCGTACTTGTCACGAACAGAGAAAACGAACAAAAGAAAAAAAAAAAAAAAAAAAACGTGCTTCGCGTTTGACGTTGACGCCGTGGAAGAAGAAAAAGAAGAACGCCGTCTTGAAAGCTCGAAGCCCAGAGTAAAAGTATAAACAATAATAACAACCGAAATAATAAAACAAACGAAAACATTATGTATAAACGTGTATACGATAATAAGTATGCTAATAATAATAATATGTTTGTATCTGTATATATATATATATATATATGTGTGTGTATGTGTGTGTAAAATAGATTATGTTATGCAAAATATTACCTCCTTCCGCGTTCGTTCTTCAGGGTTCCTCCGTATTTTGGTCTAGTTCCGATCAGGTCAATTATCTCGGGTATACAACTCGCAAAAATCGCCTAAAGGAACCCCAAATTCAATTCAAAAGGACAGTTGAAAACGTCAAGAAAACACAAAAAATGTGAAAATCGCGCCAGCCATCACGGCTATTGCGCAAAATGTATTATCCACACGTGCGTTTGGGCGCGTATCGTCTCGCCGCCGTCGGCCCGAGTCGGTTTATCGTCTGTGTGTACGTGTACGTGTGCGTGTGTCTGTCGACCCGGTGTGTTTGATAATTTTTCGTCGTCCCCCACAAAACCCCCCCACAACCCCCCCAACACACCCCCTTTGCGCGCTTACCGACCGTCGGCGGCGGCGGACACGACCGCGGTTAGCCGGACGAACCCGGTGGGATCGTTAATGTGCGTTTTGAACGTCCGCCGCCGTCCGGTGTGCGCGTCCGTCGGACGTTGCCGAGATGACGATTATTATTATTATTATTATTATTATTATTACGCGCCCGTAAAACGTGTTTTTATTCTCGCGTTTTTAGGGGGTTTTTTTTTTAGTTTTAGGCATCGTATTTTTGCCCGTTCGTTTTTATTTTTATTTTTTTGAGATCGTATTATCAGTTTTTACCGCCAATAATAAAATCCTGAAAATTATCGTATTCGTGAAATTACAAACGAAAATAAAAAAAATAAAAAAAAAAATATATATATATATATAAATAATAATAGTAATAATAATAATAATAATAATAATAATAATAGTAATAATGATGATAAACGTACGTTTGAAAAAAAAAAATAAATAAATAAATAATTTAAATTTGCCGAGTGATTAAAAACACCTAAAGGAGAGCACACCTAAAGAAACGTGGCTTGTTAGCGATCAGCAGTAACACATAATATTATTATTGTTAGTCATATTTACGTAAAAACAAACTATAATACATCGTAATTTGAAATTATTTCCATACAGTTTTTCAATAATTTCAATAAATTCACGCAAACAAAACCTTGCGAAATGTCTTGTTTAAAACAAACAAAAAAAACCGATTACATTCCAAAAAAAAAAAAAAAAAAAATTGTCCATGCTTACGTTTTCTTTCTTTCTTTTGTAATAACTATTCTAGCCTAGTTATTCTGATTTCTTTTTTCTCTGTTAAATCACGCGAGTGTATAATTATTGTCATTAATATTATTATTGTTATGATTCGTTCGGAAATCTACCAACGAGCCAATGTTTCTTGGTGTACAAACAAAATAAAATGCAAAAAATAAAATATGAAACACACAACAACTCAATAATGCACCTGCTATTTAAACATTTTGAGTTAAAAAAAAAATCAAAAAAACAAAACAAATAATAATAATAAACAAATAAATAAATAAAACTAAAACTGTGTGGCGGAAAAAACTGTTATCTCATGTTAGGCACCTTATTTTTGTCAGCGTCTTAAGAATACGAAATAAAATGTAAAAAAAAATTTAACTACCTTTATCGTAATTATACTAGTTAAAGCACCTTTGACCCTGTTTCTTTTTTTCGTTAAATATCTGTCTAGTTATCAAAATGTTTACTATTTGTTTATTTATTTATTTGTTCGTGACGAAAACGGAATGTTTTAAAAATATATGTCCGCGCCGAGTTGTTCAAAAACAAAAACACGTATGAACGTTCGTTTTAATTTTTAGTGTGTCCAAAAAAAAATCGTACAAAACAAAACAAAAATAATAGTAACATTAATATCAAATAAATCAAATATATTAATACGGTTAGAATGTTATTCTCTACATTTTCTCATGGCACGTAATATTCGAAAAAAAATCAGATAATAATATGCTTAAAGTCCAAAAAAAAAAAAATAATCAAAAAAAAATCAAAAAAGATTTATCAAAATAAACCATGAACAAAAACAACGAAAACATACGTTATTCATGAGAAAAAAATATACCCTAGGACGTAAATATTTTGTTTTTATTATACTGACAAAACTAATGAAGCTGTTCAAGTGCGAATTCTACATGTAGTATTGGGTTTGCAAGAAATAAAAAAACAAAAAAATAAATAAACAAAAACAAATAATAACGAAACTAACGTCTAAGTTTTAGATATATCGTTTACTATGTAATATATATTATACATATATATAACGTGTTCTAAACTATTTTTTTTTTTTCGACTATGTATTATAAGATAATAGTAGGGGATAATTTTGTTTCATGCCACCAAGATAACTGATTTTTGGCTACGATGGTAGATGTCGCGTGATGTCTGTGTAACAATGTATTTTCACGGCCTGGCCGAACCCGAATCGCGTGCACGCACATATATATATATATATACATACATACATACACGTCGTGGTCATTATATTTTTAGCTCGTTGAATGTCCGTGCGTGACGTGATATCGTACACGTGACGCGATTGCGTCGACGCGTCCGTTTCGTATTTTTTTCACGCCACAATCGGGCCCCGTCGCGACGGCCCAACACGTGTTTACACAATAATAACAATAACAACACCCGGCCGACTTATGTGCGCGCACAACTGTCCGCGTTGTTATCATGTAATTGTTATTTAAGAAAAAAAACCGATAACGACACAACGACATCCGATAAGTATCGCGACGAACACGAGTATAAAAACACTTGAGCGCACATCACATCTGCGGGGACTTCCGTGAGCTCGACGTATACGAAATCCTCGTTGAAGACATAAACGGTCCGTAACGCGTGTTCGAATAGAGCGGGGGGAGGGTTTTCTTCTTTTTCTTCCGATTTATCACACGTGGAGTTTTTCTGTTTTGATCGAACGGGCCCGAATTACGTGTTAATGATTTGTACGCAACGGTTTTTGCGGAAAAAAAACGAGTTTCACGACGACCGGCAAACCATTGCGGTCAGTGGCGGGAGGGCGAGATCATGGCGAATTAATCATGGGATTTAGTGGAAACTCGTCTGCGCGGGTGTAACATAAATTATTGAAATACATGGAAAATACTGTACTATTAGCGTTTTCCGATGAAATTGAATCGATTTCGAAATCAAATCAAATGATAGTGTATTATCTAAACGAATGCGCATAAAAAAAAAAATACGACGAGTTAACATATGAAACACATAAATACTTGAAATTTGAATTTTCGTTTGGTCTTCAACGAGTAGGGCAAAGGGTGGGGCGAAACCAAATTTGGGTAGCCTAACCTAACCTTGCCCCCCTCTAGCGCCGCCACCGATTGCGGTACGTTTTCATCATGTGGGGCGAACACGTTCTGCGGATGGAAAACACGCGCGGCGCTCGAGAACAGTCCGATGCGAGATGACGTTTCCCTCCGTTCGGAGGAGACAAAACGAGTTTACTAGACGAATGGTGAAAACGTTTAAAAACAAAAACCGAATGACAGAGCAACGGAAAAATCGGGCGAACGTTCTCGACGACGACATGCGCACGTTATTATTCGCTCATAGTTGAAAATCGATCGTCGAACCGTCCAGAGTATGTTTTATTTACGAGTGTCGTGCGTCCGAGACAACGATGGCCGCGTGACTGCGCCGCGAACGCGTAATAAATAAATAGGCTTTTGTCCCGTTCGGCCGGAAAATTAATAACCGCCACGCGTTTAAAATCAATACGACATTTTACTGATGGGGTGGAACCGTATTCCGTTCGGAATAACCATTCGCGTTTCATTTTTTTCGTCTTGGGACAAGTTTGTGAAAACGGAACGAAATCGTTGACTATCCGTACCGGGTACTCGAATCGAAATCCGAACGTTGACGAAACACGACCCACTGTTCTTCGCTTAGAGTCTGAACACGTACACGGTTCGGAATGGGCACGCGACGACGAGCGATTGTCCACGTTTGAAACACGCGTCTTCAAAACGAGACCCCAACGACACACCGCGTCTCTAGCGGAAGGCGATCGATTATCGTCTCGTCTTGCCGCGAACACGGACACGTCCCCGGGAAGGCCTCGCAAGACGGTAACCGGTCGGACGGTAAGCGGATACCGCGGACTGGACGACGACGGTCCGCCGAGTGAACTTATACGACATATAATTGTGTGTGGATAATCAGCGGTTTCGACGTTTTCAATAAACGTTATGGTTAAAAAAACAAACACCGGTCAACGAGCCGGACGGCTCGTTTTTTATTGTTTTGGTGTAAATGTCGTGCGTAAAAAAAAATCACACGTGTCGTCGTATGTATGTATATATGTGTGTACGTGTACGTGTGTGTGTTTGTGTAGAAATAACACATACCGTGAAAATACATTGTTTCCATTTTTGCGTTATACTCCAATTACGTATAATATTAATAAACATTACGTATATTATGATATAATAATATAGCGTTAAGCGAACAAAATGCAATCTAATCGATCGTGAAAGACTAAAAGGAAATATATTATATTAATAACAATAATAATATTAACCCCATCGAAGCGTATAACAAAATAATTAAATGCGATCCGAGATGTTTCAGAAGAATACTTCTTTTTTTTTCTTTCTTTCTTTTTTTTTCTTTTTTTTTTTTGGTAAATAATATTATTAAAATCATTAAAATAATAAATGTTCATAATATACTCGTATGTGAAATACGACCGAAAAAAATAAAAAATAAATAAAAAAATAAAATAAAATAATAGTTCATAAATTGGCGGTTCTTGCCTTCGCCTTTCTCGTTTGTACTCCCCACCATAGCGCTTCCTGTTGCCAGCGAGCTCGGTGATTTCGGGTATCCAGCTTGCCATCACAGCCTATCACCGTTACGGTCAACAACACAATATTAACAAAATATTAAAAAAAAAAAAAAAAAACCCAAACAAAACGAAACCGAAAACAAATCCGAAAAAAAACCCCCCGACAAAAAAGAACGCGAGGGGGAGGGGGGGGAGGAAACAATATTATAAACCGTGTACGTCCTGTACGCAGAGTGTGATACACAGGCGTCTGGAAAGTCGGTTTTGTTTGCACGTTTAAGACATTGTTTTGTTTCGTCGCGCGATCCAAACACCGGCACGAACGGCCCGTCCAGATCTTCGGAAACGCAACATCACACAGGTGCGCAGCACGTCGAATGATTTATGCGGACGGAACGATTGCGAAATATTTTTTAGAAAACGGAACGTGCACGCTTGGTTCGCGTGTAAAGGCCGAAAGTCCGCAAATGTCGAACACGAATGGGACCGGGGACGTCGCGAGTCGGTCGTGCGCGTCGATCGTTCTCGAAATTGTTTTCGAAACGCAAACCAACTGTCCGGGAGACTGGACGAGCGGAGACTCCGCGACGGGGAAACGGGTTGGACGGGGCCGGGACCAAGGAAGAAGAAGATCAATTCCCGACGTGACCGTAACAACCGGATTGATACTCGTTATACATTCTCGAATGATTAAATAGTATCGGATGTGTGTGTGTGTGTGTGTGTGTGTGTGTGTATATTTGTGAGTGTGTACGACCAAACACGGAAACGACGACGCAGTCATTTATCATCGCGTCGTCGTCGCGCGACTGGTACGACCGCACTATAAATCCGGTGACCCAGTTGGCTTTTTCGTTAAAGTTTAAAAGGTTATGATCGCACGTGAAGTCATACTACTTTGTACATAATAATATTACGGTGTGTGCGTGTGTGTGTGTGTGTGAAAAGAAAAACTTATCGACGCAGTCGTTACGAGCTTATACATAGGCATATTGACATGCTGAGTGTATCAAGATCGTCTACTCGATAACGTAATCGAGCGCGTAGTTTTTTCGAGGGCGAAAAAAAATAAACCCCCCCCAATCAACGTGTTAAACGTGTTTGGCATAACACCGCTCGCGTTTATTCGTGTTTCCGACCCACTCGGGTCGTGTGATTGTCCGACGTGTACATACCGTTACGACGGTGTGCCGCCGCAGAGTAAAAGGTCATCGACGACGGGGCGGCTCTATGTTCACGGCCGTGCAACAAACCGCGTTCCGGAAAGAAAGAAAGAAACCACCCCCAACACGCACAAGACGGGTGTTTCGTTTTGGACGGGGAAACAAACAGAAAATAAATAAATAAAAAAAAAACGATCGCATGCAGCGGCTTGTCGTCCGCCGCGGGTTAGAAAGGAAACACGTCGACCACGTGCCATAACGATTAGTGTCGGCGTTGTCGGTCGGTCGGTCGGTCGGAGACGGGAGAGACGAAAAACGGGTTTGGGCGAAAAAAATGTCCACCGTTTGAACCCGGCTGTTCATAGGTTCGTGTTAGGCGGTAGGTACGGGCACACAAAAAAATCGAGAAACGTTATCCGTCAAATACGTGCGTCACGATGAACAACATTGTACCTCTTTCCGTGTTCGCGTTTGAACTCTCCGCCGTACTTTGATCTAGATCCTACGAGTTCTATAATTTCCGGTATGCTACTAGCGAATATCGCCTAAGTGATAAACACAAACAAAATACACAATGAACACAATAATAACGATTAAAACAATTGCATGGATAACGTGTGGGCCAAAAAAAAGTTAACGGCCGTTTGACATAGCAAACGACCACATGAGCACAGCGACAATAACGACACGTGAGTATTATCATGACTCGTCGAAACCTAACCCAACGTCGAATGTCTAGTGGCGTCAGTAGCAATACTCCCGGACGTTCAATGTGACGTTTAGGATTTACGGCCAAACGTCCAGCACGGTTCGGATACATACATAAGATTCGATGTCTAACATTTTGTATACGCGGTTCGTTCCCGTAATGTTCAAAATAATATTGCGGTTTACAATACGAAAGGCGCTTCGTTGTGAAATTTCACTGTCGTTCCGTTCGGAATGGAAATGAAATCGTTTTGAAATTCAACAAGCAAATTTTGATCGGTTTCGCGTAAAACGGGATGTCGTTCAAAACGTTCACCCTCGGGACACCGTTCGGACGCCATGTCCATGCACACAAAGCTGCACAATATTTAATAGCAGTATTGTTATTTACGTTCACAAGCAGTCAGACATTTTGTAGCGATATTTTCTTTCTTAACGCGTCGTCAGAACGTTAATGCATACAGGATGATTTTTTTTGTTTTATTTATTTATTCGGTTCGTTTTGTTTTGGTTTGGTTTTCGTTTGTTGAAATTTGTTCCATTCTGTATGTGTGCGAAAACTTAATATGTTTACACGACAACATCGACTTAAGACCACCCGCGATTTCAATTATAAACGCGTTGGAGAACAGAATTTCGTGAGATGGCGCGCGTGTTAATTTTGAAAATCCGACGAACATTCCGTTTGAAAATCGAAAACGTTTGCAGTTGATCGGCATACAAGTGTGTGTGGACGTGATTTTTTGAAAATTGTCCGTAAATATTCCCCGGGTGATTTAAACGACTGACGAACGAACAGCACCGAAACAACATTCGGTTTGAAGTATCGACGGATAACCGACAGGGCAATGATGAGAAAAATCGCTCTGTATATAATAACATCGTGTATGAATAAAGCAAACTACGTACGCAACGACAACAAAAAAAAAAACATATTTATATTTACATATTACGACGTGTGACACTACGACGCGTAAAAAATGTTATAAGCCGTTTGCAATATTAGTCCATATCACGCGAGGAGCCGTGTAATAAATATAATAATACTCTTTGCGGATATTATTCATAGAGACATAATAATAACGATGGAAGTAAAAAAAAAAAAAAATAGTGTACACAACACTATAACATGACCTTTTACTCCTGCAATTTGTCGCTCTCCGAGGCGACGGCGGTAGTGGTGGTCGGTGACGGTGTCCGCGATGGGTGTAGGGGGGGTTTGGGGGAGTGAGTCTTTAACCGGAACTTTGGTCGACGCTCATATGGTTATTACCTATTTCGTAAATACCAATATTGTGTCGTGTCTGTGTGTGTGTGTGTGTGTGTGTGTATGCGTACGTGTGTGGGTGTTTGAAAAAAAATTAACAGCCGCCTTCTTTAAAGATTTTCAAAAAAAATTAAATAAATAAATAAATAATGAACAAATAAAATATCTAACTAACAAAAAAAAAAAAAATACGTGTATTATAGCGTTTTTTACCTGCTGATAGCTTCTGCCACACAAAAAAAAATTGTTCCTTTTATTTTTAGTTTAATCGTTTGAACTGTAAAGTGTATTATGTAATTTTATATACCACGTTTGGCGTAAACTGTATATGTTATATTGCTCGCATTTTTTTTTTTTTTTTATCATCGACATAATCTCGTATCACGTAAATGTATTTCTCGTAAACTATACCTACTACTGCCGTTTTTTTAGTGATTTTTATGCAATAAAATCGCGTCCGTTTATTCTAGTCGTTTTCGTTTTCGACTAGATTATTGTAAACGAATTATAGTTAGACGAACGAACGAACTCGTGCGCCGCCGAGACATATGATATATATTATTTTGTTTATTTTTCAATTTTTTTGTTATTTATCTTTTCATGTTTTAAGTACATATATTGTTATTCTATAGAAGTATGTACACATTACTATATTTATATATACATTATTTTTTATTTTGTTAGATCTATCACGATATGATAATCTATATCGTAATAATGATTATCAATATATTTATAATGTTTTTTAGACCATGGACGATAACGTCCATAAAATATGTGTTTATATATATATATATATTCACGTGGCACGTGACATCATTTGAGTGATATTCTACTTTAACAACTGTTATAAAATTTTTATAATAATAATAATAACAATAATAATAGTAATAATAATAATAATGTTTAAACGTTTAATTTAAACGAGAGGCAAAATTTAAAAAAGTAAAATATAATTAAAATAAAGATAAAAATAAATACGAGAAACGTGTATCACTTACGAGGCCGACGAGTAGGAAAAACACTAGAAACGTTCTGCCCAAAATTGTCTGGCAAAACACGTCTCCGTATCCGACCGTGGACATGGTGACAATCAAAAAGTACACACAAGTCCAGTACGACAACCGTTGTTGGTTTTGGAACTCGAACGGATCTCCCGAGTTCTCTAGCTAAAATATTTTTGGGAAAAAAAAAAAATAGAAAAAGAAAAATACCTTAACTTCGGTCAAGTAGTGATATATCATCATTTGGCCGGATAAAAGGTCGTATCTGAGAACACGGCGACGATTGGCATTTTCTTTTCGACGTGTATCCCGACGGTTTGTTTTTTTATTACATTTATTTTCCGACGACGGGCAAGGTTAGATGTACCTCGTTCCCCCCCAAAAAAAAAAAAATTTCTCGTCAACACATAAGCAAACCATTTGGCGGAGACGCTATACACGTATATAATATTATTATGAATACGCTGTTTTTTAATTATCGCAGTTTGTACGAAATGTTATTTTTACGTCGACGTAATATTTAATACTCGGCGAAACAAATTGGCAAAGACAAAATAATAATATCACATATTATATATATATAATGTCTCGGCACAACAACACTCGTCACAGATACGACCTTTATATTTCGACGGGCCGAGGAAATAAATTCGTAACATATAGTATATAATTATACATAAGTTTTGAAGTCACAGACAATGGAAAGGAAAACCACTGTAAAGTTTTTCCCGGTGACTTTTACGGTATATATATGTTTTTGATATAAAAGACGTGTAAAAAAAAAAAAATATAGAAAAAACAAAACACAAATGAACCAATAACCCTGAACGACGAGCAGTACTTACGAGATGGATGATTCCGGCGGCGGTCAACCACACGGATATAAAAATAGACACGAGTTGAGCAAGTCGAATTGAACTCGACGTTTTTAGAATGTTTAAATATTGCAAAATATCAGGCACTGTCATTAGGCGCAGAGCTCGGAGGAACCTTAGACCTAGAAAAACGCGCAAACGCAAAATTGTATACGCCAACAACGACAACAATAACAATAATATAACGATTATAATAGCAATCGATGAGTTTTAAACATATACGTATATTATCTTGTAATCAGTATTTATGTTCGTTTTTCGAAAAACGTTTGTTTTCACTTACCAATCCAAGTTCGACCTAAGTATATTGAAAGAAACGACGGTGGAATCGTGAAGTAGTCTACAAACGAGTACATCTCTAACATAAACCATAACTTATCACTGGCGGCTATAAACTATACAAAACAGAATAGAAAAAATAAATATTGTTAAACATCAAAAACTCGAGGACAAAATATATATAAATAAATATGAAAGTTGAATAAGTAATTTATGATACGTTTCTTTTTGCCTGAATTATACACGATAATCCAAACGAATGAACTCGACGAATGTCAATATAATCAAACGGTCTATTATAAAAGACGTACGAGTAAAACACGAGTAGCGTGAAAGGCGATGGGAAAAAAGGACATTGATTTTAGAAAATAGCGAACATCGTTCACGATTCCTATATGAAATTTTTAGTTAGATTTCCCATCATAACATAATCAAATAACAAATTATGTTATGCAAACTATTGGGACTCCATAACGGTAACAAAATGGGAAATCGCACTGTAATTCGAATAATTTCTTTTCTCGTTCGGGATGATATCGATTTTATTTTCGTACCCGCGCATTCGCGCATTTTGCTTATGTAAGTCGTCTAATTATTTTAAAATGTCGATGCACGGAAAATAAAAATTAAATTTCCTAACAGGTAAATTACTTGAATCTCTCAAATATATTAATATCTCATATATATTCGCCGTAAGTCCCGTGTGTACACGTAAGCTTATGACGACCGACACGTTCTGTGAGAATGCGAATACTACGACCACGAGTTATACGATATATATTCATATTCGTTCACTTATGCACACGTACGGGCACGGACGAAAAAATACTCACTCTTATAAAATAGTAAACCATAAAAAAAATGTTGAACGCTAAATCTACTTGTTGAGTAACATTGTGACTCCACTTTTCATGGCATCGCTCGACCTCCTCGCTGAAAAAAGAAAAAGCCAACGATATTTTCTACCGCGCAACGAGCGTTATGGTTTTCTGTCGATCGACTTACTTGGAGGCATCGATAAAATATATAATTAGAGATGCTATACTTAAAATGAACACAAGCACCACCTGAAACAGAGAGAAAAAAAACAAATTAATAAAAAAAAAACCGACGCCGCAACGAACCGAACGTCAAAATATCTGGTTTTACAATATCGTAGGTCGGCCGTTTTTACATCCACCGTGTGTTTTGTGCGCCACAGACGTTTTAAATGTTGATTGAATCGTCCGCAGACGATGTTTTATTATGCCTTCGCTCAGATTTATCAACACGATCGGAACGGGGCCGAGACCGGAACTCCGTCATTAGATTCGGTCCGATTTCCGGTACCCGACGAGATCCCGCGCGACATATAACGACGGAACTCGTGCGAAACCGTATCGTTTCAAAACACCGTTTCAATCGTTGGATTCCCGACCGAATTCAAAATCGCAAAAACCTAATCGAATTCCCGAGAGTCTGGGATGCGCGTGGACTTGCCCCTTTATTCTCGGACCCGCGTAGCTAAAGATTCTTTTGGAAACCGACGCGCGTCGGTTAAAAAAATTTTAAAAAATAATCCAAAAAAAATTTCTTATTGTTCGATATATTTCGACGGCCGCG
The DNA here is from genome assembly GCA_019022885.1 of Schlechtendalia chinensis. Taxonomy (NCBI): domain Eukaryota; kingdom Metazoa; phylum Arthropoda; class Insecta; order Hemiptera; family Aphididae; genus Schlechtendalia; species Schlechtendalia chinensis. The sequence goes on from CM032341.1 coordinate 8,236,288, forward strand.
ACTATGTCGCGAAAACTTTAAGCGCGTTCGTCTCGTACGTACACGACTCAAAAGACCGTAAGTCCAAAAGGTAACCTAAGCTACTCGGTGTGGGATCGACGTTTCGGGTACGAGTTATATTCGTATACACGACGACCGGGGACTCTTTCGCTCGCACACGTATAATATCGTGTGTGCGGTCTCACTCGGTATGAATATATTTAAACGTTTTTTTTTTTTTTTTGGATAATTACACGTATATAATGTATATAAATAATATTATTACGTTCTTTGATGATTCGGCGGCTCGTCATGGTGTTAGTTTATACGCGCGCGCACACACACACACACACATATATATACATACACACACACACACACGTGTGCTCGAGTACATTTTATTTCCGACACACGCGCGTCGATATTTTGTATCGCTGCCAAACTGCCGACGACTCGGCCTAATAGCAGCGCGATCGATTGTTTTTTTCAGCCCCTTCCCCAAGTCGTCGCGGCCGCTAACCGCCAAGTCGGTTTTATTTACGGACCGCGGCGCGCTCGGTTAAATGTTTTCGGCGTACGAGAACACATGAAACGCGACCTCTTTTAAGTCGACGACGTTCACGACGGCCGTTTTCGTACGTTTTCTAATCGTCTCCCCCCCCCCACCCCCCCCGACTTTCGCGTTTCGTACAACACTCCATTCGACTATTGCGATCGGTCGCTAATTAAAAACGTTTCACGGACAGAACGAACGACACAAGTCGATTGATTCCGAAACGAACGATCCACGCACCCAAGTATGGACGACGAACAAATACAACATTTATCGTTGTCGAGGCCAATTAATTCATTCCGCCGTATTTTCATAATAATCGAACACGCGTCGAAATAAGTTTTTCATTAAAGTATTCGACGGTTAGTTTAGACGCCTCGCACACTCAATACAAACTGGACGAAATAATTCTTGTTTAAAAAAAAAAAAAGAAAGGAGTTCGACGGTTTTTAAAACGTACGTACACTTCGATCGTCACACTTAGCCCGCGGCAATCGCGTTTCCCGGTATATAAGTCACTTGGCAGAGAACGCGTCGAAATTATGTAATAAACGTTAGGTGGTCTTTCAAAGATCAATACGAGTACGTATTCTAAAAACGAACGAAGAACGTATCACAACATGAAACTCGACCGTAAATTTAGTAATAATCTTTTGAATTTCACATAACGTGTTATCAAACTTAAATCACACGACCTCGACATAGTTCGTCCGCGAATACCGAAAAAACACGTGGTTTACGAATTAGCACGATTCGCAAGATACTTTGGGGCCTCCTAGGTGGCTGGAGGCTAACCGTCCAATTCCACGGTAAACATTTACCCGTTTGTAAAAAGAAAACAATTGGTCGTGTTTCAAATTTTTGGTTGAAAACGTATTGTCGTTGTTCGCATACGGATTGAGTGTCAAACAAATTAAACGTTTTGAGCAATCACGACTTCAATTAAAAATGTATTGTTTGCTTTTGAAAAATCTAAGAAATAAAAACCCATTTCTTATAGTTTTTGAAAACAAACCAAGAATTCTACAAATACGTACGAAAGTAAAACACGTGATAGACGTTGCGTTAGGGGAAAAAATATACGTAGCAATCGTTTACGCGTCAATAGAAATCCGTGCAAAATTTGGAAACCCGAAAATGTGGACGCACCCACACGTACTCGTCCGTTAGTCTGTTCGTTAGTTTTAATGATGTTAAATTTTGGGCACGCGCGTGTGCGTGTGTGTATATATATAAATATTTATAACGTCTTAGCTATTTCCATCAGGTAACTAGAGAGCGTTGTGTATGTTCTTAAATCGCAAGTACGACGCGCACGCAAACATACATCTTTCTTGTTTTCTTTTTTTTTAATCGTGGAAATAACACGAAAAAAATAAAAGCATCAGACAGACACGACAATCGTGAAGTATAAAATATGGCATAACACGAAAAAACAAGCGATAACATATTACACATCGTTTCACGGGAAACGCCATCGTCGCGGTGTACACTTTGTCCGCGAAGATTATACAGCAGTTACAATGGCACGAGACGACCTGCCGAGTTTTTTGTTTTGGTTTTTCGACTTAAAACACGTATCGTGACCGCACGAGTTATTTTACAGTAAACAAATCGCAAATGAAATTTGCAAAAAACGATCAGAATGATCGGAACGCGGAGGAAACGGGAAAAGGAATGCCGTGCGAAACTAGGAGGCCTGCCGGTCGGTGTGGATGTACGTGATCGCGCCCGTCCCGCGGTTATCGTTTCAAACGAAACGTTGAATCGTCCGGACCATGAGTGGTCATCGGATTCAAATCGCGAACGAAAGAAAAAACAAATGCACGTAATATGTACGCGAGCCGGTTACGGTTGCCGAAGAAAACCCGTCGGGTCAAACGTCGTAAAAAAAAAAAAAATCCACGATGGGAAACGTCGGGAGCCGTACCACCCCCCACTAGACTTTCGATTTTCGATTTTTTCCAAAATTTCTGGTTCTTCGACCGATTCACGACCTTGGAGGACCGCGCGTACACGCGTAACCCGTGTTATATTATAAATAACCGGCGGAGTACGCGCGCTGCGTCACGTCGATCGCGATAAAAAGAATGGGGAAAAAAAAAAACGAACGAACGAAATTCAAGAGACGGACAATATATATAGATCGTCGTCGTGCACGTGTCGCGGTCGTCGCGAATAAAAATAAAACGCGGCGGTGTGCGAGCAGCGGCGCTACAGATTTTCAGCCGCCCCACAGGTCGATTCGGTCTCGAAAACGGGCGCGGCCGCGATAAGCATCTCTCACGTCCCGTACGTACGTATATTTATAAACGTCGTCGTCGTCGTCGTAGTTGTCGTTATCATTATTATTATTTTTTTTTTTTCGGCGCTTTTTAAGCGACGTAATCCGATCGGGCGGAGTCCGCGACGAATTGTCCACTTCGCCCGTCGCGATATCCGATTTAATTTACACAACGTATCGGCCGGGGGGTGCGGGGGGGGGAGGGCGAACGATTTTCCGTTTTCACTTTTCCGTAATCCGCGGTCTAATTCCGTAGCTCGAAATTCAGCACGACGTACAAAATATGAACTTCGCACGTTTATTAACGTTGGAAATTCGGGATTTTCGGAAATATTTGTTATCCGTCGTTGACTATTGTTCGCTTTACGTACAACGCGTTCATTCCATTGCGGATGTCGATCGTATTCAATCGTTATATCCATCGACCGTTTGGACAGTTCTGGTAAAATCAGTTCTGGTACCGATTTTAAAGTTCTTTAAACCGAAAAATACAATCCGTCGAAACGGCGACTTTAAACTCTGATCCCGATCATCGGGATGTTACGAGTATTAGGTTTTTGTATTGGAATAAAATAAACGAAAATTTATATGGGAGTTACTGAACATTCTCTATTCCGCTAGGCAAATAAATATAGGAACCGTACGAGCCGAGGGCGTTTACCAAATAAATTGCTTACTCGGTCACCATCACTGCTGGATGCTTTGAAACGGGTTACTTGGTTTACCAATCCCAAGTCCGACCGGTCTGAGTGTATGTAAATTAATGTAAATCAAGCAGAGAAAAGAACACACAAAAAAGAACGGCCGTGGCGCACTTTTGCTCACATTATTTGAACGTGACAGTCGACCGTGACGCGCAAAAATCTTTTTTTTTGTTGTACCCTCTATAAAGAAGTTTCACTTCAAAAAAAAATTCAAAAACTACCGAAAAATTACATAAAAACGGTGTAAACGTGATTTCGTCGTGACTTTTAGACGTACGTGACTATCTCAACTATATCCAAAAAAAATCTTAAAAGTCGAATAATATACCATCGGCTCGTGTTGATATTTTTTTCAAACCCCCCCCAAAAAAAAAAAATTTTCCTCGCGTTCGCCCCCCCCCCCCGGTGCGTGTGTTTTTCAACGGTTTTCCGCGCGTACCCACAACAATAACGGAACGCGGCGACCGATATTTACTGATATAAACCTGTCAGGGCCGCGCCGTGGACGGCAACGAAAACGCGAGTCGGTCCCGAAACGGATTGGAAACGATCGGGTTCGGCGCGGACAACGACGCACACACACCGGAATCGAGTTCGCGGCTCGGAGTCGGTTCCGGTCGTTTGTTTTGCCGGCGTGGTGAATTCGTACGCGTACGCGGTCTCGTCCCGAAGAAAGTCTCGTCGAGCTTTTCCGTCAATACCGATACGAGTGAAACGTAACTGACTCCCGTGGTCGCGTTCAGGCTTTTCACCCCGTCGAATTTCTCACGTTTTAAACGTTTAACCTATTCGGTTGACGAAACAAACCACTAATCTAACGGTCGTCTGTTCGCAACGGTGAAAACGGAAAGGGTCGACGCGCGTCTGCGGATATTACAAAGCCCATCGCCACGTCTTCACACACGCACACACGCACGCACGCACACACGTTCAGACGGACTATCAACGTGTTTAGTTCGGGTCTTGCGCGTTCGTACGAAATAAACTAAACACGCTTGTCCGGAGCACTTCTCGTGTCACGTGACCATTTCAGGTTTTCGGATAGACATAACATATATCGTTGTAAAACCAGTTATAAAATAATAATATATATTATTAACGTTCGAATACTCCTAGCTAACCGACGATTATTATTATTATTATTTTTTGTGAACTGCAAACTTTCGTACTTGGATGCCGAACTTTATCGTGCAGAACCACGCGTCCTACACGCGCACAGCGCGCTAACGATATTATACCTCGACACGGATTACGATTATCGTCATGAAACACGGCGGCGTTGGGTTCGACTAATCAAACAGAAAGTTTTCCACGCGACCAGACGGAACGGCACACAGTGGTAGTCGTCGTCGGGGCAAAACGACGGTTTTATTTGCGTAAGAACGGGCTACTTTTATTTTAGTGTTACGTGACGGCACGACGATGAAACGCGAACCCGAAACGACGATAATTCTTAGATTGTAACACGGTGTCATGTCGTAACCTCACGGTAACCTCGTGACGCCGTCATTGGGCCGAGTTGTTTCTTTGGATCCGTTCGTAACCCACTCAATGGAAACGCTTTCTCGACAGTATAATGTACGTAAGTGTTTTTCGTTAATTTTTTTTAAACGATATTTTCGAAATGGATTCAAACGAATTCGCGCGGACGTGTTTCTCAAACCGTGACCCAACAAGCGGCATTATTATTTTAATAAACGGACAGCGTTCGATCGTGCACGCGTGCTGAAATTTCAATTATGAATATGTCTGTTTGGTAATTAAACGGACGACAATACGCGTTTTATTGAACGTCACGAATTCGTTAATTTACGTTCGTTATATCGATTGATTTTGATTAATAAACAATGCGTGTTTTCGACACACGCGTGTCATTGTAGTTAAAATAGTAATAATTGATAGTGTCATAATATTGCAAATTAATAAAGTAGAGTACGACTATAAATGAGAGAGAGAGAGTGAATAGAAACGACTATGGTAGCGAATAATGACGGTTCCAAATAATAATGAAACGTGTTGAAAAAAATAAAAATAAAGTGCACTTAAAACCAATTAAAACCGTTAGAGTAGCAATCCGGACACGAAAACGCGGTCGTTACAAAAACATAGTGAAATCGTTATCATCGGAATGTCGACGGAATTGTTTACTTAATGGACGTCGTCACTGAACGAAAGAAAATTCACTTTTCGACAAAACAGTGTACTCCCATCCGACGAACCTATTTTGGTCCGGCGAATAAACACATTTTTTTTTTTTGCTTTTACCCGAACGACGTCGTCAAAATGTGTATACAAAACGAAAATTATCTTATTCAGACGTAAATTAATTGATTGCTCGAACAACATTTAATACGATTAAATGGATTAATTGTCGTAATGTTTATTTTTCGACCCAACGACGTAGACCTGTGCAAAACGTTGCCTTATTATGACGTAAATTTCTTTTAAAAATCTTGTTCGATTTTCCGATAACTCAAACCCTTAAAACTACGCAGTTATTATCACAATTAAAACGTTTCATTAACGTTTGTTGTTATCTGAATCGCTGAAATACGAGACAATAAACGGATATTTCGAGTGTTTTTCATTATTGTTTGTTACACCGAAACGAGAAGACCAAATCCCATTTTGCGAATGTTGTGGTAGTTTTGCCCTGCACGTTTAGCCTTCCTGTGCACGTGCACACTCGGACAAGTCGTAGAATATAGGTTATCGAAATAACCGACCGTATGCAATTGGAAATGATCCATACAGTATAATTAACGACATTGATAAATACTAATCGGCGAACCGTTTTAAAACGAGTATATAAAATAATAGTACGACCGATCGTAAAACGACGGGATTTACATTTACGGCGAACCGTTAACGGTCATTACGATCGATCGGGTGCGTTGGCGAAGTGAAAAATTATGTATATATTTTTTTTATTTGAAACTACTACACAGAAAACCGTGTTGATATTTATTAATCGTTCACGTTTCGCGTAACAGTTTGGACGTCTAAGAATCCGTTTTCGACCGTCCGGCGTGTAAATCTATTAATTTCGTCGGCTCTTACACCGAGTACGGTGCCAACGGGCGCGCCGCACACCGCCGTGCTCGCGTATACACGTATATTCATTACGGAGAGGGGGGGAAAGATAAATAAATAAATAATAATAATAATAAAAAACCCGCCCGAAAAGAAGACGTTTAATCGATAGACCGCGGCGGCGCGTGGCGGCCGAGCTAGCGGGCCGGAAACCGCCTTAACGGTATTGTTTCCAAAAAAATGGAACGGAGGAAGAAGATGTTCAAACAAAACCCGCCATGCTTTTCGACGCGATTAGCCGCACATCCGATTTGGCGCCGTTGTGATTGTCCGCATTCGACGGGCGTTCTCGAGGAATTTCTCGTGTTCCCGCGCGATAACGAACGTGGTGTGCACGGGCGCGGGGTAAGGAACCGACAGGGGGGAGGAGGAAGGAACCCTCCACCCGATCGATCAGTCGCGAGCCGCCCGCGAGGAGACCGGAAACACGGCCGTTCGCTGGTCTTCGTCCGGCGAAAGACGACAGTGAAATGGACGCATCGATCCGGATAACGGATTCGAATCCGTCGTGAATTCGTTCGCTGTAGATCGAGTTTTTCGGTTTCTCTCGACGTGTTTTGTTTGTTTGTTTGTTTGTTGTTTTCGTTTTCGATTTCGACGTCAGCGGGGAGATTTCGGCAGACGTCTGCTTAGACCGTGTCCTAACAAGGGCGCGGACAAACACTCTGCCGGCTAAGCCGACCGGAGACGCGAATAAGAAAAACGGAGCCGGGGCGCGTGCGTTTAATGCAAAACGTGTGCGCGAAATCGATCGATTCAATAATAATACGTGTCGTCAAGTCGGCACGCGCGTCATGTTAGATACGAACGTGTGGGTGAGTCGACGAATTGTAGACACGCGCCGTGTTCACGACACTGCTTTCGGCTTATCGGTCGTCGGTTTAGAGGAACGCTCGGACCAGAATCCGGTCTTGTGATCTCTCTTTAATCGGACGTCGTGTCGACATGATGATAATAACAGTCTGAACTCGATATGATCCGGTTGTTGTTTAATCGTCTTTTAAATCACTCGCCCGAACGGATGATATGCATTTCTCTACGATTTTTTACGGTAAACAAATCCTCAGAGAGACGTATTTCAAAGTGGAAAATCGAGACGAAATTATACGCTCCGCCGCCAATATCGTCGTGGTCGTCGTCGTCGTCGTTTCCGTCGAACAAACGAAAAATCAACGTGACTAGGCGTATTATTATCATCATTATCATTATCTCCGTCTCCGCGAATAATGTCACGATCCCGTGTCCGTGCTCACGCCCTTCGTCTTCGCCCACTATATTATTATTATTATTATTATTGCTGCCGTCATTATTATCGTTATTTTAGGTCGTATACGATTTGCATAATAGATGAACGTGTCGTCGGCACAGTCGTAGTGTATAGTCTCGACCGACCATGACGTTGTTCCCGGGAAATATCGCGTAATAACACACCGTGTTCGTTAAGACTTTTTGACCTGGTCAGAGAGAGAGAGAGAGAGAACCCGAACGAATTATTTGAATCGGGAAACGCGAAATCGTTCTTCGGACGCTCCGAATGTTCGAACGATGCCGCCCGCCGGTCGTAGTGCGGGCTGCGGACGACGACAATACTACACTTTTGAATCGGTCACGACGTTAGTGTGTCGCGTTTTTTTTTTAAATTTATTTACCTTCGAATCGTTCACAACGCGATTACCTGGTGTGTATACACGACACAGCGCGAATGACGATTTAAACCGCAACGGGCGTTTTAAACACACGCCGATCGTATAGGACACGTTTTCGAACGATAAGAAGATATTAACCGGACGTCCTGAATAAACACACTAACGGCCTCGGCTGCGACGAGGCGAATCACACGGACCGTGGTGTTTGTCAAACACCATTGAAATCGCCGCATATTTGTAATGGTTGTCATTAGATCGCGGAGAAACGAAAACGACTTTTTGTCGACGCGACACCGTTCGGACACGGTCCTAATCTAGAGACAAAGTCAATCTAGGCGAAAAGCGTGATGAAGGTAAAACGTGCGAAAGACCGTGTGGGGGTCGACGATTCGGATGGCCGGCCCGAACGTCCGGGTCGTAATATCGTAAACAACAAGAGCCCGAAATCGTCCAGAGTTCAGTGTGTCAAAAACATTACTCCTGCAGAGGGTTTTTCCCTTTTTCTAGAGTGAACAAACGACATAGCGGATAAAATAACAAACGGAGGTTTTTATATTTTACAACTGTCGCTGAAACGCGTTTAATCTATTCGGTTTTTATTTTTCGGAAAATATCGCGCGTTCTAAACGACGTTCCGAATTCTCGCGTTACGATTATTTCTAATAAAGTTGTCTTCTACGAAAATACGCGACGCGTATGTATACGCTGTAGAGAAACGTTATCTGCCCACGAGATATTTCGTAACGATTCCCGAGTAATTTATTATTATTGTTTTTTATTTTTATTTTCAAGAAGTCTTTTTATTTTTTTTTTTGCGGTCTTATCGTGCCCGCAAATGTCACCGCCATCACCGAGACTCACTCGTTTTTACTCGAAACCGCCCGAAACGGACTTGTTTTGTTTTGATAATCCTTTTTTTTTCTTTTTATCGTTAACTCGAAAACAAAGCTGATAAAAATTCAATACCCGGAACCCGACGATTTAAAAATACTCAATCTAGTTTTGATGTCGTAATCGAAATTATACGTATTCTATTGTATCGCGTAGACTACGGACTAAACAAGAAACGCGGATAGACATCAGTAAGAAAAACTCCATTTACTCAACACGCGGTATTCAAGAACGTTCAATAGGAAATGCTACGACTGTATGAACGGATAACAACGTGTAAAATGAATTGACAAAAAAAGGAACGAAATTCCGCTACAATTAAACGACTGGCCGTCTAAATTATATTCGCGAAAAATACAGTTTTCAAAGTCGTTCAGCAGAAGTACTTTCGTGTTAGAAATGAAATTGGTTTTTTACGCGTTCACGCGATCTAATAACGGTATGTTTTCGACGAAAAAACGAAACCGTCGTCAAAAATTTGACCTAGTTTATACACTCTCTACTTTGTCCACCGAATTACGATTCGAGTGTAATTGAATTTTAAATTTTTCTGATTTCCTAATAATACGACAGCCTATACGCGCACTGCAATGACATTTAGTTTGCTTTGCGATCACGATTTGATATTTGACGACCATTGGCTTTACGACGCCAAAAAATAAATAAATAAATAAGTTTCATCATTATGCGTATGATATTATATAGATAGGTACTGTTGCGGTTGCCAAGTTACGACAGTATTATAATATGTTGTTATTTCAGTATACAAACTATTACAATATACACATATATATATATATATATGATGCAGAAACCGAAAATAAAATATTCGATTCGATCGAAAATAACTCGTAATAATGATGATTTCATTTTGTATATTTTCGATATAGAAAATAACTGAAATGCGCTGTTCGGGTTTTCGTACGGAATCGAATTAAAAAATCGAATCGGAGGAGAGTAAATAATAATTCTTCTCGTCGACCGTCCAAAATCTATCACAGCGCTACGGCTTAAAACACATGTTGACGCGTTGAAGCGATTTCGACGACGTTTTAAGCACCGCCATCCGACGCGAACAGACATCAGAATTAATTTCACTCTTGTCTCGTTCCATTTTGAAAGCAAAAAAAAAAAAAAATCGATTGAATAAAATCTCATTCATTTCGCGTGGCATGACATAAAGTAACGATTAATAATAATAATGGAAAACCGCGAAACGATAAAGTTTTATGAGATATTTTAGCTGTTCGGTCGCGTTAAACAATGATGGACGAATGCATTCGGCATGTTTTGTTTTATATAACATTGACGTTTAGTTTGTATGCAATTATAACGTCGACAGATCAAACGATTTTCGAAAAAAAAAAAAACCAACAACCAGATAAAATTCCGAATTCATTACCGGTCGTCTGTTACAACATTTAATGTGTTACCGTTTGTGTCGAAACGTTCTCGACGATAAAAAAAAAAAATATCGGAAACGAAAAAACACGAGAAAAACTAATTATTCCAAACGCTATAGAAAAAAAAAAAAGCGCGTTTACTAGGCGGACGGGTTTGGCTTTTTTTTCACGAATTTCATTTCGATCGTTCGTCTGTGTAGACGCGTACGCGTTCCGATCGATCGAGAACCGACCGGAAAACGAAACAAAACCGTAAATACATATTTTTTGAGATAATATAACCGCCGTAAGATACGCGACTGAAACCGGCGACGTGGAAACATTATGTGCCGAACGGCAGAACAGACCGACACCAAACAAAAGCAATGATCGCACGTCCGTCGTCCGACGCGTACACACCCGTGATGTTTGTGTCGACAACGGGGCGTACAATAATAATTTACTGTCCGAGTAAAAGTATCCAAAGTATATATAAATACACGGTATTGTTTTTTGTTTTTTTGTTTTCTATGACCGGTCAAGTCGAATTCGCATTATTTACCGCGAGAACATATCCGATTTCCGTTCGAAGCACGTACCACCGATACTGTCGCCAAAGATTCTCGCGTCCGTTTGAATTACTTAACCTAACCGCGTTCGACCGTTTTTCGTGGGCGGGGGTGTGTAAACTCAGCGGCGGCGCGTTAATCCGTTAATCCGAAAATCGTTACCCGGGGACGGGGGTAGGGACGGGGGGACACCGTTTAAACGAGACACCCGGTTGCGAGTGTCGCGCGGTTTTTAACGCGCGCGCACATGCACGTCCGCATGCACGAGAGCGCGCGCGCTTATAAATAATTGTGCGTGTGGCTAAAATTAATAGCGACGAGTCCGAAAATAAAATCCGCAGTACCAACGTGATAAAAAAAAAAAATGTCCGAGCACCTTGGATTTTGGACACGAGCCGAGAGACGGTTATGTGTAATTATCGTTTCGATCCAGCAGCACCGCTACGTTTTCCCTAGATCCAGACGAGTTTGTCAGTTCATTCTCCGACCTGTACGAACCGGAAGAACTTAAACCATCCGGAAACGTCGTCACGCAATCCATCCGGGTTTCCCGCGGTACAAACGAGCGGGGTTTTCGAATTTTTTTGTTTTTTTAATTATTACTGTCGAAAATTATAATAAAAACGGGGGGAGGAGGAGGGGAGGCGGCTCTACGGACAATTCCGTTTTTTCGAAATCGTTCACGTACGGTTGAAAAAAAAAACTATATATAACCGGTGTACGTATCTCGATTTAAAGCGTTGGCCGCATCTCCCCGCCGGCCCTGCTATTATAAAACATTCGTGTGGGTAAAACAGCCGTATGTAACTTAGATGACACGCCGACGGAACGACAAACTCCGTTTAATGACGTTACCACGTCGTATAATGTCATCACGTAAATACGTACGTTGATTTTTAATGGGGGGGTTTTATTGTTTTGGACGTATAGAATTTTAAAAATGTCGAAAATTCACTATTCGTTTATAATTTTTAATTGACCACTGTCAGTACCGATATATATATGTATACAGTGTGTCAGAGGGCAAACCTGTATGGGGTCCACATTCATATTTTTACAGTGTACTGACAATAAGATGTTTTTAAAATTGAGGTGCCCAAAATTAATTATTTGCATACCATCTGTTTAATTTACTGATTCGCGTGAGTAGAAGTTAATAAATCCCAATATATGGAGGCCCACTAAATCCGCCACTGGATAATATCCTCTTGAATAACATTTTGATTGTACGTATTATTACGTCTCGTATTCTTCAGTAATTTGATTGAAAAATTGTTGGCCCGAATGGCAATGCCCCCCGTATGTGTATGCGCGTGAACACTTAGGTCGGATTACCTAACCTAACCGGCGCGACTCGACAAATCGTATTAAAAATAAATAAACAAACGCGTATCGGTAAAAAACCGAAATACCTCGTCAATAACCAGACACAAATCGTTTGAACGCGTCTCGGGCACGGCGCGTGATAACGCGTACTTGGGCAGACGCGTTTTCCAAACACCGTGTCCCGAACAACAGGACCCGTCGAACCGATAACGAAATACGGTCGAGTGTGGCCAAACGCGTTTTCGTCGACGGTGTTGGATATTCTAACGTCCGGTCCGCGGGTTTAACACGAAAACCAACATTCACTGTTTCGTCGGCATAGCAAACGGTAAACGTCACAAACACGGACGAAAAGTCGCGCACGTCGTTGTGAAACCAACACGCGTCCTCGTACGTACATTAGGACTAGATCTGGTGTTTTAACGTCGACAAGTACGGGTGTCGTCTGAATAAAATATCGGCTCGTCCGTCCTATTGCGGCGGTCCATTTCGTTTGGTTTACAACGACGAACACTGCCCGTCCGGTAACGCTGAATAACCGTATCGTCTTCGTCACGGAATCGCAACGGTCGGGCGTCCACTTGTTCTACAGGCGTGCGTTTCTCGCGCGCGAACGGAATTTCCAAAACGAAATTCTCCGCCGAGAATCATAAGTTTGATTGTTTTCAGCGTTCATAAGGTTAGGTTTTTAAAACGACGGTCGTTACTCGTTCTTCAAATTCGTCAATATCCGAGTACTCGGAATAATATCAACAGGACAATTGCTCCGATTGCATTGCCTGTAAACGTCTAGTATGTCACGTACGTTACTTTACACCCGGAACGTCCGACTCGCCCGACTGCATGACAATAACGATACAGACGGAATTGAGCAATTCATTTTTTAATCTGATCGTCGAATGTAAACGTACACGCACGTATATACGTTCGTATCGTCATTATTACGATTACTATAAAACGTGAATGGTTCGCGAAGTTCGTTTGCGTATAATATCGCGCGGCCGAAAAGCAAATACTGTGCATTTTAATATTTGCGTGGACAGTGTGCGTTTGCGGACAACCAAACGGCAACCTTATATGTATATATTTAAAAAAATATATATATATACAAAAATTTCTGCGGAAAAAACCGAATAAGTATTATGTAGTGATTTCGAACGCGTTTGCGCACGCGACGTGAGTAATAAAATCGCGGTGGGCGGTGGCCGGTCGTATACTTAAAAATATGAAAAAACAAAAAATAAGTAAATAAAAACGAAGTCTATCGATCGGTTACAACGAAAATGAAAATAATAAAAAAAACCGGCGAAACCGTGTGTTGTAATATTTTCCGGTATAGACACGTTCGAACGTGATTTCTGTTTAATTATATTTGACTAGTCGTTCCGTTTTTCACCGTCATAAAACCATCCGGTATAGTCGCGAATCATTCGAGTGTCGAATACGAAATCCAAGATACACAAACTTTTTTCTTTTCGCTCCATATTTTATCCAAAAGTTCGGACGGATTAATCGCACTGAACTAATACATACGAGCATGCATCACGGTGTCCGGGGAAAATGTCAAAAAAACAAAAACGGCCAATATTGTCGAAACGGTTACACTAATTTTTGATAATCCTTCTGTTTGAAACTGATTGAACAAATCGGTCATAATTAATATTGATTGTTTTAACTAAAAGCAGTTTCACGTATTTGAAAAAAAAAAACTGAATTACTAATGTTACCGTAACATTTAATAAATGTTATCGTTTAAAAATAGATATTTGACCATATTTTATTGGAAATTTTTACGAAATTCAAAACCTACTTCAACCTTGTGATGATGAAGTAGGGAGGGCGGTTAGAAACGGTTTATAGGTTAGGTTCGTCGAGCGCAGTCGTAGTATAAGTGCGCCGTTCGGACGTTCGGAGAATCGCGAACGTTGGCGTTCTCGAAAAGGGACGAATTCTGTTCACTACATTTTTATAACTTAATCTTTTTTTTTTTATATTTAAAAGGATATTTTTTATACCTAACGTCGCGACTGCTGACTATACTCGGTTGTACGTGCTATTCGCCGTCGTCGTTCCTTTGATATATGCAAATTTATTAAAAATAAAAATATATATATGCATATACTTAAATATGCAAAAAGGTCAATGAGTATTACGTTGATTAAAGAAAAAAAAAATATGAAAGTTGTTGTAAATGTGTGTTAATTTAATACCGGTTTCGACAAAATGTCATCATCAGGTTTAATATAAATGAAATACAACTGATACATTTTTTATTTTTTCTTTAATCGACGTAATACTCATTGGTTTTTTTATATATTTAAGTACACATATATATATTTATTTATTTGTTTATTTTATTTTTATTCGTTGATTCTTTTATTTCTCTTCATTTTTTATTTTTCTTTGCATATCCTTTTTACTCTTTATTTATTTTCCCTTTTGTTTTCACTGTTATACATATATTGTCGAACTCGTCGAGTAAGACTTTAGAAACATCATCTATTCGCCCGTCTCGACGCATAAACAGAACAAAAACGTGTGACGACCACGACACCGTTTCCCCGCGTCCGTCGCCTCCACCCCCTACCCCTCCATCCCCCCATTTGAAGAAGCGAAACGCGCGCCGTTATCCGTATTTTTAACTTCGCGGCGAGCAGCATTGGTCGGAAACTCGCGCGGAAACGTACGGAAACGAAGCGATGAGACCCGTGCGATGCCGTCGTTTCCGACTGAAACCGAAAGAAAACACCCGAGCGGGGGGCGTTTCGGCGTTTCGACACCGGGACGACGAATTTTCACCCGACCTTCTTCTTAAACGCTCACGCCTGAAAAATCGTCGAACGCCACCAGAACGAACGAGAACTCGACTCGACCCGATCGCGACGGACTGGGGGGAGATGAAAGTCGGGCGGGTCGAACACACCCCCGCCCGACATCGCCCACCGGCGGTGACGCAGAAGACAATCGTTACGACGGTCGTCCGAGACGCTCAAAACCACTTCGCGACATGCACTACGACCGAATCCGTGGCGTCAAGGCACCGCGCGGGTGGAACGTGAAGTACGGGCCGGACGCTGGCGTACGGGGAAAAAAGACGGCTACGGTGTCCGAAGAACGATGGTGGTGGGTGGGAGGTAGGGAGGGGGGGTGGGTCTCAAAAAAATTAAAATGTCGTCACTCACCAATATCCGCCCGGTAGTGGTCTGGCCGGATATCAGTTCGCCCGCCCAGTCTTTGGCCTCTGTCATGAACGTGCCCTCGAACTCCTGTTTGCCCTGGCGCTTCGTCTCCTTCTTGGGCTCGGAGTTCGGGCAGCCGGTCGCGACGAGCTCGGCGGGCTGTTTGCGCGTGAACAGGAACGCGAAGAACCGCCACAGGAGCACGATGAGCAGCCCGGCGAGGAACGTGAACACGCTGGACAACAGGAAGCACCACCACTTGCGGTCCTGCAGGCACGCGTTCTTCGGCGGCACCGTGGTCGCCTGCACGGGGCACAGCTGCGCGCAGCATTGCCGTTCCGGGAGCATAGCTGTAGCACGCCGGGGCCGTCCGGACCGGACACATCAAAGCTGACCGGGCAGCGGCTGTCGCCAACGCGGTACCACGTTTCACCTCCTCGGGACGGCCGCGGCCGCCGGGCCCATGGTGGCCGCGGGTACGTGCGTCGCGCGGTCGGGCGCCGGGCCGATGCCGAGGGACGTGCGGGCTAGGGCTCGGTTCTCGGTACTAGGTACGGCGGTACCGTTTGCGCACACACTTTGCGGCGGACAGGGCGAAGAAAACACTGGCGCGCGCGCGACACCGTCGGCGGGTAACGAGCGACTGTCGCGGATCGGCCGCCCGTCCCCGGAACTCGCCGTGCGTACGCGTGAGCCGCCGGCGGCCGTCACGCGCGAGCGGCGGGCGCGGGACGGGTGGTGCGCGATCGCGCGCGCGCACAGGGCAACCGACGACGGCGGTGCGGCGGCGGCGGCGGCGGTGTCGCGCGCGGGTCGCCTTTTGTGTGTGCAGTCGCGTACGCGCGGCCGCCGGGATCAATACTGACCTCTAACGCCGGACCGGCGCGCGCGCTCGCTCGCTCGCTCGCTCGTCCACCCCGTTTGACGCTGTGCGCCGTTTCCCCGTACGCGCGACACATGCCGTCGCGTACGACGACAGGACGGCGCGAGCCTTATACACAGCGCGAGTGCGAACACGTCGAATGTTCCGGGGGCGCCGTACCTAGTACCTAGCGCGTCTCGTCCGGTCCGATCGTCGGGGGCGATTCGTTCGTCGGTCCGTTTACGGACGATCGTTCTCGCCGCCGACCTGGTGTCACGACGGCGCGTTTGTCCGCGTGAACGCGCGCGCTCGGCACCCGGCCGCCCGGGCAAAACGTTTCGGGGTCACGCGGGTGCGCTCCAGCGGCGTTCCAGTTTCGCCGCCGCCGCCGACCGCCGATCCACCCCGAGAGCGTTTCGGGCTCTCCGTGCCGTTCGATAGGCCGGACGCGTGCGTCCGGGCCGTCGGGATGCCGACGAATCGGGGCGGCGGGGGGCGGGCACGATTGGATTTTCCGTCTCGCAGTTCACCAGCGCGTCGTTCATTTACATTGGCTGTTATACGTAGTTTTTTTTAATAACCGTGTTGTTGGTTCGTTAGTTATGCGCAAATTATTAACAGTCGTCTATTGTAAGAGTTCCGCCGTGTTCGAAATTACCGTGGTCGAAATCAATTTTGTTCGATTCAAACGGTCCGTCGCGTTTCATACGTAACGATAACGCCAAGTCGTTTGTTGTCTAAATCCCTAAAAAAAAAAAAAATCTCTCAACCGTTTCCATCGTATTTTTAAACGATAACACCGTATTCGCTTCGTTCGGTACAATCGCAAAGCGAAGCAATTTATAAAACATATTGTTTTTTTTTTTTTTTTAAACACTGATAACCAATCGGGATGATTTTTATCGGTAAAATAAAAAAAAAAAAAATTATCGACCAAAGTCTCTTCCGATCGTTACGATACCATCCGGCCAGGCTGTCCTCGTGCCGTACAACAACAATACGTTTTTTGGTTATGAGTACGCGTCCGAAATCTGAACGTCGGTGCGGCACGCGAAAGGCCAAATGGCCGGAAATACGAAACAAACGCGAAATCCGTATTCGTAGACGAAGTACGCGGCCGACAACCGTCACTGGCAAACGTTCCGACGCGACTGGAACGTCCCGGTCGTGCACACAATTACGGTGCGCAGTCGGATGTGCGCGACGTTACGGATTTTGATTTTTCTCCGTCGGAAACCAACGCCCGACTTGTAAAACAGTAAAGGTTCCACTCGTTCCGCGTGCATAATAACAACCTAACCGCGGCCGAACACATCTGGAAAAGCGGAGGCGTTCAAGTGTCTAGGTCCACGATGCCGAGCACCGGGTAACGCGACTGGTCTGAATAAATAGATTGTAAATTATTTTTTCGTATAGACGAAGCCGCGTGAAAACCTTTTCTCTTTCTACTTCCGCTATCCAGCAGATTGTGATGGACGTGACAATCGTTGGGACCGCCGCGGCACATGGGACGTGAAGCCCGGACGACCACGACGACCGTGGAAAGGAAACCGTTCGAAAATAGGGTATGCGCGGAAAATGAAGTCGGCGAGACTTTAGAGAGTACCAGTTTGCCGGGAGAAGACGAATTGTCCGTTTGCGTATCCGCCACGTTTGAACTCGAGTCCGAAAAAACCAACGAGACTGAAAATAGATACGACCCCGTGAACTGGTTATCGAGACCTGCAGTGACGTCGTGTCTATCTGTCGTATTTCACGTGCATACATTACATTGTCATATTCGATAAAAAGAACGTTTGTTTGAGTTGGTACTTTCTCCGCCGTGCGCCCTCGGGAAAATCGTGTATACGTAATAAATGTATACCTATGTTCTGACGGAGAGGAAACCGACAAAGAAAATAATAGAATCCAACCAAAAATCTCCTCGAAATGCGACATTAGATGTCGTTGACGACGGAAAGTTATGGAACACGCGAACGTTATACGACGAAATAATACACCGTAAAATCGTAAACACACCAGAGTTTCGCGAAGTGGAATTCGTTTTTAAGTGCGGTCAGATAAATGCATCGTCATTGTACGTCTACGTTTCGTTACGATCAAAACGACGGCGACACTGTATGCCGGACGAAACTCGAAAACGCATTGTTTTGTTTTCCGCGTCGTACGCCGTGACGCGACGTGTTATCATTCGGAACGATCCTCGTCGTAAACGTTTGAAATATTGGATCGCCGACGTACAGTTTTTTACAGTCATCGGGCACTGATTGTATTTTGTTGGTTTTTGGAACGGCGTTCGGTAAGCGCACGTGGACCGGCGCACATTGGATGACCCACATTCGCGAAAAACATTGTTCGTCGACTAACACGGACGTTTCCGTCGCGGTCTATCCCAATTTTATGGCGCGAACGACAAAAAAAAAAATGAAAACTCATGTTTTAATCATACGTCGCCGTGACGTACGATGGCTACGTTATTTCGTGTTCGTGTTACATTCAAATGAAAAGGAAAAACGTAAAAAAAAACGTCCGACGTGAACGTCAAATTACACCGGTAGCGGATTTCACGATCGGAAACATATCGTTCGGGACGACCACGACGGGAGTGGGACCGAAACGAACGGTCGCGTCGTCGCGTTTGTCGCGAAAACGGGAATTCGTGCGTGTTACGCGCGGACGAAGCGAAACTTCTTACGGAGCCGTTCAGCCGACAGAGCGTGTCAGGTTTGTATTGGAATTAAATAAACGGAAACGTATATGGAAGTCGCTCTATACCCCTGGGAAAAATAAAATATGGACGGAGGGTTTTTTTATCAATAAAATGCTTACTCGGTCACCACTGCCAGATACTTTGAAACGGGTTACTTGGTTCACCAGTCTCTTAAGTCCGACCAGCCTGTAAAGTGTACGTGGTAATGTAAATAAAAAGAACGCACCGTGGCACTACTTTTGTTTCGGATTATTTGGCCCGGCGCGTGTGGGTACGAACAGCAAATGACGTCAATTAATCTCAATAATAAGACGTGTCGTGACGTGCGAAAATATTTTACAATGAAGTTTCATTCGGAAAAAACCCGGGCTGGAAACCGTCCGTTAACGAATCCGTCCGAGAACATCCCCGACTCGACCTGATCCGATTGCAACGTAACGTTTTCTCGCTTAGATCACGACGCTATGGCCGAGTGTCGACGAAATGTCCACGAGAAGACTCGATTCGTTTGAAAACGACCAACGGTATCGGGTCGAAATGGCCGAAAAAAAAAAATTCTATATAGAATATAATTTGTATATAGAATTTTCGCGATAAAAACTTTATTATACATCGTTTCGAATTGTTCGAATCGGTCTGTCGCAAACTTATCGACGCGTCTTATATGACACCGAAAATATTACCCAAAAAAATTTAACGAAACGTTGTAATAAAATGCAAAAATATACATTTTTTTTTTCGTCACGTCATGAAAGGTACTTTGTTGAGCTTATCCGACATAGACGCAATATCGCACATATATACATATACATATATACGTGCGCGGTAGGCCAGAAAAAAAAAACATATGCAAATGCGTACACACGCACAAATCCGAGCTCTCGCGTAAATAACTAATCGCACGTCAAGTCCACGTAATATATATGCGGCCGGAACGGAACGTATCAATTTCGCACCGGGAACACACGTTTTGCATACACCGGTGTGCGTTACACGACCGGGAGACGGATGGAGTCGACACGTTCGTCGGACGGAATTATTATTTTATGGCCATTTTTTTTTTTCATTTTTTGTTTTGCACGCATATCAAAATAGTGGACTTCGTTACAGTGCCGAATTTATAATCAACCCGTGTTTTATCACAACTCTTTTTTTTTTCGAACGAAAATATAAAAAGCAATTCACGGCGCGTATGAAATCATGATTACGTTTATTACGTTAGCATACACGCCAACAGGGAGTCACGCGTTTTTGGTTGTCTCGTAAAATAAACGTTTTTGGGTTGTTTTTTTTTTTTTTTTTTGGAAAAAATTAGTTACGAAATCCGCACGATTGTCTGAACAAAGTTAATAATATTCATCGTCTAACAAAAAATTTAACTCGATTGTCGTCGAAAGTTTTTCTTCGGACGCGCTCGGAACGACCGACACTTAAATTAACCAATACGTGTCTCAACCGTGTGCATAAACAGATACAGCTATGAAGTGGTTTTAATTTGTTTTCGAGTTGTAACGTGAATTATATACGACTTGCTGCGTTCGTGACGTCATGACGCAAAATCGTTACTGTGAATAACTACCATAAAAATCATCAGATTTTACACGCAGATTCAGTTTTAAACGCATTCGATATGAAAATCGTCCGGTTTTGTTGTTACGCACGTCGTGGTCCTAAAAATAACCCATTTGCTTAATTTTAATTTAACGTTTTCCGTTTTGTTCGTTTAGATACAAAAGTTCGTTATTTTTGCTTTATTTGACGACAAAAACGGTATTAAATGGTTTTTATTTGCACGTCGTTCCAACAACCGTTGCACAATAATTGCGCGTCGTTCACAAACACTCGAGAAAAAACATTCTCAGACACTGTATAATACACACACAATGCACTTCAATGAAGAACTATATAGCGTTTACTTTTTTTGCCCACACGCGTTTATATAATATATATATATATATATATATTTTATACAAAAGGTATATACGACACCTGTGCGTATGTTACGTTTATACTTATTAACGTTTTAATTTTAAAAAATTGCTTTTCGTATCTCTATAAAACACACACATATATATATATATTATTGTCTAAATATAATGACTGGTTTTATGTTATATTATTGTCTTTTTAAATATAAATTGAACGACTTTGAAAAAATCGAAAAACCCATCTTCTAAACGCATTCGCCAACTATGTTTATAGTCGTTAGTCATAATAATAACGTTGTTTATATTGTAATGCACTACACCGTCGCCATCCAAACGATCTTAAATGAGTTGGATTAATTATTTATAACTGTCATCTTATTGTTTAGAAAATCGTTCACGAAAATGGAGATTTTCGCGGTCGTAACAGGTCACGTCGCGAACGAATGCTCCGGGCAAAGACGGAAGAGACTTGCGCAAGGGGCCGTGGCATCGGATCGAATCCTAACGACGCGTGACGATCAAAAATACACTTATTTTTTTTTTTTAATCATATGAATGTTGGAAATGAATTTTCTCCAGAAACATTAGAAAATAAAAAATACCGATAAAATTGTTATTATATATTTATATAAATGTGTTTATTGTTCGAATTCCCTTCTATTTGTACACTTAAAATAATCGTATATAATACGATGTACTTTTTAAACCCCGAACACAATTGAAGGATAGCTTCACGTTTCACAGTCCCACGCGACTTGTCTCGCAGGATTCGTAAACACTCCTAAAAGCTTCAAGTTACGTTTATTGATCGGAAATCGGACGCGTGTAGTATTCCGTTCCACTGGCGAAAAACTCGAATAAACATTTTTTTCAACGAACTCGTCGATTTACGAATCTCGTCAATAACATTTCTAATAACCAATTGTATTGTTATCGTTCGAATCACTCGTGTACACCGATAACTCATGACACGTCGGATGTTCGTTAGTGCCTGTATGTACAGGTCAATGTTTTCGAGAAGCGCTATAATATTATACAACGATGGTGCGAATAAAAAGAAATTGTCCGTGCTATATTGCAGTATAATATATATTTTTCGAGATTCTACATACGCACGAATATAGATTGTACGTTTCGATACGTAATTATTGTCTACATGACCTACGTGCCGACAGAAACATTTTTTTCGGATCGCAGAGACGAGATTACTCGTTCTGGAGTTGCTGGCCGATGGGAAAACGGAGATGGACGACATTTAAACCGGACGTGTAAAATACACATCGAACGTTAAAACGTTTTCAAACCCGACAAAGCCCGTTGGACACGTGGTGTAATCTATCTATCTATATATATATAAAAATTTCGTGTCACGATGTATGTTCGCGATAAACTCCGAAACTACTGAACGGATTTCGATAAAATTTGGTAACCATTTATAATATGGTCCAACTTAAAAGATAGAATAGTTTTTTTTCAATATTTATTATTAATAATATGTGGCGAGCGCCGAGAATATTCTGGAACGGTCGCGCCGCGTGTCGGGTGGAATATACATATATATACACACACTCTTCGCAGCTTCGAGATTTCGCGAACCGCGACAAAAAGCCGTTGTCGTGAAAATAAAACTGAAAAAAAAAAATCGCGCGGCCTTGTCAATACAACCGGAAAAATCGGATGACGGACGATACATCATCATATTGTTGTTATTATTATTATCGTTATTATGTATTACCGACACGGCGGACGGATGCAGATGCGAGTAATTCGTTCACCGCGCGCGTCGGCCGAATCGCCCGTTTTGACACGCGCACGGATTACCTAAAACCCGTAATCTCCGCACGACATCTCGGACGTGTTCATCACGGCACGGAAAAGAGGGTTTACGACCCATAAAAAACGGGATAACCCATAAAACGGGATAAACCCATTTAATATGCCCTTATATAAATATATTTATATATGTGTGTGTGTGCGTGTGTATTATAATGCACGATAAAGAACCGTATATACGTAGGAGGCTTCCCAGAAAACCCGAATCGAACGTCCGCGTTTCGGACCTTCACCGTCATCGCCGCCGCACTGGACGTTATCGTTTTACATTCGAATGTAACGACGCACGGCGAGCGAATAAAAATCGGGAGACCCCCCGGTTTTTTTTTAACGGAAACACAACCGTCACGGTCGACGCGTTGTTGTGGTCGCGCTGAAAACGGAGTGTACGATCGGGAAATTCGTCTTATCCCGTCGGACCGGTCGTTCGCGTTCCGAGTTGAAAAATCGGACGACGGCGCGAAGTCCACGTACCGTTATAGTCGGGTACCGTTCGCAACGCGCGTTCGACTGACGGGCGAAACACGTTATGGCCGGGGACGGCTGCTGTTCGAAGCGTGAACATGAAATGCGACCGTAACGTCGTCAGAAACGGAGGGACATCGCTTTCCGGACAAGCCTCGTGTGGATTCGTCGTCTACCGACCACGTGTTCTTGAATCGGACGCGGATCGATTTGTCGGCTTGTCCAGTGTCGTCGATCATAGCCAGTCCACCGCACTCGAAACGAACGGCGTCGCGTAGGACGGAAATCAATCGTTGCGCGCGCGTTCGTCGAAACAGTACAATTCGCGTGCACCATGGCCGGCTTCTAAGCCGCGAGAACAACACGCGAAGAGCTTTTAAGACACGACTTCTCCGTACCCGTTGTGCACGACGCTCCGCAGCCGACCGCATCAGATGACTTCCCCGTTTAACCTCAGCAGCACACATTGTACCGTACTGGCTACGGGACGGCGGACAATTAAAACGTAACCCCCCACTAGAACGAAATCCTCGCGAAACCGAGAGTATAATTTATCACGCGTTTATACTTTCAACCATCACGGTGTATAATTTGCACGAGATATTCATTTTTCGACTCGGGTAATTTATTAGGATAGGTTATTTTTTTTTTTTTTACTTTTGGGATTTGTATACGATAAGAAAATTTATATATACACAAACAATATTATTTCCATAAAAATAACTGAATCGAATTTAAAAAAAAAGAACACTCGTTTCTGTTACACGCGATATAATCGCGGAGACGAATTTATACGTTCGCCGATTTAATACGTATATATTGATTATATTTGCCTATTACGTGAAAATGTTTTTATATCGTATTACACCAAATGTGGTTTGATCGAAACTTGTATTCGAATTATTGAAATATACTGTTTTGCAGAAATAATAAACATACCGTCGGTTTTCAATCCGTTTTTCGTACTCCGAAATTATCATGGAAGACAAGTGCATCGTTATCAAAACGTACTTTTTATGTTTTTCCTACAAACTATTATGTATGCAAACGAGTATTCTTTGGAAACAAAATTAAATTATAGTCGTATCTTTGATGTTAAATCGACGGAAATTACAGTAGTTACAAGTACATAATATGATATCTCGTACATACAGAAAGTCGAGTTGAAACTGCAGAGATGAGTGGGTTTTCGGACAAGAACTGATGAAATGTTTTTTTATCTGTGAAAAAAATATATAAATGACACAGTTGTCGAGAAAGTGTGTTTTTTTCGCAGTCCCTTTTTTTATACTATTTTGATGTGTCTAAAGGATAGGAAGAAAAAATAAATACATTTTTCAGACTTTCAGACAGTAATTTATCATATTATGCAAAACGAAACTACGTATAATCATAATTTTGGTTTTTTTGTTGTTCACTAAAAGCTTTGACTATGATTATGTTGTATTTCATAAAGGCACGGGCCGTATTCGGTAAAAATAAACAAAATGCTGTGTTCAAACTGACGGTTTGAAACCACATTACACTTTGAACGATACGCAATGATACACATTTTTGAAAATTGTTTCGGATTGTCATTTAATATAATATTAAATTCGTGTTCGTCGCACGTCCGAAAGTATCGAATGAAAACGATTAATAATTAAAATGTAAAACTCGTGCGAGAGTTAAATTTTGGTCGACGCGAGTTAATAGCTTTTCACTCGGAAACATAATTTACACATACACATATATGTACAACTAATTTGGCGTGTAATGGGACACAGCAAACGTGTATACAGGTATATCGTATATTAACATTTGACAAGCTCGTATAAATTAACCCAAAAGTTTGAATTTCTCTTGTTTAACTGTTGGGAATATTTTTTGTTTTTGCTCCTTTTTCCCAGTCCTCGAAAACATTCTCGACAAAGTTTACACCAAATTTATATCTACCGTTATTCATACACTCGCACGGATATAATATATACGAGTATATATATATCATCAATATTGCAACGTATTTACAACGCCGGAGAAATGTATTATGTATAAGTACGTATGTGTGTATATATATATATATGTACGCTATAAACAGAAAAAGTGACGTTTATCGTTGTAATATTCTCAGGGAATAAATAAATAAATATATATATATATCGCTTTTATGTGCTAAAGAAAAATTATGATTTTCGTTCTCGCAACAATGATTTGCTGGAAAATATCAAATCCCATAAAAATAATATATTTTTTATTCGTTTAATTTAAATATTGAATATACAACCGCCAAGCATCTGGGAAAACTCGGCTAGGAGTTTTTAACGTAAAATTTCTATTCATAACGTCTAGTACATTTGTAGTACGTTTCGGTATGAAAATTCTAAATTTATTCAAACGGAACCATAAACATAATCAATAACACTATACTGCGTTCATGAATATCGAGAAACGTAATTTATTAATTGTTTTTATTCGTGTACATGTGTGTGTGTGTGTGTGTGAGTGTAATGAAACTTGTATATTTATCATTAGAAAAACAAATTCATTGGCTGCGTTCGGAAATTCGCGAATTCGCTCGTATTTTTACCGAATGGTCCAAAAATATAGCTGACACATTTAGAAGTAAATAATAAATATGTACCTACATGCAAACTTTGATTTTACCGAAATGATGTGAATCTCCGAATTCATAAAATATTTTATATTTACTCCCGTAAACGTAATATAACGCCACTGCAAGTGACGGCGATATTTATCGAATTGTATATTATTATACGGTACGAAATCCGATTGTTAATTTTATATTCCGCGATCTTTTTCGACCCAATGAACGATTAATTATCGTATACGGCTAAAATGCCAGAATAGGAAAACTATACCGCTGTATAAATGACAATATATTGATTTACTTGAATGGACGTTTTTGGTAAAAATATAAAACGGATTGTCACATTTTTCGGATGCGTCCAAATATAAAATTATAAAAAATATTATGAAATGACTAATGAGTAAGGTGATATGGAAACACTGTGGACTTTTTCCACTGAAGTCGTTTATATTTTCGCATTGAAAAGTCGTTGAGATGCAGTGTAATGATGTAAAAAAAATATCTACTATAGCCTATAAGGCGTGCGCTTGAAAGCCAAACCGTGCACGTAGTACGCGACATAAAAAAATAGAATACAGAAATTACGTGCCGAACAA
Organism: Schlechtendalia chinensis; assembly: GCA_019022885.1. NCBI lineage: Eukaryota > Metazoa > Arthropoda > Insecta > Hemiptera > Aphididae > Schlechtendalia > Schlechtendalia chinensis. The sequence goes on from CM032341.1 coordinate 8,262,875, forward strand.
ATGAGATGTATAAGAAAATATTTAAAATAAAATCGCATCGTTCGACACGATATATAGTCTACCGATAAAATAAATAGCTATTTTTTTTTTCATCATTTCAATAACAATAAAAATAAATGCATGCTACTTCCGGACGGAATTTCAATAGTCTGTTAATTGGTTTTCGAATAGTTAATATACACGTTTTGCCAACAAAACGAAAAGATACAATTAATAAACTCGAATAAAAACTTATGCAAATCCAAAACGAATGAGATACGCGAAACGTATTTGTCCTTTGTTTTGGTTTTGTTCGCGTAAATTCGTCGCAGTCAGTCTAACGGATCGATATCAAATTTTATTACAGAAACAACCTAATCCATCCTAAGCCGTTAAGTTACTCCGTTTATATACATATACGGTACAAATGGACAAATTCGTATTATTTCATTACCGTATCGAACCCAATACGTTTATATATATATATATAATAACACAATATTATTGCGGAATTACAACGTTTATGCGATTGCGTTTAATGACTTACCACAGTAATTTAATAATAGTTGATTTAACGATTACCGTTCGTAACTTGCTCATTGTAAAAATGCAATTTTAAAACACACGCGCACACTACACAGGTATATTGGCATACACTGAAAAAACTCTGCTATTATAACACGTTCGATTTAATTGCGTACGTACAAGTTTAAAATTTCGTTTTAACAAATTTAAGTGTAATACCAAATATTTTACACGTCAAATAATTTAAACAATGAACGTAATTAGTCTAATAATGCTTTATGGTTATTATATTTAAATACGACACGAAATCTATATCTCACGCCGGTCTCTGTTATCTCTGCAGTGGTACGTAGGTCTCCCGTTTTCCTCACGATAATCACATCAAATCATTTTTATCAAATCAAAATTACAATACATTCTACGTATAGATAATATAAACGTCCTGCGTTCAATGTAAATATATTGTATTTTAATATCAGTAGTTATTAACTGGTCAGCTTTATTATTAGAGGAGGCCATAAAATATAAACGAGCGTGTAAAAACCGTATCGTCAACAAATTCCGCGCAATCGTAATCGTAAGTGGTTCTGCTGCTTATTATTTGCGTTTAAGTATTTACACGAAAATCACATTTCATTGGAATATATATGACAAGGCCTCTCGCAGGGGGGTGGGCGAGAGGGGCCATTCCTCTCGCTATTTTATTTGATATTTGTTTAAATTAGCGATGTAATTTCTTTTAAATATCAAATAATTTTCAGTATTTTTTCTTTTTTTTACGCGTGATAAAATAATCGATTATTATTTCTACTAATCCCGCAAGATCCCGAAACAGTCACGGCTATAGATAACCTCATTTTACTAACATATTTTTCTAACATCATTTTGTGCAAGTTCTAATGTTTCCTTTTCTTTTGGGCCTGCAATATCGGGTTTATGAAGGATATATGCACTTTTCCATAAATTTGATTTTTCATTTGTTTTTTTACAATATTCTATAAGTCGCGGAGAAAATAATGAAAATAAAAAAACACTTTTTAAGATTTCAAATAAACAGCGGTTTTTCACATTTTGTGCTTTATTATTTTTATTTAGATAAATATAATTATTTCAATGTTGGGCAAATCGGGGCAACTTATCAAAGAAATATTTTAAAATATACATGAACGCGTTTAAAACAAACGATAAATAAAACCTCTAAGAATCCCTAAAAATGTTTGCCTTTAAATAATCGGCGGAAAATTCAATTTTTATGAATTCATTACACATATTATTTAAGTAGAAAAAAATTGTTTAATTAAATCGTACCTTGAACGTTGATCATAGATCATATTGAATTAAATAAACGTAAAACAAATTTAAACAAACTGTTAAAATTCAACGTGGTTCTTCATACAATACAGCATTAGAAACAACTTTAATATAGCAGATATTATCATAAGGCCATAAATATTACAATCAATATTGCTTTATTCGCTATTGCTAGGTAATAATTTGAAGACAGGTATATATATAGTGTATATACGTGCATTATTCGATGGCAAAATGTTCTAGTTTTGTCCTTCTCATTGTGGAGGAAAACTCCCACTGTGCACCTTAGGTACTCGGATCGACCCGAATACTGTGCATGTCCGTACGCCGAATCCCGGGCATCGAAATAAACGATAATATATGCGACGGACGTCGTGATTGTAACGCGTTTATTACAAGCAATTTCGACAATTTATGTTACCCAGCTGTTTCGAGCGCAATTGGATCCGAAATATGCGCGAACAACAACAACGATTCAAAAATGTCGAACCGAATAGCTCATTCGCGTAAACATCGATCTCGCAGTTTCTCCCGTCCGGACGACAACATTGGCCATGTGTTGTTGAACGCACGTCGTAAAAAAATGTACACCGCGAAACATGGGCGGACGCAGCAAAAAAAATGCCAAAAATACGAGTAAATGATATTCGTCCGAACTTGAAAACAGTATCAAATGGCCAACGGTTAGGTTAGGATTTTTCGACTATAGTTCGAGTAACGTACGTCCGAAATTTGAAAAAAAATCGTTTTCCAAATATAACACAATGTTACGCGTCGGAATATCTCAGGTTCCCGTGACCATTAGTTTCGAAATTACGAAGACGTGCGACTGTACGCGTGATCCGATTTCGGCGGCTATACGCGTTGTGTACGGAAACAACGCGCGCGTACCAAAACAAAAACGCAATCGGGGACTGCCGTCGCAAGGGCTTTTCGTGTTGTTAGACAGTCAGAAGAACTCGTCGGAAACGTTACTGACGAGCATCGAAAATCGAAAATTAAATCGAAAACGTTTTAAAGTCTACTACGAAAGTTTGAGACGCTCGGACGAGTCGTCGTCGTCGTCGTCGCAATGCACACGCCACACTGTTTGCTTACCGCAAGACAAATACAGTTTTGCTGCCCGCGTAGGTGGACGGGGACAATTGATTTTACGACTTCGCCTCGTAATTTTTCCGATCGTTTTGCTCTTATCGCGGACGTCCTTACAAACCGATACCGATGACGAATCGGTATGTGTTCGCCACTCAAACGGATTTTCATCAAACTTTCGTGCGATTGATTCACAAAAGTTATTACGAACGTGTGTAAATCCCGTTGATTGTTGTTGCTCGCGGGACTGTGGGGGGGGGGAGGGAAGGTTTCAATCGTACAGCACGTGTTGTTTGTACGACAACAATAAACAATCCGGCAAACGTTTCACGCGACGAAAATCGCCGAGAAACGCGTAACGACCAACAAACGCGTCACGGAAATTAATTTTCTTTTCGTTTAAAGAATCTTCATTTTTTTTTTTTTGTCCGCTAGATCCGACTTTGGACATTTCCCGATCCTCGGAGATACGTTTCCAATAACGACCAATATCCTGACTGAGGCGCTCTCTCGTCCGGAGCGTGGAAATGAATTCACAACGGATACAGTTGATTTACCCTATTCGGGTTTCATTATACACACACACACACACACACACACATATTATACGTGACGGGGAAAAAAGTTTTTCTCGAAACTTTTTATGACTTCGTTTACATTTTTCCAATCTCGCGCGAAGCAATCGAATGGAATTAATTTTCTTATGCTAAATTTCCAGAATGTTAATCATTTCCGTCCTTGGAATGCCCTTGCTGTAATCAATTTCTCCCTATACGAACATATTGAACACGTCGCATTTGGCGCGGTGTTTCTAATTTGGATGATCGATCGTTTCACAAAGTTCGCCGGTATGTCCACGTCGTGTTACGACCGCATCGGATGTTTCCGACGAAACGTCGTAATTTTTCTCCCCCGTTGCCGTCTACTGGGACGTTTTGTGAATGTAATAACGACAACACGTAGGCGGCAAAAATCCTTTTCCCGAAACGTTTGCGCGCCTAAGAGATCTCGTGTCGCTAAATCGCGAGGTAAGCAAACGCCCTCACGTTCCGAAAAATATACCTTCCCAAAGTATGAAACGAAAATATTGTCGACAGATGTAGCGCGCGCATCTCGTGTGTCGTCGCGTGAAAAATAGTGCGTCACAATTATTTCGAAATGACGTTGGAACATTAATGCGCGAAACAATGGCCAACAATCGACTTAAAATAATTTCGCAAAACGTAACTGTCGTGAAATATTCGTGCGGGACAAGGAAAACCAGGGCCACGGATATCCTCGGGCCTGGCCTATCGTTCGCGGACCGTGATCGTTTCGACGAGTGTAAAAATACAATTCAGAGAAATGACTATAACAACGTATTGCGCAGGTTAGGTCGTACGCCCAAAGGACATCCGTGTATTTCCAACGAAACAAAATCTATTATTGTATATTATACAAATAAATTGGACTCGATATGAATAAATTTAAAAAACAAAAACAATCTCAAGACTGCAATAAGTGTATGCTATAATATATACAGTGTATACGAAAATGATAAGACGAATATTTATTCCGTCCATTAGAATTTTAAACGAACTCGAGAAAAGTGAATATTTGAATATATAATATTGATATGCGGCATGTTTTATTCGAAAACGACTAGAAAATGTTTTCACCGACGATTTTAACCGATTTCTCGGACCATGAACCCAGTCAATTCGGTCAACTGTGAAAAAATTGTTGTACTACGTCGTTGAAAACTTTTCTGGATTACATATTTTAAAAAAAACCAAACAGATAACGTGTTTCCGTTTAAATTTCAACAATTTGCAATTGTGTTTTAATTCAACAGGACGTTTCAGAAAAACGTCTACGTAGCGTGGTAACATAACCGTGTTACACGAACAAAAAAAAAAAATCCAAGGGATTTTCTACTCGGAAAACGCATATAAACGAGTATTTTGAAAGTTACAATGAAACAGACATATATAACCTCGCAAATCGCAACAGTAAAATGAAGTCGAACGGTACGCTGGATCGCGCCAACAGCACACAGCCACGGACAAAATTTCCCGTTGTTCTTCGAATAATATTAGTGTTAGTTAAAAAAATAATAATAACTAGTAAAATACGTCCAGACGAGATTACAAACGCGTTTAAAATCATAAATCTGGGCACGAGGGTTTTCGGAAAGAGGAGGTCACTCGCGACGCGACCCGACTATTCGTTTGCTGCGAGAATCGGAAAACCCGGTCCAGTTTATTCGGAACGGAAAACGTTCTCGTCTCCCGGACAAACGTTTACTCAAACATTTTACACAAAAATTGTAATCAGGATTCCGGTGTGAAGAATCATACAACAATAATTATCGGTTTTATATTAATACCGCGCGAGAGATCCTAAAAAATATATATGTAAGGCCACCGTGTTCGCATATAATCGATACTTTAAAATAAAATACCGACTACGTCTTTTGAACCAAATCACGATTTTGATCAAAGGCGTCCAAGACCCACACCAAAACCAATTATTATTTCGACGATTCGCGTCAAAATATTTCTATAATTTAAAACCACACGGTTATAATTCAAACGCATAATTATTATTCACCTATATATATATTTATTTTAATATTTCGACTTTTAAATGATTGCCTATCTAACGGTTAATAAAGTATATTATTGACTTACCTATCTGATCGTGTTATTCGTACAGCGAGTTTATCCGTTTGCTTCGAACGTTTTAACTTTACAAAACAATTTATAATTCAACACGACGAACGACAATACGCAATTCAACGGAGAATCGAAGAAAAAAATATTAATAAACAGTAACATCATAATTATCACTTGTCATTATTCGGTTTTAAATAAAAGTTCCCACAAAAGTTCTAAAAACAGATGGCCGTCAACACAACGACAACCGTTCGACAGAAATATCGAACCGCGAAACGATTTCATGGCGATTCTCGGTAACACTCAACGTGTAATTTCATGGAACGCAAAACTCGCATTATCATTAATTTATCGCGCCGAATATCGATTTGTTATCAATTTTTCATCGACACGTTATTTATTAAATGTTTTTTTTTTTTTTTGATCGGGTTAGTGGGTATACGAACATTTTCTACCGCATACCCGCGGTCTTAAGTTTTTATTTTTTCTCTTTGGTAAACCGCTGTTCTTAAAATTTAAAAAACGGATATCAGAGGTCACTATCGTGTTTTCGATTGCACATTACGCGAAAGGCTTCATAGATTCTTAGATTTGACTTGTCTTGTAACAACAAGACGGTATCACGCGATACGAATAATAATAAGAGACATTTCAAGCCCCATCCACCCCCCCTTAACGAAATTCCCGAGCACGCCTCTGCTTGAGCCCGACACGCAATATTATTATTCCGTACGACGCGAATACGAATACTCTCCGTCACGACCAACTGCTCGCGCAGCCCCCCAACACACACACGAATTTTTCCACTTACGGTACTGTAAAACAAATCCCGGACACTCGTCGTATGTTGGCGTTTATAATAATTCGAACGGTTGGTTTTTAATTTTTTTACAAAAGGTACCTAAAATATTGGATACGCAGCGTCTATAAAATATCGGTTATCCTTAGTTGCCCTAAAATAAGTTTAAAACACGAATACACCAATTTACTGCAGCAGTTCAATATAAAAATCAAAATTTTTTTTTTTAAAGTATTTACGAATAACCTTTTTTTTTGCTAATTTTCTAATAATAATTTTTTTCACTAATTTGCACAGTTTTCAAATTATTATCAAAGAATCCAGCTCCTCCCGTGTAAGCTGATGATTTGTATATTTCAACAAACAATAATTAGTGTTTGCTAGTAGCTAATCAAAAAAATGCTAAAAAAACAATAATTATTATTATTAATTAAATTTTTTTTTTTAAATTAGTATTAACGGGAGCGAAAAAAAGGCCCCCAACGACCACAATTTGACCGCGGACAAACGCACACGCGCCTTTAACGTATACACACCCGCCGGAGTGTTCACGTTTCGCGGCCAGATTGTAAATATAAAAATACGTACTCGTCTGTATAAAAAAATTGTGTTCCGTGATAAAATGCTTTTGTAACATTTGTCGAGTGCGTGCATATCATACGTAAACATCAGGAATATTAATCGGTTGTCACAACGTTATCGGATACGATTTCGAATGTCGATAATTTTTTCTTTGACTATAAGGAAAAGGGACATATCGTGTGATTGGACTTTCGAAATACGGTACTTTCCCCGTATAACACGGGGACGTCCGGCCATTCTGGTTTCGCACACCCGCCGTCCAGTTATTTCGCTACGGTTAAATGATTAAAACGACACGTCCGGGAAAACGGCGAGCGAACCGGCTATTAGAATCGGTCGGAAGTACGGTTTTCGGAAACGTGTCTGTTGTATTTCACCCGGACGGACAACAAAAAAACTTGTCGACCGGACGTTTCGTCCACGGCCATCCGCGGAGAGCTGCGAGGCCGCGCGGAAGAAAACTCGACGACGACGACAACGAACGAATCAAATGACGTGCCGAACGTACTTCCCGGTACACGCACAGCTGTTGTTTTCCACGTACACCGGTGGCGCCGGCGCTCGGGGGGTCGCCGTTCTCACGTGACACCGGTAACGCAAACCGATCAACATCAACGCGACGACCACCATCGGCGGGATCCATTGAATCGACGGGCCGCTGTCGTGGTCCGGACGACAACTGCCGAAACAGAAACGAGAAGTTCGCACGGTTCGACGTTGTTCGTATCGGACGTACAAAACGAACAGAATACAGTGTACGGGAGTTGGTAAATATTCTCTCCGTTCCGCCGGGCGAATTAAACGCGGGACGTTTATCGGCAAAATGCTTTGAGACGGGTCCGCGCGTACGTATAGTAAAAACGCGAATCAAGCGAATGAAAGAACACGTTACGTGGCGAAGATGACGCGGTAAGTCTCCACGGAACACGACGATTCACGAGACAACGCGTCCAACTCACTCGGTCGTCGGCGGATCGTCGCCTTCGTCGTCGTCGTCGTCGTCGTCGTAGGAGGTGTCGGCCGCAACCGGCGTCGTCTTCGTCGTCTTCGGCGGCGGAGGATCGTCGTCGTTCGCGCAACAATGGTGGCGGTCGGTCGCGAACCCGTCGACCGCGGCCGGTCGCAGCGACAGCGACAACAGCACGACGACGGCCACGACGAACTTACGGTCGCAGCCGGTCATCGGGACCGTTCGGCGCGTTACGAAAACCGTGAAACAACGTTTGTGCGACGCACGGTCGTGTAGCGACGTCGATTGTTTCTTTTCGTCTTGTTCCTGAACGCGGTTTTACGTTTGTCTCCGGCTCCGGGACGGTCCACGACATTCGGCGGCTTTTAACGACCGAGAACGTTGCTCGCACGAATACAGCCGAACGTGTCGATGGGCCGCAACACCCGTGTTCGAACATACGTATTGCAGACCCGACCTGGTGGTTAGGTTTTACACGTTCTTCGGCGGATAACATCGATGTCGCGTAAAATCATCCGGCCAGTTGCACGGTTCAACATCTCCTCTTTGATATTCATTCCGTAGCGTTTCTCATCGAGACTATTCCAACAGGCATGCTGAAGGAAGTACGGACGTACGTTTTCACAAAACTGATTAAACTACCGACTCGCGGAGAGCAACGCCGTTGAATACGTTTTACTCTTGGCGTGGCGGGCCACTCAATAAATTGACGAAAACCCACCCGCCGAGCACGTACTTCTCGTTAAAACGTACGTTCGTTTATAAATAAGATGTTGCGTTTTTTGTTTTGTGAGTGAGCGGTAAGGGACATAGGTTTGGGAGTCGCTGGCCAACACTAACGGTCTACGGCCGACGACCGTGATTCTGTTCTTGTGCCGGTTTGTCCGAACGTCATCGAAGTCGGATCGAGTGAAATAACGAACGTACGGTTTTTGTTTTTTTCTACGTCGTTATCGTTTTTAATAGCGCACGATTATTTTTATTGAATTCGATATGAAAATGGCACTGCCTCCGTCGAAGTGGGATCGTGTACTATATTGTGTCGTATATAAACGGAGGGGTCTCTCGTCGCTGTGTCACGACAACGAACGATTTTCTCCGTTAAAGAAAACCTATTTGAGAAACATTATATGAACAAAGGAAAGAAAAACTAGAATAATAACCTTATCGGACGGTTTAATGGGTCAATGGAAATATTAATGACTCTCTCCAGTGACGTAGCCATGATTTTGAAATGATGGAGGGAGGGGTAATTTTTTTTTTACAAAAATACTCAACAATTAACAATAATAATTTTATTCTTAAATATTTTAATTTAATAACGTTCAATTTGACGGGTTACCATCGAACAAATTAATAAGAACTACGAGCATTAAGCCGTAACATATTTTTCAAACGTATAAAATAAACTAAATAAATGCATAAATACGTTGATATGGACAATGAGGGGAGGGGGAAGCTATGACCCACTGACCCCCCTCCTTGGCTTTGCCGCCAATTTTATTTTAATACTAAGAATATTTTAGTAGAACCTTTACACATTTCAACCGGTTTTAACTAACCTCATTGTTCCGTTTTGGACACGTGTCAATATGAAGTAAACAATAAATATACAAAATCAATAAGTAAATATTTTCTTAATAAATTAACAATGTGATTGTTTCTTTAAGATATATAAAGAAATTAATCCAAATAAAATTAAAATAGTAAACTACACACTTTTACAGGATAAAACGTGTCATGTGTTAGAAGTTTTAGAAATTTCTCGGTATATAAAACATTGAAAAAAACGAATTAAAACAAGACGAATGGATGAGGCCTAGATGTTCGTAAGACATAAATGGATTGGTGTCCGCTGTGTCTGTGGTCCTACCCTCTGAATTGTCAATGTCTGATAGGGGGGGGGGGGGTGATGTTCAATGGACGAAACAGACACAATGATGGTCAGACGAGTTCCTGACATGTATATGTATGTGGATTGTTGTCAGCGGAGTTGGTCTTCTTGCCGTCGAATTGTCAATGTCTGAAAGAATATCCAATTTACATGACAAAGAAACATATAATACACGATTTTTAAAACCCTGACTATGTTCTATTAATTTAACAAAATTATAAAAATTTATCATATGACTGCTCTGTCAATCGTTGAGTAGACGACGCCCTACTAACTGTGCTAACTCATTTTTAGAATCTGTCCTTGTGGAATCATTGCCGTTCGTTCAACTTTAAACACAATATGATAAGACATACTCATATATTTGTATGTTTGCCTGGGCATTAAGTAATTAATTATCACAATATCCCGAATTCTTAGGTAGATCTATAGAGTTTACTGTACACACAGAAATTAAAAAAAAATAGTTTTTTGATTTTGAAAATATGATGTTTATTTTCCTACATAGTTTTAACGCTAACAAATAAGAAGAATATTTAGAATAATTAATGTCAGTTATTATTATTGAATTAAAATTGTTTTCGACATTAACAAACACATAATGATGTAAGAAAATAATTAATATTAGAAATATGTTGGTTATATTATTAAGTATAAAATATTCTATTTTATTTGAAAGTATATATACATTTGATATACTTGTTATATCGAGGGCCAAATTAATGTAACCAATATATAATAACATTGTAAAATTATATAATATTATATTTAATGCATATATTATGAAACATAGGGAATATATCAGTCAATTTGTAAAATATATTTATTACATATATTCTGTGATAATGCAGCATGTAAATAAGGTGTGAAACATAACCAAAAGAGTATACATAATATTTAATGTTATAACGCTTATCACGTTGAATAAAACACTGCATGCTATATAAGCAAATCTTCAGTGACAACTTTCTCGGATTTATCTACTCTATTGCTATAGCTATTACACCACATAGACATTTCAAACAAAGTATTCAGTTAACTAAAACACATGAAAATTAATTAATATTAATTTTTTACATTGAGTATATATATTACAATGTATTACCTGTTTAATACAAACGGTACTCGGTATAAAAAACTAGCCAAATAACTGTTGCTAGGTCGAAGGAGAAGACATGTCACATTTCTTCCAAAGCCAATTGCCGAAGTTTTCTGCCAGTCGTTTTAAAACTAAGAAAATAGTAAATTACATATTGAATATAACTGCTGTTATATATGGGAAGAATTTAATTTTCGAATACTGGTAAAAAGTCGTGGTACAACGATTTAGTACTGTCACACCTGAAACAAATGAATACCCGACAAATTAATGTTGTTCAATAGTAATCAATATTATGGTAAGATTATAAAAGGTAAACAATTACATTTCAAATGGCATTAATGTAATTTCAATTATACTTACAACAAATTACCATCGGGATCGTGACAAATAACTTGCAGACACAAAAATAGTCGAAAATAGTCACAAAATCTGAAAATCGGTCTGTGTCTATTTTGTTCACATAAACTGGCACACACTCTCCCATCAACATCCATATTGTCTGCAATTTTAATGTTAATATTTAATTCTAGCCTATCAAATTAGTTTTTGGGTATATGAACATCAATTTCTACTAATCTGTAAACAATTTTCTTGTATTACGTTATGTTTATTTTACTAAATTGACATCAATATGAACTCACTTGTTAATAATTAAACTAAGAACTTTTTTCTTAAAGACGGTTCATACTTTGTTACAAATAATAAATAATGTATGTAATGAAGATGTGATTTGACATCGAGTATCTTGTATGGGAATTTTGTTTGCAGTGCTGTCCTTAATAAGTCCTTTGCTCTAAAAAAAATAGTTCAAATTAAATGTGAACAAATAATTTTTATTTTTATTTCTTACAGTGGAAGTACTTTCAAAAGAGCTTCAAGAGTCATGTGAACATTTTAAAACCCTCTTTCTTATTCTTCACTGAGCATTCCATTAACACGATCATACACTGCATTATCCACTGCAAAAGCAATTGAAATATATAATAATTATAGATATTATACTTAAATAATATTTGATTATATTTACCATGTATATCCATTTAAATAATGAATAAATCTATCGGAGGATCATATCATAGAACGTAGATGAAAACAATGCCTTATCTTTATTTCAATGCCAGCATTTCTGATATTACAAATAAGATTATTATATTGAAGTTTTTCTTTTTCATTGTTCTGGTAGAATTTAACAAGCAATGTCTTTAAGTTGTCAACGAAATTGATATGCACTCTGTGGTTGGGTACGTTCAGCAACGGTGTGTTGTTGCGTTTTTTCAATATAGAAGACGAACTCGTGCTGGACGGTCGTAAATGATGCAAAACACTCTCAGGAGTATCACACGACGACATTTTAATCTGTAACACAATACCGGCGGAATGCAAACGTTAACATACAAATCACATTGGTGCGGTTGTTTCAGGAATATTCGGCTGGTCGAAAACGTTTGACCATGGTTCAATCACCTCGAGCAAACGTGTAGCACGAGGTTTCGACGGATTTTTTCAAAAGTATCCGAACAACGAAAACGACCGATTCGTCTTGAAACGTAAATCCCAAAGTCGCAAGGAGAATCGGGGACGGTGAAAACGTTGACACCCGATTTTTTCGACGTGGATTTTCGTCGCAACGCGGGTACACTCGGAGGGCAGGAAAACCGTCGGGGACGTTTAGACGCGACCTGACCGGAACCGCACAAACGGTCGGTCTGTCGACGGGGACCAGGCGCGTTTACCGATCCACCCGAAAAGCGTACGTACCGGACTCGACTAGAATACGATCAACGGATGGCGACGATCATTTGTTGTCCACCGTCGCGGCCGATCGAATTTCAACAGGAACGTACGCGGACAACTGACGGGCCACGAACACCCTAATCAAACTCGAGTATTCTTTCCAACTGGTCGTAGCGACAAAAAACGCGGGACGACTTCCCGACCGATACCGGCGCACGGCACACACGACTACCAACGGGGGGGGACAAAAAATCGTTCGTTCGTCGGCCCGGCACGCCGTCGCGTCGACCGTACAACCGCCGAATAAATGAAACCGGGAATGGGGGACACTTCCGATTTTGCGTGATAACGAGCTAAATGTGCAACAGTGTGACCACGCCGTTAAAAACGTTTATTTCCCGTTTTACATTACATACGGTCGTACTGTACGACAACATTTTAACGGTCTGTTTGTATACGTGTTTGGCGGCCGGTTTAAAGGCCGATTCACAGTTGTCAGACACGTACCGACAGACACGGACATACTGTACTCACACTTTCGATCCAACATCGTTTCGTTTTCAACAACTTTACCTTGTACTATTTGAAATATGTTTAAACAATTTACGAACTGTGATTTGGCAATGATTGCTATTGCTCTAGACGAAGAACATGGGTTCATGAAATTTTGTTAAAACGGCACATCGAAGGTGAATTCGTTACTTTGTATAAACAGTTAACTGACCACGAAGAAAAGTTTTTTAAATATTTCCGCATGTCAAAATTTCAATTTAATGTAGTAATTTAATTGGTAATAATAATAACAACAATTAGTTAATATTACCAGGCACGCCTATAGATTTTGAAACTTCATTCCAGCAAGATTCTTTATGCACATGGTCACTATATTTTTTGTGTGACAATGCATAGAGGCATTTTCGTCCTCTAACGAGTTCAATCAATAACTCTAAGTCCATGGAAATATTAATTTAATTTAAAAATTTAAATAAATAGTAAGAAAATATGATGGTGTTTACCGAACGGTGTGCCAGCGAATGACGGCAGACGGATAAAATTTGTCTGTTGTTCATTCACACTTATCAGTCAGACGTGTTCCGGACCTGTTCAGACACGGGCCGTTCCGACAAAACATTCTCGCGCGGAATGTCGAACGGACGCTGTCGGATCGCGGTACGTGTATGAACGGAACGGAACGTTCAAATGCGAATTACCTATATTTAAACACACATTAAAATATTGGTACTCGTTTAGTATGTGACCTACCGAACGCGTGACCTACCGTAAAAAAAAATGTATAAAAAAAAATGTTATAAATTTGAGCACGAAAAAAAAAATAAAAGATCGACGAGGGAGGTTAGATTAGGTTAGGTTTGGGTTTTAGACGGTTTGAGTAGGTTAGGGACGTATTATCTAAAAAAAAGTTAAATCGATGGAGTGATAATACAGGTAGGTCACACATTAAACTCGATTTTCGCCCGGTAGGTCACATACTAAACGAATACCAAGATATTTTGCGGAACGGTACGGTACGGTGTCTGTCGGTACGGTGTCTGACAAGTGTGAATCGGGCTTTAACATTACGGATCACCGACGTTAACAGTACCGAAAGTTTAAATAAAAATCAAAGACTCGGTGTATTTGGTGAAACACCGTTAATTCCAAACGTCATTCGGTATCGTCATTGATCTTGCAGGATCAATTTTTTTATAAGAGTGTTATATACTCTCGCGTACGTTTTAACGCGACAAGTGTAAAAAAAAAAACACAACTAAGACAAAATAAACGCGTAATCATTTGTGAAAATGAAATACTTGATTTTTAATTTCAAAACGCACACGTCATACGTATAGATTTCGACAAGCGCACGAGACCGCGAGCGAATATAAAATGATTCTGGGTAAGCTGAGGATAACACTAGAGCGATTACGTTTATTACGATTGCTCGGCTAGATACTTGTGTTGTGTACTTATACGCGATACTGATGTATTATGGTACGTCACGTCTTCGTGACTACCGGACAACAGCTTTTGTAATTTGCTTTGTGCACCGTGTCAACTATATTTAACGATAATATTTAACACTCGTGTCGATCATGTATAGAATCGTCGCGACTAAACAGTGTTTTCATTTATTTATTGCCCCGGTTAGAAATCGTCGTTTGGCCCCCAAGCCATGATGGTGTTCAACGGCACTAAGTCTTGCGTGCTCCACGGCTGCAACATCATGTTGTTGCCGCTAATGCAATAACATTGCTGTCCCTTTTGGCGGTCGTCCTGTTTGTCCGGCCGTGCCGAATGGCCTCTTTTCGTTGCGAAATTCTGCGTGGGCGTCACACTGAAAACAATTCCGCCGTTTCACATCGAGGCGCTGCACGCGTTCGACGTGAAACTTAAACAGAGACCTATTGCGAAATGAATGATCGGTCGGAATAAAAACGATTTGTTTTTCTCTACTCGACATTCATTACTTCTTTATCCCAACTGGCCGTTAGTCGGTAGAAATAAAACGGTCGAAAATTGTATCGTATTGTAATAATTTTGTGAGCAGGTATAGAATGAAAACGAATCGATCGACCAACAACATTAATCATTACAACAACAAAAAATATATATATATGTATATATGTCCATGAAGATCAAACTGATCGGGACACTGAACAATTTTGATGTACGGGTGTCCAAATAATTGTATTTATTTGATTTTTTTTATATTTCTCCATTTATCTTGATTATAGTATTAACTATTGAGAAAGCAATTAAGCATATTTTTTGTACAGATTCCAACAGTAAGTATATTAAAAAAAAAACGATCAATTAATACTTTCAAATAATTATTAATTTCGCAAAGTCTAGAGTTGACGATAAACCTTAAATGTATTCATTATTGTAATGATTTTATTAAAGTTTCTGTAAGATATTTATTATTGCTATATTTGCGTTAAATACGATTCTTACAGAAAATATAATAACGAAAAATACAAATAAACTATTTGAACGAAAATGTATTTTATTTAGATTTCGATCGGACAAAGCATTCAATTCTTTAAATTATTTTGTTTGTTTTACGTAAGAGTTCTAAAACTATAATTTTAATGCGAAATCGATAAAATTTGTATTATTTAAAATTATGAATTAACAATTTATCCACAATGACTATTTTGTTAGTTTAGTTTAGCCTATCATTCTATCGAATCTCTCTGTCTATATAAAAATAAAAAATAAAATAGATCATATTTTGTATTAATTTTTTAACATTACAGCTTTATGGAAGTACAGATCAGTCGATGTTCTAGCAAACAATTAATGTAAAAAACTATTATCGATAAAGAAAAAAAAATGTTAGAAGAAATCAGAATATACGTGTATCGCATCATATCGACCATTATAGAATGCTAATTAATAGTTCATGTTTGAAAATATTTTACTATGGACAATTCGAAAGCAATTTTTTTTTTTAAACGATCCTTTACACGCAAATAATTATCTATGAATTTTATATTTTTCAAAATACATGTATACAATGTAACTGAATTTATTAATTATTAATTCATTAGGATGAAATTTGAAATTATAACACTCACCGATTTATTTTTGCAGTTTTCGGTCTCACGATCTGTCGTTCATTTTTTTCTATAATGCCAATGCTTCCGGTTTGCGTGGCAACACTTTTTGTTGTCACAATCGCTGTGCTATATTTATCGACTGGTATGTCTTCGCTCTCATAATCGGTACATGCTTAAATTTTTTGACTGCTTGCTTAAAAGTTTTCTGTTGGTCGTTGTGATTTTATCGCTTTTCACTGAACCATCTTAAATACGAACGTACAGAATATTTTTAAAACAATTGAATATACGAGTATTTTCAACACAATTTTATGTTCAATAAAAATAAATTACCATCGTTTGGTTGCTCTATTTTTTTATGCCTTAATTTTATAGAATCTTGATTCTATTAAAATATTTGTAAAAAAAATACAAAAAAAAATATATATATACGTATATTAATATATTTTTAAATAAAATATTTAATTTAAAAACAACTTACCACGACTTTAGCAGCGATATTAGCCACTATTTCAACTTGACTTTTATCAATATTTGTATTACTTTCTGACATTATTACTAATTGTCTCAAGGGATCGTGCAATTCTAATAATAATAATATTAGCCAATAGTTAATATTATTGAATATATATTATATTAAGTAAAATACCATCAATCGATTGGTCTTTTGTCAGAGTCATATCCAAATCATGAGCTACGGCAATCGCGTCTAGTGCCGCACCTAGTGCGCCAGACAGTCTAGTTTGATCATCTTTCGCTTCGGAATAAGATTTACTCTTACTCTTTGATCTATAATAACAAAGTTAATTGTCATTATACCCATAATTTACAATTTATAACTGTAAAAAATGTGTATACATTGAATAACTCGTATTAACTGGAGAAGACGCTGATAGAGACGATCGTTTCCAAATCATGTCTTTTAAATTTTGTCCGGTACCTTCTAATTTACGAAGCTCTTGAATAACTAATTTTCCGCTTTTCTTAAGAAGAAAATGCGTTCAGATTTTCAGCACCGAAAACAAACAATAAATAAACAATAAATACTTAGAAAAAACTGATAATGAATATGGATAAAACGCGTACGTACAGTAACTAGCAACAAAACGTAGGTACATTGATAATTAGAGTCCGGAGGTTGCATAATTTTTTTCGTCTTAAACCGATGCATTACGGGCAGAGGAAAACAGATAGCGCGGTGAAAACGAAAATTGGCACATCGCGTTAGCTAGACGCTCTTCGTCAGAAAGCATCATTTATTGAATAATATCGATGCATCTCATCCGCAGACTTAAATAGATTGGACTGGAAACGACGCGCTCGTCGTCGGCCTAGCAAGAGAGGAGTATAGGGAGAATAATTGTACGGTACGTGCCGTCTCTATTAAAAACAATTTAGTTTTAATAGTTAAATAACAAGCAATACAAAACGTCGAAACGTTTAATCAATAATAGACGTGATAAAACGTGCGATGTAATTCTTGTCGCGCGTTAATTGTATGATCAATCGCGTTTTGAATTCCGAGGAAAGGATTTTTTTTATGACATAGGGTGGAGCACGGAGCACGTGTTCATTTGGTCTAGGTATCTTAGCGGTCCGCCTTGCAGTATCCAGTCCAAGTACTATCGTAGTACGTGATCTCCACAGTACTTTTAATTCGACATTAAAGGCATTTTCGCGTTTTTACGTCGTTCTTTGGGACGTTAACATCCGGATCAAAAATAGCGTAATAATATTATTTATGATAATTAAGTTTTCTTTGATAATTACCATATATTTTAGGAGCGATTACATGTAATCACAGAAACGTAACATTCGTATTGCGGAAAACGTATACCTAGCACGACCCGTTACTGATATAAATTATAATTATTTATGTTAGATACGTACCTTCCAATTTATTACAGCGCCTTTCCGCTGTTTGGCTCTGGTTTGACTTTTACATTTGATCACCATAAATCCTCTTTGTTCTGGATTTAAATCATCGCCCGGGGCCAGCTGAATGCTATATTCTTCGAGATAGTTCCTAGCTGCTTTTTGTGGTACGGCTCTCTCGAGGGTAACCACGATCTTGGCCCACTGCAGAAATACAACGATTGTAATCAAATGTCCCCGGTAAAATACGAAATCCATACGGATTACGCATCGTTACTTGTTTCATCCATTCCTTTTCGCTTTGTTCGATCACGTGCGCGTACGTGTTGCCCATCATGGCTATTAACATGTTCAGTAACAGAATAGGTACCAACACCATGAAAATGGTGAATACGGTCTTGCTTAGCGCGGGATACACGGTGTAACTCAAATCCGCGTACTACAGACAAACACAAGTATTTAACAGCAGTGTCCTAATACCAAGTCTGAGCGAGTTAACGAGCATCTTGACGCGCAGATTTTTTTCAACAAATTTTGACTTAATTAGTTACCAGTTTTTTTCTTTCAACTTAACGCGTTGATAGTTCAAGTAAATAGATTATTTTTACAAAAATAGATGAATTTAGTTAAATTACCAACGCCATAGTCAACGTCAAGCACTATAGTATTGTTTATATAGTGTTTGATAACACACATTGAAGACGTTGAGAGGAACTATCTCGTTTTCCATGCTATTTTTCAATGCTAATAAGAACATTTTAAACTTTAACCGAATTAGATTACTTTTTTAAGTTAAAATAAATTATAAGTAACTTTTAACTTAACTAATATACTTTTGTATTAGCGTATATTCAAACGGTTTAGAAAAATCAATTCAGTGTGTTCAGCCTTGCGTAGTAGTAACTGCATAACATACACACGATACACCCAACTCACGTTATAATCGCCCATAGTGATTTGAAATAGCGCCATCCATGTAGACGGATACGATTTATATAACGATGTGGCAACGTCTGGCGATCCTTTGTAGAGAAAAAAAAACGACTGCGTAAAACCGGACAGTATCACTGAGTAGATAACGAAGAACGTCAACATGTCTCCTGTGATCATCAAGTACACCATAGTTACAAATGGACCGGTCAGGCGTATAGCACTAAAACAATAACATTCAATGCGTTTAATACGACCGTAAACGCGTTATGCATGCACCAAAAATCAAATACATCCGTTTCCGTTTTCCTCCTCCTCGTCCTTCTCAAAAAAAAAAAAAATGTTTCGTTCTGGTACTATTTTATACCAACGGTTTTAATTGAAATTTTACTATCGGGCAGAGTCGATATTTTTAAATCGAAGTATCATATCGATGAATAACGAATTATATCCATTTTGATACATAAAAGAAAAATTAAAACGGCGAATAATGTACGATATGAATGAAAACTAAACAAGTGTTGAAAACAACAAGCGGATGAAAACGGTATAAATATATATTTTTTGTTTTTTTTTCGAAGGAGCACAGAGTTATTTTTTCGAAGAAAAACGGATTTAGCCTTGTTTTAATATTATTACCCGGCGAAAAACATCAACAAAAACCACGACCCGGGCACTGCGAAAACCAATATAGCTTCTTCCGTCTGTTTGTCGCCCATTATTCTTGGTGGTATGCAAGCCAGTATCAACAGATTGGAAATTAGGAATATCAATTTGGCCGGTTCTTTAAACTGTAATCAAACAAAAGCCATTTACACCAACCGTTACGTTACAACGATATGTTTTTAATCGTATTACCGTTTGTTTTAAGAATCCGACGAGACCTTGATTTAATATTTCTCCGCCTTGCTGTACAATCAAGTATGACAGCACGCCAACTACTGTTCCTCCTTCGAAACAATACCTCGCCACATCTTGCCAATCTTCCGCTTCCCCTAACAACGGTTTATCTTGGTCTACGGGTCGTAAGTATATAGAAATGCTCAACATGATCAAATGGATTGATAGTATAACTAAACGTTTCATAAATTGTTTCTTTTCACAAAAAAAAAAAAAACATATAAAAAGTGTATTACCAAACTTTTTATTATTATTTGTAAATAGTATAATAATAAAAAAAGAAAAATAATAATAATAATAGTACCCGAGCAAAAGTTTTCCATTTTTCTTCTAATAATTTTTGAATTATCCCTCCGTCAAGCATGTCTAAATGTTCTTCTTTGGTGCCGTCCAAAATGATAAACAACACTGAATTCCAATCTAAATAACCGTATACTTATTAACTTACAAAATGACGTTACATTTATCCAACTGATAATATTTATATATATATATAGCTCAACAAACTTGTTCTTCCGTCTGGAAGTAATGTATCTAATGCGCTTAAGGGATATGCTGAACACGTAATGTTACTATATCTCCAAAATTCTCGTGCGCTTAGTTCTAACATTTCACGGAAAACGCTAGTCCTTGCTAATTTACATGATAACGTTAAAGGCGTTAATCCCGCCGAATTCATAATGCCGTTGCTCGCCGGTACTTTAGGGTGTTTTAAAGCATATCCAAACATACTCTACGCAAATAAAGTAATACATATCATGAGTTTGCATTGTACGTTCAACTTGAATTCTTAATAAACAAAATGTGCCGATTTACTTAAGAGGGTTACTGCAGTGAAACCTGTTAAATAACACAAGTATACGAATAAAGCGGCGCAATTACATATCTACCGAAGCGTGTTTTCAAAAACAATAATTTCGGATTATTACAAAAGTAAAACTTGGTCATAAAATGCATAATCGTCATGTGTTCTCGTGACAACTCTCGTTTTGCTTTTATTATTAATTTAATTGAAATTTCGTTGAAAAATCGTATGACTCATTGATATATTTTCGTAAATTTCTTAAAACACCTACAGCAGCAGTGTCGTTGAATGTTCGAACAATCACAATACGTCTAATCGATACGTGACACTATAACGCGTAGCGTTAAAAAAAATAATAATAATAATAACAAGAAGGAGAAGAACAATTTAATCGCGTACTAGCTTGTCGCATACGACCACCATGTGAAGAATCATGTTTCCGAACGAGTCCTGAGCATCGGGATTCGCTCCGGCGTCGATCAACAAATTGTACACGGTTTGGTTGCCACAGCAAGCGGCCCAGGCTAACGGCAACTCTCCGAGGTACGCCAGTCCCTCGTAGTCCGTGTGCTTGACGTTGATCTCCTTGTTCTGCTGATCGCGCGGCAAGAAAAAGCTTCCTGAAACGTCCGGTCGTAGCTCACTACGTTGCGCACGTTGACGGCGCGGCGTTCAATCGCGCGTTATTATTACCTACGGCTCGTTGACGGATATTCGCGCCGGCGTCGACCAGGTCTTGGATCAGATCGTTGTTGTTGTAAGCGATGGACAGGTGTAACGCGCTCGCGCCTGTTGTGCAACAACGTGATCGTGAAACGCGTGGAAAATACAAACTCGACGTTCGGAAAACGGCCGCGAAGTCCGAAAAAATAGCCTTTTTTCATTTTCTGTCTGTTTTCCCCGACCATTGCAACACGGCGTTTTACCGTTCAGAAATACCGTGTAAAACAGTTCTCGTCCGAGACCGGTTCGGCGCGAGTTCGCAGATAAAATAACCTATATGCGTACGTCAACAGGGCCCCCCACAAAGGAGGGGGGGGAGGTCGGTGAGTACCGTGGTCCCGAGGGCCCGGAAAAAAAACAATAATATATACATGTTGTTAATTTAAATTTAAAAAAATAAGAATAAAATGATTCGTGCCACCCCAGTCACCGTGTCTTTGTACAATATTGGTAAGTGAATAATTTGATTTTATAAGATCCGGTCACTTGGCCGTTAGGTAGGCGGGTTTGAAAATAATAATAATTTTTTTTTTATTATTATTATTATTCATAAAGACGTTTAAAAAAAATATTGATTTTTATTTTAAACCGCAGTAAATTAGTGTACTTGTGTTTAAAACTTATTTTGGGGTAACTGAAATACCCGATGTTTTACAACGGCGAAATAAGCTGCGCACCCAATATTTTAGGAACCATCGGTAAAACGAAAAACTTAAATGTTAGAATTTATTTTAAAATTGTTATACGTTCTAATATACAACGAGGGCCCGGATTTATGTACGGTACCGTAGTAGAAAAATGTACGTAACTTACCGAGATATTCTTCGCCTTCCACAACGTCTTGACTCAACATCGGATAGTGTTTGAGTAGCAGCCGAGATAGCCTGGTGTGTATTACGGTGTCGCATATGATTAACACGTGCAACAAACTCTCGCCCAGCGATCCCCTGTACTGCATTTGCCAACACGCCACGTGGTCCGTCCACCTGGTCAACGGGTCGTGGGGACCCGGCCTTTCATCCAGGTTCACGGTCACCTGTGACGAACGTGTTATCGAAACTCGACGCGCCCGTACGGCCGTGGCCGCTATGTAACGTTTACGGGTTTACAACACCCATTGACTTTTCAAAAAATACGTCTCGGCGCGCGTTTTTAAACCGCTAATACGAGTACACGCGAATACGAGAGTGGGACGTTTCCGTTCGACCATCGCCGTCCACAGTTCCTGGACCGACTTGGTCGCACGGCGGACTTGACACGCGCTGAAGTCGCTGAGACACACCGCGTTCGATTATTTTATCGTCCAAAACGGTTCAGTAATCTTTGCGCTCCCGTCGTCAGGGTCAGGTTGAAAACACCCGAAACGTTATTACGCACGCGATTGTTACGGTCTACGAGACGCACACGCGCGCAGTTACGCGTTAGGACATGGTATAACAGGTATGTAATAATCTCACGTGTTTACGATTTTGAAATTTCCATCTCAGATAATCGTTTCGGTTTATCGTTTGGCCTTTGCCATAATTGTACATGAGTCCCGGTAATTTGTCCGCGATGAACCGTTCGGCTTCGTCTTGGCCGCCATTGTTATACACGTTGATTAACTCTCCGCCTTTTTTATAATCCGCTAACCTTGTGACCGGACGACGACGTTAACAGAACGGCTAACTACGAATACCACGTGCGTGGTAAGGTTTCTCACTTGTACAATAAACAGTCGTCTTCGTTGGACGCCTGAGAAATCACTCTGTCCAGCACGGAACCCGAGGCCGTCTTCGAAAATGAAAAGTCGGTACAACTTGCGCAGGAATTTCCCATTTTTTTTTATCTATCAAACGTCTTTGTTTTCCACGCGAACCGCGCAGACGATATTTTACTGGGCAATCCGAACGACGTTTTCGTAACCACGTACATTTTCGCCATCGATCAAATGCATACTGGGTTGCCAGGTTACGGACGTGGGTTGTAACTCCACGTTGCGAGCGCGAATGAATGCCGAGCGACGGGGCTGTCAAATAAATGAAATCGTCCGGACAGGTACAACACGACCATACGTGATTACGGATTTGCCTTTTTCTCCTTCTCGCCGACTTCACGGATATTGTTCATTACAATCAAGTTCGCAGTTGTGTGAAACTCCAAAGTGACGAAGGTCAGGCGTTCCACACGAATATATCGTATCGGAATCCTTCTATTTGCTTCACGAACAAACGTGTAAGAGCATTAAAGGCCCGACAATAAATAAAAAATATCCACCCCGCCAACTCGTATTACGTGACAAAACATTTGATGAACAACGCGATTTACGTAAAGCGTGAAAAACGTGTGAAACGTTCAGTTTTTTACGAGTGTTACGCCGACAATATGCTGGATTTCGTCCGGCTATTTAAAAACGAATTTAATCTTATGAAATAATGATTCGCATTATTGATCAAATTAGTTTATTTACAGTTATCTAATTACCATACTTGAATTTACTTGTACTCTCTGGCAAAGCGTTTAACGTTGACATTTTTGTTTTGTTTTTTCTTTTATAGTGATAAACTTCTTCGTGTGATTGAAAAGCGTATAAGAAGAAAAAACGACCGGTGTGCACACGCATATCATGGTGGAAGATAGAGAAAACTTTATACGATGATAGTACTATGAGGTTTCATTTCGTTTCGCGCGTTTCGAATTTCCCGTTTTGGACAAGAACAATTTTCTCGTTTAAGATCTGTATATGTATTGCAAGTTTATAAACGTGTCAAGTTCGAAAAACTCAAAAAAAAAAAAAAATAATAATAATAAATCGTCGCTTTCAAATGTATACTGTGATCCACTCGAACTTTGAGGTCCACAGCAACAACTGCGGCTCGCCTGTCCTTTTCAAACGTTATCCAAGTCCGTAGGTATTTGAGAAAGACAAAAAAAATGATTTATATTTGCATACATTGAACACTTCAACCAAACTGTAGATCGGTGGATCTACAGAACGTATTGTCCGTCAATCGATAATAATAATAATAATAATAATGGAAATCAATTAATGATATGTCTGTCACGTTAGACGGTATAGTTAGTTATCGCAGCTATGCATTAACTCCAAATAAATCTGTTCAACGGCATGTTTGGATACGGTTTTCACGAAAATAAAATACTAAAAGACTTTCAGAGAAACGGGGACGGATATTATTGAAACTTGATATTCAGATGCCTAACTGTCGTTAATTCTACTCGTAACTTTTGAACCGATTATTATTAGATATTACTTAATTGTTCGCGTAAATGTAATCGGTGTAGCTTATGTTTAACTATTGTAAATAATGGTTTTTTTTTTTTTTGGCTCGACCGAGAAATGGCGTTGTGACCGATACGGCCGTTTGTCTGTTGTAACAGTCGAGATGACGATTTTTGTTTGCTGTTGAAAATCTGATTAAAAAAAAAAATCAAATCAATCAATTCAATTATAGAGGTAATAATTCAACACCTTTTGAAACTGCCGTTAATTTACCTTTTGGTAAAAATTAATTTTAAACGCCCTTCATATTTAATTCCGTCATAAAAAATGTAGACCACGGCGACGGCGTGTAGGACAACGGCTAAATTTATAAAGGTGACGTTGTTCGCGTGTTTTATATGGTATTTTAATTTGCGAAATAAAAACATTGTCCATAGTTCATAATCCGACTGCAAGATTATTCACACTGAAACTAAACGTTTTTCGCACCAAAAACACAACAAAGACGGACAACACAACGCCATCATCAATGGCTCCATCAGCCCATCGGAACAGTTTTATGATTTTTTTTTTTTTGGTAATCTTGTGAATAACGTTGAGTGTTATAAAATGCTTCATTAAATTGTTGTATTTGACGACTACTTGAAAACAACAACGTCTCTAATATAGACCAATGAATATCAGAATATATTACAAAACGTACGTAGTCAAATACGTTTATTTTATAAACAACTTTAATCACAGAGTCAGTATTTACATTATGACAAAAATAAAAAAGCTTAAAAAACTCTACAACAGATAATTATTCGAAAAAGGTTGCTGCAATAAAATAAAACCATAGTTAAACATTTAATAGTTCAAGTAGTTCTGCTACATTTTTAGAAACGTTAGACTTTAAGATTTTCGACGAACCGCAAACCTGCAAATTATACGTAATAAAAATGTATTCTAACATAATTAATGAGAAAAATACCTTTATTGAGGGAAGTCTTATGTTTTCTGATTTATATTCATATTCTTCGATGTGTAGCGACTGTAAATATATCCATACAAAATCTGAATGTTTTAAATGTAATATTTTATAGAATTCTTTAGATTTCTCCTAATAAAACACAAAGCTATTAATGCAAGTTTTTTTAAAAACCGAAAATAACAATAATATAACATTCAATATACCTGTAATGCCTTTGGCTGGTTATTATCCAAGTAATGTGCTACAGCGGTCGACACGTCATACATGTCTTTCTCTATGAAATTCAAATTTAAGACAAAATCTCCTAAGCCACTCAATATGGTATATTGCATCTTGTACCTATGATTTGTGAAGTAAACACTTCCTTTCGAAACATTTTTACTGTCCCTTGCACTAGATATTAGCCGTTCCACTATGATTGGCAAAACTTGTCTACATTTTTCAAACGCCGCATAATTAATCACTTATAGTTAATTCACGTGTTGAAAAGAACCTACTTCAATGAACGGGAACGGATAAAATCTTTGGCTGCCGAAGCCATCGTGGTCAAAACATTGAACGCTTCACAAAATATTATATCATCAGTATTCTTATTGAATTTAGTACAAAGTGGTGACCATATCTTATGAACCATTGGTAACAAATGGTTCTCATAGTTTGATATTATGTTTAAACCTTCATTAAGAATCTGTAATAAATATATAAACATTGATTACACACATTTTTTTCATATACAGTAAACATAATAGTGATACTTGTAAGGGAAGAAAATGATGTTTCAGTGGTAAGAAATTCAATGAGCGTGTCATTATGGAAATGACCATTTGAATGTATGGCGGTAATGGTTTTTTTTCTTCTTCTTCTTCAATACTTTTATTGTTTTCACTAAAATAGAAATATAGTCGCTTGTAAAAAAAAAAGAAAAACAGATAGTACAGAATTAAAAATAATACCATGAGATGTTACAATTGTTTTTACTCTCCCAATACGCATCGTCTAAATCCATGGTTATCATTCTGTGAAACTCCAAAATGTTTTCAACAACACAGTCACTCAAAGGCTTCGACTCGTCCACGGTTTCGGTTGTTGTTGGCAAGCTTCTTCGTTGCCATTTGTTCACACACATTACAAATATATGAAACACTTTCATGAACGAATTTATATTTTCCGTACGATGGACATCACAACTTTGAACAAGAACCTATAAATTATAATAATATTAATACGTTGATTGATTAATTAATTAATGCAATGTTATTTGTCTACACTGACGTCAGTGACTATGGCATGAAAAGATTTTAGCAAGTCATCACTGCTATTCAGATTCATCACCACTTTCAATGCATTCAGCACTTCTGGGTAATCGCTCAGTGACCATAGTTTAGTAGTAAAATGATGTGATAAATAATCAGAATTTTTCATAACAAGATCAATTGGATGCTTATATCCTCCGGATTGAGCAAGTATTGTTATTGCTCGTTGGCCTAATGTATAAAACTCAATGAATAATTAAAATAATTCATACGATGAACAAGTATTACCAGCTAATGAAATGGGACAAAGTTCAGAGCCAACACGTTCCAATATTGGATATAAACAGTGAATTAAGCACAAGTTTTGTTCAGTCATATCGAGTGATGAAACCAACTGAGCAAGTCCTTCGGTCATGAGGCAAATTTGAACTACATTTTTTTGCACATCAGCTATATTTGTAGTACAGTTCTTGTCAACAGAAGTTGACAAATACCAAATATCACGTTCTAAGTACAGCTCTATCACATCCCTCACTATACTGTAGTGGCATTCATCTCTATTGTCTAAAATCAAATAAATTGTAATTAAAATCAATTAAGAGTATGTTAATATGTATATTATTATTTATTAGGTAATAAATACTTTCTGCAAGAACCATATTCATTAAAAGCGTGATTTCTCTTCGATACATCACTTTTGATTCAAATAAATCCATTAAATATCGCCCGATAAAATTACAATCTCCATAAAAACCGATTAATTTACAAATGTTTTCTAATTTATACAATGCCGAAGTATCATTGAAATGTATTAGTTGTTTCCAAGGTACATTTAATGTCATTTCAACAGTGAATTGTTGTATGTTATTCAGATCTATTTGAAAAACAATTTCTTTATGTTATTAAAAGAATGCACGATATAATTAGGAATATAATATATTATATGTATTGAATTACAACATAGGTGTTAGGTTGCAATAAAACTACAGTTATAAGTAAAATATTTATTTACTCAAAATACATTTAAAGTATCTTTTCAATAATTTCTGATTGATATGGATAATGCACCACTTTTTTACATTACCTCTGATGGACGATTCTTCTAACAGCCTAATTGTTTTATATTCTAATTCTAATATTTGAATTAGAACAGTTGTTAAACGATCCAAATGAGCATATGAATTAAGTACTCTTGTTAAATGAGTTTTCCCAAACAGTTTTATATAACCAGATAATAAAGACAATTCTGTTTTTTGTTTAATGTAGTCTGAAAAATTCGGTTAGGAATAACAGTTAAGTTAACAAATGAAATATTTTCATATATGATATGCTGTATACTTTAGATCTTACTTGATGTTCGTATAAACCTTGGAATTCTAGATAATAAATTATAAAAACTTTCCTCTAATAATTCTATAAGATGTTTTTATTTTGTCCATTAAACGTTTTATGTAATTTGTTGACCGATTCATTAGCTACTCTTTCTACTTCTGGTTGTTCGTCATCAGACAAAATTATTAATGTCTCAATTAAACTTGTGATTGAAGATTTCATAGAACTAATAAAACAAATTAAATAAAAATATTATGTAAACATGTATGTAAAATAGATAATTTTTAATGTTTAGATTTTTTTGCTGTTTATGTACATAATACATAAAATTGAATAAATAAATTATATAAATAAATTTCATACCTATTTATATGTGTTTTATTTAAGTAATTCATAATATAATCAATTATAATAGAATTATACATGTCGTAAAGTAAAACCACCAACAAAAAAAAAACAAAACAAAACAACAAACAAATTAAAATGTACAAACATATTTATATATTTTTTATGTGATCCTTACCTGATACACTTGGTCAGAAGCACATCACAAGAACTAACTAATTGGAGTCTAACTCTCCAGTGTTCATGTTCTCTTGTTTTCTTCATACATGAAGTAACTAGATTAAAATTAACACTATTCTCTTGAATCCAATCACTTAATTTTTTCTTATCTTCATTTTCATTTTTAGAAATTAATTCTTTGCCCAAATAAGGATTACAATCTTCAATCACGTGATTGTCACAAATGATCAACGAAGTAACTGTACTCCACAAGCTCAATGCAGCCTTGGAAATAATATACAAGGATTAAAAACCTATAATAAATGTTAAATTATTTATTCACTCACCACTGTTACAGAATGATGTTGAATATCTGTAGCATTAACTACAATACTACAAACAGATAAAATACCAGGTACGAATTTAGTTAAACCTTGAATGACTTTAAGACGATTATCCAAATCAGTATTTTTATCCCAAGATGATGACAAAATTTCAATGCATTTTATGGCTTCTACTCTATAATATCAAATAAATAAGTGGTTATTAAAACATAAATATAAAAACAAGATTAGCAGGGAAAATATAGCCATAATTAGAATTGTACATTAATATCTTATTTTACATTATAGTAGTTTTAACATTTTCAAATTAAATTATTTCGTACTCGATATCCGTAAGTGTAAATGCAAATCAAACATAAAAGTATAAGAAATGGTAGTAAATTAATTGTAATTCAATATTGATATTAAAACATTGAAAATGAAATACATATCAAAATAATTACTCCCAATGTGCATTTTTATTTGTTTGTTTTATTAATCATCCTAAAGTTTAATATAAAAATAAAATATACAGCTTCATGAACCAACATAACAATTATAATAAACTGAAGAAATTAGTTTGTATACTATAAATTGA
This sequence comes from Schlechtendalia chinensis, assembly GCA_019022885.1. Lineage (NCBI taxonomy): Eukaryota > Metazoa > Arthropoda > Insecta > Hemiptera > Aphididae > Schlechtendalia > Schlechtendalia chinensis. The sequence goes on from CM032341.1 coordinate 8,292,519, forward strand.
CTATTTAAATTTGTCCATAAATATTACCAATTTTAAAAACAAACCTCAGAATATTCATTTTTTCATCTTTTATAATTTTAGTGCAAATATATATTAAATATCCAACACTTTTGCAATCAACTTCATTGTAAATTTGATTCAATACAATAATATTAGATTTTTGTATCAACAAGTTAAGTGCGATTATAATTGATAATTTGATATCTTCGGACATACTCGAAACTGTAAAATGTAATATTTTTAAAAAATTATTATTAAATAGTCAAATATATATTTTAAATACATTGTTTACATACCTTTGTCTGGATGATTTCGATCGGTCAATTTTCTTACCAACATTGTATATATTCGCATAAATGTTGGCGGTAAATTAATTGATGTTTTTTTCAACAAAGTTGTAAGCACGTCCAGTACATTGAGCGTACAGTTTGACCTAAACAATCATTGCCGTTTAAACGTGGAAAGAAAATATATAAAAATATACTCTTACACACTTGTTGGTTTTAAAATGAATTTCCAACGGAATCATTATGTATGGGTGAAAACATTCCAGAACACATTCTGGAACTAGAACCAGTGCGTTCTTCAAAAGATTAGTATTTACAACATTGGGATCGGTTATGAAAGCATCACAAGCCGGTTTTAAGATGCGGACTGCTATTTGGAAATGTTCCTTCTCTGTAGACATGATACGTCTCGCAGACCGATTCCAAGTTAGGTTACTACAAAAAAAAAAAAAAAACATGTGAAACAAAAACAATAATATAATATTATAATAAAATGAATTACCGGTAAGACGTCTTAATAAGATACAGTATAGTACGTCGTACGCAATATTCGTGAAGCTGTTCGATTTAAATTTCATGTTTGGTTGTTATTGCGCCGGTATTTATCAACACTCATCCACATTAATGATAACATTATCAACATGTTGTTACCACAAAATTAAATAAGCCTATGGTCGTTACCAATTTGGGTTTAGACAATGTATACCTTATAAAAATACCATGTATCTTGGTTAAAAATTTGCAGCTTCATTTACGCGCGAGCGCCCCACTGCTGAGCCCTATGGCCACCTTTTCTTCGCAGCGTTTTACTCTTTCCTCTTTTTCTTCCCCACACACTCTTACGTGATTTTTCTCATGGCGTATAACCTTACGGTTGTTCCCCGGGAAGAAGTTCTTAGCCGGTAGGCACCACTTCACGGTGAACCCGGCACTACATTCGGTTTCCATTACGGATGTGTCTTTGGAAGATTTCCTCCTCCCAAACCCCTCACCTATCCACCACAAAAAAAAAGTTAAAAATTTGATTGTTAGGTTTTTCATTATTTACAACTTTGAAAACTCTATAATATAAATACACACTGGTCAACATGATTTAAGATAAACGATAATATAGGTATCTATACGTACATTCATCCTTCATAAACAATATAATTTAATGTTTAACGTTTAAGATCTACAAAATAGTATGTATATTGCATGCATTTAATGGCATAAAATGTATGAATCAACTCAATTATCATTATTATTAATTACTTGTAAGAAAATAATCTGTTATTAATTATTTATATTGATATGATATTACTACTAGAAAATGCACTAGATAATTTTCTCTTTTTTGTCATAAATCTAACAATTTGTTTATCATTTTTGTCAACTAGTGCATATATGAGAATTTAATTCAATTATCATCATATATAACCTGTACCTAAATTTATTGGTTATTGATAAATACATAGACATATATACATATAGTTTCATTTATATATTTAATAGAATTCCAAATCATGGGAAACAATGTTTCATTTGACAAAAAAGTCCTAGATTTGCTAGATAAATAACTTTTGTTTTGTTTACATTAAAAATATTGTATTATCTTTATTAAGCGCAAGTCAATATGTTTGGTATTAATTCAAGTCAAACGAGTGTTTAGAAAGATTAATAGTAAAAACTAATAGGGATAGAACAACGTATTATGAGTTAGTACCATACAATTTGTTGTCACTGTTCACTCATCATGTCATTTTTTATTCTGGTTTTCCAATTTCATCAATTAATTATAAATACATAATATAATTTGTCTTTTTAAGTATGAATCGATACATTTGTTCAACAATTAATTGTTTAATACTTGAGTTGGAAAATCATTTTGTAATGAATACTAGTGAGGATAAAATAAAATACAGTAATAATATAAAAGTTAATTTAATTTGAAAATATAACAAATATAAATAAATAAATAATACAAATTATTGTTCTAAAAATAAACAATATGATAAAATATGTTAACAATTTATTTTAAATAACAATAATTCAGACATATTTTATGGTACCAGTACAATGGCCACAGCATAATTGAATATTAGATTCTAATGCTTGCGATGCTTCCAAAATGGCATTACACGTTGCATCTACATTATTTATTTTTTCTCTAGGTATTGTTTGTCCTAATATCTAAAAAAAAAACAAAAATATATTTTAAAACAATATAAAATAATTTGTTAACAATAAGCTCAATAAGTTTACAGACTTCTTTAATATTTCTAAAAACAAAATTTCCAAAAATGTTATATTTTATTGATTATGACTATTTTGTTTCTATTACAGAATATATATTTCAAAATATTCAAAATACTAAATAGTGACTATGTTTAAAAAAAAAGAATATATTTACAAAATAACCAAGTAAAATAGAATTTGTGTCTGCTTCACAAATAAAAGAGAAGAAGTACTTTTAAAGCATAGAAATAATTTCTTCAAAATTATTTTCCAAAAATAATACACCGTAACAACATAACAAATTGCAAAGTTGTTTAAACAATACTATTTACACAAGAAAAAATTAATATGGTATAATTACAATCAATATGTAAGGTTAATTTTAAATATATTATATATATATAAATAAATTTAAGTAATTAAATATATTCTTACTTGTTGAGCTTGGGATTCGGCTTGTGTCTGGTGAACAGCAGCGTGTACATGGAGTCCATCAGTTTGTGTGCCTAATAAGTGATTTCGAAGTAGTAATGATATTTTGTTGATATCTTCAGCTATTGTTGTACTATCTAATGGTTTTTGTTTGGTTGATGTTTCAAGTTTATACTCGTTTTGTAATATTTTCAAATGCCTAAATCATAAAAATTAGATGTTATATTTTTCATTTTATAATATGTTAACATACTCGTGTGCTGATTTTAGTAAATGTCTGTTTTTTCGATTTTCATCCAATATTGTCTGTAACGAAGCTTCTAATGTATCTATACGGTCACACAGAAATGTCTTCCATTTGGATAAGTCTTCTATTATTAAACTGTAAAAATAATCGTTGACTCATATTCAATTAGTAACAAAGGTAATAGTAAGTTTTTGCGACTTATAATGTATCACGTAAAAAAATTATTGGATCGAAATAAAACCGACTTCGAGAAAAATGAACTAAAAATTGCGAAACAATTCACAAAATATGTGAAAGATAACAAATACTCGTGTTAAAAATCGTTTAGAATATCGTGATCATTTTTCTATTAGGTATATTATTTTGTGTGAGCCAATAGGCCATAATAAAATAAACAGCTTAAGGCCCAAGCACAAAATGTCTAAAGGGCCTGGGCGGGTATGGCCTCTTACCCGCCCTGCCAGTCCGCCCCTGGTAATAATAATATTAACCATTACCTGCCGGCTAAAAATTTACTCCGTAAAACATCTCGTTCTACCGCTACAGTTTCTAATTGATCCTGTCGGCCAGCTAATGCTCCGGTAAAATTGAGCAATTTGTGTGCTAATAATACTTTATCTTCAGTTAACATTTGTATTTTAGCTTCGACATCTTCTCCAATGGATGCTATGAGCATAGTTTTAAGTTCGTTATTTATTTGTGTTTGCGAGACCATTTGAAGGTTTATATTAGTCAACTGTTGGTTAAGTTTATCTACATCGTTTTCTAATTTCTAAAACGACAAACGTACGTAAAATATTAGTTATTAGTCTATAGTTGAAAATAAACCAAGAACTATCCGTCATGTTATGTACCTGTTTGTCTTGAGCTAGTGCTGTTATTACGTCTTCTTTGTCTTCAATTGTATTAGATCCCCTACTACACATCGATGCGGTCGACAGTCTTCTTTTAAATATGGCCACTGAAGGTTCACTCAATTCGGGCACTATAGATCGTACGGCTGCCTTGTACGGTTCATAGGGGACAAATTTCGGTTCTTTGTCAGGAGACTTTTTGACATTTTGGTATTTTTTCGGACCCGGCGTCATCACGTGCATAGTCTTACCAGGATGAAAATGCCGGTCATTGGGTAATGTTTGATTGCCATTAAATACCTGGTTCGCTCTGACCGTGTCTTTCGGTTCGACGTGTTGGACATCTGCTAAATCGTTAGACTGTACAGCCGAAGAAGCATTCGTACCTTCCATCTCAACTGAATGTCGTAGCTGTATAATGTATGGTGCACGATTTGTCAAAAACAATCAATAAACCATTGCGTATATTTTTTTATTTCGTCGGCGTTAAGTAAAATGTTGCAGTTTTCACAGCCTTTCTTATCTAACCAAAGGGACAAACGTTCGCTCGGTACCATCACCGACTACATTCAATATTAACAACCATTTCGGTTGACTAATACACTTCAGTACCTTACACGTATTCATAAAAAACAAAAACCACAAATTTTACGTTTTAATGATAACGATATCGTGTGCGCGATCGGTTGTGATCATAGACATATAATATATAGACCGCGAACAACCAGTATAATACATGTAAGGCACTAGAGCCAAGATATGTGTGAGAGAGACAGACGTAGAAGAGGTTTTTTCATGGATGATAAAATAAAATTGTTTTTCTTTAAAGGGATATCACAGAATATGTGTTACTGATACACCCGCAATGCACAGAATTGAAACTAAACAATTGAAATTTATACTGAGTTATAAATTCAATCAAGATCATTTAGAAATGTTATTTGGTGCAATTCGAGCTAAAGGCGGGTTTAACAATAATCCAACTGTGGCACAGTTTGAGGCAGCATACAAATCCATCATCATAAATGCTGAATTAAAATGTCCGACTAGTGCTAATGCAATGGCATTAGATAGCACAAGCATTCTCCGAATACCAAGTTTAAAGAAAACAATATATAACAAGGACTCTGAATTATTAGATTTGTTGTGCATTTCAGGCACTGATATAATTGAACCAGATAATATATTGGCAGTTTACCAACATAGTACATTTCTAAATGATATTGTAACTTACATTTCAGGGTTTGTGGTTCATAAAATTAAAAAATCTATTTTATGTGAACTTTGTGTAGAAGCGTTAGAATCAGAAGAAAATATTTCAATGCTTATTTTAAGAAAAAATAGAGGTGGTTTAATTAAACCTAGTTTTGATGTCATTGAAATATGTAAAATAGCAGAACGTGTAATAAGAGAATATAAAAATATAGATAAATCTAATGTAGTTCAAAAAATAACAATAGAATGTATGAAAAAAATCAATATATCCAAATACTTTTATTCATTATCAAGTCATTTCCTGGAACAAGAACCACTCAACAATCATCTAATACAACTTATTAAAATAATCTTAAATATATACATCACAGTCAGACTACATCATATAAATTCTTCAACAAACGCCATTAATGAAAAAATAAGAACATTTTACACAAAGTTAATACATTTTAGACATCAATAAGCATTATAAAAAATGTCTACTTGTTTTATAACATAAAAGTATTTAAATTGTAATATATTGACTATTAAATTGTAAATATTTATTTTAGACATCAATAAGCATTATAAAAATTTATAATTTTTTTATAACATAAAAGTATTCAAATTGTAATATATTGACTATTAAATTGTAAATATTTATGTTATTTTTAGTTTTATATTTTATTATCATGATATATTCTATATCATGTTTGTTAGTAAAAACTTAAAAAATAAATATTAAAATTTATTCATCCATGAAAAAAACCTCTTATAGCTCTTTCTCTCTCGCACATATCTTTGCCCCTTACTTCTCTCTCTAATCGCGGTCTATATATTATATGTCTATGGTTGTGATAGTGGAACATTGATAAGCGTTATCGACGATCGGTTATCGTCTGCCGGTGAAAATTACGCTCGTCGTCGAATTGTGTCGACTGCCGTCTGTGTGATTGTACACCGTACAGCGGTCGCAACGCATAATATTTTACAGGTAGACGAACGTCTTGTGAACGCTGTATTAAATGTAATTCATCCACGACAAGATAAGACGTTTAAAGACTGTATGTATAGTCATGTTTTCCTGTGTATTATCAATAAAATAATTGACGGTTGTACGTAACCGATATAAATTATAAAGTAAAAACTTGATAACTATACCCATGTGCACTAAGTATTGTAGTGTAACGTAATAAAGCACGATAAAAGTCCAATAAAAGACAATTAAGTTAATCAATAAATTATAAATAAATTTTCAAATAAAATACAACAAAATAAACTGTACCTAAAACCGGGTTTTGTAATGCAATGTCCGACCGCCATCATATGAATCATTAACAATTAAATCTTTTTGTACAAATAATGACTGTTTTTGATATAAATTAGCGAATTTTCCGTTAACGCGTATTCACGTGATCAAACATTCATTAATTCACGTATGTTAACTACGTGTTTTAAACCAATACGCGTTTCATTTTGTTTCATTCACGTGTTCACGGTATCCGTGTACACGTATGTTTATATTCACGGGAAAAAACGAGACCCCCTAATTATTATTATATTTCGAAATGCATAAAAGTCGACTTGAACCGACGTTTAGAATTTCGTCCGCGGGAAAATCTATTCGTTTCGCGTGTTGTAATAACGTTGCTTGGCGACATTCAAATAATTATACACGAGATTGATGATAATAGTACATAATATATATATATAAAGGCATTTCTACCACAATTCGCACTATTTCGATAAGAAACAAAATGGCTTTACAAGAAAAACTCTCACGCCTCGTGCAATCGACGAGTCAAGACTCATTTCTTTTTCTTTTTCATTTGAATACGAAATACATTTTATATGTCGCGTTGGGCTCGGATTTTCGATTAAACTTAAAAAAAATAGCGAAATTTGGAATTATTCAGACGTATATTGCAGTTTCCGAAATTCGGAGTTCAACACGACTTGTAAAATCTCTTTCAAATAAACACAAAGTTTGTTGAGATCCGATAATTCTACGAGGCGTGAGAGTTTTTATACTAAGAACGCGTCGGCTTTAAGTGGACGCCACGTTCGCATTTGTTGTTTTCATTTGTCTCTGACGGGTGAAATAGCTAAAATAAAAGAAAAACCAAAACGTAGAACTTAAATTATGACGCTTGAGTTGAATTCAAAGTTGAAACACTTTTCGGTTATGACCAAGTTTGAAGCGAAGAATATTTTCGAGTGCGTCTCACAGCCTTTTGCAAAACATCGTCTGATAAAAACGTTACAGATATTAAAAAAAAAAAATCAAAATCCCAAGACCTTCCCACTTAAATGTCAAACGATATTTCACGAAAAGGCTACGAGATGCCCTTTAAAATATATCAATTCTCTTCAAATTTGACAAGTGTTTCTACTCGAACGGCACTTTAAGTAATGGTATTTTCTTAATACATATAATAACAAATATTAATGGTTTAAGGGAAAATATGGTCGACGTATTATTTACATGCGTTTCGAAGACGGGACACACGTCGGATTTTCTCGTTATTTTACTTTTTGGTAAACACGGGTAACTCGGCTTTTCGATTAACGAACAAAAACGAAGATATTTTTCATTTTACCTGTAAGTCATCGTATTATATTGATCATCTGTATTGCGATGATTGAACACCGTCGGTGTACATTTTATCGACTTTGGGTCATTCCTATTGCACCCGGGGAACGTCATTACAGGGCGACACCGCAGGACGAGCGTCAGCCAGAAGGGCTGTTGTGAGTCTCCACACGGGCGCCGACGTAACGCCGTTCTTCGGCAGCCAGCTTACCGAATGGATCGAACACGCACGGACACGAAGCAGGTGCAAGAGGTCATAGGACTAATTAGGCTAAGATTCGTTATAGGCTGTAGGCCAATATAGAGGGGATAGAGCCCCTCAAACCTAACTTATGCGAGAGGGTCGGAAGTAATGCTCACGCGGTTCCTGGTCTCTGAGCGATTCCATATGAAAAAAAAAAAAAAGTTATTCCTATTGAATTTGGTGGTCTTGAGAATAAATAGTTTATGTTATCTATTTATATTTTTTTACTGTATGAATTTTAAACGAATATAATAGTGATTATTCATTAAAAGTTATCGATTTCAGATTTGTATCAATGACACAAACCATAAATATGTACAATCGGTATACACCCAATGGGCTATTAAGTCTATGATGAATATACATGGCCGGGTTTCGACACAAAGCCGCCGTAGGCTTTTCATAATGCGCCACCCATTCCCTATCCCGTCATATTTAATGGGTAACGGCATTAATCAAACTGTTTTTAGTATTTATAATGTGAAGTTTTACTTAGAACGCTATATAAAACGAAACGAATTAATTTGAAATCATAATAATGTAGACTAGTAAATAGAAAATAGAAGTCTAGTCGGAGATTTTAGAGTTATTATTTTTAATTTGAAAGCGTTGGGAGATCCGTTTGAATAATTAAATACGAAAATTGCTCGTGTTCATATATCGACAATATTCCGGATGTTTTTGCAATTTTCGAGCAGTTTTTTCCTTGCCTCAAGAAAACTACTCGACAAATCGAAAAACGTGTAACGAATAAAAATGTACGGAAAATAACGCGTGTAAAGATCGTCCGAACACGAAAAGCCGACTGTTCACGGACAGAAACAAATTTGCATAGGTCAAAAATCCGTTCTTGGTAATATACCCAAACAAATACGAAATATTATTTTATACTTTCTTACAGTGGACACCAAAAATCTTCAATAATTTCTTCAAAATTTTACAATACGTCTCAAACACTCAATGTCTGAACATTTCTAAATAGTTTCAAACCATCTTTTAAAATCTGATACACTTCGAAAAATCTTACCCCCTCGTCGTGCATAAAAGGCGTAAATACTCCATTGTTTATACCGCGTGCTGTACACTTATTACACTACAGGCTTCTGATATTTAGCTGCGGTTTTATAGTAATTAGTCGGCTGGTTAGCTGGTAATAATTAATTTGTTTTTTATTGGCCCAGTGGCTTCTGAGCGACCCCGCCCGATTCTAAATAATTAATTAAACGACGACGACGATTCTAATCGCCACACCACGCTAAACACACGACCCCATTTTTTTATACAAAGTAATATAAGTTATTAAATTGTATGTGCAAAAGAAATAGCTATCAATTGTTACATTAATTGTGTACAAACAGCGTCCAACGATGTGTTTTCTGTTAAAAGGGATGTATTCAGGTTTGGTTTTTGGTTTTTCTTCGATCATATCAGAAATTATTTTGAACAACATGCTGTTACCTACCTAAAATATATATGTATAATATTGTATAAACTTATCAAAACCTCAGATTTTATTCTTAATATTTCCATGAAAAATCGATAGTTTTGAATTTAGCTGTTTCGACAATAATTTACAGTAACATTTTCATTTGACGACAATGATTTCGAAAATTCTGAAACATGTACGTATAACAATGTTTATAAAAATATTATGGCGATGGAATCTAGAAGTCTCTAAATGAACACGTTTAAGAAATTATATTTTATTTCGTATATAAATTCTCAATGTTTACTCGAACGAAAAAACCTAGAGAATTCCTTATAGGGATGCCCAATCTAAATCCTACTATTTTCTTGCCTAGATGTTGTACAGATTAAATCCCATAAATACAATAGGGATTTCGCTTTCTACACTCAACGTTTCGCCAGTAGTATTTCCAAACCTTTTTTTAAATACCTTTGGGTATGTTTACTGTTTATATTAAATTCCGATGCTCTTAGAATATATTTTTCGATGTAGTATTTAATTAATATAATTGTAGCTGGCTGAAAAAACGCCGCCACTTAAAAAAAAAATACAATATCACTGAAATTATTTATAAAAAATACGATTTATATAAAACGATTCGTTTTTTTTTTTGTGTGAAATAATACAACAATATAATATAATACTATAATAGTACACCATGAACTAATTGTGTAGTTAATGAATTGTGTATTTAGGTTAGGTAGTATGTTTTTTAAGCGTGACAAACATTTAGTTTTAGTAATATAATTAGTCGTTTGTTTACTCATACGTCCCGTTTATTAAAAATTTTATGGATTGCAAATTGAATTAGTATATATATATAGGTAAAACGCAATAATTTCTATATTTTGAATAAGTATTATTCAAAATATTTGTAATCTTTCTGGGCTTTTAAAGGTTTATCTCTCGAAAATAAATAACAGTATCAACGGGTATACAGTAATGTTAATTGGAAATAATGAGTTTTATGATATTTTACCAGAAACAAAAAATACCAAATAGTTATAAAATGACGTCAAGATTTCTGAATTCATCTATAAATGATTTCGATAATGTTTCATGTGCATTATATATATATATATATATTTTTTTTTTTACTCGATAAGTTATATTCTATTTTATTGAGTTTTATCAAAATATTAATTTTAAACTACATTTTTCTTATGGAGACAATTACAAGTTTTTGCGTTTATCGGAAACGCACGTGTCGTGTGTTCACGACGTGACACAATTACAATTACGGTTTTCACATAAATGTAATATTTAAATGTGTAAAGTTAAACAAAGCATTCGTGCTCACTGTACACTTTAAGAAAGAAATTTAATTAATATTAACATGGACTCGGCATTTGATTTAAAATGATTCATTTAAACAAGAAAAATGTAAATAAATTCATTCCACTCTATTAGTTAAACGTAATCGAATTTTTAGACGTACTTAATCTTTCTCGTCTGTCAAAAATGTTATTTAATAATAGAACGTACTTACACTGTTTTACTTTCTTCCGGGTTTCCGAACGCGCCAATTTTCATTTACGTCATAACTGTGCAAAATCGATTATTTTCATTTTATTTATTATTCAGTAAATGCAGAATGTGTCAAGAGAATGGCCGCCATTGTGCTATATTTTCAGTAATTTATTATTGTCTTACTATTTGCCCCGGTCGAGAGAAGTTCAATTGCAAAGTTGGTTTTCAGCCAAAGTCTCGGTCGGTGTCCCCAATAAGTTGTTTTGTATTTTTATTGTTACCGCTGTTCGGCGATTTCTTCCGGATGACTATGCATGGCAATAAAATGTATATGCGCGTCTATCGGCTATCATAAATGATGTTATTTCTGGTAAAAGAAAACATGAAAAAAGAAAACGCCCTATTCGAAATCAAGGGCACGTGTGCTTTAAACGTTATACTTACGTAACGGAACGCCACGAAGTTATGTTACAGAAGCGTTGTGAGTTTTTGTAAATCAAATCGTCTAATAGCGCATACGAATCAATGAACTAATCGTTACGTTTGCGAAATCCACGTCATCATTTCGAACCGTCGTTCCAGTAACATTCGTATTCAGTTCAAACGAATGGCGATAATCGAATAAAATGTTATTCCATACCGCCGTCAGCAAAGTAATTCGAAATCGCGATGTACCAACAAATGGTGTAGTAAACATAAGCCACGAGTACGTTATCCCAAGTACGTGTTATAGAATTACGCCTACTTGATGTAAAAATGTTTCACCTGATTTCGTTGGAAACGAATGAATTATTTTACTAGAAATTAAACGTACCAAGTATTGTTATTTGTTTTATGTACATTTTTCGATAATGAAATTTAATGATTGTCAATTATTTACATTAGTATACGAGGTTAGGATATATGAACAGTGTACACACGTATCGAGTTCGTCTGGGGAACACGTGAATATTTCCGTTTTTGAAGTTGTGAACGTCCGAGTAAAGGCGAATCGTCATATTCAATACACTTATAAATATTTCTAATCAAATTTGATGGACGAGAAAAATATTTCTAATATTGTATTTTGAAATTTTTTTTTTTTTATAGAAATGATAAAATCAACCTATGTTTAAGTAATTATTCGATAACTAATAATAATTTTACCTATTGTTTTTAAAAAAAATATGTATATTTAACCTACATGTATGATGTTTTGTGTAGTTTCTAGTTGGGAAACCAATACAGAGACTTGGTCACTTAGGAGTTCTAGCATGTGATTAGTTATTGCGATTAGTACGAGACAATCTGTGACTGTTTCGATAAAAATGTATCCGGATGTCATACGAAATCAAGTGTGCGAAATTGTGTTTTGTGTAATCCAATGACGTGAAGTCGATTGGAACGATGCCGCGAGCGGATGCAAATCGAGACCGTATTGATGTTTCCAAGTGCCTGAGAAAAACGCGAATTCTACCCGTGCACATGGACGCGTACACAGCGAGCGGCGGAAAATTTCAATCATTTTTCAACCGTTATTACCGTTTTCGGGCCAAGTCATATGGTGCTCGCAGCCGGTGTCTTTCTTGATACTGTATTAACAATTCCATATAACCACTGAAAGATCACTATTATTATCGGAAACAATTTACAAATTACGCACTGTTGACGATCGGACGGAATTTTTGTCGGATCGCTCCGATACGTTTGACGAAACAAGACAATACACGGCGGCTTTCAAAAGCGAACTATACGACACGCGTACGTCTTAAACCGTGACTCGAACATCCTAAAGTTGGAATTTTTTTCGTTTTCGGTTGGAGTCGTTAATAGGGATTGGTCGGCCTATGACCATGATGATACACTTTAGTACCCGTATACGTCTTAAACGCACGAATGTAATATGTATTCGTACTAGTTTTGTCCAAGGTCTCAGACCAGCAATCTTTGATGTTTGGCAGAGCGAAATCGAACCAGAGGCCGGTTAATCGCTCAAACGGAATGGGCACTGTCCGGTGAAGACTAACGGTACTCGAGGCTGTCCGTGACCTTTCGGCACAACCGCCGTGATCAGATGACCGCGCTGTCTTATAGCTCGCAGACAGGCGCTCCGACATTGAGCCTGAAGTCGTGTGGTTGGCGCGCCAGGCGGATTGGACTGTATTCGGAAGTTCAGTCGGTTGCCTCGACGGATTCGTCGTAATCGCATCGGCAAAGGTGTACGCACTCGTCGGACTCGGATAACGTTTATGACGAACATACCCGTCGGCGGACATTCCGATCGAAATAGCTCTGCCGGCGAACCGGTAGGATGGCGGTGTGCGCTTGGGATCCGTTTGCCGCCGGAGTAGAGAACCCAGGGCTTTGCGGCCGAAGCCTATCGACCACACACCTTAGGTTAGTCCGGAGGAGCTACTCGAGGGATGTGGTAGGGACGGTATCCAACCGACTAAGGCCATATACCGAGTCGTCATGATGGACCACCAGCACCGGGTTACAGCCCGTACCCTTTCGGACGGGGCGCCGCGGCCCGGTCAAGTGCCGCGACGTTTCAACCGAGACGGGCACCTCGACTAGTTTTGAAGTTGACGTCGGCGGGCCATTCCCGGCCGGAGTAATCGGTCGGCGAAACGGCCATTACTCACTACGGCCGCGTGTCGTTATAGTGAGCGACGGCGAGCAACGATGGACGGATGCCTACACGCGTCTCGTCTGCGCGGGTTTCCCGTCGAACGGCCGTCGCCGCCGCCGCCGGCACAATCCAAACCTCGCGTTCCGTCGGCCAAGCACTTCGGCAAGTAGGAACGACGGTCGCGTGCCGCGACAACGTTTCAAATACCTTTCCACGGATACCGCGCGACCGTCGTTACGTGTTCGTTGGAACTCGGAGTTGCTGCTCCTCGAGCGGACAATCGGACGATGCACGTCGTTCACACTGTCCGCACTGCACGAGCGCGAGTGCACTAATCGCTGACCGAGCCACGAGCTCGAGGGCGATCCGCGCTGTCGTTGGCCTTTGGCGCGCTGTGCGGTACCCCACGTCGGTGTGGCGACGAGAAGCACACGGGGATATCTTCCGTGTCACTCGGTACGGCCGACTTGCGAGGCTTTCAGCCGCTTGCCCGACTGCGACTTATCGCCGAACGTTTTCCGCTTCAACGTTCTTTTATACGGTTCGTGCGTCCGCTCTTTTCGATCGCGTGCATTACGTCGAGTACGTCGCGTAAGTACGCGAAAGCTGAAAGTGTCTAACCGTGGGCACGCGTAACGTTCCGAACCGACCTTCGCTTCGACCGGCGTCGTTGACCGGTCCTGCTCGCCGGACGAGTCCGCTGGATGACCGGGTGACCGGCGTTCCTGTGCCGCGAAACCGTGCCGTAACCGTCCAGGCCGTGCGCGCGGGACGCGGTGTAACGCGCGATCCTGGCGTCGTCGGGCCGACGGGCGGCGGTCGGAGGGGTCGATACGCGCGCGTCTCCACGCGGGAGAGGGGCGCGCGCACACCGTCGCAAAGACCATGTGCACGGCCGGAGATGACGTCACGGGAACGTGACGGGAGGACGCCGGAGGGGAAATATTGATTGCGGTACGGCGGCGGCGCTGCGCCGACCGTCGCGTTTCTCTCCGCGGATGCCTGCCGCCGCGGTAGTCTCTCTGTCCGAGCCGTCGGCCAACCGACGACGCACACCCGTTATCCGGCGGCCCGTGTACGCGCGCGTCGTTACCCTCCCGCACGCACACGCACGCACACACACGCACACACACGCACACGCACACGCACGCACACACACGCACACAACACGTCGAATTTCCGTTATATTATTATTATTATTTGATGTGTTTTTCGTAACGCGTTATCATCGCTTCGCGGCAGCAGCGTGCAAAACCGCCCCCGCCCCCGCCCCCGCCCCCCACCACCATCTCCGTTTCGTTTCGTTTTACCGCCGGAGACCGGTGTCGTTCGCTACGCGGCGCCGTACGTCCCCGTCGCTCGTCCCGGTCGCTCGTCCGCGCGACAACTCCGTCGACGGTGTCGCCGCAGTCCCGTCGTCGCCGCCATCGCCAGACCAACGCCGCCGGCGTCCCGTCCACGCGACGCGTCCACGGTCATCGCTCGGGTAAATATTCACTGTCTATCGGCGCCGGGCCGGGAACGTCGCACGGGACCCCCCCCCACGTCGGGCAACCGGCCGGGGACCGGGCGCGCGGCGTCCCGTCCGATCCGTCCGTCCGATCCGTCCGTCCAACGTCACCGTTCCGAAGTCGCGCGTGTCGCCGCGACGTTACGCCCCGTCGGGGTGAAGGCGACGCTTGCCTTAGGACGTGTACGACGGCGACCCGTCCCCGGCGTCGAAGCGTACCGTGCCCGTCGCACGTGTCTCGAGTCGTCTGCGAATTGACGTTCGTGACGTCCGCGTCGTCTTAGTCGCGGACTAAGTCCTCGGCCCGTTGGCCGGTAACATTTTTGGCCCGTAACATTTTCGACGTCGCGAGTGTTTTCGGCAAACAATCGAGTCGTTCGAGTCGTTCGAGTTTTTTCCGCTTGTTTAACAATGGCCCGTACAAAACAAAAAAAAGCCATAGTTTTTTGCTTTGCTCTTTGATGACCTGTACGTTCAATGATAACGGCAAATAACGTTTGACCGCGCTATCTTATAACGGCGAACGTTGTTGACGTCGACAAAACGTGTACCGACGCATTTTCGTTAGATTCGTTTCACTCTAATCATAATATTCTCCCGCGATACGAAGAAAACTGGTAGTTTGGACCCGTGTCGTTCATATATTTGCTATACATATACACGGCGAGGAAGGTTCATTTCAATTTTTTAACAACAATAATTCATTTTCAATATCGATTTTTTTCGTGTAGTCCGTGTAGTAATAAAAATCATACGTTTTAAGTTGGTCTCGTGGTTGATTTCGATAAAACAAAAAAAAAAAATGCTATTAATATTATTTAAATCCGTCAAACTAGATCGTGTATAATATAATATATACAAATATGCCGAACAACAAACACTATTGAAAACACAATCGTTAGTTGCACGATTGGTTAATTTAGCCATTTTGCTATTACGTTATATTAAACACTGTGTGAGATGTGTTCTTTGAGTTCTTATCGATGATATGAACGACCAATTGTATGTTATGTATTCGTGTGTGTATCGTTATTATTATGATTTTTGAGCGTAAAGAACTCGGTCGAAGAGTTTACTAGTTAAACATTTTCCAATAAAAATAATAAACGGCTAGAGAAAGTGATCATTACATTTTATAGTTTTTCATTTTCAACGTTGGAAAATGATTGTTGCCGCCTAGTTGTAACGTTAAATCTGATATCTCCCCTATTGCGTTACGAGATATAAGTATTTTATATTACTGTTATTGTTATAATTTAAAAGGAAATTGAGTCCAAGTTTTATTAGCTTACATTGATATTTGACTTACTGACAATTATCGATAGACATTCCGTCATATTATACGAATACATACACACTCAGATTTTATGTGTTTTCGTTACGATTCTACTTTTACCGATATTCTTCGCGTAATCATAATATAATACGTTATTTACCATTGCGTTGAATTGTTAACATATCATTTTATAAAAGTGTCCGTAAAGTCCGATTTGTCACAAATTATTCTCGTTAAAAATTTATCAAAGTTTTATTTTGATGCTTATTAAGATTTAAACATCTTTTTATGGATTATGACAACAGTTAGGACAAAAGACAATGTCAAGCGCACGTAGCGTGTCGTTAACTTCTATTGCTTTTTTGCAACCTACCTAATGAACACTCGATAAGATTTTAAAATAATTTATTTCTGAGAGCTGATTAATTAACTGGGAACAAAGCGATCGATTTTTATAAAACTTTCGCTTTCCAATAAAATTTTTAAATTAAAATTAAACGATCGTATAATAAGTAATACAGTATTATATACATATATATGTATGTTTATTATTGATTTGTGGTTTTAATTTCAATAATATTAGTTATAATATTGTCCGTTTACTACGATATATTCCCTCGAAAAACTAAACGTGTGTATGCTTTGACGTTAATATGAATTTTAATTTTAATTTTTTTTTATGCGTACAAATATATATTTTTTATAATATACTTAGCAAAAAAGTCCAGTACTGTAGTATAAATATATGTTACGACAATAATAGTACACAATATTTTATGTATTCATATATGCATAAACTATTATAGTATAATCATTATTCTGTACGCTCTCAGCAATATTAATTCCGATACTGTTCATTAATGCAGTAGAAATCACTACAACGAGCATAGCTTAGAACGAGATACTATGTAAAACGAGCAAAACGCTAGCTAGGTCCCGACGACACAAGCCCATATTATTGTACGTTAAATTATACGTTTGCAACGAGTACGGTTAGAACGAGACATTGGCTACAACGAACTTCCGGTTACTAATTACTTTTTCGTTTTTGTTCGATTTTTTTAAGAAATTAAATTCAAGCGTTTAAAAATGTTTAATTATCGGTTTATTTTTATTTTTTATTTTTTATTTTTTACTTCAATTTATTTTATTATCAATTATCAACTTCACGTTTAAGTGATATAAATAAAGTTTTAATCACGATTATAATTAAAATAAAATCGTCTGTATTTCCCGCTTTGCATTACAACGACCACTCGTTTTAACCGAATACAACGAGCAACCGATTAAAACGAGAAAACCCCACTGGCCCTTGGAACTCGTTGTAACCGATTCCTTCTTCTTCTTCTTTCATTAACAGATTAACGGTACGTTAAGGATCTACGCCGCCACTAGTAAACCTTTTCATTTTTCTTTGTCCAACGCCCAGTCTATTGTGCATACCCTACCAGTCTCGTGTCCTTTTCCACCGTGGCTCTCCCATCTGCTCTTTGATCTGCCGAGTGGTCGTTTCTTCTCTATTTGTTATGTTAAAACATTCTTCAATATATCCTCGTTTGATCTCCACATATGTCCAAACCATTCCAATCGTTCACCTCTTACATATGTGAATATATTGGGTTTTCCATATAAATAATACAAGTCACTATATGTGTATACCGGGCCAAATATGTTTCCTAATATTTTACTTTTACAAACAACGAGTTTTCTATTGTCTTCTTTTGTCGTGAACCAAGTTTCACACGAATAGGTCACTATTGGTTTAAGATAGCTTGTGTATGAGGTACTTTTTGACTTTCTTGATAGCAATTTTGATCTTAATAATTTATTAATGCTATAGTAACACTTGTTTTCGTTTGATATTCTTTCATATATTATTTCCCTATGCATATTATTACTACTATTTATATTAACGCCCAAGTATTTGAAATTATCTATTTTTTCAATACTCAGGTTTTACAATCTCAGATTAGATTGGTCTACATTTCTTCTGGATAACAAATTTAGTCTTTTCTATACTTAGTCTTCATGTATACATAATCCCATATTTCTACTTTATTCTATTAGCTTACACAGTGACTGATTTCTACTGTACTTTAAATTTTTTATTATTATTAATATTATAATTATAAATATTGTTATGGGATAAAATATTGTTTATTTTTTTTAGAACATTAATTGTATTTTTATGGCTATTTATTCAGTCTTCTCGTCATCCATAAATAAAACCATCTATACGAAAAAATTAATGACCTGAATGAATTCTGATTTCCAAGCCATAATATAATTTTCACTACGCCACATCGGTCGTATTATAGTTTGATAAAGGTGTCTATTACTATATCGATTTATCTCTTTATCTCGCACTTAATCGTTTTATTTCTATGACATAGCGTTTGGGGTATAATTTACAATACTTAGTAAATTAATGGTTTTTGTCATTTTATAAAATATCTAACCATTATTTGTTATAATTTACATAAACACACATTTTATAGATATTAAAATCAATATTGAAAAAATGTTCATATTATAATGTTCTAAATACATAACCGAAACACTGAAGTGTCGTATGGAATTTATACGAATAAATTTTATATACATGTATGATGGTAATTAAAAATTATGATTAAATACAAAGTGTAATTGTTGTTAGTTAAATGGCAAAACAAATTGTTAAAAAAATAACTATTTCATTAATAAAGTCAATAAATACATCATTAATTTTCAAGAAATTCATAAAAAATAATAATATTCATTGGTTTAAATGGGTTTTAATATTTTTGATAATCTACGGTGTACGAGTATAATAATGATTATATTAGACCTTAAAATAATGAGAAAACTTTTTCATTCATAAAAGTCTCATAAATAAAAACTTAATGATAGACGATAATAAAAACGCAGTAAGTTCTATTTATTTAGTTTAAAGTAATTATTATTTTAGGAGATTAATTCATTTTTAGAAACAGTTAACATCTTAACGAGTTAACGACCTGATACCTTTGCACCCTAAAAAGACGACCGACATTTCGTCTTCTCATTAAACACCGCGCCAATAAGTAATCGAGGATCCTTAAGTTTCAAAATATTTGCGTGTATACTTTCAAAAGGATTTTAATTTGATATAAATTATTATATTTTATAGTCATGTAAAAAGGCAATTACTTAAGTAGTTTTTATTTTACATATATATATAAATCTTATAATGCTCCTATATAATATATATTGAATAATATTTGTTTAATCATGTTTTTAATGTGTTATAAATAAGGGGGTTCTACATTATTTGAGTTAATTAACGGGTTTTGTCATTTTATAAGCTTTAATGTCGGTACGATGAAAACTAGAATTTTCAAAAATATACACTTAGTATATTTTAGATAATTATTTTTATAATTTGATTAATAAATTAATGTTCTGTGTTAGTCTGTAATTATAGTAAGTATTAATTATACTTTTGTGACATACGATAAATTTCCTAAATTATAATGTTAATATTTTGATAATTATAATAGTTTCTTTGAAGTTTTATTTTTCGTATCTAAATGAAAAAATCTATTGATTTTCTTGTTAAGAGTTCTTGTAAGTATAAGATATACACTTCAGACTTCGTAAAACATGAATTATACTTAAAACAATCAAGAGAATAACTTACTAAACTTTCTCCGGCACGCCCCGAAATGTCTTATTGTATATGTATTTTGTACACCATTATTTCACATCTAAAAAGAACATAGAATGTCAGTTTGTTATAGTGGATTTTGTAATCAGACGGTTTGCGCTGAAATATAAGCCAAAATAAACGTTGCTGAATTCCGGCTGGATAACCGCATGGGATTGTTGGAAACGTGTTTAGATTCATCTTTTCTTGACGTAAACTATGTTTTACGGACCAGTTGACGTTGTTTTTTAATGTGTTTATTGTTTTTAAATTCGGATATGAATGAGTGTTAGAACTTGATTACGGACACTGTTTACGGTTTAGTCTTGTATATTACGATAAAATATTGTATGCGATTTTAAGGTATCGATTGCACGTAATCGTCAGAGATTTTGACCAGCGGCTAGATGTGTAACGAATACGTTAGTTCAAAAAGTTTCCGTTTTCGAACAAAGCGCCGGACAACGGGCGAAGAAAACCGACCACGGAAACGACTTCCATCAATCGACTTCTCCGGTCGAACCGGTATATTAAATAAAAACGAACGTTCTCGATCGGATAAACCCAAGACCCCGGCCCGATCGATTCCCATTGTGGTTCGACCGTAACGGCGTTTCGCGTGATCTTGGACGATCCCGTCGGCGCGTGGGCACCAACCCAGCGGCGAAGTCGTATGCGCTTGCAAACTTCCGTCGCGGCCCCGCCGTCACGACGTGTCCGTTTAATGGCGCCACGCCGAAGAACCTAACCTGCCCTCCCCGTCCGTATTCCTTCATCCCGGGAACCCGTACACCGTTCTGCACACGTCATACGGCCACAGACTCCGTCGGCGGACAGGGTGCGGCGCACGGTGTGAATTCCCCTCGGGCCCACTTCTCGACGTTCTAACCGCACGTGTTTGTTTCCGTCGTTTCGTATACGCCGCCTACATGCACACGCATGACCCGTGAGCAACGCTGTTTAATGTGCGCGACGCTATTGGCGTACACCACTCCGGTACCGGACTCGAGGACAAAGTCGAAAGTATTATCTCTCCACGTCACTCGTCCACGTTCTGCGCGTCTCGTCGCGTTCGAATTCTAACGGTCTTCGCGAACGTACCTACGGGATCGCCAAAGAACCGGATCCGTTTGCCCGCTCCGATCAATCACCGTCGGACAACACACGTGCAATCGGTGCAGCGAGAAATATACGCGCGTTCTGTGTTACACGACCTTAAACGGTGTGTTCGATACGAATCCGCGGAAAACGTTACGTTTCACACAAGCCAAGCCGAGCAACGCGTAGAATGAACGTTAACGTTAGTAGTCAATAAGTATACGCACAGACTGACCTTATGGGTTACCGTGTATTAATCGTTTGGCTTCGTAATAATCGTACATGTTATTATTATACTTTGCCGTTTGTAAATCATTCGCACGTTGGAAATCAATTATATGTGTAGAGTTGAATCGTTGTAGCACACGTCTCCGATTGCAGTCTATAGTTTGATGATATTCGGAATGATTTTTTAACCGTGTCTTTAAAGTAGAAATCATCGTGAAATGTGGCGTACTTAATAAACAATTTTTCTAGTGATTTCACCAAAATGAATTACATTGTGTGTGGGTTTTTTTTTCAATTTTCATGGTTATAATGATTTTTAAAAGAAGGCTTTTTCAAATTAATATATAATGGATTTTCATATTTTTATGAAATGATAATTTAAAAGGCTAAAACGTGAATATTAACCGATGTTCATCATAACGGTACATTAAAAAAATATATAGCGCTCATCAAAAGAGAATTTATTCAAAAATGTGATTTATTTAAATAACTTTTTTTTTCATTTATGTAAATAGAGTTGAGTAAAGTATTATGATATTTAGCAATATGCGTTAAGTATTACGTAGATAAAAAAAATATGCCATTATTTATTATATTTTATACATATCGTAGTATTTTTTTTTTTTTTTTGTTAAATAGTTAATCATAATTCTATTTATAAATTTCGTACGGCCTAAATAAATAATCTTCATACGATTTTTCAAACTGTCTAATTAACCAATTTTAACAATATTTTTAATTCACTTATTTGAATAATGTGTAATATGCTACGGGAATTTGTTTTAACGAGTGAATTTTTTTCAAACTGTAATTACTAACATATTTATAATTTTTAAGAACACAATTCGATTAGGTTTGACTTTCACTTAACATTGAAATTTATGTTTACGTTTTGGTAGTTTTATGACGTGTAACTCCCGGTCGTCAGTATTAATGTATTTTATGGCTTATCAGTTATTGTCGATATCATACATATTTGTTATCCGTAGTATATAAGCGTGTTTCTGCGGTACGGGGGGTTTTTTTTATACGTTCAGCATTATACTTTCGGTACGGTTGTTTTTTGACGAAATTTTAATTGTGTACAGTGTAGTCAATGTTGGAATGTCTCCGTCTAATCAGACAGATTATAAAACGTTCGTATCGGATATTATTGTTGCCATTTCGATTGCAATGTGTCAAAAGATATACACGTGTACGGCGGTGTGTGCATTTAATATAGGTCCGCGTGTACGGTTGATTTGGACGCGCACTAGAGATTTTATATAAGCAGCCTCAATGTAATGGATGGAATAATTGTGAATATATAGAAAGGACGTTGGAAGCGGCTCGACTCGTCCCGAGATTGAATCCCTCGCGGGACTGGGTACTGGGGATCTCATATTAAATTCATATACTTACAAAAGCAGTTCGATTTTAAATCCGCAACACTATACACTAAACTAAATTTAACCAAAAAAAAAATAGGACTAATATTTCACGCGTTCCGGTTAATAATTGATAAAAACGCACACGCGGTTATTATTCATCGGAGCGATTTTTCGTGGCTGTAGCGATATTATTATGATATATTGTGATTTATAATTGTGCGCAGTGTGACAGTCTTTTTGAGTGGAAAAGAGGTTTTGCGGTTTTTCAAAATGACTAATTTCGCGTCGTGTCGAATGTAGAAATATTGGTTATTGCTATAAATTGTAATAATTACGCGGTACCTTGTGTGAAATGATTTTGTAGAATAACTTCGCACTTAAATATGTGTTTCTGTGTTGTAAACTTAAACAAACTCCATACATCGTACTGTGTGTAATAATATATTTTGAGAATGACGCGGCACAGTGACAACATTCAATCAGCGTGCGGTATTAAAGTTATACGAAGTCAAACATAGTCACTTGTAGTGTCGGGTGCTTAGGATGGAATGTAGTTGAATCGTACGTCGTATGTAGTGGTGTGTCATACCACTATTGCTTTGTGCTGAACTAAAACTATGAACAATGTTTACAAACTTTGAATGTGTGCGTGGAGGAATTTGTTTCAAGTGTTTAGAATATTCGAATAACTTCATGACCAAGGTGTTCCGAATAATACAAAACAAATTCAAAAAATACATCCAAAAAGCACATTAGTCGGTTGATCGTCAATACCATGTGATCAAGTCCGTGTGTTTATTCTATAGGACATCGAACGATTACTTATTCGACGTTATATAGGGCTTTCTTGTCTAGACCCGGAATTGATTTTAAAAATTGTTGTTGTCATTTTCTCTGCAAATGTTAAGAATAAAATTTAAAAAATAGGTCAGAATAACGATTCGTTATACGAGTTCGAGTGCATTAAAAATACAGTATTTGATATTTACAAAACAAAAAATATTTATAATGTTCTCATAGAATACTTGAATAGGAATATTAGATAGGTATAGGTTACATACAATTGTTTTACTTTAAAAAAAAACCAGGTGAATCTAAAGTGTTTTGATAAAATTTATAGTGTCTGATGATCTATTTAATGAGTGAATGATAACCGTGTCGTATTAAATACATTTTAGACACTACGATAGTTACGCGTTTGCGTCATCCTAAAAACGCGTTTGATAGTGAAAATGAACTATTTCACAATTTTTGAATTTCGTGCATTGTATTTGCGTAAATAATTTATGGTACTTGCTGTTCGTATTTAATGTATTTCAGTTTTCGGTTATATGACATGACATTACTATATTGCAGTGGATAGGACAGTTCAAATAGTTCGAATTTGTCGTCGATGTTAATATTGTAATGGACTTAAATGATACTGTCAACCGAATATTGGGAGTTCGTGTATGTACAATAAAATAAAATAAACGTTACTGATTTAGTCACAGACACGGACACGAGTAACGTTTCGGAATTTAAGCTAATTTTATTCGGCAAAACAGTGTTTCACACGAAATTCGCCGAGTGTCGAGAATTCAATTACCGCCACCACTACTAATCAGTTTTCAACAAAACCAAAAAATATATATTACTATTGAATGACTCGACAATAAGCTGATATCAATCGTATGTCCGCGATGGCAATTGAAAACCGACAAACCGCGGACAGCGTGCACGATAGTACGTTATAATACCTAACCTAACGCGTGAACAACGCCCGTCCACGGAAACGGTCACGTTTATTCGGACGAGCACACGGGACGCGACAATTTGTCAGACGAAACTTTCTACTCCAGCGCGAAATACGAAATATCAGTTATTGTTGTTAACTAACGATTTATAACCGCGAGGGGGTTATAACTTGTCAGCGAACGAACCGAAAACGTACCACGTGGCAAGTTCGTTTCTCGAAAACTTAACGCGTGAACGTGTTGTTCCCGCGCCCACCAACACCGCCACCAACACCGCCACCTCCGTCGACACGCTGCAGTATTATTCTATTAGCACGACGATTGCCGCTGGCACGTTGTTAAATTATTATGCGCCGGTAATTATAGGTATACACTATAAACGCTCGACACGTGTATTACCTACGCTGTACTTACGACACGACGTAAACGCGTTGAATTTATTCCGCGCGTGTTCTAATTGTTTTCAGATATAGATGTACAGACCTATACACCTGTACGTGTACCGTTAATCGCTTTCCGAATTATACGCCTCGGAGTTACATAATATATATAACGACTATCATATTATATAAAATCCACCCCATCGTCACCAGTTGGCCAATACCGTGTGATTACAAACGCTTAAAATATATTGTCTGTATATATGTTACCGTTATCTATATATATATATACGTGTACTAGACGAGAACGTAATATACGACGGTCGACGACACGTGATAGTGTAATATTACACGCTTGATTATTTTTCGTTTTTTATTTATTTTTTTTCAATTCGGTTAGCGTGTCGGACGCCATCTCCAATGTATACATATATACACGAGTCTATACGCGTGTGTCGTATATTAAAACGAAAATTTGACAAATCGTTAACTCCGCGTGTGTAATTAGTAGTTCCCCGAGGATTTGATGATATACGGCGTATCTATATATATATATATGTACGCTATACGTCGTGTGCCCGGATGATATATAAATATAATAGTAATATTAATAATAATAATTATTATTATTATTATCATAAAACACGACGTCATGATTAATAACACATTATTACACGTACGAAGTTATGTACGTCTATGTTTTGTGTTCTAGTCGATTTTCCGGTCAGATTACGTATTTGAAACTGTTGAGTATGTGTACCAGGATGTCCCGCCGAGATCTGACGGAACGCAAACGCATTTCTGTTCTGTTAAATATTTTAAAGATCGGTATCCTTTTTTTCGTCAAATAATTCCTATACGTCTGCGCCATGACAAACGTTTTTCGAATAAAAAAAGAACTATAAAGAAATCGCAACGAAACATTGTAATCTGATCGATTTTGAATTCTGTAGCATATCTAGATGGCCATGTAGTAAACATAATTTTTAGACGAATTCCGGTGTACAAGACGTTTAATCTGGATTACGCGGTCGAGTGTTTAACGATCGTTGAAATTCAAATAAATCGATGTGATTCGGCGGAAGTAATAATGGAAGTATATGCATATATATATATATACGTATACACGTGGCCGTATTTGAATTTTTTAAATGTCTATGATAAATCGAACTAAATTGTCAAGGTGGAAACACACTATTTTACACGCCATAATCCAGTATTTAAATCTATCGGTTGAACATAAATGACTCGTTTCTAACCAGGCGCGGATCCAAGGACTCTTGTTAAATTTTTTTATTAGTATCGTTTTATAATTCTAACTCTTATCTATGATACTATAGAAAGACAATTTAAAATGAAGTTGTAGCTATGGGATTTTTCGGTGTATCGCAAACGATTTCCAATAAAACGTTTTGGAAAATATTTTATTATTCGATGCGACAAAATGAGAATTAAAGTTGTTTTGATTAATATGCCCCCCCCCCGTAAACAAATTCTGGATCCGCGCCTGGTTCTAACTTCCCCCCCCCACCCCTCGTCGCCCCGAAAATGTGTTCCTGCTACATATATGAATATGGACGGTGTTCTCAGGTCGTGTGATGGACACGTCGGAAGACCGCGGCCGCCATGCTGGACAGACGGCGGACGTGCGCGGCGCTCGGCGTGCGGTACGGCGGCCGTCGCGGCGCGCCCGGCGCACGGTCGGACACGGGCAAGCAGCGCGGTCGGCGCCCAGTGACCGCGGCTGCTGCGACAGCTGAGGTGGCGGCGTCGTTGGTAAGGCGCCGGTGGCGGCCAGCACCATGGTGTCGCCCGCAGGATGAAGAAGCAAAACGTCCGCACATTATCGTTGATCGTTTGTACGTTCACCTATCTGCTCATCGGTGCCGCCGTGTTCGACGCCCTGGAGTCCGAGACGGAGATACGCAGGAAACAAGCACTGGACTGTAAGCGAAAGACAGCGGCGCGTTGTTGTGGGAAGGGGGGGGTGTTGGGGGCCACTCGACCGCATTCGTTACGCTGCGAACCGCGAAATTCGGGTACGAATCTTTTCTATACCTTATCACTTTCATGGTGAATTATAATCCAAACAAGTAAGTCTGGGCGGTTCGTTAAGACAACCAAAAAGGTTCCACGACAGCACGGACGACCCGCGTGAACGCACGTCACTCCGCTTTTACGCGATTAGAAAAATGTACGCCCGTTATTAGTCGCGAAAAATCAATTCGATACAACACGCAGACAACAACAGAAGAAAAATATCATTCGGTTACCTCTAAAAACGTGCGGTTTTCATTGTGCGCGCGCTTCCATTAGTTCCGTTTCGTTTCTGAACATTGTTTACCAAAAACGCAAAATAAATTAAGTTGAATTTCCAAAAGTTTTAAACAGACGGGGTCCGGCGCCATTCGGCGACTGGCGCCTCGGGCGATCGTCCGGGTCGCCTCACCCTCACGCCCGGCGCTGATGCACGTATTTCAGCACGCTTCCGATTCCGGCCGTACGACTTCGTCGCGGTGTCATTGTTTATCCGTTTTGGTTTTTTGGACCTTCGGAACGATTCCCGATTTCGGGGGGGTTGGGTTTCAAACTCGTATTTTTCGACAATACGACAAATCGGAATGTAAAACAAGAAAAATGTCACCGCCGGGCAACGACGACATGTCAGTACACGTACACGTTCCGTCAGGCCCGGATTTGCCGTCCCCACACGTGTTTGTGAACACAATGTGTTTTCTTTCGGGGCGTAGATAAGGTGAAAATGCTAAAAAAGCGTATGGCAAAATAAATAATTTTTGGATTCGTATTTTTTTTTTTTTTTTATAACACGCGATAATCGTTATGGAAATTCGTGCTTGAAGTGAAACGTCTTTCGGAGTCGTTCGACCGGTGTAGTGTTGGGCTTGTATTGTATAGTAAAATAAAACGCAAGTCGCCAGTCCGCCAGGTAAATAAATATATTGAACTCGGCTCTCGTTTGTCGACAAAACACTCACCCGGTCACCGGTTGCCGGATACGTTGAGATCGGTCTGTGCGTATGCGGTAATGTCGATTGAGCAGAGAGACGAAAAAAAAACGCGCGAAAAGCGGTTAAGACCGGTAGAGACCGGCCCGGTGCGCGTATGCGTACGTGCGAACAGCAAATGACGCGTTCGCCACGGACGCACTAGTCTCGGTGAAACCAGTCGAACGGGTCTGCTCGCACGCCATTGGCCGCGACTAAAACGAGTCGACGCGCGCGCGCGCGACCGGTCTCGGGGGGGAAAAAAGTGTCGTCGTCTGTTTTTTTCCCCCGCCGTAATGAAGTTTCGCTACGAGTATCAAAGTGTTGGAACGCCGTCCCGGCACGGCCGAGATTCCCGACGTTCCCGACCCGAACTCCGTAACCATCCGCGGTCCGGCAACGCGTCACGCAGCCGTGGTGCACGCACTTGGTCAGCGAACGGTTTCGGCCGCGGTCCTGTCGACGGCCGTTCGCGGTTTATTTCCGCCGGGGCAGGAGACGTCGGCTCGCATCACTCACGGATTATTCGACAAATCTCCGAGAACGATTACAGCGAAAAAAGCGTTGGGGAAATCCATTAGCGTCCCGTTTTGTTTTCGTTCCGACGACGCGCCGGCGTTGATTGGAAAACGAACGAAAGCGATAAAAAAAAAATAAGACGGAAGTTTTTTTCCTACTCGCCGGCGCGTCTCTTTCAAATGCAACGAGAACGTATAATGGCGTTTACGTCGGTTTGATTTTATTTCCGTTTCTTCTTCTGTTCAATTGTACTCGCGCGTCTCCAATTAAAAGCGATTCGATTTAAACTATATACCTATACGGATCGAAATCGAAGACAACCCCGACGCGCATCTCGTTCCAACTCGGATACGTTTTTTTTGTTTTTTTAACGTTTCCGATAAATACGCGCGGTTCGCGTGCATCCGAAACAAGCGAAACGTTAATGGCATACGCGCCGGTCTTGGCCGACAAAGATTTGACGCGTTCGTGAGTTTATCGGTAAGCCCGTGTGCGCGTATGCGATACGTTTTCGTGGAGAAAAAAAATATAACGACGAAGCGCGTAAAAACTTAGGGCGTGCCGGATGGCGGCTGGAGAATGGGTCTCGCGACCGAAGAACAAAAAACACAACGAACGCCGACTACGCGTTTACCGTCCCCGCGCTCCGGGCCCGGCCGGTCGCACCGCGCGGCGTTGGTCGCCATAGATACACGCAATGACGTCACCGGCGGTGTGCGCCGCATCAATCACGGCCGTGTACGCCGCGGCGGCATGCGCGCGCGGGTTACCGGACCGTGCCGGGAATACCGGCCAACGTTTACCGGGGGGGGGGGGGTAAATTTTCGAAAAAAAAAAAAATCACGACAATAATCAATTGGTGTGTGGAGCCCACCGAAGTCCTGCACGCGGCCGGTGTGCTTTGTACGAAGTAAAAAACACAAACCCCCCCCCGTCGTGTGTGTACGACAGTCCCGGTGAAAATCGAACCGACGTCGATCACGCAAATTAAACTCGCGTGGGGGGGCGATTGTAACGTCACACGGGTCGTTTCCGTCAATCAATTCGAGACCGTATCTTTCGGAAGGGCGCCCCGTCCGTTGTCAGATCGTCCCGTCAACCCGTTCGCCGTGCCGGTCAACGCCCAGACGACGCCCGATCAATTGGCACGGGAAACCCGCTCGTATGATTTTCATCCGTCGCGTCGCCGTTTTAGGACTTTGAAAACGTACACGACGCGATCTTGGACTTTTCGACGGATTTCACTCGCGGTTTTACTCGCTTTCAATCGTGTGAAATCGTTTGGAGAAAAAAAAAAGTCGCACGTTAAAAACTGTACAAACGAATAATCGAATCGACGCGTTGATCGACTATGCAGTTGAACTCGACGGCGGGCGACCTGTTTTCGTACGCGGTTCGGAAACCCGCGCGCACAATTGTACGTTACGTATTACTGTTTTTTCGATTTTGATTCCGTCCCGTGTAAATCGCATTACCGTTACGAATCGTCGGAGATGTCGGCAATTCGATTCGTGTACGGCGTTACTTGAGACGACACGCCGTAATAAAATTACGAAACGCACGTATCGTTTTACGATTGAATAGCAGCGACGCACTGCCGTGACCGAATCGGCTGTTCGGAGCGCCGCGCGCCATAAAACGGGCACGTCGCGACGACTTATCGACCGGTCATTTTGTTTCCGGGGCTTTTTTCGGGGAGCGTCCGTCGGCGACCGCGATGACGTGCTGATAACAGGGGAACGCGCGTAATTCCGTCGTGTTCGCAAAACAAAGCAAAACGAACAACAGTTCTCGAGACGATCACCTCCTAAGCATCGTACGTGTTCGGACGAGGTCAATACTCCTTCACTGTTCTCAAACATGACGAAAAACGCTTATACGTTTCCCATAACCGTCACGCGGTAAAATCGTCCTTACGATCACGCGATCAATACGTGTTGTTTGCGCTCGCCAGCAGTGTTCTTCTCAGAGCGCCAAACATCGTGCCAACGGTTCGTACCTAAACTCCACTGTCCCCGTGCGCCGGTCCGGCCGAAACAGACACGCCGTCGTCGATTCGTTTGCGATTAAAACGCACCCGGGACGCGTACTGGCGTATTTCATAGACGAAATGTCAAAAACGACGGGTACACGTGGTCGTAGTAATGTCTTTACGGGTGCGCGCCGTTTCGGTTTTAGTCGTGATTGTTGTTTTCCGCCGACAAGATCAGGATCGGACACCGCGTTATCAGACGGTACGCGGTCGACGTGGCGTTGGATACGACTTTGGACGTGTACGAATTAATTTCGTCGCCAATTATTTTGTACGCGAATAGTTGGGGGGGGTTTTTTTTTTTTTTTGAAGGTAAGAGAGAATGGGCGAGAGAGTGAGAGGGTCGCTTGACGTCACGGAACGGACGACAGGACGAAAATCTAAATCCGTTTACGTGTACACACGCGCTTCATGCTACGTGGACGACGTAACCGGGTCAAGGAGCTGCGAGAAAAAATGCGCGACCGAGTCGAGTGGCTCGGCGGTATGTATATATATTTACGGAGATACCTATGTTTACACGCGTGTATACGACGACGGTATACATATAGTACCGTACACTGCAGCGCGCGTATAAAAAAATAATATACACGGTACAGTGTTTGTACGGGGTCGGTGGGATTTTCGTCATGTACGTGTAGTTGTTATCAAGGAACGTTTTCCCGTCGGTCTAATGAAACTCGCGGTCGTTAAAAAATTGGTTTTGGTTTTTTTTTTTGTTCTGACGCAGCCATAGAAGGGATAATCCTCGACAAGTACAACATATCCAACGACGACTATCGGCTGATCGAGACGATTGTGCTGAAATCGGAACCGCACAAGGCCGGCCAACAGTGGAAGTTCGCCGGAGCGTTTTACTTCGCTACGACGGTCCTCACGACCATAGGTACGTATCGTACACACATACGCGCGCGCGCGCACACACACACGAATAATATTATTATCAATACGCACGATATCTTTACGTAACACGATCCGATGTCGACAACCGTCACGACCGCCGATAAACGAGAGCTTTCAAAAGCATTATTAAGGATTAAAAACCTTTTGCGCCTTTTTGAGTAGATCGCCGGCCGGAGTGCTCTTCGATTACCCTCGAACGTTTCACGCAAAAAATAATCGCTTTGTTCGCGAATTTCGCCCTTGACTTCGTTCGTATAAGACATAACAACAACAACCACCGGAACAATATAACAATAGAGTATACAGAACGATCGTGGTAAAGGGGAAAACTCGATTGGGTTTTTGTTTTTCTTTCCGTGTTGATACTCTCCGAATTCGTGTAACAATAACGACACTCGAGTTTAAATCCAATAACTTATAACTTCACCTGTTTAACTTATCTCTATCTTCTTGTTCTTTAATTATTTTATTAAAAGTATTATTATTAATCTATTCAACTGTGTTATTTTTCTTCAGAGAATGTGTTATCCCACTACACTTGGAACTTGTGTTACTAACATCTCCCTTAGATACTTGTGTACATGTTTTCTGTATAAAAATTTTATTCCGCTAATTTTCATTTGTTTTTGAATAAAATACTTGATTTATAACAGTTGAATTTATAACCGGTAGTAAAATCAACAACATTTTTTAATAAATATTTACATTTATCACGTACAATTTATATTTATATAAATAAACACGTTTGTATGGTGGATCATATCGTGTGCGTATATGTAAAAACGACGTGTATTCATTTTTCTAACTCCTTAGGTCACGGTGATTTTATTCTTCGTTTTTTTTCGCACAAAACTTTTTCACTGTTGAAATATACTTCATCGTGATAATAATCATTTTCTCAACAAGAACGAAAAAAATTACTTTTTGCAATTGGCCGTAGTGTCGCCACACTGACGCAGCCAAGTGGATGGTCAGAGTGGCTAAATTGGCACTTCACTGACAGTATTCTTTTATTTATTTTTTTTTTTTTAATAATCAATCATCCGATTGTGTAATTTATTTTCGACTCCTGCCAAATATATCGGCAGGGGTTTTTTTCGACAGTTGTTATGTTATTAAAAAATTAAGATAGCGGAAATATAATTTCGAAGTTGTTTTTCTATGGACGTTTCTTCTCTACGGAAATCCCGCGGGACACGCCACCATAAATCTTCATGCATAAATACGTAATATAAAGTTTGAAAAAAATTGCTTCAAGCGATGACAAAATAATGGTTTTGACCGGATACACGTTTTCGTTCGCGAGTTATATTAAGTTTGTCGGTTTCGTATCGAGCTATTAATTTTAACGTAAACTTTTACGGATAATTGAGTTTCAATACTTCATACATTACCCGAATAAATGATAGTAATATCAATCGAGTTTCTTAAAAAAAAAAAAATTTTTTTAAAAATCGCGCAAACGTCGGGCCAATACAATATTTCAAACGACGTCGTGAATACCGTGTTGTATATTTTATCGCGTCACGCGTAATATTCATTAAATGAGAACATTCGGTTAAGACAATAATTAGCAGACGAGTCCTGCGCGTTGTTTGTCGGTAACTTTATTTTTGATGCACGCGATATTCGCGTTCAGTCGTCGAGTCGTTTGATATGATAAGATTTCGGCCTTATTAGACACGATAAATATTTAACGTGTTTCGCGGTTATTTACGCCGAAGGGCTATTATCGCCAAGCCCGTCAGTTGAATAACTCGTACCGCGCCGCCGTCCGACCGATCGAGCACGTTGAGTAGGTTTTCTTTCGATATTATCTCACTCGCGGACCGACTCATATACCGCTCGAACGTGCCTGTACCGTACGGTCACCGTCTCCAGGATACAATAAAAGATGTGCTCGACAAGCTCCAAAGGAGATTTGAAACGTTTTTCACCGTTAAACCGTATGATATTTGTTTTGTATCTAAACCGGCCAATGGACGTATCGATTCTCCAACTCTGTCACGCGAACTCAATACCGTCCCACGATTTACGCGTTCGGCCTGTCTTTAAAAATCCCTCGTTTCCAGCGCGTATGACGAAAACCCTACGTGATATCGACCGTGACTTGTTGTTCCGAATACTTTTCCTCGCCGTCTAAAACGTCATTCTAATGTTTTTCTATGTGCATTATGCGTCGTATTTGTATTTTTTCGTCGTGTGATTTCTGAAAAAAAAAAAGCGCCTTAGAGCGTCTGGTTACACTACGCAAATGCGCCTGTTCGCGCCGGCCGTACGGGTACGTTGACGGTCAACTGTTTTCGCGCGCAGGTTACGGCCACTCGACGCCGAACACGAAGTCGGGCAAGCTGTTCACCATGTTCTACGCGATGGTGGGCATACCGCTGGGCCTGGTCATGTTCCAGAGCATCGGCGAGCAGCTGAACAAGTTCTCCTCCGTGGTGATCAGACAGGCGAAGCGGGCGCTGGGCTGCAAGCGCACGGAGGCCACCGAGATCAATCTGATATTCGTCGTGTCCTTCCTGTCCAGCTTGACGATCGCGGGCGGCGCGACCGCGTTCTCGTCCTACGAGGGCTGGACGTACTTTGACTCGGTGTACTACTGCTTCGTCACGCTCACCACCATCGGGTAACGTATTCGTGATAACAGATTTTCCACAAGAAACGCTATCTGTCCGCGCCAACAATCAAATGTTTCGCGAATAAATACTTCGAGTCGACGATATTTATGTAATCGTGTGATTTGGATATCGGTGATTCGCCGTTTGATAAGAAAATATTTTTTTTTTTTAAGTTCAGTCATTTTAAACGTTTGTGTATATTCGTATTCATACGTTTAGGTGATAATACTAATAAACAACTAATTTACTAGCATTTACTGCGGCTTTACAGTACAAAATTTAAACGCGTCGTGTCTTCGGTTATATTGGTACGGGAAGTCCGAAAAGAAACGTATTTAAATGTTTTGTTTTTCATTTTATTCAAATTGTGGTTTTCCTTCGGGTGTCCAGTTGTTTTCGGACTTCGCGGTTTTGAATATACCGCACAGAAAACTAGAAGTACCACGTGAACGGTATCCAAATGTCGTCACGTTTCGTTTACCGATTTGACACCGTAAATAGTATGCTGACGACGCTGAAAACGTAAAAATTAATATTTGCGCAACACACGACTTAAGCATATAATTTGACGCCGATTTACGTGAAATGTTTTTGTACGAAAAATCAACGACTAACTACACAACAGATTTTCAAAATATTCGCCCTTCTCTTATTTCGGGCGTTCGTTTTGCACGGATGGGACACTGATGGTATCTCCAGACACGAATAATGGCCACACAATTGCAATTATAAAATAAGATCGGTGAACTGCCCGTAACTCGCGGCTGTACCAGAATTGCCTATGCCGAGCGCCATGCCAACAGCGATCGAGTTGCAGACAATGTTACGTATTATATTATTTCTAATAACCTATTCGAATTTTACGTTATAAACATTTAAAAAAAAACCCCTATTTATTTGATAGTTGTTAGGACATTTAAATGCCTTACAAATGGCCGTTTTCTACAATAATGCCATTCAATTTTTTTTTACGTTTTTATTTTTTTTAATTTCACACTAAAAACTCATATAATATTTAAATATGCACTGAAAACAAACGCTTTAAATCTGGAGAGATAACGAAAAATGCAAAATAAAAATTTTTCTTTCGAAGTATTCGTTAAAGGACTGCGTTATCCTAGATCGTTCTAAAAAAAATGCACTTAGCATTAATATTCTGGCCTATTCTGGTATATTCTGGTAGATTTCAACGAATGAACTGGCGCGTGCATAGTTTTTCGTTTTTTGAGCTGAAAAGTGCCAAGTGACGTTATTCAAATACGTTGATCATACATTTTTAAAACCATTACCTATTTAATAATAATAACGACAACAACAACAACAACAATAATAATCGTTTCAACGTATGCCTGTTTACACGTCGCGTCTGACCGTGCGTATAACAAATATAAATCGGATAACAAGTCCCCCGACGATGCGTTTCCGCGCCACGATCGGTCGGTCTCGGTCCAATATCATTAATATAATACACGAGTCTCGTAATCCGAACGCAGCTAATAAATATATGCTATTATCGTAAGGCGCATGCATTGTTTCCGTTTATACGCGCCCACCCAGTCCGAACGCACGATCACGCCACCGAATTAGAGACAACATAGTGTATTAACAAAAGTGCACGCGACTCGCAAAACTTTATCTCTGTTGTAAACTCCTTCCTGTACGCATGCCGTACGACGATAACGGCGACAGTTGGGAACGTTCGAAAATAATTCTAACCCAACAGTGTGACAATTATGATATGACGCGTGCGTAGTAATACGTACATACGACGATAATACACGTGGTCTATTTTTCGGACGCCGGAACAACGTGTAAAAAATAACGAATTACCGGAGGAATACGATCGTAAACGCTTCCCGTCGTGACGTGTTGCAATACTTTCCAAAAATATACGACGCAATGACGATGATTGCGACGACTAATGATAATTTATTTATATATGTATCACATCGTTGATGATCGCAAAATAAAATATTTAACAATCTCATGAGAGACGACTCAAACGTCCAGTTGTCAACTGGTAATTATGATTGGCTCGTTGAATTCGCCAAATGTGTACGGGATACCTCCTATATATCATTATCGTTATTATTATTATTTGCGTGTTTAATCAACACACGTTACGCATAAATATGTATAACACGTACTGTTTTTTATGTACGTATGGTGTTATGGCAAATCGGAAATACGTTATCTAGTAGGTTTATTTTTTTCCCGTGTACCCAAAACGTAAATAACATTTATTTTTCGAACTTGTCGTAATATAAATTATGTTGATTAAAAACCGTCGTAAAAAAATATTAAATGATTACATAATGATTTATTACGTAATCCCATTACGAGATTTAAACATACAGTTAAAAATAGATGCTTTTTTATACTAATCGATATAATTAAATGTTTGTTGTTTTTTTTTGATGATATTGTTTGTGTCGTACTATTCAATACGCTTGAGCATATACTATTTTTTCAGAGAAAAAACAATACAATATTGTATTAAATAAAAATGATTTTCCAGAGATTAGGGAAATTTTTCGTAATAAAGATTTCTCAAGTGATATGTACGCAAATAAAAAATAATTAGAAAATAATTAGTGAAAATGCCACAGAGCTGCTTTCGAAATTGACCAGAATCTTGAAATAAAAAAACAAAACATTCGCCTAAATTATATACACCGAAAGAAATGACAAAAATATAATTCTTGTTTGAAAAAAAAAATCATAAATTAATTAAAACGCAAGGCACAATTTGGATATGATATTTTTGTGCAATTAATTATGTAATTCAATTAATTAATTTTCAACGTTTTGGTAAAAAAAGTTTGCGTGTTTATTATACGATAAGTAGATATTTTATCGCGTAATATTATATTACACAAAATGGTCTATTTTTATATTATTATATAATAACGTAAAAAGAATTGGCATTGGAACAACATGTACTCGTACCTACCGGTGCCTCTACCAATTTTTTCTCAGAGATCTATTCCAAATCTAAGAACTTTATCACTTATGTTGTCAATGAAAAAATATGATTTATATTTTCAGTAAAAAATCTATGATCTGCGATACATAATAATAATATTTAATTACATTTACACATACATTTTTCTAATATCAAAAAAAAAAAACATAGCTTTTAAGAATAATAAAATAATTTTTTTTGTCATTGATTAATGTCACGCCGCGGCGTGCCGGTCCGTTCTGCGTAGTTATACCGGGTTATTTATCAGCCGTTATTTCTCTTTTAAAATTACACGAACACTTATAAGTCGGACTTCACGGGGTCGATATTATTGCCAATAATTTAAAATTAGCCACAACAATACTGATCGTGCAATTCACTTAATGTACGTACTGCGTACTATATAAAACCAAGATATGGTAATATATTTTTAATATAAATGTGTAGATGCAAATCCAAAAAGACCATCCTACTAAACCTTAGAAAAATTCGACCGATCACATATTTGTCTTAAAAAAAAATAAACAAAAGATAATATGTACATATATATTGTTTAATTTATGAGAATAATCTATAATAAAAATAAATAGTTATTACTGAAAAAAAACTGTTATTCAATTTATTTTTTTTTTATGCAAGTTATAAAATGTTTTATTTATTATTGTTACTCGTATTATATCGACATAAAAAGACATTAAACATCAAAAACTTTCAAATTTATGTTTAAATAAACAAGTATTATTACAAGAATATAATTATTTATTATTATTACTAAATATTTTAAATGACCCGTTTTTGTATTCGGCCATTTGTATTATTCATGAAAGAAATCGTATTTTATGTTTACGAACGTTACCTGATACGATTCTGTTTCCCGTCATTGTTTCGTACATTTATTATTATTCGATTATTTTGGATATCGTTTTTAAATCAAATATTTTTTAGTACAATTTATTCGTATCTCCCGCGGTGGAAAAATGAAAATGTTCCTTTTGGCGGAAAAGCGAATCTAACGTTATATCTAGTCTGGTGGAAAAAGGATAAGGTTTATTTCGTCGAGAATGAAAAAGATCATTCCTCAAAGTTTGTAATAAAAAATAAATAAACAGAGAACGCCAAAATCTAGAAACATCAAAAAACCATAACCGTTTAGTATAGTTTATTTGTTCAGCGGACGTTTTATTGTATACAAACGAGAATATTGTTACGCTATAACGTCCATGACTGTTCATTTAAACTAATCGGTATTTTAACGATATGAAATTTGAATGTGAATCGAAAATTGAATACAAATTAATCTCCGAACAATAATATATCATTTTTTTCTTTTTCGTATTTATATTTTTACAACCGTTTCGAGTCTCTGAATTCGGTTGAACTTACACTGTAAGGTTATATACGGTTTGAAAAAAAGTCGATACGTTTTCATCTATTCGCGTACAGTGTACTTTTCTTCGCGTCGAAAACAAAAATAATAAAGCAAATATATCATTCTCGAGGGATTTTGTTAAAAATTAATTATTCATTTTTTGTTTTTTTGTTTCAGACCTTTTGTAACCATGATTTTCTTGAGCAACAATATCTCTTTTGTACTCCTTTCTTTACGGAAAATTATTTCATTGATTTTATAAAAAATAAATATTATCTCGTATATCAAAAGAATAAAATATTTATTCAATGAATTTATTCAAGTGAAATATTAATCCATCGATTCGGATTACACACAGTTAGGTTGCACAACATCCGAAAAGTCTTTATTTCAAAAAGTCGGTTTACGTTAAGTGCTCCTGAACGGTTTTTTCCTTTAACATGAACGTAGAACGGAACAGTACTCTATGGGACGGACGAAATTCCGTTTCGACACAACCTTCCGCCCTGATCTACACGGTCAATGTCAACACTTATTAATCATAGTTATAACTATAGAATTGCAATCTACAATGGGAATATTTTCGAATCTTATACTTTTTCCGACGGTCAACTATTAGAATATTGTGCGCTCGAATATTTTTCCGCGGATTTCTAACGAGGATCGGTTTTATTCACGTTTTGTTCACTTTAATATATATATATATATATTGTTTAAATGTTTTGTAAATAAGAGGTGGATCGACACGATGTTATGACGAGCGCGTAGTGTTTCGATAATATTTTGAACGTTTTGGACATTTTATCCGCAGGTTCGGCGACATGGTAGCCCTGCAGAAGA
Source organism: Schlechtendalia chinensis (assembly GCA_019022885.1). Classification (NCBI taxonomy): domain Eukaryota; kingdom Metazoa; phylum Arthropoda; class Insecta; order Hemiptera; family Aphididae; genus Schlechtendalia; species Schlechtendalia chinensis. Next base: position 8,331,655 of record CM032341.1, read on the forward strand.
ACAACACGTTGAACGACAAGCTCGAGTACGTGGCGTTCACGTTGATATTCATTCTGTTCGGGCTGGCCGTCGTGGCCGCGTCGCTTGACCTGTTGGTGCTCAGGTTCGTCACGATGAACACGGAGGACGAGCGACGGGACGAGGCCGAAGCGTTACAGGTAAACGAAAACAACGTCTGTCGCTCGTATACGGGGCTATGGCAGTCGGCGAAACGGTATTGTTACCGCGAGTACGTTCGAAAGTCGTCCGGTAGATGTTTTCCGGCAGGACGGGCTGCGGGACGGGGTCCAGTTGGCGGACGTAGTCGCGCGTTACAGTTCGACGATGGAAAACTACGCGTTTGTAGCGAGCGGTCGACTTCTGCGTTTCCAAATCATCCGTACGGCCGCCGTAACTCATTCCTAATCTGACGACAATAATGACGTATGCGTGTTACGGTAGAAGTGCCCGGTGCGTCGTGCCGCGGGCTTAAACGATTGCGCGTCTCGCGTCCTGCATTCATTTTTTACACACGCTGCTCGGCGAGACAACCGCGGCCGGCAAAACGAAAACGACAATCAAACGTGTACAGCCCGCGTGGCGGTGAATGGGGTCTGCCGGAGGTTGTAAAATCCGCAAAATGACAACGGCGGTTCCCTGCAGCGAACGCCGCACTGCACCGCCCCGTCCGACGTGATAATTACGTACGTACACACACACGTGCATATCCCGGATGTGTTTATATGCTTTCGGCGTGTGCAATCCGACGGCCGTGCGCGTACACGTTCAAGTGCACCAGGGGCGGTGTCGGGGCGACGGGGCTCGGCGGGATGCGGTCGGGAATAGCGGAATAAAGAGGATAGACGACGCGTGTTCGAGTACTGCGGTCCGTGCGCAAGGCCGTTTTAATATTAAAACAAGACCGCTGCTGCACCGCGTGCAGCGTTTAGTATTATTATTACTGTAGTGCTCAACGAAAATATCACTTGACGCGGCGACACTGCAACTGTACAGCAGGTCCCTTACGATACGTCTTGTGTGTGTACGATGTATATAACGCACGCGGGGAGTGGTTTCGAACGTATTCCTCTCGGCGACAAAGGTCCTTTTCACGCGTGAATGTATGTGTATATATTATCGTGTGTGCGCGCGCGCGTTCTAATAAGGACGTATCGATTTTTTTCTTCTTTCCCCACCCCTGGAAAATTATCGTTTTTAATTATTATCAGACGTACGTGTGCGAAAACGGTCGACGCCCACCCGCCTTCCGTCTACGTACGCACACGATATATATCATGCCCGGGAATTCATTTTAATATGCTCTCGTACGTGTTTTTCCGCCCGACACGAGACGTCGGACGTATTCGTTTCGCGAACGTATCGTATAATAACAATCATAATAATAATATTATTACTATTATTATTGTTATTATAACGACGCGTACACGGATATCGTTGTCGTACACTATGTACAATCGTATGAGGCGAGCCAACTACGTCGATTCGTCGTGATATCGCGGTCACGTGTCCCGTTACGTGCGATCTATGTGATCCGGTTCATCGTATTTATGATAAATTGTGGCGGCGCTAGAGGAGGGCAAGGTAGGGCAAGCGCCCTACCCAAATTTGGTTTTGCCCCACTTTTGTCCTACCTGTTGAAGAACAAACAAAAATTTAAATTTCAAGTATTTATGTATTTGCCGTGTTTCATACGTTTCGCTGTGTATAACTCGTCGTATTTTTTTTTATGTACATTCGTTTAGATAATACACCACCATTTAATTTTATTTCGAAATTGATTATATTTTATCAGAAAACGCTAATTTAATAACAGTATTTTCCATGTATTTCAATAATTTATATTACACACGTTTAGACGGGTTTTCACTAAATTCCATGATCTTGCCCCCCCCCCCCTAGAAAAAATGTCTGGTGCCGCCACTGGTATAACGTACAAAAACAAAAACACGTTCAGCGAAATCGTTCGAAAAGCCAAAACACTTTGGCAGACAGAAGACGACTTTACCGTGCGAAACGTGTGACGTAGGACGGATTAGATACTAAACCATACCATTATACGGTGCACTTGCTGCAATAAGTATTTCGATTGAAAACCACAGTTTTGTGGCCGATGTATGGAAATCGTTTCGAAACACATACTGTAGATGACATTGAAATTCGTGGCGCGACAACGAAAAGAATTTAACAATTTTCATTTTACAAAAAAAAAAAAAGAAAAAAACGATAAAAATAACAAAACTCGTCTGTAACGTATTAGTGTTTTGTACGTGCCCATTGTGCATTGCAATAAAAGCCGTCGTAATTATCGCGGAACGCATTTTCAATAGAGAAACGTACGTGTGTGTGCATACGTTGATTTGGTTTCTAGTGGTTTGATCGGTACGTAGTAATACGCATTTCGTATAATATTGATGACGGGATGTTGAGACGAAAACGGATGTTGCAAACAGTTTTGCAGAGTGCCGGAATACCGCAGGGAAACGGTAACACGTGTTTGTTTCGCGCAGACTGCACCGATCCGTCGTCAATCGTCGACGAAACGATATTTACAACAGACGTAAACGAACGTCGGCGTTACGGCGCGTAGCCATTCGGTGTGAATAACGAACGAACCGTGCGCAGGTTATCAATTGTTCCGGTCGTTGACGGCAAACGTTTGAACTGATCGCGAAGGCGCTGCAGCGTCGGCGGTTCTCGTTCATTGAAATAAATTCAATGCGCCCGAACGTCCGTAAACTGGAAATCCGTTCGCGATGGCGAAACAACGTGGTTCACTCGTTGGCCACGTGAGGGTTACGCGGGCAGAGGGTTACGCGATTCGCGAAGTTGGGCGGTCAGTGGCGGCGCTAGAGGGGGGCAAGGTAGGGCAAGCGCCCTATCCAAACTTGGTTTTGCCCCACCTTTGCCCTACCTGTTGAAGAACAAACGAAAATTTAAATTTCAAGTATTTATGTGTTTGCTGTGTTTCATATGTTTCGCTATGTAACTCGTCGTATTTGTTTTTATGTGCATTCGTTTTGATAATACACCACGGAGTACACTACCATTCAATTTGATTATATTTGATCAGAAAACGCTAATAATACAGTATTTTCCATGTATTTCAATAATTTATATAACACCCGTACGGACGGGTTTTCACTAAATTCCATGATCAGTTCGCCATGATCTTGCCCCCCCTAGAAAAAATGTCTGGTGCCGCCACTGTGGGCGGTACACGCCGTCTCGCACGTAGAAATTGAACGTTTCGATGACGAGATAATTACAACGACAGCAGAAAATCCAAACGCGAACGCGCGACACTGCCCACACCGTAAACACACACATTCGCGGGCCAGCGCGTCCAACAGATCGTGGCCGATCATCGCTTGACCGGCTTTCGCAGTGTCTGTCGACGTTTTTGTATCCCGCAGGCGTAATCGAAGGGTTCGCGAGATAAATCAGCTCATCCGGTAATTGCGCGTTTTCTTCTTCGCGTACCGCTTTTCGATGTCATTTCGCGCCGTCATTCCGTTGTGCGAGCAGTGCCAATGCGTTTCCGAAATGACTTTGCAGTTAAAATGGAATTCCGCATTGCGCGTTTCTGTGTTTTTTTTTTTTTTTTTGTTACACGGTTCTGAAAAGACGATATAATAATGTTATTGTAGTAGTGAATTTTTATATTTTCCAGTTTTTTTTTTTTTTTAAGAAATCATCGAACATTTATCGGCTAATTGAGGAAACACGTAATTGTTTCTAAAAGAAATGTCTCGCGTGTGCTGCTGATAATCCAAAAATATATTTTTTTTTTTTAATTGAAAAAATTATATTTAATTGAAGTAAACGCTTGATTTACGTGTTAATTTATTTGATTTAATAAGAAAAAATAATAACTCTGAATTAGAATAGCGTCTTTACCAAAACATAAAAATATACCTGCACATACATTGATTGAATATCAATAAGACTAGGTTTTGTGTATAGTTTTCGTTAAAAGGTTTAATAAAAACGCTCACAGCTCACAAAATTAAATACATTTGTATTCGTACTTGTGTTGATCGCAAAGGATATTATCGTACGGAAATAAGTATAATATAATATTATGGGCACGTTAATCATTATCGAAACTTATCTCGTTAGTTTATTTACAATTTTGATTTTTTTAAATTGAAAAAAGAATTGAACGTTTGAGACTTTCTAAAGGCAACGTTCAGTGCCGAAAAAAAAAATACGGTAGTAGTACTCTGCACGTTCAGATTTCGAATCAAGTCGTTGTTTTATTTGATATCAAAATCACGTTTTATTATAAATAAAATAAAATAGCACGTTAATAACAACTGACCTAGAAAAGACCGAGAAAATCTTTATTTCGAAATCTCTTGCGAAAGAATAATGAACAGTAGTATAACTATAAAATACGTGTATACACGTGTGTGTGTTATGTATATAAAGAAAGAAAATATCTAAATCAGATTAACGTCGGTTAATGGTCTCAAAAAATAATAATAACTACTGCTGCAGCGAAATGTACTCGAAACCTTATACGTATCTCTAGACACAGCCTTTAGAAAATACACATTTTTGCATGATTAATTCAATACGACTTCAAAGACGTCGCCCCGAGAGAAACAATAACGTTTCCACGACGCTTCGTATAAACAAGTCCGTTTGCATCCTACAGAAATAATAATTTATATTTTTATTCTATAATATAATATATTGTTATCGCAGCCCGATGAAATACGTTTGCATTATGCATACACACACATATATATATATATATTTGTGTAGGTTTACGACTTATTTCGATTTTAATCTCGAGGATTTTTCGAAATCGTTTTATTTTTCCCTTCGCGTTTTCACAGAAATAATATTAATAACACGAGTACGTTTATAAAATACAATGCTCGTGTTTGTCCGCACACTCTCGCCTACCTGTGTGTACACGGCGTACGAATGCCTGCGGCCGGGTACCGTCTCGTCGCGCATCACAGTACAAATACATGTTGCACACGCGTTGCAAAACGTGTACGAAGGGATTTTCAAAATCAATCACGTCCGTCCATTGCACGGGCGTTGCTTGTCGAAACTGAATCAGCACGAGTACGACGCGTACGTAATATAATATGTTTCGTCGCGGTACAGGGGAAGGTCTAAACCAGACAGTAGCGGATTTTCAAAAAAAAATTCTGGGGGGTCCAAAAAAAAAATAGTACATCAAATTAATATAAAAAAAAGTATTACAGTATTTTTGGTACTGGAATATGGATCACTACAGATCCAGATTCTGGGGGAGGAAGAGGTCCAATACCCTTAGATCTCCCCCCCCGTAAATCCGCCACTGAAACCAGATACACGCGTGTGCGCGACGAGACGACGGGGAAATGGCCAACGGATTTTCGTTCGGGACGGACACGACGACGGGACGCGCGCGCCGCGTTATCATGATGCGTTATCGTCGCGTTTTCCGATCAATTTTCTTAACCCGACCTACGTGCGCACACGACGGAACGAAAAAACCGATTCCGGCGTTCGAACGCCTCCTCCCCGCCTTATCACGCGCAACGTATATATTACCACGGGTTGTTATACGCGATACGGGTGTACGGTGTACGGCCGGAACAATCCGATTCCCGGTGTGATTTATTCAAGTCGGTATTTTCGTACGCGTCGCCGTATCGATTTTCACTCGCGTCCGGTTATGTTTTTTGATCTCAATCCGGACACAATCGACGCAAACAAATCGGCAGGCGCGACAACGGCGGCTGCCGATCCGTCCGAAGGCCCGTGACACTCGCCCCGGAGTCCCATTGAATACGTCTCCAAGGCTTTGATAAATATTTATCAACTGAATTTATTACCTGCTTCGAGACCATAACACAAATTACAAAGTGGACAGTCGTCGTTGAAATGATAATTTATTTTGTTGACAATTTCTTCTGTACTCGGATAACGGTTGATTTTTACGACCGCGGTATACGTCCCGTGACACACGACGAATAATAGCACTAAAAAAAAAAAAAAAAAAAAGAACAATACAAAATAATATATATGTACGACCGTTATATTTAAGAATGACTTGAATAGTAAATAATAATAATTTTATTTCGTACGTGCAATTAAAAAGAATAAATGTGTACTTTTTCGGTTAGTTCGAAAAACGACGAAGCAAAATGAGTTTTACGTCCTATTAATCGTAGATAATATAAATCTACTAGTCTTTAAATTGAGATCACTTCCCATTTTCATCGTTGTAATGACAGAGTTTTGGATTCCAGCCTCACTGTTTTTCTTCCAAACACGAATGGACTCGACAATATGTTATTGTTGCGGGGCCTCGTGATGTACTACCCAGGATCTCTCATATTGTAATTACGGCGCAGTGTCGAACAGTTCGAATACCTAGTTTATTTGCAAATTGAAGAGAAACTTCAAATATATATATATATATATAATATTATAATTAAAATATAAACGTATCGTTTAAAACACACAGCGTCGTCGTGAGACACGGGCGCGGGACGGTAGTCCGGAGACTGTGATATTGACGGGTCCGAGTCGTATGTCAATCGAAATCCGGCAGCGTCGTTATTAGGATCACTCGAGTCGCGTCGTGCCGTTCGCCGTCCCCGCCGACATTCACACGCGTATTGCGACATGAACCGCGGACCGGCTAAAATCCAGACGACCTCCAATCCAGTGGTTACCGTGACACCGGTCTACCAAAACACGGGTTCACCATGTCATTGCAAACCGGCCGTTCACAGTTGAAATAACTGTGGCCGCCGCGAGCCCAACGGACTGTCATCGCTGATCACTGCAGTGTACGGTTATCGAACCGTAAACGTCCGTGGGTAGCTTTCCGGTCCCGTGTCCACGCCATCCCCCTCGGACGTGTCTTTACGAGTGATGAGATTGGAGGGGGGTTGAGGGGGGCGTCGGGTATCTCTGTTCCGCTAGGTAAACGAATGTAGGAACTGTACGTGCCGAGGACGTTTATCAGAAAATAAAAAAAATACTCACTCGGTCACTTATCCTGAGTCGGATCTGCCTGTGCGCGCGTGTGTAGTAATGTAAATTGAACAAAGGAAAAAAAAAAGACACGCAAAAAATCACGATCGACGTTCTCGCGCACTTCACTCGGCCAGCGTACGTGCAAACGACTACTAATGGCTCGCGATCACGGCGCGTGCGACTGCACGGATACTAGACGCGGTAAAACCGGTGGGGGACGGTCCGCTCGCACGTCATTGGTTGCAACAGCGCATGCGCCGCTGACCTCGAGAAAATGTGTCGGTAACGGGACGACCGCGACGCGCAAAAATTTTGTTCTTTTTTTTTTTTATTTTTTTTTTTGTACCCACTGTAAAGAAGTTTCACTCCGAAAACTACGAGACCCGTCTGTTTTCCTCTGGATATCAAACCAATAATATTGTTTGGTTTTGACGTCGAGCATGACCTTTCATCTGGGCGCATGGCAACAATGTCGACACTGTTAGTGACATAAACAGACTGCGCGTGAGGAACGGTTAAAACGACCAGACCAGAACGGATTTGTCGTTCTAACCTTACAAGTAATTGTTCGTTACGTTCGTATTATTTTTACGATTCGTCTTTTCGTGTTGTAGAAAAAATCTTATTGAAAATATGTGTAAATACAAAATCAACCCTACGCGATGCGATCACACACTTTGAACGATCACCAAAACGTTTATGGACAAATGTACGTTTCAGAGTAATCGATTTCTTCACGTGAATCCGTGACATAATATAATAGCCATTATTACACACAACGTTTCATACACGTTCTAGCGGTTGTTAGCAACAAATGAAAATATCGCGTAAAATTCTTTTACCGTCACTCGTCGTTGAATTAGTTCGTTTTCTCGCGCGCCTATAACGTTCAAGCCTCGTGACGGCCCGCACTCCAGAGTATCACAAGAACGACAGCGAAACAGCCGTCGTCGAATCGATCGTCTTTTAACGGTTAACGGCGGCCCGACAGGTCGGGTTCTCCTCGAAACGGTCTATTTGACGACGGTCGCGGTTTTACAGACGGCGTTCACCCGATCGCGGGGACGTTAGTTCGTTAACATTAACATTGGTCGTGTTGAGTTTCCGGTCTGGAAAACCCCTGAACGGCGGACGAAAACATTCGAACGCGAAACGCGTTGTCCGTGTCTGGAGTACTTACCGTTTTGTTCGCAGGCCGCCCAGGGCGCCGTCCGGCTGGAAGGCGACGTGATCACGGCGCACGGGTCCGTGTCCAGCCTGCCCGCGGGCACGTTCGCCGCGGTGTTCGGTCGGGGCAGGGGCTCGTCGCCGCCGGCGGACAACGCGTCCGTGTGCACGTGCACGTGCACGCGGTCCAGGATCCGCAACGACGGTCACCACGTTTCCGGTTCGCCGCGGTACGCGTCCGGTTCCGTGTACGACGACGACGACGACGGCGGCGGCGTCGGCTGTGGCGGCGGCGGCGGCGGCGGCGGCGACGGCGGCAGCGGCGGCGGCGACGACTGCGCGGGCGACTGCGACGACGACGACGACGACGACGACGACGGCGACGGCTGCGGCGGCGGCGTCGAACCGCAAGACATCCGGCTGGACACGTTCTATCACGCGGCGGCCGCTTACCCGTTGTCGCCGGTCGACCTGAGGCCGCGGGCGGACAATTGCCGGCAACGCGTCGTCCAAACGCACCACCACCGTCAGCACCACCACCACCACCACCACCACCGTCAGCACCACCGGTCGTCCATTTGACGTCTGTTCACCACCAGCGCCGTCGCCGCCGTCGCCGCCGCCTGAACGCGGACGGGAAACAATAAATGGCGCGTTCACGGTTTTCCCGCGTCAAACGCCGCGAGACGGACGGACGGACGGACGGACGGACGGGCAGACGACGACGACGACGGCCAATTGAACGGATCACGATAATAACGTTTCGCATTACCGCAAACGATCGATGATCGCTTTACGCCGTAAGTCCGAATAAGATATTTGACGACACGTAATTATGTACATAAAAACCATCGGATGACTAGTCGGCTTGATATTAAATGTCGACGACCATTCCGTGTTTTAGGTTTTTTCGGGTTTTCGTTTGTTATTCATTCGTTGTTTTCTATTATTATTATTATTATTAATTATATATATATTTTTTTTTTGTACCTACACATTAGCGTATAAACGTTATAATCGTCGACGACGTCAAAAATAATAATAGTTTTTTCATCTCGTAACAAATTATTATTGCGTACGATAATTCGATATCGTAACGAAATATTATTATTCTTTATTCATTCGTTTTTTTGTTTTTTTTTTTTTTAATTGACATAATATATATATATAATATATTTGTAACGCATTTTTCGCTTTAAACGACGGAACGACATCGTATTATCAATAACGTTTTATCCTTCAAATTTCAGTCTCGTTTTTTCAATTTTGTTAATCGTCTTTTTTTTATATATATATACATATTTATCTTTGCATTGTTGTCGAATACCGTTGTAATTCGATATTATCGAACGAATACTACATAATAACAACAACAATAATAATAATTATTATTATAATAATACTATAAAATAAATTTTAGTTACGTTATTTTGTTTACTTATATATTATTAAAACGTTTCAAACATTATTTCGAAATTCGTGTACATACGATACTATATAGCTCGTATTTAAATGGTGTACATACATTTTTACATTATTTTATTATTATACATTAGCTGAAAATCTATTGTTTTTGAATAAAAACCTGAAAAAAAAACAAACAAACAAACGAAAACGACTATTCATTCGAAACTTTTCGCTAACATTTCTATAAATATATATGTTTTATATTATAATGTCACCTGAACTCTGTTTTTAATCCTTCTGAACATATTTTATCCTCCCGACAACAACCGCTTCTCGTTCTATCCTTCGTCGACCTTTCAGGATTTCTAATTTGACTTTTTATTTATTTATTATTTTTGTGTAATTCCTAAAATAATTTTCGAGGTCAATATCGTATTAAAAAGCGTAAATAAAAAAGTCTACAAAATACTGTTCTGCGTACGATGTCGTCACAATGTATCACACTGAACGCTCGTCGATTTAACTGAAGATTTATTTCGGAAGCACGTTTTTACTACGGCTAAGACCAGCGGCGGTCAAATGATTTCGCTGTGGATGGGGAGGGGGGACGAAGTTTTTCCTCGTCACGAACTTCAATCGTTGAAAACGTGTCACGGTTCAATAAAATCACTTTATTGAATAATTCTATTTGTTATTAAGTTATTAAATCTACGATTAAGTCCTCCCCGCGCCCCCGTTTGACGTTTGAGTCCAAGACGGTGCGTTATGTGGAGGCACGGGTATCAGTACCGCAACCAGAAAAAACCCCTGGGGGGGGGGTCCAAAATTATAATACAAAAAATGTAATCATAAACAATCATGTTAATAATCATTTTAATTTTTTTTTTTTGTGTTAATGTAAAATATATTAATTTATAAAATAAAGTCCAAACGACGCTTTGAAGTCGCCAAACGATTTATTATTTCTTCGGATTGTACATTTATATCGAGAGCAGCTAGTCCATTCAATCTCGTGTCTGACGTAGAGTTTCTTAAATAAGTTTCGATGCGTTTGAGTGTAGAAAATCACCTTTCGCAAGACGTGACAGAGAGTGTGACCAGTATTTGCAATAGCGTTTAAAAACGTTTGGCGAAAAAACTGGATTGCGTTTATTTAACATGTCGACGGGTTTTTGATTGAACGTTACCATCGTCTAGATAACGATTCCACAATAGAAAACTTCTGATTTTACGAGATCAAAAAATCATCGACGTCATCACCCAGAATTACCTTCCCGATTTTTCACTTTAGAAATACTCGAGGGGGGGGGTGTGGGTCTGGACCCGGGTGTACAATAACGACGTACGCGCTATACGGGAAACAAAAGGCGAGAGCGGATAATTTATGACGTTCGCGCGCGATAGATCACGGGTAAATCGCGTACAGAAATACGATAACGCGACGATAACGTAATCACGCGTTGCTTGTGTCCGCGCGATTCGGTTTCGTCTGTCGGACGGACGCGCGTATCCGCCCCGCCGGGCGGACGGGAGAAAAAAACTAGAGAAATCCGCGTCACGTACGCGAGCGGCGGTCGGCGTCCGGGGCCGGATCAATGTTTCCGACTGGAACGAGACGTCCGCGTACGCCGGTTCGCGGTCTCGTCCGACGGGGCCACGTGTCACAACAATAATAACGCGAACACGGCCCGTCCGCGAGTCCGCGTAAACGCACGTCCAGAATGATCAGTTTGATCAGTCGCGGATCCAGAACTTATTTACGGGGGGGGGGGCCATCTTAATCAAAACGACTTTAATCCTCATTTTGTCGCATCGAGTAATGAAATATTTTCCAAAACGTTTTATTGGCGATACACCGATTAAATTCCCATAGCTACAACTCCATTTTAAATTGTCTTTCTATAGTATCATAGATAAGAGGCAGGGTGGGCATTTGCCCCCCCCCTTGTTAACAGTGGGCCGGTGTCCGGATGGATATGGGCCGGTGCCCGACATCGGGTTCGTTATCGTTATATTAATTATTATGAACAAAGTGAACTTTTTTCTTTATAAATCCGCCTTGATTACGGTATCATAGATTAATAGAATAAATAAAGCAATGAGTTCTACACTGATGACATTTGAGAACAAGTTACTGCTGTTTTGGGTCAGTGATGGAGAGTAGCACTAAAGAAGGCTGCTTAAACTTTATTATCTGTTTTTTGTGAACCATCTTATACTAATAGACGGAGCATGGTAGTAGTTCGCGCGGTCAACGGTGGCTGCCACTGCACATGATTTTTCACAATTTTGGACTTGTGCAAAGGATAAACCAAGTTGTGTAGTATTTCGATACAAATGTACATCATGTGGGCCGGTCAAAACTTTTGCCACCCCCTCTCAAGAACTGAAATGACGCCACTGGTCTACGGGGGGGGGCGATCGCCCCTTGCCCACCCCCCCCCCTTCCTGGGGGAAGTTTCGTTAGTCCGGCGCGATCCGTTCTTATTTTTTCGCGATTCCCATCCCGACTCAGCTCGTCTGCTCGACGAGCGCGCTGCGCTTTTTATCGGTTCGACCGTGTTTCGCGATGGTCCAAAAGTTTCGTTTTGACGGGACCGCGGAAACGTTCGTCAGAACGCCTCCGAATTCAGCAGCCGCGAAAACTCGACTAGACGCCATTTGATGCGTTTCCTCGTCACCGGACGACCTACGACCACGTTTAGATTCGACCCGTCTTTATGGGATTTAACGTACGTTTTTTTTTTTGTTTTAACGACGGCGCGTAGAGTTCCCGTGAACCAAGTCAATTCTAATTTGTGCGGATTGGCACGCGAGCAGTTCAATCACCGCGCCGTTTTTTTTTTTTTTATGAGAACACCGACGTCGACGACTGTCATACAAGTCTGCCCGAAAAGAGTTCCCGGGAACGGAGCGATAGAAAAAGTACCAGTGGCGCGATCTACATAACACTTTGAATACCGACATTAGCGTGCTTTATGAACACGGTTCAAGCTCAAATCGGAGTTGAAAGGACGTAGGATTCGAGGACATCCAGACGGCTGTAACCGACAAGTTCAAAGACCATTCCGGTCGAAGCGTTTCAGTAGGCCGCGGAAGACTTGAAAACACGGTCTCCTTCGTTGCATTTGAAATGGTCGCTCTGAATGATGTACGGCGTTAAATACAATTTTTTTTACATCGCATTGTTTCTAACGCTTCATTCCGAGAACTCTTGGGACGGACTGTGTATTCATGTCGAGGCTCGAAACTTATCGGATTCCACTCGTCAGGGGCGTGGCTACCGCCGTATCAACGATACGGGGCCCCCGGACTACAGAGGCCCCTAACGTGCGTAAGCGAAAATTAGTAAAACGTTATCCACGAACGTCACACTTAATCTCGAGCTTCCCGGGGAAAAAAAACACATACAAATAACCGTCATATGTGCCTATAGAGGCAGACGTTTTAGAAAAACTGAAATCGTCTTCGGCTATATATAGATGATTTGATAAATCGACTTGCCGGAGAAAAGTGTATATTTAATTCGAATCGTTTGGCTAGCTCGATTTCTAGGAGGAAGCGACGATAACTTATAATCGATAAATGTTTTTGTTTTAATTTAATGCGAGCATTTTTGTTTCTTTTGTGAGAAATCTTTACCCTTCATTTGGGCCCTCACCCCCGACTAATTTTGATACAGGGCCCCTCGTACACGCATTGTTTATAATAGAATTCTTCTCCATTTCCGTTTTGGCAGCGTTCGAGAAAGCGATTTGTTAAATTTGTCGATTCGTCGGTCGGACATACGGAACGGTCCAAAAAAAAACAAAATAATTATTCCGAAAGCAGAACAAAAAAAACGACGATCGCCCGGCTCCGTTCGAACATCCGTACAGCGTGCGTTTTTTAGAAACGTTTAGACGAACAGTTCGAAGGTCGTGCCGACGGATCTTTTCTTCCGGAGATCCGCCGACGGACAACTTCGTTTATGAAGCATTTGGTGACGTCGAAGGTTAATGCGGATCCAGAACTTATTTACGGGGGGGGGCATCTTAATCAAAACAACTTTAATCCTCATTTTGTCGCATCGAGTAATGAAATATTTTCCAAAACGTTTTGTTGGAAATCGTTTGCGATACACCGAAATAAAACAATAAAGTCCGTCTTCATATCTTTATCAAATGTCGAATCGCGTGGCGGTCGCAGCTGCTATCGGAACAATTTATCGTCTTCTGCGGAGATGTTCGAGATACTTAAGAGTCATACCGTAGGTATATTATATTATGTGTAACTCATCGATTTATAAGGTTCACGTATCGTTCAATAATTAAACTGCAATACATATATGAAAACAATGAAAAAATCCCATAGCTACGACTTCATTTTAAACTGTACGTTTCCATAGTATCATAGATAAGAGTTAGAATTATAAAACGAAACCAATAAAAAAACTTAACAAGAGTCTACGAGGGGGAGCGATCGCCCCTTGGATCCGCTCCTGGTCGAAGGTTGACGCGGCGGCCAGTTTCGGCAATCGTGGTCGTGCAAAACCGATTCGAACGTTTTTCTAATAACTTGTTTCGCCCAGAGGTTTACGAAATATTAAATTTACGTATTTCTGATCGTTGCTTTTTTTTCCACGTGTAACTCCGGGTACCGCGAGTTGTCCGGCTGAAACGAAACTAACGTTTCGGGAGAAAATAAATAAACGACAAGCCATTCATTTTTTTAAATATTATTCTATATACGTTAACAAACGCGCACGTATATCAAACCGTATATATTTAGGAAATAACTATACGTGTGACACGGACATAATAATAGTATTATAATCATAAAATCCACATACCCTGTAATGTATACGCTATCGAAAGGGTACAACAAATAGTTTATTGAAACGAGTGGTTGATCGACAAATTTCGTTTCACAAAAAAAAAAAAAAAAATAAATAAATAATTTAATACAATAATTTACAACGGGTTAAATACATTTAGAAATGTTCTTTAGACCCGCGGTCAAAAACGAATATGTATATGTGCATGTGTATATAACAGAATTTCTCGTTTTTGCAAACTTGCATGCACACAAGTTTACGGCGAGTTTTCACGCGGTACATTTTAATTTGTCGAGTACAGAGGTTATTACGGATAAATAAATAATAAATAAAAAAAAATTACACACGACTCCGTCAAACGTCGACAACGGACAAACGGATATTCGATATCAGTACAATTGTTCGCATTACGTTCGCAAAGAATAAAGTTGAACAGGATGATGTTAGCCATTAATGAAATGAATCCGAAACGAACGTTTGGTATAACGCAATCCTACGCTGCTCGCCCCATCAGTGCCGCAACTTCGGAACGTGATAACGATAACAGCAGTCCGCGCGCGGGAGACTATTCGTAATACCCCTTGGACTTGAAAACCAACAACGGTTAATTTTTTTTATTATTGTTATTATTTCGTGTACATTGAATTACACGTATCTTTTTTTTTTTTAAATTAAAACAATTTTCTGAAAAATAAATACTAGTCGAGTTTTTCTAATTTTGAAATGTACGCTGGAAAAACATAGAGCTGTTCAAAACCGATTGTTCAAAGACGAAACGCGCGAAAATTGTTTATCGAATGATCGATTTACGGTCGAACATATCGTATTATTCAACACACGACAAAGTCACACACACACGTTACATTAGTTATCGTTCTCGACCAACTATCAAATGAAACGAATCTAACTAGTTCAATTTTTATTGAAGTTTTTTCTTGTATTTAAACAAGGCCCTCCCGACGACTGTTGGACCGCGAAAAAGGATCCAAACGTTTTCACAGACAAATAAAAAAAAATTTTTTTAAAAAAACCAAAACAAAAAATTGGTGATATTTTGATTCGGTGAGAAAACATCAACTTAATTATTCGCGAGATCTCTAAATAAAATTATTGTTCATCGGAGCGTACAGTTGCGACACTGATCATTATTATAAAATAATTCGTTAAGTTAAATATGGTGAAAAATCAATAATTAATATTGAAAAAACGAGTTTACATTGTTATCTATTAAGATTTTTAAACGCGCTTAACCTAACCAAACACGTGTTCGGTGTTAAAACGTGACATTTTGGTTAGCAACCGAGTTATAAGCATAGACATATAAGGTAAGGGACTGCGTGTCCCCCATACCCCGCCGTAGGTTGGCTGGTCACAATGTCGAGTGAGAAACAGACAGATCGTTAATCATAAGTTTCAAATTATATTATTTGTATTTTAAAACGGTCACTGACCATCATCTTGTGTCGATTTAAAAATTAAAAGATTATATTCAACAAACTAAGATTTACAAACAATAGAATTCATATCTATTGCCGATGTATTATACATTAATAATAGAATAATTTTCCATCCATACATATTTATTATAATTACTTTACGCTTAGTCTAGTTTTAATCACATAATCATAAAACCAACACAGATGAGGCAAGTTGTCGAGCCCGTCTCTTTTAATCAATGCTAAAACTGGTTTTCTCTCTCTATACACAATCCATTACTTCATATGTCTACAGTTATTAGGGGAAAATCTAATTATAGGTTTTATGCATAACAGACTTATTTTCACATATAAAAAACAAAAAAAAAAAATTTCATTATAAAACAACCATTCAACTAATGTAAGGATATATATTTCAAATAACATTAAGCATTAAATAAAAATAAAAATCAGTTCTGATACAGGTAAACTTAATAATTTGAAATATATATTATAACATAGGTTTTTAATATAAAAATAGATGAAAAATAATTTTCAAAATAAATTAAAACATCTATTTTCTAAGTTTATAATGTATATATTTATGCTTAATCATATTTTAATAAAAATATATGTTATTGCTGTAATCTAATATTATTGAATTTTTTATTTCAAAAGTATTCTTCTAAATGCTTACACATTATTTAAATTATGAGTTTTATTTTTGTTATGTACTTAACAATAAAAACTATTATTAAATTTAAATAAAATTGTTCAATTTTTAATTTTTTTATTGCAAGTTCAGTTGTTATTAATTATATAAATTTAAAAGTAATGCAAGTAATAATAATTGCTTGTCGGAAAAAAAACTTAAGGTAAAGTA
Organism: Schlechtendalia chinensis; assembly: GCA_019022885.1. NCBI lineage: Eukaryota > Metazoa > Arthropoda > Insecta > Hemiptera > Aphididae > Schlechtendalia > Schlechtendalia chinensis. The sequence goes on from CM032341.1 coordinate 8,348,336, forward strand.
GGTTTTAATATATTTTAAAAACTAATTCATTTTGATTTTTAGCTTTTTTTTAAAAGAATACAAAAAATGTAATTTTAATAACTTTTAAAATAAATGTTATTTAAATCAAAATCATTATACTGCATACATTACATTATACGTAAAACATTAACATAATATGTAAGTATACAGTGCTTCTTATGAAATCAAAATCATTGAAAAGTTAATACAATTCTGTATTCTATATTTTTATTTTGAGACCAAATAAAAAATCCAAACAGAATACTTAACGCAATACAACCATTTTAATATGGTTATCAACTACATAACATAGTTATACTTACATAAATATAGATATTTATGGTTTGTATGAATAAAATTTGACTTATGAGACTTATGACTAATGTCTTTCAACATGATTATGGAAATGATTTTCCAAGTCTGATATTGAATTTCCTTTATAATCACAAATATCACAGTTTAAGTTTTGAACAGATGAATCACTTGTTTCTTCATTTTTGAGATGTTTTACTGCACATTTGTCTAAATGTTTAAGCAAATTTGTACGTTTATTTAAATTGCGATTGCATACAAAGCAGTATGAACTTGATCTTGAATCAGAGTCGATTTGAATGTGATTGATGGATACATGAGCCCATAAAATGAATAAGCGAGTCGATTTATACCTAAAATATGAATGTATTAGATTTAATTTAATAAAAATTAATAACAATTATACTCATAAATATAAATAAATAAACAAAAAAAACCAATTAGGTATTATTATTATAAATTACATTACAACTAGTTTTAGAAGAAATTTATCGGTAATAAACATTTTTAATTAATATTGTACATATAGTATAATGTGAACATGGATTTTTCTTCTAAATCAGTTGTAAATTATATTATAAGATAATTAATTGGATTTATTTATTTGTATGTATGTATGTATGTGTGTATGTATTACAATTATAAAAATGTATTGATCATACGTAATAGATAAGGTTTGCCTTACTTGCAAAACTGACATTGATATGAGCCTTTGGCATTTCCAAATTTTTTTAACGCAGTTAACAAATGTTTTCGTTCAGCCAATTGGTCAACAGCTTTTTTCTTTTTTGACATTTGTTTAGCAAGATTCAAATAAATGAAGAATTCCTGTTCGTCAGGTTCTTGTAAATGTTCTAATGTGGACTCAGAGTTTTTCGGTACAGTTTTAGACTTGGGTAGAAAGCGATGCTCTTTTTTCTCATGCAATTCACGGTGTTTAACTGAGGAATAGTACTTTTCGCAAATGGGACATTGTAATAATGGTAATTGTAATCGAGTCAAAAACACTTTCCAATTGTCAGCATCTGTTTGCTTTCCTAGTTTATGTAAATCTGGGCTAAAAACGAAAAATAAATTATCAAAAAAGGTAATACATTTAAATTAAACTTATTTTATAATTACTTTTGTTTATCTTTGTTAACCGCAGAAGCAGCAGATGCTCGTTTAGCCCTAGTCTTTGACACTTGTTTAGTAGTCCTTTAAAAAAAATTTACAATTATTATACAAGCATATTTTTAAAAATACAATAATCAATCTTCTCCAGTATTATATCATTAAGTCAGTTAACAAACGTCTTCTAAAAAGAAACAGTTGCATTGTTTTTAATAACAAACATGTAACTTAGAAAATGTTCTTGTCATAAAATTAACACAGTGAATTATAATTCAAACATAAAAATTAGTCAAGCTACTATAAAATTTAAAAATGAAAAATATATTTGTGATCACTAATAATGATTTTTTTCATTTCAACAAGATTTTTTTTGTTTCATAATCCCAAAAATTAGAAACCCAACTGGAATTAAACGAAGAAAAAAACAAGATACTCCAAAGAAATCGAGTGATGGACATTCAAATCAACAATTTTACTGTGAACATAACTCAATTTGGTATAGCTATTATCAGATGTATTTCAAATTCTATAGTCATAAAAATAAACCAACATGAATGGAGATGTGAATGCTGACAATATTAACTGTATACAAACAAACTAAACATTGAAAATATTTATTGCTCATTGAGCACAAAAACAACATTTAACATTATTATTTCTACTTAGTCAGAATGATATTTTAGGGACTGTAAATGCATTTTTTCTAAGGATTATTTAATAGGCGATTTTCGAATGGGTGCAGGCACATGTTGTTGTTTGAGAAGTAAATGATTATTGGTGTGAATATATCATAGACTTACTATACTACTACCCACATATGCATGCACATGTCAATAATTTGAAATAGTTCAATAATTTAATGCATATACACGATGATTTCAGACCTAAAAGCACGAAAAAAATTCAACCACTGAATGAATAAAATTAAATTTATAAAAGATTTTTATTCATTGGTGAGAGTACATTTTTGATACAGCGTTTCACTTTTTTCTTGTTTTTTTTTTTTTTAGTATACTGAAACAAAATGTTTAAAAATGTAAAAATTGAAATCAGTTTTCACAATGATATGGTAAAAAGGCAACGACTTCAGATCATTTTTTTCAATGTTAACTTTTAGTTCACTACAAGAGGTCGAATTTTTAATTAGCTTATTAGTTTAAATGATACAACAAATATACAGTTTCCAATCCCCTTATAGATACAGTCAAAGGTGGTAATTTGATAGCCAAACACATTATTATTAGCTTGTTTTTGGTACCATGTGGATTTCTTTAATTTGATTATAGAAAATGAAACATGAAAGATACATTGACATAAAAATAATACTTCAAGTTATTGTAACTACAAAAATCAAATAGGATAAATTGAACAAATAAATTAGAAATATATAGACAAATCGTTTATCAATAATATAAAACAATTAATGAAATTCTGTTTTAAACGTTTACAACATATTTAGAATTACAAAATAAATTCTTTCACATATCCATGTATAAAAAAATATCAAGTATACTGAATTTGTTATTAGTGGTCATTGTTTTCAAAAATTCAAGTTTTGTACATTAATGATTTATCAAATAGTCAAATATAATAAATAAATTAATTTATCATCAAAATACACATTCAGATATAATATAAAAATTTAAAAAAATGGAGGTTATAAATTCTTTAAAAAATTACTCATTTATAATATTAAAAATTCAGTAAAGAAATATACAGTAGAGCCTCGATAATCAGGATGAATTCAGACTGAGTGTCATTGAGGCATTGTAACAAACAATAATACAAGAAAGAAGTTAACTAACCGATAAGCAATTTATTGACGATAAAATAACAAATAAATTACTTTTTATATGCTGTCTGGATTCTGCGTTCACCGGACTATCAGGGGTACAGACTATCAAGGCTCTACTAAATATGACAGGCATTTCAGTTAAAGTTGTGAAATTGTACAATATTCTACATAATAGATGTTACCACATTACATCTATTATCTATATGTATTAAATCTCAAGTCAGAACATAGCAAAGGGCATTCAGTGTTGGATTTGTAGAATTCTTATACCCTACATATAGTAAATATATTACTTTTTTATTAAAATAGTTTTGGTTGATGATGCTGATGCTGATGAGGATGGTCCTGCTGCTGGCAATGATAATCGTACTGGTAAAAACTGTGGTAAAACTGATGATGTTTCAGGCAATTGAGATAATGTTACTGGTAAAAACTGTGGTAGTACTGGTATTGATGGTGATGGCTTTAGATGTACTGTCTTTTTTAATGTACAAGGAATAGCTGGCGAAAACCTTTTTCTATAAAGAGAATAAACAATATTTATAAACTATATAATTAAATTTCTAATTATAAATGTATTACTTAGGAGGGGAACTCTTGTAGTCAAGTTTTTTGGGTTTCCTTTTGTTTTTTGTTGATCTGTAACAAATATTACATTTTAAGTTTGGCTTTTACCATTTAAAATATATCAATAATGTTATCTAACACTGGTTGAGTTTCATCAGTCAAATCAATAGTTTGTTCGGTTTCATACAAAAAATGAAATCCAGTTTGTGGTGTAATAGTTTGAGTTTGTGATGGTTCACTTAAGCTATCCACCCCATTTACTGAACGAACATCACTTATAGGCAAGGAAATATCTGGAGTAACCGTCATTTCTACAGCTGAATTATTTGATAAATTGCCATTCGCGAATTGATTGGTATTTGTTGGTTGATTCATTTGACTAAATAGAACCAATGTTCTAAACCCATTAAAATTACGATTAAATTCACAATTAAACATTTAAACTTTATTTATTACATATACAAAAATATCCACTTATCAACCTATTAATATTTAAAATGTTTTTCTGTACACATTCTACAGTTTTCATTGGAACAAATTGTTGAACATTATTCACTGGCTTATTGTTATCAATCCATTTATTAAAAGGGGATACATCATCATTCAAAATCAATTGAACATCACTATCATCATTATTGTTATTATCATCATTATCATCATCATCATCATCATCGTCGTCGTCATCGTCATCATCATCATCATCATCGCTATATTCATCACTCTTATCATCATCAACAATGTTATCATCATCATCATCATCATCATCATCATCATCATCATCATCATCATCATCATCATCATCATCCAAACATATAATTTCATCATCACTATAACAATAAAATAAAATTTAAATAATGTTTAATAAAAGGATTAGAAAACATTTTTTATTAATATAAATATAACATACATAGTAATAGTCTCATTTACATTAAATTTTGTATTATTAGTATGAATACTATAATCATGTTCATTGTTGGTCTTTGTAATTCTAAAATTAAAAAAAAAAATCATAATAGTTTTACAGATTAAAACAAAATTATGGTCATTTAGAGTCTACACTAAGAAGACTTTAATTTATATCCCCTACAGATTTGATCTCAATCACCTACCACAAAATAAATATTTAAAAGTAAAAACAAATTGTTAATAAAAAAACCCAATGATTAACAATTTGTATGGACAAAAATAAAATGTTTAATAATATGTTTCAATAATGACACAAAATATTTTATATTATTAATTACAATATACTTACATTGTAGGCACTCGTTTAAAACATTTTATAAGTTGTGTATCAGAAAGTGTTAGGTCTATATTATTTCCACTATAACAAAAAAACAAAAATGTTATATATACATATTAAATACATATATTGATTTTTGTTATTTCTAAATTAAAACAAAAAAATAGTATTTCTTTTTTAAAAATTATTTATAATACAATAATGAGGATAGTAATTATGTTGAGCATTTGTTAATATTATCAGTTGTCCATTACAACATAATATTATCTAATATCATTGTTAAGATTTTGGGAATGAAGAAACATAATAAATAATATTAAATTTTTTTTTTACGGAAATATACAATTTATAGTGAATATAATAGAATTAATAGATGTGATATAAAGATTATTAGATATGATAATATGAAAAAAGAGGTGTCCATTGACACAACTTCAGATTGGTTATGTTAAAATTATTAATATGATTAAATATTTAATTTAAAAATATATATATCTTATATTATCAATCATTGAATGTTTCCAAAATAATACATACAACAAATGTCAATTATTATTATACTGAATTATGTTGTACCTTTAATGATTCAATAAAAATATTATCACATTTGTAAAATATCTCTAGAAATAAAATGTGATTTTAAGAAGTAAAAACAGTAAAATTTTAAAATGTATAAATAACATGAACAATCATAATATATTAAAAATCTTAACGAGAAATAGTTAAATAAACATTAAAATTAAATTGATAAATATTATATTAATATTATTATATATTTACTCGATAGACATATCTGTACTACAATGATGATTGTTTGTAAAAGGTACATCAGAATTGGGTTTGGTTTTATCAGAGGTATTTTTTTTCTTGGTACTAAAACAAACAAAAATAAAATTACATGTAAATAAGTAATATGAAATATTTATTAAATAAACATATTGGTATTTATTTATCCTAAATTAAATACATAATAATAACTTATATATTATCTACAAGTAATATACTGAAGTATATTGACTGACGTTACTATATTATTATTATAATTTAGAAATTAAAATTTTTTAAAATTATTTTATGATTCAAATACAAATAAGGAAATTCAATACATATACAAAATTAACAATATTTAAATTAATAATGAGGTTTTTACTATCATTATTATTATTATAAACGTGTTTTATAAATGATACATAATTAAAATGTAAATTCACTTTAAAAAGATAAAAATTGTACAAACATAATTTTGAAATTAAAATAAAATAGTTGTGAATTTTATTTTCATTTAATGTTTACAAAATATCCCGGGAAAATTTCATTATAATTAGGGATGTAAAAACCTGTTTGATTTTAAAACCGAACTAAACTAAACCAAGGGTGTAGGTTTTTGTTTTTGTTCAGTTCAAAAATCGCACTCATAATTGAAAATATTCAAACTGAACTAAACACAAAAAAGTTCTGTTCGAATATCGAATCAAGAAAAATGAAATTTATACCAAATTTATCCTCTGGTACCAAACTTTTTGTTATAACTCAAAAAAGTTTGATTTCAAATACTAAATATGAATTTAGAAAAAATAAATTTAAATCACATTCATAAATTTAATATTTATTTAATTACTTGGGCAATAGAAGGAAAATTTTAATTAGATAGTTTTCTATTCTTTAAACAAGACTTAAGTTTATTGTAAACATTGTACTAATACTACTAAAAAAAAAAAAAAAAAAATGTAAAATGTGAAAATTTTTATTAAATAAACATATTCTCACTACTTTTTATTCTATATAATACAAACAATTTTCATTAATAAACTTATTAAAAAAGAACTAAACTGAAAATTCAATTCATTCAAAAAATAAGTTGTACTTAAGGAAAATTTAAGAACTTTTAAATTTTTTATCACACATTAGTAATATAATTATTAAAATGTATGTAATATATAACATCAAAAATAATAATAAAATTATACTTGTAGGTCAACAAAATTTAATTACCAATTTTAAATGTATATTAAATACTTACATATTTATATCTGATTCACTTATAGATTGATTTTGATCTTTATTTGTTATATTAGAAACAAATACTTGATCACTCTTCGTGTCACTAAAAAACAAATTAATAAATAAAAGTATACAATACAAAAATAAAAATAAAGGATGTAGGTGGTATTATGAACATCAGTATGTATGATATTCTTACATATATATATAAGTAGTAGTTAGTTATCAACATCTTCATACAAATTTTAAATATATTTTTATATAAATTTTTCATACATTTTTTGGCCCTATGAATAGATACATAATATATATATATATATGTATGTATTTCTTTTCCACGAGGAATAGTTTGATCATTAAATAAACGTTAATTTTTATAGGTCAGTGTATATGCCCCATGGGTTTTGTGCTTAAAAAATAAAAATGTTAAAAAAATTATAATTTATATGTTATAAGGATACAACATTGCATGAATGATATTATATATTTTAGTAATTGATACATGATGTATAAAATTGCATTTTATGCAAAGTATAACAATCATGTCCACTTGGTGTTCTTGGAAATTTCGAATATCTAAATGTTTTTTAAATGGCATTACTTCTTACATAAAAACAATAAAAGAAACTTATTTAACTTTATAGTTTAGAATATTATATATATTTAAAATGTAGGCGAGCACTAATATTTTTACATTACATTAAAATATTAAAATTTAATACTTACAAAATTATAAAATTATTTAAAAGTTATGTTTTAAAAACGTTAAAATACATATTATAATGTTTTAGCAAAAATATTTAAACTATATACTTACATGTTAGACGTACTTGTAGATGGAACTTTAGAAAGTAACAAAGGTGAGACACCTCTAACAGGATTAGCATCATCGGTGCTAAATTTACTTATATGGCTAAAAATAAAAAACAAACTATTATAATTATATCATATTATTATATATGATACACAAGCAGATTGATTGTGCTATGTGAATAAAACATACAAACACACACACACACACACACAAATATATATTATAATATAATTTTATTTCTTGTATAAAAAAAAAAACAACAAAAACTTATTATAAAGGGTGTTTCAAAAATAACGCCGGATTTGAAAAGGCCGCCATTTTTGTTCTTTGTTGTTAGCACCATTGTTTTTGCGATTTTTGATATCTGTTATCATTGAGGTTTTGTGTTGTCAAGAAATTTTGTTGTCCTAACAGGACGGTGCAACGAGTCACACTTCAAAAGAAACAATTGCACTCCTGCGTGAGAGGTTTCCAGACCGACTCATCTCGTTGCGAAGAGACCAAGTCTACCCTCCTCGATCATGTGACTTGACTCCATGCGACTGTTTTTTGTGGGGTTACACTAAATCACAAGTCTACAAGAACAAACCCAGAAATGTGACGGAACTCAAGCAAGAAATTCAACATGTCCTTGGCCAAATTGATGCAAATGTGTGTGATCGGGTTATGGTGAATTTCATGGACAGAGTGATTGCGTGTAGGGCTAGTAGAGGAGATCATGTCTGATATTATTTTTCACATTTAAACCTCAAGATCTCCTGAATTGAATGGTATGATTCTTTTTGTTTCTTTATGAAAATAAATAAATTTTACAGCCATTTCAAATCCAGCGTTATTTTTGAAACACCCTTTATATATGATGTATAATTAATATATCTATAATGTATTTTAATAGTTTAATAAATTGTACAATATTTTAAGATAAAAATATATATTACTTATACAGTTATTTAAAAACTTCATGATAAATACTGCACAGTAAAATTTAAATTAATAATATACTTACACATTAGGTGTACTTGTAGATGGAGGAACTCTAGTTAATATCAAAGGCGTGATACTTCTGTCAGGATTAGCAACATTCATAAATCTATGTATAGAAACAAAAAAACTATTATAACTGTATAATATACATTAAAAAATTGATTGCACTATGTGGATGAAACATGCATAAATAGTATAGATTATCCCATTATTATGTTACTTTTATAGTAAAAATAACAAAATATACTTTTAAACCTCTATTATATATATATGTTTAAAATGTAGGTATGCAATATATTTACTAGTATTTACAGTAAACTAATAGTTATAATAAATTGTATAGCATATTAAAAATATAAACATGTATATTTATACTTATAGCATTACTTTAAGACATAATAAATATTATTAAGTATTCGCAATAAAAATATAAGTAACTGTATATTCACATTTTATATGCTATTGTTGAAGGAATTTCAGTAAATACTAACGGTAGGGTTCTTTTAACAGGATTAACAATAGTGGTATCAAGTCCATTTATATGGCTAAAAATAAAAAAGAATCTATTATAATTATATATAATTTAAAAAAAATATGCTATATGAATAAGACATATGTATATTATACATAGATTCTAATATAATGGTATTACTTTTTGTATAAAAACAAAATAAACGTATATGTACACTAATTTATATTACTCTACAGACTATAATAGTTAGTCTATAACTAGTTTATTAATAATTACACATTTTACAGTACATTAAAACATATACATGTAATACAAAATTATTTTAAAGTTACAATATTTTTGGAAACATTATGATAAACAGTAAATACTATTAATTATAAACTTACATGTCACATGATTTTGTATGAGGAACAGTAAGAATCATAGGTAGGGTTTCTCTAGCTGAATTATCAATGTCAGTACCAATTTCATCAAAACAACTAAAAATAAAAAAAGAATCAATTATACATATAATATAATATTATAATCAGTTATGGCACAACTTCAAAATATAGATCTGGGAGTGAAGTTTTCTATTGACACCCTCATAGATGTCTATTACACAATAACTTTGGAGACAATTTTAGTATCATAAATGTATTAACTATTTCAACAGTATAGTAAATAGTAAACAAATAATTTGTAACATACAAACATTGTAACATTTTTTGTTTCATTCTTATAAATTCACTTATTTATTAGTCAAAATACTTAGAAATTCCTAATGCATTTTATAAAATAATCACGAAACAAAAATTAAAGCATTCTTCTCAACATTAGTTAAATTTGATAAAAAAAATTTAGTATTTTTATTTTTATTTTTACATCAAATTGAAAATGCATATATATTCATAACGATTTGCCGATACATAAAGTATCTGTGCACAGAAACAGTAATACTATTTGATTGCTCCTAGTTAAAACACTGACTATAATCAATAGGTGTAAGAATATAATTTTTTCATAGTTTTAACATACCTAATTTTTCTATTAAATTTAACACAATTTAATTTGAATTATTACTTGATATTAACTTTTGGTAACTTGCACGGAGTAAATATTTACCTTCACCTATTTTATTACAGTTATAAATTATTGTATAGATTTTTTACATACAAATGTTTACCCTACGTGAAATTATGTAGTCTAATAGTGCACGCGTCATTAAAGATTAAAGTTCCTTCACATCAAAAAAAAATATACATATAAATAATTGGTACTCATTTTTGAAATATTTAGGTAAGCATTATTCATATAAAGCAAGTTAAAAATATATTATATACATAATATATTACATAATATATTATTATAGGAGTGTCTCCAGACAAATATTTAAATAAATACCAATATATAAACATAATTTGTAGGTATTTAGTAAAATATACATATAGCTTATTATCAAACAATTCAAAAATTATATATATATATTTTTTTAAATACATAAATTTAAAAACTGACCTGTTATTTGTATTACACTTTTCTAGAACCAAACGATCAAATTCAGATTCAGGTTTATTTTGTGATGATGTTTGATTATTCTCGGAGTTCTTCATATAATGCACTAATGAGTCATACACACCACTTATGTCCAAATGATGCTTATTATAATACTATATAAATAAAAGTGTAGTAAATATAGAATGAAATTTACATAGAATCATATTTATAATTATTAAATATAATACCAATCTTTAGTTTTATATGTTAACCACTCACCAAAGATTGAATTGATACTTTCATTGCTTTGTTTATTTCTTCTTTGTATGAACTGTTTAATGGTAAAGGTATTAAACTATTCATACAATTATAGTTTAATGATCGACTTGTAGCTACAAACTTGACACTAGCATCAATTTGATCTAAGCATACCAGACAAATAGCTTTCGGTAAAGGATCATTTTCAGTTATCTACAAAAATCAATACAGAAAAATGTTAGAAAAAGTATTATGTACCTAAATAATAAAATGATTACTTATAATAATATATGATCTAAGTTATTAAAATAAAAAGTTTTAATACAAAATAATACAATTATATTATATTATTTAATCAAATTAATATTGTTAATTTTTAGACGTGTGATAATAATTAGTTAAGCAAAGATAAAAATATGTTTTTTTTTAGTTTGTCGACATATTTTTAGTTAAAAGTATGCTTTGATCTTTATATGTGTATCTGTTGTTTTTACTTGTAAATTACACACAAACAGTACTTTATTTGTCAGAGTTTTTTTAAATTTATTAAGTAATTCTTTAAGAGTAAGAAAAAAGTAGTTAATGAAAAATTGCTTAGAAATTATTTTTTTTGTTAAATTAAAATGTATAACAATGGTAATATAAGTACTTAGAATCTGAGAATTTCAAATAAGGTTTATCATACAATATCCTAAATAATTTTAAAACGTGTTACATACATAATTCTATTAATTCATAATTTGTACTTGTTAATACATAAAACAAATTAATTAATAGGTAGTAATACCTATTTGTTTGAGTTATTGTACATGATGGTTAACAATATAATAAAATATGTCTAAAATTTAAATATGATAAATTAAATCAATTAGTATTTATGTTTTAAAAAAGTCATTTGATAAAGACCAATTCATTACGTTGCATAAAAATCTTTATATACCTATGTGTAAATTTTATATATTAGATAAATTGAAGTTAGTTGCAGTTATTAGTAGATATATTGATTAAACTAAATGGAAAAAAAACGAAATACATGACTTAAACATTAAATTACTGCAGATAGGAAAATTATTATTGTCATTAGTACTTTATGTGTCAAAATCATAAAATCAAAACAGCCAAAAGTCCATCCCTAAATATACAGGTATTCTAAAAATTACACGGCATAAACGATAATAGAAAAAATTATTTGTCCAATGAATTTGAAAAATATTATCGTTACAATTTTCGTCCAATTAGAAAATTAAAACATAGGATATTGAAGAAATGACAAATAGACAGGTATAACAGTGCCACAACTTTCGGACATATAAAGTGTGCACCACACATAGGTTTTATGTGACTTGACATGTGAAGCCAAGACAATTAAAATTTATAATTTGGATGAAAAAAAAATTTTAATTTCTATTTTTTATGGATGTCTTAAATGTAAAAAAGACAAGTTTGTTCCAGCGAAGACGTTCTGAACTATTGTCCCAATGGATTGTTGTTCCTAGTGTATAGTTTATACATAAACATAGCGCATAAATCATAACAAAAAATAATACATGTATATTGTTAAATGTTTACACACACTTGTAACACATGAGTCTATAATAACTTAAAACTAAGTTCTGGTATAGGTGATAAATCTATAATTTACATTTCTAAGGTATAGGAAGTTCATAATTAATATTAAAAATGTATAGTAATAATATTTATCAATATCAATTAGACATAATGGGCAATATGTTATGTTTTAAGATCCATTATATCCAATTTCAAAATACACAGTTAAAAACTATTATCGTGACTAGGTCAAATTCATGCGTACTTCCTACGTAATGGAATACTAACTCGCTCGATATATATATACATAGCAACAATGAAACAATAACAAAAAGGGACGTACAGTCCATAAACGGAATGAAATAATTGTGAAGATTAGTAGAGTAATAGATTGATATCGTGTTGCCATAACGAACAACTATTATCTCATGACATGTATGGGCTTTCCACACGAACGAACTAATCGAAATCGTATGAACTACGCGGCGACCGCAGGACGTCGAACGGCGACGTCGCCGAAAACGCTTGGAGACGAATAGCGACGGAAAGACAGCACACCGGGGACAGTACACACGTTGAACACGGCCGAATGGCGTTCGCGCACAGAACAGAAAAAAAACAACAACAATAATTGGCGTGGAGTGGGGTGGGGAGGTGGATAAGGGGATGCGCGATTGAACGTCATATACTCACCAAAACCGACAGCACGAAGAGTATTTTCGCAGCGACGTTCCGTTCCTTGCCCACGTCTGAGAACACGTCGATCAGTTCGCGTTCGCTGTGCGAGCACAGGCGACACGTTAACTTGTTGACCATGGCGACGGCGAGAACGGCCCGGTCGGGTGCAGGACGCGACGGCGTTCGCTGCGGACAGGACACGGCGCGGGAATAACGGCAACAGGGTCACGCGACGGCGGCGGGCTGCATGTGACGCTCGTCGGCGTTTATACGACCGCCGGACGGACAACGGCCGACGCGAAAACAGAAACTCTGCGCGGAACCCGAACAAAACACTCGAAAACGTGTACGACGCGTACGGCTCGTCCGGTCTTCTACGCTCGGCGTGTGCGTGTGCGCGAATGTGTTGCGTGTATGTGCGTGTGTGCAACAACTGGTACCAACTATCGAAACGACGACAATACGGATTGTTGTTGTTGTTGTTGTTGTTGTTGTTGCTGTTTTTCAAACGAAATCAATTGTATTCGGTCTGGAAAAACGCTGTTATCGGCCGAGCCGAGGCGATACGCTGATAACGCGGCCAAGGACGTTGTACGCAAAAAGTTTTTCGCGAATACCGAACGCGAAAAACCGGTCGTCTTTCCGTCGGGACGCCGACCGCTAAAGACGTCAACCGCTCGTCAGTTTTTTCCCGTTGGGCTTCTCGGCGAGAAAACGGTCCGTCCCGTTCGAGCGCACGGACGTTGTATGTTGCCGGACCGTGGTGTTGGCCCCACTGAGCTTCGCCATGTTTTGCCGACACTCCCACAACGGTTGAAAGTCATTGTGACAAAGAACTACGCTATTACCCGTGGCCACCAGGCGTCCGGTGCATCTTGTCCGCTACCCGTACGTTGCTGGTGATATTCGTAAAAATAGTTTTTGATTATTTTGCTCGACGATCTGTCGCTGGTTAGGTTAGCTTCCGTCGCCCGTCCGAGTCTGTTGAAATCCCCTTGCTCCGCGTACTACAGAACTCATTATATTTATCATTTGCTTGGCCTCGAGTAATCGCTATTTCACGGAGCGTTCACGGTGCCATCGCTGCTGCGAGAGACACGCGTCTTCAGAGCGCTCGGACCGGAAAGCGATTGAGAAACGCTACGTCACACGATCCGAATCATATATCCAGCGGGCTCTCGGATCTCTGACACCCGGTGTAGGTAGGACGGCGGTCCTAAGTTTGAAGACCGGCGTGTGAGATCGTATTGGATATGATAACAGGCGTCACGAAATGCCGGTCGGTTTTTCACGGCGAGATTTCCGTGTAGCTTAACAAATCCAGCATCCCCGCTGTGGTTCGGTCCATTCACCGATGGCGTCGGATTAACACCTGGCTCGCGGATTCGCTAAATCGTACGGTCGCGTTGGCACGCATCTTCAGCGTTCCAAAAAAAAAAACCCCCATGAACGAAAATCATGGTCCGGTAATGTGGTGTATCCAAAATAAAAAATTGCTATTGTGCTCCGGTACATCGCGCCCGTCCCTTAAAACATTTTACTCTCGGTGAATATTGTAGTTTTCTAAGCGCTGAATTCGATGCGCTGCTACGTTCGTAGAAGGACTCTTTGTAAAAACAATTGTTACTAGATGGATTTATTACCCGCGGTAGTTTTCAAACGATTTTTTGCATGTTGAAAAATTCCATTCGATATTAGCCACTGAAACGTGCTAAAACGATTTGAAGAGCAATTGTTTCCGGTGGAAAATAGTAACGCTAGAGAAATTAATTTAGCGCAAAAGCAAAGAGCTATGAGAAGAGTAATTACGGTAGAAAAAATGCAATTGGGGGAAAAAAAAAAAGAATTCTCGTACTTTCTTCAAAAACGATAATGAAATCGGAAAACTATGCCAGGATCGGAAATAATGTAAAGTGGTATTAAACGGGTTACCACCAGGTTTTTATTATTATTATTATTGATTATTAATTACGAATTGTTATCAGACCATGAAGTCACAATGGAGTTCAAGAGAATTTTCCAAGAATTTCGAGATGAACATCAACAACATACTGATGAAACACACCATGAATAGAAGAAATAGAGATAGCGACAAGTTCATTAAAAAAATATAAAAAAGCTCTAGGAGAGGATATGACTGTAGCCAAATTGTTAAAAATAGAGAACCAATAATGAAATAAAAATATACCTTAAAAAAAACTCCTACAAAAAATCTGAATACAAGAGCAAATACAGGGAGAACGGAACATGGGAATAATATGACCTATATACAATTACAATGAGATATTTTTACTTAATAAGGGTACGAAATTCTGTGCAATATTATTTTAAGTAGACTTAAATCATATGCTGAAAAAAAATAGATTATCAATGCATCTTCACATCAAGACAATTTATAAATAGACAATGTGTTCACACTAAGGCAATTAATAGAGAATCTTTATGAATTTAACAAACATTTACATATACTATTCGTAGGTTCAATAAGAGTCAATGATTCGATCCACAGGAGAGCATTATAGACTATGGAGAGGTTTGGAAATTCAGGTCACATAATTAACTAATTAAAGTACTAATCGAATAGTGTAATTAAATACAATTTAAATACATTATAACATTTGAAAGGCAAGAGATTTTTTCGTTTTGAAGGGGAACTGGAGTTAAAATCACAAAATGTGTCTTTGGACTTTCCCTCTATACTCAATTCCACAAATGAAAATATTGTAAACAAAATTATTTCCTTTATTCTAGGAGCTTTTTGATCTAACTTTCTTTTTTCTCTCTCTTCTATGCTCTGTATAATTCAATCTATTTTATTATGTATTGTATATTTTAATTATGTAATGTATTGTACATTTTAATTGTAGAAATAAATTGCTTAGCAAAATTTCAAACAAAAAAAAATTTGAAAATTTTTTAATACAAATATGTTACTTTTTTTTAAATTATGCATAGCATTTTTTAAAAACATTGAAAACCTATTAGTTAATTTTCCTAATACATAATTATTAGTAAAATATGATGTCTATCTATCATGTTTTGTATAAAAAAAAAAATGTTAAAATTAATAACATATAATTGATACATATACACAATATAATGTATACAATTGGTCAATATTCTTTTCCTTCGTCCTACTGACTCAACTATTTGGGATCAACAACCCTAGTCCTCAACTTCCACATAACTCGATCTTTGCATTCTCAACACTGGTATTAACCTTCTTCATATACCTTCAATCAACCTTCATTTCGTTTAATTTTTTACTTTATATATATTATATTTTATTAAACATTTAATTTACTAATCTCACAGCCTCAATCTCTTCCCATATCAAAACACACTCAAGCCACTTAAATGTATTCTCTTAAATTTTTTATACTACTAGCTGACCAAGCATTGTTTTGCTATTATTAGATTTCATTATATATTGTTATCCTGCCTATGTAAATTTATTGACCTATGTAAATAAAAAAATGGATTATTTGTATGTAATCTAGAATTTAGAATTCATTGTAGAAAAACGTGAAAAAATAAAAGATGGCTTATACTGATGAGATTCAATTTTTATTATATTTTTTTTTTTTTAATAATTCACTTAAAACAATATTTATACACTAACAATTAGCATAACACGAGTGGTTAAACAATATTTTTAGTTTTCTGATTTGGTGTATAGATATACAGAGTTTTTGGAGTTCCTACTCTAAAGCAAGCAACATATAGTTGTTGGCCAAGCGAAAAACATAGATTTTCTAAATTTAATCTGGCAACACACAGTGACCCTCCTTGAGCTTGGTTGATTGTCATCGTAAAAACAAGACACACAGTAAAATTACTGTAAATAAAACTGTAGTCGTTTGTGAAGGGCAAATCAGTGGGAATCATTGGAATACGCGAAATCAGTACATCTTATTCACATACCAATTTTTTTTTTTTTGAAAACATGAAAAAAACAAAAAAAAATTAAAAAATTTTGTATGTAACAAATTTCATTCACCTATAAACAAAAAGAAGAATTTTCAGCAAAATTGTTTTGAGATGCATCTAATTACATACAACAATGGAAACAAAAATAAAAAGGTTTATTTGTCTGGATATATGACATCACAGTCACCACAAAAGAAATGTAAAAAAAAAATAAAGAAATACAATTTTTAAAAAAACTTAGCATTCACAAAAATAAGTTCAAATTAAATAGAAAATAAAACATTTAGGTCCCTAACTTTTTTTCTACTGGTCATAACGAAGATTTCAATAGCTAAAAACTTGCCTTTGACAACTTAAATCATTTTGCAAAAATCCGTGTAAAAGTCCAGTAGTTTTTGGATCTATTAATCTCATATATACCACCATCCATTTATTATATGTATATATATATATATATATAAGATCGAAGCCACTCCTTTACTACTTCTTATATGCTCATTTCATATTTTTCTACTCACTCTCATATCTGCTATATCTATTACTCTATATACTGTCTAATATTCTGATCCGTACATTATTGATGGCCTCACTACTACTAGCTTATAAAATTCATTTATTAGCGTAATTGGGATAATCTTAGCATACAAAACACCCAATGCTTCTTTCTCTTAATACTGTGATTCATATATTTCTCAAAACAACCATCCTGTAATACACATCCTAAATACTTGAACTTCTCAACTTGGCCTACTACATTACCAACCACACATCTTAAAATACAATCTGTCAATAAAAATAACAACTAATAATGATGAATTTGATATTTCATTGGACGGCTATAAATTCTAGTCTCTGCTAATCTGAGCCAATTCTGTAATGTGTATTATTGCAGCCTCTGACTCTGCAGGATGTTTTGATAATCTAATATCTAAAATTAAATTAAATTATTAATATTATATTATATCATACAGACAAAAGTTATAGAATACTAATCAATTATTGTTAAACCTTTGATTGCATATTTATGGCTTGTACATCCTTCATAAGTATGATTCGTAACACATTGATCATACATAATGGTTCATAACAGCAAAACCGCAGTATTTTCTTACGATTTACCATCACACTGAAATATAATTTTTTGTATTAAAATCTGTTGAGTTAATATTACAAATTCAAATGTTACCCATAATATTTGGTACTAATGGTTATCCAGTTGATTGATATTCAGATATGAAACTGCCACTATTTACATTAAACTTTCATTTTGTCATAGTTGATGAGAGAAGATGACTGCTGAGTCGAGTCTAAATTTTCAACATAAATTCAATTTTAAATCTATACAAATTTTTATTAAAACTGAAAAAAAATATCAGTAAATTATTACTTATTTGAAAAATTGTAGATCGTTTTGGTATTTCAATTATATTAATTATAAACTATAGCATATTTGATTCATCTGATATATCAGAAGACATTAAGGGTTCAAAATTGTTTTTATTTAACAATGTCCCCGATTCTCAATGTCAAAACTATCAACATGCTCGGCACCCTCAAAATATGAAAGTTGAGATGTTGCTGTTTCAAATGAATCTATCAAATAATTTTAAATCATAAAAATAAAAATACTTTTTTTAATATAACATTAGTGTATTCAAACCATGGTTTATAAATTGATTCAGCATAAACATTTATTAGTTTAATAACTTGATTTTTCACTATTGGCCAATTGCATAACAAATCATTTGGTTGATTTTGAAGGTACAATATACAACACGTAAAACCAAACTTTGGAGATTGTGAAATGTTTCAGTTTTTCACTTTTTTTTAAAATATTACAAACGGGTAAAATTAATACATTTACATAAAAGATAATATTCAATTTTTTTTTTTACTTATTTATTCTATAACAAGTTTTATATTTGACATATAACTGATCATATTAATAAGTGAACATCCACTTCATCAACAGTTACAATGAATTTGTGCAATAAATATAATTACATATACACATTTATTTATGTTATCTATCAAAACTTCATCACTAGTCCAAGTAGGAATCTATTTTATTTATTAAAATTTTCACCAAAAACATTTTTATATTCTATTTTAATATAATAGTGTTATAATAAACAGATCTTTTAGCTTCAACCGAGTGTGATATTGTGATGAGAGGAATATTTTCTAAAGGATTACTTTATTTTACTTTTAACTGCCTGATGATTAATATGCTTGTTTACTTATCAAGGATCAAAAAATGTTGAAATTTACATTGAATATCAAACTCTAGCAATTGCATGTTAACCATAAACTGTCAGAACAAAACAATAAACGAATAAAAAAAATGAGCCGCCTTTGCTCCACAATTTACTATACTTCCTATATTCAATGACAATAGGTATGTAAAACTCGCCACTGTCCAAAGTCACAAAGTCAATAGAACACACAATAATTTACAATAAGGCTAGTCGCTGACAGGCAACTTTCAGTTGTGCGATAGTTAAGCAACAGTTTAATCATAATCACGCTCACATAAATAACTAAATTATCGCTAGACGTGATAAAACAATTATTTAGTCGAGATAGCTTCAGTGTATACTCTTGAATTAAAAAGAAAGAAGAAATATTGAGTACACCCGATAACATCACAGTGATTATTAAAATGATAGTTTTATAAACTTAACAATGAATTACGGTCTTATCCACATAATTTTTTTAATTATAATCATATAAGTGTTAAAAGTTTTGATGATCTAAATTTGATACGAACTTTCATCACTTATTAAGATATATTGTTTTATATATTTGACTCCAAAGATGCGAAACTAAGTTCCGGTCCAAGTGTTCTGGAAATTTAGTATTGTATATTGGAGGTTTACTTTGAACCGCTTGGATAAGACTTTCCACCCAATCACCATCATTTGAAAATTCTGGAATATAAATACAATATTTTTTAATATTTTTATTACATAGCAATGTAAATTACATTGTTCCCTTTAGATTAAATTTTCAAGTTAAAGTTATTTAATGAACAATTTTTATGCATTTTTAACTACGAAATAATTCGTCAACATTTGAAATTAAAACGATTATAAAAAAAATGTTGTTTTATAATATTACAATATTTTTATACTTCAACAAAATCGGTTTAGTAGGCAATTTATGTAGAAAATATAAACACATTATATACAGTGTAAAATATATTTTTGTTAGTTGTTTCCGAAGTCAATATTATAAAATTCAGTTTTTACAATTTAATAATCGATTAGTAATTTTAATTAATAGTTAATAATCAATCAACAATACAATCACAAATTACCTTGCTGCAGTTCACTTGCTGTACTCTTGTTCATGATCGAGTTGGTGTACTATATATTTCGTATGATAAGTAGAGCAACAAATTAAAAAAAAATTAAATATTAACCAACAGATAACATAAAATAGAATAAAATTAAATTAAAATAAGCTAAACTATACTATACTATGATATAAAAGGCTTAATAAGACAGATGGTAACTGTAATAGCTAGGAAATATTTTAAACTATAGGTTATAAATTAATGTCCAGGTTTCGTATAGAGTGCCTTTGAATGCGCGGATCGGGCATTTAGTTGCTATATGGAGGATTGTTTGCGTAGCGTTTCCACATTCACAGGAAGGAGTAGTATGTAGTTTCCATTTGTACATCATGTGATTGTATCTTCCACGGCCAGTCCGAAAGCGATTTAGTCACACAAATTTGTCTAGGCAGATCGAAGCCTGGTTGTTTAGATGTTGGATTGGTGATAACGTTTTGTCCGTCAGGGTTCTCTGCCATCCAATCCTTAAGCCATTTAGTATTTCCCTCGATATTTTACAGTAACAGCTTCTTTGCAGTTAACCAGGGTGGTTTGCGGGACTTAAAGGCGTAGTCTATCCCCATTTATTCTTAAATCCGCGTGTATCGGAAGGCTCTTATTATTGTTGATCTTAGTCCATTCCCGGATGAGAGCTTGTTC
This sequence comes from Schlechtendalia chinensis, assembly GCA_019022885.1. Taxonomy (NCBI): domain Eukaryota; kingdom Metazoa; phylum Arthropoda; class Insecta; order Hemiptera; family Aphididae; genus Schlechtendalia; species Schlechtendalia chinensis. The sequence goes on from CM032341.1 coordinate 8,369,524, forward strand.
CCTTCGGATCTCGGAGGAGCTATATTGCTCAGTACTGGGAGCCATTTTAAAGGGGTAGGTTTTAATGTTCCCCCTACGATCCTCATTGCTGAGTTGAGCTGGGTATCAAGTTTATTGGTATGTGTGCTATTTATCCATACCGGGGCGCAGTATTCCGCAGCTGAATACACTAGTGCTAACGTGCTGGAGTCGGTGTACTGTTCGTTCGCCAGTGACCTGAAACACATTGAAACGTCCTAACGGCACAAAAACGATTGCACGTAATCGCGCAACCAAACGATTTGCGACAAAACACAAACAAATCGGTCGGTCGAACGACGAACGCTCAGCTCACGCGACTGAACTATCGCGCAACTGAAAACTGCCCGTCATCGGTGACTGGTCTAATCGTATAATATCCATGGAAATACCATGGCAGAATAAGTTATTTCCGTACTCGGTGCAAGTTCAGATAAGGACCCCGGCGGCGGCGAATGAAACCCGTCCGTCGCGCGTAAACTTGTGAGGTAGAGGGGCACATTATTTACACGCCGCAAATTGTAAATCGCGTGTTAACCTATTTATTTCTGAATAATAATCGGTTTTGTGATCATATTTATAACACGGAACGCGTTCCCGCTCAATTCCGCGCCACGCGTTTCAAACAGTTTTGAAAAACGCGTGACGCGTGATGATAAATCACGTCATTTTATTCCGAACACTCGACGGTTTGACAATGTCCTCCACATACAGCGAAGAAAAATCTTTGCTCTGATGGAACAGTTTCCCGAAATTGAGTGTTATGTTTTTTTAATAGAATCCTTCACCAAATCGTGTAAGTAAGTAAACTGCTCCGCTGACATTCGGAAGTGCCGATGAAACTTATTTGGGTCATTTTATAATTGAGGAAATAAGTTTAAAAAACCTCCTTTTTCGTTCCTTTCCGCGTTAATAGCACGGACCCATAACTTTCAGCTACTTGTGGACTCATTTATTCCAACTCTTCTTCCCAATCGCTGTCAGACGAACTCGAATAATTCATAATATGTTCTCTTATCTCAAAATACAAAATGTTACAGACACTTACTACGTGCAAATTCGACTAGTTTGACTATTTATTTATTTTATTGTCGGGCATGGTATCCGTCGCGTTACATCGCGTTGTATTAATGTGCACAATAGTGGCGTGGCGTGTAAATAATGTGTTATTATAAATGTTATTGTATAAGTGTTATTATTATTATGTGTTAAAATAGTAGTTCTCAAAACGGCCCGCCGCACAATTAAAACGACGTTGTTTATCGATATTTTGTACGGCCACGGATACGAAGTTTTGATCTGTGGGTAAATCTAAAAATACTTTTCAAATAATATATGAACAGTGGTTTAATTGGCGTGGGTGGTATTTTTTGACAAACATTTCAGCGTGCCTCTATTATTATTATTTTTTTTTTTTTAAAGAGGAACGATTAGGACGGTATTCGCTTTTGCACAGCCGACGAAATATAAAATGACATCGTTATATCGAACACGAAATAATATATTTAACATTTTACCGGCAGTCACCACAATACGCCAGCACATGCCGATTATGGCCTATGGGTTTCCCACTATTTGTCAGTCCACAAACGCGACCATCGACCTATGAATTACCTGTACTTGCATTTTATATACGTTCTTTGAATCAAGACGAGCCACACGTTATTATTAGTTATCGGTTATTACATTATTTTCCACGCTCGGATTATTGGTAAACGTGACGGACAACAGTGATGAACTTTTCGAGTTCTTAAACCTACACCGTCTATAAAAATGTATTGAGGACGCAACTGTTTCGTAAGCCTTCGGAGTAACCCTACTATTTTTCCCCAATTCAACCACTGTATGCGAATAATATTCTGTGATAAATGATCTACAAGATAATAAATTGCCATTACCAAGTAGGTAATTGATATAGCAATAACGCATTAACAGTAACAAAAATATTAAATAGAATAATATCAAATATACAATTTTTTTCGTGATTTCTTATCTATGGTCACCAGGTATACCGGTTATAAGCGCTCTCCCGCGTTCCTTTGAGAATTGTAATAAAGGGATGCTAATTTTTTTTAAATATAAAAAAGGAGCTCCGTCCCTTTGCGTCCCTCGAGCACTGCTGTTTCTAGTCAGACTCCTTAACCGCTCGGTTACGAATGCTTCGTATCATGAAGTCCCCATCAATGGATGGCTCTATCACACAAGTCCTCAGTCTCTGAAACTTTGTTAATTTAATTTAGTTATCTTATTTAATTTTATCGTATATCGTATGATAATCTACAACATCATTTGTACTTATTGTAAACACCTTTCATAGCAGATCGTACAAACATTAAATAAAAAATAAAGAACAATAAATCACTATTTAATGACTGCAATAAGCCGAACATTATTGAAGTCATGGACAATTATTAATTAAATTATTTAAATACAAATATTTATAACGACGCGCAATTTGTTTGTACAATAATCATCTTACAATGATTCGTTTTCAAATTTATAAAAATAATAAAACACTTGCGACGTACGATTCAGTAGATTGCAATATAAATTGTGAACTAATTTAAAAAAAAAAAAAAACGCTGGTTAAAATAATTAAACTGCTTGCAATATGAATAATTGATCAATATACAAAATAAACAAAATTGTTTACCTCCTACGTAACACGAATGTTTATGTCAATTGCGATCCATCTGCCGAAGAGACAAGTTCAACGCGTCGGGTGAATCGCAATTACATTTTAAACTTTTTCAATTTCTTAAACATCGGGAGTTCTACCAGACATACGCAGCGTGGTGTGCATTCCGCGAGGAAAACGACACCAGAAGAAAAAGAAACTACAACAGATAACAACAACATGGCGTACACCAACAAAATAGAACGCGCGGTCGGAAGGGAATTCGGCAAGACGTTCACGCTGGGCACGAGATGGCCGTTACCGAACGCCGAGACAATGTTCGTCGAGCCGCAATGGGAGTCGGACGGGTTCCAACGTCTGAAACACGAATTGAACGCTACCAAAGACCGGTTGGACTCGTTCAACTTGGACTGTTGGCACGCGCACACGGCGAAGATGAACCCCGCCGGGCTGGTGATCAACCACGTGAGGAAGCACGTGCATCCGGACTTCCTGACGCAGGCGTGGTGCAAATTCTACGAGATAGCGTGCGGCGAACCGAACCTGGTGCCGCGCGACGCGGTCCACGAGAACCACGCGCTGACCGTGCACCTGTGCGAAGCGCCCGGCGCGTTCGTCTCGGCGTTGAACCATCACCTGGCGACCCGTCACGAGGGCCTGCGGTTGGAATGGTTGGCCATGACGCTGAACCCGTATCACGAGGCGAACGGACACTCGGAGACCGTCACGGACGACCGGTTGATACGAAACACCATGGACAACTGGGAGTTCGGGCCGGACTACACTGGCGACATATTCCAGCCGGGTTACGCGGAACACCTGCACCGAGTGGTGGCCGCGAAGGGTCCGCGCGGCGTGTGTTTAGTGACGGCCGACGGTAGCGTCGACTGTTCCGGCGAACCGGACGAACAGGAGAACGTGGTCATGCGGTTGCACCACTACGAGACCATGGTCGCGTTGAACGTGCTCCGGGACGGCGGCTCGCTGGTCCTGAAGATGTTCACCATGTTCGAGTGCAACACCGTGTGCCGCGTGTATCTGTTGTGCTGTATGTTCGGGTCGGTGGTGGTCCGGAAACCGGCGACCAGCAAGCCGGGCAACTCGGAGGTGTACTTGGTGTGCACGGGCTACAGGGGCAGATCGTTCGCGTTGCCGTACGTGCGCAAGTTTTTTGCAGCCGGCGGGAACAACGCGAACGCCATGTTCCCGTCGTCGCAGGTGCCCCACAACTTCCGGACGATGCTGCTGAGATGCGCGACGTACTTTTCCCGGATGCAGATCACGACCATCGCGAGGAACATCGACGCGCTGTCCAACAAGCGACACTGCTATTGGGAAATGGAAAACGTGAAGCGGGCGCTGTGCCACGAGTTCCTGGTCAGGTGCGACCTGCGACCGATCCGGCGTGACCAGGAGTTGATCCCGGGCGGTTGTCGCGCGCGAGCGGGCACGCGCCGCGGACAGAACGGCGGCATGTCGCACGAGGAGATGACTCGTACGCGGAACGAGGCGGACTTGGGCCGGGTGGCGGACGCGATGTACCGCGAGGCGCGGACGACGCTAGACGATCGGCTAAGGCGCGGCCCGGTGTTTTACCGGGGACAGCGCGACAGCCTGACCGTCGACCCGTCGACAGACGTCCGGTTGCGTACCGGGAAGCCGGTGACGGTGGTCAGGAGCTCGAAATTTTGCAGCGAGCAGCTGATCCGTTGCCGGGAGCAGGCGGTGACGAAGTTCCCGCCGACGCTTGACGACGTCGCCGCTAAGTCCCGGACGTTGTTATGCCAGGCCAAGTCCCGGGTGTCGTATTACCGGGCCAACTTCGGCGCGCACATGCACGTCTGCGACGTGACCAACGTGTGCGCCGCGTACGTGACGGACGACGCGACCCTGCAGCGCAAGTGCCTGGAGTCGGTGATGGGCACGTTGGACCGTCTGGGCCCCGGCGACGACCTGGCCGTGGTCGGATATCCGCTGTACACACAAAAGGCGGTGGCGTGTTTCTTCGCGCTGGCCGCCATGTTCAAAACGCACAACCTCCTGATAGCGCCCGACCACCTGAACGGCCACGCGATCGCGTTTTACGGCTACGAGAGCCACGGAGGTTGGATGAACGTGCTGAACGCGGTAACGCGCAATCTCGCGTCGCCCATGGCCGGTGGTGACAGTCCCACGACGTCGTCGTTGGTCTTCATTGATACCCGTCAACGTGCTGTTCAAACAGAAGGCGTACGCAGACATAGTGTCGTTCAACGATTTGTGCATTGCGCGCGAAGTTCAACGGATTGTAACTCCTTTTATAACTACTCCTTTTTCAAATTAATTTTTCTATTCAATTTCTTTTGTTGATAACTTTTATAACTTTCATAATTTTTCTTTTTAAATGTATTTAAAATGTTTTTGTTAATGCATTTTTTTTTCTAATGTACTTAAAATTCTTTTACTTATTTATTTTTCATTATTTATTGTATTTAAAATCGACTCGATTGTTCTTAACTACTTTTATTTTATTTCATTTGCATTTTTGTTCGATTGATAATTGCGTTTATTAATATTATAATTCATTTATAAAGACGTGTTTTATTTTAAAAATTTTGTAAGTGAACATTTTGCCTCTGCCGGAATACTGTTCTGTAAGGTCATCGTAGTAGCTTGGACGTTCTCCAGGGTGCCCAGATGATGTCATATGAGCTCCCTTTTCAGTCGAGGAAATAAAAAGAAGTCCGCTGGGGCTAAGTCTGGGCTTTAGGTTGGCTGGAGAATCGTTTCGTCACCAAGCTGAGTCAAGTAGGAGGTGACAACAAAGGCTGTGTGAGATGGCGCATTGTCATGATGCAGTTATCCATTACGCTCGGATCTCTTTTCGGACGCAGGTGAGTCTGTGATTTAGCCTTTGAAGCACTTCCTTATAAAATTTAGCATTGACAGTCTGGTCAGGGGGTACAAACTTGTGGTGTACAATCCCCTTAACATCAAAGAAAACAATGACAATCGACTTCACGCGAGACTTGCTCAAAAAAAATGAAATTCCTGGTTTCTATTGAGTAAACGTCTAAATCAATAAAAAATTTAACGAATAATTAAAATAGTTTAACAAATGTTTAGTTTTATAAACGTTTTATTAAATATTGAGTTTTAAGCAAATCGCCGCAGTATAATAAAAATAAGTTAATAATAATATAATATTTATATAATATAATATATAATAATAAGTTAAGTCACCTTCTACAGATTTACCGTTGGTCGTTAAATTGTTGTGGGTATATAGCGCGCCCTCTATCGATTCGGAACCGTATGCTATCACGGCTGTCCTCTGACCGGCGGGGGTGAGCCGAAGCCGAGTAGTAGCTATGATAAGTAAAACGGGAAACAAAACGTAATCTACGTAAGTGACAAGCGCAAAAAACTGCGAGGCGAGTGACAATTGAATATGAATACGAATTAATCCGATTTCTATAATATGCCCGTTACCTGTAGATAAATTAATCCAGACGAATTTTCTTTTTTAATTCATGCGTTCGGATGTCAAACGTAATTTTGTCGTACAAAGTACAGTGTGTCAGGGCCTAAAATTGTGTGCAGTAGCAAATACCGCATGTGCAATAGCAAATGGATATTAGTGTGCAGTACATTTTTATGTTTCGATTATTTTCATTGTTTTTAATATCTAACATTTATTTACATGCTATAATTTCATAGTTGAATTTTGTGACGTCCGTAAAAAAAATTACCGTGACGTTCGGAACTTTTATTGATATAGGTCCACGCTCGTAATTTATGCTCGTATTTAACTCAATTAATATTTATAGTAATTTTTTGGAGGGGTATAATAAAGAAAATATTGAGTGTGCAGTAGCAAAGCACAACAATTTTATGCACTGCAGTGTGTTAACAACTTAAATCATAACTTATAAGACTGATTGTTAATAGTTTGACGTTTTGTCATTTTAGGGGTACGTTTTAGGGTATCTACAATACGGCCAGCCGTCCGGTTAACCGCAAATAATGAACTATACGTAAATTCTGTATGTATAAACATTTGTATATGCACTAAGTTGCGGTTACTCGCAAACCGTTCCGGTCGCTTGGAGCGCTGCGGCCGCTTCGACGGTTAACCGCACGGTATACGTACACTATGCGGTCAGTTTACAGCTAATCGTCATCGCGTTAAACGAAATACTAATCATGAAGTTCTGAAAAATTTATCATGGAAATCCAGAACCGACAATCACTGTGGAACATAAAATAATGTGACAAAATAATGATATATTAGTTGTGTACTCTTTTATAATAAACATTTATAAAAATGTATTTTTTTAATTTTTATTTACCGTAGTACCATGGTTAGCTTTTATTCAGGTTTAATACTTTTCCGGAATCGTGTGTCTTCCTTCATTATAAATATTTTTAAGATACTCAATAATTCTTTAAATGATTTTAAACTTATTCTTATGTAACCAAAAAACTTGTATTCATATTTTTTGAGGTTTTCAAAAAATATTTCAAAATGCCTAGTTTCATCTCGTATTCGCAAGAAAGGATTATCTAGTATTTTTTTTTTTTTTACTTTTTATTTAGCGATCTTAGATGTAATAAACAGAAACGATTTCTTTAACGTCCATTTTAGAAATGGTTCGTTTTGGTTGTCATCATTTGACTATATTTAAATACCCGTATTTTTATTTTTTATTTTTTACCCGCAGATTCGACCGCACACTGCAATCAATCAGATGGCTGGCCGCATTGCGGTAACCCGCCGAACCAACCGTACACCGCGGTTAGCCGGACGGCTAGCCGCATTGCGGGCAGCCGTATAGTGCGTATATACTCTAATACAATAATATGAAAATTGAAAATATGACGCAGCAATTTCGACGTGGAAAATGTTTTTATATTGAATATATAACTGATTTATATAATATATAATATATATATATCTATATATATATCTAATGAATACATACAAAGTACATCATTTGCTCGTGCTTTTCGTTACATTATTATAACGACCATTATTAGTCGTTATAATAATGTAACGATAATATTAATATTATTAAATGAATAGAAAACGTATATGTAGTCCTGCGTGGAAAAATGAAAGGCAAGAATTTCGTAAATGTGTTAATGGCCAAAAAAACAAGTTTTCTTCACGTAAATTACGTTTTTTACGTCAATTATATCGTATATTTTCAATTACGTATTTTAGTCGAGATAATAAGTTTTGTCTATTAAAGATGACTACACACACGTTTGATAATGATATGTCATACCTCACAATTAATATTGATGTTGTCGTATTATGACCCGGTAATCTTGATCTACTTATACCTACAATTTATTATTGCTGCATTTAATTTACGGAAAAGAAAAAAAAGAAAAAAAACCAATCTTTGTTTGTCGAATACTTCTCGTATAGTTGTATTATATGTATGAATGTATCTTGAAAATGGAAACGCCATACTTTATGACGGACACGTATTTTACTACGCTTATTTTATAACCTTAAAACTGTTTAAAATCCATCGATGTTTAATGTTGGTCAGGAAATTTACCATTCATTGGTCAATGAAAGACATATATTCTATATTAATTATACATAGAAAATATTATTTTATACTATACCTATAAGGGTATTTTTAAGTTTTGTATTGTTTTAATAAACTTCGTTTCATGGCGATCGATCAATATATTTATAAAGAGTTTTAAATAAAATATTGTGTTTTAAGTAAAGCGAGAAAACTATTGGTTTTACGTTCAATTATGTGTATTTTTCAGTTAGTTTTTATATAGTAATTTTTAATATGAAAATAATAATCCAAAATTATAATGAAACTAAATTTAACAAAAAGTAAATATTGTCTTTATTAAATAATACTTAATGCTAAGTATAAGTTTAAGGTTTACGATCTTAGACCATGACACGAAATAATGATCGGCCTATCAGAATGTAGGAATTCTACATTTCTACCACCGATTGTGAGCAATATAATGCCTATGACTTAAAAATAAAACAGAATTAAAATCAAGCTTTGCTTATTATAAAATGAAAGTGTTATTTTACAATATATTGTCGTTAGAATTAATACATGAGTGTGTAACATAACATTAATGTACTATTATTTAACACACACTATTAGAACATGAAAAATTAAATTTTTTAAATAAATTTAAAAAAATATATATAAAACATTTATATTATTTTAAATGATAATATTTAAGAAAAATACATTTTTTTTGAATGTATTTATAAACTTTATACTATAGAACAATTTTCTGAACTAGCTGTGTTGTGATATAGATATATAAAAGTGACATCATTAAAAATAATACGTTTAAAGTAACTATTAATTATTACTCATGATAAAAAAAAGTTAAACTCGTTGAACGTAAAAAAAGTGTGTGAAACCTGAGGTAAAATGATAGCGTATTTTGTTTTTTTTTCTTGTTGTGCACATAATATATAAATAATTGTGTATAGAACTGAATCATTTAAAAGTTACAAACCTCGTTTAGAACTTTAAAATTATGTTATTATCAGATCTAAAAAGACTTTTAAAACATTGTATGTGTATTCAAAGTTAAAAAAAATATGTCTACGATACTCAGATCACAATCATACTTTCTTGTACCATATTTTTTCAAAGATAATAAGATTGTTTCCTATTTTTTTTTTGCAAGCATAATGATATATTTTTATACACATTATATGCAGCATGGATAGTATACGTGTCTTGCACATAACGTTATTTGATGAATTTTTCGTCATAACTGCTGAGAACTAAAAGTGTAATTGGTGAGTACAAATAGATCGAACAAAATTTAACCTGCCATAGGAAAACGTATCTACAAAATAATGATTTCTATACCTAATTAAAAGATATTTTAAATATTATTAAAGTAAGCAATAGCATTTTAAAGAATTTATGCGATTAGAAATTTACATATATAATAAAGTCAAGCAAGACGAATTCGTCCAAACCATTTTCAAATTCAAAAATTAGGTCTATCGAGTTGAAAAACGTACGTATGTTATATAAATATTTAAAAATCATTTTGAATATCCTAGATGCCCATTTAATACGAACGCTTATAAATTATAACATAGTATTTTAATATTCTACATTCACGTGCGAGGTAATATTTTAAAATGTATTTCTTTTCTCCTCGAGACTGTGCTCACAAGGTCGTAACTGATTGGAGGAGGCGCGTGAAGTCATAACTTTCGCCGAAATTATTGTCTTTTGTGTTGATTGATTTGAAACATATATTTTTTTTTTTTTATTAGAGACATATTAAAAAAAAATATTTATCTCAACCATTAATAATAGAATAACAATTAAATACATGCAAAAAACAAAATAAAACAAGGAAACGAGAAGAGAAAAAAAAAGAAAAAAATATATATAGATTAAATTGAAAATCCTACGGAAAGGAAAACATATTTATTTAGATATCGTTGATAATCGAGAAGACCTCCCGCTGAAAATTTTAATAATATAGGTACTATTATTAAATTTTAACGAAATGAATTGATTTTTTTTTTTTAGAAAAACATCAGTCTGATAAAACAAAACCATGTGAACTTTTGCCGCTGTTCAAAAGACTCCGATGCTTAATGTAAAAAAAAATAAATCAATTCAATCTTATATTTCGCATTCTTTAGTTTACATATTTTTTTCGCTGTCTATTTTATATTCTTATAAAATCAAAACATTAAATATTTTTATACCGGAAAATGTTATTTTAGATTAACTTTTTTATTTGTTAGTATATACATATATATATATATATATTTGAAAAGTTTTTAAGTAGCATACTTTGTTTGTCAAATGGTAACTGTTATTTTTCATTTGAAAACAGAAAGAGGGATTTTGAATATTTTATATTTTCTGAAAACGTATATTTCCATATTTCACAAGCATTTGCCGTCGGACACGTATGGAATATATTACCCGTCAACAAATAGTCATAATAAACTTCAACGGATAAATCCGAGTCCATTTTTCAACGTTAATGTTTTGAAATAGCCTTATAATTTATTGAATAAACGGTCGTTATTCCAACGGGAAATACGCTAATAACGACGAGTATTGAAAATAATGTCTGAAACGTGAACGACCACGCGAATCGTATCGATGTCAAAATCGGAAAAGAACCCGGGGCTGCTTGGTTTCGTCGCGTGAAAAGCAATCGTCAATACTTATTGGGTATACATGATTCGATTCAATTACGATCCTGAACAGGCTACCGTGTCCGGCGCAACGAAACAGTAATTTTTAACTGTATGGTATAGTCAACGGTCTAGATAGAGATATGGAGAATCTGGTTGTACGGCCGGCACGGGGTTTGCCTTTCGTAAATCGGAGGAAACCACCATTGTAAAACCGAAAACCACGCGGTCCGTTCCGTACGCAGTCGGCCGCGATTATCGTTCGAGTTTTGCCGCAAATTGTACGCATTTCGTCCGCACGAAAAATGAAAAAGAACAAAAAAAAAAAAATCCCCCAAAAGGTTACGTCTCATAATGTGTCTACGCGTTCACGTGCGCCAGCGGGACTCGTGACGGTACGGCTCTTTACGTAACGCACGTATTCGATGGAAACGAGCCGATCGACGGCCGCACAGGGTTATCAGGCTTGTGACGACGACGGGATGCAAAATAATAATTTCGCCATCGTAGACGACGACGACGACCAGATAGCGCGTACACACCCGTTATCGTCGTCCGCGCCGAAAGCCCGTGTACGCCGGGAACAGCACGGAGGAGCCGCGGCGAGAGCTTTCCGCCGGCGCTCGATGCGCGCGGGTTTGTTGACCGATTCGGGCGTGGGCCACCCGCCGCCGCCGAATTCGATCTGCCTAGGCCGCGCGCACGCCCGGTCGCAGAGCGCGGCCCCTCCCCTGGCGCGCGCGCGTGTGTGTGGGTACGCGCGTGTGTGTGGGTACGCGTGTGTGGGTGCGTGCGTGCGACCGAGCTACCGTCGCCGTAACGCGCGCGCACACGCCCGATCGTTACACCGCCCGCCGCCCCGCGAATCCCGTACGACGAGCGGCGCGCGCGCGCGCACGCGCTGTCCCTTGCGTACGCGCGCCAGTGTGTGCGTGTGCGTTTGTACGCGTTTTTCCCCGGCGAACCACCGCAGACGGACGCACGCGGCGGACGACGGGCGTGTGTGCACACGGTCAACGACGCGACAACGACGACGACGACGACGACGACGACGACGACGACGACGACGACGTCGACGACGCGCGCGCGATACCGAAACCGCGGCGGCCGTGTTTCCGACCGCCGTCCGATCGCACGTTTCCCGGCCACCCAGTCAGGTCATTGTTGTCGTCGTCGTTTGGTGATTTTCGCCCGTCATCGTTCCCGTCGCCACGCGCGCGCCCGCGCGCGCCATTCGCCGCCCGCGACAAAACATAATACGGCCAGCGTACAGCGGCGGTCCGTCGTGCGCGTCGCTCCGTCCCCGCACGCCCGCCGTCACGCCGCGACGTTATCGCACGCGACCCGTCGTCGTTATCGCACGCGACCCGCCGTCGTTATCGCGGTCGTCGTCGTCGTCGCCGTGGTCGTCGTCGTCGTCGTCGTCGCGGTCGTCGCGGTCGCGGTCTACGTCGTCGTCGCGGTCGCGGTCTACGTCGCGGTCGCGGTCGTCGTCGCGTCATGGACCAACGCGAACGGTCGTCGTAGTCGTCTCGGGAAGCTCGGACACGGTTGCGTGAAGTCAATCGATCGGCGGCGACACGTAAGGAGATTATTGCGTACAGACTATACGGCCGACGGGGAATCTCCGTTTTCACGGTAAACCTTCCGGTCCGCCGGAACCTAATGGTTACGGCGATGGCGGTTCTGTGCACGCGGCCCAATGTCGCAGAAGACGGTCGTCGTGCCGTTTGTTGACGGGATTTGTCGGATTGCCGAGCGGCAACATACGTCGATTACGTCCGGGCGGGTCGACCGTAAAAGCGAGGCCGTATCTAGATTTTATTTTCAGTAGGCAGGAGGGAGTTCATAATATATTCTGAAACTTTTCGGCCTTTGTTATGCCGAATTTATATTTTAACATTTGTTTATATTGAACACGTTCTGCGGTTCATTCGCTGATCGTTGTGATAGGACTTATTAGTATTAACGCTAAACGCGATGATTTATTTATTTTTTTATATATATAAAACGATCAAACGTCTCGTATAATATTGAAAAAATTTCTGGTGAGGGGGTCCAGACCCCATGGAACCCCCTCCCCTCACATACGGCCTTGCATAAACGTATAATATTTGGTATTTTTATCGTACAGTGTGCATTCCCCGCGTTTTTGTTTCTTTTACTTACGTATTTATATATATATATGTGTGTGTGTGTATATATTGTTATTTTTATTATTATATAGGTTAGCTCAGTACATGCAGTTTTCTGAATGACGATTTGACATTGCGACCGAAACCATACTGTCTTGCCGCTATGGTAAGTGATTATCGTCATAATCGATTTTGACAAACGCCGCGAGGGTGTTCTTTTTCGTAATTGTCGTACACGTGTACTCATTTTTCAAGGACATAACATGGCCGAAGACTATTGGCATGCCGGTAGAAGATTTCTGGTGCCCTCGTTGTTATTGTTGTTTTCAGTATGCGCCATTGCTCAGAGAACGTCTTCATCGTCGTCCGGTAAGTTTTTTTACGAGCCGACTTTTGTAAAGTAGACATTTTTCTTAATTTTATTAATAGTCATTATATGTATTGTCAGTCTATCGTACGGCTATACACATTTTTAAAATATTTCTACACATCATTTTTGGAATCTTAAAAAGCTGTAAAAAAAACTAATTTTCTTTAAAAATTATAAAATTAAAATGAAACGGCTTTCAAATGTTCGCCTGGGACGTTACATTACTATCTGGAACGATATACTATCAAATGTTTAGCTAAATTTTCGAGCTTGAAATATATACAATATCGTTATTAGTGAGTTCGCCGTGTTCACCGACATTTGTGCTTTCATCGCCATCCAGGATTTTTCAAACATCTAACAATTTAGATGACTCGTTATTTTTTTATAAAACATTTTTAAATTTAAGGTGTACAGTTTTACTAACTTCACCACGTAGTGTTTTAAATGTTTCATCAATGTTTTCAACGACATTTAACGCTGTAGTTTAATATGTCTGTCTGTTTTCAAATGTTGAGTTACGTAAACAATTTTCTAACTGTTTACATTTACATAGTTGACAAAACAATACACTTGTGTCTATTGAAAACACTTCTTTGCCATACTCGGACGCGTAATTTCTAAGATCACACGAAAGGGATCATTGATCGTTTGCTATTCTAAAATAATGACACCACGCGACACTGCACATTAAATATCACACGAACAACCGAAAAACGTACCAATACGTGACCATTGACATGCATGAATTGGAAAAATTTAGAAAAGGGATGCAAAAGGATAGTAAAACAAATGCGCGTTTCTGAAGAATTGAACGTCTTATTGATTTGTGGAGGTTACGGCATACTTGGCGTCCCATTACGAACGATTAGAATGGGTAAATTAAAATAATTTTTAAAAAGAAGAGGTTATACGTGCCTCCCCCCCCATGCCCCCCTACCGATCCAAGCATCGGGTATGCGAAGACCGGTCGACCAAATTGCTTTTGCAAAATTTGTTCGACGATCAAAAACACATCCAACACGGCAGATAAAAAAACGATTGACGCTACGTTGAGAAATGCTATAAATCTCGCAATCAGTTTCCTTTATTTATATTTCTAAATCGAATCAAATTGTTAATATGAGATTGACAATAATTTTTAAACACGTTTGTTAAATTGTTAATTCATAAAATATGACAAATTTTGATTAAAAAACAAGTAAAAATGCCAAAATATCCAAAAATTTCAAAAACAGCACAGCGATTTAATAAATTGTAAGATAAACATTTTAATTCTGCTTCATTGCATCATGAAACAAATTTTAGCATTACTCTGCTAGTTTTTAAACATCTCATAAAAAATATGCAAATGCTAGTAAATCCGTTCTCCGATTGTTATGATTATTAATAATAATAATTATTGTTATTATTATTGTTATTTTTCTTTTATTTGATGTTTTAGGATGTGACCGTATGTTTGTGAGCAACGATGGTCCACAAAATGGCACGTTTCGGGCGCCGGCGGTCATTAATTACGACGGCGAGTCTACGGTGTGCGTCTTCACGTTCGTGGCCGCTTCGCACCAAAAAGTCTTTTTATCTTTCACTTCGTTCAACCTCCGAAGTACACCTCCAGAGTAAGGAACTATTTTTTTTAACGACATACAACTGTTTTCTGTTATTTGCGAACGATTGGCACACGTGTCGTTATAATTACGCATGCAATTGTGTGAAGTTACAGAGAAATGTTTGTTTTCTCCGCGCTAGAAACCGTACACACAAAACGCATTGTTAACCCGTATTTTCCTTGGGGCATGGGGATGATGTTTTTTGCATTTTTATAGGTGCGTGCACGAGTACGTGGACGTGTACTCGGAAGTCCAACAAGTCGATACAGAGGACTTAATAAATTCGCCGTTCGGCGGAAGATATTGTGGCCTAATACCGCCCAGAGACCGGACGTCGCTGTACAGAACTGTAGCGTTTAGTTTCTACTCGGAAAAGAATTCCACTACGCCGTCGCTATTCGAGGGTTACTACACGTTTAAGAACGACTGTACGTTTATCGGGACACATTATTGTAATATACACAATGGTCAGCATTTAATTCCGATTTCAACAATGTATTGTAGCCACGTTTCAACTGGGCACGCCGTCGCCGATCAGCCCGTGTTCGTTCGTTGTGAATTCTAAAGCGAAAAGACAAGGCACTATACTCACTCCAACGTACCCAGGTATATATCCCAAAGGAATGAAATGTACGTACTTGTTTCAAGGACAAGCCAGCCAGAGGGTACGGTTGGAATTCCGAGACTTTGACCTCTTTTACGGGGGTCCGCAGTAAGTGTTTTTATTATTTAAGGTTTTTTTATTTTTTTTTATGTCCATTAATATCGGAAATGTTAGTGTTACAATTATTTTTATTTTCAGTTGTCCTTTTGACATTGTGAGCATATACGACGGACCTAATTCTACTAGTCCTTTGATCGGCCAGTACTGCGGTCAACAACGAAATTTAGTGGTCTACTCTACTGAAAATTATTTATACGTAACTTTTGACACGCTTCAGAGGGCCGCAAATACACAAAACCGTGGTTTCAAAGGCATGTTTGAATTCAGCGAGAGTTTTGTCAAACTAGGTACGTTTATAATCAATTAGATATTTCGTTTGTCGTTAAACGGGCCGATGTTCGTCTTGCTTGTAGACTTTATCGGGAAAAACGACGGCGAACACGTTCGTGGCACCGAATGCGATCAAAAAGTGTTGAGTAAAAGAACTTCGACTGGATACATATATAGTCCTAACTATCCGTTCCCGTACATACCGAAAATCGTGTGCCGGTATTTCGTGTACGGTCTTGAAGGCGCGCAAGATTTAGAAAGGGTCAGGCTGGAATTCCATTTGTTCGACATACCAAAGGCACACCTCAACGAACAGGAGTAAGAGTTTACGTTTCTATGCGAGACCGGTATTAATTATTGTTATTTAAATGAATCCAGATGTACGGACGGCTATCTGAAACTGTACTTGAGGGGCCAAGAAGCGATGGACCTGTACGACAAGTTCGACTACGAAATGTGCGGCGACGAAGCCGACGAAAAGATAGTGACGAGTGAAGGCGCTAGGCTCGCGATGGTCTTCAGTAGTGGCGAACTACAAGGTCGAGGCTTCAAGGCCAAATACACATTCGAGACCGGTAAGCACGCACACTTGTGTGGACATACGATTTTTTACACTATTGATTCCCTGGTATTTTCGTCGCCAGAATATCTCATACCCGGGACAGCTGCGCCGAACGGTACGTGTTATTTCACCTACCGGAGCGAGTCTAAGAAACGAGGGGATTTCAACTCGCCCAGACATCCGGCCAACTATCCGAACGGACTGAACTGCACGTTCCTGTTGTTAGCTACGCCGAACGAGCAGGTCACTGTGATATTTGATCAGTTCAAGATCAGAGCCGAAAACGCCAACGCCTCGTTAGTCCATTCCGGGTATGATATGTTGTCATTTTCTGTCGAGGAAACTCGAACATTTTTCTTGTGGCGCGACGTTTTATTCGACCGCCGTAATAATATGTTCGCGAACGTTATGTGTGCGGAAAAAAAAAATTGATAACAATATAGGGTGTTGGTCTGCACGGACGACTGGCTCGAGATATACAACGTGTACAAAGACGGCACGGAGAAAATTGTCGGCAGGTATTGTGGCATGACGGCGCCGGGTCCGTTGGAATCGAATCGAGGTGCGATCGGCCTGAAGGTACTGTTGCACACGAACTCGGAGGGCGTGTCTAGCGGCTTCAAGGCCAGATACGTTTTCGACGTGGCCAAACCGATATTCGGCGGTGAGTGTGGTGTGGTCGACGTTCGCGTGCTCCAAAATACGAATAACGGTTGACGAACGCCGTTTGTCTAGACTGCGGTAGCAATATCAGCAACACAGATTCTGGAAAGGTGCAGAGTCCGAATTTCCCGCTCAAATATACTGCACCGGAGAAGGGAATGCCGAGCAGAACGTGCAATTGGTTTATAAACGTCAGGCCCAATTACAAAATACTGCTCAACTTCGTCTCGTTCTCGGTGGAAGGCGAACTGTTCAGTACGTATCACTGTCTCGTGGTGCCGTTGCCGCGCGCGTTTTTAAACACGGTCCGTGTGTGTTTTGTCCCGCAGCCAGAGGCTGTGCGACGGCCGTCGTCAGACTTTGGCCGTCCGTAGAAGAACCCCCGTTGGAGCTGTGCGGCGAGAAGCCTGCCGGGCCGTGGCAATTTCTGTCCGACTCCAATCAGTTCAGGATAAGGTATAATGGCGATACGAACGCGTGCGATTACAACACGCGAGTCGTCGTCGTCGTTGTCGTTATTATTGGGTTTTTTTTATTTGTTAGTTTTGTGGTGGCCGACAAGTCGGGCAACGGGACCGGGTTCACCGCGACTTGGACCGAAGTGTTGGACAACTCGGGCCCGTGTCCGGGGTTTCAATGCGAGAACTCGAGTTACTGCATATCCAATCAGTTGAGGTGCAACAGCGTGATGAACTGCGGGTCGTACGACTCGTCGGACGAGAGCAACTGTGAGTGTTGGTGACGTTGTGGACGGTATTGTTTGTGTTCTCTGTACCCGCGTAACGGCGTGTTGGACGGCGAAAGTTTTGTGCTTACTCGCTGTTTTGCTTAGTCGCCGAGTCAAGATAACACTGGTGTCGGGGGGGGGGGGGGGGATGGAAAAAACGTCGTATCCGTCTCGTTGTCGGGACGGTCGTTTAGATTTTTAACCGCTTGCCGCGAAAATCACCGAACTCGTCAGGCAACCTAATGTACATTTAACGACATCCGCGTACGTTTCGGCGGATGTGTTTCCCGTTAGTAGACAACTGTACTTTCTATTCCGTATCGATTGCGTAACGTAATAGTTGTAGCTTACGCGTGTCCGTTTCCTTACAATAAGACCAATAGGTTTTCGAATGTGTGGGATGCGGTTTTGAAATGAAAGAAAAACGCGTTCTAAAATACGAATACAGTAAACAACCCCGCGTCCGTTGAAACGTTGTCATCATCTCCGAGACGTTTTCTCAAGTCTTCTCATAACAACGTGTACGGTAATTTGTTTCTAAAAATAAAGTTACGACGTTGTCGATTATAAATGGTGGAATTGGGGGGTGGGAGACAATCCGACATAACGACGTTCGGCGTCGGTCACGTATCATCATGTGGCGTTCAGTTACACAATGCGGAAAGTTCACATTCGCCGCGTTCGAGAAAATAGAGATTTGCCTCGAAGACTTCACTAACGTTTTATTTCGCCGGGAAACTCGATAACTCATTTAATTCGTTCGCCGGAAAACGTTACGGCACGTCAATAGTACACGTTTTCGGCGGACGTATACAACAACAACAACAACAATAATATATATATATATATATGTGTGTGTGTGTGTAGAGAGAGAGAGAGGTAGACGTATAGTTTGGAAACTATCTAAAAATCATAAATCATTCAAGTCGGTTTAACCTGTACACAATACACAATACGGTCACGTCGACGTCCCGTCTTATATAGTAATGAACCGAATACAAATTACCTGTACACGTTACGTATATATACATATAATACGTACTTCTTCCCGTAAGTCGATAAGGCTGAGTGACGTTTTCGGTGGGGGGGGGGGTGGGGTGCAGGGGGGGGGGTAGAAATCGACCGTGTCGTGTGCGGCGCGAGCGCGCGCGCGCGATCGTAAAACGATTATTATATTGCCCGCCGCCGGATAGCCGCCGAAAACAAAAACGGCGAACGGATCGCGGCGATATATTATTGCGAAGCGAAAAACCGCAAAAATAATTAAAAAAAAAAAAAAATAAATAAAATAAAAACGGGAGAAAATAACGAAAAAAAAAAAACGCGTTGCGACGTTTTCTATTGTTACCCGAGTACCAGTTACCGTACGATGTTTACGGTGGTCGGTAACCGCGTGTAAGTCGCTATATTGTCGTACGATAGACGACGAAGTTTTATGCGAACGGTACGGGAATCGGAACTCCGGTCGTCGTCGCATCTTGTTTTTATTGTTATTATTTAATGATCTCCCTCGTACGATCGGTATGTTATAGCCCCGCCAGTCGTCATAAAAATGTAAACAAACCGAAGAAAAAGATTACCAAATTCTCTAGACAACAGTAAAGCTAACCGTAACCGTACGAAATTAAAAACCCCGTTTCACCGGGGGTTCCAGTTGTTTTTTGTTTTTTTTATTAAGAACCTCAGAAGCGGAAACGGTTAAACCCGTGTCCGTCAAATGAATGATGACGGTCCGCCTATTCCGTAACTAAGGGTTCGCCGTTAAACGTGTTTGAAGACCACGCACGACTTCGTGTCGACATTAATGTCGTGACCAGTGCACGAAACGGGGGACGGAGCTTTTTTTTACCGGGACGGTAGAAACCGTGTCCGAAATAATTTGTCTCAAACCATTTTTTTTTTCAGTTTGTTTATATGATGATATCATTGTATCACGCTTGTTCCGCGTCTAGTGCAATAGCGCACAGATATGTACAATAAATCCTCGTCTAGTGCGCTCGCTGAACGTCTCGGTTATCACCGCTAGGGTTTTTCACTTATCGTTTATCGTTGTTTCCGAATTTTTCGACATTAACTAACCCACACGGAGTACATTTTTTACTTATACGTACGCAGCAAAAACGTAATTTTCGTTTTCAATCGGTTTTGCCGTGCGAGTCTCATCTGCTTATTCACCTCGCGACTCGTGCACTGTTGCACGTCGTGACGTCGTCGAAAAGGCCGGTTGCCGCGCGAGCACGTCGCGTCCAACGGGGAACGCCGTCACGTCGTGTCGCGGTCGTGCAATTACGACGCGTGTGCGTGTTGTGTGTTGTGTGTTGGACAGGTGCGGTGGAACCGGAGGCCATGGACAACGTGGTGCTGTCGGCGGTGCTGACCATGTGCACGGTGCTGGCGCTGATGCTGGTCGGGTGCCTGTGCTGCCGGCGGCGGTCGGGCTCGCGTCGCCGCGATCGGTTCCGGCGCGGCGTCGGCGGCGTGGGCATCGCGGGCGGCGGGTACAACCGACACCGCCGGCACCACCAGCACCAGCACCCGCACCCGCACCAGCACCGTCACGAGCCGCGGCCGCCGTCGCTGCGGTCGCTCAGCCCCACGCCGTCGTCCGGACAGCACGTGTGCGACGAGCTGGGCGAACGGTTCGCCAGCGTGGACAGCGTGTGACGTCCGCTGCTGCATCACCACCGCCGCCGCCGCCGCCGCCGCCGCAACCGGTAACGCCGCGGCCGCCGCTCGGACGCCGTCACTGTCCGCGCTGCCCGCAGAAGCCGTAGAACCCTCCGCCCGTCCCGTTATACACCCGCCCCCGACCCCCGTCACCCATTTCTTTTCCGTCTTGGCCCTCGTCCACACGCTCAACACTCGTCGTAGTCCTTATGCGCGCGCGTTTGTGTGTGTGTGTGTGTGTGTGTGTTATCACTGCGTATACGACGTACGTTTTCCTGCAACGGCAATTTTTTTCTTTTCGTGTCGCAAAATAATTTCCGTTCGACGATTCGCGAAACCTCGTTCGTATGGAGGATTACGATTAAAATATACATACACACACACAGCTGCACTATAAAACCAGACTTGTAGGAATGACATGACTTACGACGAAGTTTCGTTCTCGCGTCGTCGTCGTCGGACACCACCCAACAACCCACCGCGACACCGCCGTCCCATCGTATAAAATATTCTACTCAAAAAAAAAAATAAGAAAAAAAATTATAAAACATACCATACGTATATATATACATGTTGTATTATCGATCGGCACGTCGTCGGGACAGTGTTCCGCGAACTCCATCTAGCGGTCCGTCCCGGCGACGACGATACTTTGGCGGGGGCGACTGAGCGCTTCCGTTCCGGATTTTCCAGCCGCCGCGTTAAGGCCGAAACGTCGTTTACCGGTAATCTCAACGTTCGCCGGTCGACCTCCGGGGGCCGGTGGCGTGCAAATCGTTACGAACGGATTATTACGGACGGGACCCGGACGAGAACCAACGCCGGCGAGGGATTCGGAAAACGGTGCGTTTTTTTGTTTTCTCGTCCGCTTGTTTGTCGTTTTCGCGGAGTTGGCGGGTGTCAGGGAAGAACGGCCCGTCTTCGAACGGTTCGCCACGCCGCCGCCCCGGGGGTTCGTACGGATGGACGCGGTCGTGACCGTCGTCGTTACTACGGTCGCAGCCGGTCCTGGGCCGGGTCAGGGGTTCCCGACGGGCCGGCAGAGCGCTTGGACACGGATCGAAAACTTCCCTCGCGGGAACGCCGTACGTCGGTTGCGATCGCGAACGGACCGCGAGATTTCCGTCGGCCGCGGGGGGCGCGCGCGTTCGTCGCACCGGTCCCCCGTCTGGACGACCGCGAACAAAAACGGTCGGCCGAACGACAATCCCGTCGAACGGCAATTGCCGGTGAACGACCGTCCCTTCGCCGTGACGTGCGTGTGTGTACACATGAATAAATAAATATATGTATGTATGTATGTATATGTATGTATGCGTACGAACGATAACGTCGTGGACACGCGCACGTACCATATACGTTGGGGGAGGGAGGGTTAAAAATGGAATCAATTGCTCAATCATACTTAGCCAAAAAACACAAAAAAAAAAAATTTTAAAAAATTTTAAAAAAAATTACACGCTAATACTAATAATAGAATTTCCGAAATTGTCGTTTTTGCCGGTCAAAGTTTTTTCCCCCGGGGACGGGGAACGTTCGTTTGCTGAAAAACTGGTCGTGACGATTTTTTTTCTTATTTCTTTATTTTTTTTTTTTTTTTTTTACCTCACAGTATTCGGTTTAAGTGTTACGTGACATGTATATCGTTATATTATTTCAATAAAATAACACGCAGACGATGACGTTTTCGAAATTTCAAAAGGCTGGAGTTTAGACAAATACATATTTTGTTATATATTTATAATTTTAGGTTTTGTTTTTAGATAAAAGATAAAAAAAAAAAAAAAGTCATACAATACTAATAATAACACAACCGCTTTGGACCTCTTATTATAATATATATAATAACGACATTGTATATAGCAACGCTTATTATTCGTCATAAATAATATTACGACGTTTGTGTTTTTGTAGCCGTCACGTTGTTTTTTTTTTTTTTGGTACGTTTATTCGTTAAGTTTACACACGGTTTAGACTTGATCGACGCGTGCTCGTCCGGTCGCGACCGCGTTTCGAAAACCGTGACGGACGGCCGAACCAAGCTCAACGGGGCGGACGATTCGATATCACGGCGGGTTTTAGGCGCGCTGGATTGCAATCGAACCGCTCAACTCGACGGCCCCCAACGCTCGCCCTTGTCGACCCGAGTCGACGCGCGCGCGTTGCTCGCACCCGACGTTATCTCATCGGCACCAACGGACTTTATCGGACGTCCGAAACCGAACGGAGGAAACCCGTGATAATCTGCGCGCGCGCAAAACACGTTTCGAGCAGCAGCAGCAGACACGAACAGCCAACACTCTGGCCCGGTGTCGCGCGCGATTCGCACGGTACACGAAATCGCCGTTTCCGTACGAACCGTGTCGGTCGGCAACCGCCCGGCGTGAAAAACGCGATTGCAATCCTTCCGGTTCGGTTCGGTTCGTGTCAGCATAACGAACATAAAAAAAAAATATACGTGTGCGCGTGTCGTCGACGTGCCGTTCGCACCGACCCGACCCCCGAAAGCACATCCACCCGGACACGGTGGCGTACATGGGCCGCGCGCAACGTGCAATTGTGCACGTCCAGCTTCAATAAAGTGTATCGAACACGTTCCTTTTGTTATGAATTCTCGTTAAGTTTTTAATTATCATATTATATTATTGTACTCGTACGTTGAACGTTTCGCTTTTAAATATTGTTAGTTAAAAAAATTATTGTGGTTTTATTTATTTTTTTTTTTTAACGGCAAACATTTTCATTTCTATTGTTACGAAATATTTGAGTACCTCGTTATAATGTTTACATAATAATAATAATAATAATAATAATAATTATATACTACGCGTGTAGTCCCGTAGAGGTCTAGTTCGTAACGATAACATTGTTTAAGCTCTAAAACGTGCTGTGTAACATTATTTTGGTGCATATTATTATTATTCGCGAAAAAAGTAATAATATTTAATAATAATTAGTTTATTTGTAATTTTATCTAGTCGATTGTGACGTATTAAAACTATAGTCTCTAGTCGTTAATACAATAATTATTATCAACATAATTCATTAAATTGTACTTGTATTTTTTTTTTGTTTTGTAGTAATTAGGTGTTTCAGTTTACGGGACGAAAATCGAAATTGTACCGTTAAGCTGATAAAAATCAAGACGAACCTATAATCCAATTAACTAACAAAATCAACAAACCTTTTCGATCGATTAAAATTCGTTGAAAATCGTAAACGGGGAAAACAAACCAAAACCAAATCTCATTAATTTTTATTTAGCTTCCTCTCTCGTCCCTACTCGACGCGTATTTAAGTACACTCTATCTTATTCAGACCAAACTATATTATAAATTATTCGTTTCATCTAAGTATATTATATATGTTATATATACATTTCGTTCATTATCTGAAAAACGAACGTGTTTCAGTCCAGTAAGCTAATATTTAGCACCCGGTAAATATTTTTTATTTACCAACAAACACTGCTCAAAGTTTTTGTTTAATTTATCGTTTGTTTTTGTTTTTTGTTGTTTTTTGTTTTTGTAATTGGACGGACCGCAACCAAAATTTAAATCACATTCATACATTAATTATATATATATATATAATATATATATTATAAAGAAAATACAAAAAATAATAATAATATTTAACAAAACTGCGTGTGCGTGAACGGGACTTTGGTGTATTATAAAGCGTAATTGTGTTACAATCGTCACACGTTAGGTACCTATTATGTGTTATCGTGATGTCCGGCTGTTCAGCGCGTAATTTTTGTTCGCCGTCCGTCCAATTTTTAATCGTATGTCGTAGTTTAGCGAAAAATTTTAACATATGGTTAAGCGAAATCGGTAATAAACATTATAATATGTTAGTCTAAAATATAATAATAATAATAATAATAATAATATCATATAAAACACGAAGAAAAGAAAAAAGAAAAAAAAAGAATCAAACATAATTTAACTATTAAATAATAAAAATAATAATAATAATAATAATATAATTTAAATGTAATTTAGGCGTATGTAAATGTAAACAAATATATGTTATAAGGACGAAAAAAAAAATCAACATGTGTACAATTGACGTGTGTAAAACGAAATGTCCTAATTGGAAAAATCATTGTTAACAAATTTCCTTTTTAGATTGGTAAAAATCATACAAATATTATTAAATAAATTATTTTTACGTTTGTGTATGGCCAAAGCGTGTTTTTAGTTTTGTTTTTTACAGTCAATGTTAGGTGCATAATTATTATGTTGGTTAATTAATTAATATTTATATTATTATGTATTATCATTATGAAAATATACTTAATAGGAATTATTAAAACGCATTGTTTGTTTGTTTGGTTGGTCGGTTGTTTGTTTTTTATCATACGCCTATTGCACTTACTGCAGACTCACGGCGACGCGTTCACGCGTAAAATCTGACGACAACCGAAATAATCGATGCAAGTTTGTGCAGCATGCAACGCAGTGCAACCAATAAAATAGACGAATCATGCGGAAAAAAGGACATAAGACGTTGCGCCGCGTATCCAAATGGAAAACGCAAGTACAGAGTACACAGAACCGTCGCCCGGAGTGTACATTGTCTACACCGAACTGTAATTATCTGTTTCAAACTTTGCAAACCCGTTACTTAGATCGTTATTGTCTGTCTACAATCAGTGCTCGAAATGGTGGGGGGGGAGCTCCTCTATTACATTTAAAAAAAAAAAAAAAAAATTAGCGTCCTTTTACGACGATTTTCAAAAGAACGCGGGGCAGCGCTTATAACCGGTATACCTGAGGACCATAGACAAAAAAACCATGAAAAAACTGTACATTCGATATTATTATTAATACGTTATCGCTATGTCAAGTACTCACTTGACAACGGCAATTTATTATCTTGTATGTCGCTTATCACAGAATATTATTCATATATCGTTTGACGATTGTTTTTAGATTTACTCGGTGGTCAAATTGGGCTGGGGGACTGGGTATCCCTTTTGTTTTTTGACAAATATTTGAGCGTACCTCTACTATTTTTTTTTTAAAGAGGAACGCGAAGGACTGTATTCGCTTTTCCACAACCGAAGAAATATAAAATAACACCGTTATATCGAACACGAAATAACATATTTAACATTTTACCGGCAGTCACCACAATACGCCGGCACATGCCGATTGTGGCCTATGGGTTTTCCCACTATTTGTCAGTCCACAAACGCGACCGTCGACCTATGAATTACCTGTACTTGCATTTTATATCGTTCTTCGGGTTAAGACAAACCCCACGTTATTAGTATATTGGTTATTACCTTATTTTCCGCGCTCGGATTATTGGCGAACGCGACGGACGGCAACGTTGAACTTTTCGCATGCCCGCTTTCTACATTTTAAGATGTGCGTATACCAAAGAAAAAACTTGAGACAGCGGGTATGCGGTAAAAAATGTGCGTGTGCCCACTACCAGTTAAAAAACAAAAAACATTTAATAATAAAACATGTCAAACATAAACATTTGACGAATAACGTGTTGATGAAAAATTGATAACAAATCGACATTCGGTACGAATGAATGATAATGATAGTGCGAGTTTTATGTTCCATGAAATCACACCTTGAATATTACCGAGAATCGCGATGAAGTCACTGGCGGTTTGTACATTTCTGTTGAATAGTTGTTGTTCTGTCGACGGCCGTCTGTTTTTAGGAACTTTTATAGCAATTTAAAAACTAAGTAATAACAAATGATAACAATAATAGTGTTTTAGGTTTGATTTTATTATTAAATTCTTTATTGAATTGGAGTATTGTCATTTGTCGTATTGAATATTGTAATAATTGAAAATTGTTTATAAGTTAAAACGTTTATACGAAGAATACGATCTGAAAAGGTAAGTCGAAAATATACTTTACTAACTGCTAGATAGTTAATTATTTAAAAGTATAAATATTAAAATATATAGGAAATGATTACGCGTTTGAATTAAACCTGTGGTTTTAAATTATAGAAATATTTTGACATAAATCATCGACAAATAATTTTTTAGCGTATTGTGTATTAAATTAAAGTATAATTCCTAATTGTTTATATATGTACATTAATGCCTGATGTGTTTATTTATATCACGAAAATAATGATATAGATCGACTTTGGATATGATAAAACCAACGTACGCAAATGCATTGACGATCCCTTTTTTATAGGTTTTAAATCGAATAACGTCTTCACATGCACTTGGATTAAAACTTTTTTTTACTGTCATATCGATAAACTCATTAAACTGATGAACGCGATATCATAATTTTCTAACTTGTGTCTATTGTTTGTGACACTGATCATCTCCATTTAGAAATTATGTTCACGTCACGGTGGTAAAGTGTTCACTGACAAAATTTTTAAAATAAAACACGTCTTTATAAATGAATTATAACATTAATAAACGCATTTATCAATCGAACAAAAGTACAAATGAAATAAAATAAAAGTAGGAAGAACAATCGAGTTGATTTCAAATACAATAAATAATGAAAAAAAAAATAAGTAAAAGAATTTTAAGTACGTTGGAAAAAGAAAATGCATTAACAAAAACATTTTAAATACATTTAAAAGGAAAAATTGAAAAGTTATGAAAGTTATAAAAGTTATCAACAAAAGAAATTGAATAGAAAAATTAATTTGAAAAAGGGGTGGTTATAAAAGGAGTTACAATCCGTTGAACTTCGCGCGCGATGCACAAATCGTTGAACGACACTATGTCTGCGTACGCCTTCTGTTCGAACAACACGTTGACCGGCATCAACGAGACCAACGACGACGTCGTGGGACTGTCACCACCGGCCATGGGCGACGCGAGATTGCGCGTTACCGCGTTCAGCACGTTCATCCAACCTCCGTGGCTCTCGTAGCCGTAAAACGCGATCGCGTGGCCGTTCAGATGGTCGGGCGCTATCAGGAGGTTGTGCGTTTTGAACATGGCGGCCAGCGCGAAGAAACACGCCACCGCCTTTTGCGTGTACAACGGATATCCGACCACGGCCAGGTCGTCGCCGGGGCCCAGACGGTCCAACATGACCATCACCGACTCCAGGCACTTGCGCTGCATGGTCGCGTCGTCCGTCACGTGCGCGGCGCACACGTTGGTCACGTCGCAGACGTGCATGCGCGCGCCGAAGTTGGCCCGGTAATACGACACCCGGGACTTTGCCTGGCATGACAACGTCCGGGACTTAGCGGCGACGTCGTCAAGCGTCGGCGGGAACTTCGTCACCGCCTGCTCCCGGCAACGGATCAGCTGCTCGCTGCAAAATTTCGAGCTCCTGACCACCGTCACCGGCTTCCCGGTACGCAACCGGACGTCTGTCGACGGGTCGACGGTCAGGCTGTCGCGCTGTCCCCGGTAAAACACCGGGCCGCGCCTTAGCCGATCGTCTAGCGTCGTCCGCGCCTCGCGGTACAGCGCGTCCGCCACCCGGCCCAAGTCCGCCTCGTTCCGCGTACGAGTCATCTCCTCGTGCGACGTGCCGCCGTTCTGTCCGCGGCGCGTGCCCGCTCGCGCGCGACAACCGCCCGGGATCAACTCCTGGTCACGCCGGATCGGTCGCAGGTCGCACCTGACCAGGAACTCGTGGCACAGCGCCCGCTTCACGTTTTCCATCTCCCAATAGCAGTGTCGCTTGTTGGACAGCGCGTCGATGTTCCTCGCGATGGCCGTGATCTGCATCCGGGAAAAGTACGTCGCGCACCTCAGCAGCATCGTCCGGAAGTTGTGGGGCACCTGCGACGACGGGAACATGGCGTTCGCGTTGTTCCCGCCGGCTGCAAAAAACTTGCGCACGTACGGCAACGCGAACGATCTGCCCCTGTAGCCCGTGCACACCAAGTACACCTCCGAGTTGCCCGGCTTGCTGGTCGCCGGTTTCCGGACCACCACCGACCCGAACATACAGCACAACAGATACACGCGGCACACGGTGTTGCACTCGAACACGGTGAACATCTTCAGGACCAGCGAGCCGCCGTCCCGGAGCACGTTCAACGCGACCATGGTCTCGTAGTGGTGCAACCGCATGACCACGTTCTCCTGTTCGTCGGGTTCGCCGGAACAGTCGACGCTACCGTCGGCCGTCACTAAACACACGCCGCGCGGACCCTTCGCGGCCACCACTCGGTGCAGGTGTTCCGCGTAACCCGGCTGGAATATGTCGCCAGTGTAGTCCGGCCCGAACTCCCAGTTGTCCATGGTGTTTCGTATCAGCCGGTCGTCCGTGACGGTCTCCGAGTGTCCGTTCGCCTCGTGATACGGGTTCAGCGTCATGGCCAACCATTCCAACCGCAGGCCCTCGTGACGGGTCGCCAGGTGATGGTTCAACGCCGAGACGAACGCGCCGGGCGCTTCGCACAGGTGCACGGTCAGCGCGTGGTTCTCGTGGACCGCGTCGCGCGGCACCAGGTTCGGTTCGCCGCACGCTATCTCGTAGAACTTGCACCACGCCTGCGTCAGGAAGTCCGGATGCACGTGCTTCCTCACGTGGTTGATCACCAGCCCGGCGGGGTTCATCTTCGCCGTGTGCGCGTGCCAACAGTCCAAGTTGAACGTGTCCAACCGGTCTTTGGTAGCGTTCAATTCGTGTTTCAGACGTTGGAACCCGTCCGACTCCCATTGCGGCTCGACGAACATTGTCTCGGCGTTCGGTAACGGCCATCTCGTGCCCAGCGTGAACGTCTTGCCGAATTCCCTTCCGACCGCGCGTTCTATTTTGTTGGTGTACGCCATGTTGTTGTTTTCTGTTGTAGTTTCTTTTTCTTCTGGTGTCGTTTTGTTCGCGGAATGTACACCACGCTGCGTATGTCTGGTAGAACTCCCGATGTTTAAGAAATTGAAAAAGTTTAAAATGTAATTGCGATTCACCCGACGCGTTGAACTTGTCTCTTCGGCAGATGGATCGCAATTGACATAAACATTCGTGTTACGTAGCAGGTAAACAGTTTTGTTTATTTTGTATATTGATCAATTATTCATATTGCTAGCAGTTTAACTATTTTGACCAGCGTTTTTTTTTTTTAAAATTAGTTCACAATTTATATTGCAATCTACTGAATCGTACGTCGCAAGTGTTTTATTATTATTATTATTAATATTATAAATTTGAGAACAATCATTATTTATTTTTAAATTACTGATTGTACGATCTGCAATGAACAGTGTGTGTGATGTCATCACTGTCGAAGCCGTAGGGGGCGTGGCAGTCCGACTCGAACGGCGTTCTCGGATCACGTGGCTGTCACCTACACAAAATACATTTTACGGGAACGGCAAGTTTTTTATTTTGATTTTCGTTTTTCGTTGCGACCTGATCCTCTTCCTGTCGCAAAATAATTCGATTCGCGAAACATCGTTCGTATGGAATTCTTCAATCGGATATATGAGTATGCATAAAGTATACGTACACATACACACACAGCGACACTATAAAACCAGACCTGTATGAATGAAACGACTTACGATGGAATAACAATGGAAACTGGGACACTGTACATGACGACGATGACGAAGTTTCGTTTTCGCGTCGTCGTCGTACAGCGAGTAGACAGTCGGACACCATCCAACAATTTTTTATTTAATTCTTTATTGAATTGGAGTATTGTCATTTGGTCGTATTGAATATTATAATAATTGAAAATTGTTTAAAAGTTAAAACGTTCGAAACAAATGGGTAAATTTGTTATACGAAGAATACGATCTGAAAAATAAGTCAAAATTATATTTTATTAACTGCTAGATAGGTAATAATTTAAAAGTATAAATATTAAAATATATAGGTAAACAATTATGCGTTTGAGTTAAAACTGTAGTTAGCACCCCACCTTATATATTCTTTAGGATTTCACGCATACCCATAAATTAGTTTAGGACTACGTCACTGGTTATTACTCATTACTTTATTTTCCACGCTCGAATTATTGGTAAACGTGACGGACGGCAGTGATGAACTTTACGAGTACCTACACAGTTTATAAAAATGTATTGAGGACGCAACTGTTTATTAAGCATTCAGAGTACCCTACTACACTTAAACCATTGGATACACTATAAAATCGTTACATTTTTTTGCAGCACAAATTGTCAATAAAAACGTTGTTTAAACATTGGAAATTCTATTTTATTATGTGCAGATGTATCCCTGTACAGCGTGAATACAATATAATTTTTTTTTATAACTTGTGATAGCATATTATCATATGATTGTTTTTTACATATATAAAACGTTAGAGAAATTTATATCAGTTTGTGGGATACCCACGGTTTTGTGGTGTAGAATATTTCATTTGGAACGCTATTTGTAGATTTCCAATCGAGTGTCCATTAGTTT
Organism: Schlechtendalia chinensis; assembly: GCA_019022885.1. Taxonomy (NCBI): domain Eukaryota; kingdom Metazoa; phylum Arthropoda; class Insecta; order Hemiptera; family Aphididae; genus Schlechtendalia; species Schlechtendalia chinensis. The sequence continues at coordinate 8,400,433 of CM032341.1, forward strand.
ATGTTTTCCAACTGTCCACAATCCAAGTGTTCGTGTGATTCGACGCGCATGGATTCTGGTTTTATACGCGTGTCTGCATATCGGTATCGGACCGTTCAAACGCGAGAAACAATGAAAAGAAGATGATAACAATAACTCGGCCCGAGACATACAGCGATCGGTCGTTGCAGCTGTTATTATTATTATTTGTATTATTTTTAAATTTAAACGCACCGTTGTCGCGTTTCGACGGTCGACCGATAGAGGTGCCTCCGGTCATCGTCGGTCGGTCGGTCGGCCGCGTAGATCGATTTCTCCGCGGTCCCATTTGTTTTGCGTAGCGCCGGGCGCTTCCGAATCTTTTTGTGCCAAACCGCTAATGGTGTTGCCGGCGACCGATACGGGTGTCGGTCAGCGGTTCGCGCGACGTCGGGTGGTCCCCGCGCCGACAAACGACCACGAATCGCGACCTGTTAATTACGTTCCCGCGGAAAACCCGAAAGCCGGTGTCCGAAGTGTCTCGGGGGCCGAGTCCGTTGATCGGACCGTATGCGGCGTGACCAACACGTGCCGACACGGTTCGAGTAGAAACGCACACGCGGAAAACAAAACCGAACCGTTGGCGTTTTCTCTCGGTTGGACGCGTAAAAAACGAACGAACTCGCGCCGCGTCACGGTCGTTTTCGCCACATCAAACGAAAAAATAAAACAAACCGCGTTCAACAGCTGATATCAATTAATAAAACTACTATTTTTTCGTAATACCGTAGTGAAAATGAAAGAAGTGTAATTATTATTACCGGTTTCGACAAAATGTCATCGTCGGGTTAATACAAATAAAACACAACTGAGAAATAAATTAATAAGAAAAAATTTAAATTTTTAAATAAAAAAATTTTTTTTACTTTCGATTTATTCCTCAGTTGTTGTGTTTTATTTGTATTAACCTGATGGTGATATTTTGTCGAAACCGGGTAGTAATAAACAAAAATCAAAGGCATGATGGACCAATGGAAATTCATTTCGAAGTTAGATTATATTAAAACTAGGTATTTAAATTGACTTTTTACCGACGTGTGCCGGTCGACTAGTCCACACGTGTTGAGGTTAATGTGAACAGGTTGAATGTCGACCGTGTCGATCAGCCTTGTCGGCTTCACGGAATAATTATTCGATTTCGTACGAAACGTTTCGAACACGATTTATTATTTATCATAATATGTCGTACAACGCTGGACGCCTACAACCTTGGTGTTATATCGGCCGACGAGAGGTCAAACCAATCATAGAAACAAGAGAAGCAAATAACACAAAAGCCGTCTGAACGGATGGGATCTGCCGTCCCTGAAGGTAGTGATTCTGTTCTCAAGGGTCAACGCGTTCCCACAGCACGAAAATAATACACACACACACACATGTATACGCGCACCGTTGACTACAATGGGAAACGGCCAACAGGTAGCTGATGCGCGGACGAGGTCCTCCAGAAAACACGAAAAAACACAAAACACAATGGGCTGCAGTCTGAATCGTTATATTATTATTATATTATTATTATTATATTGTGTAATAGTGCAGTCGGTGTCGCGGCGAAGAGTCTCATTTGGCGCCTTCGGCACAACGATTTATTATTATTATTATTATTATTATTTTTTTTTATTCAAATTCGAATTTCGATCGCAACGAACACGCCTGCAGCAGCGCGAATCAAATCGTTCCCCGTCGGTCTCGTCGGTAAAAAATATAATGATAATTACTGCAGTATATATATATATATATTACGTACAGCTTGGTGGTAGACACATACGTTATGGAAAACGGTCGAAAATCGATTACGGATCGTTTTCGCAAGGGGTTGAAAAGAAAAAAAAACAATTTAAGTGAGATGTTATTATTTATTGCCACGTTTTACTCCCCGTCGTCCCTAACCCGCAACGGTGTATCAATATTTCTCCAAGGCCCTTGACAAATTGCACGTAAAGACGGCCCGACCCGTTGGTAGCTCGATCAGACGGCGCGGACGGACACGTACGTATTACATACAACAACACGCACGTCGAGTTTTTCGGTCATTAAGACTTCGCGGGAGGGTGGAAAGGATTGCCGAGACCGAAACGGCCACCCGCCTCGTGCAGTTGTCCGCCGTTAATCCGAATTAAGATGTATTTCGCGTGAAAATAATGCTTTTGCTCACGTATATACGCATATATATTTATACGATTATCATAACGTCTCCCCGGATCGAAACAATAACGTTCCCTCAGCGAACGTGTTTTTTTTCTTCTACGCATCGAAAACGACGCGTTATTACTCTTTAGTGGTTGTTTTTTTCCATCTTTTCCACCAAAAACTTCAATAACACTCTGCGTAAGTATCGACAACGCGAAATTTTAGTCCGAACTAAACGATAACGGTCATTTATCTAGTACGCGAAATTATCACCACGCCGCGTGTGTACATAATAATATCACGCGCACATCAACCATCGCGGTTTAATTACAAAAATAATTTCAACCGTTTCCTACCGGAATACCTCTGTTTAATATACTCGTTTGTCGTGACGATTTCAAACAAATAAATAAACACGAGTATAACATAATATATTATGGACGTTTGTTTACGTTTTCGGTCGTAAAATTATTTATCGCGTCGTCTGAATACGGGTTTTTTTTTTTATTTTAACTACTGACTCGTTTCATACATTGTTGTACGCTTTAAGTATGTACTATAATGCTTGACCAATTTTATTGAAAAATAAAACGGCTTTTACGTTCACTACGGGACTGTATTTGTTTTTTGACATTCGAGGGCTGTAAAAATTGTTTTGTTTTTTAATTCGCCGCCGTAAAGCACGAGAGGTAGCAGAATCGTTTGTTGTCAATCGTTTCGTATAATTTAATCCGAACAAAACTGTTGACACAAATGTTATTGTTCGACAAATATTACATTATTCGAGGTGATTTTCACAGTTTTCGTCGTTCGTTTTACAATTCAAATCCACCGTGTGGTGTACACGACGCACGATTGATTTCGACCGTGTCCGTCTTGTTTTGTGGGCCGTGAACGGTCAAACAGCGAACCGCCCGCGTCCGCTCGGCGGGGTTTTGGTCGCGGTTTTCGGGGGGCGGCGGAGGGTGTCGTCGGTTTCGCGATTTTTACGCGGTCTACGCGCCGCTAGAAAAAAAAAACAAATAAATATATAAAACGGCGCGCCGCCCGTCGTCGCGGTCCGTGTGGCGCGCAACAAAGACGCGTAAAAAAAAAAGAGACAGACGGACGGACGGCTGCAATCGTCGGCGGTAAGTCGGCGGCGAACGCGTCGTTTCGGGGCACGCGACCAACAGTTGGTTAGCGGGGTACGTCAATACACGCGTGTGCGTACGTACCAATACGTACGGGGAAAACATCACAGCTGTGTACAATGAACCGTAGACGCTGCGACGAGGAGGACCTCCGCCATAATAATAATAATAATAACAACACTACGGGTGTGTGTGGTGCGCTCGCGTATTTTCGTATTCTTTTTACTATTTTTTTTTATTTCCTCCCCCCCGTTTATACCGGATTTCACCGGACCCGACGAATTTAATACGCGCGCCGGCCCCGCGACGTAATTAAACCGGCAGAGTCGCGGGGCGATGGAAAAAACGAGCGGGTTACACACCTGCCCCGGACGTAATTCACGTTACGTACGTGTGTGTGTGTGTGTGTATTAGACGACCAATGGGGACGAGTGCCGCCCAGAAAACACGTGGAAAATCGACGGATTTTCACGTCGGCCGGACGTGCGAGCCGAACCGAATCTCTCGCCGTCGTCACGCCTCGTCGCGACACGTCCCCGACAATCGCGATGGCGTGCGCCGTTCACACACGTACCGGCGTACAAACAAAACGACAGTGCAACAGACGGAACACAACGACAATTGTCGATCGAAATTATCTTGAAGATCGAAACGTCAGCCCCACCCAACTCACGGTACAAATGACGCGATCGCGGTTTCTGTTTTGCGTCGTCAAACTCGGTAAATATTATCGTAATAAAACGGATGCGAAACGCTTACGGTGAACGGTGTTCAGGACGTACTCGGGTTTAGACGTTTTAAGGACGGCCAGTCGACGACGGTCCGCGTTCGGGACGTCCGTCCCTTGGCTCTGATTCCGAACGTTTAAGACGGTTAGGAAATATTTGAAATGCGCCGCGTTGCAGCCAAAAGACTCGTCGCTCGGTCGATGTCGCAAGATCGGAAAGACCGTCCGTCGAGAACTGTTAGACCGCGCCAGTGGTGACGAAACGTTCACGAAGGTTAAATTGTTACGGGCGATGGGTCCTACGGTCACGATGTCGAGGCAAATGTGACAGTGGGCGGCCGGCGAGTGTTCGTGAATGTCAGTCATCTTAAAAATCGCCAAACACGCACGACTCGTCTACATAAAAACGCGCACGATGAAAAACGGTTAGAACGGCGATAAACATTTCCGGGTTTATTTGAAAACATAATGGCTGGTCTCTATTTGATTTTGATCTGACGACACGTACGATCATGTAACTCGTCTAGTTTTTTAAGCCATAGTTCGGGAACTTTTTGAACAGACCCCCCGTCATGCTCTTTTACGTGCGATTCTCTCTTGGAGCCGAGACCGAGCACGCGTCCGTCTGCAGCTTTCGGCCCGTTTTAAATTTTGCAAAAAAAACCAAACCTTGAAAAGCATTATTTAATACAAATGATCGTAAACGTTTCGAATGACGTGTATGAATTGTCGATATATTTTCAGTTCGTCTGTATAAATAGTATCGCGAAAAATTATAGCGCGTTCGATTTACGCACAAACGCTTTTAACATACACTGGAAATAGTTTGCATCAAATGTAATAAATTCCAGTGTGGGAAGGTTGATTTGAATGAAAATAATAATAATGTCGTACACGTACGTGTTATAGAAATATCATGGAATCGAATTTGTACGGAGAAATCGAAAAATAGAAATAGGACAGACATCGAGGTTGGTCGAGAAACCGTATTTGAAGATCGTTCTTGAATATATCTGTTATGTCTTCGTTTTGTCGTGAGAATATCTATACACACACATATATGTATAGGTATACGAGTATATCAAGTCGGGTTATAGGTTCGAATCGAAAAGATCACATTTATTGAGAACAATAACGATTGTGTGCGACCGGATGTTTTTTTCTTTCGGTTCATAACACAATAATCAATTTTGAATGGCGTCTCTCTTTATATATATATACGTTATATAGATTCGGCGTCCAAAAAACCACCGAGCAAATTATTTTCGATCGAACGATACGTGTTTGTACGTGCGACGGGACGGCCTTGATCACGTTTCACCCGCGAACAATTAGCAGCGTCCGGAAGTAGACTTGTGACCCGAGATTTACGGATTTATAGACCTTTCGAATCGTCAAAAAAAAATAAAAATATGTTTTGTCATCTCCGAATAATAATAATAACAGCACCCAGACGCGTGTAGGTGTTTCATCGATCTGTCACTCCAGCACACGATTTAATACCGACAACGGGTATCGGCGACTTATTTCCAAAAACCATTAATTTCCCGTTTACGAAATCCTCGCGAATTTCACGCGATTGAATAACGTCTCGGCGTTTGTTCGTTTCGTTCTCGCGTTTCGTCCGGGAAGTGGGTCCCCCGGACCACTAAAAACGAACCGCGGTATCCGGCCGGCACTCGTCTCGCGTCTTGTGCACACACCACGTTATGGCGTGTTTGTTTTTTGGCCGTAACGGTCTTCTAGGATTTCGCGCCGATCAAAACCGAACCGCCGCGGCGCGCGCATTGTTCGAGTTCGATCGGAAATTCGTTCCGTACGTTGCCGAAAACGCATCGCCGCCAATCACCGTCGCCGTCATTACACCGTCGTCGTCATTACCGTCGTGGTCTTAGGCGGCGGCGGCGGCGGCGGCGGCGGCATTGCGTGTTGCACAAGAATACAAATCATACAATCATCTTTCTTTTAAGGAATACACTAAAGGACGCCGCCACCCGCGCAATAAGACACACACACAATAGGGTACGCGGACGGGTCGGGGGGGGATAAAACGACGTACGTAAGTATGTCGAACGATATATTTTATATCGCTACACGCGTAGTGTGTGTGCGACGTGAAATTCGAGTAACACTCACATGCACACACGTACAGGGTTCAAATCGGCTATATCGAATGGCAATTGAAAAATTACACGTTTTTATTTTAAACGGCGCGCGTTTCACTCTCGTGCACGTTCGCTCGTGTATACAGCCTCGCGTCGTTATTGTGTCCGAGTCAGACGTACGGTTTGTGAGGTCACGCGACGTTCGATTGACAAAATCGACGATCACGCGTGTGTACGTACGGCCAGGTACGTATCGTTTCGAGCGCGTCCTACACTTGGGGCGCGGTCGCACGAAAACACCAAACGAACCTGTCGAAACGTCGAGTCGTGTCGGCCGCGCGTTTTCTCGTTCATACTTCGTACGGCGATGGTGTTGTACCTCACCTCGGGAAGCACCCGGCGTTACCGTGAGAAAACACGCGCGATTGCCGGGAGGACGTCCATTCCGTTTGTAATTTTTTTTTTTGTTGTTGTTTAATGCCGTTGCACGGAAATGCTTATCCTTTTGTTGGCCGCGGCGCTGTTTATCGCGTACGGAGAGATCATATTGTTATTAACTCTCGGCGGCGTTCGCGTTATAATTAACGTTGTCTGGGCGATATTACGAAAAAATCAAAATTTTAACACTCACGTATTGTATGACACTTAATATCGTGTTCGGCGGGGGGTAAAAAAAAAAAGAAACAACGATAAACATAATAATTATGTTATTGGATATTGTTGACCGCGAATCGTGAATATAATTTGCATATTAAATGACCACTTATACCACTTGCGAACCGGTTCGTCGGACACAAAACGTATTGTCCGTTTAAAATTGGTAGTCCGCGTGTGTGCAAGTGTGAAAATCGTTACGTCTCGAGACTATTGAAAGTGGACTGGCTATTCCCGCGGTTAAACGTCCGGACCGACCGAATCGTTTTGTACCGTGTGTTGTTGTGTTGCCGACGTGCACTCCGGTGCAGTGGCGGATTTTCAAACATTCTCTGTGAAGGAGGTCCAAAAAAAAAAAAAAAAGGAAAAGAAAAGGAAATAGTATATAAAAAAAAAAAAAAATATTTTCATATCTTTGTCACCGGAATACGGATCTCTACAGAGTGTCTGGGAACGGTGTGCAATATTCCTAGACCCCTCCCGAGTACTCGCTACACTGCGGCGGACGCACAACACGAATAATGTTGTCTTGTATCTCGATCGCGGTACGAAACAACAAACGCCCGAAAACCGACTCGGTGGCAACTTATGCGTGTGATTTTTTTAACGGCGAGATCGGTGGTGGGGGGGGGGGCGGTGGTGAAAACTAGTTTTTTTTTTTTTATCCAGAACCGCGTTCGGTCCGTCCGTGTCGATTATGTTCACACGATTTGGCATGTACCACTAATTTTTACAGCCGCTCAGACGGTCGGTCTCCTCGGTTTTTTTCTTCAACCTTTTCGGACAGGGACTAGTTTACACCGAGCCCAAAAACATTGGGTGGGCAGTTTATTTTTCTCTCTCTCTCTCTCTCTCTCTCTCTCCCGCCCGTTCTTTATTTATCCTCGATATTTTATTATTATTGCCCCCGTTGTAGGTGGTTCTACTGGGATCTGGTGACATTGGCCGCCAGAAACCGATCGGATTATGGTTAACTGCGTGTGCGAGCCACGCCGGACCAGACGCTCGTCGATTATGTTTCATCTTGTTGTTTTCATTTTGTCGGAAAGGAAAGGAAAAAAAGAAGAGAAATACCATAAACTCAAATCGCGACTACATCTCTCGTCGTAACCCGTATCATTATTGTTTCGACATACGTACGTACACGATTTCCCTACAGCCCGACTACGGAGCGTTCGCACGAGTTTTTTTCGTCCCGGTCGACTGTTTGAACCGATCACGTAAAACAGTAGCTCGAGAACGACGTGCGGGCGCTGTTGTATTGCAGTTATATTACGTGTAGATCTTGACATCAGACGCTTACAAACACGTGCAAGTTCATGGCGGTTTGACAAAATCGTGTCGACGTATCGATCAAATGCACACGTACGTACATTCGTTTTTGATTTAACGCGTCGCTGCGACAATGGAAAAGTGTCGATTTCGCGATCGACAACACCACGCCGGTGTGAAATACGTGTTTTTATAATACGCTCGTTGTAACGAACGGTTGGTTTTTACGCTGCGTAAATGTGTTTGTAGAGGATTTCGTCCGTTTTTATTTTTCGGTAATACTTATATCTGCGCGGCTATTCAACGGTTTTTTACCGTTTTTTTTTTTTTATTTCTCTCTTTTAACGGGAAACGCGCGCGCGTACATACGTACGTATACACGTTATGCGGCAGGTTAGGTATAATGCCATTAGGCAGGTATTATATCGGACGCGGTCGGCCGCGAGCGTAATTGATTAATTGTTGTGTCGAGTGTGCGCGCGCGCGCGGGTCATACGCACACGTGCGGGGAAGACGCGCGGCGCAGGGTTTTTTTGACGGAAATTCGTTCGAAAACGCGTGTGCGGTTTTTCTTTTTTTTGCCGCGAGCCTAAAACGAAAAAAATAATCGTATAAACGTGCGCGTACGCGGGCAAACGGACTGTCGGCGAGACGGGGGTCGGACGTATAGATGATATGATAATAATAATAATAATAATACACGCGTGATTACGGGTCGGGTGAGTCCACGCCCGGATTAGTGACAATTCGCGTAGGTCGGTCGGACGAGGAAAATTGTGGGGATTTTTTTTCATTCTTTCTTTATTTATTCGTTGTTCTCGCGGTCCGCGCAAATTACACACGCGAAAGGATCGGGTCGGATACCGTTAGGGACTATTTAAAAACCCCGAGAAATCTCGTACACGCGCTCGTAATAAACGACAACACACTCGCCGCGTACCGATAATTAAACGTGTCTGCCCGGGAACTCGCGAACGTAATCGCGTGTTTCGGCAACATTATATGCGCGCGCGCGTGTGTACGAAAACGGTAAAGCACGCTTGATTGACGTCTACCGACGAAACAATAACGGGCAATTATCAAAAAACCCCCCCTACCATGAACGTACCTAACCTCGCAGTACCGTTTTTTCGGCGGCTCCGTCAAATTCGAGAGTTCGCGAATTTTCACACGGACGTATCATTAAAACAGAAACGAAAAAAAATTTACTTACGTTCGGCAGTCCGACCGGACTTTCTCACGGTGTCCGACGACGATCGTGAAGAAAATTACGCCGTCAGTGCGCCGGCCGACACGGTTTCAGCGTGCAAGCGAAATAGCCGTTTTTTTGTATCTGAACGTTTCGGCCGATCTAATTTCCGTCGGTACGTTTCCGTAAGTCGATATTGTAATCTGGTCGACGCAATCGGTTTAACGGTATCACGACGCGTTATAGATTGCGATAACGTTGGTATTTAGACGTGCGGCCAAGCTCGCTGAAATTTATAAAATGTTTTTTTGAATGGGATTTCGCTAAATAATACGATAATCAATATTGATTCAACGTGTTTCTAATGTACCTGCCGTAATAATATGATATCGTTATTAACGTTTACGGCCGTGGTACTCAAAAGTTAATTTCGCCCCTTCAACTTACATATTACGGATACGGATTTGTCGGCAGAATAAACGTGTTTTTGTCGTCATTTCATGTTATCACGACGATTGTTACGTAAAAATCAAAATTCGTAAATCTAATGTCGGTGTTCGGGCCCGTCCTGTTTTTGGCGAATTCGCGAGCGTCGACTTTGCCGCGGACTTTCATTACTACTCGCATCGTTCCTGTTTCTTCGGTCTGGCTTGTGTTGTCTTTTGTTCCTTACAACGCGGTCCGGGAACGAACGAACGAACGCGCGCAGTCTTGGGATGCCGCGAACGGAAATGCAACGACGCGTTGACGCGGGCTTTCGACGACGCCCAAATTGAATTTGAAACCGTCGGATCGTTCTCGAACGGACCGATACGGACGTGATACCGCGAGACCAGAGCCGTTGCGCCCTTTTGTACTGTTGATTATTAACGTGTTTTCGTTGTGTTATTGTATTAATGATTTTTTAAATTTCTAAAATTTTGCGCCCCCTAACTACGGTTAGGTTAGCGAAACCCCGTCCAACGTTTTCCCGAACGGGCCCGACCCCCCCGGACCGTCGTCACCGTCGGATGATAAAACGCGTTCAAAAGTCGCCGGCGAAACGTGTGGACGACCACGGTTTTGGTTAAGCGGTACCGCGGTTTCTCGTTTCCGTCCGTGAGAACGACGACGACGGGCGGCTGGCCCCGTGAGAAAGACGCGAACGGTTCGCCGTCCGAGACTTTTGTCTCGGACGCGCGAGACGAACGAGAGACGCCCTCGGTCTTGGTGTGTTGGTGGTCGTCTTCTGGGTTCCGAGAGATTCGGTGTGTGAACGGAAGTCGTCCGCGCGCCATTGTTACCGTTCGGTTATAGTTGTTTTGCTTTTTCTATTTTTTTTTTTTGTTCCTTCTTGTCCCCCGCCCCGCCCCCGTAACGCGTCGCACAATTAACGTCGTATTATCGTTATTATTTTTTTTAACGCCGCGGCTACACGGACGCGAGAGGCGGAGAAAAAAACAAAAAAAAAAAAGGTCAAGAAGCTATAGCAATATTATCGTCGTCGTCGTCGTTGTTCTCGTTACGACGCCCCACGCGATCGTATCGGAAAACGTCTCCCCCACCCCCCGAAAACGTTTATGACGAGCACGTATAACCGTACGAATAAGTCACACGGGTAAGTCGGCGAGATGTTACCGAGTGGCGAGAAATCAACACGCGTGTCGAGTGTTGAGCAAAGACGAAATATATTTATTTACTTGAGCATCATTACAATATACTTGTACGAACAAACACGTACAACAATAATAATAATAATAATAATAATAATAACATAGTTTTTACGTACAATAAATACACTTAACGTATAAAAACCGTACAGACACGACGTACGTGCACAGTCTGCATTCGATTATCACAGCCGTTTGCGAAATGTGTACGATAACAACGGAACGGACGAGACGCGCCGACAAATTGAAACGCGTGACGAGAACATAATAATGATCGTACACGGAGGACGGATAAAACGGCGACGGTCGCGGCGATTCCTCCGGGTCCGGTATCGTCGCGTGACGCGCGGGTATTCGCCGTGAGAATACGGATACACAACACGGTACAGGTGTCGGCCGTGCGCGCGTCACGCGAAAAACACGGCGGGGAAGAAAAACACGGCGGGAAAAACAATCGGCCAGGGCCGCGCGCCCGGGTCACTGGAGCAGGTCGTACAGGGCGGTGATGTACGTCTGGGCCATCTGCAGCGTCTCGTACTTGGACAGTTGCCGGTCGTTGCCGAGCGTGGGCAGCACGGTGCGCAGCCGGTCGAACGCCTTGTTCAGGTTCTGCATGCGGCGGCGCTCGCGGGCGTTGGCGGCCAGCCGGCGCTTCTTCAGCAGCTTGAAGTCGGACGCGGCGGACGCGTACTGCGGCGACTTGGGCTCGTCCGCGCAGCACGACGACGACACGGTGGTGACGGTGGTGCACGTGGAACCGGAAGGCGAGCCGCCGCCGCAGCCGCCGCCGACCGCGTCTCCGCGGCCACCGTCCGGAATCTGCGCGCCGTCCGCCGTGGGCGCGCCGCCGGAGAACGCGGCCTCGTACACGGCCCGCAGCGTGTCGCCGGCCGACACGTCGTACTCGTCCGCGTCGTACCGGTCGCCGCCGGTCCCGAAGTACGCGCCGTAGTTCACGTTCAACACGGACGCCATGTCCGCGGGACGGCAAACGGGTGTGGAGGAAGTCGGTTCCGCGAGACGGCGACGGACGCGTCGGCGAAACGCGGGAAACGTAAAACGTCGGGACGAACGGTCGCGCGCGTGTCCGTATGCGTGCGTGTGCGTGTACGTGTGCGTGTGCGCTACGCGGTCCGCCGACAGCTACTGAGCGGCCGGAAGGGACCGGCAACGTGTTTTATACCCTCGGACACACGCTCCGCCCCGACCGCGCGCCGACCGACAAATGGAACGGTCCCTACGTATCGCGTTACAATTACGAAAACACACGCGCACACACATTTAATGGACACAATTTGGCGAGTTTTAAGCGTTTTACTTAAAAATGTGTTCTATCTCCGCGAGTTTCGAAGAGTTTAGTTTTTGGTTTATCATCTCGCGTCGGACGTCAAATGTTAACAATTGTAAAAATTATTCATGTATTATTATAATATCAGGCTGATTTTTGTTTGTTTTTGAAACTCGTTTATATGGTTTATATAACGTGTATGTAAAAATACTTTTTCCTGTGCCGAAAGTACTTGTAACGAAAACGTTTAATTGCACAAATTGTTCTAAAACGTTTAAAACTCAAAAAGAAAAAAAAAAGAAACGATTTATTGGATCTAACCCGCACGCGATTCTTCCGTCTGCTAGACGAATGTTTGTATTCTTTTTGTTCCCTATTATCGTTGTTTACTCGAAATCACGCAAATAACATGTAAAACATATTCGCCCGTAAATAGGTCGTTATTTGGCACGCAACTAGTTTTCGAACAGCGTGCATTTAACGCTTAAAACGCGTTTTATCCGATGATAATCGTTTCCTCGTCACGTACGCGCGTGTTCGGTATTGTTTGAGGTCAAGTCCGTCAAGTCCGAAAACGACGAAACAAAAAAAAAATAATAATAACAACGATTCCCGAAACGTTTGGCACGCTTCTAGGATTTTCTTATGGTCAGGCATGGGACGGACGGCGCAGTCGATTTTTTGCGTTTTTATTTGCGTCGCGTGTTCGTTACGTCAAAACACACTGATCGTGTGCACACGGCCGATGGCTTTAAATTCGGGTTTCGAGTTTTCTCCTCGTCACTTCGACGGCTTTTGTCCACGTTCGGTTCGACCGAAATCCACGACGTCACGGCTCGTCGTCTGCCGGACGAGGGCGGATCGTATGTCACGTCGATTGTGTGCGCGCGCGTGTGTGGTACGAGGAAGTCGATTACGGCGCACACGTCGACTTACCCGTTCTCGTTTCGTGCGCACGCGATGCAGACGGAACTCAAAACGTATCCGGAGGGAGTTCGGCCAACACGAAGTAACGCGTACAAAACGGAAAGAAAGACCGCGACAGCGTACCGTCCGGACGAAGTATGACGGCGAACGTCCCCACGGAGGTCGAAACGCAATAGAAAACCGTTTCGTCATCGATTCCGTCGAGTGTTGCTTGACGGTACAGTAACACTATCGCCGTCAACGAAACGTGGTGTGACGCGTACCGCGTGTCAGCGCGTTGAAGTCACCGAGAATTTAAAAAACACGTCTAAAATGCACTATTACAGTCGAACATTCTATATCGTTATTCGTTCGAACTGTGCAAATCAAGTGCACTTTTGCAAGTCCATAACGATACCGACCCGTGAAAACAGTCGAGTCGGCGGAGGGTCGACCGGTTGACGACAAAAAAAATGTGATTTTCTTTTGTTATTGGCTTATATGATTTATCTTGAAGTCGGTGTATTCACCGTCGTGTGGGCGATGTCGCGTGTTGCGCGACAGTATTCACTTGTCAGGGACGCGTGTCCAATTGAATATAATATTAACTACCACACCGTAAGTCCAAGTCGCTGTAAACGTGTCGATTATAATCGTACGTACTGTTATTATTGTAAATCAACGTTTTTTTCTACTTTTGATCGTGTGCCCAACGTGTATGCGTATTACCCAAGACAGGCTAACCGTTGGATTGGCCAAACATTATTATTATTTTTTATTACCGTACGTAATGGATGCAGTTTTTTTGATGGATAAAGTTGCGTCCGCACCAAGATGTGACAACCAACAACATTTGTATTTTGCGACATGTTTCAGCGACAGTGTTGTAGCGGGCGTTTCTACAAGTTGCTATTTGTTTCGTTTTTCATCGACAAGCGTCGACCAGTTGACGTCGGTCGTTTCGGTTAATCGAAATTTATCGTACATTGTTCGTGTAATTCCTTTAGCGATCCACTTTGTTGCGATTACGTCGCCGCGCCGCATTACAACGTCCATGACGTTATTATTCAACAAAATCACACGCGCTGAACCCTGCTAGGACACGGACACGTCACACGGTTCGTTTCCGTCAGTTGACGTCCGTGTCGCGAAACGTACGGGGGGGCAGGTAACGCACAGGGTAGTTATCAACAGTCGACGGGACACGCGGACTTGCCGGATCGCGTTATCAGGTCGGGCGACCAACGGCCAGGAGGACGAACGCGCCGTGGTTGTCTAACGGTGACGACACGTCCGCACGCCGATTCGTAATAGCGTTTCGCGGTACGGTCGCGGGGGAGAAGGTCCCCCCCTCCCCGCCACCGGTCGGTTTTTATTATTATTATTATTATTATTATTATTGTTCATTTTTTTTTCGTTGTTGAAATATTCAAAAACGCCGCGCCGTTCAATTAGAAGAACGCGCGTTTTGGTAGGCGTGCTAATGCGCTCGTCATTATGACGACCGTGGCGTGTCTCGTACAAACCGTTGACCCGCGGCGGCCACTATTTAACGGCACGCCAAATCCCCGAGTCCACGGACGTCCGCGGACGAACCGATCGGCGGCGGTCGCGTGGAACCGGCACGTGCGTCTATCGCTGTCCGGTCCAGGGGCGCCGTTTAGGGGGGGGCATAGGGGCCGTCTAGACATTTTACGTTTTAATTTTTGACACTACGCGTTGACGTTTTTCGGTTAGTTTGAAGTTAAACAAGTTAAATAATAAACTCGACTGTAGTAGAAATTAATGGTTTTTTTTTTTTGCAAAAATAACAATCGGTAAGATAACCAAAATAATTTTTACCATAATTATTTGGTCATATATTATTTAAAGCGATAAATAGTAAATGTTCATGTTTTATGTACGTATTCATATACATATATTTAAGAGGCGTCTCGCCCGTATTTGTTGTCTCCGTCTCCTATCTTATAGGAAATATAGAAAAAATTACAATACGTGAAACCGTAAATGTGGGGTCTACGTCAGAATTAGAGTTGAAACACCTATTACCGATTTTGAAAAGGACAATATTTTTTAGGGAATGTCATATCCTTTTTGTAAAACATTGTTTAAAAAAAAAATTACCAGCTTTAAAAAAGAATGAATAATGTAAAACGTTATAACTTCTTCGGTAAACAATATTTTATAAAAACGATATGAAAATGGCATCGGAACGTGAAAACTTATATAAGTACATATATATATATGTATATCAAAAAATATTGGCCCTCCCTAGGCAAAGAACCAAAGCCGCCACTGGTCCGTGATAAGTCCGGGATGAGTTGGCTTTGGCCGTCCGTAACGCCCACCCACATACAGGCGACGTTTACCTCGATCTCGGTGTCCGCGTTCATTTTATACCCCCTACCGCTGTATCACGTACGGCGAAACGTCACCACGTTGTTTATCGTCGTGACGCGATGTCCAACGGTATCGTTCGGCGTTCGCGCGCGCAAATACTTACGCGGCCCCGGGGCCGGTCACGTGACCGACCAAACACGCCCCCCCCCCCACCCGGACAGGCGAGGCGCGAGACTGTTCCCAAGGCGTCCGTACGCGCGCGGCCGGATTCGCGTCGCTCGTCGTCACCGGGAACACGCGGCGCCCGGAAAGCCTATCATTACCGGGCGCGGGCGACGATATAGACGTAGACCAAACGGAACCGGCCGAGGCCGATGACAGGTACCGCCGCCGCCGCCCTACAATAGCGGATAGACCGCGCGAACATCCCGGTCTATCGTGCAAAACGAGTACGTTCGGTTTTCGCCAGCCGCTGCACCGTCCGCGCGTTCGAACCAGTTCGGTCCGAAAAGAAAACAGCGTTAGGTTAGCCGTCGGCCGCCGTACGTTGGGCGCGTGCGCGTGCGCGTGCGAAATGCGATCGGCCGCCGTCTGCGGGTTACGCCGTGTCCTCTAATTAACGACGACCGCAACAAAAGCCGACATTTCGTTGTGAGAGAGATAATTCCGTGTGCGCGCCTGACGAGAAACGTTTCGGGAATATCGCGTGTCCGCCGAGAACGAAACGAAAGCAATGAACCCGGGGCAACACGGCAACGTTTCATATTGTTGTCTGTTGAATAACAACGAAAGAGAATCGAGAAAACTAAACCAAACCAAAAAAAAAAAAAAAAACCCCAAGAACCGAGTAACCATTGTGCTGCGCGTACGCATATTTATTTATAGGTTTTCGTACGTTTTCCAGTGACCGGTGAAACAACGGCGGCGGGGAACCCTTCAAAGCCGTGCCCCGCCGAAAGTAATATAGAAATTATGTCGGCGGGTCCCTATTATAATCGGACATTTATTTTATTTTTTTTTTTTCAATTACGGATCGGAGGCGGGAGTTTTTGTTTTTTTTTTTTTTGTGCACGTCGCTGAATAGGAAGTCTGGTGCAAAATATAAGTACCGCGCATGATTATACAGCCCGATGCACACACACACGATTATTCAATATTACAGAATTGTTACGAAACATTAAAAAAGAAAAAAAAAATACGAAAAAACACACACACACATACTTATAGAGTTGTACGCCCTTCGTACGATTGTACTCGCGTAGCGTTTTTCGGCGGTTCACGCGAGTTGTTTTTGCGAACCGGTCCGATAAGCTTTCGCGAACGCATTTTCATCACAAAACATTGTGTTCAACTTAAGTATACATTTCGTACGTGAAGTCGATTTCCGTGGCGAACGATATCCGCGCCGAGAAAATCCGAGAAATAAAAAAACACAACGTTATTTACGACCTTCGATTCCGTTGCTCCCCGCGGACCACCAGTGCGTCGTGTACAGGGATTATCGCACGCATGTCCGATTATAAACGCGTTTCGTTTCGGAGCGCGCGTTTTTTGTATTTTTTTGTATTTTTTTGTATTTTTCTTCTTTTTATGGATGCGCGGACAAAATTTGAATCGTTTCGAATTGAAAACAAAAAAGAAACGCGGGGGGGGGGAGCACAACAACGCGTATAACGTGATTTCGATCCCTGCTGGGACGTAGACTCGTCGGGAAGCCCAGCGTCGCTTCTTTGGATGGCCACCGGTCCCTTTTAATGGTGTGAAAGGGAATAACCGCGTTGGTTGATAATGAATTCCGAGCCTCGGATAATTATTACTAATAACTCGGGTGTATCTCGCGTTCTCTCCTCGGCCAGAATGTGTAACCGTAAAACGTTGCCTACGTGTATGTAATGTGGGTCATTTCCACGGGGTGGTGTTCCGGAACCAAACGGAACATTTATATAACGCGTTAGGGCGGATTGTTACGACGAAAGATCTTTTATAATTGATTCGAACAACAACAACAACAGATAAAGGTTCGTTTTACCACAAATACCAGGATTTCTTAATGCGCGTTATACAATGTATCTCGTGTCCCTTAGGCGTACCTGGTATTTTGACAAGTGAAAATACGTATTATAATACCACATATCTATTATATACGAATCAATGGCTAACCTAGCTTTTCGCAGACCTGTTGAACGGCACAGTGCCCTACAGTCCTACAAAAATGATAGTTGTTCAGCGAGCGGAGCCAAAAGGTTAACCCCTAGAGTAGAAGTAACGTTAAAAACTGGAAGGCACGTAGCTCATAAAATATGGCGGAGAAGATGCGCACAATTGTATTTGTAAGTCATGTCATGAAACACGGTAAGAGGAGAAAATGACAGAAAGCCGAAACGAAACAATAACCGTACCAGCCCGCGAAAAAATGTTGACAAAACTATCGAGGAATCGCGTTTTCTATGTAAGTGTCTAAGGTCATTCGCCAATGTGTTGTTAAGCCCACCGGGTCCTGTGGCGGTTTTACCGTCTAGCGTCTGTCGCACGACCACCACGTCGCAACCTTGCGGGACACTGCCCTCCGGAGCTAAAAGCCGGTCCGGCGCGACACCAACTGGGTCTCCCGTCGACGTCGGTCTAGCTCCCCGGCCGGCCTAAAGACGTGGACAACGAACGGTCGTTATTTGATCTCCGTAACGTCCGGATTTCCGTTGCGATTGATTAACTCCAGTAACGCACCGAACGGACGCGTTCGAAACGTAACGGTTTTCGACAACGTAACGGTTGGTGTGCAGCGTGCGCCAAAAAGTCGTTTGTCGGCGGGCGAACGGTTCGCCGCCGACGCGTCAACAGGGTCGTCAACGGGGTGTCCCGAACACATTAGTCCTGCACAGTGTGTGATCCTTTTGTTCGGTGCCGGTAAAACGTCTCGAACGCACAAACGATACGCGCCGCCCGTGATTTCCACGGACGTTTCACGTACGAGCCCTGCCGACGCTTTCGGTTCGTCTGATTTTCGTTTTCTATTTTGTTTTGTTCCCCGACGGCCTTAATTATTGTCGGAGGCGAAAAGATGGAACGCGATCTCCCACACGCACGTCTCATCAACATGACGCGCTGCGAGTGAAATCGTTTTGTGAACGGTTCTCGAGGAACGGACCCGCTAACGTACGTTGGCGAACGCCGTGAAAAAAAAAAAAACGGACCGTTCTGTCCGGTTAACGCGGGGCTACCGTCACGTTTCGTGTGACGGTAATATTTTTTTAGAATAATGCGCGCGCGCGCGCGCGTCTCGTTTCCGACGTTCCACGAAAGTGTTAACGAGGAACACCTGTCGCCGCCGCCGTAGCACGGACCGCGAGAATCCCTCGGGGATATTTGTTCGATCCGGCACGTCATATATATATCATAGCGGTACGCGAATTATCATAAGAAGGTCTTTTGTTTTAGCCCCAGAACCCGACCCCCCCCCCCCCCAGTCCGCCGACTTGATCAGACATACCTCACGGTGTCCCGGCCGGGGCAGTCACGGACCCGTCGGAATTCACCACGCGCTCTCATTATACTCTTATCCATCGTCCCCTTTATAAATATATACATTTTTTTCTACTGAAATTCTCGGTCAAGGTTCATCATTTTTCCCTCGTTCTCCGATCAATATTTAATACGTACACGCGTTCTCATTGTGCGGCGAATACGATTTACTACCATTGATTACAGTAATACACATCGGCCCCGTCCGAAGGGGTTTACTTTACCTTCAACCCCTATTTCGTGTGCACGTGTGACTTGCGTTTTTCCCCGTCCGCGGCGGTTTGTTATTATTATCGCCGCGGCCCGCGGCGTCCCGCCGGATCGCGCCCAGACGCAACACAATATAATGAAGAGCGCGCGTCTCTCCGTG
The DNA here is from genome assembly GCA_019022885.1 of Schlechtendalia chinensis. Taxonomy (NCBI): domain Eukaryota; kingdom Metazoa; phylum Arthropoda; class Insecta; order Hemiptera; family Aphididae; genus Schlechtendalia; species Schlechtendalia chinensis. The sequence continues at coordinate 8,419,733 of CM032341.1, forward strand.
ATTCGATTTCTTTTCCCGATGAAGACGTCAACAATGACAAATTTTTATATAGAGAAATGAGAATTACCGCCGACGATCATTAGTTCCGAACACAATAAAACGTACATTGTATGTTATGTCGGCGATGCGTTATCGATACGAGATTAACATCGACCGACAAATCCGTCACGACCACTGTGCAGTGCGCGTACAAGGGGTTGTACGGACTCCACCGTGTGAAATCGAAAAACGCCGCGGCGATACGCGCTGTTTAATGAGCGATCTTCGTTAATCGGACGGAAAAATCGTGTTGTACGGCCGATGTTACGTCGGATACGAGTCGTACGCCGTCTTTGCGTGCGAGACGTGGTTTTATTTGTAGTCGTCCCGTTTTATATCTGATGGCCGGTTCAGTGTACGACGGCGTACGAATTGCAGTCGTTGCGCTTATCTCTTGGGACAGGTACCTCCTACTGTAAGCGTCGACTGATGTATGTATTGTTTTGTTAAATTTAAAAAAAACAGAGTTTTACGATATAGCGAGTGCATTTAATCACTTCGTTCCGATGTGATTACGTTCATAAACATTAACGTACGTACAAAAAAAAAAAAAAAATTAAGCGATTTGTTTTTTCTTGTGTTTCCGTTGAAGTCAATAATAGAAAAAAAGATCGTGAGTCGCGAATGATTCGCTTAATCGGACGTTTTAAAATTGTATTATCTTAAACTCGAAAGCGATACGACAAATCGTCGCATTCGAAAAAACCGATTCTAAGCCGAACTCAGTTTATTTTCAGTTACTTGAATACGATCAAAATACATTTTCTAGGTTAGAATATCAAAGCGAGATGGAGGGGGATGAATGATTATAGATTCGTATACATTGTCAAATGGCCATAAAAACCCTGTACACAATATTCGAGTAGTGTATCAGTAATAGTTTTTTTTTGTAACTGTTCTCGTTTAGTTTTTGCGTTTATACATAATATTATATTATCGTATACGCATATGAACACATCGTCACAAAACCAACACGTTATTCTCTTCATAAAGAATAAAAAAAAAAAATCTAAGCCAAAATCAAATTGATCGTATGGTAGAGCATGGTCGAACATAATCGAATCAAATGTTTATTCACGCATTGAGCCTTACATTTTGCCGTAACTACGCACCTTACGACCTTGTCGTGTTAAACGTTCAGTCAAAATATGTTTCCTTTTGTCTTGCGCGCAATAGACGTTTATAAAATACTCCTATATTTCATTCCGACTCTCACACTAGTCTGATGAAATTATGTTCATAAGCTACCGAAAAGGTCCTGATGGTGATACAAGAAAAAAAAAATCTAATTATTATTATTGTGATAATTTTGGTTAGACATCCGGATACATTAGTCATGTGACCTACCGCAACGCCAAAGGCATTACACACCCACCACACCTCCAACGTTTATTCCGTAATAATACAGAAGTGGTGTTTTAGACAATATGATATTTAACGCTTTTTCGCCCTCTCGACGGTTCGAAAACACAATAGTAGCGCGTATACATTGTGTGTGTACCAGAAGCAAAGATTTGTTCTCACTGTTTCTCTTCATTTCCGAAACCGAATTCGAAAACAATTATATCAAAAGATATTATATATATAATGTCGTGTATACTTATATACGAGTCTTAGATAGAAAATAATAACAATAAAAAAATACAATTTAAACAAAGTTATTGTAAATTACAATAAAAACGTCAAACCCACCCTTTTGTGTCATCTGTATCTCGACGACAAAACCACCCGCAGACACGACAATCGGTTTATTGCGTCAATGGGGTTTTATTAAATAATAAAATATCGCATAAACGTTTAAGAGATATTTACAGTTAATCGAAATAGTTTCCATTTTATAATGTTAGTTAACTTGAACAATACTCAATTTCAATAGTAATCTGGCGGACCTGACACGACCATGTAAGCACCTAACACGCCTACTTCCGTAAATATTTCCGTACTCGTATATAATACGAATACAAGAGTCTGTATAATTTTTTGTGAAAAAATGGTTTTTTTTATGTTTCTCATAATAATTTTCTTTTCCATTCATAACTAAAAAAAAAAAAAACGCAATACAACTACAAAGACGGACGCGTTATATAACCGCTGTACAATTAGTTTTCGAACGAGCAATGCTCCAACGAAACGGGTGAATTTTTGAAAAGCTAAAACAACGTAGGGGGATACAAAGGTGAACGAGATTACCACGATTCACGCGGTTTCAACGTGAACGTATGTAAACTCGTTAAACAGATGATCACGCGAAATGTGTTGTCGAATAAAATCGATATTTAATCTAACCACGCGAACGTACGAAGAATAATGACGTTTAAACGGAAAATGTGAAATTCACGTGTGGACGAGACATAAAAAACAATACGGTGGCGCGTTCCTACGGCCGGCCGTGGTGGTTCTTCGACCACAAACCCGAAAACGATATCCGTCGCTTTCACCGAAAACCACGTGCGGTCGGAACGCGCCAAAGACGGCGGATAGCTGCCGAGTTTTTACGAGAATGTTTTCGCCACGTGATCTAGATGAATCTGTGAAGAATCGCGCGTATGCGACTGTGGCGGTCAAATGATTTAGTCACGGGGGAGGGGCTGATTTTTCAACATGAACTTTGATCGTTGAAAACATAAGTCGTAATTTAAGGATATAAGTTCATTTTATTAAAAAATTATTAAATATATATTTTTTTTTTTTTTTTTTGGCCAATTCATTCAATACTTCATCCGTGCCAGAGGCGAACGCAAGGGCTCCATTTTATTATTTAACAAAACTAATACATAATAACAAAAAGGTCATGAGAGGGGATATATCCCCTCATCCCCTCCCACCTTAACCGCCACCGGTTCAACGTCGATCGAAGCGAACGTACACGCACATTTTCGTGCCATGACCGCGTTCATCCGGCGACAACTAACCCCGAACACACAAAGTGTACAGACATTACCGTAACGTCGGTTCGAAACACCGCGAGTACGTTTGCTGCGTAGAAAACGGTTCGGACTCCTGGACGCGACGAACCGACAACATTTCCCCCCCCCCCATCCCGAAACGCACGTGTAAAAACATCGCGTGTGTGTGTGTATAAACAAACGCCAGTGTTTGTACGTAAATTATCGTACCGAGAGTATAGCGGACACGGCTGACCGATTGTTTTTATTTATTTATCACTCGACGCGATGAATAGGTTGCAGAGTACGTATTCAAAAACGTTATGCGCGTATAGATAAAGAAGACTCGGAGGAGCAGGAGCAGGAGGAGGAGGAGGAAAAGAAGAAGAAAACAAAACCGGGGTGTCTCCGATAATTATTGTCCTTTCTCATCAAACCACCGGCCGCCGCCGAACGGCAATTTATATTCACCCCTGCGAAGACATACGCGCGCGCACACACACACACACCCACACGTGTACCTGTAATGGTAGGCGTCATATGGCGTTAAACCTTTCGGGGAAGACGGCACACATGTGCCCTTATTCTTACACCGTCTTTGGAGCGCGTTCGCCACTACTATATTATATACGTGCGTATGATGTATTTTTTAATTTTTTTTTTTTTTTTTTTTACTACTACTACTATTCTCCGCGTTTTTGTTTTACCCCCTCGCGCGTTCGCTCCAAATTGTTCCGGTCCAAAGGACGGGCGCGCGCGCTAACCAACTGTCCCGTCGTAACGCTACAGGTACGCGCGCGTCGCGAGCACCACACACACACACACACACACACACGCACGCAGTGGTGAAAAAAATAAAATAAAAATAAACGAAAGACGACCGAATTCGAGGCGGCACGTGCACCGGCGCGATTCACCCACCGTACACACACGCGGCGTCCGACGCGTGTGCTCCCGCCGCGCCGACGAGGTACACCGCGTCCTACATATTATACGCGCGCGCGCGCGCGTGTGTGTGTGTGTGTGTGTGTGACGTACACGCGTTTAATTTAATACGATCATTACGTCATTGTGTAACGGCGCACGCGTATGAATCGTACACGCGCGCGCGGCCGCTCGCGCGTACGGAAACGGCTAGTAAACGCCGTCCGGCACAATCAATCTCGTCCGTCCAGGGGGACGCGCGGGTTCGATCCGTGTGGTGTTTGTTGTCTGCTGTCGTCCGCGTCCGACGCCGCGGCTCGGGTCCCAAGTGGTTCTTCCCACCTCCCCGCCGCTCCCTGTACCCCGTCAACGGGCCGCGGTCGGGCTTCTGGTCCGCGCGCTCCCGGTCCCGGTCCCGGGCCCACTCCGTCCGTCCCGTCCGCGGAGATCCCAATTTCGGACGACGACGATGCCCGCGAAAACACGCTCGACGGTTTCGTCGCCATTTGCGCGCGGTCCGATCGCGGTTTACCGTAACGACGGTCGACCTGGTTTTCACGCAAACAAAAACCGTTGTTTGTTGTTATTAATGTTTGTTAACGACGTGAAATTAACCGTAAAATAAATAAATACATCTTCTTCTGAAAACCCGATAAGTTCAACGTTTTCAAAAAGGGCGAGAGAAAATGTTGCGGTCGAGGTTAATATTGCGATTGTCCGGCGTCTGTAAGAGAAACCGACGTCCGACCGTTTTTGAAAATGTGTTACGTTTCACGAGTCCGGCATAAGATCAACTGAGATTAACAACCAGTAACAAATCAGCACAAATGTTTTACCCCATCATCATAACTCACCACTCTTAATTCCTATTTTTTAACTCTTAAAATTTGTTACACCGCCTCCCCACCCCGCCATAGATCCATCGGTTGAGGGAAAACGCCCCCCTTTCAATTTCTTTAAAATAAAATATAGGTAATATAGTGCGTACTGTGCAATATTCGTTTTGTCGTGTAACGTGTTTACGAACGTGGACGCGCGACGATAAGACGAGTTAAAAATAACTCGGGCACACTTCGTTTGTGTCACGCATCACAAATTATTGAATTCTATAAGGTTGATTCGAACACGGTAGACCGGTGCGGACGGTTGACGCGATAATATAATTTTCGTTTAATTTTAAGGTTAGGGATAATTTTGGACGGGGCACGTGCCGCCGAAAACATATTATCAGGAACCCGTGGAGTTCGGGGAAACCTTTCGCGCAGCGTCCCGTACAAAACAATAATAAAAACACGCGCGCGTTCTGAACACGTGAACTGGTGTTTTTTACGGCGCGGCGACACGAACATTTTTATACGGAACGCGGTGCGCTCGTGCGCAAGGGCGAAATCCGCGTGCCGGGGAGGTTTTTCGTTCGGCGGGGCACGAGACGACCCGCGGCCGCGCAAACAATAATAACGGGTTGCTCGATTTATTTATAATAACGATCATTTGTCGTCGTATAATAAGACAAAATAATCGCTCGTTTACATTATAAACGCGTACTATGTTTATTACGCGGTCTCGCCGCGTTGTTGTTATCATCATCATCATCATCATGTTATTATCGTAATCCCGTGACGAGACGGTAACGTCGGCGTCGGCTTCAAACGCCGTCCGTAAACGTTTACCGGATTAACATTAAAGCGCGACAACGGGTACGCAGCAGTCGTTCGACGACCAAGACGCGCGCGAACCACGTTTACAAACGGGCCGTTGGAAAATACACGTGCTTTCGGTCAAACCTTCGGTAACCTTCGTCGTCGTCGTCCCGTTTCAAAAATCCGAAACGAACGTCCGCGGGTTTTCCACGTATCCGCAGATTTTCGCCAGTCAGTCGACCTCGCCTAGTTGCAACGCGCAAAACACATAAATCGTGATTTACACACAATACAGACCCTACGAAACGTTTAATACGGGCTTATTATTATTATTTTTTTTTTTTTTTTGCTTGGTGCACTTATTTTCTCCCGAAAAAATGATTTACGGTATGGGTTTTTAATCAGAACGTATACAACTAGGAGCGGGTTAGATAAACGAACGTTTTCGCTGGGCCCCATAACGTTTTCGGCATCGTTATCACGATTCGAACGGGCGCAAAAGCGTATAGAAATGTCTCGACGGAAATATTTTTTCGAACATTAAAATCGTACTTAACTAACACCTTGAAAACATGGAAGTGCGGAAGGTCTATAATACCTATATAAATATGAGTGTGGCGGCGCCTTAACGATTCAATCGTGTAGTTTTTTTTACATGTTTCCAATACGCGATATTACAACGTTTTCTATGTATACACGATTATACTTACCGATTTGATGATGTTCGAAAACTATTTGTTGATCAGGCAAACGACGATTTTCACGTGTCCATTTGTGTTGTCCGAATTTTGCACGGACGATGGACATTTTTCATTGAACATTGATGTACGCGAGTGTACGTTATTATGACGCGTGCATTAATTTTCTTCTCTGCCCACAGTTCGGATCAACCACGGAAAGCGTTCGGTTTCCGTTACGTTTATACTGTGTTATTTTACGGCGTGAATTTCTGTGTTTAAAAAACGCAATCGTAGTCGCTGTCAGATCGTAAAACGGAATGTTCGCGACGACCCGTAACGCGTAGGTACACACGGGTACATACCGGAGTCACCATATACCGGTGCACGTCGCCGGACCAATACCCGGGTGCCGGTCGTCCGAGCACGACGATTTCTTCTGTTCGAAGACATTCGAACCGACGACACGCGACCGCTGTCGTGACGGTGTCGCGCGCGCGTACGTGTTTACACTGCGGTCGCGACGGCACCGCGTTTGCAAAATCACGATCGTACGACGGGCTAAAGGAGACTTGGACTTCAGCGGGCGAATCCGCAACCGTGCGCACGACGGGTCGTCTACAACGCCGAGTCGATTTCGGGCGAATTTACGACGGGCGAACGGCGTGCGAATACACCGCCCTCAACCACCCAGCGGGGCCGAGAACACGAAGAAACGAAATCATCGGTAAATTACGACCGATCGGGGATCCGGTACGCCTCCCCGAACCGACTTCACGTGGTCGCGCACACGCGTTACGGTTCGTAGCTCTATTCGCAACCGCGTTTTCCGTCTAACGCGCCGCCGCGGAAATTTACGATCTTATAATGAGATATAACGTTGCGGCGGTCTCAATCCGTTGTTCGCGATCTCTGTTTACGTATATATATATATATTTCAAATCTACGTAATTAATAAATAAGAGGTACAACGGCAATTAAATAACAATCATCCGTGATGTATCATTATGTACGATATTACCCTTTGGATAATATCGTTATTGCAGAGCCGGTCCGCAACACGCGTTAATTGATTAATATTTTTAATTTTAATTTTTTAATTGCCCGCGTACCCGCGCAATGGATATTACAATTCAAAGTCATTAGTCTCGGGGAATTTCCCACAATCTAACCTAACCCAACCTGACTATGACTCGCGATATACACGTACACGGCTATACGAATATTATCCGAGCAAGGTGTTACGATGTTCGGGCGTACGTAACGAGTAAATTTTTATATATATATATTATTCGTTTGACGATTCGGGAAATGCGTAACGTGTGTGTGTGTATTAAAAAAAGCTTCGGAAATCAACTTTAATCGGAATTCGTACGCCATTCACACGATAAAATTCCATTTTTTCCGCCGTCCTTTAAAGTTGGCCACTCCGTTTATTGCTTTTCCGGTGTCTTTTCTTTTTTTTTCTTTTACGTTTAAACCAAACGGTCGTGTTTTTTGGTGAACGCTTTAACGGTACCCGGACGTTCCGTTCCGCAGCGGTTTTAAACCCGAATTCGACGTTGGCACGTTGTTCAAACTGCGACATCCGAACGAAACAGACGCGATCGCGGTTAATAACGCAATGGTTTTTTATTTATATAAGTACATCCCGAGAACTTTTTGACCCGACCACGCATTAAACATAATTTATACGATATCCTTCGTACTACGTACGGCTTTAATACGTTACCCAAATTATTTCATCAAATAATTTCGTTTTAACGTCCTAATTGGACGTTCCTACGACGTTCGACCTTTATCGTCGTATTAACAAAAGACTAGCTGAAAATACCTCTGGATTCCGATAAAACGTAATCGGATTGAAATCACGTTTCGGATTACGATCAAAACCGCGCGCGCGTATTAAACCTCCTGGGCGATTTGCCGGCCGATTTAAAATCGAATATCGTTCGTGAAAGCGAACCCGTCCGAAAAGCACACGAACAGTTTTCATCCGGAACGGTCGCACACGAATCGTTGGCCACGACGTGAAATCGTATTCGTTTCCCGTTCGTTAACGCTCTGATCGGTTAGAAATGTACCCGCCGCCGCCGACGAGAATCACGCACGGCCGATCGAACATTCGGCGTTGACGTCCACAAACCGTACACGTTCAACACGATCCCGCAGGGGTGGTTTACGTCGGACGTGAATTCGCTTCTCGGTAACGTAATACAGCGGTCCGGGCCATAATGCAGTCCCCGTGCACATTGTTTACGCTCAACGTACGGGAACGTTGGGTGGCTTCGTCCTCTTCCGACCGGCCGACGGTACCTCCTCACGAAAATAAGCGACAAAAAAACGCGAACAACGGCGACAACGACGACCTATGTGACATAGGGGTTTGAGAAAACGGTAATAATTTATCGTCGAAACAATGGGCGGGCCGCGCGATAAGAGTAGATGTTTAAACGTAACCGATAGGAAACGGGCGGCGCGGTTACATTGTTTTCGCGATCGACGCGGAAACGCGCGCGCCCGAACGATTAGCCGTGTCCACACACGCGTGACGGCCACTAGAGATTTCGAAAACAATAAAAAAAACAACAACAACAACTAGGCGCTCGTCGATCGGGGTGAAAGGGATCTCGTTCGGATTATTATTTTTAACGACCCCTCTCGTTGTTTATTATGCGCGCGCGTGCGCGCGCGTATTGAAGTGCCGTGGCAAAAACGCCGCGGTGTTTACGTTATGGTCCGATACGTTGTGTGCAACGGTCGCGTAAATATTTAAAAAAAAAAAAAACCCTTCGTACGCGAACAACACTCGAAACCCCCGAAAACAAAAACCCAATAAGAAAAAACGAAAATAATGAAAATATAATAACTTAATCGGACTCGTTTATCGACCGGCAGCGTTATTCTCCGCCCTACAGAGGTAAGGCACCTAAAAAATAAATAAAAATAAAACCTATTTAAGTACAATAATTCATCGGCGAGACCTCAACGTTATTATTATTATTATTATTACCTATAAAATCGGGTAATATTGGTTTTTACTATCTTTACGTAAAACAAACAGTGGTTGCACAGCAGGTAGAAACAAACGAAAAATCGTTTCGCCGGCGACATTATAGGCCCGGGGCCGCGGTAATAATGGTGCGCGCACGAGACGCGGCCGAATCCAATCGGGAAACAAATTGGAAAAAAACATAAAAAACGCGCGTAGAGAAAACGTCGTTTTGGCGAAAACTATCATTTGCGCGCGCGGCGAACGTCGTAAAAACGGTGACGAGACGCACGCGAGATTCCCTGAAGTATTATTGTCGTTGCGGCGGCCACTTACGTTTCGCGGTCGTCGGGTATCGTGGCGAGGGACGTGCCGACGTTACGGACGAATAAGCCGTATTTAGGGTGAGGGGGCCCGACCCTCCCCCCCACAACCATTGATCCGTGTACGGATATAACGATTGGTGATTTATTGACTTGAAACCAACAACAATATTAAAACGATAAAATGTTTATTGACCGTGATGTGTTTGTGGGTTAGGTATGTGTTAACAATGATTTGTCGAGTTTGAATGTAACGCATGAAAAAATTCGTAATCTTTTCAGGTTAGTGAATTATCGTTAGATATTACGGTTTTATTAGGTATACAATTCTGACGATCTGTCGTTATTTTCGGAGCACGAGTCCTAACGGTCGATTGTAAAATGTAATTGACATGACGGAACTACAAGTGTGATGATTCACGTTAAAAACAATACGTAAACATCATGAAAAAGATTGTTGATGAGAGACCACATGTTTCTCACGTCGCCGCGTTTTGTCGTCTACCAAGGTGAAAATTTGATTTCGAAAACATTTTTTTAATTCGTGGCTACGCCGCTGGTGTTTGTCGTGTCCGACAGGTAGACCGTTCCCAGGGCGGTTCGTGTGCGAGAAGAAAAAAGGAGGCGTTGTGTCGCGCGTCTCGTAAGACAACAGTACGGAAACCGCCACGGCGACTGACGGCGATACGTGCGGACGGGCGGCGCGGCGAGTGAAGTCGGCCCGGAACCGAGGCACCGAATTAATGAAGTGATTAGGTGAGGAAAACGTCGAGAGAGCGAGTCGGTGCGGGCGAACCGGTAAGGTATCCCCGTACGGTACGCGCGGGTAGGCGTGACAAAAAAAACGGATGGAAGCATATCCTGTTTGCTCGTGTACGACGGCTATAATTTTTCGTTTTGTTTTTTATTCCCGCGTACCTTTTTTCGTCTATTTTTTTTTCTCCCCGTTCTACCGTTTCCACGCCTGTTCAATACACACACGACGGGTGTCGAGAAAATTAGATCGAAAACGTGTAATTACTGTGCTGTCTCGAGCCCGCGTCGCCGTTTATTTATCTCGATCGTTACCGTGTTATTATCACATCCGAACGATCTATCTCGGCCGTGTCTAGACGGCGGCGCGCCGTCGCACACGAAAATCCACACAAAGCGCCCCGTCCACTCTTTACCGGAGCCGTCCCGTCCGCGGCGACTCGCGCGAAACGTCCCGGAAACCGCAAAATCCAGACGTTCGATTCGTTTTCGATCGGCGAGGACTTCTTGGAGGTTCTGTCTCGTCGAAACCGTGCGCGCGACCGTTTGCACGTCGACGCCGGGGGACACCACGTGTTGTGATCACGTCGAAAGACGTCCACCGGGTCGGTGGTGCGAATTTTCCCGGTGAACGCGGCACGCCAACGTACGTTCACGGGGGAAAAACAAAAAATTACCACCCTTAACATTGTCGTTGTAATTCGTCTAACGAGAAATTAACTTTAAAAAAAAAACAGAACGCGTACGTTTGAAAACGGCGTTTTTTTTTTTTTTTTTTGACATTTTTGACACGACGCGAACGGCCGAAGTCGACACTTATATGTGTATGTGCGGTATGATTTATTTATTTTTTTTCTAAAACCAATACCGTTAATCGAATTTTGAATAAAAACGTCGAAAGCAGACGTCACCGCGAATATAATATGAACATCTCATTATACGGACTATCGAACCAAGTATCGCGGGTGGTATGACGTGTTGTAAAATAATACTTGGCTACCGTCTCTATAGTAAGAAGGAACTTTATACGGAAATTAACCTCGAGTGGAAAAAAAAAAATTCAAGATTATTATATAGGTTAGTAATGATGTGTGGCCGGTTGTACTGGTTCGTATTAGACGAAAACGTATTGTATTACGCCGTTCTTTTTTTCATTTTTCATTTTTTTCATTTTTTTTTTTTTTTTGTTTTTTTTTGCTGTCTACATAATATTATAAAACGATCGTTTATATTGTTATATTGTTTCGTGTGTTGCGGTGCACACCAATCGAACAAATAATTATTAAGCAGCTTAAACAACACGAAATACGTCCATTAGCGAAAAACGTCGTAATAGTTTTTTTTTTTTTTTAAACGTAACACGATCCTAATAGTCTTAATGTGATTAATCGATAAAAATTGCGAAGGTTCGAAAGGGTCGATTTTAGAGATGAACATGTTCACGTAACGATATTAATCCCAGCTATGTCCAAGTCTGATTTTTCATGTCCGGAGTCTTAATTATCTTACGACGTCGTTAGTCGATTCAGTTATGACCCACGCGGTTGAACAACGTGTCAGATATTATTCGACCGTTATACCCGATTACATTTTGTCTGTTCCGTTTTATTAAAACGCGCTTTGTTTCTGTTATGATTGTTCGGACGATTACTCATGTATGAAAAAAGAAATTTAAAATTAAACGTTAGACACTTCACGTTCTATTTCAATGTATAACGTATATGATGCTACACTATCGGCGTCGAAAATGGAAATTAAATCATTGAAACGTTAAAAATTAACACAGAAACACGAACGGGTTACCTACTGTTCGGTAAATGTTATGTTCGCGAGGATTGTACATTTATACCTCAACGCGAGTCTGAAGAATATTCGCAGTCGTGCGACTTCTTTAAAACGTCGAGTTCTACGAGTGTTCGGAATGAAGCCGTTAAAAAACCGTACGTGTGTTATATTCGAAAACGATCGGATAACGTTGCCATGAGACGGAATATTTTACGTGAACGATCGCTTAATCACTGCGATTATTATTATTATTATTATTATTACTACGTGTACGACTCCGAAAAGCGAACGGCGCGACGTGAACGTACGACAAGTAGCGCGTTTAACACAATACGACCGTCCGTCGTCCGAAGACATGCGATCGTGTTGTTATTATTATTATTATTATTATATTTCGGGTTGAACTATTGTCGTCCGTACGCACCCCGTGGCCGTCGAAAATATAACCCCCGTCCCCGCCGGCCGACGGTGTAATAAAATAACATTTATTCACGTACAAGGGTCGTGTATTATTATTATTATTATTATTATATATACGTATAATGGCGTGAGAATGTTACGTACACGGGGTATAATCGCGAGTTTGAATCGTGACGAGAGGGATACCGTCGCGTCTCTGGAAACGACGGGTATTAAAAAAATATTCGTTCGTGAAATACGTAAATAACGCGTCGAAAAAACTATACGCGCGTACAATTAAAACGCGGCGTTTGGTGCGCGCGCGCGCGCGGTCCCGTCCAAACGCACAATGACGTCGTCGATGATTTATTCGAACGGTTGATTTTTTGATGCCGCCGCGTTACATCCGTCGCGTAAATAATAATAAAAAATATTGTAAACTACAGAAAGAAGAACGAAAAAATAAAAAATAAAAAAATACCCACCGGGAACACGCGGTATTCAATTATTTCGTCTCGGGGGCATGCGCTCGACGAGACGGTTCGTGTGCGTCGTGTAATTTCCGACGATTGCGTTTCGTTTTGTTGCGGGGCACACGCTAAAAAACGACATTCTGTACGTGCGCAAGCACATGCACACGTCATTTGAAAACAAAAAACACCCGCGCGCGCGTGCGAGCGTATCATATACTTATACTTGTGTGTATATATATATGTGTGTGTGTATTCGTGTTTAAGCAGTCGGTTCGGACGCAGTTGCGGTTTTGTTTCGAAAATTGAATTTTCGACATCCGCGACGACGACGCAATAGCCGGAAAAACGCACGACAAATAATGATAATGATTGTTATTATCTGTCTCTCCGCGCGGCACGACGTACAAAACGTCGTGGTAAATACGCGAAGACCGCACACGCGGCGAAAAACGCATCCCCGAATCCACGCGACGTTGCACGTGTGTACCTTGCGTAACGGGGTTTTGTGCCCTCCGCCGGAGAACTATTTCGTTTTTAAGTCCGTCGATCTCGTTGACAACGACGACGGGACAAATAACGATTGTTCGGCAATCAAAATGCTTGTTCCGTCTCGTCGATTCCTTTCCACGCTATTCATAAACCCGAGTTTTTTTCTTCATGAATACGTGTACAGAAATTCCCCAAAAGTCCGGGTTTCCCGCACGAAGGCGTCGTCTGTTGTCTGATCAATATCGAACGGACGAAATCGACGTTTACGATCGTTTCCCGGACACATTATCGCGCGATTCGGTGACTAAAAATCAGTGGACGTCATACGCGAACGATTAATCCAAGGAATTAAAAATATCACGTGTTAATCACGGAAAACGAACGTTCTATTCGACTAACGATTGACACGTCGACAAACGAAATAATAATATTAACTCGTGGATATCGAAGAACATACCTGTGCGGTTTTTAGACGATCAAGAACTGTCACGTACGGGGTAGGCAGCTGACTCCCTAGCGAGATTTTCCGCTTCCTCGAGATCATCATATTGTTCTTTACCGATTTTTGATAATATTTAAATATTTTCAATAAGTATGCGATTTCAAAAAATGGTAAATACTAAAATTATGTCGTACCTACTACTCATCGATATAACAACAATCGCGGTAAACGTACTATTTTTATATTTTTCTAATGGTAAAAACCAGCTTCAACCGTGGTCACTGGATTCGTCCGTGACACACGGTCGGTAGCTAACCGTAAACCAGTCAATCGCTCTAAAACCTGATAATACAATTTAAGCGCCATAATTGTTATCGAATGATAAAATAGTTTATTATTATTATTATTATTATGAAAAAATGTGGTATTTTTATGTTTAACCTAACGAGTAACCGTATTAAACAATGTATACCATGGTTTAATAGAACCATATCCTTGATTTTGTGTCGGGATTAATTTCAATGGTTGTTGCCTCACATCATGGTCTCAGCTGGGCCAAAAATAGACCTCCATAGCTAAGTTCTTGTCTCCCCCGTAGAGGAGACTCGCGCACGCGTATGTTGATGACGTTATTATTTTCGGTTCTTCACACACAACGAACGAATTTATACTCGGTACGATTCTCTTACAGCAATACAATACTAATAATAACAGCGTCCGTGCCGCCAAACGCATTTCCGTTTTTTCGCGTTCGTTTTCAACGATAACTGCGGCGGACCACGGGCAGTAGACGGCGCGGTTACGGAACGCATCAACAAGTCACGCGATTTAAACAGAAAAGACTGGCCGCCGGCCCCCGTCTACCATTTGGCCGTTCGTATTTCGCACCGTGAACTTGTGACTTGTAAATAATAACAAAAACACATTGCCCGCCAGAATTAAGCTCGATCGGTTCGAACAATGTTTTCGCCGGCCGTTACCGGCCGCCGTAAAAACGAAATCCAACAAAAACTTTAAACGGCGTTGCACACATAATGTGTCTACGCGGGAGTCCGGCGGATGCTCAAGTAAACCCGTTGCAATATTGCGTTTGTAGCTTCTTTCCGTATTCATTGTTGGCCGTTGTTTTGTTTAGAACTTCACACATTTCCGGGTATCCCATCGGTTTAGAGAACGACGACTGCCCTTATGAGGAAAAATTCATTTACCGTTGACTGTTCAACCTGGTCGGATCTGTCTAACAAACACACGCACACCAGCGGCGCATCCCTTAGCGCGCGTAATAGTATAAAATCTATCGAAGCAGATCAAAATTCTGATATTAGAGTATATTTTGTTATTTTGGTGACCGCCACAGACTCGTGTATAACAATTTAAATTTTATACCGTCAAATAGTTCGCGTGTTGCGATAAAAGAGATTTTCTAGTTTTTATTAGGACCTTGAAAAAAAAAAAGAACAAAACGTTTGAGGTCCGTACTGTTATCACTGACAACGGATATCATTGTTCAGAGAGCGCGGTGCGTCGATATGAAAATACATATTGTGCTTCGCTCTGTCGGAGTCTGGCTGCGGACCGCTTCGAGATAGTGAGATAACGGTTGTTATCAAACGAACCGAGAACGTTATTTATCAATCGATATTCGATTATTTGCAGGCTGGTCGCGAGCCTTAAAGGTTACGTTCTCGATTTTATTCTCAAGAGTAACTTTTCATCTGTTGGGTTTGAACGTATTACGTTTTTTTTATTTTTATTATAAGTGATTGTGTGTTATACGGTTTAAAATCTATCGTCGGCGTGCCAAAGGCGAAGGGTAAGAATGTATTTATCATATTTTATGTCGTTTTTAAACTGTCCGAATTGATCGCATTAGGAATTTTGTTGAAACACCAAGTTATGGGATTAGCTGCATCTCACTTGAAGCGACACATGCGAAGGTTCAATGTAATCGATCGAACTGAACGGATAATAAGCAAACAAAAACCTGTACCGGCTCCGTTACACAAGGTGGACGCTGAACGGCTGAAAGTCCTTCTCGAAAGTAATTTTACCAACTCATATTGGTATGTGCAAACGTACACGATTGAAATGCATGCAACTGATTTCAGATGATCCTCAGACCAAAGAAGAGCTAGCGAATAAAAGTTCAACTCTCGAACAGAATTTACAAAGCGTTTACGTTAAATCCGAAGGTGACGTAAGTACTTGCGTGATATATTTTTGTTTTTTGTTTCTGATGTATTTTGTTTTGCAGACGCCTGATGTGTATTCACAATCGAAATCCAAGTTACCGAAGAGTCGACAACCAGTTCCGAGTTCGTGTTTCATGGTCGAAGAGCAGGAGAACATTCCTCCAGGACGCTATACACTTACACAAGTTACTGATTGTATTGCTGATCATTACAAAGATAAAAATATGTATACAGCACAAGTTTTAGCTGATCGAATAAATGTCGATAAAAAATTAATGGGTACGGCAATAATACATTTTCAATAGATATTAAAATGTTTTTCTAAACAAAACTTATCAAATCACATCTGTTTTTATATTGAAAAATAGTAAAAAGTAAATAATCTAACATTTATTTTCAATAAACATATTCATAAAAAAAGAAAGTAACTATTAAAAAATATTAAAAAACAGTAAATAATTGAACCAGAATCAATGACTGTTGATTCTGAAAATACTGACTGAACCGCAACCGAAAAAATTAGCCTTAAAATAAAATAATAGTATATTATTTTTTATATCCTATGGATTTAACTAAGATTGAATGTTTTTGCTTGGATATAATAGAAAAATTGTTTTTTTGTTTTTATAGCAGTAAATAAAATTTGAAAAAGTGTATTATTAATACATTTTAACAGACATTTTTTGCATGGTAAAATAATAGTCTGTCGTTCAGTATGTTATTCACCCTTATATACCCATTTGAATGTTTATGTTTGAACAATAGAAAAAAGTGGACTGAAATAATCAAATAGTGCAAACAGACAAATCTCTATTTCAAAACAAACAAAAATACCACTGAGGTCGTTTCATTTCACAAATTTTCGAGTAGTGATGATGAAAATTAAAATTATCAAATTCGAGTATAAGGTTTTTTTTTAAACTTTGATGGAAATGTCCTGACCAATATTGTAGAGAAACGTTTTAAAATTTTTGTTTATAGTAAATAGATGAGATAGAAACACACTACTGCTAATAATTAATAAAGAGGTTCAATAATGCACATTCAGATGAATTATAAAGGATAAATTCACAAAAAAATAAATACTATTAACCATGAACAATATTTTGTTAGATTACTCAAACTATAGGTTGCCTGTGACGCGTAATTAAATATTGTCTTAAAATAAATAAAAAACTGCACAGTGCATCAAGTTTACTCATTGAGAAATAGTAGAAATCAGTTAATCATGTATTATATAATTCGAACGACTTTGGACAGATGTCAGATTGATTTATAGACTTTAATTAAGTTTAGTAGAACCTTCCAAGTATGGGTGTGTAGCATACTGAACAATGGCCAAATAAAACAAAGTTATGATTATTGTACGATATAACACGGAAAAATACATTTTGATCAATTGTTGGATAATATAGTATTGTTTTTATTTAAATTATCTAATTTGAAGTTAAATTTAAATATAAATTAAAACTAGATATTTTTAATACAATTTATAATAAAATACATAGAATTTTCTATTAGTTAAAATTGTTTTTTGTTTATTGGTACTTAATATTTTCTTTTAAATATGATTAACGAAAACCAAAAAAAAAATACAAAAAATACTTCAAAATGTTTAGCAAAACTAAATAATGTTTTAATATCTATTTCATATATTTTTTCATTAAATTAAAAAAAAAATACTAAATTAATTTGTGATTAACTATATATGAAGATGATCCATTTCTTACTTTTAATTCAACTAATCGAGCATGTCAGTTTAACGATATACAAATATTGTTATGCTTTTTATTTCTTTATTTGGTTTAAACAAAATGCAATTTTATAATAAATACACTATTTTAGTTTGGGCAAACTTTAACTTCCACTTTTCTTATATATTTACTTATTGAAAATTCCTTTATGTATAGTGTCACTTTCATTTCTTATGAAAACATTCTTCTCAAGACATTTATTTCATTCAAATTTAATATAATATAAGATTAAATACAAATTGTCAAAACAAACAGTTTTTTTATTTTTAAAAAAAATTTCTTAAAATTTCGTATCCATTTAACTAGATCATCATTGTTATAATTTCTTCTAAACTTGGTTTACGTTAATTTATAAATATATTAGTGCGAATTATATTGTTCGTAATAAAACTTTATGGTTATTTTATATTCGTGTATTACCTTGTAATGTATTAAAATGGAAATTAATTTTTAAAGTCAATGTTATAAACCCTTGGTAAAAAGTTAGATACAACAATCATGAAAAAATCTTATCGATTGCTAAGATATAAATATATATATATAATATATATATCATATAATATATAATATATATATGATAATAATCATAATAACATTAATTCGTTAACAGGTATTATACATATTTTTTATATTTAAATGTATTATTTTTCTATTCTACAAGCATATTATTGTTTTTTAATGTTACGATTTATTCTCTTTTCACAGAAAATATACTGAAATACTACAGGATATTTGATATGTATATACCTCAAAAGATGATGGAAAATAAATCAAAAAATCAATTTTTCATTAGCAGTACCATCGATAAGATTAGAACTAGTTTCGAAGTGGATAAATATGTGAAAGAACAAAATAAGATTGGAAAAAATTAAGATTTGCCATGAAAAAAAGCTGGGGTAGTTAGGTGTTTGTTGATAATTGTCATATGGTATTTTCTCTTGTATGAAAATTGTTTGCAGTCGGGCGATATCAACAAATATAATATGTTATTTTATAATGATGATGTTATATTGTTTTTCTTCTTCTGTTGTTAAAAGTTATTAAAAATAATCATTCTGTGTATATATAAAATATATAATTGTATACATAAATCAAATCACTTTACTCATGCCTGAGAGAGTTTAGACGATAATGATAATTTTTGGCAAACATTTATTAATTGACTTGAACTGAGAAATGCCTAACATTTCTCAATAAACTATAGCTAATTCAAAAGGAATACCGCTTACGGCTAAGTGATGTGATTTGCAAATGAATTATTATTCATAATATGATAATACAATGTACATTTTTTTTAAAAATTGATTTCTTAAGTTCTTGTGTTTTGTTGATGAAGATCAAAGACAGTGAAACAATTTCATATAGCTCGAATTTTCGTCGTCTTAAATTGAATGCTTGTGAATAATATTCTATGATTTTATCTTAACTTCAACGTTGACTGAATACAAATGTTATTTTCCATTTTGAATACACTAGCAGTCGTTATTGTATTCATTTTATTTGACCGATCAAAAATAACACATTCATAAAAAATGCATTAAGCGTATGACAAAATTTCCTATAATATTTTTGCAATTTTACGTTTTTGTCGCTATATATGTATATGTAATATAATTTGTATGGAACTTATTTAACAATAACAACATGTAATCTAACCCAAATGACTATTTTCCTTTAGCGTTCTAAAGGTACTTGAACATTTGTAACATTAGGAATACCTCTAAATATTTGTATAATGTAGCAGGTATTGTTGTGAAATCGTGCTACTAACGATATTTTAAAAGACGAATATTCTATTTTGTGTTGAAAGCAATTTTTGTCAGTTGTTGTTGAAACGGTTATGCATGTTAACGATTGTTTCAAACCAATCATCACGCGAATAAACGTTAAAGTAAAATAAAAAATGCGTAGAGAGTTGACACTGTAGATCGAGTGTTTGAAATTTGTCGCGAAGTATTACGATTTAAAGTTCGTTTTGCGATTAAAAAATACTCTCTGGTAACCGGACGATTTCGATCGAGATGAGTTGTGTTTTCGGTGGCAGCGGACGGTCGTGCAATTGTTGTTCGCAATTTACTAGGGGAAAATCCCGTCCGGAAACGGGACGTCTGACCCGCTCGCAAACGGATATGATCGCAGCATTGCGAACGAGTAGAAAAAGTACCGTCGCTCATTTTCTTCTTCTTTTTTTTACGTTTCAACGGAGCATGTAATTAGAAGAAGGCAAGAACGATTAGACGTCGTCGACGAAAGTATTAGGTTTAGCGCGACCACCTCGGAATTGAAGAGAAACACACGGAGAGCTTGATTAAGAACGCGAAGACGTCGGGCTTGTAAGTAAACGAGGAAAACACATAAGTTACGGAAATCATGAAACGAGGTGTCTCTTGTGTCTTGACTATACCTTGAAAAAGTAGACACTGTCAAATGCCTCGGAGTGAGTTTAAACCAAATAGGACATCGGACCGTGGGGATCAATAGCAGAAGGCAATAAAAACACTACTACGCCGTGCTAAAAAAATATTGTGACGTTTGAGATATTGGGGTGAGTGTGTGGGCATATCTTTGACGGGATAGTTAAAAATGTATTTCACTTTATGTTATGTCGTTCGCGTAAGTGACGGTGGTCGCACTGTGGGAGGCCGCTACCAATTAATGACCAGCAATTAATTATAACCTAAAAGAACAGTTGTAGTCGAACCGTTGGTGCGACCGGACGTGTTCGCGGCTGCGTCTCCGCCGATTCGCTTGTGTCTTTTTTTTCGCGACGTGTGTCCCGGAACTCAGGTAATTAAACAGAACGGTTTTATTGCGTGCGGGACCGAATTTGAATTGTCAGTGGTGTTTAACATGCGTAGAAAGCGACGGACGGACAATGAGGCATTGCGAAGAACCGAGTGAGAGAGAGAAGAGGAAATTGGGGTGCTATGGGTTTGCAAACCATGTAAAGCGCCAAAAGGCGCGTGGACACGCAATGCGAATGGAAAACACGGATAGAATGAAGGCGACGGTTAACCAAATTGTATCGTCGTCGTCCAGTTGCGGATTCAGTTTTATATCGGTGAATATTGCACAATAAAGCGTGTGCGCGTGTGTGTGACGTGGTCTATACCTAACGTGCGTGATAAATCGTATAACAGTGACGGTCCATTCAATCGATCGTCCGATATCCTTGTTCTCCAACCATGTTTTTATCCGCCGTAGAACGAATAGAACGAATAGAACGAAAAGTTGCGTTCTGCTGATGCAGTGGTCGCTAGTTACGAGTATATTTTTAACAGAATTTGTGTTAGGAATTTTTCCCTAAGTAAAATACAGCCTCCCACCCCATCAGCCGCCGAATCCGCGCCTTTATCGGTTGTTATCGATTTCTTTTTTTGTACGTACGCGTTTCCCGCGACCGCCGTCACACCGTATTTGATGCGTACAAATTGTTGTCGTGGCCGCCGTGTAATTTATCGTTTGAGACTCGACGACACGACGACGACGGTCGTTACGTGTCGTTGTTGGCAATTTACCGGGAAAATTCCGAAAACGAGACGTCTACGCCGCTCCGGTTGAACACACAACGTCGCGCTGTAACGCCGAAATCCCTGGTGAAAATTTCGTGAGTACGGAAAAATCGCATTTTCGTAAACCCGACGAACAAAGCGTTCCGGCAGGAATTTATATGCGCGGGAAAACCGCACGTCATAACGTGTTTTAATAAATAACTCGGTCGCGTGTCTCCGCGCGGAATTCATTACGACAACAATGTGTGGTGCATCAGTGTGGTAACCAAGTGGCTGAGGGAAGTCGGGTACTCGAGTACATCAAAAGTAAAACTTATCTTTATCGTGTAAATCGGGTTTTTCTATTATTCTAGGACCTACCCCGTCTTGAACAAATCCTGGGTGCGCTGCTGACGTGTATGTCGTATCCGTTTCGTTTACGAATACACACACGTCTCTGTTGGGAATTACGGTTCTCGTGACGGGTCGTAAACGAGTTTCGGGTACGGCGTTGTTGCGATTGTAATAAGGTACGCGCACCGTTGCGACCGTATACCGCGTTTTGTTGATCGTGATTGGACCTCGAGAACGGTTACGTTCTCCGGCGCGTTTGATTCATGAGCGAAACAGTTACCGGTAAAACCAACAAAAGTTTTCCCGCGCATGTTTTTTGAAGTGAAACTTCTTTACGGAAGGTACAAAAAAAAAAAAAAAATAAGATTTTTGCGCGTCACGACACTGTTTCTCGAGATTAGTTGCGCATGCGCGTCGTCTCGTTTTAGTTGCGGCCAATAGCGTGCGAACAGATCCGCTCGGCCGTCCCCACCGGTTTCACCGCATCTGGTGCGTCCGTGCACCTGCGCACGCGCCTTGACCGCGTCATTTGCGGTTTGTACACGCGCCGTGACGCGCCGCGCCGCGCCGAGTAATGCGAACGAAAGTGCCACCGGCCGTCTCGGACGAGTGTTGATCACCTTTTTCTGTGGCCTTTTCTTTTTGTTTAATTCACATTACCGGCCGGTCGGACTTAGGATCGGTAAACCAAGTAACCCGTTTCAAAGTATCTGGCAGTGGTGACCGAGTAAGCATTTTATTAACGCCGCCCTCGGCTACGGCACAGTTCCTATATTTATTAACACGGCGGAATAGAGAATATTTAGTAACTTCCATATAAATTTTTGTTTTTTTCTATTCCAATACAAAACCTAATACCCTACCGGTCGAACGACCCGGAAAGAAGTTTCACTTCATACGCACGAATTTTTTCACGGATATATTTGGCAATTTGTCTTCTCCTCTCAACGTCGTATCGTCTCGTTTCGTGACGTTTCAACGCGTATTCCAACGACGCCCCAAAAAACTTTGGTAAATTTTCAAATTTGAAGAAGCAGAAAAATCCTCGTTCCTATACAGCGTTGTTGTATTTTGTACCGCGTTATTACATTATACACGTTTTTGAAATTTAGTTCGCAGTATGACACAATGCGGTTTTCGATGACTCGTCCGCTGCTTCTGGAACCCACTAACGGATTGTTTATTGAATACAGTACGAGAAAAAATTGTCCGTAATGATTTTCGACAAACCGCGCGGAACGACTGTAAGTAAAAACGCGCATTATTATTATCATCATTATTATTATTATTAACCTTATTCCGACGACGAATCTTTGTTGCGGCCTAGGGAAAAAATATTTTTAGAGGCCTCTATGAGACCAATATTCGTCAATAGTCAATATAATAAAAATATTAGTTCATATCATATTTAGTTTTGTTCCCCAAATGGTAAAACGGCAGATGAAAATAATGTTTTCAGATACCGACAATATATATATATATTTAACTTTCTTAAATAGAACAATTAAAAATAAATAATTTATTTAATCGTAACGCGGAAAGTACAATATATAAGTCTATGGTTCACGTTTGTCAATTTATCATAATATAAATAATAATAATCGTTGGGTACGTGAAACTACGAACCGTCATTTCGATAGTCCTAATAATAATGTTATGTTGCGGCGCATGGAAGCGAATCGCCGTGTGTGTGTTCGTTTAATGGTGAACGTCGTACAGCGCAAGGACGCGATCGAAGGCCTCGGTTTACGTGTTTTTCGACGTACGTCCCGAACACGCGCTCGGAAATCGGACGTATTTTTTGTGCGTTTTTAATGAATTCACACGTCCGTACCGTTCTCGAATCGCCGCGCGAACATAAATCGTGTTGGCCGGTCGGCCGTGGCGGAAATATCGTCACTGTTACAAGCGCACAACGAAAATAATACCAAACAAACCGGAGCACACGTCGTGCGCGCACGTTATGATCGGTTTATCTCCCGGGGAATCGATGTTTCACAGCTGTACTCGCTTGCGTACCGGCACCGTGATCACACGACCGCGTACGAGTCGTACCCACGTAAATAAAGTAATGAGAATGACTTTTTAAAAATTTTTTTTTTTGTCGAATTAGAATATAACCATTTTACATTATCTCCGTCAAAGTAATCGCCTCAGGGGAATCCGCAACAGCGCTAGAAGCGGTGTTTCCATTGTTCACAGCGGTTCTGGAACTCTGGAATAGCCTTCGGTTAGGTTAGGTCACTGACGTTTCAATATTCTGCACTATCCCAAAATGTCGTCATTTGAGGTGAATTTTCAACCGTGGAAAGAGTAAAACGTCCAAGAAAGAAGGATCGTTTTAAATCCACTCCAAAAAATCGAGACACCTGTCCTTCCGACGGATTTTTCGGAACCATTTTCGCGCAGATTTTCCTCATTTTCAAATCGTTGGTCAAAATCTGATGAACGGTGGTGTGAGTTAATCCTAACTGTTCTCCGATCGTTCTGACCGTCAGCCGACGATGAGGTCGGACAAGATCCCGGACTCTGACGATGTTTTCGTCACTTTTTGCAGTCGAAGGCCTTCCACTGCGAGGTTCTTCTTCTCCAATCGACTCTCTGCCTTCAGAATGTGCATTAAATCACCTAAAAACCTGGGTCCTTGAAAGAACACTATCTCTATGTGTTTGTTGATGTTTTTGAAAAGTTTTTGTCGCACCGTGCCAAAATCTGAAGCAAAACGGATAACACACCGTCGCTCGAAATTGTGGTCATTCATTTTTAGTACGCACTAGAAAAAAATTCGGTTTACGAAAACAATCGCTACTGACCGACACTAAGGAGTTTAAACTCGTACTAAAAGCTCATTAGATGTTAACCTACAAACTTTTCCAAACGGAAAGTCACCAGTGTTGGCCAAATTGCACGCTACGCCATCAGTCTCGTTACTTTATTTACACAGCTTGCATGTACGTGAATGTCGAGAACTCGAGATAAAAGGGTGCGCCGTTTTTTTTGTTTTGTTTCTTTTTATACAATTCGCAGTGTGATTTTCTGAGTTCGCTATTGTTCTGCCTTGTTTCACGTGCGTATAACGTTTCGTCTGTTTTGTTTTTTTATTAGAATAACGTTAGTTTTATTCGATTATACAGTTTTAGGTAAAAAAAAAACAAAACAAAACGTCATGAAACGACACAATGATAATTGTGAATTTCCGAAACGTTCACAACATCACGGTTAGAATGCAAATGAAAACAGGCCTTGTATCACATTTTCAGGTTTTCATTCTTAAGAGTGTCACATAATACAAACATATACGTATTTATTATATTAAAATATAATCGGTAAAATCGTCCGAGTGTTTTGCGTTATTATTTTGAAAATCTTACGCACAAAAGAAAGGTACGTTTATTAAAATCGTGCAGAATGCTAAATCCAGAAATGACACGTTTCTGCGATTAAACGCGACGCGTTGTTGGACGTTATCCCGCGAGACGGGATTTGATTTTTAACGTTTTAACCGCGAGACCTAGTGACGCGTCCAACGAGCAGCCATTAAATATATTGTTTATAATTTGAATAAAACATACATAATAATAATAATAATAATAATAATAATAATAATTATTATTATTATTATTATTATTATTATTGTAGCGTAGATGTACGCTACAATAATGATGGAATATGGTTTATTTCGAAATTTTACCCTTCGCATTGTTGTTCGGTTGATACGATTCGAATTATTAATGGCCCGTTTGCTCGTATAAAAATAATAATAGTAATAATAGTACTGAAAATACGCGTGTTCTGTTCGTGTACAAATGTTTGTCCGATACGAAAGTGTATTATTTTGAAAACACCGAGTGTTGGATGGCGTGCAAGTAGTTTTTTTTTTTTTTTTTTGTTGGTCCGAACTCGAAATTTATGCACGTTAGAAATGAGGAATGTTTTTATACGGGGTTTTTGTATATTCCGCATTTTTTTTTTTGTTTTTGTTTATCGCTGCGTAGTGAACGAACAACGGGGTTGAGTTTTTTTCGCCGTTGTTGTCTATTTTCTCACGCCCTAACGCCGGTCAACGGTAATATCGAATTTGTGTTATATATATACACGGAGATAAATTTTATCGTAATTATAAATTGAGATTTAGGTACGAGCAATAATTGTTTTTTTAACTGTAACGTAGTAATATACGTAATACATACATAATATAGAGTTTCTAAATTCTCGAATTCACCAATAATTACAACCTCCACGATTTTGTAGACAAATGTTCACATTAAACAGTGTAAGATTAAGGACTTTTTAGTTAATTGATTTCGAAGTTCTAAATCATGAGCGATTCCAGTTAAACATTGTTTTGAATCACGTTCTTTGTGAGTAGCTACGATATTTTTTTATCCGTTTAGCTACTTCTCGATATGTATTTTTCTCTTCGCTAATGGTTTTAATTCAACACTAAATCAGTTAATTTTTTTCTTTGTAAAAATTTTGTTCTTTTTTAAGCACATCGATTAATCGCCGTACACTCGGATGTAACCTTATGCAAACCTCCGAGTGTACCGATTCGGTAATTCTAATTCGAATATTGGTTGACGGCGAACTTTTCGACTAGTTGGTCTACCGATCCATGTTTCGTTTTCTTTGTTTCATAAATTACTTATCACACGTCGGTTCAATTAAAATCGTTAAGTCGGCATTTCGTCACTTTTTTTTTTGCTTGTTGATCGGTTGTTCACGACAAAAAATAAAAAAGATACATATTAAAAAACAGTCGCAGTAAATTCGTAATGGTCACACTCACAGATAACGATTTATGATAAAACTGAATTTGAATATAAACAAAAAGTAATAATTAATGTATAATATTATAGAAACACGGAAAATACCGTATCTTATTTTATTTTTACCTTTATAATTTATGTGTATTATATAGTAGTCGAATACTAATAAATAAATGTATTATTTAAAAATGTAAGGCGACCCACTAAAAATATAATCGCGACTCACTTTTGGGAGCCTCTGATCTAGATATATTAAATGCATGTAGATATCAAAGAATATTAGACGGGGAAATGTCTGACGGGGATGTTACCGCGGGAGTTATGGTCATATACCATTTATTCGTTTGTTATCAAACGGTATAAAACGACAATACGTTTCGTGATGTTTTCGTCGTGGGATCGCCGTATTATCCAGACCAGCGTTTCTCAGACTGTGAGCCGCGAGAAGTTTGTTTAATTATATCGATTCGGAGAAATGTATGTTTTTTTAAACGTTTTCATCCTGTAAACGTAAAAAGATTCTCAATCCACTTCTAACCACTAATCCAAACGCGTTGTTCACGTGTGCTCGGCTCGTTGGGCACACGTTTACACGGGCTGTGATTGTCGCGGGCCTGTTTCAGCGTGTACACGATTTGAAAACCTCCAAACCTCCCCTAAAATACGGCCTAAAATTCACCTATAGTGAATTAACCGGTTTCGCGGTAATATTGTACGACGCGGTTTTAATTTAATAAACATTACACCGAGAAACGTTTTGTATGGCTACGTACTGAACGCTATCGTTTTTTAACGATTCGACGAATTCATGTTAAACCGATGTTTTCGGACGAACCGCGATCGGCGGACGTTCACGGGCTTGTCTGTCGAAATCGACGCGAATTAATCGTATCGGTTCAATCGTTTTCGAGAAACACGGACGTTACGATTTTACGTACTACACGTCCCGATCGCCCCGCAGAGTTCTGTTCGTAAACGGCCGGTATTCGCGAAGACCCGTCTATTGAATGTCGTTATTGAATGACTACGTGGCTTGGCTGCGATTATTCCACTCGATTCGAGCTCCAATATTCGTGAAAAACGATTGCGTGAAGTTCGTCGCAACGAATTTCGAGTTGTTTCCGCGCGGTGCGTGTTTTTTTCGACTGTTCCTTCTTTTTACCTCACCGTGTGAAAAAACGTCGCCGATGCCAGCTGGCACGTTTTCAGTTAAATACGTGCATAATAATAATATACTTCCCAGCTGTTTTTATGCACGCTAGTTCAGTGAATAATAAAAAAAAAAAGGCCACGACGAAGTAATAGTATTATTATCGTTGTATGGACATCGTTGCTTATTATGTGCGTACCGACGGACGCGACGTGCTGTGGAATAGGGCACCATGAGTCACAGCATATGAAAGTCCACGGAACAAACCTTCGTATTCGTCATTATTGATAGATCGTGTAAAGTAAAACTAATATAAATATAGAAAAAAAGAGATAAGCAAAAAGTCCTATTATCATATTCGAAGCAATCGTTCGAAAAGCGATTTTGGGCGAAACTCTGTTTATCCTTTGTAGTTTCCCGATGTTCATACTTCGCACACTTAAATTATAGTTATGACAAACGATTCTTTAAATACTGTTAAAATATTATACGTTTAGATTGTAATACATTTGCCAGACCTTAAACACAAAACGTGTCGACAATTTCTCCATTCCATTTTTCCATCGTTTTTCCTGAAGTACCGACGTGAAAGATCAACGGAGCACTTCTTTTATACGATAAAGTGTTTACAGACAAAAAAAGACATTGTCTAACAAATTCATTCTTCGATTCGCTTAAAATCTCAGATGAACGAAATTATTAAATTTTATTTTATTTTTCAAACATACAAATAATATATATATATATATATACACACGAGTGTACATCGTAATGCCAACCTATTTTTCTGCGATTTTATTTACTAAAATTGTATACTTGATATATTACGTGTATTCGATTATTAAAGAATATAATTATATAATATTATTTGAACAACCGAGATTCGATTATGATGGCCGGCGTTTCAGTAAGTGCAGTCCTGAAGTCTGGATTGTTCACATCAAAATCGTGTCGAATTAACGTAATAACAATATCATGTTATACTCGCTTACCGTACATCATACTGAGTACTTTTGACCTCGTCAAAGCGACTAGATAATATTGAAGGCGGTTGCACGGGTCGACGGATCGGACGCGTGTAGGAAAGACCTTTGATCACGCGTAACCGAGCCTACTCCTCACACGTCCGCAATTTAATAGGATTATTTAAGACATTAATTGGTTGGATTAAACGTAATGTAGGGCTAAAAGTGGTGTCTACGTGGCTGCGACCGGATTTCAATACGCCATTTAACGTACACGGCTTTATATTTTCGATTACTCAGGAGAATAGAATTGGTTTTTTGTTTTAAATTTCAATAAATTTCGAACTGTCATATGACACGTGTCGTACTGGTCTGCTGAACGCGATCCGCCGTATTATGATTATTACATGTCATTGAGAAAACGGATTTCAATCGCGATGTACTCTGTTCCGGTTCTTAAAATGTACGAACTTCAATAACGTCGCAATCTAAAAGTAAATCGGCGATGTTTCAAATACGCGACGAAAATTTTGATTTATTCATCTGCCCGATTAAAGTTTGGGTTGGTATAAGTCGAACACCACAATAAAATGATTACGGTATCAACTCCTTGAATTTGATTACAGTTATATATTGGTGTTTCTTTCTTTTTCTTTTTTATTAGATTATTGATTTAAAATACAATTTCGCGTACTTATTGAAGTGTTATAGTATTATGGAGAACATGCATGCATTTTCCGATTTCACAAGTATTTATTTGTTCCGTATAGGTAAAGTCGTGCAGCGTACGTATTGGATATTGAATGGGTTTGAAAAACGAATAACAACGTTTCATGTGAAAATAACCGTCGTTTTTTTTTTACACAGCAATCTTTTTTAAATAAACATACATACGGAATGTTTTACGAAATCACGTTCATGAAAATATGAATTAGGTGCGGTCTGCTTTGTTTTCACAGACCACCACCGTAGATCGTATGTGTCGCAAATACCGCTGACCGGAGTCTAATGGGATTTCGTTTATTTCAATACTGACCGACACGGCATCGAAAAATCGTCGTGATATTAACGATGATGATGATGATGGTACCGCGACGGTTAACGATGACGAAGCGTACGGAATAGTGTTATGTTCCCGTAGTGTTTCTCAAGTGTCTAAACGATAAAAAACGATTATTGACGTGTGAATCGTGGGCCGGTGCCGAGCACCGTGTCAAAATACGTTATAGGTGCATTGCCGACTCTACTGAAGTTCGGGGGGGAGAAAAAAATGAACGATACGGCGTATTGCGGATTCGGTTTTGTGTTTGTTCGCGTCGGTGATTGATTTATCGAAACGTCGACGTTCCGGGGACGAGGAAAAGGATTATAAAATTCGTTTTTGTACGAATTTTCCGCCCGTCGTCCTAACGGGAGCACACACATACACACACACACATACACATGCGCACACATATATAAGTACGACGTGCTGCGGGTACATACGTGCGTATCCGTCGCACACGTACGTGAAAACGTTCGAACGATTTACGCAAAACGGTTACATATCGATTTTCTGCGTAAAAAATCCGCAAACTTCGAGTCGACGATACCGACGGACGACGACGGACGGTCGACCGAAAAGACATTGTCGTTTTTAGTTTCCCGGAACCGAAAAAAAATTTCCAAATCAAAATTTTTTTGTTTTGTTCGTTGTGTTTCGTATGTACGTGGTCGCGCGCGCGACACCGATGTTTTGCGCGTTCGCGATAATTTGGTTTGTTGTTGAATCGACGTCGGCGGTGAACGAATATCGTCCGGGGCGATCACGTTGTCGGTTCATTTTCGTTTCGAACCAAACGACTGTGAACGCTTCCGCCGGCCGAACACGACGCGCTCGTCATTATGCCGTTGCAGCGGGGATTCAGTTAAGTCTCCGCCGCAACGACACCGACAACGGCTACGGGGAATAATGTGTGTCGCGCGTCTGAGAAACCGGGATAAAATCGGATGACGTTTTTTCGTCTCTCGTCCCGTAAAACGGATTTCTCTCGGAAATTTACGCCATCCGAAATCCGGTGGAAAATAATAACGACGCGCTGCGGGTTCGGCATATTCGCAGTAATCGCATTGTTAAAACCGTTCGAACTTTTTGATGATCAGCCGCCGCCCGCCACCGTTTTCCGTAATCTACTCGCGTCCCGAAAACCCGTCCGTCCGTTCTCTCTCTCACCATCTCTCTATCTCTCGGCTGACGACGACGGAATTTGTTTTGCATTTTATCGCCCTCCCCCTCGAAATATTTCATTCCGTTCCATGGCGAATAATTAGCTCCGCATTTCCCGTCAAACCGCGTAATTTTTCTTCATTTTTAAAACCGTTCACGGCGATACCGTTGACGACGCCCAAATCGCAACGCGAATATTACACGATAACGTGATATCATTCATTCGTTAGGACGGAATCGTTAACCACCGATCTCATGCGTTATAAAACATCAAACGTACAAACTCGATTTCTCAGGAAAAAAGATAATCCGTTCTGGAACGTCGCGTTTCGTGTTTTAATTGTTATTCATTTGCATTTGTCGCGGGCATTCGGAAACAAAGACTAAACGTTTTCAATGTCGGGACTAGAAAACGAACGGTGAACGCGCAGCTAGTGTGTATAGACGTTTTCGATTTTTCAACGTAAATCAGCTTGCCGCCGTTACCCCGTACTTATTATGTTCATGGTGTATACTTGGTATGTATTATAGACTCGTGTGTGTAGATCGCTTGGCGCGCGCGCGTACAAGCCGTTTTCGGTTGGAATAATCCAGTCCCGTTCGTTTGAACTGGACCTGGAGAAATCGTTGGTAAAATATACGCGATAGCGTGAACCGACCGTTTCCGCGGCGCGTTTAATATAAAAATGTAAACACGTAAACACGTCGTTATTGATTTTATACAACGGTGTTATGGATGTAAAACGCAGCGCGTTTTTAATCGTGCAATTAACGTTCACTTACGTCGCGTCGGATTGTTTAAGCGACGTCGTCCTTATCCGCCGTGACGCGTCCGCACACGTGTTCGCGTATTATCATCATTATTATTATTATCATTATTATTATCATCATTATTATTATTATTACTAATAATGTTATTCGCGTCCGAGACGATCGCAGACTGTTTCGATGACAATTCGAATGACGTGTTTACTCGTACGGGTTTTTTCGCGATTACTTTTCGGCCGTTTCGCGGGCGCGACGTCGTTTCACCGTTCGCATTGACTTTCCTGATTACTGTGTTAGCGAATATTATACGGTTTTGTTTCGCAAACTTGTTTGGTATTTGGAAGTAGTAAACAAACAGTTATTACAATGATATCAATACGGCCGAGTGTTCTTATCGGTCATATTTATCGAACGACACACTCGTTATATGTGAGATCGAGTTGAAAGTATTATTTCTCGTTTTTTTTTTTTTTTTAGAAATATACAATAGTTAATATAAATTGATTTTTTTTTTATTGGCTGAAAGTAATAATGATAAGAAACAATCGATATTTTACTTGCACAAACAATCAAAATCGTTCCGTTTTTATTAGATATTTTTGTAACTTAATCGGTTTTAATGTCGTTATTATTATATTTTTAATGAAATAAATATTTGATATTAATGCTTTATACGTATTGAATTATAAATGTATCGAATAATATTATCGTAATTTTCTTCATTAATATAGCTCGTAATACGTACGACTAATAATAATGTATTTTTAGTCTTATCTGTAATTAAATAGTGATTCACTGTTTGGAACGTATGTCAATGTTGTTTCTCGGTCAGATTATCGTTAAAATAACTTGTGCGCCGGGCATTGTATCAATCGCGTAATATGTAACGATTGTGTTAGTTGAATATGTTGCGAAGTGTTTTGACAATAATACTATTTACGCGCCGAAGACTAAATTAATACGAGTATAGTCAGTCGTTTGACGAACAATTAAATGTAAATAAACGAGAAAGAAAAAAAAATGAATTAAACGTTCGCCGTTAATAATTAACTCGATTCGGTCGGTGTAAGGACGTCGGTATGTTACGTTATTGACCTTTATTTTCGTGTTCAGATGTATTCGAGAAATACGGTAAATCGCACACGCCTCGACAGCCGACGTGCCCACAATAGAAACGAGGGAATAAAACGCGCGGAGTTTTTACTAAATCAATCACTAGGCGTCTGTAGTGTACGCACGATTTGAAAATTTTAAACTCACATACACACACATATATATATATATATATTATGCTGTGCAAAACGATAAAAAAACCGAATGGTTATTTGGAATCGATACGTTTGTATTCGTAGGTGTTATGTAACGTAGATTATACTCGCGAAAGCAAGGTTAGGCGTTAACGAGTCAATAGGTTAAAATTAACCTAATGGATTATTTAGAGTTTAATGTTTACTTCATTTTAACTTAACTCGTTTTCCCTCCTAGACTCGACGTATTTTTTTATTTTGGATTGTCGTTGCCGAAGGTTTATTTGTCGACGTATTTTTTTTTTCTAAGCATACTCGAAACGAACGCAACTAAAGCGAGTGAAGAGGTAAACAACTTCAGATTTCATGTGAACTGTTGTAATATGTATTTTATACAAACGAGTGATTAATATTTGTTTACAGGGAAAAAATCAAACGGACGTTCAAATCAAATTAATAATGGCTAGCATTTTGTTAACTTGACGCATACGTATATGGGTTTTCGATTAACTCGGTAAGAAAAAAAGGTTTTAATTTAATTTCAGCAAGTTTAAATAAAAAAATAATCATCCACCAGCGTGACAGCGTGTGGATTGTCGTAGTTAAGCTATACGCGTTCTGTTCAAATAATCCGGAATATTATCGTGTTTCGTCCCACGGAATTCCATTTGAAATCATATTCTTCTGCGCGTGTTGCTCGCACAACGTTACATTTATACGGTCGGACACGGACACGTGGCGGCGTGTGCGAACGGAAACCATTTGTACTGGGCGGCAGTCCGTCGGATCGATAATCAAATCGAGTATCGCGGGTCCGTGGACAACATTTCACGGGTTATTACGAACGGGGGGTGGGGAGGGAGGCGTATATTTTTTTACGGAAACCTTTCGGTAAAAACCGTGAAAACGGACGGGCGACCGCATTGTAGGTAGTAACAGGTAGATTTCGACCTATTTGTAAAAAATACATTTGAAAAAGTATTTAAATACAAATACAAATACTTTTCGAATTATTATCAATACCTACTACTAACATATTATTAAGTTTGACTAATTCAAATGTCAAATACTGAAATATACAATAAACATTATTATCTCAATGTTGATTCATGCATTAATAATTTATTGATAAAACTGGATTGGGGGAATAAGAACGTTTCGTATTTATAACTTGATATTTTTTTATTATTGATATTATACCGTATTATGTACTGTACCACAGAATAGAAGAATATTCGGGATTCCGCGACTTATCTGTGGATTCCCAACCATTTTCGATTTAAATAATAAACAGATAAAGGCAATAGATAATCTCACATGATGACAATATTAAATTAAAAATAACATCGTCTATATGAAAAATGTATTTAAATAAGAGTGT
Source organism: Schlechtendalia chinensis (assembly GCA_019022885.1). Taxonomy (NCBI): domain Eukaryota; kingdom Metazoa; phylum Arthropoda; class Insecta; order Hemiptera; family Aphididae; genus Schlechtendalia; species Schlechtendalia chinensis. Next base: position 8,453,831 of record CM032341.1, read on the forward strand.
TTGAATATTTGCAAAAATACAATAAAAAAAAGAAGATTTAAAATCCTTTTTGAATACTCGCTCTTGATTGTATTTAAAACGTATTTTACAACACTGGATTTCGAGGAGATCTGAAACGATTGCGTTACGATGTCGTGGACGATGCGTTTTCGCCGGGATACGGGAAGCGTAAAAAGCGCATCCTTACGGCTTTCATTTTCAAAAAAATGAAAAAAAAAAATAATAACAAGCGTCCGTTCGCTCGTCGTGGCTCTCGACCCGTGTTCGCGTCCCGCTGCCCTCTCGATCACGCGGACGCGAGCGCTCGTTTGTTTTCTTTTATCTTTTCATTTTCGAACTTCCCACGCGGTCGTCGCGAGTGGGAACGGTCGCGTGTGTACCCATATATACGCACCGTATACACTGCAGATATGTTGACGACGACTTTCCGGCATCGCCCGTCGTTCTCGGCGACTCGTAATATCCCGGCGTTACGCGTTATTCGAAAAAAGGAAAAACCGGTGCGAGGTTTCCTCCTGCGCCGGCCGCCGACCCGAACCGACGGCGTTCACACCGCACGAATAAAACGTTCGGTCGCGCTCCACGACGTTACATTATGTGTAGGTGTGTGCCGTGTGTGAGTAAATATTAATAATGTATACACACACATGTATACATAAGCGCGCGCGCGTCGTACAAGTATAGAGTGTTGGGTTCGCGACGCCAAGAGGGGAGCGAGCCGACTGGAAAGAAAAGGAGGGAGCACCGGTGACCGATAAATACGACCGGGCGACCCGACGCCGAAACAGTCAGTCCGACGACGGTATACGTTACGAGCGTTCATTTACGTTTCCGCAGTCCGAAAAACCCGAGTTCGAACCGAATCAGGTAAGCGCAACAACAATTATTATTATTTACAAGACGAGTCCGTAAGTTCGCGCACGTACAACAACAGTGTCCGTCCGAGTCCGCGTGCCGCTTACGCCGGCGGCGCGCAAACCGTCCCCGTTCGATATTTTCCGCGAGGTTTTTACGACTCCGCGAAAAGACGAGCGAATGAGTGAGCCCCCCCCCTCACCGTCGGTCCGTGTTCTCCTCAAGGACGCGATTGCCTAACGACGCACGCCTAACCGAGTCGCCCAAATCTCACCTTGTACCATTGTTTTTGATTTTCGTTTTGTTTTGACGGCGTCGGTCGTTGGAACAGAACCGTAATTTCGTATCTCCGCGGACGTGCGAATTATCGTTGCAGTTATTATTCACCCTCGGCACAAACGAGACGCGCAAGCCAAACATCAAACGAGATTATTAAATATTTTCGTCGGATGTTTTATTTAACAGTCGAGTCCGTTCAAGCGTCCGGAAAACAAGTTTCTCGGATTCGATTTGCCTTGTTCGTTGGTGTCTGTGTTCTTTTTTAGCGCGTTGATGTGTTTTTCAAATATTATTTCCCCCCTCCTCTTTTTTTATTAATAGAATACTTATTGACTTTCAATTTTATACATTATGTAAATCATACAAGTTGTTTGTATTCATTATTTAGATTAAAAAAAAAAAAAAAACAGGCGCCGTCGTCGTCGGTTTAAATTATTAATTTATACGGATTATTATTAATTCGTGACCAACGCAGAAATACCAAACCGTATGCATTAGTTTTGACGAGAAATCCTTGGAGACTTGAGTCATCCTTGGCATGGAACCTTATACCGTGACTCGGACTTTTCTGATACAACGGTCTTTAGAGAAAATTTCTCAGGTTCCAAAAATGATCAGCGCACAGATTACCTAACCTGTTTTGTCGATGTATTTTTCGTAAATCGTCGTACCAACGTGATGGTGACCTTCCGTAGTCACGCGTTACAAAGCAACACGCGGTTTAATTGCGTTCCCATGATCTCACTGGAAACGCAACGCTCCAAACGACCCAATGAAACTATATGGAGGTGGGCACGCGTCGTCGGTTTCTCTTCGGAATCGTTAACGCGTACGTTTTACAATACATCGGTCACGTGCGTGTGCATGCGTCGGTCGTCGGAAGTCGGACGGTAATCAACTAGACATCCGGAGCGGAAGAACAACTCGTCATTATCACGACGTTAATGTCAATAATTAGTGGATTTCTTGAATGTTGTTGATCCGCAGCCAGGCACCGTGGTGTGCACGTTAAAAAAACCTCTCGGACCTCGTCAGGTCCTCCTCGGCCGAGTGTACACCGCAGTCCGGTAACCGGTTATTATACGCGTCGTACGTAATGCGTTCTTCTACTGCTGCAGCGTGGAAACGCATTCCACGGAGTTCGTTCGTGCGCGTACACGAAGGTCAACCTTATACCGAACGCTTTGTGTTCTCGGACGAGAATATTTTTTTGTTTTTGTTTCTGTTTTTTTCGTTCCTGTACTTCGGACGGGTTTTGGCGTGGACGTGACGCTTTCGTGGTAGTATGTCGACACGAAGACGGGACGGTTAACGATTTACATTTAAACGAGCGTTGTAGTTTCTCAGTTTCCCGAGACTCGCGATAAAATTTTACGTGCACGGTATATATTGCGCGGGGGGGGGGGGGTTTAAAAATTTTATTTTATTCGATCAGACGTCGAAATCACACGTCTGGAATAGGACTTAGTAAGTGTACAAAATAATAATCACTTGTGCGTTACGACTCGTCAAAGTGAACGCAACGTGTTTTAGTCGTACATATGTTTTTTCAAACATTTCCGATGTTTCGCGCGTACGAACGTTTATATTTTTGAAATTTTAGAATGACTCTCGACTTTTACTACACTCCCGGCAGCCCGCCATGCAGATCCGTCCTGTTGACCGCCAAAGCCTTGGGCCTGGAACTGAACTTGAAGCCGCTGGATCTCCACCACGGCGAACACTTGAAACCGGAATTCGTCAAGGTACGTAACCGACACGTGTGCGTCGGGGCACCCGTCCGGTTTTCGCGGTCTTCCCCGGGGGCGTACCAACCAACGTTCCAACGTCTCGTCGGTCGAAATCATTTTCGCTGCGCCATGTGATTCCCGCCGTGGCCAACAACGGTCCAACGTGACGTTTCGCCGACTCAACGACTGCGTGGTCATTCCGCGCGATGTCGTCCCTGAGTCCGATTCTGCCGGCGTGACGATTTTCAAACGGCGGCCAACAACGATAAACCGAGGCGCGCCTACAAAACCGGTTGGCCATGTGCGGGAACGAAACACCGGTCGAGAACAGTTGTGTAGTACCCGGCCGGCGGCGACCGATGTTTTATTATCATGATAAAAACATAAAGATAAACCGTGTAACGATTGATCGATCACCGCGTTGCCGTACGTTTTGTTTTGCAGTTGAACCCTCAACATTGCGTGCCGACGTTGGTGGACGGCGACTTGGCTCTGTGGGAGAGGTGAGCTCTACATACGTTTACCGATTAGATAGCCACCGTGTGCAACAACAGTTTTATTGGCCTACACGTAATCATACACATTACACGTTAACGGCTGCACGGCGTACGGTTTAATTGTTACGCCAGACGGCGTCCTTCCGGTCGGCCGATAACACGGAAACCGTCGACAATCGCCGTTATTACTTTTTTGTATATGAACCGCATAACGAACGTTGTTCGCCGACGGGATCCGATCGTTCTATATATATATGTACGATGTATAAAGTACCGGGATTTCATTTTCAATAAATACAACGATTTATTTAAATATCTCCCCTTCAAAACGCACTCCTCCGAAAGATGTGCAGTGGTTTCAGCGATCTTGCCATTATTCGAAAGTCCTTTGCAACCGTCCCGCAGTCAAGGCTTTGAGTTTTGTTGTCGTATCCGCTTTAATTTCCTCTACGTCTTGAAATCGTTGTTCTTAAGAATAAAAAAAAAAAATCACACTTGGCCCAGATCAGGTGAATAGGGAGCGCGCTGGATCACCGGTATTTTTTTATCAGCCTAAAATTCACGAATTGACAACGTTAAAATGTGCTTGCACCATGTCGTGGTGAAGAAACCAGGTACCTGTTCTCCATTTTTCTGGGCGTTTTTTGCGAATCTTCTCTCGCAAACGTAATTAATACGTCTTTTTAGTATACCTGATTGACTGTCCACGAGGTACAAATTCATGATGAACAATACCTTCAATATATAAAAAAAAAAAACAATCAGCATTGTTTTGACATAGCGAGCTTTTTTTGGCAGGGGGAAAATTTTGTTTTTGTCGACTGTTTGAGTTTGAGTTTGTTTATGTTTGAGTCGACTGAACCTTCGTTTTCGGATCGTAACCATAAACCCATATCTTGTCATGTGATGTTTTTTACGAAATTAGGATCAGCAGAGTGATTTTTGAGGTCTTGACAAATCGTTGTTCATTAATTTTGGACATGTCGGAAACGTCAAACGAAAGAAACTGACCCGATTCAACTATGTGTAAAATTAAACTGAGATGAGATAGCGACTTCGGGTTTTGTTTAAAATGTTCACTAATACGCGGAAAATATATATATTTATAATTTCAAAGCGTTATCGTGTCTAGATTAGTCGTAATCATTTTTGTCCTAGTACTTTTTGAACAGACCTCGTATTATTGTAATATCGCGTGTGTGAGTATTATTATTATTAGGATAATGTTTACGATAACTATTGATGGTAGAAGTATTTTTATTTAAACCTTACTCGATCACTTACGTTCGTTTAATATTAAATAACCACAAGTCGGATGGGCGGATTATATATGCACAGGGCACGGATTTCATAGAGCTCTCGTTTTGGCTCCCATGAATATTTAAAACGCCGGCAGATTCAGTGAAATTTATGTGATCGTTCATGTTTTAATAACTTTTAAAGATACCTTTTGCTCGGCATAAATTTGTTGTACACGCATAATTAATACAGGTCAGCACGCGTTGTTGTAAAAATTTTACATTTTGTTTTTAAAGTTAATTAAAATCGATTTAGCTATTAGCGGCGTACTAAGGTAGTCATTGAAATGAATTTTATAGGGAGGAAAAGTTATAATTTTTTCGCGGCGTTCTTTTAAATTCTTTAATAAACTTGTAAAAAAAAAAAGTTTAGCAATTTTATTATTTATTTTCCTAGTCAATTTGAGTAGTAAGCTTGTTAATTTTTTTTCGATATTTAAGGACGTAATAATAAATACCAACAAATAAACGTTGATGACGTCTACGGCGTAAAATGATTGATATCGAAATCGATAATATTTTTTTAAGACATATCCGTTAAAACTTAATGTTTTTATAGAATGATTGAATACTTACGCTATGCCGGGTGGTATAGTGCGGTACACACTACGCGTATCTGACGTATCTTATTTCATTAATTTTGTTTCGTGTATATATAAATACAAAAAAAAAAAAACAAATAAATAAAAAAATATTAATAACAAAACGTATATAATAGTTATAATACCGTAATATCCGTTTTCTACTTCGTCGAGTATATAAACAATATATCGGTTACGATATTAAAAATAAAAGTAGACGTTCCAACGTCGTTTTGAATATAACGTTTGACGTGGACTTCCGGGAGTTGTACGATATTAATAACTTTCACGGTGATTTATTTCGTATATGTTGCGATTGATTTATTACAGTCGTACGGTCACTCTTCTGCTCGTACCCGATCGACCCGTAATCCGTTAATCGAAACATGATTTCCGGCCGGCCTCGATTATGAATAATACCGTTTCTCGTCGTTATCGATTGTTACAGCCGTGCGATCATCGTGTACTTGGTGCAGACGTACGGGAAAGACGACTCATTGTTCCCCAAGGACCCGAAGAAACAGGCGTTGATCAATCAGAGACTACAGTTCGACTTGGGTACCTTGTACCCGGCTTTTGCCGATCAATATGTGAGTACCACGATGCGTCCTGTTAGTGTACACCAATTAGTGTCGCGCCGGCGAATACGGTTTTCGAGTTATTATAAAACCCGCGCGTTTCCTTTTTGTTTAAGTCGATACCACCTGTTGATCACTTCAAAACTAAAAATAATAAAAAAAAAAAAATGAATGATAATAACGGTATTTTTATCGTGCTGCAATAATCGAACACAACGATTAATTGTCGTTTTGTTTCACTATTATCACTACAGTATCCTTGGATCTTTGCCGGAGCGCCGAAAAGCGACGACAAGGAGAAAAAGATCTATGAAGTGTTGGAATTTTTGGAAATCTTCTTGGGATCTTCCGCTTGGGCCGCCGGCAATTCTGTCACGGTCGCCGACTTGGCTCTGGTCGCTTCCATCTCGACCTTTGAGGTGTTTTCCTATATGCGTTTCCTTTTATTTGCTCGTTGTCATTACACGTTCGTTTTCATTTTCAGGCCGTCGACATCGACCTGAAGAAATACGCCAACATTTCGAAATGGTTGGAAAAAGCTAAGAACACGTTGGTGGGATACAAAGAAGTCAATCAAACCGGAGTCGACGGGTTCAAAGCCATGGTGGCAAATCTCACTAAGAAATAACTCGACGCGTTCTCGCGTTCGTTATCAAATCACATGCATCGTGATTACTATATTTCTGTTTCACAATTTTCACCGGTATAAACTTATTCATTTCTATAGAAAAAAAAATCACACGTTTCAAATAAACACTACATTTTATTTGCTACGTTTTTATTCTCGCGCCTTACCGTCCCGTCGTCTTAAGGCTGACGATTTCCAACTGTGAACGACCATCTCCGCGCATAGCGTTCGTTCCGCTGTGTTTCACTACCTAACCTAATACAAATGTTTTCCGACAATCGAGAACCGTACGATTTTTAAAACTAAAACAACTATTATCCTAATTTTTTTTTATATTGCATTTTGAATTTGTTCATCCGCCATTGGATTATGCCGATCCAATAATAGGGAACATATTTATTCGTGGGACAAATCAGGTTTTAAATGTACACGTGACATAAAGTTCAGTTTAATTGTACATGTTGTTTTTTACGTGTTGCAGGTATGTATGTATATCGTTTACGTAAGCTGACTGTGAGTTACAATAAGCTTAAATTCTGAATATATAAAATGCAATTCGAATGGAAAATTTTGAAAGAAAAACATACTGTTTTGAAATTAGAAAAAAAAATCAATTTTTCATGATCAAACACATATAGTTTAAAATTTATTTAAACAAATGGTGTTAAATCGGTGCAAGTATGAAATATTAAAAAAATTGTTTATATATTTTACAGAAAGTTGTGTGTACATATAGAAATATTGTCGCGTTTATATTTTACTTGCAGTAAAATGTTTTGAAAGTCAACATTTTTGAAATGAGAAAAAAATGAAATTGTAAATCGGAATATAGTCTCGAGTAAACTTCCAATTAGACTAAACTTGACTCAAAATCTCGATTGTTGATGTAAACTTGATTATTTACTTTTTATACATACAAAACTTCGAACGACGGGAACAATAGAATTTAGTATAACGTTAGTCGGTAGGGTTGTTTTTTGCCGTTTCTGTTGTTGAAATTAAAAAAACCATAAAAGACCATAAAATCATTGTTAATTCTAATATTTCAACGCCAGTATAAGAAGTCAGATCGGTCGGTGGTGTCGGTGGTGGTAATTCGTATTTGAATTAGATATTAGACATTGTTTATTTAGTGTTTTTCGTTCGAGGAATGTATATACGTATATATATATAAACAATATATTCGTATGAAATAAACATTGAATACGTACGAGTATGTAAATAATTTGTATCTATTAGCGGAAATTTAAATATGATTGGACGGCTTCCAAAACACACTCGGTACGTAAATCAGAGTGGTTCGAGAAATGTATCCCACATTTGGAGTTTTCGTTGCTGATCCGAAATCTGGTGCGCCAAAAAAAAAACCGCGCCCAATCTCAATAATCGAAAGCCCGTGCCAAGAAGCACGTTTGTTTGTGTCGCTTTATTCACATTGGGCTTCGCGGTTTCCCGAACGAGATATTTTAACGCGACGATAATAACAAACGGAAATAACAACTCTGTACTCAATCCGAAAAGTCCAAACAAAGTTTTCAATAATTATCTATTGTAAAGCACCACGCAATATGATTTTCGTTTTCGATGAAAAGTATTTTTGATTTGATTAAAAAAAAAAAAAATCGGTCTATGAAGACCGTCACGAGTGCGTACGGGCAGGCACGTCAAATGTTGATTTTCATCCGACGCGGGACTTACGACGGACCGCCACACCAAAAGTAAAACGTATTCAACGCTCCAGAGATGGCGTTGCTCTCCGTAACTCGGCGGCGGCAGTTCGTAAGTCGGTAGTTTTTCAATTTTGCGATAACATATGTCCGTACTTCCTTCAACACGCCTCTTAGAATAATTTCGGGGAGAAATACTTCAGAATAAAGATCAAAGAGGAAATGTTGTGCTATGCACTGGTCGGACGATTTTACTCGATTTTAATATAACATGTATTTAAATATAATACAAGTACACTAATCGACTGCAGTTTAATATAAAAATCAACATTTTTTTCAGAGTATTTATGAATAATAAAAAAAATTTATCGTTATTATTTTCAAACTTCCGCACGCCCCCACCCGCCTACCGACGACAAGTGGCCCGATCTTATGAAATAAAAATAATACACACATAGATCGTTACACAAAATTATGTGGTAAGACGTACAAATTGTTTATATACCAATATTGTATAAAGATATGGTTACTGGGGTGGCACGACTCAATTTATTTTTCTAGTTTAAATTAATAATGAGTATAGATTATGTTTTTTCCCCCGGGACCATAGTAGCCCTGGTCGGAAGTAATGTTCACGCGGTTCCTGACCTCTGAGCGATTTCATTTGAAAAAAAAAGCACCCTCGTGCTGCTCCGTGCATACCGAATACGGTATGGTCGACGTTATGACAATGTTTTCAACAAACCGTATACGATCGTCATTCGGCTTTCCGCGTGGAAACGGATAATTCACGTGTATTTTTTTTTTACACGCGTTATTCGATCGAAATGTCCAAAGTGTTACCGTTGACGCGGATCGGGTAATCCAATTGCGCGAGACCGACTCCAAAACGGTTTTTGGATAATAAAACACTTAGACAACGGTAATAATAATAGTAGTAGTAGTAGTAATAATGATGACGATCCGTTCGGAGTTTCTATGGAAACCGATTGCGCTGGGCGGTAGTTAATTTTGGACTGCGTGGTCTGCAGATTGTGAATAACGATTAAACGCGAGTTATTTTTCAATTGATTTCATCGACCGTGATAATTCCTCCAAAGTTTCAATCTAATAAAAAGCCCACACAGTCGGAATTGTAAACGTTCACTCGTTAAACTTCCTCGTTAACCGGACAATTCATATAATTTTAAATAGCACCAAATTGACGCGTTCTACACACGCGTACATTTCACCAGTCCTCTAAAATGTTTACGATATATATATATATATATGTAAACTGAACAGTAAAAAACCGGAACGTAACTCGTCATCGCATATCACGTTAATGGTCCTGTGCATGTCATATACTTTGGATTATGTTCGCGTATCGTGGAAATCGTGTTCTAACGGCAAAACACGTATATGGATTTGATTGGAAATAGTTTTGTTTTTGTTTTTTTTTTTTTAGTTTTTATGTATATCAGTGTATATCAGCTGTGACCGTTTTAAGTTCGATGGCCGACGCTGGTGATACCTCCCGTCATAATTTCAAAACGGGCACTCCGTAAAAGTCACTGGACGGGTGCCCGAACTCGTTGTCGAACCTGACGCCCGTTCGACCCGTCCGAGAAGTTTCAACGGCGAAATCCGATCCGATCCTCACCGAACTCGGGCATAGATCGATCCAGGGTTCTATTTGGTTTCGCAGGACGAGTTCGGGTCGAGATCGTATCGCGGGAAGCGCGCGAAAATCTCTCTGTGGACCTATTGTTTTGGTTTTCTTGAACGCCAATATGTGGGAACAATTGCCGCATCACTTCACCATAGTGAATGGAATAGATAATGACTGTTTAAAAACTATATAAATGTCGATAACCAGTGATCGTAATACATATTTTCCGAGTACTGTCCCGAAAGTACATGAGACTGTAAACGGAACTTTTATTTTGAAATGAAAAATACGTACACGTAACGCCTACTCATAAAAATTGAAAACGCAGTAAAATATGAAAATACAACTAAATTAAAAATGACAAAAAAAAATAATGATATTTTTTCACTTGTTTTATATTATTTAGATGATACTATATTTGATGAAAGTAATTTGCCTCAGGAGTTGAAAAGTATGTTATATGTATACAAACGTTCGTTTTAAATAACATCATTTTTTTTCTTCGTATATTTAACATTTTTGTAAAATGGCGAATTGTTATATTATAAATACACAAAAACGTTATTTACAAATTGACGTTATCGATGTATACAACGTATTATATCAGATGGATCGTTTAAAAAATGTAATATAATTAATTCGATTGATCAACTATAGTATACACGGTATCCCATTCAAATAATTGTTTAATAAGTACCCGTTTATTATTTTAATTTGTTACAACAACAGCTTTCGTAGTCGTCTCTATGACGGCCATGTGATACAATAATATTTACGTTTATAACTGGCTATCAATTATTTTGCAATTTCGAAAAAAGATATTCCTTGAATTCCACCGCTCCTTCGTGGTTAGCTTCGTCGTATCCGGGCAACGCGGTCTGCGCGGCTTTAAACCATCTCAGTATGTTTGTGTAGCCGGTCAAATCGAATCCCACTATCTACAAAAACGAGAAAACCGTGCTCACGAACAACGCCTACGCGATAACGATACCTTAAAAACCCCTTGGGCGTTTTTCGTTTTAACACCCACGTGGATATTTTTACACATTAAATGAGTACATCGAATCAAAGGAACGGGCGATTTCATATATCGGACGTAGTGTTTCCGTTTCCCGCGTCATGCCGATTCACAATCCGCACCGTCGTGTGCGCCTTTCTAGGACTTGCCACGCGCGCTTAACGTTTACGGTTGTGACATTGTGCGTCATATCGGGTGCACGATTAAAACCCTCGGCCTGGACATCATTTGTGCGCAGCGACCGGCAACTAAGATTTTCCGTACTGTCGACGCGCGTGAAACCTAACCTACGGCCAGCGCGTCGTTTCGTTTGGTTAACAGGCTTACGTTGTTGGCGTACGTAAACCGCTTTTGAACGAAATGATCAAAATTAGTACGGGCGCCCTTACTTCCAAACTTGAAACGGTGACAACCACCACGACGTCGGCGAGGGTCACCTCGGGCCCAGCCAACCATTTCGTTTTCGCCAGATACGCGTCAAGTATTTCCAGAGCCGCATTCAGTTTCGGCAAGGCTGCCGTTCCGTAGTGTCCGCTCGTAAACGCCGGCGTCTGAGGAAAACAGCCGGACAGATTTATTTGTCGTTGAAAACACGAGGCGCCTCAGAAGCCGAGCCGATCAACTCCGTTTTTTGTTTGTTTTCGAATCGTGAACAACAACACGGCTGGACGAATACACGATTGAATATTTTTTCATGTATTTATAAATACACACCGTTGACTGTAAGAATCTCGTAAATGAGTTTATTCAAAACGTTTGATTGAGTTTTGTTTTTGTTTGATTAAACATTTGATGGAGTTGATCGGCTTGGCTTCCGAGCGTCTAATTGTATGCGTAGTATTATGTTAAAAAAAATAAAAAAATTCGGCAAATGTAATAATAATAATAATAATAATGATAACGATATTTTCATTGTTTAATGTACATTCGAACGAGAGCATATCGATGAACGCCCGAACTAGCTTCGTTAAAACCCAATAAAAATTGTTTTTTTGGTTATCAAAAAAAAAAAAAAAAAAAATAAGAAACATGTTTTAAATATTAAAACGCCGATAAAAGAGCGCATAACAACATTATGGTAACTATGTAACGATGCGCTTCTGGAGTAAGAAAAGTTTCGTTCCGAACTTTAAAATGACTATACGGTGTATTCCGGTTAAAATTCGTGTTGCGTATTGCCGATGTGGTTACAGGGGAAATTCGAAATTATTCGCACGGAAAACCGTGTTGGAATTTATCCGAAATATTATGCTCGACTACGGTTTAAAAAAGCGTTTGCGCACAGCTCGACGGACACAATACGGCGAATTATACAATTTCGTCCATACTACTGTTACGCGCAAACCAAGTCCACGCCTAAGTCACTACACCACCTGCCCACTCGACTGTTTTACGCGCGATTTCGTCGAGAACTTTACCGAACGCACGTCTGTTATGTTGTACGGTTTGTGTGTCCGAACGTTATGGCGTATTATCGTTTAAAACTTTCGAATAATACATAGCGGACGTAGGACGCAAAAACAAATACACTTTTTTTCATTATCTTTATAAAAATATATAATTTGTTTTTTTTTTTTTTTACAAGTCAAGTCTTTCACGAGTACGGCGATTTGTTTCCATATTGAACGTTAAGAAGAAGTCGGACGGAAGAAGAAGTTAATGATAAAAAAAATTGTCTTTTATCAGAAATTATCATGAAAACGTTCTTCGATAACTCCGTTCGAAGGGTGCGCAATCATATAGGTTCAAAATCCAGGGAAACAAAGTATTCTAGCTTTATTTTTATTTTTCTAAAACGGTTTTGGACATATAGTTTTGAGATATTACGCGTCTTAAAAGAAAACGAGTTCTTTTGTGTTACACAACATCTCGAACACAAATCCACGAGAACTCCAACCGAAACAGTATTATACTAATGAATATCCGAAAAATATCAAATTGCAATTTAATCAGTCTTAGTGGAAATGGGTATTTCTTTTCAAAGACGTTCGCTTATTTTTTCACAGAACCATTTCAACACGGTATTACGGACGATATCGTGTGATGTCATTAAATATTTTATTTTAATATATAATTGTTGTTGTTTTTTTTTTGGTACGACCGACAGTTTTTTTTTTTTACGTTATTATATAACTGCGATTTACATTAGGTAACAGCAAAAAAATTAATCGAACGAATTATATATATTTATCCACGTGATGTAACAACGCTCGTCACGAACGCGATTAAACGCTGGAATTAGTTATAGATAAACAGACGGTTTGAATGACATTAGATTCACAGAGTTTTTATAACACGGCCGTATCGCGTACATCGATTTTACAATACGCGTATATATGAGTCGTGTGCACGCGATTCGCACGAAATAAAACTACGTGTGTGACGTCCAAAAATGGAATATTTCTTATGCGCAACATAACGGTACGGATATAATCATGACGGCATGTGCAACGGTAATAGATTTTCGTCGAACACGTTCAAAATTACGCGTTTTCTCTATGGTGATTTGAATTTTTAAAACGGCGCATTGTTCAACGAAAGCGTTCACATGTCACGAACCAACTGCATTTTACAAAGTGGTTACATAATAACATTTTGCGGAGGTATTATTGCGTGGAACGTTTTACGAAAGTGGCCTTTTGTGTGGAAGTCAAATCTAATATTGAAAATTGCTTTTGAACAGTAACTCCGTTTTGTTACTCAATTAATATCAATTATCGTACGCCTTATTATGTTCCGCAGTCCTCGTTTTTGATTGCGTTATGCGGACGATTTTCAGACTACACGGGAAATTAACGAAATTATAATTTCGTTTCGTTCGATTTCGCGCACTGGTCAACATACCAAAGCTACTGAAGTATTTACGTCCGTGTTAGAACGGAATGGCACGAGCCTGTGTTAAAAACACCGAATACGAACGAAATGTGCAAAAATCGTGTGCGAAAATGCATTGTGGGGTTTTGTTTAATATACGGGTTGCACGTCGTTTCAGCTACGCGCAAACGTACATATTTTTCGTACTGCGTGTTGTTTTCGTGTGCACATCTAAATTAGGGTTTATGTTAAACGATCTCGTCTAACTACTACTAACTACTACTCTTCGACGAATCGTACGGACGTTATAGATAAATTCCCGATTAAAAGAAAAAAAACGGGAAGAGAACGTTAATAACGTACGCGCGCTCGTCGGTTAAGCCCTTAAGATGTCACGGGGTTTTTTTTTTTTTTTAAAAATGTATTTTTATTCAAATTGTACGCGCGCTTTCGTTTGAAATTGATATCGGGTCATGACGATATTACGCGTATAATGTTATAAAGGCAGCAGGTATTATATACGTTATGAATGGTAAAAGAAAAATGAAAAAAAAAATGGACTACTCACGAAATAATCGGATACCCTTCTGTACAAAGCTCCCAAATCAAAATCGATTCGTTGATCAATTGTTGCTCGCCGCTGCAAATCTCTCGGGTAGAGTTGATCTTTGGAATACGCTCCGGCGGCAGAACCGTATTTCTCCGTGAGGTACTTGCAGATGGCTCGGCTGCGTAACACATCAAATAAATGTCGACGGTATCGTTTTTTTTTTTTGACGCGTATACGATTCCGACAATTATCAATCGTGATCTACTGGCAATTCGCGTTCGAGATCGTTTTTGTTCCGAATAACAGTCGGAAAAACAAATTATGTGATACGACCGTGAGTGTCAGCGTGTACACCTGCCGGCAGACGCACGTGGCGCGTGCCGTTCGTTCTGTTCGATTTTACGCGGTCTCCAAGAACAATGCGCGGCGTTTTAAAAACGTCACGCGTTTGTATTCCGCGAGAATCGACGGCGAAAATTTTCTTTTTAGTAGTTAATTTTGTAGTTATTTTAATAATAATGTAGTAATTTTATTAAATATTATAATAATGTAGTTAATTTTTTAACTACTGGTCCGGTAACCGCGCCAATAAAACGGGACATTAAATTAAACATATAATAAAAATCGTCCGAACATTTAATAGTCAGCACGTATTCATTTATACTGTACGAGAGTAGACACAAAATAGAATAATTCACCGAACGGGCCAGTGTTGTCACGATGCGTAATGTTGTATGACCAAAAAAAAAAATTAAACGAACGCGCTCTTATCATACGAAATTGTTGATATTTGATCATCCAAATGTTTTACGTATAATATATATAAACACGCGATTCTTGTTTGTCTAATTAACGTTATAATCGTAAGAGTCAGTGGAAACGTGTTGTTCGCCGATGTTCATTTCCAAGGCTGGGCATTAACGAGTTAAAATCGAGTGAAAAAGTGAAGTTGATTTTAGTTATTTAACGCGTTACACTTTTTTTTTTTAGAAACCTAATGTGTTAACTTTGTACAATGAGGTTTGAGTTTAATTGAATTTCGCAACGCAAATTTTTCGAATAGGGTCTTACTTTTTAGAGTGGGTAATTTTTTTTTTTTTTTATAGATACAATAACTCATCAGCGTCAGGGAGTAAAAATGTTAGAACGTGGGAGGAGAAAAGCCCGTTATTTCTAGAACAAACATAAATATATTGCGTTTCATAACAACTTATGATCAATTTTCATTTACTGCACTTTTAAATAACAGGTCTTTCTAAATTTGTAATGTTATATGTTTAGGAAAAAATTTAAAAGTTTTCACGATATTTATTTTTATTGTAAACTGGAGTTATTTTTGTTTTCTCGAAGTTAATTCGTAACTTTCGAATTTGACGAAATAAATACAAGTAACTTTCAACGTGACTCAACGAGTTGAAAAAAAATAAAAATAAAAATAAATTCGTTAATTTTGGCCGGCCTTGATCTCGTTTCTTCCGCGGAAGTCGCGACGTGATGTTTATAACGTCATAATATATGCACGGGGGATCACGTGAAAATCGCAGATCCGCGTTAAGTTTTTCCGGACAAAAACTTTTCGCCGTGAGTGTGTTCATAAATAATTGTTGTTGTTTTTTTTTTAACCTCTTTCACAGTCGCGTCGGCCGACGCAACCATTACTCGGATAAGAAAACCGCGCGAGACGCATTGTGGTGCACGTGTGTACTGTGGAAACTCGTTAAAACATTTATCGCGTTCATAATTCCCGTGAGTCCGTCGAGCAAAAATAAACCGGCTGTTTGGACGGTCGTGCCTACAGTGTTCGGTTTTCCGTGCATACGTACGGATTTGTGCACTACATTAATAATACGTTTATGCATTTCTATTATTATTATTATTATTATTATGGCGCGCGGGTCGGACGAACGCCGTTTTTGTTTTATCGAAAGTCAGTAGACGCGTTCGTTTTGTATCAAAATACAGTCAAAGGAAAACGAAAAAAATAAATAAAATGTATATATATATATTTATTTATTTATTTAAACCGTATGCACGCAATCGTCTCACGGCAACTCGCACGGATTTCACGGTTTTCATTCCGTTAGACAGGCGTAATATTGAAAATAACGTCGTAATATTACAGTGCCTTAAACCGCACGACGACCTCGTGTCCCGCACATTTCACACGACTTGAAATAATATTTTTAAAAAATTTTTTTTTTTTTTTTTTAATCTGACGCG
Organism: Schlechtendalia chinensis; assembly: GCA_019022885.1. Classification (NCBI taxonomy): domain Eukaryota; kingdom Metazoa; phylum Arthropoda; class Insecta; order Hemiptera; family Aphididae; genus Schlechtendalia; species Schlechtendalia chinensis. The sequence goes on from CM032341.1 coordinate 8,470,197, forward strand.
CGCGTACGTTTTATCGTACGAATTTCCTGATATTTAAATTATTCCGAGAGGACGCCCCGCCATGTTTACTGACGCGGCGTTGACGGCCCGCGGACTCAGAAAATCAACTGTAATCTGTATTGATGCATACATAAGAAAAAAATCGATCTCGCCGTTGTTTTTAATACGTAAATACACACTCGGATAATAATAATAAAAAAAAAAAATCACCATGTACGGGATAGACCGTCGTGCGGTGCAAGGCACAAAATTTAACTTCAATCCAGCCGTGTCTCATTGAAAACATATTCGATTTTATACGACATTTTCGTCAAATCAATTTTTAAAGTTGCCATTATAATAAATAAAGAACATAAATTGTTGTATGCTCCTTTAATAATATATATATATACACATTTGTATATGGTTAGGTACAGGACGTAACACTTACCTTTCGCTCAAAACGAATCCGTCGTCGACGATGGTCGGAATCGTGTGCTGAGGGTTCAACTATACAATAAAAAAATGTTGCGTACTTAAGGTGGGAAGGACACATTTTAGACTTTCAAATCACCCAAAAGAGATCTTTGAGAGGTGAGATAGTGGATTTTTTTTTTTACACGATATACAATAAATATTTAAATTACATTGTAATTTTATTTTTTCAAAACACGGACTATAATATTAAATATTTATTGACAAAAAAAAGAAAAGACCATGAAATAAATTCAATCATACAACAATTGCCGGTATGGTAGACTCGAGATAAATATTATTATTAGAATGGTATAATTTTTCGTTCTTTCTGAACGAGCGGAAAACCTCCGCTTTGGGGATATTGTATATAGATACAAAACCTACCCGTTTGTATTCCGACGTTTGCGTGTCTCCTTTGCTGGGCGTCGTCAGGATCGGATTGAGTCGAACGTTCAATATTCTAGCGACCAGCCGCACGGTCCTGCACGGCGGACTCCACGAATCGTAGTAGAAATCAATAGTCATTTCGACGACGCGTACCTGTTCGCGACGGTTAAATCGGACGGGAGATAGTGTTAATGAAACCTCGGGACCGTGAACGTCGGCGCTATATACGCAATGTGTCGTTATTGCGTCGTAATGTTTTTGCGTCGGTTGTGTAACGCGAGAAAAAAAAAATGATCCGTCCACAAGTCTACTTCGGGCGATTTCTTTCTTGTTTGTTAATCGATCGTCTTAGATCATCAGCGGTCTGTAAGAAAAAAATAACGTACGTCCGATAATACAAATCGAAACCGTTTGAACACATCTTGAACGTAACGGCGGGTATCGGTAACCGTAATGTCAATCGGTGCCGACGAACTGATCCCGGTGATCCCGGGCGCGATCCCGGTACTTCGCAATCGTCCAAAGTATACCACGCGTATTCGACAGCACAGTAAAACTATGTTATGTCCTGTCGTTGTTTTCTGTTGTTCTCGCTCGTTGTTGGTTTTGTCGTAGTGTCGTACGGCAGTTTGGCGATCGCGTTTCTTTCTTCCGCCCGACCCATGTAACGGCCAAGAGGAAACGGACCGATCCGGAAGTTAATGATTCATAAACGTATTGTGGATAGAGCACAGGCACGTACTCAATACAAGGGTGGGCAGGGGTGTTGGAGTTGGGGATTAAAAAACCTCCCCGAAATATTTTAAAGTACCTACTCTGGTTTCATGTCGTTCAGTGAATTTTATACAACTAATAATAAGTCGTGTGTAATAATTATCTGTGACTGTACGTTATGACGTAATTATTTTCATAAATATTATATATGGTTGTATTTTTTGGCTAACCCGCCCCGTCCTACCACGAAATAATTTGTTGTATACGTGGCCGACAGAGGATATTAATAGACAGGCGGAATCGGTATTGTCTGACCTTTTGGCGGACTATGACTGAAATACTGCTGTGAGTTCGTGTTTGCGATTGTGAAATTACGGACGAGAAAATCGTCAATGGATCGATACGGTTCTTTTACTTAGTAAATTCGTCTGGATTTAATGTTACGTGTTCCTAAATTTAACGGCCGAACTGTACGATTAACGAGATTTTCAAAAGTGTATTACGTTTCATGCGCTTATTCGGACGGCGCTTCCACAACGCCGGAGTCCGCTGGACGCGCCGTTAGGCTACATCGTAACGCTACGTTTTAACGTAAAACGTCATAGTACAGGATAATAAACAATTCGTTTCGCGCCAAATGACTTAATGCGTTTTTACGACACGCGCGCATTTATAGGTAATTCGGATAATTGTTAGTTTTCATATCCACGCGATATACACAGCGTCGTAAGCAGACATTTATTTCGAGGGGGAGCACTAAAATTTCTTATCGCCGCTTTTCAGAAGCTCTAAAATACCGACAACTTGTCCGATCAATTACGTTACATTAAAAAAAAAAATATATATATACGCGTAATATTTTTCATTTGATAAAACGGCGTTTATGGTGCCCATCGCCCGTGCACTGAGAAACAATAATATGGAAGTATTGAACATAATGTTACACACCGTTGTCGGGATACGCGTAACATAATATTACAACCGACTTCGCGGATAGGTTAGCAGATACGTTAACACGGGCCGACAATAATCAACCGGCCATCGACTACCACTTCGCATCGCAACATTTTATTACGCGCGTGATAAAGTCATGCCTAACCTAATCTAACCTTCACGTTTACAAAGGCCGGTCGCCGACGTGGTTGATTTTCAGCCGCGCAACAGTCTAATCCGCACGAGACGATCCGCGTTTTGTCTCGGACCGTTCGATCGCGCGATCACGTGTTATCACACCACCGTACTTTCGTTCGAACTCGCCTAGTCTAATCGCTGTGACCGAATGATCGTGTCGATGGGACTTGATTGGCGAGTTTTGCGCTTTGAAGTCCACGGCGATCGGTTTGGTCGCACGCCGGCGTGCTCAGTGCGACATGACGGTTTTGTTGAGTTTATGTGAACGTCACCGTTGCGCGACTAGCCTAAATAATGCAATAATGGCGATCGCGCAATCAGGCGTTTCCGCTCTAATGTCGCCCGCCACTACTGGAATCGTTGATATAAACGCGTACATTTCGAATCGCGATCAAATACGATTGCCTACGAACGGCCGACTGAACCGCATACGTACCGACGACCACTACCGCGCGACCCCAACCGTCGTCGTTAAATTTACGTTCATTATGTTTAATAGTTTTATACGGACTGGGTAAAATATTTTTCGAAAACCAAAAAAAAAAATATTAACCCCGAGACTACCGAATGGTTATTTGTTCCTATGGACGGTAAATAGTTGTAGTGATTTTGTGCGTGTCGTTATGTTCGTACACCATCACAACGTTATTTCTAAAAACAAAAAGAAAGCGTAGACACACCAATTGAATATTTTAAGAGACCGATATTTTTTTGACGAGTAAACTAATTGTGCTTTAATATGTAAACAATTATAAACTAAACGATCTATTAATTCTATTATAAATAATACGTTTAATTTTTTCTGTATCACTAGGTGTTTAATCGAACGTTTATAACCGTGCTTCATAAAAATATTATTTTTATTTGATATTTTCGACGTCGACTTATTTTGTACGTTCATTAACGCAGCACAAAAAATGTAAGACAGTTTTCAAAAAACTGAAATTATAAAGTACTGTGCTACAAATGTACGTGTCGAAAAGATAAATGTATAAACATATGTGAAATAAACATGTCTAGTCCCGCACCAACTACTTCATTTATAACTGGTTTTTGTATTATAAATATATGAAGTTATTGTTGATAACTTAATTTCACGGAAATGATAATTTAAATAAAATATAGACACGTAATATTACGCATTTATCGTATGTTACTGATACACAGTTTTATATATATTTCATTTTCTAGTTGCTTGAAAACGTGTACAATTTATTTCTAGTCCGTTACGTGGTTCCGTTCTTAAAATAGCTGTTATTCTACTTTTTTGTGCTGAAAAATGTTTCGCTAACACTAATATGTCGTAACTTGTAAAATTCGGGCTAATTGTTTGTAGTGTATCTTCTAATTGGACGTTTTCAATTTGGACGGGACCGAGCCAGACGGGTTTACAAATCCTAAATAGAATTTTGTCTGTGAAAACATTTCGAGTACTGACCTTTATTACGAGTAAAATAATTATTTTTACTTTCCTGAGATTGGATAATTTTTTGAGAGTAATATAATATTCGTGTCTGCGAATGGACAATTAAGAATATTTTCAAAAGCAGAATACCAGTTGCATCTCGTTATTCGCGTATAACCCGCGTCTGGGCCCACCACGGAACGTTCGTAGCCTGCAGGGAGTCATGCGATAATATAAAAAAAAATTTTTAATCTTTTTACGCATTAACGCGTATCAGCGTAGAATATACAGTGCACGGGAGACAGCGCCTTCGTATCGCCCGAACTATCACAATGTTCCGTCTATTAATGTAAGGTCGACGACGATAACATACGATTATGTTATAGTGTACGTAATCAAACATCATTAAACGATTCGACGAGATTTATTTCGAAAATTGAGAATAATAATAATAATAATAATAATAGTATTTAAATTTAACGAAAAACGTCCGTCCGACCGTGACGAGCGTGCGTTAAGAAATGTGATAATTTGAATAATTCTTTGGTTATTTTTTTGCGGCCGTTCGTTTAGATTTATTTTGCACGTTATATAACAGTTCGATGTATACACACTATGGCCAAAAACAATCCGAATACGACGCCGAAGAACGCGCGTTCTGATTTTCTATATAAAACGTTGTCGAGAAATGTACGTTACATTTCTCGACAGGGTTTTATACGATGTTTATTATTATTTATTTAGTTTTTACGTGGTTTGTTTTTATTTTAGTTCGCCGTAAAAGGGTCAATATTTTCATTATTCGCGCGCCATACAGGTATAGACGATGTCTGTGTTTATGGACTGATATTGCGTCTCGTGACATTCGATTCGCGTTTTTCGTTTTAAACGCAAATGCGATATCGTTCTTTTTGTTGGTGGAAAAAACTCTTTTGACATTTCCGAAAATTAGTATAACGTTTTGGGTGCGAACACTATACGGTCAGATTATGTTTTTTTTTTTTTTTTTTACTAGAAATTCTTTGTTTTATTCTGCACTCGACACATTTTTATGACTATATTTTATAAAACACCGTTTTCTCGTTTCGTGAATCAATCACGGATATCTGATTATTTGATATTTTATTATATATTTAATATTTACACCCTCGTTCGAGTTTCGTGACACGAAAAACGATGTATACTTGTTTGCTCGAAATAATCAACATCATCAATACGCGCGTAGATCGGCGAATACGAGTGTAAATCAATTTTGAAACGGTCTATCGCAGTGGTTCTTAATCTTTTTAGGACCGCGACCCAAATTCTTCCCCGAAAATCTATCGTGACCCACATGGTTTTATATTTATAGGATGAAGAAATTAAGACAACAAAAATTTCTTAAAATCCACATATAATCAAAAACACTTCTCGCGATCCACCAAGAATTGACTCACGACCCACAGTTTGAGAAACGTTGGTCGGTCGTATTCGTAGACAATTTTTTGTCGGGTCGCGTGCTGCTTCCTTTTGATTCGCTACGGAGAAGTAGATAATATGTTTAGTATTTGCTGAAGACTTTTCATTCACCAATATTATGGCAGTCAAGCGAATTTTTCGTTTTTGATGATTCAGATGTGTTATTAAAACTAATAAACCGCGACTCGGCCGACGTTCGCACGGCGCTCCGGTTAGGCAATACGATGCGGTAAAGCCCAGCGCTGGATGTATATCATATTATGGGCACATTTTTATACGCAAATTAAAATCACAATACAATTGAATTTGTTTTGTGTTTGTACACAATTTACGAATTATATCCTTAATGACATTTCGATTAATTACAAATGTTGATTTTACGAATTTTCAAACAATTACATATACTCGTTGGCACTAATTACTTAATTGATATGTACACGATTTTATTAATTTAAAAACAAATATATATTTAATATTTATGTTGCTATGTAGCTCATGTTGCTATTAAATATGGGTTTAAATTGTTAAATAGTTTGTCACGTGTTTCGAAAAAAATAATAATAATAAGAATCGATATTATTAATAATATTCAGGTATGTTTTTGAAACGATTAACAACTAAATACACATTTATTAAGTACGGCGTGTATCGCAAATAGATTCGTTTGATATTATTATTATTGTAATTATAACTGGACTAAATTCATAAATAGTTCATTCAATTATAATAATATATTTTATTGACAATTTATTATTTAATGGGACGATTTGTAATAACTCAATGTAACAGGAAAGTACATTTTATATTATTAATCTATCCATACTTAGCATAATCGAATTTCCCTCATACAAAGTTTTAATAGTAAACGTATTAGGTATGTGTTACAGCGCGCGAGACGATTAAAAATCCATTTATTTTTAACTTTTTCCGGGTCCCTGTCGCTACACCACTTTAACATTTTAAAATTACCGTCAATAAATTGCAATATATTACCCACGTAAAGCGAGACATTTTTCATGTACCGCAAGGCTTGATATTTATCGAATTTTAATTAATCACCAATAGAAAACGATAAACGGGTTATAATGACGAATGTCTTACTGATTTATTAGAGTGGATGGCACTTACATAGCCTACAGGTACCCAATGCATTATAAACGAATACATATTGTTTCTGTTTTCGATTTAATAATGTCGAACGGAACACCTCGGCGCCTGACTGGCTGTTACAACACTATTGATTGGGTATATAATATTTATGGTGTCCACTAACTATACAACTTAGAACGTTCATTCGTGAACTTCAATACGGCTCATTATCGTTGTTCGCGACCTATATACTAGTGTAGTAGACGTAAACTATACGGATTCAAAAGCGCCTGTGTCAGCCGGTTTTGAACTTGAGCGGTTTAATACTTCCGCTCGCTAAGGGTCATAAACATTTTTTTACAGTTATATTATGCTATTCGAAAATCATTACGTTTTTAGATTAATGCGTTTTTCGACGTATACCCTATATCGCCATTCAGCACAACATTCAGTACACCCACACGGTTTTCCGTGCAGGTAATACGTGTTTGCATACAACTATTCCAAATACGAATGTTTGAAAATCGATTTCATTAATATCACTGAACAAATCGATGGTACAAAACATTTCTATATCAATTTGTATTGTATTCCAATACAAATATTTACTTGTTATTTTATTTTTTATTTTTTTTATACTGTTAATATTGTTTCGGAACAAAAATAGAACGTTAACAAAATCCAACGTAAATTCAAATAATAAATTTAACAAAATATAATATACATCCGTGTGATACACGTCATTGTTAAATCGCATGTCCACATCGACTGCTATTTATCATATTCACCGAGTGCGTTTATTAATTATTCGTTATGAAATATATTAGTATTTTTCATTTACTAATAAATAATAATGTTTTTCTGATCTTCTGCAATTTATTGTTAAACACTATCGCACTGACACATAGAACATTGCATCATCGATAAAAATTTAAATGGATGATAACCGCGTGGTTGATATTATGTCTAAATTATAGACATAAATTATCTGTACAATATCGGACATAATTATTAATTTTAATATCAAACTATAAAACAAATAATCAGCACGTTGAACGTATTTTTAAAACTAAATTATCTATTTTTTATTTATAATTTATCAAGTATTAAGTTTTGATATACCTGTTTCAACACTGAAAAAGTTCCATTCGCATAAATTAACTAGGTAATTGATTTTACGATTTAATGCAAATGACTTTAGTTGAAATACTTATATAAATTCTTGTAATTTATTTTAAAAACTTAAAGTTTCAAAGATCAACCCCTTTTTGACACTAACCCATAAAATGAATTAATGTCTTAGACTTTTTTGGTACCGCATTGAAAATAACGAAACGCATATAAAACCTCGAGTTTTTATCTACATTAATAAGTTCTCACCCAGTTGAATTAATTTCAAGCTTGTATGATATGCAATCGAGGTCGAACAAACTAATTAATAGCATAAAAATTCTGAAATCGACAAAATTACATTTTTGACCTTTTGTCACCACGCCTATTGATTTATGACAATGTATTGTATTATTTAATATATACCTATATAACTTTATATAAAGTAGTTTATAAAAAAGTGAATAAAAAGTTTGACAAAAAAATGCAAACTAAACTAACGCAGATATATTTTGAATAGCATGATGATAATGAAATCGAATATTTTTCTTAAACGTTTGTGTACATGACCAGTCACACGAGTAGTAGAGAGAGAAGATTATTTTCATTGAGTATTTATCATTAATAGTGATCAATCATTCTATTGAGTATAATTTATTTTAGTTTCCTATCAAGCGCTTAGAAACCGACATTTTACTTGACGGTCGCGTTGTATTATTTAAAAAAATGGTCAAATACACCGAAAATTATATTTTATAGTGCGAAATGTTCCAACTACTACGTATTTGATGTTGAAATATTTGATAGGTCTAGAAATCGTTTTTTATGTAAAATAATTAATTTGAATGTTTGAACATTATGTGCGAGAAGCACAAATGATATTTACTTTTGGAAGTAAATTTAACGCGTGTGTATTACCCAAAATCAATTTGTCCAATTTAATTTATTTATATTTTAATTTCCTATACAGCTCACGTTTTCTGTACGTACATTCAGTAGCTATAATCACATTTTGAAATTAATATCCGTTGGAATTATATTTATGATAATTAATACGTATAACGGAAATGTGATTTCGAGAAATCTTTTTGGTTTTTTTTTTCAAGTACCCTTTCCCGTCACCTCGCATACAAATATTTCGGCGATGCCACCTTATGTTCGTAAAAAAAAAAAAAACACAATGGATACTATTATAATTGAAATTTGTTTAAAACAATATTATTATTCACTGTGAAATTTCAACCACTATATATATTCGGTATGCGCGTATTGTATATTATTTTATAATGTATAAACATTTCCAATAGTTTTAAACGAATTAGGTAGGCACTGTGAAATTCGGTGTTGGTATTGTGACCTAGCGAGTTATAAACACAATATAGTAGGCGAGCAGCAAATTATCGAATAATGTGTAGAGTGAAACAACAGCATATATATGTATATGCGCGTTACGTGTAAATCAAATTGCTTCAAAACGGAAAATTGGAAATGTTTCTCTCGAGTGATTTTCACGGCTTCACGCGAGTTTGAAACGTTCTCGTCACATAACTTGGTGTTTTGAATATATATATATATATATATATGTAATTTCACTATTATATTTTATCATTGAAATAATTTCACTATCATACTTGGGTCCGATTTACGACTATTTTTTATTTGATCGTTATTTGAATTCCAATAAACCATTGAACTAGAAACAGGGGTTTTTCTTTTTTACGGAAAATTTTGAAATCGATAGGCATGTACGCTGTCAGAGAGAACATAACAATATTCGATCGTTCGCCAATTTATTACTATAATAAAATCATTCCAAAACATATATAATAGGTGTTGTTATAAGGCACAGATATTCATCACGCTACATTAATTTTTTAAATGTATTTAATATATATTTATTCATATATCATTTTACGATTGAAACATTCAGGTTATCTAAAATTGATTTCCTCCCCCCCCCCATCCAGCATTAATTTAAATTGTATACATTTTTTTTGTACTATGACGTACAATATGAAACGTAATCAACCGCGTTAATTTCGAATTAACAATGTTCGTGTTGTACATAGGCAATTTAAATTTTCTGCTACAGAACACGTTTCAAATACATTTGATGCATGAAAATACTTGAATACACTTCATTCCAAGTAATCAATTATTAAGTATTTACTAACATTACGTAATAAATCGTACCTTCAACTTTGACGTGTACTATCGCGCTTGTAGATAAGTTGGTTGCTCGACGAGCTGTTAAACTGTAAGACGAAACATAGTTAACAAACCATCCTCATATTTATAGTATGGTTATTGATTTCGAACAGAGAAAACGGCGTGTAATCTGGTTTAATAAATCTATAGTTTTTCTTTTTTTTGAAAAATTATTTTCAAGTCATTTTTATTGCAATGAAATGGAAGAAGACGAATTTTTCATGTTAAGTTCGGAATTATTTTTCAATAACGTTTGTTATTTATACATAACAATCAAAAAAAGTAATCATCGAATTATCGTGTCGACCGAAGTCTCGTTGAACACGAGTACATTAGTTTCGACTTGTTTACACAATGTGCATGTAGTGTTTAAAAATCAGATCGAACATTTTGAAACAAACGCGTAGAAAAGTTAAACGTAAGCGGTCAGAAAAGATTTGATCCCATTCAACGTAACTCGACTAAAGTATTTCATTTTATATTTCACATTTCGGGAAACACAATTTTAATTTACTTTATACTTTTGAGAACGTTTCGCGGGAAATCCGTGATGCTAAAAATCACGTTTTCGGTAACGGCCCGTTTCGAAAACGAACCGCTCTCACGTGTGCACGACGTGTTATTGTCGTCGGCACACTTGTATATATTTCGCCGAAACGTGACATTCCAAATGTATTGGAATTACTTGCCGTTCAAGGTACGTCTATTTAGGTACTTATGTTTTCCTGGAGAAACTACTTATGATCGTGTTTTCAAAACAACGTTTCAAAGCGATTCGTTCCAAGAGAAAAATTTAAAAAACGAAAACCTTTTCCAGGATATTTCACGACGGTCGGTGTGTTTGAGATAAACCGTTGGTCAACGCGATTAATACGGTTAAAAACGTATTAGTGTATGTTTCGCGCGAGTACAAACGACATAACGACAAACGGAGTTACGAAATAACGTTTCTGCAAACGCTTACCGAACAGAAAATCGTACGGATGCTCGCAACAGTTTCTCGGGAAAATATCAATCGTCATTGTGGCTCACCGATTTCACATTTTTCAGCCCGTACCGTCTTGAGAACACGAGCAATCCGTAAAGATCTCTCGCGCGGGTGGGCGGCGCGCGCGCGCGTGTGTACGGTGTCGACGCGAGCTTTCCGGTTTTTATCCGGCAGAAGTGACCGGCTCCGTTCCGGCCGGAAGTCAGTGTCCGCCGCGCACCCGTCCCGCGTCGAAGCCCGTGCGTCCCGTCGCAGCGCGTGTTGCGTTTCAACCGGCGAGCGTCGTCGTCGTCGTCGTCGTCGTCCTAGTCCTCGTCGTCGTCGTCGCGGTATCGGTCTTTTTTTCGTTTCGTTTTTTCGTTTTTTTCGTTCCGATGGTTCGTCCGCGTCCGTTTTTCCGGCGAACGGCAACTGTATAAGACGTTTTCTTTTCGTCCGGCGTTCGGTCGAAACGAATCTTCCACGTGACCCCCGTGACGTTTTCCCGCGCCGGGCCGTTCGTGTGTCGCGCGTTGGACAACACGTAAGTGTACATAACAACAGTAATAAACGTACTGTTGTCCGCACGATCCGGACCGTGACGGGTGCGGGGGAAAAGGATTTATTATTATTATTATTATTTTTTTTTCTAAACGCCGTTCGCCAACAGGTGTCGGCAAAGCTCCTGCGTGGCTACATGTTATGTGCGTGCGCGTGCCAGCCCGGATAAATGTCACGCGCGCGCGATTATTATTATTTTTATTTTTTTAAAACTAACGTCGGAAAAACTTTCCCACGTCCCGTTTTATTACCGTAACCCGTTTTAATTTGTCACGATCTCGTGCGCTCAGTCACCGCCGTCATCATCTCGCTCGATTGTCGGGCCGTATGACGGACGACGAACACGTCGCGGAAAGTTTTCATACTCATCCCCGACGCGTTAAATATGCGTGTACGGATAGGCGATATTAATTTTTTTTCCGTAACGGACTTAACGATGTCAGTATAAATCTCGTGTCACACGCGGTTGTTTTTAATGCGGGCGAATATATTATTATGTTTTTATTTTTTTGATTAAAGAACGAAACGACTACGAGTCTTTGAGACGGATGACCGCCGTTACATTAATTCTGTAATTAAAAATCTCGGAAATTTAACTCGTTAATTCTCGTCACGTGTATCATATCACACGTATTTAAATAATCGACAGTTAATTAACGGGTAATCGTTTAACGCTAAACTATTACAATTGTTTTTGGAGTTAATATTTTTTCTATATATATTTATGTATATATGTGTTTATACTATATTGTGCGTGTATACATACATTTATATTTTAATTTTGTGGTTTTCAAGAACTGTTTTATTGAAAATAAACGAGTTGTACTTGATATTCCATTTTTTTTTAAACACATAACTTAATTCAGCAATACTCGTCTACCAGCTATAAGGCTAATCAACAGAAGAATAACTTAGATTTTTTTTTCGCGAATAATATTAATTAAAAATTTAAAAATATGCTTTTGTAGATATTAAATCGGTTTATAAAAGTTTAGCCGATCCTTTGTAAAATTTGTTGTAAACTTTTTTTTATTAGCTTTCAATTTGAAACTATAACGGTTCATCAATATACATACATATACATATATATATATATATAATAAAAAAATCTACAAATGTATCTTTAAATATAGAAAACAAATATTAATTATTAACATCAAATAATAATATATTTATAAACGATTTCGAAAAGAGTTAAAACCAAACAGAATATAACGTATACGTAAAACAGTAAACATTTAAAATAATATTTTAAACCATTTTGGAGGAGCTTGTTAAACTGTAATTTCAATTATTTATTTTTAAATTGAATAGAGAATAACATTTAAGAATATGACACAATAATTAGGATGGAAAATAAAAAATATTAATAGAACAATAAATAAAACCAGAGTTGATAACATGTTAATTATAATTCTGAAACCTTCAGAAACGGAGAAATTAATAACGTCTTTTATATAGTCAATATTTTAACTGATTTTAATATTATTAAAATATATACATTTATTTTATATTCAAGTAAGTAAAATAATTTAATATTTATCTCAAGGAAACAATAAAATAATAATGCAAAATACGAGTATATTTTACGAAGTAAATTAATTTAAATATTTTTATTCAAATTATTGTTGATTTTAGTTTTAAAATAACAAAAACAATTACAATTTTTGAATATTCTTTTTACGTCAATAATTTTTTTACATTAAAACAATTAAATTGGGTGTATATGAATGTGCATATGTATATGTTCGTCATACTACATGTATTGTTATTGTATTTTTCTAAACTATTAATTGTTGAGCTGTAATGTTTGTGGAAAAAAGCTTCAATAAAAAAAAAAAAACAATTAAATTAACTAAAAAAATTTTTTCTATACCTGACCATAAAAATATACGTAATGCAATCGAAGAAGTTATATTACAAGAATGGCGAGAGCAAAGTCTTATGAATCATACGAATCTTATCCCTATCGTTTTTGTAACATGACGATTGGCGACCATTTTGAACGTACAAGTACGTAATATATTTTTATCGCACATTTTTATGTTTACAAAAAAAAAAGACAGAAACAAAATATTAATTTCAATGAGATCATAAAAATATGCGTTATGATTTTCGTGTGAAATTCCGGGATGTTGGTTCAGGGACACTGAGATCGTAAAACACACCGACACCGTGAAGTGAAAAAAAGCTAATAAAAATATTCGGCCCTCGCCAATGGTTTATAAAACGTGATAAATCATTTTGTACAAACACCAGTCTACTTAATAACATTCAAAGTGATTTTTCTACGTTTACGGATATTATATATCACACGATTATATAGTTTTGAACGTTTGGACAAATCTCAAACAAGTGTAAAACTTTTCAGAAATATTTGTTTAGAACGTTTGTACGTAGTTTAACTTTTAAAATAAAACGTGATACTGAACTTGTATATTTCATATATATTATATTTGTTATTTATACGATGATATCCAATGTTATGTTTTACGTGTTGAAGTTTAGGTATAATTGTAACTGATTAGAAATTGAACTGCAATTTTCAAAAGTTGAAAAAAATAATAACCATTACAACTTAAAATTCATTTTTAAATCGTGTAAATTGTTCGAATGCGAAAACATTAAATTAATAAACTATCGAGTTGAATTGTTAAACGAAATGGCCAGTAAAAGTAACCTCAATTGTAAATATGACGATTGATGTCCAACAGCACACATTACGATTACGTGTTTGCGGTTCGGCGATTATTGTTATGAAATGGGGAAAAAAATATCACCTCGATGTTTTTACGTATCGAATTCACCGCGTCGTGTTAGAAAGTTATCCGCAGTAAAAGGCCAACGGCCGATTGAGTCACCGTAAATGTAGCCTTTCGATTTCAACTTTCTGACCGTATCAAATCTCAACTCTGATTTTAATGTAGTCGAACGTCTCAAAAAGCACAAGCGTATGTGTTGTACAGTGTAGGTGTACACTTACTACTATTTTGCATTGCCGCGGTGCAAGGGTCTAATTCGATTATAATGTTATTCTTCGTCCGCGTCACTCGACACACACACATTTTCTAGGAACAGTTTCTTTTTCTATAGTGATCGAGTACCCGAACTTTGACGTATACTCAGTTTTATCGGAGTATAATGGTATATTTTAGCAGAGATTTTTTTTTTTGAAATATATACATATAATATGATATTATACGTTGTGCGGTTGAAAAATCAGCATTATAGCGGAACGAGGTTTGTTGAATTCGCACAATAATGTCGTGGTTGGCGCCTACACAAACGACATAGTTGTTCGAGTATACGCGCGCACAACAATGTCGTACAGCGGATCGACGACCGCTGAAACCGTCTTTGAAAATAACGACGGGAGAACGGATAAAGTCGTAATTATAATAATAATAATAATAACAACAACAACAACAACACGTACACACAACGACAATAAGTCGGGGGAATCGATACTACGCGCTACAGTTCCCGTGTCCTTATACGTGAGTATAATATCACGGTGTATATGCGTCACGTCATTGTGCACGCGTCATGTGCGGTTGAGAAACGCGGTAACTACATTTTAGGTCCGTGGTCGTCGCCGCCGCCGCCGCATCTCGTGTAAGTCGCAATGTCGTGGCGTCCGTGCGGGGGAAAAAATAACGTACGTATTAGTAAGCAATTTTAATTTATACAAAAAATAAAAAAATAACGAATACGGATTATAGGCATCGTATTACAGTATAACACTTGCAATAAAACGATGTACATTTCAACGATAATACCATTCTGCTCGTATATCAATGTCGCATACGTTTAGTCGTATACCGTTCATTATGTTTATCCATAATAAATACACCTACACGTTTTTAGAAAATTAGATACGTCTTATCGTATACTTACAAAACATCCGCCGAACCAATAACATACATACCTCGTAATCGGTCAAAGTTTTCTGATTGTTCCGGACCGTCCGGAGCTCAATACTCAGAGTATACCTGCGATTAATCGGTGTTGTTTTTTGTTTGGAAATAATTTGTTCACTGGTTTTGATTTTTACAAGACGTTATTGGAGTGGAGCTCTTTTTTATAGAGGATACGAAAAAAAAAAGAAAAGATTTTTGCGCGTCACGGCCGACCCGTCACGACACTGTCTCTTGAGATTAGTTGCGTGTGCGCGTCGTCTCGTTTTAGTCGCGGCGGCCAATAGCGTGCGAGCAGACCCGCTAGACTTGCCCACCGATTTCACCGCATCTAGTGCGTCCGTGCACCCGCCGTGACCACGTCATTTGCTGTATGCACGCACCGGGCCAAATAATGTGCACAAAAGTGCCACCGGCCGTCTTAGATAAGTGTTGATCACTATTTGCGTGTTCTTTTCTTTGTTTAATTCACATTATCGGCTGGTCGGACTTAGGATTGGTAAACCAAGTAACCGATTTCAAAGTATCTGGCAGTGATGACCGAGTAAGCATTTTATTGATAAACGCGCTCGGCTCGTACAGTTACTATATTCATTTGTCTAGCGGAGTAGAGAATATTTAGTAACTTTCATTTTATTTTATTGTAACACAAACCTAATACTCTATCGGTTGAATGACTCTGAAAGAAGTTTTTCTTCATCCGCGCGTACTCGTAACACGCACAATTTTTTTTTTTTTTTTTGCTTTTAGTTAATATAACGTACTATAAAAAGTTTTAAAAACGTTTTTTTCCTGTCACGTTCACTAGTGAGTTTGTACTCGAGAATCCGTTCTGAACCGCGTTCCGTGGTTTATACAGGTATAATGGCCACGGTGTCCCGCCGAATGGCGCAAGACAAGGCACTTCCTCCGTGGAAAAAACGATTTTCTATTGTTTTAAAATCGGAAAGAACCCGATCAAAAACCCTACGGGTTTGACTAAAAACATAAAAGTGAATTACAAATTCTATGTTTAGCGTTTATAGAATATTATCTATTCCAAGTTTGCGAATAAATAATAAGTGATAGGTAATAGTGAAATGATTTAAAACCCATTGGACTATGGGTCAAACCGAATTTTTTATTACTCATCTCGTGTCCTAAACGCATACCTGCTACAGTCACACACTAAAAGAAAATCGTGTTTTACGTTTTTTTGTTAATGGTGAATTTTTTTACTCGATTTCTGTGTCGTATTAATCACGCGCACTACAGTTGTACCTGTTTTTGGTACGTAAACGTATCTTTATTCTTCCTAGATTGTTGAGTATGATGTAGTCTTTTGTATTTTATTTTTTTGTTTATTGACGCAATGTATCGCTTTTGGCGCAGTGATTGCCACCTTAATACAAATAAATAATTACTATGAAACTTTGTACATAATATCTAATTTTTTTAAATTTTTTGTCTGCTGTAAACAATGTTTAAAAAGTAATTTTCACCAGGATAGTTTATCTTAATGCAACTGAACAATTGATTATTCGTTTGTTATAATTATTATAATTTTTTTTTTTTTGGAATATAAATTCACACTATTTCGTTACTACGATAACCGAACAAAATTGTTTTCGAATACACATCGTCATTGAAGTCAATATTATATAAATGACTTGGCTGCAGATTATGATGTAGAAATGGATTTATAATATTATTAAATCGTTATGCATTTTTTTTTTTTTTTGTAAACAAATTATTAGATTAAATCTTAGTAAACGAGGGATTACTTGTTTTGGTTAATATTTTGGAGGTAGTAATATAATTTAATACGCTAATGATTTAGCCTTAGCGAATAAATTATAGACGGTTTAAAATTGGATTGGTTTTTGATTATCTACATTTAATTAATACAATGAAAACAAACCGGCAAACATTATTTACAATTTAAAATATTTGGATTTAATTACATTCTTTTTTAATTTAGAAAAAAATAAAAATAAATTCAAACGTAGAAATTTGCTAACTATACAGCGACTCGCATAACATTGATAAAATATAAAATTCATTGATAACGAGTTATTTCAAATTTTATATGAATCTTCTTACACGTACATAAAAATTACATTTGCCTGCGTTTAAACGTATAGTTCTAAGTTAGAAATTTTTTCTATATTTTTCAAAATATAACTCGTTGAAATAGTTTAAGTTTGCCGCGTTAGCGAGATTAAAAATACCTTCATGGTTCAAACCATTGCCGGTTTACAAGCAAGTTAATTTGCAATATTTGCAAGGTAAACAAGGCAATCCATTTAAACTTGAACATGTGAGTGGGTCGATACGGAATGGAGTATTATTAATATATATCATATGATTGTTTTTAATAAATATGACTAAATTATTGAATGGCATGAGACGCATTATGTTGTTCGTGTTTTGTTCTGGTCGATTCGCAATATGTCATGTTTAAAACTTAATACATTAGGGTATAAAATTATCGAAATATTGTATATTTTAATAAATATTGTGTACACTCATGTCAATGTTCTTTTTCCCAACAGGTTTTATTTTGAATTGAAGAAAACCACCAGATTGCAACCATAGGAAATTTGATGCAGCCAAGCGGTTCAAACGTAAGATGACATTCTCATTATCTAACGTATAGACATAACACTGTAGTGTGTAATAAATACAAATGAACACTTATGAAAGAATAAAAAAGATTGAAAGACAAACATTCATTATGTAAATTGAATGAAAAAAATGTACTTTATATAATATTCATGTCGACGAAAAAAGAAAACATTTTCATATTTTAATTAAGTTTATTAACAACTAACGGTCTATTTATTTATTTCAAATGAATACGTATGTTATAGTCGTCGATGAAAACAAATTGCGATTTTTACGTTAGTCCTTTACATTACTGTATAGTTGCCATCATAAAAATGTCAATGTTAATGTTAGTCATCGAATTAAAAATGATAAAAAATAACATAAACAATCATGCTAAGAAAAGAAATATGGTTTGGATTGTACAAAAGTTAGATTTAAAAATGAAAAATGAAATAATTATTCAACGTTAGCAAATATTCATAAGAAAAAACATGTTGCAAAGTATAGAAATGGTTTTTCTCGTTTGTGTAGTAGTCCACGAAAGTCGCCCATAAAATGTCGACGTTCGTCCAAAATCCTATTTAGGAATTTCGTTACGTAACATATAGAAATCGATTCTGCCATCGTTACCGGTTTTCCTATCCAATCTTCATAAAAACGTCTTATAAACTCTACATGACGTTTAAATAATACATATTTGAATTTTAAACGTTCGCACTTATTTTCTACTACACGTACACAACACACGGGTTTATTTGAACTACAAAGTTCGTAGTTGTTTTCGGAATTTTTGGAATTTCTCGAACCTGTACGAATACACTCAGCAGTGCCCCTTAAAATTGTTATGCGAGCATGATTTTATTATTTTGATCCCGAAAATTCTCGCGAAACAATGTCAATATCAGTTGTCGGCTGACAGCCAAACTGTGGAACTAGAACAGGTTGGATGACGTACAGCTGTGCGCGTCACCGTCTTGCGAACGTATAAAACGTATTGTTCTCAAGTTTTACAAAACAACTCCCGTTTTGGTACAACATACACACGCCGATACACGCATATTATCTCAACAACTTCTTGAAACTGTGTACGGGGCGTGTGCACGCAGTGCACTATAAAATTGTAATAAAATAACGTTTTCCGTTTCCATTACGGGTTGGAACTCCATCACTGTAAATTCATCGTTACACGGTCGCTAATGCAATATCGCACGCTGTATCGATTGGGTACGGCCCACGATTTATGTGCACACTGAAAATCGTTTATCGAAATGGTTATCCTAAGTATAACTATCCTATAACATTTTTTTTTTTTTTTAATAACGACAGATAGTTTTCAACGTGTTTACGTTTATTTTTTAACAATAGTCACTCGATTTTTACGTTATTAGAAAAAAAAACCTGACTACCATAATCATTTATTGTGAACGAAGTGTTTAGTTTCAAATAATAATTAAATAATTACAATAATGTTCAAATTTCTTCTTTTGAAATCTAAAGTTACGTGATAGATTTTCGATATTAAAAAAAAAAAAAATGATGTTAATTACAGTTATATATTATTATTTTTACGATACGAAACGTACACCAAATGTGCATTCATGAAAAATTATGGTTTTAGTAACAAAGAATTTTTAGGCGAAATATTCAATATGATCTGCTGAAATGAAATGGAATGAAAATAAAATAATATATATTTTACGGTTTATAATGAAATTTCGTGTTTACATTATTAAAATGTAATCCATCGAAATCATCTCACCGCGTTTGAAACCATATTCGGATATAACGCGCAGTGAGGCGCCGGGCATGCCCTGTGCAGTGCGCACGTACAATGTAACATCATATTTACAACAGTTTCTCGGGTGATTAACAACGCCGTCAACGTTTTAATCGAACCGACTTACGGCGGTCGCTGATGCGTTTGTCGAATGCGTGTTCGGACTATTTGTCGACATTTGTGTGCAATTGTCACGTTTCTAAGCTAGTAAACGGCCACCACTCGGTTTCTTCGTACCGACGCATTAATATCGTCAACGACCACGTTAGTTTCTCGAGTGTTTGTAATTTGTACGCGTTCTCGACTGCCCGCGCGCTGTTATTTTTCGTGTCCAATCGGGTCGCGTCCAACAAAAATCGTCGACTGCACGACGTCATACGTACGTACATCGTTTTGAATCACGTACACTCGTTTTCGTCAGAGTAATAATAACAACGACTACGATGGCAGCTGTCGAAACAATAGACACAACGACAAGATAATGTACATTTTCTCGATAAAATATTCGTCCGTTTCAATTCGTCATACTATATATAGGCACGAATCTACCACTAATGATTTATTCAATACGTGCAACATTGCGAAGTCAGAAACGATTCGCTTTGCGCGTTTGATCTAAGGGTTGTTTTTAAAAATGTTTTGGTAAAATGCCATGGAAATTACGGGTTCAATGAAAACCACTTGCTCTGTATTGACGTTCTGTTCAACGACATTATGTAATAATTGTCCTCGAGATTTTCTAAGGACACAATGAATCGACTAACCGACAAACGTCAAAACGTATTATTTACTACAACTGTGTTTCTGTGCTGTAACGCAACAGATAATGATACTTGAAAATACCAACTCTTAGTGATACTAATTTTTTTTTTACTAAAAAATCAATTACTCGTTGTATTATATTTTTTTGCTGCTAGACGTTTTTTAGATATCTAACATTTGTTTTCTACCCGATAGCGTAATGTGCCGATCGGTTTACTTCCTGATGTCGGTGCCGCGTTTAGATCTCAAATCCGTATGTTTATCCATCTCAATGTTCGTATTGTATTTATTGGAAACTAAACGACTTTAAATACGAATAGAAAGCTGAAAATTAGAACGATTAAATGATTATGCTTGGTGATTTTTCTCTCGATGATCATTATTTTCTGAGCGTTCGATTTTCCTCATCTTTAGACGCCGTTCGCAATGTTTTATTGATAATAAACATTGATTAATTATTTGAATTGTTGTTTTACAAGTGACGTTCCTAGAAATATAAATGCATGTTGGGATCTCGCTTCGATAGACGTTATTGTCAAACATATAAATATTGTAGATGTACATTGATCACAATGAATCATGTGTGGGAACGACTCGCATAAATCAAGCATCTTTCCAGGTGTACCGGGTTGTTTTCCTCCATTCGCTCCGATAACGGTCCGTTCGGGTTAGACTGCCGGTATCATTTTATTGTATTTTGTAATTCTAGTATCGTAAAACTTTGAAACTCGAACGCTGTGAGAACTGTATGCGTTGCAAGGTGTGCATTTCGCACGACTTTCATGGATACAACAGTGTGTATCAAATGGGTTCCCGCGACACGTGTGAAATTGTACTTGAAAGTTGAAAGGCGGTGTTCCAAATCAATGGGTATCAACGGTCTATATATATATATATATATTATACGATTCTAGTTACGTTTTAAAAAAAATGTCTTATTTATTGTTTCCGTAATATTTTACCGTGAAGTATTACTTGGACACGAAGTACTTTGTTTTTGACCGTTATGGTCGGATTGCGTTAAACGTTTAGCACTCCTAGAAATATCGGAATCATTTCGATCAGTACATTACAGACACTATATACTGGCGTGTATATGACAAATGACCATAATATTATTTACAGAGTTATCGGGAAAATGCGTGTTTTTTTTTTTTTTTTTTTTTTTTTTTGGTAGCAAAATTTGGAGGTAGATAAAATGCGTGTTATAATAAAATGTACACAGATATTGGCAATCGGTAAGGCTGGGCATTACTTAACGCGTTACATTTTTCTTTTAAAACTAAATTTTATTATAATTAACTTCTAATCAACCTTATCAAATGATATATATATATCAAACTAATTTTTTTTTTCAATTTACAATGTAAATTTTCTGAATGCGGTTTTTACTTTTTCTGGTAAGTAATTTTCATAGCTGCGAAGTTTTTGAAAAGTTGTGTGATACTCGTATATAATTTAAATATATAATATAAAAGTGTGCATTTTTAATTTTGATTTCCTACGCTTTTGGGTAACAGTCAAAAAATGTATTTCAATGATGTTTTAATGGTTCGTTAAATAAGAAATCATAATTTTGCAAGACAATTATTAAAGGATTTTCGTACTATTTGTTGTTATTGTTAATTAGACATTTTTAAATTTCAATTAAATTTAGTCACTTTTTTTAAATTAGTTTTTAATTTTTGAAGTTAATAAAAGAAATAGAACTAATTTTTGACTTAAATAAACTCATATTTTTTTATATCAACTTAATTTAACGAGTTAAAAAAATTGATTGACTTACCCAGTCTTGGTAATTAATAACTAGTAAGCAACTCATTTATCATGATAATCTGTAAACATTGTGTCATTATAATTTCTGTGCATGTTGTAGTAGCTATGAAGATTTTAAGACTTCCAACAAATATCACTAGTTAAGTCACACCATACCGGTTTATTTGATGAAAATCTATTTGAACTCTTTGCGATTTGAATTTAACATAATAATATAATAATGTTTCACATTATAATAAAATCGTTTAAGTTCGTACATTGTTTGTTCGGTGTTTATAATTTGTTTCAATTGTGTATTTCTGCAAGGCATGGTGCTCCATGTACAGCATGTAATATAATAAATAATATAACTCTAGACTACGAGAGTTTAATCGTTTTCATTCAATATAAAATTCAAATTATATAACATTTTGCGTTTCGTTATTATATGATTTATTTTATTTACTGTGTAACTTCTCTTTCTTTTTTGTTAATCTACGTACTGCGAATTAATTTTGTTGAAATTTTGAAACAATGAAATTCAGTAGAATACAAAAGTATTTTTAATCATAAACGCATAATACATGAACACAATACGTCAGTTAAAAAAAAAATAATGATAATAATAATGAACAAAATCGATATAATATATTTAATAATATAATTTATTATTGTTATTTTCATTGTACAACAATTGATTACATTACATTTTTTTTATTCACATTCAGTACATTTGTATACGTCTATGTGAGTACAACTATACACTATCTAAAATAACATAAATATGAGTTTAAAACAAAAACATTGTACACTAAAATAAATTAAACACATATTTAAACTGTGTTAAAATTTAAATTTAAATTTAAAATATTGTGCATTAGCGAAAATGTGGATATTGATGAAATGGTGCATTAAAAATAATCTTCTTAGGTACTATGAAATATTTACATGAAAGTGTATCGTTCTGTAGGAACTTTATAAGCCTAAAATATGTTTAGTGTATCTTATACAGTGAATTTTCTTATACAAACATAATATGCTAACTGCTATAAGCATAACATAATATATTCCTCCAAAATCGAGAGCGTAGGTTTAAAACGATTATTGTATATTTTTATGATAAAACATTAATTCTCTTGCATGAGATTATACCTTATTAAGAGTTATAAGTTTAAACAAAATGTAGCACATCGTGTATAATAAAAAATACTTTCTTACAAATTGAAAATATATTTCTGTTCACGTGTTTAAAATAAATCAACTTAAAAAAAAATGGGTTCAAGCTTGAAAAAAACTTGTTTTTCTATTTTATCGAAAGTGATTTTTTTGTTATACGTGTGGAAAAAAACAAAACATACATATGACGTTCACGCGATTATAGTTTGAAGTAACTCGATTGTTCTCCAAGTTATCGGCTCATGCTTGCTTTCCATAACAGTATACATATTGATTATTATGAATTGTATATGATCACATTTACATACACAATGCCATTATATTTATAATGAACGTAACAAATGTAATATTATAATAAATTATTAATTGTTCGTTTATTGCAATGAAACAGAATTATTTTTGCCTTTTTTGCGTTAAGAAGTCATTTGTTTCTAATTTCGATTAATTTTTGTAGATAAAACAAATAATTTCTAAATATAAATCATATCATTAGTGTGTATGAATCACATTTGTGTATCGTTCGAGTTATTAATTAATGTTCAATTATTATTTAACGCGAATGCAAAGAATTGGAAGAGGATTAAAATATTTGTTTTTTTTATTAATACATAATAATAATAATAATCATTTTGTTGTGTAAATATACATTCTATATATATAAAAAAAAACAAAAAACAAAAATAACAATAATTATTTGTTTTGTAAAATGTGTTCAAAACATATTTAGACGTCGAAAAAAGGGGGGAAATACGTATTATACACATTAAAACATTTTAGAGATTTAAAATTATACTGTAACATTTATACATACATTCCTATAGCCACGGAGTTATAAACCGATTTTGACAAAAATGTTTTATACGATTGTTTTAGTAATACCGTGTGATTCCTAAGTGAAAGTGTACCGCATAAACCTAATACAAACTATATACTAAAAAACGATTTATGTATTTTTTTTATATACAACCGCGTATTTATCCACCGTTAACGGGAACAAACAAATCGCGGTTTAATCGAACGAAAAGAAATCCCGAACCACTTGTGGTGCACCCGCCACAGAGCGTCGTCGGTACGAAGAAATGTGAACCTATCTTATTATTATTATTTTTTTTTTTGTACATTTTTACTGGTACGCGTTAAACGATGATATTAAAAAGTATATTTAGCCAGTTAAACGCAAAACGAATTAATTGCGTCCAACAATTAGTGTTCAATTTTTCCGGTTTAATTATAGACGACTCGGGTATATTTCGTAATTTTTCATTTCAACAATTTGTTGTTAAAAAAACATTTTGACCGAAACTCAGTTTATTCAACAATGCAGTTTTTCGAAATTCAAACTTTTTATCAAAATAATTTCGTCTGGCATTTTTTAATAATTGTTTAAATGTCGTCGATTTTATATGAAATGTTTTTTATTTTATATTTTATACGCGAACATTATTCAAATCGGATATTTTCCGATTTAGAAAAACTTTTGAAAAAATCGAAAAACGTTTCTAACAAATTATCGCCTGCGTACGATTTGTCACTCTGAAAGTCGAGTACACGTATAAAAATCTGAGTATTTTTTTTATCTATAAGAAGTGTTTACAGACGAAAAGAAAAACCATCACATCAGTTTAAAACTAATACGTATATTATTGTTAATTTAATCAACGACACAACAACAACAAGTAAAATATTAAGTAAGATTTATTGAAAATAAATCTTAAGTAAAATATTAGTAAGTATTATTGAATATGACTATTTTATAATGTTCCGTCTTGTTCATATTATTCAAAATTAAACTTATGCGCGACGATTGCGTCGGTCATATAATTATGTTTTTAAAGTATATATTGAAAAAGTACTCAAATATAATAATTATTGTTTAAAATTATATTTTTTTCGAAGTCTATAAAAATGTTAAATAAATAAATATCCTACGTTGGCGATTATTTGTTTTATAATTGTGTTGTGAATTTATTTCAGCGTAGAAATTAATTAAAACGATCTAATGCAATTTTATAAAACTCAATCTATCAACAGTCTAAATATGTACATCAAAATGCAATAAACTACTTGTAAGTGATGTCGAAACACTTGCGAAACTTTACCTGTCATATAAAATAAGTAATCGCATTAGCTACATTTGATTAGTCGTCTGAACTCAACCTATTAATATTGTTTTATATAATTTTAACGCTCAAAATATCTTAATACATCTAACGGTAAGTATATGATAGAAGTAACAAACTTTTGGTTTGATTTTGTCATTATATTTTACATCGATAACGCGGTAATTACGTATTATATTTTGACAACAGATTAATGAACGATTACGCGCATTCATATTAATAAATATTCCGATACTGCCGATACCGCCTTACCACAATATGTTAACGGTCAACAGAACGATTGCATGCATGTGTACATACTTACTTGTGGGTTTCATGTAATTTTAAATTTTCCGAACGCATAGGCACACGTTTTCGAAAACTACGTATTATTGTTATTATTTTTATTTTTGTTTGTTTTTGTCCGCATTGCGACGGGATAGATAGTATGACGTCGTCGGCCGAGTATTATGCATTTTTAATGTTGACGCAACGATGTCGTTTGTTTGACCGATTTGGTTCAATATTATATCGCGTAGACGAGCCGTATGATAACGGTGTAGGCAAATACACGGTTTAATGCGATATTGTATTATTTCGAGTCCGCAAAGTTTGAACTTTAACGACCACCTCAGTTGCCAATACGCGTAGTTCGTTTTGATTCGTTTGATATTTATAATCTTTTATTGCGGGGGTTTTTTTTTATTCTTTCCGTTTATGTAAACGGT
Organism: Schlechtendalia chinensis; assembly: GCA_019022885.1. Taxonomy (NCBI): domain Eukaryota; kingdom Metazoa; phylum Arthropoda; class Insecta; order Hemiptera; family Aphididae; genus Schlechtendalia; species Schlechtendalia chinensis. The sequence continues at coordinate 8,496,486 of CM032341.1, forward strand.
CGAAAATAATATCGAAATATTTATCGTAGAAACGTAACTCTGAATATGTGATCCATTCGAAGTTTTAGGAACATTGTAATTCGCGTAGCCTTATTGTAAGATATGCGTTCGGCTAGAATTGACGAAGTTATTCGGATTTCGCCCGGAATATGTATACAAGTAGAACCGCGATGATCCCGAAATTAATTAACGTCCGCGTTGCCACCGGAATCGTGTCCAATCCGTATTACAAAGACATTTAATGACAAAACACGGTATAAAAGGAGATCGAGATTTCGAAGAACCACCGAAATACGAGTGTTAGGGTATTGAGGAGAGCGATGGTAATAATTGCACAGACGGAGAAGCGCCGAGAAAATGTACGATTGAACAGGACAAAAGCCGAGGTATTTTTTAAAGACGTCTTCATCGAGAATCGGGAAAAGGCGTAGATAGATTTAACCAAAAAAAAAAAATAAATAAATAAATAAAAAAATAAAAATAATATATCGCCTTTCGAACGCTCCGCGACGACGGAAACGAACGGTCGGGAAAATTTTCGTCGAACGTGACTCAAATGTTGAACGAGAAGAGCCCTGTACAAAAGCAATGATCGAAAGGCAAAAAAACATTTTTGAATGAAGACATTGCGCCGTTATCCGCACGTAAACGCGTGCGTAATACTTAATCGTGTGTGGATTCGTCGTTTGTGTACGTTGTGCATGAGGTCGATTCGACTGGTGCCGGTCGTAACGGTCGCCGACTGTCCAAATAACTTAGTGACAATGATGGACGTGAGAAAACAGTGGATAGGCCGCGCGTACACTTTAACAATGCAAAGGGTCACGTTCCGAAATGGCGAGGGGGAGAGAGCCCGATTTCTAGCAATTCCTCCGTTCCTCGCAAGGCGTATTCGAACATACATTGTACGATTACGTACGTTCCCAACCTTTTCGCTGGCCATCCATTGTTTTATTACCACACAATCGTGACGACAGCCGGGCTCGTCCAAATTTGTTCGACGCGAGAAAACCACAGATCGCTGTAAATGTTAAATAACGTAACGACATCACGAGTATATACCCTCGTCGATGAGCGAGTTTTTAAAAATACATCAACGGTCGGTCTCACGAAATTGATATGGTTATTTTAACGAATTTTAATTTGTTGAAATTCCATAACCGGCTGACTTTTATCGTGCTTCTCCGACGATTTGTTAGTGTTACGCACATTACCGTTTATATGATAACTTGTCTCGCTTCCGGTCAATATTGTAAACGTATCGTGTTTTTCTGATAACAAAAAGTTGATTACTTTTAACCATCATATCCGTCGTTATTGAGAGCTCAACTAACGGGGAAAACGTTTGAAATATATTTACTCGTTCGTTCTATCGTGTTAATAACCAACCCGATAAATAATAATTATGTGTGTACCGTATTTATTTCTCACACAATAAGAAAAAAATCCATTTCACTTTTAAAATAAATAATTCTCAATGAGCCACGAGGTGTATATACATCCTACTTTGTTTTACGTTATTTTATTTATATTAAACCAATATATATATATATATATACTCGTATATCGTTATTATTGACTTTTTGGCAATGAAATATTTTTAATTGAATTTTTATGATTTCAATGTTAATCTTTGAATTCACATCGAGAAATATATTTGGGTTATTTTATGAGAAACTTTTTACGATAAATAAGAAAAACATCAACATTCAAACATTCATATAAGTCACGTTATTTATTATATCTCTTTGTATACTGAATTACTGAACTACACAATTTCCAGAACTTTGTAACACTTACAGTTATAACTTGTAAGCCCACGTAAGACGTTAGCTACACATATCAATACTAGACGAGTTTTTTAATTGAATTTTGTTGCTTAGACAGTAATGATTAAACTTTGTTTTAGTTTGGTTCAGCTAATGCGTTTATCATTAAACCATAACGTATACCTACGCAATTCACACATTGATTATGGAATTTGGCGTAGAACTGTGATAATCCTCCAAATGGGTTTTCTGAAGGAATTCCATTTCAGCTATTTGGAATGTCCAAGTCATGTGTCCAAGAATACATGTTTCTAATTAAATCGATATTATCTTTTCATCGAAATTTCTTCTTGATTATTTGATTAACGATTAAACGTTTGTTTCACACTGTCAAGCAAAATGGCGTTAACAAATTGGTATTTTTGCACAAACGTATTACTAATAGTCTCGTTAATATTATCCTTCCTACCGCTTTCTGATATTATTAATTTCAGACTTCTTAGTTGGTTTATACGATCCTTTGTTTCATTATTTCTCCTTAACGCCGCGACTATAACTCAAACCTCTGATGCGTCACACGCGGTACATTTACGAAACTTTATTATTATTATGATTATTAATTTTCACCTCTCGGAATGCCGAAAAATAACGAAATAAACTGTGCTCATTTAGGTGTTCGTTGGGTCCAATTAAAAACGTAAATTAAATAAGTCGTTTTAACGGAAATCTAGTTTGTTTGAGTATAAGATATTCGTTCTTATTTCATTAGTTTACATGCAATTGGCCTCGTTGGTCGAATATATATAAATAATTGTAATAAAATTATTTGTTATTTCAAAAGTCATATTTTATTAATTGCTTATTCGTTGTGTTATTTGAATTTAAAAAAAATATTGAAACGAGTGGTCGAGTGGTTTAGTAAATTTTTTTTCAAAAACATTATGTAATATGTGTTTTATACTATCTGTACCTTGTTATGAAATATTTCTTAATTTTTTTTTTAACGTAGGAGTTAATGCATTTATCTGTATCAGATAGACAGTAAATTAACAATAAAATTAATTTATCCATTATGTTATTACACTATAAGTACGCAACCTATTAATTATTGTAATTGGATTTTCTTTTAAATTTTGTTTGAATCTGTAAAATTAGTTTCAAAACTATAAACATATAAAATTGGTTATTAGTTACTATAAATTCCAATAAAATATAATAACATACTACATGCAAATAGAAATAGAAACAATTTGAAAACAAAAAATTTTACGTTTGATAAACTTTGCAGTATTTCGTGAAAATGTATCACTATACAATATACAACAACAAAACTATTAATAATAATAATAATAATAATAATACTCACCATATAAGATATTTATCATTCAACGCGTGTAATAGATTAAGGTTGAAGCTACTTAAAATGATATTTGATTTAATATGCATGATGGGTTAACTTATGTGAACGGCCTCTGAATTATGAAATATCTGATGTTCCAAAACTTTCCCTCGTATATATTGCGATAAATAAAATATATTTTTTAAGAAATGGTTAGAATTTTCTTCTGTTAAATCTGCACGTAATAATGAGACTTTCGTAAATTTTGTCATAGGTATATTATTGTTCTTAAAGTTGATGTATACATTATTTTTATTGTTGGAAAATACTTAATCTAATTTCATCAAAGTATAAACACGGATTTTTTTTAATTACATCGACTCCGTTTTCCATACCACATTGGTTCAACGTGTATACATATGTAAACAACCAGGTGTTCGTGTTTTTGACAACATGTTTACTTGAATTTATCTACCATCTATCGACACTAAAATTTCCGGCGAGATGGTTCGGTTCGCGTAGTGACATTTACATTTTCATACAAAATCATATTTGACAACAAGATCTCAAGGTCCATGTATAAATTCGATCGCAATTCACAATGTGCCAAGCAATAAAAGCGTTGGATACACCCAATATATAATATTAATTTATTGTGAGTTTAGTTTATTAACATTTAATTTTAGTGACAATGACTTATAATTATTATTATTATTACAAACTTATCAATTTCAAAAACACATTACGTTTATGTGATCATTTAACATTTTAAGAATGATAAACCGTCAAGTACCAATAAGATAAGTCTTTCACCCTAAGTTTATATTTACTTTGGATCGGCAAAATGGTCGCCCTTGAGTAAATAAGGACCATTAAACTCCTCTAGTGACATGTTTAGGCCTGCGCAAACCGGCAGTGGTGCATACCGTTGCATTCGCACCACACCACAAAAATTAACGACGATTCAAATTATTATTTTGCTGTATATTTTTTTTTTTAAACACATAAGTTTTAAGCATGCAATCGAACAAAAATGTCGAAACAAAAAAATCGCATGTCACCTCCGACGAGACAGTAATGACACGGTCGAATTAACCTACCAGCAAAATAAAAATTGCACAAGGCCCTTAATAAATTCTGTCCATAAAACAGCTGATATTCGAAAGAATATGTTTTATGATTACGGCGGGTTGTTGATCACTCGTCCGTCGGTCGGCGGTCATATAAATTACCGGCCTCGATACACCGCACGTATCTAGTGTAATATAGTGTTATGTTTATGATATGTGTAAGTCTAAGGCCCATCTGCCTCGTTTGCTTACGGCCCGCAAAGTACTTAATCCGGCTCTGAGTAATGGCCAATATAACCGTGTTTAGAGTTGGACGTTCATTTCCGTTGGCTATTGTTCGTAAACAATCGATTGCCGGTCGTAATGTAATTGTGTGGTGACTTGACTTGGTCGTCAACCGCCATGCACGTCCACCCGTCCGTTATCACCATACAACATACAGATCACGGCGTCGTATCATTCGTCCCAAAACAAAAGATACTGGTTTCCGCATCGAGTATGTCTAGTTGTACAGTTTAGAACGCGCTTTAGGAAAATATAGACGCCGCCGCGAACGACGAACAACACGCGCGCGTTCACGTCATTATTAATTACGACGTTAAAGGTCGGAATCCGCGGCGGCAAAATGTGACCCAGTGACTTTTGTCGATAACACGAAAGCACGTACAAAAGACGTCAACGTGGGTGGGTATTTTAAGAACGTCGACTGCGCATACCGTGAATAACCGTTTTGTCGGCGAACAAGAAATGTCAATCCTCCCCTCGGCTCGGACGAGATAAAACGTTTTCGTGTAACACACACACACACACACGGGTAGTTGCAACATTGGACCGTGTTGCGAACGTACTGTCGGTCGGCACGTGGGCGCGCAGGTCACTACCGGCAAACGTGTACACGTTCGAACGCAAACGTTTTTTATTATCACATATACATGTGATAATAACAGATAATATGATTCCCGTGTTAGAAACCAACGGACGGCGTCGTGCAAGTAATATCACATGGTCCCGCTAATCTGAATCACGTCGATAATTGTTGTAGTGTAATGACGTTTGCCCGTTTTGTTGCGATATCGATGTCTGGAAGGCGTTTTGAAGTCAAGTCACACAATAAAACGCACGCGTGTTTGAAAATAATACCTCCAGCATACGATATATAAGACATTATTATTATTTCACGTTTTCAAAACTAAGCGTTTTACGCAAATTTTATCGTCACTTTTTTCAACATATGTACGCACGATACTATACAACAGCTTATTTTGGCAATTCTGACACTGTTGAAGTACAAAGACGAGAAAGTTATACGCGTTATTTAGCATAATACATTACGTTGGGATTTAAATAGGTAAGAAGCTAAAGTAAGCAAAGTATTTTTCAAGAAAAAGCTGAAATAACAGATGAATAATACTTACACAAAGTTGATGACGCGTACATATTTAATAGTAAAAAACGGAAATCCACTGTCAAGAGCAAAGTATACTATTTAATTGCAAAACAAATTGGAAATACTTACCGGAACAATAAAGACTTTCGTTTTTAATTTCTACACAGTAACACGAAGTAATGTCATTAAATCTTTAACGAAAAACGTGATCAAAATACTACTATTAAATTTGTACAGATATAAAATTTAATTTATCATTGCCTTCAGATCTAAATACTACAATTCCAAAATCTCTGTCTAAGTAAGTAACTCGCTTAAGCCGAAATACGCAACATTTGCGCTAGCCAACGAGATTTTCTTTTTAATTTGTTAAAGATTTAGAATTCCAAAGGTTTTATCTAGCGAAATTATTTTTGTTTTTACAGACAGAGAGAATTGTTTATCATTGGAAGACATATGCTAATTGATACTACCGAGACAAATGATTATATTTAATATTTTAATATTTTATCATCATTACATAATGTTGTGTTTGGAATTTATTGCAGTGAACTAAAGAACAGTTTAATTAATTTTCTAAATGAATGTGTTTTAATCTGTACATTGATGATTTTATATTTCCTTGTTGATTTCAATTGCATTAATCGTTGTTACGTATTTGATTAATAAGCTTCCCAATATAGTAATACTATTTTTTTACGCCTATCCATTTGTCAACATTTTACTACATTTTTTTTAACAAATAAAATTAAACAATTGTGAATGAATCTTGTTTAATTCGATGTTGTATAAAAATATTTTAGTATTGAAATAAAATTTACTAACTATATATATATATATATTTTTTTTATTAGAATTATTTAGTTATGCAATATTTTAAAATCACTTTTATAATTGATCGTATTTCATATTTTGCTGATATAAAATATGATGTGATTCATGTCGAGTGAATAATGATTTATCATAAATAATAACATCGCACATTATATTATTAAATGAATGCAAAAACATATGCACCCATAATAGTAGATAATATTATAGCAAAAGTTGTATTTTTCATCTAAACAAATATGTTAAGTAACTTGGATAGTACACAATTTTTTTGAAGCTGGAATATTAAATTAATTTTTAACTTATTAAATTATTAAAATATTTCAATTTTCATTTGATTTGGTTCGACGCAAATGGTTTTAAGCTACAACATGTTTAAATAACTTGATTTTAAATTATGTATTATATAACATTTTATACGCTATGTTTTGGAAAATTGTATAAAATTTGAATCTACGAGTATAATATACACTTTAGTACAGATAATATACTATACCAGTATAACAGTATGACTAGAACTTCAAAGGTAACTTAATATTTCGAAGAATTTAAACGAGGTCTATACAATTTGGTATCTTACGATGATTCTAAAACTTTAAGATTCCTAATACATGGTTGATGGAAAGCATGTTTACCGAAATTTCGTCCATGATATTTTATATTTTTTGAACTCGTATTATATTATTATGGATATAATTTGATAATATTAAAATAATTTATCGTAATTTATGTCTACGTTATTTAAAAAATTTAATTTATGGCGTTTTAAGACGCAGACAAAAATCCTGTACACCGAATTTTGGAAAACTATTGTGATAAAACCGTACGACGATATTAAAAAGTTTTAAAAATACATTGTGTTTTTAAATGTTTTAAACGATACTACGTTGAATTTACAATCGGTATTCACAAAATATTAATATTTGAAAAGAATATCCCATTAAAACAAAAAGAATCGCGAACAAAATGTAAATTAAAGTTTATTTATTGTTTTCTCGTTCAGATTTAAAGATTCGTAAATTTGGGTTTTGCTATTATAAATATTAATCACAATGAGTTACATCTGAGGCAAAAACGAACTAAACAATTAAACAAAAGGTTGAGTAAAATTTCGAACCAACGCAATTCATGTATTAGTGAGAGTTGTAAAAAATGATCGATTGTTCTAAGCAACTCATAACAAACATTGAATATTTTCGTATTGGTTTACTTAGAATACGACGATATATTATAATATTTTTGGAAGTCAACGGTACGACGAGTCTTAGATTAATAGTTCATGCAAAACTGTCATTCGGTCGGTGAATTTCGTTCACTTTCAGCACACAAACACGTCATACATTCACTATGTGCGACTAAACAATGACTTAAATACATAATTGTATAATATATGTATATAGTTTGTAATTTGTTGACAAACAGTTTTTAGCTTGACACTATATACTCGTATTTTGAAAATTATTACTTCCTTTAGCTATACCCGTTTATTTTTTATTTTTTCTACGTTATCCGTTTGTTGTTTCGAGTAAATTGCGTACACACGAATGGAGATTATGACTACAAATTGTGTTACGAATCTTACTATTTACGTATGTATTCGTTTTTCCTAATATTTGCAGATATCACGTGAAGGGTTCTTTTTTTTAAAATAAAACAATTTTCATATTAATATTTGACGAAATGTTTACAGAAATAAATATGTAATACAATTGATGTTTTCCTGGTGATCTTTTTAGAAATGTTTCTCGTTATTTTGAATGTAACTATAGTCAGTTAATTAATCGTTGTTCATTTAAAAATTTCAGTTATCATTCAGTATTGCTTATCGTGATGTATTATGTAAGAAACTATTTTTTTAAATGTTGCGAAGATGAAAAAAACATGAACACATAAAAAAGTTCTACTCTTGTTGCATCTTTTTTATGAATGACTGGATGTTTAATATTCTACGTTAGAGCGTTTACAAATCACACGGGTGGATTAATCGAAACTGATTAATACACTTTAGTTTGTTTTGCAGTATTGTTTTCTGATAATACCTGGTTACCATTTTTGAAACCGCACAAAATAAAAATCCAAAAACTAAATAAAAATCACTGGAACAATACTTAATGTAGAAATGAGTACAGATTGCGTCTCACAAAGCCGGCGATTGAACAATGTAAATAGAAAAAAAAGAAAATAATAGATCTGTCGGCGAAATTCGAGTGTAATCCGAGCAAATTGTTTTCGAATGAAGCTTAAACTATCAGTTCGCGAACAGCAGTATAATCGTTTTCCCAACTAAATTAAATACAATTTGTTTTTTGTATACATTATACGCCTTCTCTGATATCCATTGATTATTTTTACCGGTCCAAAGAAATCCATAATAATTGGATATTTATATTAAAAGTAATTGTTTTAAATTACATTAATAAAACTCTTGAATAAGAACTCGCTATGACAAATACGTTAACATACATGTATTCGATAAAAATTAGAATGATATTATGTAAACAAATATATATATCGTATAATTTATAAATTTATGTTATTTAACGATTTTACATCGTAATTTGCTTATTATAAAAACAAAAGACGACTATTAGAGCAATAGTTTAAAAAGTGATCTCATCAAAATTAAATATTAAAATATAGTTATTTTGAACAATAGTATCTTAGTTTTTCAAAAATTGATATGTTTTCCACATTGATTTTACAAGCATAAATAAAACTCATCAATTTTGAATTTTTATATATTTTCATAGATTGAATGATAGATAAAAATTGTATCTTATTATGACAATATAACAATCACATATAAAATATCGATAAATCAAATATAAATTACAGACGTACTATAATTTGTCAAACGATCAATTTTTTTTCGTCATGTTAATTAAGTTGGAATATATTCACTAAGTAATGTTTTGTATACTTTATGTTTGGTTTATATTTGTGTTTAATAATTATGTTTAGCGTCAATACATTGTATTGTGGTAGTAGTGCATCGGTGTTAGCCGAGGCAACGCCATCTGGCTGTTCTTCAGCGGCGAATACCGATTGCGCTATCATGTATCTCGCACTATTTTCGGTATGTTATCATGTGAATGGTCAATCGTTAATGTTTTCAAATACATCGCTAAATCATAAGTTTATATCAACTTTCAGTAGTGTGTCGTTGTGTAATTGTGTTATGGGTGGCATTGAGGTTTATTTCTAACTTCCATTAAGTGTAAGACGGACCCCAGCTCCACATGTCACCATAACCATTTATTTGATTGTAACAGTAGTTTTATGATAAAACTTACCGCGATGGAAATCAGTAAAATATTTGATGGCTTAATGGCACCTTCAGACTTGAAATTTTAACTTCAGACTAGCTGAACCACATTTTAACGTATATTACATTACACAAAATAAAATACCTTTTTCATCAAAACATTTTTCATTCAAATTATTATTTTACACGGTGATTTATTTTATGTTTTATGACGATATTATTTTTAGGTTTATTTTAGTAAAAGCTGTAATGTTTGGTGTTAAGACTTGAAGTTTTATTATAAGATTAACTGAACCATGTTTTAAGTATACTAAAAATATCTCGAAAGTCTAACTAAAAATATTATTTTTTATGAATGTTTAAAAGTTTACCATTATGATAATATATATATATTTAGATTTCATAGCAGTATTGTTATTTTTAGATTTATTTTTTCATAAATTACAGTTTTTGCATTATGCGGATTTTCAATTTTAATAAAATATCTCACATGTCATATTCATTGCAATTTAAATATAATAACCGATTATGCCAATGTGAATTATTAATTTTCAATTGTCACTATTACGTATAGTCTGTGTATTCTGACTATTTTTTTGTATTATAAAATTCAATAGATGTTCAACGAAATATTTGAAAACTATAACTCATTTTGTTCAATATTTTAGCACACTATTTGTATTTTAATCAAGTTATAGACTTAATTACGTATGATTTATGGAGTTCAATATATCGTATTATACAAGTAAGTACTTTTCATGATGAAGTGTTTTTTTTTATTTGTTTATTGTTATAATAAGCAAGTACACTCTTATACTTTTATTCATAATCCTTTGTTGTCATATTTATTTATTCTAAAACGTAATATCATTTTCGTGTCAAAAATGGCGTATAATGTTATTGTTATAAAATCATAGTTAAGCTAGAAGTTGATTCTTATAATAGTTCAATAAAATATTAGTCTAATTTTCCATTTATGTGCTCTTTACTTATGTGTTTTACTTGTTTTATATATTACTTGGTATGCCTTTCATTGAAATTAAGAAGTAAAACTTTATATTTTATTATTAAAAAAAAACTATATTTGGTTATTAAAATTGTTGTTTATTTTAAAAATGTTGTGATACATGGTTTATTAAATAATCTTCATTAATGTTTGGGCGGAATTTTTTATTTTATTAATAATTAAACATTGACACAACGTTGTAAAATCGCAAAATAATGAATACCTTTAATTAAATTAACACAATTGTTAACAAATAAATAAGTTATAATAATGATAATTGAATTAACACAGACATTAATCAATAATCGTACTTAAAAATATTAAATAATTACTTGAACAGTTGCACTTATAGAATATCTAACGAGAATTTACTAAAACGTTTTTAGTTTGTTAAGGATAATGGAAATTCCGTAATCCCTCTGTTTAATATTAATGCATATTCGCAGGAGATTCTATATGATAATTATTAACAATTCAATGTACGGAATATCAAATAATGGTCTAATTTAACTTGTATAACATGTTGATTTACATTTTTTTTAAACATTGTTTTCACTGTGTATTGTGTTCGTGTAAAATATAAGATATTGATTATTATCATATTAATTATATAATATGAGATAATATTCATAATAATAATAATAATAATAATAATAATATATAATAAAACATATATATATTTAAAAAATATATATATATATATATGTATACTTAAATATATAAAAAGCCAATGAGTATTACGTTGATTAAAGAAAAAATAAAGAAAATATAAAAATTGTTGTATATGTGTGTTTATTACTACCGGTTTCAACAAAATGTCATCATCAGGTTAATACAAATAAAATACAACAACTGAGGAATAAAGCAATTGTACCGTCGACGGTCTCGAGGCGAGCATACACGATAGCGGCATATCCCGCGTTTAGACGAATCGCAAAACCCACACAATATGATTTCGCAATCGATACGAGTGCCAAAGTACTTTGGTATCCTCACCTTGGACAACGCTGGCAATTCTGCCACGAACACTTGCCATTGATCGGCCAAGTCTGGATGTAACGATGCGTCCCGTGACATAATAAATTTCGTATAAAAAATCGCAGGTGCTAAAAATCCCAGCGGATCAAAAATTCGGGCGACAACTGAAAGTACTCCTCGCTTGGTTTTAACTTGCAAAGGAATCTGTACATCATAACCGAACATGTCAGATAGAGCGTTGAACAAGTCTTCTTTTTGGATTTATTATCAATATTATTAATAATTTTTTATATATTAAAATATACTGTAATAGTTTGTAATCATACGATTACATTTAAATCAATACGTATAGATTAATAATACAAATTCAATTTTTTCGCCGGGAACCCATTTAAATCATAAGACCATATTAATGCTAAAACGGTTAACAAAAAATTACAATTAACTTATATTTGCTATAACAATTGACTATTAACTTCATTGAGTTTTTTTTGAAAATCATGTACAATATGATAAATTTACTTGTTGCGCGAGGTTTTGTTGGTTTCTTATGTATTCGTATTGGTTGGACTCGTACCATTTTGTAATTAGACTTGTAGGATCCAGTGTTGACTTAGAATTGAAAAATATAATATCATAGTACACTCCAAATTCTTTTGAAAGTCGGTTAGTTGGATATGTTACCCGTTTTGTCACACGTACCTTCGCCGTTGCACACAGCTGAAACAAAGGAAATAATGAGCGAATAATATCAATATTCAAATATATATATGTATAACTTATGCAGATCAATAAATTACATTCATAAAGTCAATACTGTGATATGTATGTACTTGACAGCTTGCATTTATGATGATTTATCATGTTGACCGCATGCACGCGTTTCCCCATCTACGCCAACGACGACAGTATACGGTTAATGGGATCTATATTACAATATCATAATTTGAGGTTTGAACAATAATCCAGTTCTTATGGAACGATGCGGCTTAAATTTATCACCACACAATTATTTTAGGTTTCGTCCCCAGTCACGATTTGTTTGATAAGCTCTTTACTATTAAAACGTTGGAGAAACGCACGACCCGAGTCAACACGTTGGGCTTTGTGAGCATCTATAAGCGGTTTCTGAGACCATCAGGCACGGAACTTGTGGTTACTCAAATTTCCAGTTACGACCCGGTGCAGTGTAATGCGGGGAATTTCGTGAATTTGTCTGAAAGATTTGAAATAAGAAAACGACGAGTTTTCTGGACAGATCGGTCAATTCGATAAACCAAATGTTCGTTTGTGGGCGACTTGCACGCCTGAACCATTTTCATTATGCACATAACATGCGTCCGTGATTAAATTGTCTACGCTAGTCTCGTACACAACCATCACTCATCACTGAAACGTCATAAGCACACAATCGACGATGAATCCGATCCTCGGACTTGTAAAAGCCGAATTAAATTCCAACCACACAGGCAGCGGAAAATGATATCGTATTCTCCGTGTGGAAACTACAAATACAAGAACAATACAACGAACGTGAACGACTGTGAAACATAGCGTGGTAGCGCATGTTGGAAAGGTGACCCTATGGACTCTGTGGATAACTAACTACACCAGTGGTTGATTTTGAGACAGTTCATTATATACGGCTATTGATATATTACGAACTCGAATTATGATAGTAAATTTACAATATAAATCTCAGATAGATTATATGATCTCAAAAGTGTTTATTCTTTTGTTTATTGAAATTGAATGAATATGTATAAAAGTTAAACATTAAACGCTAAAACCTCAATAGGCAATTATTTATAGGTACGTGTTTTTGATTTAGGTTTGTTTATGCAGAAGGTTTTAATAACTAAACTCGTTATTGGTAAGTCGTAACCAATAAATAACGTTATTTTTATTCCGATGATATCGTCTCGTTACGAATACAATCATAATGGATTTCATATAATGAAAACAATTACGTTTCAATTAGAATGTAACCTTTTCGCCTTATTTGCGTGGTAGATGGTATACGAATGTAGAATTTCAATCTAATCTAACTGTCGTTTAACCGCAATATTTTATAAACATTTTAAAACTCGAGTTTACGCACCATTTAAAATCGTTATGTGGAAAGAAACGTTGTTGATATTGTTACCGCTACACAGTACACCGGTTGCTCACCACAAATCGTAAATTAACTCAGGCGCGTGACGTGTTACCCAATATTGTTTGGAGCACAATAGATGAAAACTCATGGCAGTGTTTATGGCGATAATAGTATTTTATTGTTTTTCCATTTTCAAACCTAAAATAAATGAAAATGTGAATGGAGTATGGAAGAAAAAAAATTATATCAAGTAGACGGATAAAACAATACAATATAAAATGATAGGATTTCATTCAATTGGGACTGTCTTTAATGGCGAAGACAATCAAAGCCAAACGGTTTTATTAAAGTATGTTTCCATATCTTAGGAAATATATTATGTATTCAACGATATGTTAAATAAAATGACGTCATATCCGAATATCTCACGTAGTCGCAAATATATAATACGTGAAACTTTCCAAAACAGTTTCGTCAAAATAACATTATTCCTTTATGACCGTGAAAGTATTCATAAGTATTGGCGAGGGGAAGGTTGAGATAAACACTCACTACTTATAATATTATCAAGTAAGTGAAATATTAAATTATTATTGGAAAAGAAACGCAAAACTTCCACGATGGCGCAACGTTATATACTACGGCCGTGTTAAAATGTATACACGTATTCATTCTGCGGTAATTGTACACTGTACTCTAAAATTTTAACTACACATAACATGTACACAGAACAAAACCGTTCTGTTAACACGACGTGTACAATTTCTCCGCGAGCGCGTGCGCGTGTGTGTATGTATGCAAGACACGGAAGACAAATGTCGTTGTTGTTTCCGGTTAATACTTCAGCCGACCGGTATTTGGTTTGTATTGTGTATGTAACGTAAAATTTCGGACTTACTGCGGAATTAATTCGAACCATATAATAAATTGATTACGGTGTATACACACATATATATACAGTAGCCGTTACCGTGACCAAAAATACATTACTTAAATTTGAAATGGATCTAACCATATTAAAATGCATTTCCTACGCGTGAACGATAATACATTTTATTAGCTTAACATATTATAAGGTGTAAAAATAAATTGCTTGCAATATATATGTATATATATTTTTTTTTCTCTTGAAAATGTCAATTTTAATTTTCCGTGTTTGATAGCACGCGAAGAAATGTTATGAATACCTAATATATTGACGACGAAATTGAATACGCTTTTTTTAACGATTGAACAACTACGCGTTCTTATTTTACAAATAATTATTTTTTAACGTTTTAATTACACATTTTAAATGGCATATTTTTCGACTATCATGGAATGATATTAATTACTAATTACTAATCAATCAAAATACAAGGGGTCGTTTGTATGGAAAGATGAGATTCAATTATTTTTACGGAAAAAGTTTGATCGAATTGTAAATTATAAATAAATATAGTAAAGTATATGTTTTTTTAGAATTAAACTTTATTTGTATTTATGCAGTACGTGTAACACGCGTTTTCAAATAAATATCGAACGATACAGTAAATTGAAAATAAGGGGAGTTTACACCTTTTTTTTTCTTTAATAATAGCGATTTTCGAGATTTCATTATGAAAAACCAAACAAATAACCGTTGGCACGGTGACTTGACACGATGATTTTGATTAAAATCGAGTAACGCGAGTTAAGTCCGTTCCCACGTATTGATAATGATGATTTATAATGTTGTTTTGTGTACGATGTGCCAAATTTGTTTATTTTACATTTCATTTATTGCCGACAATACTAACGTTAATTTTCAATAATAGAAAATATCATTCATTTTACACTTGCACGTGCACACACAACGCCCATCCAAGTATAATTTTGATTATTATACATATATATATATATTTTGTTTTACATGTTTCATGTGTATTTATATTTTCATAGTTGCACGACACGTGCAAACGTAAAATGAAATTCGTAGATAAACATTAAAATCCGATAATGTAAACACTAATCGTTGATAATTTGTGTTCAAAGTAAACTATGAATTTTTATTTATTTCTTTCGATATTAATATGACATTATATGGTTATATATTTTCGGAGATGCTGTTGTTCTGAATGTACTAATCATTAATGTATATTCATTTTGTCATTAATAACTAAACAACATATCGAAATATTTAATTGTAAATAATCCATTAAGAAATTCGTTGAAGATTTGTTCGTTACGTCGATCAATGGATATATAATAATTTTTGGCCAAATAAAATCTTTTGTTCATAAGACATCTTTTAAGTATTGCAGTCTAAGTAATTTGTTATTGTTGTTATAAATATATATTATAAGAGTTACGCCATTTTACCTATTGTATAATTATTAAACAATACTCAAAAATTGTAATTGACTGTTTCGGCGTTCACTACATAAACGTAGATTCATAAAAATATTAATTAACAGAAAAAATGGGGCGCGCACGATATTACGCAACGTATAAATAAAATATAAATTTAACATTTAACCATACAAGTAAACATTTTAATATTGTATGAGATTTTACGAGCTAACGATGTAAACGCACTTTCATGAATCGTGAAATGTGTAAACGTTTCGGAAAATCGTACAGTGGATGTACAATTTTTACATATATTACATATTATATTATTGGTACGCTTAACGGGTCAGGATGAGTTTGTCGATATAAAAGCTATAATGAATAAACAATTATCTACGTTAACGTCAAACCAAGCGATCTCGTCGACCTTTTTGTTTGTGTAAACATTATAAATGAGAGACAAAAAAAAAAAGAATGATTTTGACTGACCTAGTTGTACGTGCCAACTTTAGAGTGTATACGAGCACACTATATTACACAACTGCAGCGGGCACGAAAACGATAAACGTTCAAACTGGAGTAGATTGATGGAAAAATTGATATATTATATTTATGGAAGATTTTTATTAATTTTTTAACTAAATTTAAACGGCTTCTATTTACTCATTGTTTCCTACGCAAATCCGAGTGAAAACTCAATTAAAATTGAATATCATTAAATTAAAGTACTGAAAAATCAAACGAAATTTTTTTATTAATAACTAACCAAGGCCGTCTGAAGAGGTTTTATGAGGTTCGATTTTTTTAAAAATATTTTACACATTTTTAAATTACAATTATGTTTTATATTATGAAAACGGTTTCTAATAATAGACTGGTATCGATGCTAATCGTCGACGATTAGCAGAAAACAATATTTGTGTAAATTGTAAATAATAAATTATAATATACTATCTGTTAGTGATCATCGATATCGTTAATATCCCTATTTGTTTTAATATTTTGAAATAATAACTTTGGGAAAATAATACTATTTTTAATAGAATATGCAATATTAAAAATGGTTTGATTCATTTTAGTAATCTGTTATCAGTTGATGCCTGTTGGTTAGGTTATGAGGCTGTGATATTATATGTCGATAGTTGTTAACTACTCATTTATATTTTATATTTTAATGTTTTTTTGTTTATTAAAAATGAGTAAACAAGAGAACGTAAATGTATTATCAAATTATTTTTATAAACTTCCGAAGGCATGTTATATTATTTAATTTTAAAATAACTTAATTACAATTACTTCATATTATATACTTTATTTTAGACGAATAACGTTCCTATTCTTTTACCATAAATATACACGCCATCACGTGGCTATTCAGCTTCAGGTTTTCAAATAGATGAAAAAGAAATATTAAAATTGGACTCGGAGCAAATGGTCGAAGAGAATGATATTAGCTATTGTTTCAGTAAAAATATTTGTGACGAAATAAAATTTAAATTAACTGCTCCTTGGACACGAGATGAGAATTACAAATTTTCAATTTTTAAAAATGTAAAAAAACATTTAAAATTTCAATTAGGATGGATTAAATGTTTTATTTGGTGGTTTAACCAAGAATTGACGAATAAGGTGCAGTTTTTAAATATTGTGCTATAATTGGTCAAGAATTTGGTGGGAATTGTAGTTATCAAAAACTTATTACATTAGTTGCAAAATCTTTTAATAATTGGAAAAATTCAATCCAGAAATTTAATGATCATCGTTAAACTAAATTTCACAAATCTAATGCCATTCATGCAGATAATTTTTTGCTGTTTATTCTGAAAAAATTCTTATGCATTCCATAGCCATAGAAATATTACAGTTAATTCTGAAGAAGTTGTAAACCAATTTGCACTTCAAAAAGATAGAAGTATATTATTAATTTAAAATTTGTTATATATTTACATTTATTTTTATTTTATTTTTCATATTTTGTGTAGTCACAACAATATTAAAAGTCAACTAATAATTACACAAAGTATCAAGAAGTATTTTTCTTTAATTAATAATATTTATTAAAGAAATAATCCTCTTTTAGATTTCTCAATCTATGCAGAAAATTTTCTTTCTTTCGACTTCGCTTTGGACACTCTTTCATTCCCTTCTCATTCTTTTAATCTTTCTTTGAATAATTCTCCCCTTTGTACCATCCACAACAACAACTTCGATTTGTAATATATCTCATCTCTTTTTCAATTGTCCCAAATTATCTTTTAAACAGGCATACCTGATTTATCTTTTTAATTCTTCTATTTTTTTTCCGTATCCCTCTAACCATGTAATTCCTATAGTAATTGTCGAGGTTAATTGTATTTTCAAAGCTTAACAAAAAGAGTAGTAAATCTTGTTTTTGTCATATTTTTAACCAAACATCAACATTTAAATTCAGTATTGACTAAAATTACAACACATATTTTGGAACTCCTCCCTCCGAAAAAAATTATTATTATTATAATTAAATACGGCCTTGTAACTAGCCATGTAAATTTGTCACATTATAAATGTTTAATATAAATTTACAAATTAATCTTTGAACTTAGTTCAATATATTGAAGGTAGTTGATTAATTGTGTACATATTTTTATCACATCATATTAATTTCGATGTCTGTTATTTTGTATTATATTTTATAACTATCGGAAGTCACATATTTTGAATAAATACAAATACCTAATTATTCAATATAACTATAAAATGTATAGGAAAAGTTTTTCTAAATTATTTGAACATACAGCGGGTTAAAAATTATTATTTCGGTCTGAAAACGATAATATTGAATATTGTATAGTTTAGAAGATTATTTATTGGGTAACCAGATGATTATTATTAGCTATTATTCAACATTTCGTTCAAATCATTTGCCCCGTGGTGTTAAAAGGAAAAATTTACAGTCTATTTAACAAGCGAATGAAAAAAAAAAACGCATTCACTCTTCGTGTTTGGTCATGCATAGCATAACAAAATGTATAACCTTATCGGTATCTTGAATGTCGATAACTAAAACTATAGAAAGACATATCAAAGAAAATCGGTCATTGTTTAATGTCATAATATTCGTTTCCGTCATTGTTTTAAAATAGTATAGACGACATTTACTTGTGACACCATATCATTACTCGAGACAGCTAAAATGTATATTTAAGGTAATAATAAGTTGTGTTTATATTTACAAAACAAACACAAATAATTATAACGGTAAATCAAACGTTTAGTTAGATACCGTCTTGTAACTTATATTGAATGTTTTAGTGATATCGAAAAATAAAAAATTGTAACTTTGAACTAAATTACATCTTTTATTTAAAAAACGTTTGGGCTTTAGCGCTTTGAAACGTTATTTTTGTGTTTGAATATTTTTTATGCTAAACAGCTACGCGCGGTATAATGGATCATTTATTTCATACTGTATCGGCATAACGTCGGGTAAATCGTGCCAAAAGTTTCCAAGTCGCAGATACGTGACGAACATTCAATGGTAATTCGAGTTTTCATTTCAAAGTTATATCACATTGTCTTCGGATAAAATTGAATACATTTTGGTAGTTTAATAAATGTTTATTAGACATATTCAAAACATATATTTTGCAAATAGTATGACTTATTATGAAGCTTGAATATAGTTGTAATCGTAATATGTGACAAAGATGCAAAAATGTACAATAATAATATTCAACATTATCTTCGACTGTTTTATCTTGTTCAATTATATTAAAATAATGAATAATCTGCTTTTTAACGTTAAATACAAATTAAAATATACATTAAACAGATTAATGCAATATTGTTACATTATCATTAACACTTAGAGCGATTTGGTCACTTTATTAATGTTCAAGAATATTTATGTAGTGTAACAAGAAATATATATATACATATATAATTTTTTTAAATTTATTGTAAAACTTTATATTAAAATGTTTAGCTGGGTGTACTCGAAAAATAATGGATAATGTATATTTTATTTTATAAAATAGTCTTTTCATTAGTTTAGATTGTTAGTATTGACATTGTAATACATAATGCGTATGTCAATTTACTCAAAAGAGATCATATTATAAAATATTAGTTGAAAATACATTTATAAAATATTTAGTATGTAGTAAATAATTTACTTTAAATATGTGTATATTTTGTTGACACTTTTTGAATCAAATTATTCAAATACATTTTTTATTTAGCTTTTTAGATAAAAATCAGATATCATTTTTTTGTTATGTTAGTATATTATAACAAAACGTTACCTTGTCGGCCATTATATCGTCAGGTTGAATGCGTAGCGCGCACGCCTGTAGCAGAATTGTCTATTCGAAGCGCCGTGTTTAATGAACCGCATTTAAAACAAATACAAAAAATACGACGAACCGCTATAATATAACGAGTGAAGTCTACAGGAAGTAATAAATATATATTGTCTTTAGATATCGAATTTAGGAACCGATGATTTTATCGAGTAGGCCAACATAGATTTTTATTTCACGGGTCACGTTCCAATCTGTTCTTAATTATATATCCGGCTTATGGAATATACGCTATAATTCTTAATAGAGTACATTTAATAACGAATAAAAAAAATTTAGATCGTATTAAAGTAAAAATATATTTGCTAGTGTTTAGTGGTATATATTCTTATTTATTATTGTAAAACATTTAAAAAAAAATCTAAGGCGATATTATTGAGGCCGATCGTCATTAGCCGTGTTTTATATGATATCATTAGTTAGGTATCACCATGATGAATGATTTATCGATTGGTCAACATAAATCAGGCAATTAAGTAATAACAGTTTTGCAGTGTGAAACTTTAATAAAAATGTGCGTTTACAAACGTTTGGCGTGTATATTGCTTCAGTACACCTGGTAAGTACTCGATAAACGATAAATTGTTATATAAATGTTTGATTCTCGGGAGTAGCCGAGTAAAATTAGGCTAGTGTCATATATTTTATAAAAACAAGGAGCTTATATCGACGAATCTTTCATTCTATATTCAAATTGTCTGAATTCATCTAAAATTATTTAATTTCTTAATATAATTTCCGGTCGAACGTCCGCAATGAAGTTGTTTATATTTAGGTCAAATGTCTAACAGTTTAATAAGAAAAACTTTACCGTAGTCTTTGGAGAGTGGTGATAATAACGTATCGTCGTTCACCATTCCAACCCACAATTGTACAGCATTTTAGATATAAGCTGCGGTATTTATCCGAATAGAGTACATTTTTCGAGTGAGTTTCGTAACGATACGATTTCACTGAATCGTCTACTCGCGTTTTACATAGGCAAGCAAAACACAGTGAACCAGAGCACGAGATCATCCGTCACGTTTAATGTTATTAATCGATTAGTTTGAGTTTTGTGGAGCTAGGACGAATATCTAGTCATTTAACTGGCGTCCTTTGTTTTATTCATAATAATTAACTTTTCTTTAAAATGCACGTATATATGAGTGAATAACTGTATAGTGCTGTGTTATTTTAACGATCAATTCAATTTATTTATTTATTATCAGATCACTGCGTTTCGTGCTACGCTTCATCTGTAGATTTTAACAAACTATCCATTAACGTGTAGGTTACTCAGATGATAGGGTATTTATAATATAGATAAATAATTATTAATAATAGTTATTTGTACTTGTTTCCATGTATCGATCACCCGTTACAAGATCGTGTTAGTTTTTGTGTTAGGAGACAAACGCGGATCATTGTTTCATGGACGTATTAACATTTTTTTTACGAGTTTATTGTTCAAGTGATCCGGTTTAATAGGCTGTGTAATAGGAAATAGCCTCATTATTTACCCTTTAAACGCAAGTACAAATGAGGTGCATTACAGTTTATACTACTAAATTTAGATGAATTTGATAACTATTTCGAATATTATTTACACGTAATGATATCCAACAAACAAACAAATTTAAATTAAGTGTCTAAGTTTAAAAATAAATCTTAACAAACATCAGTTAAATGTGGTTACAAATAAAACCAAAAATTATTTGTCTTCTTAATCATTGTTCAAGTTTAATTAACAGTTAATTGTTTGTACAAGTATATTTTTGTAATTTTGTAAAATTGGATAAATGTTATGCATAATGTTTATAGTGTTTTATGATTAACTATACTATTTTCATCGAGTATTAGATTGAATAATATTCTAAATTGGCACTATATTTAGTAAGAATTTTAATATATGTATTATTATTTTAAGCGTCTTGTCAGAGTTTTTGGTATTTTTTCAAAACAACGCTATACTCATAGTCGAATGTCCAATATATTTTTTTTTTGAAATTAAATGTATAGGTTATTACCTATAAAGAGACCATAACGTTGAATAACTATGCTAACTGAAAACTTTTCGTTGAATTATTTGTACTATAATATCACATATCGAGTACTGTTTATAATATATTTTTAATAACATTTTTTAAACTAATAATTTAATAGACTTCTAACAAATTATATTTTTTGTGATAAAAAACTTTTCAACTTACATATTTTTATAAATATGTGATATTATGTGACGTTATCGTCGTACTATCAAAAAATAAAAAATAAAAAAATTTTAAAAAAATTTAAAAAAAAAAATTATAATAGCATATAATTTTAATGATTATTGTTATTTTGTATAATAATATTGATTTTTCCTGGCTTTATTAATTTTCATTCATAAATTACGATTTATTCTATTTATATCGTCGCTGTCTTACGTTTAAAATAATTAATAAGCTTACAATATTTTTGTTTTTCCAACTGAAGTCTTTGCCATGTGCATTACAACAAAATATAAATTCAATCTTAGTTTTGTACATCAAAATTCTATATAATATTTTATGTTTATATAATATTATAAACCTGTATCTTATAATAAATTAATATTGAAAATTACATCCAATACCTGTGAAGTTATGATGAATAAACAGTTTTGTCAAATATTCTATTTTAACGATTCAAATTTGAATTTAACTAATAATTATGTATATAAAATTCGATAAAGATACTTTTGCCCAAACTCATATAACTTTCATTATACTTATCAAGAAGACATGCTAAACGATATTTGCAGAATATCGACGAAAATTGTTTGTGAGTAATTAAATCAATTTTAGTTTATTTTAAAAATATGCTGCGAAATTGATATAAGTTTTTTATTAGACCGTAATGTCTTTTATATTTCAATTAATTTTGAAGTTTTGAGATTAGTACTATTCGTAATTAAAGATTTAGTTACACATTGTTTACAGTTACATAATTAGCCGGTAAACCTTTAATCGTTTTGATATAGTAGTACTGTAAAATGTATCTTATTCCTTTCATTTTGTAAACATTAATTAATTTATACATTTTTTATGAAAATTGTAATTATACAACGCTGGTTAGGGTATCGTTAAAAACACATCGTTTTAAACATATTACAATCCTCATGACTATGTACGTATGTTATATATCATAATTATATATTATATATTATCTCCATATACTTATGGGGTAATAGCAAAAACATTGAATTACAATTTTTTTTTTAATAAAATTTTAAATTCATTGAGAAAATTTAATCATATCAGTTTAGCTAAAGTTCATGTGTAATTATTATGTTAATATAATAAAACGAAACAATCGTTTATTTTAATGTCTGATTTTACGGGAATCCAAATAGCGCCACCCAATTATTTCTCCAGTTTTCTTTTCGAAATGTACTTATTATCGTGTGTGTTTAGGCGTTTCTGGGACTATTTTTCACATGTATCGTGATTTGAATGGAACTTATTTCGTTATCCGACGGGATAATTTCAAAACGTTACGCGTTTGCGTGATAAAAATAATTATGCTTACGTGTCATTTTTTTTTTTAGCAATCGAATATTAAAAATGAATTTCACTTAATAACGTATTATTTTCTATATCCGATCAATAATATCGAAGTACTTTATACGTTTGGAAAATGTCTATCGTCGACAAAATACGTGTCACATTATGATAAAGTGAAATTTAAAAGAAATTACTGGCACTTTAGGGAATTCGACTTGATTGCCATTTCGGTTACGAGCTTATTGCATGGCCAATAATAGGGTAAGGTTAGATTATAGTATAAGTTATAGCATATAAAATATACAATATGCAGATATGGTTAAGGTTAAGACGGATGCTATCAAAATTTATTTTTATTTTTACTTTTTACAAATTTTATTTAATACAAATTCACTTTTTAAGAATACATCTTTACAAAATTTAAAATTCCACAAATATGTGTTTTAATGAAATGTTTTGTAGAACAATAGCTTTAATAAAAAAAAAATGAAATGTCCATGTAGTGTATTGATATTCTTGAAATAAAATATCAAACTTTTATAATAAAAATATATATATATATATTTTAATAATGTGAACACACATTGCGTCTAAACAATCGCAGTGTGCAGTAATTTGAATACTCGAACGACCCTTATTCAAACCGTTCTAGCAATGCGATTATTTATTCGTGTAATACACATTATTGTATTTTTCGTAAAATGTTGACCGAATTTGGGCATACATTTGTTATCTGAATATGTGCGCGTCAAAAAATATTTACAATGAATGTGTGTAACATATTTATTTTGTGTAGAGTGTATACAAATGAAAAAAAGTATGTGGTGAAAAGATACTATGTTCTCCCCGTGAGCGGTGACAGATTTTTGATAAATGGAACGAATAATTTAATTAAAAGAAATATTATTGATTTTGCGAGTGTATACAATATACATTGTCGTAGAGATTAATTTGAATGTAGACAAAAAACATTTATATTTTTATTAGCTGATTAATTAATATCATAATTAATATGGGCATATTTTATTCTGGCACACATTTACCGAATAAGAATATTTTCTTATTACATAGACGTTACGAAACACTAATGTTTTGGAAACTTAAATAATTTGAACGTTTGTAATAACTCATAAATAATGTAACGTTTCATTTTTTCGGTTAATATTTTACAAAGTATGAAGGGTGGAAAGCAAGAATATTACGTTGCTGTTAAACAGATATTTGGCATTTACGTTGTTATTAATTCAATCGTTAAATCTTCGGCGAGAACAATAATTTCGTTGGTAAATATAAATCGTATAATTATTATATATAATATTTCGTAAAAATTGTCAATTTAAATTCGAAATATAACACGATCATTATATCTTATTTGTTTTTACGTACATAATATTATCTGTAGCAACTTTTGGTTTGTAAAATATTTTCGTATAGTAAATATAATATATGCTTTAGTTTTAAGTTTTCATTGATGATATTCCTCTAAGAGCATAGGCATTTAAATTTCAACCACACTGATAACTATTACGTAAGGTTAGATTAAAACTTTTAAATAGTTGTAGGTCATAGAAAATAATTAACAATTCTGAACATGTATGTGTATTACGTGTCACATTTGTACGACTTTACAATGAAATCAATATTTATGTTAAAATGTCTATATTTTAACCTAAATGTTAAATGGAATTTATTAAAATTAAATTTGACGCATATTCTGAGTAATTCTCATTTAAAAGTGATAATAGTAACGTAAGCACCATGATTTTCATCACTTGTAGTAATAATTCCACGTCGTACAACATCATATAGGAATTTTATATTAGAAAATAAACTGTTTTTATGATTGAAACTTTTTTTCTTATTACTACTATTATTTTTTTTTATTTTGGTATTAGGATATCTTAAATAAAAAAACCAAACCAAATGTTACGTAATATTATGATTTTTCACTGCAATATTTTCTTTTAAATTGTTTATTGTATAAAAAAAATCAACATTATTTGTCTTATTCAACGTACATATTGTCTAATAAATAATGTGTTTAAAGTCTTATATTTTCAATTAGATTTTTATATTGTAATTTATTACTATAGTTTGAAACAAAAATGATGTCTGGCATACATTTTATTAATATAATTTATAAGAGGTTTGGTTAAGTTAATAAACATAGTATACACTTTATCGTCTATTACGACGAGTTTTGAATATTATCGAAAAAAAACAAATATTATGAACATTTTGAATCTACGAATGGTAAATATCAATATGCATTATCCCGTTTACATTTTTAGATAGATGATACAACGAAAACGAAAGCGCGGAACAAACGTATTCCGTTTTAAACAGCATATGATTATTGATATTATTTATAAAGACGCGATAGTACATAGAGAATCGATGTAATTCATATCTATTGACCATATAGATCTTCTTCTTCTTCTCCCTTGCCTCTAACCCAGCTATTTGGTGTCGATCAAATACATATAGACCGTATAAATAAATGTTATAAATTCACAAGTGCATATTCGCGCGAAATAGTTCTAGTTATAAAATTAGGTTAAACATAAATTTACATTTCTTGTGTGAATCGTAGATAGTGAAAAAAATAATTGAAATGACATATCCTGAAATTTAGATTAAAAACACGTTAAACGAGATTAATATTCAGATATGTTTTACGAAAAAAAGTTTTACCCGAGTCTCCGGTTGAAAAGAAGAAAAAAGTTAGTATCATTGAGTTCGTGTTATAATATATATGGCTTTTAAAAGTGTTTCATTAGGTTTTATAAAAATTATTGCTATATTTTATTAAAACTTTAAAATTTGAAAAGTATAGAAGCCGTTAAATCCTTCTCGACCGATTCATTTCCATACGGACTAAATGTATTGGCACAAGAAAATCAGATTTCATGTTATAACCTTGAAAACAGCTTTTGTTTTGAATGTTTATATATGAATATAGGCAATAATAATAAAAGTTCTATTTGAACTTACGATGTTATGTTTCGTTCTATAGATTTTTCTTAAGAACAGCAAACCGTTTAGCAGTCACGTTTTTTACCGATTTTGTGTGCTCGACTAAAACGCAAACCACGATCCACAATATACACGAAAATTTTTTTGTAACCGACTCTTGATATTCTTTTATAAAGCGGAACGTTTTCCGAATTTAAATATCATACACACACACACACACAGACACACACATATATATATGTATTATTCTCGCACAAAAGGAAAATCTATAGTAAATAAAACTTTTTTTCAGTCTCGAAGAGTTCTGTCTTGGACAGGTGTATATAATATTCAAATTGTATGTATATGACAATTATTATCATTATTATCACGGCTGTCGTATCATGTTAGGGACAGTGGGTATATTGCGAGACCTGTCAAAGATCAAACTCTGAGTGGAAGTTCCATTTATTACGGATTCTCGTTTCGTCGGGGGAGTAAGTACGTAGTTTAATTTCAGGTCAAACTTTCCATTTCATAAAGATTTTCTGTTTGATCCGGTTCACGACAGTTTTCACTACGTCATATTTTATCTCATTATAATAATAACGACTTTGGAAAAAAAATGCGCTATATACGTGTTATGGACGAGTTTTTTTTTTAACTTTTATTTATTTAAATGACAATCAAATTATCATAAATAGCGGTCGTGTTCGACGAATAAGTGTATTCGAATACTTTGAGTTTGTAGACACGATAGTCGTATAAGCGATTGACGGAGTGAACTCCTCGAAACTGCTGTCGGTTCGTTGTGCTAGTCGGCAGTCAACAAACACGATTATATTAATATTATTATTATTATTATTATTATTATTATTAATATTATTATTTTACGTATTTTGTTAGTTTATTAATCGAACGTGGATGTTTTTGAGAGACTCGTTGTCGATTTTCGACGTTCTCCGCATAACGCGATCAAAACGTCGGTCGAACGTCATTCGTTTTCTACCTGCAGTAGAATTTGGTTGTATTTGTTTTCGACGCGACGGGGAAATGATCAAATCAGTTATAAACAAGTTCAAAAGTAATTTGTTAAAGTGGTTTGGAATTTTTCATTGAAATTTTCACACGGAGAAACAGTGAAACACGCGTGCATGCACACGAAAATGGGCTAAATGTAATGTATCACAATAATGTATCGCACGAATGCATTTTTAATATGTACGATATGTACATAAAAGTTTGACATTTTAAAATTTCGGGGTGATGGATTGACTAAATGGCGTTTAATATAATTAAACGATTTGAATGATTTGGTAAGGGTTTAGAAATATTTCATAAAACCACGTAATCGTATATAACTATTACTTATATTTGAAATGCGCATTTTAGGAGTGTTTAAAACTATCAAAAATCTTGTTCATAGGATTCTAAAAAGACAAAATGTATATTTTTGATTTTGGTAATAATTATGTAATATTAATCAAAATGTTCAATTCAGTGTTATACCGATAACGATGACAGTAACTTAGAGGATTGAATCTCTCGTGCAGTTGTGGTTGACTTTAGTTGAAGGTTTCTTTATAAATAACCATTATGAAAACCAGAAATATGAAACAATCGCACACCAAACACACACACACATACATAATTATCTAAATGTGGAAACGTGTCATGACTTACTTTACTTACAACGCGATGTAATACGCTCACGTTATAATATTTTAAACATTTAAAACGCGTTGAAAACAAAATTGTCAGTGGATACGTGTTTTTCTGGAATCATCAAATATGTCTTTTCGGCCGAGGAATTTAACCATTATTAAAAATGTATCACGCTGGAATAACATTGTAGAAAATAGAAGTTTCCACACGATTATATAATCATTAATTTATTTTTAATGATCAAACTTTGGAAGCACGGATTTTTCTGTCCACAAAAATGATAACCAATGAAATAAACCAATATACGTTATTCTGCATATGCTGAGGACTTAAAAGCCTTTTTTTTTTAAATCATTCAAAATTCTTGTAGATTACAAAAACTAAGAAATTAAATATTGAATAGCATTCGTATATTACATTTACACGTATTTGATATATAATTATTTCATCAATTCAGAAGTGAGACCCATTAAATAAATCAATAACATCGGTAACATAAATATCGTTGTTCATCGTTATGTATTATGCTCATAAGCAATATTACGTTTTACATGAATATGCAATGGCTGTACTTTTTTAATTTAAATAAAAATAATTATTTCAACCTTCGTCCTTAAACAAATTAGTTTTTCCCGTAAGTATACTCTCGCGGTTTTCGTCACGGCAGGTACTATATTGTATACTTGTGTTATTTTGTCCAATTAATTACGTACGTTTTTACGTTTATTTACCATCCTAATTTTAAACGTCTACATGTTGTTGCAGACAATTTTATTTTTATATAAATACTTATATACATTTTCAACTTCGTATACATTGCGCATTTTATAATCAACTCATAAGGAAGAAGAATCTAAAAAAAAATTGGACATGTTTTCGATTGAACAATGGTTTATTAATATTATACATGTATATTAGCTTCCCGAATTATGACGATAACTATTAATAATTTACTTTGGGTTTTGAGACATAAAAATTTAATACAAAATTTATAAATAAAACATATTGTAAAATTGTTAAAAATCTTTTAATTATTATAATGATCTTTTTTCTCATGAGTTTTTAAAATATGTATTTTACGGTATAATAAGACTTTAAACTTTTATAAAAATTATATTAAAATTAATTTATTTAAAATTATATAATAAACTCAATCAATTTTAAAAATCTGTACTCGTAACTTTTTTTTACGAAATTAAATTTTATTTTGTTCACAATCGTTTTAAAAATATATGTATTTATTATTTATTGTTGATGTTAAATTTAAAAAAAAAATGGCTTATGCGAAACTGAACAAAGTAAAATGAGTATTCAACATTAAGTTACTATATTTTATCCAAAATTTATAACCCTTGTTTGATTTACAAGAGTTATCATACAAAAGTGAAGTGACAAATTGTTTGCAGTTAAACGTTTACAAAACAAAAAAAAAAGAAACTTTCAAGTGGATTTGTGTTCTGTATGAAAATATTAAGTTACACTTTGAACGTGTAAGACGATACTAAATGTATAGAATACTTGTTAGTAAACGTACATTTCTCCCAATACATAAAAAAAAGACTGTTTACAATGACATATAAATGGGATTAAACCATTTCACCAAAAAAAGAGTATGACTTTATATAGAATAAGATTTTTAGTATGAGATATGAATAATAATACCTTTTTATTAGTATGTTTTGTGAGACTACATTTAAATAGCTGTGCTTTTTCATTTATTTCTTCATTTAAATATTTTTTGTATTTTTTTTTATAAAATATACATAATAGATTAAAATAAAATAATTGTATTATTATTTTTATGTTTGTAACATTTGTAATTAATAACTCATGATTTCTTACTTTGTTTTCATTGTAAAAATAAATAATAATAAAAACGATTAAACAACAGAATAATTTTAACTTCAAGATTTCAATATTATTGTTACAATACGTTATTACTAATTAAATAACATTATCTTGTTGTATAATTATGTGATTGCTTCACCGTGAAACACAATGAACTAAAATTGTTTAAGTATAAATTACCTACTATACACGTTAGATAAAATCTGTTGAATATTATCGAAAACCAGTTACAAATATTTCGATTTTATTTAACTAAAAAATGAACGTACATCTTAAGTTTTTTAATAAAAATTCTATAGAAATATTATGGCATTAGATTATACAAATATGATATGCATATTACGAAAGTGTCTTATTCGACGTTTTAGCTTAAAGCCTTGTTTAATATAATTCTCTATTTGGTAATTATTAGTATTATAAGAGTTGCATTTTTATATTCCGATTTTTATTAATAAAATAAGCCTTTATATAATTTGAATTGAAAAAGATTTATTTAATGATAAAAGTAATTTAACATACACTTATGCGGTGCAATATTACAAATCTTCATAGAAAATGGGCAAAAAGACACCTGAACACCGACAAATTGACAATTGTCGACGGAATTCCTAAAATCAACGATAATTCCATCAATACAAGGGAAATTTATGGTTTCAATAAATTACTCATGCAGTTTATTTTACGCATTCATATTCTGAGCCGACAAAATTGGATAACTATATGATTTCCTTTGCATTATTTTCCACCGAGTGATCAAGAAAATAATGTTATTCTCCTCTGTCATACATCTTCGAACAAATTTACAAATCGAATAGATTTTCATTTCGAAATTCCTAATATAGTGATTTAAAAAACGTTTGTGTGTTTTTCATCCGATTGAAAAATATGATTTAATTTTATTTAATAATGTTTTTTTAAACGTATAACGAAACATGTATTGAACATTTTTTATTTTTTCGCGGAAAATACAAACGAGTAAAAAGTTTATTGTTTGTTAACGAGTTCATTGCCTTTAACAGTCGATACCTTTAGAATTTCTCTTCTTCTTTTTTTCCAGGAGAACGAGGAGAGACTATACTATATTTATAATTTACGTACTGTTTATATTTACTATATGTTATCGTCCGACGATTTTATTCATCGATTGTACCCTCCGTCTCGTTTCAATTCCTTATTGTCTCTCAATACTAGTAACGGGGGTGACCCGCTGGAAAACCGGGGATAATACCTGATGTGATAACTTATGCCATTTGTTAGCGTCAGAGAATTGTTTATGGATTTGCATTCATTACAGAACGTTCATAACGGATAAAAGTTGTTGTTTTCGTTCGAAATGTATATTATTGTATGTAAATTATATTTCAGTATTCGAGTGTGTGCGACTGGTTGAAATCATTTATAAAGTACTCACGTATTTGGGCATTCGAAAAACTGTTAAAAGTCACTTGAAAATATCCGTTTTCTCGACAATACATGTTTTGATCCACTCCGACCGTTCCCAATACCGATGAAAATCATCTCTCTTCAGTATATTCTCCGTCTAGACACCTTCAGATCACTAAAGAAATAATTGAAAATAATAAGAATATGTGTAACACAGTCCGAATACTATTAAATTATTGATGACATTTAGAATGTTAACGAATTAATATAGTATACAATCCATAGTTTTGTGAAAGCTCTTTAAATAACGTAGACACGTGTCTGATTATTACATAATTCACATATGCGTGTAGGCGTGCTTCTTGATGTTGTAAAGCACTTTTGATGTCTCAAAACCGTATTATCTAGAGACAAACATACCATTATGAAACTAAAAACTTCTCCGTTTCCATATAGAACCCAAAATTAAATAATTTAATTTATCAACGACTACGTACTAAGTTAAGTCAAAGTTTTTGTGTTATGAGATTATTTTTATTTTCGATTTTTATGCTGTTAGTTTAGACCATATTCGCAGTTTATATAAAATTAGGGTATTGAATGGTATTTTCCAGAGCTTTATTTTACTAAATTATGTGCTTATAGTACACATATATACGTATATTCCTAGTGAATTTCCAGAAAAATATGATAACGTATGTGAAAAAATATTATTCTTTAAATAGAAATACGTATTTAGAACAAATTATTATTTGTGGGTAAAAAATACATTTTTAACAATATTTTTGTTTACATAAAGTTATGCATTTTCATTTTATGAAATCAGTATAAATAAAATTGTAATTTAATATAGTAATATATAGTCTAAAATCTTGAAAACTTTGAAATACTCGTGTGACGGTGTACTAGTTGCTCGCACGAAAATCACTCACGAATAGGTGCCGTGTTATCAATGAATAATCGTTGGCTAAAGTTGTATCAATACGCGTTTAACTAACCCAACAATATACTGAAAACTTTAACAATGACCAAAAAGACAAAAAACGTAACTTGACAAGAAAAGGTGCGTACTGTTGCGTGTGATGCGGGTATCGATTCGATATATTCAGTTCAGTCGGTCGTTCGTAGGTAATCGTATTTTTATCATTATTCGAAACGTTCATGAATATGCATAATAACAATTAAGCACTAGCGGGCAAGATTGAACAGGTAGAACCAATTGTGCAATCGCTATTACTGCGTTGTTATTGAAATATGTTGTTCGTTGTCTCTGTCGTCGGTGGCCGGTGGTAACTTATATCGTGCGCGTCAATAAACGCGACGGAAAGTATTTTCGTCTTTGATAGTCGCAATCGGGAGGGACGGTTGATTGTTATTGGCCCGTGAACGCGTATACACGTCGTATAGGCATTCATGGTCCGCGTCATTCGGCACTATTATCTACGATAACATGTCGAATTGAAAAAGAAAAAAACACGTATTTACCATTTAGAATGTAAGTGGTAGACATATTTATTTTCGTATATTTTTATTATGTACCATCGAATATTATATTACAATTTATACTCTCGAGATAATATTAACTGTATTAATGTCAAAAATGTCAAATGACAGCTGTCGTCTAAACGTTTACAGTTTCAATTGGTTCTCAAATGTTACGCATGTTATTCAATATTCAATTTAATATCTGCTATATATAAATTTTATACGAAATTTGTACATTCTTTCAAAATTTAATAACTTGTATTCATACACACATGTAAGATTGAAAGAATTATATTTTTATATTAGAACTGTATTAAAATAGACATACATTTATCTTACTTCTGTCTCACTGACAAAATAATGACGTGTTTATCGATTAATATTTACAAAGTTCTTAATTTCAAATTCGTAAATATGAAAACAAATGATAAATTTAATCGTATACTAGATTATTGATAAGTTTTTATTCTTAAAATAGGTAACTTTATATGATCAGAGAAAAAAAATCATACCTAACGTTTAATGATTCGATTACTGTGTATTTTATTTTTTAAGTTTTATTACTACATGACATTATTTCATTATAATTTTCTAGTCTAGAGGTTGAACTACACATTTTGCTACGATATTTTCATCATATTCAAAGCATTTTGACATTTTGGAGTTTGTATTTATAATACCCAAGTGTACGGTAAACCGAGCTCTATGCTCTAAATTTAAAGCCCATAATTAATTATCTGTTTGAAATTTAATTCCCGCCTACGTTTTGATCCATCTAAATTGGTTGAACAATTTTATTACTTCCAACAATTTTCATTTCTATAGTAAATCTACGAATAATAGATTAGGCAGTTGCCTTTGCATTACTATGCGCTTTTTCAACATTTTATAAAATTACAGATTAAGTTCATTTATATTTATATATATATATCTTATAAAGATTTATTTAAAAAAAAATGTTTACGAGATAAAAGTGTTTATATCATTTCGACCACAGTATATGTTCGCGGAATCGTATACACATTCAATTCTGTTTATATCTTTCTTTCCACGAACAATTACGTTTTGGAACTGAAATGATTTATAGTTAAAGTTTGATACCTTCAAATCGTGAATTTCAATAATACTCAAAACTTTTGCATATAATATAAAAAAAAAATGTTGAACTAAATAATTTCCATGTGCATAGAAATGCTTTCATTATATGGATTACTATGAATATTTTACAAATTGTAGACTTTATTATGATTATTATATTTTTTTTGCAAAATATTTTTACATTTTAATAAAATTATTTACCAAAACGTATTGGGTATATATATATATATAATTAA
Organism: Schlechtendalia chinensis; assembly: GCA_019022885.1. Lineage (NCBI taxonomy): Eukaryota > Metazoa > Arthropoda > Insecta > Hemiptera > Aphididae > Schlechtendalia > Schlechtendalia chinensis. The sequence continues at coordinate 8,531,055 of CM032341.1, forward strand.
TATGTATTATATGAGTTTAAATTGATGTATGTTTATTTTTAATAAAAATAAAACTAGAATTTTTTTAATGAAAAATGTTTGGATTCAAAACTTTATTGAAACTAATCCCATATACAGTTTAAAAGAAATCTGTAATAGGTACACACTGTAACGGATTTGACTTAAGAGAAAATCAAGACAACTCGAGTGCCTTAATAACTGTGACCAAAAGTAATGTGTTTTAGACCAATTGAAAAAAAAATGGTTGATAAATGCAATAATCACAAATTACTATGTTAATAATTTACAGTAATTGTCTAATATGAGAATTAATGCAATTTTGGCCTATAACATATCGATAAATGTGTCAATGCCTTTTTTGTTTTTACAATTATATTTTGCATGTATATTGGAATCAAGTTGATGAATAAAAATAATAATAAATGGTATGTCACCGTCAAAACCAGGAAGTGTCAAAAGCAAAGACGCAATTACATCCAAATTCAAAATATTAAAACCTGTGTTTTTCCATGCATTATAGTACGAAAAACAAAAAATAAGAAAAAAGCAATTTAAAATTTCTATCGAAATAATAAAAACATGTCGCGAAACGAATATATGCCGTAGTAGAAAACTTTATTTGAAATTTGAATTTTTGTAAAAAAAAAAAAAAGATACAGTTAGTGTTTAGTCGGAATAAGCTTCGATTACCCTCGTCTTATATGCTATGTTCGTGAAAAAATGAAACAAATTACAAATTTTATTAAAATAAATCTAAAAGCGATATTATGATCGTAAAAATCAAAACAGATATATATGTTATACAGTTCATAAATTTCGGTGAATAAAATTTTAAACATTCATAAAAATATTTAGACTAACACAAGATTCGAAAATTTGTTCACATTTTGGAAATGATTACTTTAAAGTGGTCGTCGATACGATAGATATATTTATTTTGATGATACGGATTTGATGGGTCGGATGAGATGATGGGTAGACGGAGGGGAAAACCACGCGGAAAACAAACATTTATTTTTAGTATAGGAGCATGTCGAGTTTGAATAAACAATGACAACAGGGTTTTTACAATAGAATATAGTTTAAACACGGAGAAGATATAACTGAAGCAGTATAACAACATACAAAAAATGTCTATAGATTTGGCACGATTTGTTTGCATTAAATATAACGCGGTACACGTGTATGAATATTTGCGAAAAAGAATGACGAGAAAACGTGTGACGAACTTTCGCAACGATACTAATTAAATTCATGGTTATTCACACGGGTCTCTCGGGCTTGCGCTTTAAGCAACTTATTCCATTGGCGTTTAAACGATTTATATAATATTCCGGATAGAGATTTTCATTTCTGCCGTCATATGTCTATAGCTAACCATATTGTTATTATTCAATTTCATTACTACTATTCATAAATGATTCATCATAGTTGGTTAATACGTCTAGTTATCGAGTTGTACAGGGTGATTTTTATTCTATTACGCGCCAAGATTGTAGACACGTTTTATTTCGGTGTTTTTTTTATTTATATTTATCATTAGATCATTTAAGCATTATTTATTTTCAAAGCGATAACTCCACACCAAATATACACGTCGCATTACTTACCACTCTTTTATACACAACTATAGGTATTCGTATTTTTCTAACGCATCGCTCCGAAGAATTAACCTTAACATTTCTGAGTGTGACAAGCATGCAGTGTGGTTTTTGTCGTATAAGAAAATACCTGACGAAATTAGCCGTCGTCGTTATCGACTATTTGCTATAGTCGTTGGCCGATTTTCATTTTTTTCCGATAAAAATGCATTTCTGATCGAATTCCACAGTTGTTGTTCCTCGGCCTTGAAACTGAAATGAATAGTACGGTCGCGGGACCGAGTCTGTTGTTTATATGCTCGTGATAACACACTCTTCGGCGTGATCTACAAACACGGTCAGCCATAATGTACGGTCGGTTGAACAACTACGATGTATTATGTACGCCGTACACGCATCACAACGATACGTGTAAGGATTTACGTACCGTTAGTAAAATAAATCGCTCCGTTTGATTTGTTTGGTGAATTTCGGGGTGTTATTTTTTACACTTATAAACAATTGTTTGTGGTCTGCGCATATCAGACGAAATAAAAAGAGAAAAAATTTCATTTTTTACTCGTGCATTGGTTCGAGTATATTATACGAATATGTCATTATTTAAAAAAAAAAAATCATTGGGATCACATTGAAACTTAAACGTATATAAATTGTGATGTGGGCTAAATAAAAATTTAATCGTTTATTTAAAATTAATATTTTTTAATGGAGAAAAATTTTTTTTCTTTCTTTTTCGTAATACATTTCTAAACATTATATTATCTTATTATTATTATATTAAATCAAGATTAATTGTCATGATATTTCCACAATTGCATTTTAAATGTTGTACTTTATAAACCGTCAAAATTCAATGTGAAACTGTCATTTTCAAGATTTTTATACATTTGCATTAATGCAATTTTCCATTTATTTCATCATTTTTTCTCTCGGCGTTTGACGATTCTCGACATGAAACTTCTACTTAATGCATGAATTCTCGTCCAGTGATCACTTTTATCATATGTTATTTTTTCATAATTTGAAATTGTTTTGTCTATATAATTACAAAAATAAATACGAGCTAATTCAACATGGATGTACCGAATCAATTACAATAAATAATAAAAGACTTTATTTCAAGAGGGTGTTATTCTAATTTATTATTATTACTTTTTTATTAAGAGATAATTTGAACAAATTGTTAGGAATTTTGGAGTCCTGAGCTTACTACCCATTTTCATGTAGGACATTCCGGTAAATAATTGGTTTAAATTTGCTCACATTTAATATTTAGTTTTTTATTTATTCATTGTACATGAAAAATTGAAGATTTTTAATGTCCGTGCTATTATTGTACAACATTTGTTAATTCTAATACAGATTGTTCATCGTTTACAAAATAATTTATTAATTTTTGGATATGCCACGGTGGTCAATTTATTAAAATCTAATGACTTCAAATGAGTTGTTTTGGATCTCCTCGTTCTTCAAATGTACGTAAAATCATTATTGCGTATAGGACGTACACAGTTCACTTCATCGAGGTAGAACACTGACGTCACGCGAACAATTATTGACACTTAGGACTTGGAACTAACACGCTTAAAAGACAGGAAACTTCAATAACTAATTAACGTATAAAGGATGAATATTAATTCACAAAGTACAGTTTATCGGTTGAAACTAGTGTCTGAAATTAAATTCATCAAAAGTTTAATCATTTTTCTTATCGATTCAAATATTATTTAATAACTGTGAAATGATGCGCTGCCTGAAATTTTTTAAATTTAATTAGAATTCAAATTAAATTAAATTAATAAAAAAACCACAAATAAATGTTTTGGATTTATCTTAAAAGTACTAGAATATAATTTGTAATCACATATTTTTACGCCAGATAAAATATTTACTATATTTAAATTAGTTTTTAATTGCTTGTACAATATTAAACATTAACTATGATTGCTTTTTAATATGAATAATAATTAGATGTTGTAAATGAGAAATAGTAACTGTTAGAATACAAAAAAGTCTTTTTTATTGCAGTTATACTGGATGCAGTCCAAATTTAAATGTAAATTGTGATCGATTTCATTATGTCAGTCACTTAAAATGTAAAATGTTTTTTGTAGATATTTTTTTCAATAAACATTAAAAATACCATTTGTGTCAAATTGTTTATTATATATAAAACCAGTAGTTTAATTCTATAATCAACATAAAATATAATGTTTTTAAAATGTGGTTTATACACTTCTAACGATATTTCTGTTGTCTAATGTGTGTGGTTTTCATATAGAACTTTATATTATCGTTCGTTCGAGTGGAATTATTTATAGCATGTGCATATTAAAATATGTTAGATTTACTATAGAAAATTATCCTAAAACTTTGCTTGTACACACATTATTCCATTACATTAAAGTTTACAAATTGCATTTACCAAATTGAAAACTAAAAATGTGCATGTGCATAAGATTTTAATATGAAACAAGAAAATAGCTATTTAAAGTTTTTTTTAATAATAAATAAATACAAATAGTAGCCGATATCCATTAATTATAAGAATAGTCATTTACGTAATATAATAATAACAACATCATAATATACGTTTACACGCATAATATTTTCGTTCCAGATCTTGCCATTTACAACATTATGTATAATGATTTTTTATTTATGAAAATAAAACGTTTAAATATGGTTGAGAAATTTTCTTAACAACAGTCGGAAAGTTATTTCTAAAAAAGTGTTGAACGTTCTATAATTAATAACGTATGAATACGTACGTATTTTTAAAACGCTTTGGATCTAATATAGTGCGTCTACACCTAACATAATAGAGTACGCATTAAATTAATAGTATAGATTGCTTTAGTGCAGCACATTACTTGGTTTTTTGCTGTTTTTTGTTATTTATACTATTTTTATTTCACTCAATTCTCCACTGTTATTAGTCCGTTTCGACTGTATTGAATGATCGACGAAATTTCCTCAGAAAATTAACTTAAAGTCGGTACGGCAAAATAATGACAAAAGTCAACATAAATTAGATGTACTAGTATATTACACGTCTGGAAGCGTTGATTTGCTATGGCTGCTGGTCTTAAAACAAATCCATTTTACGTTGTCGTATGTCATTATATGTAAAATCAATGTCTATGATTATATGACAATATTACTTTACGGTTTATCGGCACCTCGACGGTACCGAAATGGATTTTGATTATTATTGTAACGATTAAAAACACAAACAACACTTTTATTCCAGACGCTGTTAAAACACGTTTTTAATTGGACCAATAAACGTATACAACTTTATGCCATAGACTGTGATTGTAGGTCATAATTGCCGCTTGAGACTGGATATGAAAATAATTGTTTTATTAAAAAATTTAATAAGCTTAATTTGCACATTAAATTAATTATTCATATTTTATGCTGTTTCGTTTATTTCGTTTAAAACAGAGTAAATATATATCGGAATTCAATGTATCGTATATTTATATTTCGAGTTAAAAATAAACAAATATTTTACAAGGTTGTTGTGTAATATTTTTATTATTAACATATTTTTAGTTGCAAAAATGGTCAAAAAGTTTCATTCGTCAATTTGTAAATTGAGCATAGGATAATTTACAGCATTAATGTTGTATTTTTCCCAGTAGTTTCGAAACGCGTAAAAGAAAATTGCAAATGACAATCATAGAATTATTATTATTATTATTATTTTTTTTGGAATTTTTTTTAGAAAATAAACACATTTTTAAAATAAACGATTTGAAAATGTAAACCAAGATTAAATACGGCGTTTTATTTGAAATATTTGTGATATGTTATAATCCCTATATTATAATATTGTAACATGTGAACGTATATATTTTATAAAAGTGTTTTGTGATCCAATCAACAAAGACCAATTAACGTGACTTTCGTTGTTAAAATCACAAAAGCAACAGAAGTTATTGCGTCTGAATCTTTTTCATAAGAGTTCTTTAAAAGAAAATTTCGCTTGATAAAACGTAAATTTATTTATAAACTCCATTATTCTAAAAGTATTTGTATCGCTTGTATTCCATCATTTCTGTACGAAATGTTTATAAATTAATATTTTACATTATTTGTATATAATAAACGCTTACGGGAATATGAGCATTATATTGTGTTTTCTAAGCCGTTATGACAAAATTACTATCTTTTAACTCAACGATAAGAATTAGTTGTTTATCCCTTTGATAGGTTTTCTTACAAACATTTTTGATTTTTTAAGAATATTCTGTACATTTAAATATTACTATGCTGACCTGTACAATCAAATGAACTTCTCTCATTAAATATATTTTTAACGTATTTTACTGTGAGTTTTATAAATTGACAATTAAATGTTAAAAACTTAATAATATTTTGATTAGAATATAGTAAAATGATGATTTACGTCAATTAAGAAATATAAATAATAATACTTTACTAAAGGAGAGCAATCGTGTTAGCGCAAACCACTAGAGTCTAGTGAATAGACTATTATCAGAAATGATCAAAAGACATTATCACAGGGCATATTATTACAATGCGAATTTGAATAAATATTTAATGAATGAAACGGGTTTTAATTAATACGAATTAGTATTTGACGCGTGTTGAAATTATGATATAATATTATACACGTAAATCGGACCAACAATACGTATATTCAATTTTTATCCGTGTTAAGTTTATAACAAAATTTAACAGATAATTTCGACAAAGGATCAAACTGAAAATGTATAGTTATTAACAAGGCTGCTAGTAAGGGGGGAGACGAGAAGGCCACGCCCCTCCCACTATTTTATTTGGTATTTGTTTAAATTGACAATATAATTCCTTTTAAATGTCAAATAATTTTCAGCGTTTTTTTTACGTGTGATAAAATAATCGATTATTATTTCTAGTAATGCCGACCGACACAGTCACGGCTATAGATAACCATATCCATGGAAACAACTTTATAGAACAGCTGTTGTAACATGTTATAATTTGTACTAACGACTTCGTGGTCTGTGATTTATAATTTTTAGTCTTTTTACTGAGAGTATATTAAAAAAAATTAGGGTGTACATTTTTTGATGGTCCCCGAAATATTTTCCTGCTGGCGGCCTTGGTTATTAAAGTTTTACTCCTACCATCATTGTTTTGTGTTTGCATTGATATGATATCTGACCTGTAAAGATGCGACCATCTACAAACATTAAAATCGAACTTTATGTTCTATCAAATATGTTAAATCCCTTTATATCCAATAAAAGATCGTAATTATCAACGATATAACTAAAAAGAAAAAATTATAAACTGTAAACAGGTTGTTTGGTAGACATACACTTGTATTGACAAACTTTAAAAACACTAAATAAGTTATTATTGTTAAAACTGTATTATTGTTATTATTATTATTATTATTAAAATTGAATTAACTCGTTTCGGTACACAGTAGTGGTATAACTCAATATTATATATGACTAAATGACGAGTTTAGATTAATTGATTTTATCACACTGATGGTTTATTAGCAAATTTGTTTAATTGAAGGATTATTTAAATCGTTAATATTTTATATGAGACAGAGGAATTTATTATTATTTCCGTATGATAGTAAGTCAGAAATAATATTACAATGAACTGACAATGTTGAAAAATAATAAACAAATTGTGTTTAATCGTTCTATTAATGTTTTATTTGAACACTTTAGGCTTAATATCATGATATAAAATTTATCTGTCTATAACATTATAAAAAAATATTGAGAAAAATTATGCTCAACATTAAGCATATATCGTTATTATAATGTTATTTTAGTTAAAATTTAAGCATAATAAGAGATAATAATTTATGCTAATCAAACTCATATCATATTCTTTATAAATTCGTTTTCATTAACTCAATAACATTTTGTAGTGATTTTTGTGTTTGTAAAATATATTATGTAACTATATGAAGGCCTGTAATTTTATTGAATCACTGGGTCAAAAAATTGTGTAATTGTTTAAACAAAAGTTACTCTGGTCATTATGTAAAATAAATATGGTTTATAGAAGATATTCTTTAAGAAAATTAATAATTATATATTGTTAAACATTTAAAAATTATATATTTGAAATTTAAAAAAAACTACATTTATTATTTTATAACGTTTTGTTAACGTTTATCAACGCGTGTTACTCGAAGATTGATGACAAATTATTGTTAGTGAATGCGTATTAATATAGACTATTAATCGAATGTTAAATCAAATTAAATATTAACCAAAATATTTTATGATTGATACATACGTTATTAGTTTTAGTTTCAAATTTTAACGCAAATTTTCATTCTCTCATTTTCATATGAAATTAATTACATACATAATACGGTTGTTGGTACGGAAGATTAAACATTTTTTGATACTTGCATTTGGCATCTATATTAGACGTACTTAAATCCTCGTAAACGTCGGGCCCTTATTAACCACGTTCACGTGTGGGTTGTTCATGTATTATTATACATTATACGTAGATTAATTGCGTGCAAATTTCAAAGGGTCCATTTTATATTCTGCGACGTTACTATATGTGTATGTAGGCGTATAACGTCTCGTGTTCAGTATTACGGTACATTCACCACTAGCTCTAAAATATTGGCTGGGCAAAGACGTCTATATTCTTCTCCTCATAATATTAGCTTGAACAAATTTCACGGGGGAGATTCGTACCCTTTTAACGCGCAATATTTTAAATAACGCGTATAATGTTAATTATAAAACGATACCTACACGTTCTATATCACATTTAGTGTTTGGTGCGACGATCACTTTTTCTTTGGTATTTACCCTATCGGTATGGTATTCATCGTACGTCGTTGTAAATTATACTTTTCTTATTTAATATTGAAACATGTCCAAACAGTTTTTATTTGAATCGTTTGTAGACCATAACAGAATAACAATAATCAACACTATTACGCCTAATAACTCACGTTATGAACGCAATATCACGAGTGCGGTTATGAATAATGCAATTTCAGTTATTTGTGGACAACTTTAACGTTTTCACATCATTTGTTGGTAACGTGCGTATTTTTGGTTACCGACAAATATTAATTTACATCTAACGATTATCGTTTAAATACGGTATACGCAATTGATGAAAAATTATGCATTATGGTTGAATGATCTGCAATTGTAATTGTTTTATGCGAAAAGCCAAAATAATTTTTTTTTTTAAACGATTATTTTTTATTTATTTATCTAAAGTAATTGTCCGGTGAACTTAGAAACATTTGGGTGGCTGTTAATTAATAAAATACTTTATTTCGGGCTAGTTTCTTTTTTCTAGTCACGCTCATGATTTTCATTCGCAATTTTTAACCGCTTATGAAGCACGCGATACAATAATAATATTATATAGTAACTCGATACCGATTTAGAGTAACCGATAACCGACGGTGGACTTGATTGTGCTGATTGTCGCTACTGTATGTTCGTATGTCTGTAACTACCGTTAAATTAGATTGATTCGCAGAAATTTGAAAAAAAAATCAAACCGTCGGCTTACACGCATTATACTTACTACGCGATTCGTAATCGCACCGGCATAAATAGAATATTAACGAAACGTTCATTGTGCCGTGTTTAATTTACGAGTTTGTTCTCGTGAAAGAACGAAATACTTTCCGCGCCTGGAAATTGGCATAGTTCAAAAAAGATCGATCACGACAGACCTTAAATGATTATCAATGGAAAAAGTTTCGAATTGGTTTTTCGGTGAAAACGTTTTTTCCCCGAAACTTTCGTCGCGATCAAATATGCGTTATTACTTTGATACACGACGCGGTATATTCCGTAAAACCACGCAAATGACACTACATTCTGGAAAAAATCCTATATATATGTATGCTTAAATATGTGTTCGTAAAATTTGCAAAAAAAAAAAAGATTGTACAGTATGTCGTCATATTATACAGCATATAATAATATACAAATGATTCCTTTTTAATGCGATAAAGCTATCGAATTAAATGTACGTATTGACAACTTTGGCTCTTAACTAAAACTTATCGTATTAATTATAACTTATCATGTGATAATATATTCTATATAAATTTTTTACAATTTAAATGATTAATTAGACTAAAAAATATTACTTAAATTTATTAAATTAACATACTATGAATTATTGTTATGTATGTTCTAAACATGAATAAGGACAACAATAAAGTTTCCATTTAAAATACCATTAATATTATTCTTATTTGATTTTCTATTTATTTAAATAGCTTAAAATGTTGAGACTAAACTTTTTCGATAAACAAGCATTCCTAATATTAGTATAAAATTTTAGATTTGTATTGTTATCACGAAAAGAAACTTTCATTTTGAATGTACATGTATGTCTCCTGGGTTTTAGACAATTGATGGACAAAATTTTAGATATATATATATTTAAAAAAAAAAAAATCGAAAAACTTATTTACGTAAATTCGAGTTTTGTATGCTTTTCTTCACTGATACGGAATTTGTTATAGATTTCATAAAACATATACACATAAAAATTTCGAATTAAAATGATTATCAAATAATTAACGTCTTAAAATATTCATATGAACACACATATATTTGTTATCATTTCGGTTTAAAAAGCGAATTACAAAACAACAGTGAAATGTTATTACAACGAATATTTAAGATTATTTAGTAGTTTGCATAGAATATATAAGGTAATCAATAATAATACATAATACTATGTCCCCTTTTACTGAAAGAAATACGTTTTAAATAAATATTTCAATATTTTATTTTTGATTTATTTCCAAACCTTATTTTATGAACACTTTCCGTCAATTTTTCATTATTCAATAATCACTGAAGCCATTAAATAGTTTACCAATCATAAGCCTTTATTTATCTTAATATATTTCAAATTACGTGTCGCAAATTCTGATATTTTTGAATAACAGATTATATCGAATGGAGTTTAAAATAAAATAATTTATTGCCATACTTAATAAACAAAGAAAATATAAAAAAAATGTTATTTAATCTTATATACATTTATTTTGTATATTATATATAAAATAGTATTTAAAATGCTTTTATTAATAATTGTTTATATTTTTATTTCGATTTTAATAACATGAACAATGGCAACTTAATTAAAAGCTGTTAATATTATGTGTTGCTCATAGTATTAAAATGTATTACGATGAAATACACGGGTATTAAATATTTGTGACATATTATTTAAGGCCACGCAACAACTATGGCGTGTATTCGATTCGTCCGGATGATTTTCACAATCTACTTAGTTATCGCAATTGCTAGATCGTTTATCAAAACGTGACACTGCGCTGGTTACTATGCTGCCGAAAACAACGCGCATTAACATAGTACGATGATGACCTTTTGCACGGAAAACATTTAAGCCCAAAAGATCCTGTTTAAACGAGAATATTATTGGATAAGGGACCATCTACCTTTCAGTGAACCTCATTGAAACGTTTCTACCGGAGTTGCTTATTTAGGGCCTAAATAAAATATGGATTATTCGTATTAGAATTTCCTCTATTAATCTCTTCATTCACACAGAAAATAGATGGTTAAATGTATTATTGTATTTGCGTCAACATTATCATGTACTATCCATATCCTATTAAATCGAAGAATAAAAAAAATTCTCTACCTATATGAATCGGTACTTATTTATTTCTTAAGTAATCGACAAAAAAAAATCATCCTAAAATGTATAACACATTATTTTTTACTTTATTGCATATTATTTTGTATATTTTTGATATTTATTTTCCAGGGCAAAAACATTCCCTAATTTCATTTTCAATTAATTCAGAGCATACACATAATGTCAAAATCTTGAGAGTAATATGTTCTCAACATAAAATGTAAAATGTACACCGTAAAAAAACTGTAAAAACCGTAAAAAAATTATACCTTAGTATAATTAATTATACTATGTACTTGCGATTTCGTTTAAAATACTACACTTATGTTATTCGATAAAAGATATATCAATGTTCGCTCTTAATGTGAATGATCGCTAAATCAGTTAACCGCTTTTGTAATACAATTACGCTCGTGCCATGGCAAAATAAGATTTATTGCGGGATGTATTATTTATTAGATGTTTGTCATGTAAATGAAACACGCTAGAGCATGAGTATGAATTTTGATTCTATAGTATATTTTATCGAGATTTGGTATGAGTTTTTCCAACAGGTGATCGCGATTAATTAATCAAAGCAACAAAATTTCCAAATTAACATCGAAGTTTTCAACAATATTTCATAAACGTACATCATAACCAAATCAACACTAACAATGTATAAACGATTATTTTCAAAAAATAAGCATTTAAGCTTTTTATATTGAAAACAAAGAAGTTTACATATATTTTTTCAGGGTGGCTACATTTTTGTTTGTGCCCATTGAATGTACACAATCTGTCGTTGAATATTTTATAAAAGTACATTACATTTTATCGAAGTAACAAAATTAAATATAATAATAGTTTTATATCAATAAATGTGATATAATATAATATTAAATATCATAGAGTAGTAAGGATAATATTCAAATATTAGCGTGTGTAGGTACACCAGTACTGTGTATAAAATAACACTGAAAACGTATATTTATTAATATTTACACTAAATATTTGGATTGCAGTGTTTCGATTTGAATTCATATTAATAAATATGTAATATTGGCATCTAGTTAGTCGGTATAAATACAAAATATCGCAGAACGCTATTTACATACCATATATTCCCGCATACTTATTACTTATTACTGTTTTGTTATTTACTAAATCAAATAATAAAAAATATCAAACCATTTGAAGTATTACTTTAGGGTTAATATAATACGATTTACAGTTAAAGTGATGTGGTATAATTGTTTTATTCATATGTATATGTGTTTTGGTTATCTATTTATACCATATAAATAATACATTTTCTTATTAAATAATGTATACAGTGGTAGTTCGTGACAAGTTCAAAGAGAGGAGAGGAGAGCGTCAATTTGTTTCATAGATACACTGTTTCTATTATTTTCCTAATCGATATTGTGACAGTAACCCATTTTTATATGTAATACTTTGATTTGTAATATTCGTATATAATAATATTTTGATTAAATAAGATATAAGGCCTCCTATTGTACTCTGTTTTCTAATTGCGCCTATCTTTCCATTTACATAATACACACTAAACCACTATATCCTATTCGAGATCTAAACAATGTTTTTACTTTATATAAACAAAGCAAAGTGTTTAGTATTAATGACTAGTTCAAGCTAATAATATTAGCACTGTATTTCAAAAATGTTTGAATTTCAAGGGTTTTAGGCGTAAGAAGCCATTAATTCTATTTCCTAACTTTTATCAAAACTAAAATAGGCATGAACATTTTATGTGTTTTTCTTTTAAATATGTAACCGCATAGAAAAATATAATTTCAGTAGTATGCGTGGACTAACAAAAATAAAATAACTTGTGAAAAAGTGTGATCACCCCATCACACCCCTCTTGTAAAACCGTTAATGAGTGAGATACTAAATATTTTAAATTATTTATGTTTTTATGTTACCTCATCGCCTAAACATTGTATATTGTATATAAATGAATATTTTTATAAAATTTTAAATCGAAAAAACAATATTATACGAATAGACGAAATATGCATACATTTCTACGATATGTTCAAGATCATATTCTTTAATCGCCGTACTCGGGAAGTGTTTTAAAAACATACAGAGTAAAGATAAATATAGACCATATGTGATGGTAATGGATTCCATTGACTGAACATATGAGCTCGACAGAATTGTTTTTTCTTTGATTAACAATTAAATAGTTTCTTTTGAACTTCTTTCACACTAATAACTAAATTACACATTTTGAAAGAATTGAAAAAAAGTATAATATTGTTTGTCAAACGAAACCAAACTGTGATTGACTTTCGTATTTCGAGCGTAACTGATGTAATATGATAAAACTTTCGAGTAAAATGTTTGCCCAAATGGAGTATATATATATATATTATATTACATTTTTTCGAAAATTTTTGGATAGGTTATTTTAATAATTTTAATCGCAAACAATCAAACTAAATGTTATTGTTTTATTATCTTATTATATAATTATTAGTCCTAGGATTTTAATACTCTAAATTGTTTTTAAATTCATTAAAAACCCATCTTATTATTGTTGTTTTGATGTATATAATATTTAGTAATTAAAAAAAAATATTAATGCAAATGCATAAAAATTCGAACGCTTATTACTATAATATATATTTATGTGTTAACACTTATCAGAATATGTAACTTATTGGTGTATTATAGATAAAGATTTATTTGGTAAGAGTTAATTTTATAAAAATATGCGAACTACAGTGGTTAGACCATATAACTATATTTAACTAGTTTAATCTTAAAATCAAATTTGAACAAACTGATATCATTGGTGAAAAAAAGTGTTGTTCATTGATAAAATATATTATTTATTGTCTAATAATTATACTGTTTACTGAAGATAAAAATTTCACTCTTATTTATAAAATATACTTATTTTTCACGGGTTTTTATAATACTATATACTACTCTTTTTCTATTTTTAAATATACGTTTTACTATGTATTTTGACTCTCGTTTTCTGCGATTAATTATTAGTTTGTTCATTTACAATAAAACCAATGTATGATAATATAACATAGCGTATTTAATAGCGTTTAAAATGTTATTGCTATTTGTTACAACAATTATGATTATTCGTAACAAAATCGAAATATGAAGTGCTGACATTTATATGGTTGGAAACTATATTTAATTTATAACTATATCAGCAACGCGTGTTTTATGATGACATCTGTATTATGTCATTGATTATACTTTCAAATAATTCCAAACTCATGAATTGGATTTTCATTATGTTTCTTCGTACGTATTTTAAGTTTATGGATAATAAGAAACTTAGGATTTACTCGTATAACTCTAGAATTAATTTTTCCGAGATTTGAGATGGTTTCTTGTTCTGATTAAGTTTCGTATTCACTTTCGATAACATAAAATTGATATCATCTTCGGAAACATTGATGTCTGAAAATTCAATTTCGTAGTCGACATGTTTACTCAAAAAAATTAGAAAACAACGTCACTGTTTACGATTATCTAAATGTTAAATACGTACAAGTACCATATATTATAAATTATTTATATCATATTACTTTATTACTATATTAAATCACTAAAAAAAAAAAAAAAATATATGAAGTAAACAGTGTTTAGCAATGTGAGATACCCTTATGCTGATATCATACAATTTGGAAAATTATAGCAATGTAACATAATCCAAAACAAATTATAAAATGTATACAAAGATAATTTAAAGTTGAATAAATTTAATCATTAATAATATATTATTAATTATAATCGAATTATCATTAATTACAAGACACTAACGAAGGACTAGAAACGAAGAATTACTCCGCTCTACACGATGAAATCCTTCGTTCCCTACACTTGCTACAAAAAAATGACATGCTACAAAAAGACATGTTATTTTCCCGAAAATATCCTTCCACGCGTTTTTTTGTAATATCGAATAAGTTTAATATTGTATTAAAATAAAATTCGATCAACGTTCTCACACGGCACTCCGAATAGGCAATTTAGGTACAGGAACGTGCGATGCGTGTCTACCTGTGTACGTGCTGTTATTGAACATTAACAAGGACTGGGCAAGGTATGCATTTTACTTGATAAATGAAGTTAGTATAAACATTTAAGTCAGATTAAGCTAGAAGTTACTTATATTTTTCTTTTTAATTCAAAAGTTTAAAGTTGACCTTTTCTAAATATTAAAAAAATAGCATAAAAATGAGTTAGGACCTCACCTAGGTTTTGTATAGCCTTTAATATTTATACTTATATGCTTATGTTATCAAATAATAAATAAACAAAGTGTTTTATATTAGGTATATCGTTGCTAATTAAATTAAATTTAGATAATAAAAAAATTTTACTTGAAGTTTACACTTAAAATAAAAAATAAATCAATAACTCGTAATATTCAATTCTTAAATACATTTACTTTCTAATAGGTTTATGTAGTTAAAATACGAGCACTTATTATTGTTTTTATATATCATATATCATAATCGTTGTAATATTGTAAACATACAGTTTTTTTAAAATGTTAAGAATAGTTTCCACTTTTAGCAGTATTTTGGTTAAATTCTTAAATTTGAATAAATTTTGTTGATTCAAAAACAGCCAATAGAAAAAAATGCATAGAAAAATCAATTTAATAAAAATTCGTCAATTTTATTACAATAAAAGTGTATGGATATAATATTACAAAAAAAAATACAGAAATTGGGTTTTGTGTTGGGATTTATTATGTGTCACTTTACATAACATCAATGTAAGTTGCATATTTAAAATAAATATAAAAATGTATTTATTTACAAATTCTCAAAACTCACAACTCACTAGTTTATTTTTTTGTTCACAAATGTATTTTTAGAAACATTATGTAATACGATTTTTTAATTTTCAAAAGAATCAATAATAAAATATAATTACTATAACAAAGGTTATGTCAGTGAAAATCATAATTAAGATTTAATTAACGAAAAATGTAGACGGGAAAAAATGGGAGAATAAAAAAAAGTGAACAATATTAATTTAAATAATCATTAAAAAAGTGTAATTATACTAAATGTATTCAGTTTTTATTTTATAAAATCAATTGTAAATGTATCGGAAATAGTAGGATACATTATGTTTCAGTAAATTGTGTTTAGTCGAAGGTTGTTTATCATTTAAATATATTTTTTAATACAAAAAATATCAGGAAACTACATAATTGGATATGTGTTTTAAAGTAAAATATTAGTATAAATGTATAATAAAATAAATATAATAAAATGAAAAGAATAATACTAATTAATAATGTTAAAACAAGAACAAAATTTTAAATTAATTTGTGAAATTTACTGAATAAAAATGAAGACCGTTACATGATCATAAAAATACGTACTAATTTATATAGTTGCAAAGACCTCGTGCGAAAATCAAATAATAAAAAAATCAGTATTTATATAAAAATTGCATAAGTTTACGCAACGATTTTATAGAATTTATAATAAACAAAAATAGAAGTCAGAATTCGGTACGATCTTATGTCTTAGAAGTATCGATCTCGTGTAAAAACCATCATATAAGTTAATAAATAACTACATATCTACTAGGAACTAATGTGAACACTCGACTTTACAACTATTATGTGAATCATTACAATAATAATTATTATTTTTATCATCATAAAAAATTATATTATTAATATCACAAGCAACAACATTTTCGTTTAAAAGTTATAAAGGACATAATTTTCTTTAGAATTTTATTATCTGTGCTTTATAACTAAATTTTGTTGATTCCTAATAAGAGAAACTGGTGATTTAAATAAAGGATACATATGTACTTCTAATTGATGGTATTATTAGTACTTAGAATAATATTTAGATTGAATTATAATAAAACAATTATTACACGCATTATTAGGAAGCAGTCTTTGAAATGAATATATTAATTATTAATTATTGAGTTTATAAGCAATTATTTCGATTGAAGTATATTTACAATCAAAATATTTGAATGGTATATCGAATACACACCAACATAATGCAACTGTACAACTACAATATTATACGTACTTACTTTTTGAGTAAAATTAATTATTTCAGTTCCATATCATTGAGCAAAATATTTATCAATGATACTATATACGATATACTAAAGACGTAATTAAATCAGTTTAACGTTATCAAACTTGTCAGCCGAAATAAGACGGCATCAGTACTTATAATCATATTGAATTAAGCATGTGTTAAAATAAAAATTACATAATATTAGAAAACTGTATCGAAATTTTATTACTATTATTACTATTAAATTATAAAAGTAATAAAACTGTTTAGCCAATTAATGACAGAATTAATAA
Source organism: Schlechtendalia chinensis (assembly GCA_019022885.1). Lineage (NCBI taxonomy): Eukaryota > Metazoa > Arthropoda > Insecta > Hemiptera > Aphididae > Schlechtendalia > Schlechtendalia chinensis. The sequence continues at coordinate 8,548,668 of CM032341.1, forward strand.
ACAGACAATGAACAACACAAGTAAAAATTACTTATTGATTTAAAACCGAAACAACAACAAAAGATGGATTAAACGTACTAGTTTATTTTTCCTTTTCGGTAATGAAAAATTCAATTTTTAAATTATAAATGACCTAACCAATCCAGTCGTTTATAGTTGAAAACAAATGTTTTTCATAAGAATGTATTGAAAATAAATACAGTAATGTAATAAATTTAAAATTCATTCATACAAATGAATATCTATAATGTATTATATATATATATATATATATACGTAATTTCTTTGATATAAGAACAATATTATTATTTCATTGACTTTTTTTAATATTTTGAAATATAATATTTATGTAAAAATTTAATCGGTGACTCGTAAAATGGTGCTAATATGAAATTATGGGATAACTCAATAAATTTAAAATGTATAAAAAGAATATTAATAATATATAATTGTGTCAATTAAAATATATTTGGAAATCTGAAAAATCGTTTATAATAATAATTTAATTTTATACGACAGAATAAATTATTCAAATACAATACTTTTATTATTATTATTATTATTTATTTTATTATCAATGATATATATTTTTTTTACAAATCGATTTTTAAAATTTGTGTTTTTGTAGAACACTTTAACAGTATTTTTAATTTCAAGTAATAAAGTTTTATTCTATACTTGAATTAAAATATAAATTTGTTAACAAAAAATAAATAAATAAATGGTATTGAGCAGAGTAACTAATAAGCGAAATTCAATTATTATTTTTTAATTGGAATTCTAAGTAGATCAAACACGGATTGAAAAAACTATCATATTTCTGAGAAAAACTTGTATAAAAGTATTACGTTGAAAGATTTTTTTAATAGTACCTAATTAAAATTTTGTTTAACTGTAAAGTTTTAAATAAAATAATATATTAATTTTAAACTGATAAATTGAAGGAATACAAAATAAGGGTAAGAAAACTGTTTTTGGATTACTTGTATAATTTTAATTAATGAGAAGAGTACATTTAAATAATTTTATAATGTGATAAAATACGTATTTGTGTTTAGTTTACTACATTTAATTACTGTATAACATATCATCAATAGATCATGTGAGGTTTATAAATATAATTTTATCAATACACGTTAAGACTTACTTTACGTATGTTAAATGTTTGTTGACGTAAAAGTTTCAATCACGTAAATCAGTGCTATTTTAGTGACGATATTATATATCATATTATATACATTTTTACAATATGTATATTTATATTAAATATGAGTAGTTAAATATGTTATATTTACCATGCGCTTTTTATGTGTACATTTTTTTGTTTTGCGGAATGATTACAGAAATATGATAATAAATAAATAAAACAAAAGTTACTCATTTTCGTTTTATAAGTTATAGTTTGGACTTTTTACTGATAATTGATGTGCTAAATACAATAAAATTTCAATAAAATGGATGGAATTTCGGGCCTAATTTAGCATCTATTATGATATATTATTATTTTTTACATACATACGAATTCGATGAATATTTGACTATCGTTATTAAAAGTTTTATGTCGCATAATCTCGTGCATAATGTATCGTTAACAAAAGTAAAATAATAATAAAAAATTATTTCGACGGAATGAAAGTACGTTCCCAGGCGCACGCTCTAGCGTACACGAAAATAGTTAAGCGTCGTTAAAAGAGAGTCCGCCTTGCGGCGTCGCCTCTTCGATTAAAGTTTCTGATGAAGTACTATTTCACTTCATATTCGTACAATTACGTGTGATTTACTGAAAAGGTAAACATGAATGCAATATTTTTGTCACATTATGTATATTAATGCAATTTTAATATTCCTTTTGGAAAATCGAATTGATGTTTTGAACATGTGTGTTTACTGTACATGTATAGTGTATGGACGATAATAATAAAGTTGAGGTGGCACTGTTTACTTAAACATCGTATCGGTGCAAGACCTTCCGCAGAGGTGGCGAGACCTATTCGCTATTTTATTTGATATTTTTTAAAATGGCGATATAATTCCTTTTAAATGTAAAATAATTTTCAGTGTTTTTTGTTTGACGTGTGATAAAATAATTGATTATTATTTCTACTAATCCCGCTCAAAATAGTTACGGTTATAGATAACCATATCCGTGGAAACAACTTTATAGAACAGCTGTTGTAACATGTGATAATTTGTACTTCTGACTCCATGATCTAGAATTTTAAGTCTTTATACCGAGAGTCAGTGGCGCACCGAAGGGGGTGGACTCCATGTCCGGGTCCCCTCTTATTGGCACGTATAGTAATGAATTAATATTTAATTAACATTCTAATAAAACTTGTATAAATATTTGATTCCGTGGTTAAGACTTTTTGATTTATAAATTGAAAGGACTTAAAACAATATGTCGATGTATTATCAAAGAATAAGATATTACATTAAATCACCCGTAGCGCTGAAACCATAAAATCCCCGTGTACACTGATAAAATAGACACATTTACAAATCACTCCGTTCAACACCTCCCGTCGGACCCCAAAGTTTATTTTGACGGACCCCCAAAGAAAAAATGTTGGTTGCGCCACTGACGTAACGACATAATAAATATTGTCTAAAATTATCTAAAACAAATTACATACAGCTGTCCTATAATAACGATAAAATGTACGGGTTATTAAAATTTTTTGGGTATTTCTGACACGACTGTGGATAACGAGAAATTACTGTTCAGAGCTCAAATTGGAAACGAATCGGAAGAAGGATGTAAAAAAAACGTTTTATCAGAATTTCTACCGGAATATAAAAAAATTTTGTTTTCAAAATCCGACTCGTGTAATGCAGGTGAAAAAAAAGTTTCTTTTGAAGTCCGAATCTCTACCGAAATGTAAAAAAATTTTTTTCAAAATCCGTCTCGCGTAATGGAGGTGAAAACAAATTTTATTATAGCCCAAGTCCGTCGCGTAGTGAGTGGAAGGGGGAAAGTATTACGGCGTCTCGTCAAGAAAAATTAGAAGGAAGAAAAAACGAGAACACGTACTATCGTCCCCCCTCCATCATAACCAAATTCGAAATTACGTCCGACTTAATTTGCCTTAAAATGTACATTTAAATTTTTGTCGGTTTTACAATTTTAAATATTTCTTAGTCAAATTTTTTTATAGTTTGTTTATATGATGATATTATATGACGCTTGTTCAGGGCCTAATAGTGCACATATATGTATAATAAATTGTTGTACGTATTCTGTGGTCTAGTTTACTCGCTTAACGCAATGTTATTAGTTTCAGTAATCATTGCTAGAGTTTTCACATATTATTTATCGTTGTTTTTGAAATTGTTGAGAAAATTAGGTGAACATCAATTGACATTCACTTACATGGATTATATTTGGAATTTATATGTATGCAGCTAAAATGTAATTTTTGTTTTTAATAAGTCTTGTCGTGGGAGGGTGGTGTGGTACAAACCCACGGGTTTATTTTAGATAATTTTGCTCTTGGAACGTAGTTTTTAAATCATTTGGTTGAGTTCATCTACTTATTTTTTCCCAATTTGAACACACACACACACACACACACACACATATATATATATATATATGTATTTTTTCTTTTTAATACGTTTCGACAAGGTCACTGTTATTACTAAAGTAATTTCTACAATATTGTTATTAAATTTAACACGCGAAATTACAGCCTGTTTTTGTAGTTCGTATCAAGACTAAGCATTAGCGAGTTAAAGGTTGAAGTTAAGTTACTTAATGCATTTCGTTTGTATGAAATCGTTACTTTAAAAAAATAACGTGTTAATTTCAAATTAACTTATTATAGTACTTTAACTAAGTTCAAGTTCAAATCAAAAGCAATTCAATTTTTGTAAATACAGATTTTACTTTTTAGTGTGATTAATTGTTTTTGTAGATGTAATAATTCATAAGCATTAAGTTTTAAAAAAATCACGTGGGACTCATGTAATTTCTAAATAAAGAATATACACACATATTATTACAATTTATATTTCATTTTTATTTTCAAAACGTTTAAACGACAGGTCTTTCAATATTTGTATTATATTTTTAAGAAACTTATTTAAAATTCTCCTTGTTATTAATGCTCATTGCTAATTAAAAAATATCAATTCTTAACTAAATTCAGTTAGTTTTTTTTAATGTTAATTTTTTAAATCTGAAGTTAACAAAATAAATGCTTTTTGTATTAATTTAACTAGACGATTTAAAAAAATCAGTTAACTTGTTCAGCCTTATGCAAAATTGTATGTAGATCACGCGATATTATAATAAAGTTTATTGCGTTATCATACTGGTTGATTACGGGAATTGTCGGCAAATCGATAGGTCAATGTCGTTCACTCGACCACAGCGCAACCCAGACGTCCAGCGGATACGAAAAAACGATTAGAACCAACGCATATAACAAAGACTTATGTACAATAAACTCAAGGAAATCAATCAGTGCGATTGAATTCGGTTTTTAATTCGCGAGGCTGAACGAATTTAAGTCAAATAAACGCATGAAGAACCCTCCACGCCTCCGATAACTCAACTCAAACAGATTTTTCAATAATAAATTCTTGCCAAGCGAGTTTCTTTTTTAAGAATAACATTAATCGAACCTCACGAATCAAAAATATCTCCACCCTTCCAAGATGAAAACGTGCTATTAAATTCCTACCCGCACGAACCACAATTTTCGGATTTTGTCCGTCCGACGGCGGCAAGACGATGAAATAGCCATTTGCATTTGCATTTCGCGTTTACAGAGTTTTTGTACGTAACTGTATGTGTAAAATATATGTAAAAAAATAAAAATCTTAATGTACACATCATGTTTATACGGCGTCCGATCTAGTAAAGTCGTTATTCACGTCCGTCGTTTCTCGCTGTTCGCAGGAGTGTTTGACCACTGGATTTCGCTTCAGCGTCACGCATGACGACCCGCCGTTCGGCCAGGGCGAGCCACACGATGAGCGCGGCGGTAACTCGCCGGGCGACGACGCGCTCGTACAACCGCAACCGCTCCACCATCACCACCACCACCACCATCACCATCACGTGTACAACCACCTTCAGCAGCAGCAACAGCATCAACAACAGCAGCAGCAACAGCAGCAGCAACCGGCGCAAGACCAATGCGGCAATTGTCCCGACAAGTCGGTCACGTGTGACTACCTGTCCCCGTACGCGTTCACCGCTAGGAATTCGTTGGGCTCTACCTCAGGTGCGTGTTCCCTTCCGACGAGCCCTCTACGGGACGACGGATTTCGTCGTTCCGGATGGTCCGTTTGACAAATCAAAGTTCTCCCTACGTTCTACCCGTTTTTTCCCTCGTCCCTCGTTTATGTTTCCTTAAAACGACGTTCGAGAAATGCGTTTCAAAACGTTTCTAAGCGCGCAAAACGACAAATTCAATGTGTGAACGACCGTAGCTGAAGTGGACTGGAGAATGCAATAATGTGCCGACCGTATTTTAACGCACTTGCGTCGTTTACAGCCAACGTCATTTAAGATATATTTGAAATCGTCACATCCGTCAGTTCGCCGGTCTCAGAATTGTATTTTCATTTTTATTTGTCTCGTGAAAACTAATTTGTGGTACTGTGATCGTATCAAAATCGTTTGTTTGCGTGTCGAAATAAATGACCCCAAAATGCAATTAACGCGTTAATAACTATTTTATATATTTTATTCAGACACACGCTTTGTACACACAAGTCACCCCTTTGTCAGTGTAAAGAATAAATTTAAGTCATGAAGAAAAATTCATCCAGTACCAATCGTCCAATTTTGTTTTTAACAACATATTTGAATACTCGTTTGTCTAGGTTTTGTACAAAATGAAATATCGATATTGTGTTTAATTAATTTTATACAGTACGTAATTACATTAATATTTCATGTAGTAAAAGATACAAAAATGCAAATCCTATGAAACCCAGAAAAAAAAATTTGATGTTTTCAAAATTAAAATTAGATTACTGGAAGTACGTTTATTTTTCATCCGCTTATTGATCTAAACGCATGCAAAATACAAATCGTTTCAAAGTCTAAACACAATAGGTCACTAAAAATAAAAATGAAAATTTTAAGTTATTTTTTATATTTAAACATAACAGTATTAAAAAATAACTGACATTCGGAGAACACAAATGTATCACTCTTAGTGCTAGCCGATAGGTAAATCTGATTATGTGAAACATTACGAAAGCACATCAGTTGTCGATTTTATTTTCATGTAGTGTTGTCACAGTTATAAATAGTACAATCTGTTATCGCGGATGTTGTGAACACGAACGTAATAACGCAGACCTCATATACTTATAATTTTTGCACAAGCGTAATAATAATGTTTTTGATATAAAACCACGTATTAAACAAAATTTTTGTCAATTTATCCGAATGATCTATTTGTTCAGTAATTGCTGACTTGACGAATCGTACGTCGAAACATCAAACTTGCCGACCGAATAGAGTTAGCGTTCGACCACTTTCACACAAGCCTCTTTAAATCCGATACTTTAAGTATGTATGGACACATGTTATTGTATGTTTCGAAAACACGTCAATGACGTTTAAACAATACTTGTTGAATGACGCGGTCGTGGTCGTGTTTCTCGCCATTCAGCGCGTAAAGCGAATAACTGTTTATTTCGAACGTTTTCTACATTGTCGCCGTTTTTATCACAACGTTTTCGTCGCCAATACACAATGTACAGTGAAAATATTGTACGCAAACCCGTATGGTATGTAAATTGTCTTACGGAAAGCTACGGATCGTTTTCATAGTTTCATACGAGATTCGATGACGAACATTAATTATGTGAATTCATTTGAAATAATGTAAACAATACTCCATAATAAAATTAACGTACTGCGTATACGAAACGCAAAATTCAAATATATATTGTGCGTATACGCGCTACGTACGATATGTATTATATGGAAGATGTACCCCGCAGGAGTGAATAACCTGACGTGGGTACGATACGGTTAGATTTAATGAGAATATTCCGTTTTATCGTGTAAACAATACCGCGTGTACGTAACTGTACTTTGAAAATACATTCCGTTTCATCGTTAGACAGTTTTCGTTGTACAAGGAATGTCTTATGATGTCTTATTAATGAATCGTTTATATAAATATATATCCATTTTGAAAAGACAAAAAGAAAACACGTGGTTTTAATTATTAATTACGTGCGTCTACACGTGATATTCGAAAAAAAGAAAAAAAACTTCCGGGCTAATATTTCAGTGGCGAAATTATAGCCGTTATAGTCATTTTTTAGCAATCGGATATCGAAATTTTACACCAACATATCGATTATTTATGTATTTTTTACGTAAATTGACAACACACATACGACGTATCTAAATATAATCTGGGCGGTCCACTCTGCATAACCTTGAGTTTGAACCATTGTTTTAACGTTACCTGACAATGTTTTTCAACGAAATGTGGTTTTTCGTCACTATATACATTGAAACGTTTCGGTCACACGCACTTGCACATTTATTTTTGTGTTATTTGTTTTTTTTTTCAATCCCCCGTAAACACTTTGAAATCACGTATTGCATTATTACGTACGGTAGTTGATATTTTCATACATCCTGTACACATGTAATGCGTGTACGGATAGAGCGGATGGAACATTGCGCGTTTTTCGAAATCGATTTGGCGATTTGTTCGCGGTGCAAATGCCCCGCATATAATGTATAATGTCATACATTATTAAAATCAATTGAATATATTTTCCCGTGTTTTGACGTATTCGAAAAACGTTCGGTTACGCACGATCCGTACAGATAACCGTATTTATACAAAACCGCCAATCACATATACAAAATTTAAATTGAAAACAAAATCAATCAATATCGTAAATTTACCGATGAATGAATATATCATTCAGTCTGTTCCGAAGACGAAGCGGTAACGGCATTGCGTTTCAATATTTACTCGAAAATTTATGCGACTCGTATGCTCGTGTTTAAAATGTAACGAAAGCGATAAAAAAAAAATATATATATATATAAATGTGTATATATATTTATTTTTATTTTTATTTTGCTACGATACTACATTTGTAACACGTGACAGACGTTTCGACGCGATTGGCGAACAACGCGCGCACAGTGAAAATGTACGAAATTTAATATATAAACACGCCGTGATATTACAGTGCGAAATGTCGTCTCGTGGTGAAACGCGCTTTCTTTTTAATTTTATATTTATCAAACGTAATATTAAATATTGTAAAGGCTTACGCGTGTTTATTTTTATTCTTCGAATATCAAAATAATATTATTATCTTCGAGTCAAGGAAATGGTAAAATATGGCAATATCAGAATATTTTCAACATAAATACGTCGATCATGATTTAATATTAAAAACATATCTAATATGTCTGAAATAACACGCGTTGTGAGATGTTTATTTTGAATGTTTTATAAAATTGATTAAAATCTCCATATGGTGTATTTTATAAATATATTTTTTTTTTCAAACCGCTTTTAGAAATTAAATACTTGATTGTTTCATAATGCCAGCCATTAGATATTATTCGATTGACGTATTACATATATGAAAACGCCTCTTTGACATATCGTGTCGTTTTAATTATCTATTATAATTTAGTATACGTATTTGCATTATTTAATTTGCCTATCCAACGGTCAAAGCATTCATCGAAGGATTTTAGAGACGAAATATTTTTTATTTGAACAAAATGTTTTACCAAATTATAATTTTAAAGAAATGTTGTAGTCTATAAAATATTAAGTTATAGTAGAATAATTATTTTTGTTTTTCTATCAATTATAATTTATATTATAAATATTTAAACATTTATCTGTACGTATAAAATGCAAATCTATATTTTTTTTTTTTAGTAAAAAGTAAACAAGAACACAACTATTGTGTTAAATTATTTCAATGCATAAATTATATGTGAAATAAATAAAATCAAAATATTTTTCATATTAATTAATTAAATTCTCGAAAATGTATTAATTTATACTTGTATTTGTATTAAGAATGTTTTTAAAAAATACAGTTTATATTCAAATTTCAAAAAAAAAAAAATATGATTTTACATTTGGTTTTGATTAGACTTTCTATTGACTTATTTTTTAAGCGTATACTTTTATTAGTGTAATAATGGACTTTAGTAGAATATTATTATTTTTTTTATGAACGTTATCACAGCAGTGAAAACAAAATGAAAATCTATTTCGCGTTTGGCTATTCCAATTTACTTTTCATCCTTCAATGTTATTATTATACAGAAAACAAGAGATATATTTATTCAATATAAAAGTCATTTGATATATATATATATGTATATAAGTCATGACTTTTAATAAAATAACAAAGGAAAAAAATTCTAGACCGCATAAAAAAATTAAATGAACTATATAACATCGTAAACAAAAATCACGCAATTAACATTTTCAACGTTTAGAATGTAATTGTTTTTTAACGAAAGCTAGCTTATATAGACGTTGGTAGTTTTACAACAGTAAAAATAAGTGTTATTCGAGAAATAATTTAACTGTCCAGTAACGTTTTATTTTCTAGTCGACTCTTCCATAATTATATATTGTAACGACAGAATTATTTAATTTCAACGCTAATAATTATATTTTAAAACCTAACAAAAAAACAGCTATTATAATTTATTTGTTAATTATGTAATACCTTTAACGCAATATTCAAATTACTGTTTTATATATATGTAAGCCGAAATAATTTAATAACAGTTATATTGCTTTAAAACTACTACAAAATGCTAATAACTAACATATTTATGTATATTTATACATAATAACCTGACGCGTGTAAACTATTTTTTTTTTAAATGATAGCACCACAATATTTCTGTACAACGTTTACGAACAAATAAATCATTTTCAATAATCGGTACATTTGAATAATAGTTAATTATAAAATGGTTTTTTATTTTTATTCTTAGCGAATGCCAATAGTATAAAATACGTGAACATTATGCTATACATTGTGTTTACATACTATAATATTATTTATAACCAATCGAACGGGTTTTATTTTATCCATTTAGAACTGTTCAACTATAATTTATTAAACGGATAGCATATTGTTATAAAAATATTTATTGTTTTTTTTTTTTTATATTGAAATATTTGATATTCTATCATGACGATCATAATCAATTATTCTTAATTATTAAGAAGCGGCTAAACTCAGAAAATAAAAAAAATTAATACAATCTGAACGTTTGTTATATGAAAATATGAATTATATAATATCCGTAGCTATACCGAGAAAAATGTTTATTTAATTAATTTCAAATTTAATCAATTATAATTATTGTTTTACGTTAATATTTTGTTATATTCGTAAATACATTAATGTTCAAACGTAAATGAGAATTTCATTAAATGAATATTATTTTAATATAATAGCATATTATTGATTAATTTAAATTTTATGTAATATTTTATTTACAATTTTGAATAGTCGACCGTTTGAGTTAATTATCTTACGATTTTAAGTGCCTAACTTTGAATACCTGTACGGAGTTCGTTATAATTGCAAGAACAATTACAAACACTCGTAAACACAATTATTTATAAATAATTGTTAAACGGTGTTGTTCCCAAATAATAAAATAAACATGGGTAATATAGAAAATTGTCCACATAAAAAGTACTAACTGTATCTTAAAAGACCAATACTAATTAAATATGGTCGGGTTTATTACATTAAAATTAACGTACTACTGCATTATACAATTCGTTTGTTTCCAAATAAAATGCATTTCTCACGTAAATATAATTGCCAACAAATATATAATGTTCGTGTTTAGAGATACATTAAAACAATAATAAAATATAATAAAAATGTATTATGTAGAAAAAATAAATTGCCTCTTATAAAATATGTAAATTTATAAAAAGAATACGAGTAGATAATTTATGAACTAAACAGCTGAGTATTTATTTTGTAAGATATTTTATAACATTAATAACATCAACAATGGTCTAAAGTATTATTAAGGATTTTTTTTTTAATGACATTTTATAAAATAATTATTTTTAAAGAAGCTTATAAAAACATTTGGATCATTTCAATTATCGATTTTTTACAACAAAATTTACATTTTTCTGCAAGTATACATTAAATCCCATTACTCATTTGTTTAAGACTGTGAATATAAATGAATCAAATATATCCGTTTAACGCCCAAAATTTAAATTTTCTCTCTCCCTTTCTCGTTCTCATAATCTCTCATAATTAAATAACAACAAAACATAATGTATACCTAAATTTTCATGATGGATTGTATATACGGATTATTTATTACTTATTATTGGCTTAGCTTAAGTGTTAGGAAATGTGAACAAAGGAATTCGTATGTTTCTTAAAAATTTGTATGTGCATAACGGGTATAAAAACAATTTAAAAAACGGTTAGATTTAAGATAAACGATATGCAAATTAGCTATATAAATTTCTGTTCTTAAAATATCGTTAGTTTAAGGTCAAGTTTTATTTATTACTGTTTGGGCTGTGATATTATAACGTATTTTAATTTTACGATATAAATATGAGAAAATATTTTTTAATTGTTTTTAAATGGACAGAAAATTTTATTAGTAATAATAAATTATTGTATATTATATAATTTTTTCTTATAAATTATCATAATTAACATTATTTATATAGAAATATGAACATATAAATGAAAAAGCAAATGTCGGGATACTAAGTTGTTGGAATAATTTATTGGCTGATTTTTATTTTTAACACCAAATAAAAAAAATGGATAACGATAAAAAAAAAATGTCCGACGACTTTCGGGACATTTCGAACAATGAATATCAAATTTGTTGAAATGGTTTCTTGAATACTGTGACTTCTGCGTCGGCAACTTCACGAAAATTGATTATTAATATACAATTATAATTATTTTTTATACATAGATGTCGAATACTCAGTAAATATTACCATTTTGCATTCATAATGACGATAATTATGTTGAATCGACTTATCCGCCCACTTAATAACTGCAATCTCATATTATTTCTTCTGTGGATAAAGTTCAAGTTAAATTTATCATCAGAATTGTATATTTTATGTCACGAAAATTAATTTCAGTTTATTCAAACTTAGGTAGCGTATTCCTAAATATTATTTTCAAGAGTTGTAATTTTTTTTTTTTAAATACTTATTTAGAATATTTTACGCATTGAGAATTAATAGTTCAATATCCAGATCATTTAAAATATATATATATTTTTTTTTTCATATAAATATCATAATGTATGTCAATTACAAAAAATTGGAATTCAAAGTTTTCACGGTTCTAAAAACATTGATATATTAAGTTAATGCAGATGGATAACTAAAAGCTCACTTCATTAACACATTTGGTTTAATTAAATTTTTTATGATTATGTTGATTATATTTACTAGCGAACATAACAAATTATACACATATATCAAAATACGAATATTACACTTTACATTTTACATAATAATGATTTTATATTGCAAGTAAAACGTATATATAGTCATTGTACGAGACAATGCATTTCAATAATTTATGTAGATTTTTCCTCCGTACTGGCTATTATATTACATTACGCATGATTTTTTTTACTTTTTAAAACATACGGTATCGGTATTTAGCTTGTCAGAAAGAGGCGTTGAATGTTATTTTATTAATTTATACTTGTATGCTACTACCCTACATTGTATGGTATTATATTTTTTCATTAGTTTTGTGTTTTTTTTTATAATTAAATACTGAACCGATAGAATACAATTTCGTTTATTAACAATTGTGTTATTGTTTTAGGAACTAGTTTGAGATTACCCATATTATAAATATCGCCTAAATATGTTTACGATAATTTATTTCAACAATGTTGTAATAATTTTGGGTATTCATAATTTATATGTCACTTTAATTTTATTCATGACTGTATTAGCTGAAAAAGCTTGATTAAAACTGTTATTGGTTTTATGAGTCATAACTTAAATGAATTCTTTGGCTGCATGATTGCTATATTCAATCTTCAATCTTTTTAACAATGAACATATTAACTATTAATATATAAACAATACAATAATAATATAATGTTGAAATCAAAGTATACTTGATGTAGAGTTTTTCTAATTATTATATTATTGGCGTATAATTTTAATAGATTTTTATAAATAGTTATTATTATTGGAGACATTTGCATGTATGCGTTTAGAATACTGGTATATATAGTTCGAAAAATATAAAATGTAATATAGGTCACGGATAGTATTTTAAAGATATTATATGTTTGGCATGATATGTGATTCTGCAATCCAGTCGATTTTAAAAAAGTATATCACGTTAATCGTGTTGAAGTTTGTGTGTGTAAATAAAATAAATGACTATGAGTATTTTGTTATATATACACACAGTATACATGACCTTATGGTACTTGTCATCTGATGAAATCCCATCATAAACGAATTCTCTTGTACGATTTAGTATATGCGTGTTTACCGTACATAGTTTGTGGGTGTGTGTGTGTGTGGTGTGTGCGTGCGTGGATGGGAAGACGGAAACAGAGTAAATAGAAATAACGAAAATAATGGAACATAAAAACAATTGTCTCGTTCGGCGATAAGATTGTATAAGCTTTGGAGTGATTTCGTAAACCCTCGAAAGTAGTTTTTGAGAAAAGCAACGGTTTCACAAACTATATTCTCGAGAGGATGGGATGTACGTATGTATGTATCATTATTATTAAATATATAGCTGGCGTTTTGAGATAAACGGCAAAAACCAAAGGCCAATGTTAGGTAGCGAGCGATTAGTCTGTATACAAGTATCGGAAGTATATGTTCAAAATTTTGGACGGGAAAATGGAACTCGACCGGACCAAATTTCACGAGTGTGCACAATTTTGTAAATGTTCACTTCGTTTTGGAACTTGCACGCGTTATTTTCGATTTTCGGTCAATCTTTTATGTTTCAAATATAGTTTATAACTTATATGTTTTTTGAAAATAACGCGTGCGAAAAAAATCGTATTGGTTTCGTCTACGACGATTTTGTTTTATCCGTTTTAAGAATAGGTGGGCAAATCATTTACGGACAGCGAACAAATGAATATCTCGTACATATAATAGTAATTTATAAACTTTTTTGTTTTTGTTAATTTTTCCCGTCGACCGATCTTTTGATCGTTGCCCGCAAATTTTTGGATTTTACAGATTACACACGGAGAAGACGGCCGATCACGTTGAAAATTGTCCCGAGGCTGAGCCTGCCATGTAGAAGCACATCGGCGCCAACCACAACGGACGCGGACTGGCCTTTCACGAGGTAACCATCGTAATCTTATTCACACGACGTTCCTCCGCGGGCGTTTCGTCGATTCGCTATAATATTTGCATGTTTGTAGCCTAAATGATAGTGTCTCATGGCTACCAAAGTCACACAGCAGTAGCGGCGAAAAACAATTTTCATTTTTTTTTTTACCTCTATTCTGAAACGTACCCTTTCCTACCAGATACAGGATTAGCCTGTAATCTCATTACCGTGTCGTATATTAATCATAATATATTATATTTATATTAAATTGTTATTCGCGTTCAACGTCTGTTTTTGCCTATCAGGTAAGGTCAGACATGGTTTTGATTAGATGGCTCAGGGGATTACAATTTTTTTAGCTGCTACTAATCTACTTAAATCTGTCGTGAACTACGCATGATAAAAAAAAACACCGATTTTGCGCTATCATTGATATAGACATGAACATTTCGATTATTGTATATAATAATAATGGATTCATCCCTATCTAATGTTTTGGTCATTATAACTGCATGTATTCATGGACAAAATATGTTTGATAATTGTATGCATTTGTATTTGTTCTGTTTTTTTTTAAATATTTTTATTCCAGGCAAAACGAATATTTCATAATTTCATGTTTTGAACTTTTTATAGACACTGTTGTGTAACGGTGCAAAGTTTGAGTTGTCGATAAAAAATAAAAATTGCTTTTGAAAGTTATTCTACTGTATTACTTTGTAAATAAGTGAATCGACATATTTGATATAATCGTATTGATTTTATTGTTAAGTCTAAGAGTTCAAACATAAGCGTATGAAATAAATTATACGATCATTGTTATGTTGTGTGTAGTAATTGTTTTCGAATTTGCCGTTCTCGGAAGACCTAACCTATATGGATAACATGTTTCAGTGGTCTGAAAACGTGGCTCAAACATCTATTTTATGAATATTATTTGAAATAATGACGTTCATACAAATGGCAAACACTGACGAATCACTACTGTGCATATATACTTGATAGGTGGATCGTCAATATTCTTTTAAATAAAAATTAGTACTATCACAGTATCAATTGGAAAAAATCAAAAGCGGTTAATATGTTTGATCAAATTGTTCGTCCCATCCATTTTCCCTCACATATTTGGAAAATTATCAAGAACCATCATTGCTTTGTTTGTCTGAATTTAATTTTTATTTTATTCGTCAGACCAAATTTACGAAAAAAAGACTTTTTAATTTTATGTAATATACACACAATACACGCAACAAGATATCACACACACCAATTAAAAAATAACAATACAAGTATACGGGATTTTATAATTATTAATAGTTCGCAGTATTTCGAACAATTTTTTGAAGTCTTTAACGACAAGACCGAAATAATCTGAATATGTTCAGTACTTGAGTTTTAGGCGACTCGACGAGGGCAATCGTTTTTATCCGTTTAGCAAACAGAATTATTGCACAAAGGTTTTCGAAAAATCAACATTATTGTTTGGAAAATGAACGTCAGTGTCGTATAGTTGTGTTTTCGACCATAACATCCGAACATTCCAGCAACGTTACACGGCCAGAGATATTCTACGACACCGTGTTAGTCTGAAAACGTGTATTTGCTGTTCGTCAAAAACTCGGCACGTCCAAATTGTTTACATTGAATCGAATATAAATCCCGTCGGTGTTCGTGCCGTCCTGTGTACAGTTACCGATTTGAATTGCGAGCAAAATGCGCCATGTCGGTGAATTAGGAATGGCACGTTTGCTGATCACGGCTTATTATTTTTTCATCCGTTGACTGTGAGTCCGTATAACCCCGAAACGTTCGGAAAAAACCGTTTATTTGTCACGGCTGCTGATTCCACCAGAATATCGCCGTTTTGTACGCCGCGTATTTGCAGCTGGCGAATGATACGGTTCGCCGTACGTTGTTAAATCACGCGTCTGTAATGTTCGACGAATAATATTATACTGTTATGACGGGGACTACATTTCT
Source organism: Schlechtendalia chinensis (assembly GCA_019022885.1). Taxonomy (NCBI): domain Eukaryota; kingdom Metazoa; phylum Arthropoda; class Insecta; order Hemiptera; family Aphididae; genus Schlechtendalia; species Schlechtendalia chinensis. Next base: position 8,565,000 of record CM032341.1, read on the forward strand.
GAGGGAACACCGTGGTAAATTATAATACCAAGGAACTATCGCGATAACATTGATCGTCGTCATAATTCGAATTTGATTTGACGACAATATGTTTATTAAACCGTTACATAATAATCATGTAATGGCGCGAGTGTTGGCAACTTTATAATGGACATATTCTAGCAATATCATGATGTATATAATTAGTAATTAATGTCATTTCATAAAAATATCAATTAACTGAAACTGCACACACGATGAGCTCGCTTTGTAGTACATTCATACGGTACAAAAACTATATAGTCATTATAATCATAACGACGTTAGTCTCCAATAAGCCATAGCCGCAATTTGAAATAATTGAGAAGCGCGAAGCACATGTTATGTACGTATCAAAGTTAGATGTTGTGTACTACGCATTTTTAATATTACTGGTTCTCGGACGCCACATGTCCAATTATAATGTGTATAGTACTCGAAGAAAATAGCAATATAATAACCCGTAGTGTTCGTTTTTTGTGAAATTACACAATATTTTCTAAAACTTTATTTGAAACGCCACAAACCTATTATACACTCATCACGTAAATGAAAAAAAACCAAACATTTTTTAATCGGTTACGAGCTAAAAGTAATGTTTATAATATAATAATTTGAAACGAGTGTCGGCCGGATCAGTTAACAATCAGCATTACACCATTGATTATAAAACATTTACTGTTGTAGTATTTGTAATCGAAGATAACACAAATCGAAACATTGTCATCGTACAAAGGCGAATGAGAAAGTAATGAAAATGAACACATTTGGAATACTATTTCTCATTAACCGGGCCATCGACGTAAATCGTTATTGAAGATTATTAATTTTACATCAAACGTAATCAGTCATCAAAACTTATACATTTTGAAACCATCATATTGTCTACATATTTTCATAATTATCTGGATTTACGTTATTCTCTCTAAATTGATTATTAATGGTACATTTCCAAAAGTGTGCTTTTGATGATTTTAATTTAAAATGATGATAGTAACAATAATAATGAAAAGTATTGTGTTTTAATACATATTCGTATTTTGATACGTAGGTGAGAAACATATTTTATCATGCATAAAAAAATAACGTAATAATAATAAAATAACTTTTTTATTACGTGAAGATAGTTTCTATAGGTAATTATATATAGAAAATGTATTCATTTTTTATTTATATTGAACGTATTCGGAAATTGGAGTAGGTATTTTTAATCAACTATCGCTATCATTAGCGAAAATCATTGCATATATTTTTTGACGTATCGTATTAATGTTTTCAAAAACCGTTTGAAATTATTTCTTATAAATGTACATACGAATGTAAACGTTTAAGATAAAAGTATATATTTTCATACCGCATCTGCTTATATAATTGTATAATGTAGTATAATAATAAGTTGTAGCACTATGTTGAAGTTAGTCAAAGTTGTTGTCAAAGTTGTTAGTCAAACACAATAAAACGAAACGTACTACGTTTTTTTATAATACGTCTAAACACTTTATACTATCCATGTACGATCTTCTTACCGGTACTTTAGATATTTTCGTAGAGACGTCATCGTACACCGCGACATGACATCAGTATTCAACGCGGTGCGTGTACATATACGGGATTTTGATCATTTTTGGTAAGCTCGGAGCTTACAGTTAAATGTTCGAGGCGGTGTCGTATACGGTATGCTTTTATTCCTGTTTTGAATTTTTTCGTCGTTTGTTTATATACCGTTGTTTAAGATATCTACCCGTTTTATATATTCAAATCCGACGAAATATTAAATCAATAGTTCGTCCTCCCGCCTCTCACGCTCCTCGGTATTCCGATACAACGGCTTCATTTCATTATAGTCGACGAAAATAAAAATTAACATACGCACAAACGTGCAAGTTATTGTATTAAATTAAACGGGTCTAGTGACTATATAGAGTTAATCATTATGTTTTTTTTCCACGGTTATCACCAAACCATTTTTAATTAATATGGAATCGTACGCATATACATTATATATATATAGTATACGCGTTATTGAAAATTACGCACGACTGTTTGCGAACAGAAAATAAATCCACTCATATGATATAGTAAAATAGTGTATTATTTTCACATATTTTGTTGAACGTATTTTACCGTTTGTTATTAATTTTCAGTTAATTAAAATCTAGCCACGTTGAAAGTGGACGCTTAATAAATCATATGGTGAAAATATTGGTATAGACAATTTTTTGAATACTAAGCGAGTTTTTCGTTTTTATTACAACGTTATTGTTATTCATCTTATATACATTAAATTATTATAATCACTTTTTTAATATTTACAGTTTAAATGAAACATGTTTTAATAAACAATTTTGAGAAGGAACGTTTTATTTTTCTCTTCGAATCTACTTTAGTTATTAATTAATTATTATAAATTATTATAAATTAATAATTATAATTATATATATATATATATATATATGTATATATAATGGTATAGAAAAAAATCGCCATGTAACAATATTTCCAATATACACCATCTGCACGTATATTATTGAAGACTGGATTATTAGAAAAGTTCAATTTCAAAATGATGAAAAAATATTGACTCGTCTAAAATTGTTTGTCAACAAAAGTCGGTATAATATTCATGTAATATGTTTGCGAAAACTTATTTCTTATTAACTCGAAACTGGCTTTAATCTAATATATATTTATAGTAATATAATTAAACTTTTCACTGAAAATATATAATTACTTATTATACTATAGTATTATAGTACTCGTCTCGGCTCATTCGCCTGAGCGCAAAATCAATGTCATTCAATGATTATTTGATGATCAGTGACACATATTATTTCGTTTCAACAAAGTGTCTAAGTTTTCACTATAAATATATAATAAATAACATACAATACAATTGTAATCATGTAACTAAATCATGTAGAAGAAAAGTTTTTGAATGTATTTTTAATTTCCTAAGCTGTACAAGTGAACGTTATTTTTATACTACATATAATCATTAAAACTCGAAATGTTCAAACCGAAAAATATATATATTTTTTTTTAAATAAGTCTATAAATATTACATAAATATAAAAATACCGTATAAAATAATAATTTTGTATGATAATGAATTCATTGTCGGTGTCTTTTTTAAACATTTTGAAAACGCATAAAAGAAAATACATTTTGTTTGACCATTGACCAATGCACACTAATAATGTCTCAAACTCATAAAAAAAAAAACCGAAAATAATAACGGACTACGCCCTCAATTCAATTTTGTTATTGATTTCGTAACTATATTACAATAATAAAAAGAAAATTGGAAAATACAAAATGACGCATTTATTACGTAATGTCCGAGTTATGTATTAAATCAAAAATATCGGTTTATTCATTTTCAGGAGTATTATAAAAATATGAATATTCACAATGTTTCTAATTTTGGACATATCTTGCACTTTATTTTAGGTCTTATGAATAAGAATATTTTCAAAAATTTTGGTTTTTTCGTTAACCAGATTTTCTATTATCTGATTAAGGTTTTTGATTTCCCAAGAGTAGCAATTCGTCTTTTATTTGTACACGATATGACAATTTCTTATTTTTTTGAATAAAACAAATACAAAATGATTATAACATTATTACAGGTATCATTTTTTGCTTCTTAATAATAATAATAATTTTAATAATAAACTTTGTTTAAAATAATGTACGCGTTATTAAAAATGAATATTTAATTATAACGGAATTTCACTAAAACGGTTTATACGATTTATACGATTTTTGGGATTATAAAATTATAACGGAGAACGTGTGATTCGCACATTTTTATCATACATATATATAACATACAATTTATTCGTCTTTAGGTCAGACACGAGTAAATCAACGTCTAGTTGTCAAGTTGAGTCCATGAACTGACAACTGCATATTCTAGCCTCGTGGATAACGTGAACTTCCTTACAAATAATTTAGTAGTAATTATCGACAGTGTGAGGCAATGTTGCATGCTATATGCGGTGATCCAATTTTCGCAGTGGAACGGTTTTCAACGCCTCGAGCAAAACCTATACATAGGTAATACACTTGCGTACGTATGTTGTTTCGGTAGTTTATCCGACGCCCTTAGTTTCGTGGACGTAAATCGTTCGTGACTGTTCAGATTATATTATAACCAACAGTTTAAACTTATCGGAAGGACGGTTCTGAACCACCTCAATTTCACCCAAAGTGCCGTAGATCGTGTAATTGAAGCGATTACGGTTAAAACTACGAGAGAAACGATAAATCTCACGCGATGATAGGAAGACGCGGACAATAAACCTATTAAAAAAATAACTAAACCTGTTTGCGTGTGAAACAATGTGCGTATAATACGTTTTACGGTTTAATTTTATTAAAAACATTATTATCAAAGATTAAATATAAACTACTATGATTACCAATTATTATATAGTAAGTTATAGAATAAAGTAATATATATATATAGATAATGACGATTGGGTTGTTAGGTATCTAGACGAAGCTGTCCGGTCAAAGGTGTGAATGTGAAGATTTTTTTCGTTTTACCGACCATCATAAAACGTTCAAAATGATCAAACTTATAATAATTATAACTTATAACACTCATCAAATACTACAGTATCACGAAACGTATATGTATTATTTAAAAATTATGCATCTTATATAACCTATTATAGCTCGCGAATTGTTATACCGCGTCCTCGTCATATATCGGCAATTGTTGCGGAAATAACCTTTTTTTATAACATTAGTTATTGCGATCACTGTGAATGATGGTAAATACAAACCAGTTTCGTGTAACGAGTGTAAAATGCAGCGTAGCCGTAAAAAAAAACGGAAATATTCAATTCGAAAAAATAAGACATATAACCGCGTCTAACGATAACGTGGAAATTTTAATTCTACATGAATTACGAAATTATTTTTCAAATACTTAGAATTCGAAATCGAAATTAAAAACCGAAATAAATCAAAATTCTACGCTATAGGCACCAAATAAATCTTAAAAATATTGTAATAAGTAAATTTATAATATTCAACCAATGCACAGTTACTGTACAGCTAATGGCAGTATATACATTTTCTGCGTCGTGTGTGTGTGTGTTTGTGTGTAAGATAAAGAAGATAAATCACATACTTGCATACTTTCAAACGTATTGTTTGTAGAATCGAGTGAAAATGTCGGTAAATTATATAGGACGAACATGAGCGACACTAACGAGTAACATAATATGATATTCCACTCCGGCCGGAAGTTGAAAGGTTTCTAAAACCTTGTCGACAAATTGGAGATCACACGAACGTTATAGAAATTCTGTGCACGATAATGTTAAATATACTTGTCTTATATCTTCTAACCTAATCATTTTTACATGAATTCCATCCGTACTCATATCAGCTGCGGTTCTCAATAACGAAACACGGTGTAATAATACAAAGCGTGATATTACGTGCTCCTCCGAATATTTCGACACTTAACGAATTCTTGACGTCAACGAAACGCACCGACAGTGTTCATGATCACTTTAATGAAATCAAAACGTCTATACATTTAAGAATGACATTCCAACCTCGACTATTATTTCAGTAAACAACGATTTACTGTAAGTTAAACTATTTACCATTATTTGTTGTCTCCTTCTATCCATCGGGAAATATAGCAAAATTTTACTACGCACAGTTCTTTAATCGTGACGTTTTAGGTTGAATTTCGAATTCTAACACATATTACCAAATTTAAAAAGTTTTTTCTTTGCTTTCACGTAGATTTTTTCAAAATTATACTTTAGATAGATGCGTCCTCTTAATAAAATTATGTTTTTTATTTTTATCTGTACATATTTTTTATAAAATATACAGTTATTTATTTAAACGATTCTGTTCATGTTTTATTTGGTTTTCTAACTATATATTCATATTTAAAAATCGATGGGAGAAAACAACATGATAAACATATTATACTTTCGTTTTGTTCTGAAGTTTAAGGACGGACAAGTGATGACAAATATACATTTTCAATATCAAAGTTGTATATTATACGAAAAGTCGTATTTTTATTTAAATCGTGTTTATCGTATTATTCAATTTGTGTATCGACTATAATTTTTCTGGGTATTTTTAATTAAGTTCTATTTTACTAATATTAGTACATTCTGGAAGCTAAGTGTAATGTATGTTATGCGCATATTATTATGGTCATAAAATGGCTAAAATAAACAAACAAACTGTGAATAAAATAATTATAATAAGTTTTACTTGATGGAAATATTTGAGCGATTCTTCGTAGGAACGATATTATAGTTCTAGTTTCATAACTTTGAACAATTCGTAATATGTATTTATCTACACATAAATTCAACCAAAAATTACTGGATTTCCGGTAAAGGGATTTATTCACTCCATAGAAAATAAAACTTATGTATTAGAAGACTAATACGTATAAATAAAATATATTCGTAATTTGTAATTTAGATACATTTTTTAATTTATAATTTATATGATTAGTTTATTTTAGATTAATATGATATAAAATTATTTTTACCAGTTAACGGTCAGTGTATGTAGATCACTTCAAATTTATAGCAAAACCTAAATGATTTATTTCTAATTTTTAAAAAAAATTTTTTTTTGTGTAGTATTTATAACTGCTTACTTTATTTATAGTACATACTTTTTGTCGTTTATATTGTATGTAAAAGAAAAACAAATTATTTAAAATCGAATTGTATTCAATTTTCAAAAAATGTACTTAATATATTACCAAAATAATTTTTATAATACTCAAATATTTCGAAAACAAAGTATTTCAATAGTGTATTAACTATTAAAATAAAAGTTGTAAAATTACAATATTTGAACGTTGTCTGACCAATATGCACTATGATCAGAGTCGTTGGTAATTTGTGAAGTAAATATTACATTACGGGATAGATAATTAAACATGTGGTAGAACGTCTCGAAGAGTCATTATCAATATATCCGGACCGATATTCGATTGTCAGTTTGCGTAAGTGATAACGTAACATTATAAAAGATCGAGCGGATGGGGGGGGGGAGGGAGAAAAAAATACAAGTATCCCATACGAACAAATCGTGTTTAAAATACATTGTTGAACACTCGAGAATGATGATAGAGAGAGAGAGAGAGAGAGAGAGAGAGAGAGAGAGAGAGAGAGAGAGAGAGAGAGAAAAGAACTATGTGATTACTATTATGCTCGAGCGTTTTACGAGACTTCGGTACGCGTGCGTACGACCAAAGCGTCATCGTGATGCGTACACACCTGGGCCCGGACGCGCGCGCGGGTGACGGCAAAAAACGCCTTTCCGCCCTGCGTGCCTGCTGCGCCCCGCGAATTCGGTCGGTCTCGACGCGGCTATCGGGTCGGCGTTCGACGGCACCGCTTTCCCATGTGCTTTTCAGTCGTCCGTTGGCCGTCCGTCGCGCCACTCCGCAGTCCGTCGTGACCGTGTGGCGTCCGTGCGTTTTGTTTTCGCGAGCGTTCCAGAAGAAAACGTTGACGGGAAATCCGTTCCGCGCCCGCTAGTCGACCGGATCGCGGTTTGTATGAGCTGCTTTTTTTCTCTCTCACGATGACCGGCGTTCGTAGCCTTAGGCTATTGTCGACATCTGTGGAAAATCCGCCGAGTGATCGGGTCCCAACGCGCGTTCTCGTACGGTGTCGGATACGTGGTCGACTGTTGTAAGTCCCGACGACGCGTTTGTTCTCTCGTGCCGTCCCTCCAGCGCTTCGACCAACGTGAATACACGCGTCCGGTTGTCTCCTACGTTCCGCGCGTACGACCGTGTAGGCTGTTCGACGTCTTGTACCGAATCGTAACGAGACTGTTTCGTCCGATTTTCCGCGATTTTTATCGATTCGGGTACACCGCGTGCTTCGCGGGTCGCCACGTGTGGTCGAGTACGATACGTCAAAGCAACGGGCCAAATCAATCGCGTACGGCCCGCCGTCGCACCAGTGTTACGAACCCTACGGATCCGTCGGCAATACGAAATTTTCGAATTTCCCATATCGTTCGTTCGTGCATATGTCAATAGGACAGGATCTCCGAAACAATACGACAAATTTAATATGTATTCGTAGTGTCCGAGTCGTTGCGCCGATTCGATAATCACCGCGGTGTACGATCAAATGAATATTTGCGATTGAAATATAACATAAATATATATATATGCGCATTGCACGTATTATGACGTCGAAGAAAGAGGAAACCGTTCTGAACTAATCGCTTTGAATTATTTTAATCGTTAAATGTGTACGTTTCGACATGATATTTCGGGTGGCCGGAGTGTCCTGAAATTATAAGATAAGAACGAACGGATAACAGTTGTATATATTTATTCGAATTAAAATAAAACAAAACGTTATCTTGAGGTTTTTATTTCATTCACGATTAAAATACCTTTTATACAAATTTTTAAAACCAAATCCTAATTTTTTGTTCAAAATATTTATCGGATTTCGTCAAAAAATAAAAACAGTATTAACTTACAGGTAGAATAATATTAAAGATTTCATGCACAATATTATGTACCAAATTTCACATTTTTTTATGACAAAAAAAACATTTTTTTTTTTTAATATGTAGTTTCGAAGTACGTATTATTCTACTATCAAAATTCGTCAACATTTGTCAAAATATATAGTTTCCCCATTAGTTTTTAGGATTTTCATTCGATTTCATTTGACTGTTTACTGAACTTATACATATCGGAGAAAACATTCGTTAAATAATATTGAATTAGGAACTGAAAAGAAAACAAGCATTGATGACATTTCGATAAATAAAATTATTGTTAAAATGAATGCGTTTCTTTAAAAGAAAATCTGTATACTATATATGACATATACATACGAATCTTCTCGAAATTATTTTTATTTGTCAGTCTGTTAACTCTTTAAACTTCATATAATTTAGCAATGAGTTTTGAACACAATCATGTCTTTTTCAATTTCATCGTCGTCGTATAATATCATCTATAAAAATTATATAATGTGTAGAGGTTATTTTAAGTAAAGTGCGCAATTTATTCGGATAAATATGATATGTCTCTAACCAAACACAATCATATTTAGGTACCTGTCTAGATTCGTTATGAAAACAGCACAAAGATCACGTTTCCAGATTTACAACAACTATATAGACGATTGCGCAATTCGAATTAATAATTTACATGACAATACGTTGTTGAAATTACTCATTGTACAGATATTAAAAACCAAATCAATTTTTAATAGATTTTGCGAACGAGTAATGAAAAAAAAAGTAACAATCAAAAGTATATCAAATAAAAATGTAATCAAAATTGTGATGTAAATTTTTCTATGAAAACGTTACGATTTCGATTTTTCAGTATTATTTGACGACGGACAGTCTATAACCAGTCATACGTTTTAATACGAATATTTCATCGTGTAATATCCGGTGCCGATATATATTTATGTATTTTTTACTTCCAATCGCTAATTATGCAATCATCATATTATCTGTTGTTCCCATAAACAATAAAACGCATATATATAATTAATGTCCATTTACGTACGCTGTTACGACGTTACTGTAGAATTTAATGTTGAAATAAGCTATAAATTAAGAATTCGAATTTATCTACTCTCGCGTAGCGTGCCACGTACTGTATATAATAATATATCAACGGTTGAGCAATTACGATTGATAAATATTTTAAAATAACGCTTTTTACACGTAGTTAAATATAAATTAGGAATTCTCGAATCAACGGAATGTAATTGAACAATCGTTGCCGATGAATTTCCACACGATTTCGTCGATAAACCGATTACCGATTGCGTGAATATACTCCGTGTCCGTGAAGTGTTCGTATTCATATATTATGCGAACGTGTTTAACGAACATTATATATGACGAAACACACGTTTCCGTATTTTTGAGGTTTTGAAAAATAACACACCACTCCTGGATACCGCGAAACACATCGTTCACAATCTCTGAAAATATTAGATATCATATTATGAAGGTCGTAAATAAAGTACAAAAATAAAAGTGCACAATTGTAAGGATCATTCATTATAGTCGGAGACGTACCGATCGATTGTATGTTATGCTCAAAGAAAATCCACATGCCGAGTCAAGCCACGCGGAAAAAAAAAAGACAAAAAAAGGAAAACACACGGTTTCAAATTAATTGTTGGACCAGAGGACAGTAATGCTGAAACTACACGAGTCAATTTGATTTGCCGTACGGGGACGATACCATTGAAAGTTAAAATGAATTAAATTCAACCGTCCAAACATTCATTCAACAGAACCGAACAACGTTATTGTAAAATGTATGAAGTTAGAATGTCTTCTATTTCTGTACAATACCAGTGTTCATTCATCCGAAATGTACGTCAAGTGAATGTAGTAAATGTATGTGGATGATTAAATAAATTGAACAACTGAATTGACTCATGTAATTTCAGCTTAACATCTTAAAATCAATAATTATCGTTTCATATTTAACAAATACCGATTTTTTTTTTATAAAACACGCGTTCTTATTCACTTTCGACATAAGATAAAAATGGAATCGAACCGAAAATTCCATTCGAATATTTCTATGTGGAATTTAATAGAATTTTACATATTGAAATAGCTGTGTAAGGGGAATACTCTATTACTAACGATCGGTGCTTATTCATTCTATAGCAGCAAATATTTTTCAATGAGATTTAGATGATTTTAAAAAAAAAAATTTTTTGGTAACAGAAAAAACAATTATATAATTAATGCATTTTTTTTTGTCGGTGAACACTTATTTATAGATAGATATAAGTCCCAACGATCGTTATATATTTTTTGATTTCCCAAGTAATTATTTTTGCTGTAAAATTATTTTAATCATAATTGAAACTGGGAGAGTAAAGTGAAATAATTATAGACAAATTATTATTACACTGACGGACCTATTTTCCATTCTTCGCGGTTTGAATTTAGACGGTGCTTGTCCTGGGTTTTATTGTATTATAAAATATTGTATTATTAAAGTACGTTATTAACGTGCGTAATAAGTAGTAATATGGCGATAAAACAACTCGGAGTTTGGTGATCTAAAATAAAATTATTCATTGGATAAAATTAATTACGTTGTCGTCGTATTTTTAAGGTACCCAAAATAAATTACTCAATTTTTGTTTCATTTTCTCAGGGAGCACTGCGATGTTTCAAAAAAATTTCTATTTTCCCTGAAAAATTATTAAAAATATTTTTAGCGTGTTGACGGTACAGTAACAGGTGTATTAGTCACACGACCGATACCGTTACGATTTATTATTGGATTGACGAGACAAAGCAAATTTTACCATCGGGAAATTGTCGACGTTTTAACGTCGCAAACGAATTAATCGTTTCGCGAGTCATGTATATTGCTTTCGTTTCAATTTCGTTTAACTCAATATGATATTATATTATCCGACTATTAGTGGGAGAAATTGACTTGTTATGAATTCATTACTGTAATATGGACACGCGATGTCATTACAACAGAGACAGCTTATGTTTTGGGCTCAAGAAAGTTACTTACACAGAGGTTTTTGAGTATATTTAAACGTTTATTGGAACATATAACAAATGTCGTTTTGAAAAATCTTTTGAGTTTCTCGTGCTTAGGTGATTTATTTTATAAATGTAGATTTTAATATAAATTTAGAAGATCGATAAAAAAAAATTTATATTAAAATATTAGTTCTACGCTTCATTATGGTTGAATTTTAATATGAAATGAACTTGTTATAAACAGTAATAAACAATAGACATTCTATGATAGGCCATTGTTTTTGATATTTTATATATAATTTTAACGTATACAAGAGAAAAATTGAATTATAATTTGATATGTTCTATATTCATATAATATTTTTTTTTGTGTTAAAAAAGAAAATGGAAAAAAATTATATTGTTGTCAAATATCCAGTTTAGATAAAGGAGAGTTATCATAATTAAATAAAAAAAATGCATTTTATTATTATAAAACATGTATTTTATGATTTTATCTATCTATTTTTCATTTTCAAACATCTATTTTTGAAATAATTTGTCATTTGGCTTCAAAATTAGAATTATAAATACTGCGTTCAAATAATTCTAATCGTTTATTGTAATGTTTACTTCGAAATATTTAAAGGTTACTTACAATAAAAGATTCTTAAAAAATCTACTAGAGTTAATATTTTGTTCTTATTTTGTCGCGATTACATAAATATACAATTATAAATATTTTTTTTAAGAAATTAAAAAAAAAACATTGTAATTGCTCTATTGTATTATTTATATAAATCATAGGACATTTAGAGAGAAAAAATACAGAAATTATTCCAAAACTTTTATTGTTTAACTTTCTTTAAAAAAAAAAAAAACTATTGTTGGATCGATAAACTAATTAATAATATATAAATTAAGAAGCATGGAAAGCAACATCGTTCGTATTAATTTCAAGTTATTTTAATGTGGTGATTTCGGAATTTAGTCAAAGTATTGTCGATCAGGTCGTAATATTATCAGCTCTCATACATTGTTGTCTGTTTAAATTAGGATTTTAGTAAAATATTTTATTCTGTGTTATTTAATGATTAACTCAGGATTCCGATATCCTGTCATTAGGTGTATTTCAAAACATCTAATTTTTTCATCCGAACTACTTTTTAAAAATCATTGGTATTTTGGATTTTTAAAATAAAACGTGAATTTTACACACTCACCTACACACACACACACACACACACCACACACACACACACACACACACACAATATATATAATATATATATATATATATGTAAAAGTTTATAAGAACGATAAACTCGAATAAATATGAATTAAATTTTGATTACTTTTTTTGAATATGTTAACACAAATAATAAAAAATAAATTACATTGTTTTTATGTTGTAATAAATCACTAATGATGTCATGATTTTATGAACAATATTATTGCGCTTGTATGCAAAATATTTAAACAAGATAAAATAAAAGAATACCTTCTATTATGATTGAACATTTTATTTTAATAATATAATATGTAATATAATTTTTTATTAATATGTTGACTTATTTTTAAATTTGGAATTTTAACACTATTATTTTTAAGAATAATTATTTTGTACTATTTTAATAGACTTTGCGGTTTATTTTTAAAATATTGTACATTTTTTAATTATATTACAGATTATTAATTTTTTTCATTACTGTTTTTTTGTTTGTATAAATCTTAATAACGTATATACGTACATAAATCACGCATATGTTTTATTATTAATTATTTTACCTATATAAAAATTTATATCAATTAATATTTTTTAAGTCATAATAACGTTAATTTTACTATTTTTATATACTGTCAATGTGTTGGGAATTCAATTTATATTTTAGGAGATGGTATATGTTTTTTTTAGAAAAATAATATCTATGTAGTTTAAAAAAAACATTTATATTCCTACACTAAATAATAACTATAATGTAAAGTGTTAACTTTTTCGATGTTTTGAAATATACGCACTTGATTTTTTTCTAAATAGTGTTTTTTTAGTTCTAGGACGAGGGTTAGGCACAAAAAGCATATAACTATATTATGGACAAGTTATCATTAATGTTAGATATATGTGTGTGTGTGTGTGTGTGTGTGTGTGTGTGTGTGTATATATGTGTGTGTGTATGTGAAATCATGTATATAATAATCATTTTATCTTTTTTTGGCAACGCCAAAATCCATCGACAATTATAAAAACATTAAATAGATAATTATAATTATAATTAATCGAATCACATTGTCAAATAAATTCTGAATAGTAGTCATATGTATTTTCGACGTTTGAATCGTAAACAGTTCTTTTGACATTTAAGTATATTATACTTCGACCACATGTCAACAAACATACATGTATACGTATATTGCCTGACTATATTTTCAATTGCCTAATGCAACGCTCTCAAAACATAACCTATCCATTTCTACGTCTGACGAGCGCGTATGCCATGTTGGTTTTTGTTAAACGAGAATACTGTTTCAAACGAAAAACACTTCATTAATTTCTATATAATATATATATATATATATATATGTGAAGAAGTCTTTTCGCGAGAGTTTAATCTGCTAAAACTATGTACAATCATAACTTGTCAGAGATTTAGAACGTGTTTAAGGCACATATTTGATTATTCGCGCTATAAACATCCGATCGTGGTTTGCGTTCGCACGCGGTCGATATCGTAATTTGTAATTCCGATTAAACTCGTTTTGGGGTATTATCGTTTGAACGCGGACAGTAAACACACGGAAACGTCGCGTTTGTGGTGTTTTTTTCATGATTGTACATAAATAATTAATGAACGTCCAATTAAAATATGGTTTGTAATTGAAGTTCTGTTACGCATACAGGCTGCTAAGGTAATCAAACGAATGTCAACATAAAGATATACTCGAGCTAAAAACGGAAACGAGAACATGCACAATAACCTCTTTCACGATACAATGCGAAACCCTGAAACAAGCGCCATTTCATTATTATTCTTTCTACAAAAGATTTGTATTGTGAGCACCCTGTTGTGTACGCGTATATATGTATATAGATAATGTGCACAGTTGTATTGCTTTTTATCCGTCGGAGAGTGTGTTCGTAATGATATACAGGATTATTGTTTCATGTTATTTAAACACATTTTATTCCGGTGGAGTTTTTTTATTCACTGTTAAATCATTTGAAAGATCATTTAAAGATCATTGTTATATTTACGTGTTCACCGACTTAAAAGAATTTAAGCGTTTGGTTTTCAAATGGTAACCTATATTTTTTCTACACTATCTTATAGAGTCGGTTTTCGCGTAGTCCATCGGGGAACGGTAATGCCCACGTCATAATTATAATAATAAATTTACATTTAATAGGTATCGGATAATGATTATGACCAAATCGATTAGAAGGGATATTTAAATAATTTTTAACTACAGCTAGTCGATATCAAAAAACTTTGATTTTAATTTGTAGTCATTAGAATACCTCTGCACCTCATTGTGTCTTAAACATCAATAATTATTACTCGGAGAGTATTTATTGTATTTTAAAAAGAGATTTGTGTAGATTTTAATAAAAGTATATTTTTTTACGAATGTATAATTAAAATCATAGGTTGTTATATAAAAATCAATAGTTGATATGTTGTAGAAAATATCAAAATTATAATTTAAAATAGAATGTGCAAAAAAACGGTCTAAAATAAACGTAACAAAATAATATTTATTATATCTTTCCCGACATATAGACTGGTTCAAGGATGAGAAAATAACTGTAAATACATTAATTTAAGAAATAATATTATCGCAAATATTTTCGTCGTTATGTTCGTGTCATTATAAACACACGTGACGTAATGAAACTAGTGAAAATGAGTTATGAACGGGTCACATATTTATATCGGTCGTAAAGTATGAACGAATTAAAAGAAACAAATACAAAGATAACAAACATATTATTTGTGTATTTTAAATTTGGCGAAAGATCAGTCGCTTATCGTAATACTTTAGTCGTGGGAATGTGTCACATCAAACTATGTGTGTGAAATGTAGCGGATATTTTCAATATTATTTCTTCATAATAACGTTGTGTACGTCTCCCGGAGAAGTTATTTGGGTTCAATGCCGATTATATATCGGAAAAAATCAACCCATTCCTGATTAACTACTATATTTTATCGGATCTTTTTCTGCGGCGTTGTCCACAATGTATATTTATTGTTGATTTATTCTGACGAAAATCTAATCGAGTTGGTCAACTTGTGACAGTCAGTGAACACGAGGAACAGGGGTACGACACCGGCCAGGTTGTACGGTGTTATTAAGAGTTTATCGGAAGAGTAATTTCGAAGTTAAAGTAATTTTGACATAATATTAACATAAATTAACATAAATGCTTATGATTCGCCAAATAATAAGATACTTTTGAATCTCATTTGAGATTAAACATTTTGAAGAATGGACTGATTTATTAATTTTGAATCGACAAAAATATATCGTGTGTATAGGGGAATACATAGGATTGATATTTAATTTTCGTCTCGAAATTTTAATATAATACGAGATATATATATGTATATAAAATGTATAATTTTTAATATCGTTAATACTATGTCGTCGTTCTCCAGTTTTATTATTATTATTCAGGGGCAGTAAAATCAATTTTCATAGTCATTGAGTATTTCAACTATTTTACGTTTCAGTATTTTAAAAAAATGTGAAATATTTATTATAAATTACATTTTTATTTTTTTTTCGTAACAAAAAATTATTAGTCATTCGTTTTTATAATAAACACATATGGTACACAATATAATATTATCAACTACTACCACGAGTGATATTACAGGCAAAATACTTGAAGGCATAATAAACTTTAGGTTTGCAGGAAAGCGATTTAAATGCAACGCAGTCTCGTACTTGAGAAATAACGAATAAACCATACACGTCCACGACCTGTATTTTAAATTTGTTTGTTTGGTTTCGTTATAGTAATGTTGATGAACATTTTAAATAATTCAATTAACAACTGGAATTCACAATTATTTTTAAAATAATATATATTTTGCTTTTGAAAATTTTTGGGTAAAATAAATAATTTCCTATTTTAACTGATTAGGCGATATTAAATTAAAAACGGGTACAATGTTTACAATTTCAAATATCTCACGTGTTCAACTTGTGATGGTTTTATTTATTCTATTTACTGTAAGTTAAAAACAAATTTGACCTATATATACATACTTAAATCTTTAAAATAGCTGATCATAAAATATTTTTACTTATTTGTACGACAAAAAAAAATTATATTTCGTTAAAATATGCCTAAAATATGTATATATATATATATATAAAATAATGTACAACAATATATATTTTAATACAAATAATAAATAAACCGTGCACGTAGCAGTTAGACAAATTAATATATACGGCTTTAATTATTCTTGTTTATTTTTAATGTGGACGAACGTAATATTTGTATATTACATACAATTTCAAATAAAATTATACATGAAAATTATTTTTGTCATGCACGTTATTCGAGTAGTTGTAAAAATGTTTTTGTATGTTTAAAAATGTACAATTATAAATATGACATTTGTTAAGCAAAACCTCTTATAAAGGAAAATAATTTTTGTACTAGGAATAAAAAAAAATAAATAGAATTTCGTTTTACATCAATTCTACTCTGGAAATTCAAACAAACTAAAATAAATGTCATATTATCCGTATGACGGACGTTGTGTTTGAATTAATTTCGCCTGATTCTCGTTGTGTATCGATAAGCAAAGTCACTATTGCTCAGATATTTCAGACCGTCCGAGTAATATTCAATATATTTATTCGAATAGAACTATTAAGTTTTGAACAACGTGTATTTATATGTTTTTTTTTTTTTGTACTCGGTGTCCAGTAATATGTGTATGATCTGTATCGAATGCAAATAAAATAAAAACGAGGGAAATAAAAATTGATTTTTTTATGATAACTCGTCTTTTGATCTGCAAATATCACAAAAATCGTGTTGAGTGAAACCTTGACATTCATGTGGTATAGCGTAAAGGTCAGATTCATTTGATTCGCGTGATAACAATTTTGTCGGATATTTGTCATAAAAAGAAGAAGAAAAAATTTAATTAAATTAATTTTTATAACTTACTTCGAATATAGTTGGTTGGATTATTAGTCTTTTCGTTTTGTTAACGCAACGGAACCGTTGTCTATAAACGTTAACCCGTCAACGTGTTATCGTCTAAATAATACATTTCACCATTACAATAATGCCGTATTTGTGATGAGATGGAATGCTCATTTAAGATTTTTTTTCTCTTAAATTATCTACTCATATTTGCTATTCCTCTATCTTTCTCTCTATATATATATATATGTACGTTATACATTTTATCGGTATTTACAATAATCTATGGAAGTGATACGAAAAACACACATCGACAAATAAATCCTTTGTTATTATACAAAACTACATTAAATCGTTACAATAAAACAGCGCGTTTATTCGCGGATTTGTGTGGTGTTACGATTGATCCGGTCGGGAGATCACACTCGCGTCATCATCGTGTTACACACGCCGACTGTAAATGATCATTATGAGAGAATTTCGCGTACCCGCCGGCTCCCTCCGCGTACGTTATGTTACCCGACACGTAATCTCCGAGTCGAACGAAAACTCGCATTACATATCACGCACGCGCGCGCACACGCCGGTATCATCGCGTTCGCCTCGTCGCGCCGGCCCGTTGTGCACACGGCCGGTCAACGGGTCCGATACGAATTTCCTATAAAAAAATAAAAATACTTGATTGAAAAAAAAAATGAAAATTCCATTACGGAACTATACGAAATTACGTCTGCCGCGCGCGCTTCGACTGAACAAATAATTGTGTTAATGCAGCTGTTGAATCGGACATCAATCGTTCGAGATGACCTCCGTTGTTTGCGCAGACAGAATTATAGTGATTTCAATCGCCGAACCGTTCTTTTGTGTTTTGTGTGCACTTTAATATATATATATATATATATATATATATATAAACATATTACCAGATTAGAAACTACTTCACACAATTAATTTATATTCGAAACGCGTATTTCTAGATACGTAAGATAGCTTTTATTTTTTTCATATTTTGTTTTCGTTGTTACTCGAGTGCGTTTGGTCCTTTGGAGCTTTTCGCATATTTACTAAGGAGAAATTTTTAATAAATCGCGCGAAACGACCGGCGGTCTAATGGTCGGACTACCGCCTCGTAGTTGAACGCATGTGCTCGTACTTAGAATTTATCCTATTAGAGCATATTTCTATACTTTATGCAGAAATAGAATTTCAAATATCGAAATAGCTGTATATGATGTACACTCTGTTTATTACTCGTAATACGTAAAATGTTCGTCCGAGTCTGCGGACCGTTTCGGCGTATGCATCAACGTCGTCATGGTAAGACGGATTCGATTAACGTAGTCCATATACTGTATAATTTAATATAAATGTATCACTAAATATTTTTATGTATTTCTAAACGTTTATTTTTTTTAGTAAATAGATAACTATTATATTTAAAAAAATTCAAACAGTTTTGTTGTTGTTATACCCGTATAGATAATAATGATAATAAATAATTTAAATACGAAAATCTATACGAAGACAGTTATAACTAATCAAATAAATATATCATTAAATGATGCGAACAAAAATAATTGAAAATGTGAGATCTACTTAAATTTAATAAATAATTTATTATATTCCACTGTGAAGAAAACAACCGTTGAAATAAATGTATATTGTTCGACAACTACTTTCGTTATAGATCGTTTTCCGTCCCGAGGAAACGGCTTTCGCCACGGCGGGTAATTCGGTTTTTGTTTTTAGCACGAGAGATATTTTTAAAATTATTTACGTAATCGTGTTCACCAAACGGCAACGTCTTTATTTTACGTAACTACGCACGAGGGTCCGCTCGGAACACACACGTCTATTGCGTTTAAAATCATTTTGAAATCCCATTAAATATTTTTCACTAAACATTCGTGAAACTATTCGCAGTTTTAACGGTGTACAGTCGCCGTTGTAGTAACGCGGAGCTTTTAGTACCTACATCGACTTATGAAGCGCACGTTTGTAATTGTTTTCGCGCAACCGTTTGAAGTGTCTGAATAACACGTGTATACATTAACGTTATTGTACGCGTGTACATATGTACGTACTCGGTTTCGTAAAAGTAATTCCCATATAGTTTATCGATATAGTTGTTCGACGATATTGACGTTTAATTAAACACGTAACGTTTCGAGACGGCATATTTCAACAATCATCGACAGACATAATTACGGGATTGCGTGAAAGGTCTTGCGATTATATGTAAATAACAAATATATATAAATATATCTATTGGGGCATTAGGATTTCGCATCGGCATTAACATCGGTTTATTCGTCAGATAGTGTTTTCTACCGTTTTCAAGTAAGCCTTCGTCCGTATTACTCAAAAAAATAATCGTTATTTTCTTTGGTAGGCAAATTGTCCGGGAACGGTACGTGTTTAGATCCCGCGACGGTGTGTGGTAACGTACGGCAACCCCACGGCGTCTGTTGGCGAACATCAAATACCCGAGGCGGCGGCGTAACTTGATAACAATAATACTGTCGTGAACATGTTGTATATCATATTTTATATTGTAACATTAGCGTAATTAAACTACACGCCGAAAATGTGTTCTTAGCCCAACTCTTTGTATCTTCTTGGCGCGTTACTTTACACACAGCGCGTATTTATTATCTTATACGCTCTAAGCTTTTGGTTTTGACATTCGTGATATGCGCGCGAAAACGACACGCGCAGCGATACGTCCGATTTCGTTCGCGTAATTGTAATATCGCGTTATGTATTATTATTTTTCACGAAGAATGTTTTCAAAGTATTTTATAAATGATTATAATTGTTCAAAAAAAAAAAAAGTGATTTATTTGTGTTACGGATCAGTTTCTATTATTTTTTTACGATTCGGCTCTAGTGAATCGAATTTTGTTGGATTATTAAACATTCCGGACAAAATTAATTACATTTATAAATAATACGGATATACAAGAATACATATATTTCAATTTTTCAAATAAATATATTGTGTGATATTATATATTTTAAAAAAATCAATTGAAAATGATCATAAGCCACGCCAAAACATTTCGAATATATTTTTTGAATATTTACAAAATTTTATTTAAAAAAATATAAATGTTGTTAAAATTACATTTTGAATATACACAAACAATAAATTATTCATATTATAATTATTATAGTAATAATAATATGGTGATAGCCTCACATTACACTTCTCATACATTTTCTTTTCTTTCAAATTCTTTAAATCGCATTTTAAATTATATGATTCTTAAAATTAATTTAAATGAACCATAAAACATCTTTCAATTACTTTTATTTTGAAATAAAAACGATGTTAAAAAGTTCGAGTTTTTCATTAAGTTTTCATCTTCAAACTTGCTTTTATGTTTGGGTCAGGTATTCATTATAATTAATAATTGGGACATTTTTAATAAAAAATATATACTTTTTTCTTAAAAACATAATCTCATATAAAACTAATTGAATCACTATACTTTAAGTCAATATTATTATTATTATTATTATTTTTAATTAAATTTTTTATTTTCACTTGTCTTGATCTACACATGAAGTAACACATTTAATTTTACCCGAAAATATTACTGTACGACATAAATTTATTGTTTATCAACATGTTTGCATATAAAATGTCGTGGTGCTGACGCATGTTCTTAATTATTTTTCTTCTTATAAAGACCCGATCGTTGTGTTTTCGCTGTTGAACAATCACCGTTTAAAAATATCGCATTTTAATCAAACACAATTATATTAAATTTAATTGAAATATTTACATGTATACCTATACATTAGACAAGCAATACACGAATACGTACGGTTAGATTTCATTACAATATAAGAATTAGGTTTGGATTTTAAAAACAGACGGCAGCTGTAGAAGTATATTGGTCTGCGTTGATAGCCAGCGATTATCGATTACCTTAATCCGCATAAAAATATAAAATAGAGTTACCACTAGCCACATCGATAAACTGTTACTGGGCCAGACAGACACACATGTATAGGAGAGGAATTTATTTACAATTTGTGTTGTTCGTGACTTATAATGTAACAGTATTTGATTAGTATTAATATTTTGTGACTGAAATTTTCAAAAAATATATGAAAAACATTTATAACATTATGAAAGATAATAATGAATTCTCTGTGTGTTATAAGATATTATGCGAAACGGTATTATCTGTCTAACTTTAGATTTCTAAAAATTATTTGCGAAAAGTAGAAAAAATAATATTGTTTTTAAACAGTTTTCAACGACTATTTTCAAAATAGTAATCCATTATATATACATACCTATTTCAATTAATAATTATATTAGTGTGTTGAAAAATAACATTGATTATTTGAATTTCAAGAATTATACTACAGTAGTATAAGACGTTGCGTTTACAAAATTTTTGTAATTAAACAATAAAAACTAGTAGTTTTTAATTATTGCTCTTGTTAACTAGATAACATTTATGTAACAGTGAATAAATCTCTGTAGAATACAATTATCGTGGAAAAATCTCGTTTTATATTATTTTTTTTTTTTCAACAGAAAACGCCGAGTTACACATCTACCACCTGACTGTATTATTAATTCATTATTTTTGTTCTCACAGTCCATTCGAAATAACCTTACCATGTCAATGTCTTGCAAGTGCACGCTGTTTTGGTAATGTTAAATAAGAATATTGCCTTTGTCTAACTCTTATTTGTTTATTCATTTGATTTATTTGATTATTAGTCCTTTTATTTATTTTATGAATTCAGTCCATGTACGTTTAAACGTATAATAATCGTTATTTTTTTGCCACACGATGTTCTATAACTTTATTACTTAGTTTTGTGTTATTTAGGAAATCATATTTATTCTTATTAACTTTATCTATTGTTAAGGGATTTTATTTTATAGTACATTGTTCGAAGTGCATATTGTATAATATATTTATAGTAGTTCACCGGCTTAGAATTTGGAAAATTGTTGCGTAGTTTAACAAACACGTCACATGATATAACGTCTAATTGAGAGTTTTCGTCGTTGATATAATTGTATTCAATTCCATTCCTGAGATATCAGTGAGCGCATAAAGTTAAATTATGACTTAATGTATGATTAGAATAAATAAACGACAAAATCGTATGCGAAAAATAACGTGTGATACGTGTTCTTGGATAGTTCTGGATAATAGTAAATGTTGTCTACATATAAACGCGACTGACTCGAATAATTTGTTTGACTCAAATGTAATTAAACTAAATCGTTTAAAATTCGCATTTTGGACGCATTTAGCGTCTGTTTTGGAAAACCTTTGATTCGGTATCGAACTATTACGTATGTGAACACGTTTTCAATAGTATTATAAATTATATAATAACGATATTATATAATATAATTAGTATTACGACGCACACATAAACTATACTACAAACTGATGTGGTTAGAAAGATTTTTTTAAATTTTATTTTCCTACGGGAAATTCGTTTCGTAAAAAAAATATTATGGAAAATCGAAATCCGTTCATTTAAAAATATTAAAATGATTTTTTCATTGAATGTACGACTCGGCGGAAATTACATTGGTCCGTTGAAATATAATATCGGACGATTATGCAAACGTTCGTTTTAGCAGCGTTTGATATTTATATTTTTCTATTATTATATATTGTCCACTCCGAGTCTCGATGAAGTTTATAATTTCGGATGAAACGCAATATTCTTATACGTGATTACTGTTTTTGGCGTTTCAGATTTATTTAAAAATACTGTTTGACGTTTTCGCATTTCATATAAAACGAAAACGATTCGAACGCGATTTGCAGTGGCAGCCACGTGTACGAATCGTTTCAGAAAAAATTCTTGGTTTTTTAAACAAATATCCGTCTAAACTGTCGTAACACGATTAAATGCTAAAAAAATAATTTATATTGTTATAACGTGATTATACTACGTATATGAGTTCGAAAATGTTTAAATGGTTTATTTAAACGACGCAAGTAAAACGAAAATAATATAAACAATTGCGAGAAGTGAAAAAACCATTAAAAACATTTCAGTTAAATATTCAAAGTTTATTCGAGACTAAAACTCATCAAGAAACTGACTATATAGTTTTGAGAAACATTAGGTTAATTTAAAAAGACAAAAAGAAATCGTTTTATCTCAAGTGCGAAATACTTTATATCAAAAAGGATTTTCGATTGTACGATTCGTTTTAAAAATTCTTTGACATCGATAATATAGCGACCATGTACGTTGACTTTGAAATCGAATGTTAGAACGTTTGCGCGCAAAATATTATGCCTAAAACTGTATAGCCTCTAACGACACACACGTATTTTGGATACGTTGAATCAATGTTCCGGGCGGATCTTTAACGTCTGAGTTGGCGTTGTGAGCACACAGTTATATGTTTGATTAATGATTTTTTGTTGGCGAGTCTGCTGTTATTTGGCATATTTGATCATTAGTTTAGTCTCGGCGGATTTCGTAATATCTGTATTTAACTATCCGCGGAGAGGTGACGGAAAACTTTTTGCAGCCACGTACCCTGATTTAATATTTACTTCAGATAGACAATACACAGTGTAATATATGTATATATAGTTTTGAGAAGTAAATGTTATAAATACATTTTTAAAAACAATTTCGGTATTGTAAATCGTTATTAAAGATTAGTCGTTGGTTTTTAAAAATAATGTTGAAGTTTATGAAAGTATCGATTTCAATCATTAGTCATGTACGAGAGAACCAGAGTGACGATTAAAATGATTCTATGCTGACAATAGGCTGAACTTAAGAAACTTGAAGTAAATTTACGACTAGTCTTTAATAAACATTTTAAACAGGATTTTTTATAAACATTGATAAAATGTCTATTATGGATCTTGGGAAATTTTTTAAATAAAATTACAACAAATATTACAATAATTGTAGCGCAAAATTCTTGTAATTGTTATATAGAAAAAAATGAGTAGAACAAAAGTTATTTCATTTGTTAGGTCTCCGTGGGGTATCTTGTATATATATATATATATATGTGTGTGTGTGTGTATATAATCTCGTGGGAATACGAATATTCGACAGTATTATATATATATATATAAATGAATAAAACAATATTTTTCTGAAAAATTCGATTTTATAAATCGTGCGTGCCTTTGAAATATCGTACATATTGTATCTTGTACGCAGCAGTATTTTTCACCGGGAAAAGCCGTAGAAAATACATCTCTTCGTTTCAAATAAATACCTATACGGTTATATACATACTTCGCATTCAAACGCGGGCGTGTGGATATTGGATTCACCGTCGTCTCGAGATTTACTTGACGCTGTAAAAAAACGCGTAATAATCGCACCGATTCTGTACAAATTGTTACAAGCAGCCGGGGAGCTATGCCACCGCAAATGAAATATGTCGTACAGTTCGCATTCCGTGTGAAATGTTACCGAGTGTCGGTCGTTGACGAGAAGGTGTTAGATCAAAAAAAAATAACACAAATTTACGACACAAAAACTAGTTATCACACAATAAAACATATATTAAACAATTATAAAACAATGAATTACGATATTACTGTGAACTTATTAAACGAAAAGAACAGATGTTCTGCTTTTACGTATATACAACAATAGAGGTTCTGTCCGGTAGGCGTCCGCAATCCAAACTCTACGGACGCCTTATGGGACGTATACGGCCAACACCCAAGGGTGGGATTTACTGGCTCGGCGCATTCCAGCCATTACATTCCGTGGTCACGTACGCCAGTGTGTATATAGACTAAAAATGCTAACTCGCTATTCAATAATCCACTACGAAACACGTGTATCCAACTCGGCGTTCGTTAAATTCGTTTGTTCTAATATATTTTTTTAACATTGGAAACCGATTTAACGTTTAACATTACTCGTCACGTGAAATACCGAATAAAATATATAAAACAAATATTGTGCCAGCGAGTGCTGCTGCAAACATACTTTTCCGTTTACTTCGTTAACGAAAAACATCAACACAGTGTTGTAGCGTACACAGTTAGACACACGTTAATTTACCTGTGTAATGATTACGTGCGCGTTATTATATTTCAAGTATGCACTCGTTAAAAAAAAAAAAAAAATGAACACGCGCTAATTATAAATTCTCATCGTTATTGTCACCCGTTTGTTAAATTTGTATTATCAGTCGCTGATGGCTATTTGGTCAAAGCTAATTGTGATGTTTTACTCGTTTGGTTAGATATTGTTGTCTATAAATGATGTTTGTACGGTTTCAAAATGATTTGAACCATCAGTTCAGAGACCGGTCGAGCAAAAGAATAACTGTTATGTAATTTCTCGATAAACAACGAACATCATCGTACGATAATTAACCGAATTAAAACACGATGCGTGTATACGTACAGATATCGACGCTCGTCTATATCAATGAAGTGTGTATAATAATATGCACGCGAGACCGTTGAAACGGTTTAGTATTGATGACTCAACTCAGAATTTAATACGATGAAATATTAATGGGACATTGATCGTTAAATTATTGTGACACGATGAT
Source organism: Schlechtendalia chinensis (assembly GCA_019022885.1). NCBI lineage: Eukaryota > Metazoa > Arthropoda > Insecta > Hemiptera > Aphididae > Schlechtendalia > Schlechtendalia chinensis. The sequence continues at coordinate 8,591,264 of CM032341.1, forward strand.
TTGTTCGACGCAAGCACATTTCGTACGCCTGTAAGTCGGACGCGTTATACGTAATCCTTATCAACAGACAATTGGTCTATGGTGAACTTTCATTCGATTATCGCACGTTTTTATGGACCGTCCCGTTCGAACTGATCGAAACGTTTTTCGAGTATTCAAAACCATGTCACTAGAAATATATAATCGAATGCGCCATAACCACCGCGTGTCTGCGAGTACGACATCCGGACACAGGCGTTGCGAACGCGATTTATAATAATTATTAAAACGCGTAGTATTTATATTTTATGCGGACCCGCTTGTTTTTTTTTTCAATTATTATTTCAAACGAAAATAGCTGACTAAAATTTCAACAGAACCGCGCGAGTTTAGATGTTTTTGGTGAAATCGCGTGTTTGAATATGGAATGTAAGCGGTTTGTTCATCAAACTGTAAAATATGCGTAATAATAAGACAATAGAGCATAATAATAACGATTTTCGACTATCGAACTTTAAATATATATATGTATACGCACAGTGCAGGGGAAAGGAACAAACGTGAATCACGAGTTCGCGTACGTGAAATTCGGTCTGCGTATGCGCGTTACGGTACAAGTGTGCATTTTATCAAATGAATCGCGAAACACATAGCAATTACAAAAGTTTAAGGCAAATAACCGTCAAACACATGGTATGTAACGCTCGAGTGTCTGATTACGTCTTCTCTCGGTATTAAAAATATCCATTCACGCGGAACGCGTTCTTCATATTAGCCTTTTCTAAACAATTTGCGCAACGTCTGCCGGTAATCGCGGGCAAAATTAATAATAATGACGTTGAATAAATAATCGATTTTGTCGGTTTCAAATGTTTTACACGATATTGTCGAGTATACAAATAACGTGTTATACTCAATGGTAAATTAATTTCCCGGGAAAGAGCACCGGCACGGGAAACGTAAACGAACGTCGTTCACTCGCGTGCGTAAAACGTATGTTTTTTATAATATCAATATTAACATGCCGACCGAATAATGGATATTATATAGAAAGTAAAACGTACTGATGTCGAAACTTTTTCATGTTATCCAGAGAATGAAAAATCAATGTTTTTATGTTCGGAATTAATATTTAACTAATCAATTAATGGCTGTTTGAATTTTTTTTGGACGAGAAATTCGAATTCTCAGCTCTTACTTGTTTTTTAAACGATTTATCCATTATATTTTATTTGTTTTTATACATATCATGATTTATACAATCTGTACTGTGAAAAATACAACTACTGTAGATACAAGTTAGATATTTTATTATGTATACTTTTTTGAAATACCTGATTGGAGAAGAAACACATTGGTTCACTGCGCACGATGATTTCTCAAAGACGTTTAAATGTAAAATAAAATCACGCACACATAATAGTATGAATGGATTTATAACTGACAAATACGACAACATGAAATTATTATTTCATTTCTACTAAGAGTAGGGAAAAAACCAACGCGACGATCATTACACATTTCAGATAACTGATTTGAGATTTGTCTATATTTGATCGAAAACTTAATGTCGTCTGTTAAGCGTCATTAATTATATAATGTAATCGTTTAATAAATGAGACGCTAATTCACCATCATTTAGTTTATGTTTAGCAAAGTAATTTCATTGCGTGACGTACACCAAGATCATTGTCACTGTCTTAGTTGTGTAAAATAATATTACTCAACCATAATACAGTACGATATGAACAAAAATTGTATTCACACTGAATTCACACTTATACGGTTTTTTTCTTTCGGAAATATATATATATATATATATGAATTTTTAATATATTCTTATTTTAAATTTAAATGAAAATTGAATTAGTTAGTTTCGATTCGATTTATTACAATACATTTTAATTGGAAGGCTATAAAAAAAATTGCCATAAAACGTAATAATTTTATTATTTTAAAATTTAATAAACTTTTATCCTGCTTAGAATCCTACAAAAATTAATTATAATGTTTTATAATATAAAAAAAAGTTCTATTATACTTTAACTGTATAAGCAAAACAATTTTTAAATTTTTGATATCCTATCTGTTTATTGATCATTTACTATTTAAATTACTACACAAGATATTGTGTAGACAAATTATTTTTAATGTACTTATTGAACTAAAGAAGTAAACACACTCGTGTTACCAATAAATAATAAATACATTTAATTGTTATTGTTTTCATGAAAATAATTGTTTTTCTTCAGTATGGTTAAGTAATATAACGTTAGATAACGAAATAAATTGGTTCAAAGTTGAAATCACTAAATGTTTAATTATAATTAAAACATACAAACTTATATTGAAAATTATAAACGTATTTCTAGCAGAACAATAATAATAATTATATTAATTTTCACTTAAGTAAAATATCAACACAATGTTTCGAAGACTTGAAAATTAATTACTGCATTTTCTTAAAAATTAATTCCGTGTTGAAAATATTTATTGTTTTTTTTATAAAATAAAATTCCAAATATTATTAAAGTATACCAGTAGTATTTTTATAAACAATATGAATGGCGTAATTATAATTTATTGAATGTTGTCAACATAAAATGAAATTTTTATTTAAGTTACTGTGTTCACATTTTTTGCGTTCGATCGCAATTAGTTTGCCTGCAAAAACTGTAATATTTAAATTTTTTCTTTTATACCATATACAATTTTTTTTTAATTAATAAAAGCTATAGCAATACACTATAAAAATTATTTTTCTATTTTTCTTATTTGCAATAATGGTTAGCTTTTGCATTATCATTACCACTGGAAAAATATGAGAAACTTACATTTTATTTTGCATTAAAAATCCATTAGGAATTAATGTTTTTTAGTTTTTTTAATGGAAATATTAAATTAACGACATTGGTTTGTTACTGTACCTATTTAAAATCTTTAATAAAACCCGAAATAGCTTCGATGGTTACTTTTGATGGACAACGGTTTGATGTCACGGTTTTTAACATTTTACTCGACAGACTAAATATTTAATAACCGAATTAAATCGCGTACGCGTCGGGACGAATTACGATATCATAAAATACGCACATAACAAGTAATGATGTTATTTTTAAAGTTTCAATATGAAACGATACGCTTGAAAAAATTATATTACCATATTGCTGTTATTTAATATACAAATATGACGCATATTATAATTATTGTTATTTTCATTTCATTATTACTTATGCGCGTAGTTGTTGAATAACATTGTATAATATTCGATAATATTTTGGATTTTCAAGCAATAATAATAATTACTTGGCAATGTACTTTTAACGCGTGTCGAACATTAGAATAAAACACTACCGGATATGAACGTATGCCGAGAAGTATACACACGCGGCTAATTCAGATATATACTCGTATTTGGCACAGGAACAGTTAAACGCACCCTTGACGGATCGGAATTAGATTATCACTGTCGAGTTTAAACATTAAAAATTACATCGAGACAAAGATAAGATGGTTTAATGAAAGCTCATCTAGATGGATACGGAGGTAGACCGTGTTTACATTGTTGTCGAGATAATGTTCTAGATCATACGACTTTTATAGCTAAAAATGTAGTTATAAATTTTTTCTATCTGATCTGCTATTTTCTTTCTTTCCTGTAATTCGACGAAGAGAACCGCTGTAATTGAAAACTGATAGTTATTATTTTTTAAACAAGTTTGATGTATCGGGCGAATAATTACTATTCCATATATATACCTTGGGACTGCCGGATATGTCGATTCGCTGGCCAGACGGTACAAGTACTTTATTAAAATGTTTGGAATAATGTGTCTTAAACCGTCGAGTGTGGTGTGTTGACGAATCGGGTTAGTTTACGATCATCATTGATAAAAAAAATATGATATCATCGTTATAAACTATTTTTTCCAATGGCGAGGTTAGACCGTCTATAGTTTATGTAATTTAGGTATACCAATAATAACAATTGTACGCCGTTCATCTAAATAGGTATGCATTTTATATTAGAAAACAGTTTATATATATATATATATGTGTATAAGTTGTATAAATATTTTAGCTATCTAATTTATCTGAATGTTGCGCGGAATTGAAGGTAACGCGGAAAATTCGAATATTCGTCGGGGAAATAAGTCAAAAACAGAATAAAAAAAAAAAACTCCTGTAAAAATCACATAGAGTTAAATTTAGGTGAATAATATAATACAGTATAAATTTGTCGATTTTTATCGCGACGTGTGCTACGCGATATTATATATAGTTCAGAATTATTATTATCGCCGACGCCGTCTCGCGAAACGTCTCCATACGTACATTTTCTGAACTGCGATATATATATATATATTATGTGATCGCCGGCGGGGCAGCACGTTTAATTAAACCGCCGAATTCAGACCGACTTACGTGCACAAAGAACATATATATACGGTCGTCAGGAATAATATAAGATTTGCATGCGTGTTCGTGTCAAGGCGACGGAAAGCGGTAATTCGTGCACAATATACGTTCTACACCGTAAAAGTGTTTATTGGCTCGCGAAGAAAAGATAGGTTTTTCTTTATTATTTTTGTTCGCTGTTTTTTAGCTGCACACGAGGTCAGACACGATTTCGTATGAATATCGGGAAAACAAACGAGATTACGTAAGATAATAAATAAAATAACTCGCGAACAATGTGTGTATACAGGGTGTACATTTTATATGCATCGGGAAATATAAATAACTTTTTTTATATATTTTTTTAAGAAAATTTTGTATACATTTTCCGAATAATAACCGTATGAGTTTGAGACTCGATGAAGTGTAGAGGTACTGTAATAGATGTACATATTCGAAGACGTTTTCTTAGACATTTTTAAAATCGGTAATTGAATGTCCTTTCTCATCGATATGATTATAACTACTATCTAATGTATCTATTAAATATAAATTTATTACTGTAATTAAGATACGGGTATTACCGTTTCCATTAAACTACGTATAACGCGACTTCTACGTTCAAATTTATAAGGAATAAGTTATTCATAAGCGGAATATTAAAAAAGCATTTTCATTTGATCATCTTAGTTTTAAAAGATGACGTAGAAAAAAAATATAAGGTTGCCTTTTGAAAATGAAAAACCTTAATTTTTAAATTCTTTTTATAACTAAAAAAAAAAAATACATTTTAGTATAAGATATTTTTATTAAAGATTAGTCGTAGATTTTTTTAAATTATTAAAGTTTATGAACATTTAAATTTCTTTCATTAATGGTACACTATGGTCTTGGGAAGTACGCACACGGACAGCCAGCAGAATCATAAATTGAATAACATCATTTTTTGTGAAAAATATTTAAATGTAAATAAACTCTGTTTTTTAATTGAAATGAAACAATTTTTCAATAAATAAACGATGTTATCTGATTAAAAGTTTTAAACGCCAATGATTGTTCAATAAATTACAATCACGAAATGGCTATCTAAAAACAAAAAAAAACTAGAATATTATTTTTATTTCGATTTTATTGTTATAATTATAATGAAATAAAAAATACTTTTGTCGTGGCGCAGCAGTGTGATGATTATTTGAAAACAAAAATACAGAAACCCAACAAATCTTAAGTGACACAAATGTGATCGCAAAGGTCGTCCAGATGTGTGTAGCGTATGCGTGTACGATGCGTAATATTATTATACGCGCAACAACGTGTATTGCGTGCATATATTATGTCTGTGCGAGTATACAAATAAAGTCGATGATGACAAAGTTAAAAAACTCGAAGTAAACGGATTTTCTTGTGTGCCGTGTTGACGCTGTTTCCGTAATCGCGGAACATCCGACGGTGATGTGATTTCTTTAAAAAAAAAAACAGTACGTATAAATGTATGTATATTTGATGCTCGTCGTCGCATTTTTTTATATTTTCTTTTTAATATTTGTTTCCGTTCAACGCGTATATGCTTTTTCTACATTTCTCTTCCTTCTTTACTATATTATTCATTAAACGCAATTCAAATTCGAATTTCGAAAAAAAACATATTTCGTTTTTATCGGCGCAAACGAACGTAAAACCCGCCAACAGCGTACACGATGGAGTAACGGGTGTTCTTTTTGAATACCGTACAACCGCGCGAATTTTATTGAATAACCGTTACAAAGACATCGGAACATATTTCAATCGGACTTCGTTCAAACGAAAGTAATAGCACGTTGATCACGTATCTCGTTCATGTTTCTGTTTAACCCGTGTTCACGGTGTGTACATTTATTTTCATTTCTTGAAATCCGACTAAAATATAATTTTGTTAAACAAAATTAACTAATTGTCCGATCATCTTATTGGCGTAATAAAGAATTATTTTGAAAAAAATATTCAGAATATAAATTCGAACATAAATAATATATTTAAGTACAAATCTGAATCTAATTATCTAAGATGGATCGTAGTATATAGACAAAATGTATATTTTTATATAACATACCCGACCGTGGACGGAAAACGAATCATTTAGTTTCACTCACAAAAATGATTAAGACAGTTTGGCATTTTTTTGTCTAAATCCATTATATAAATTATCCATTGCTCGAACGACGATCGCTCGGCGCTCCGATTAGGCAATTTTGCTACAACCGTGCGCTGTGGGTCAATTGCAGGTGTTTACGCTTATACCTGTTGACAAAATTACTGTTGAATTACCAAGTTTTTCGCATGTGACAAACGAAACACAATTAAGATAGGAATTTGATTTAAAAGCATTATTCAGATTATATATAATTATTTATTTATTTTTTTAAAAATTAAAAATAAATTATTTGTTTGAAATCAATTATTAAACGATATTTGTATGATTATTTTTTACCGCTTAACGACGACGGAAACATGTAGCATACCTCCAAGGTAAAATAGTATAAATTATTGCATTCACATATCGTGGTCATGTACCATGTCCGTTTATAATTTGTATTTTTTCAAATGTATACCAAAATTGGAGTGAACTAATAACAGGGATATAAAACCAACGAAGAGTATGTGGGTGTAGACAACCTTCACATAAAACTGAAGACGTTAAATGGTATTTTTGGCTTGCGTTAACATAATTGTCAGTTAGTCGCATTAATTCTAAGAGTCCTTCGACCAGGTAACTCAAACACGAGTTGGTCGTTTTTAGTTTTCAGTTTTCGCGTGACAACAATATTATATAATCATTTTTCGTATTTTTTTGGCTCAAATATAGGTTGGTATATATTATTATCGAGTTATAGTTATTTATTATGCACGTGTTTTTATTTATAGCAGACGTAGTTGTGTTTGTTTTGTGACCGATACACGTATTCTTCATTGAATAATAATATTAAAATATAACTATTGAAATCATTATTCGGATCTCGTCGCATCCCTCGTATCGTATGTGAAGTACGATTTTGAAAGTTAATTTTTTTACCTGACTGTTCGAATTAATTTCAAAAATTAAAAAAAAAAATAATAACCCTAAATCGATCGATATCCTCGTGAAATGTTTATCGGGTACATGTTTTACGTCGAATATAACCCTCCCCACACCTATATATATATATATATATATATATATATATATATAATATCATACAGCTAAACGATCCATACCACATAAAATATATACTACGTATAATACGCAGTAGCGTAATAGAGGGCCCGCAGCATCCGTTCGTTTTATCGTATGTTACATCGTTGCAATTTATCTCGATTTCCTGCATGGAGATTATCGTTTTTGTTAACGTCGGTCATTAAGTCATTAATGACGTTTCGATTGGAATACTTTCATACAAACTAAATAATACGCTCATTATTATTATTATTATGTTTTCACGTACGAGTGACGGTCTCGTCCTGCATGTAATATATCGACATTTGTTGTACACCTACAGTTGTACAACACGCCAAACCAATCGGTTAAGCCGCACGTAGGTGTATGTTCCAAATATTTAGCAAACTGTTATGGAAACGTAGTAATTGTGCATTGTTTGTGTACCGAGATCATCATTCGTAACGTATTATGTGAATACAAAATAAAAAAAGAACAGACAACAATTCCCTTTCACTAAATCCGTCACGAACGGGCATTTGCTGTGTTCGAAACGTTTAGAACGAAAATGCAAGTAATAATACACACATACATAAATCGCAGTATTTACGGATGAAAACTGTGATCGTTTCGTTTGGGTGAATTATACGTACGAAAGCTGAATAAATATTATAATAAAAGTGTTGTGGATGGTATATAGCAATACGAATTTATCGTCATGATATACAGTTCACAATAGGTAAACGGTTATTATCGGCCCTCGGACTTCAAAACGAAATAAAGTATTCCAAGTCGTAAAAAACAAATGTAAATAATGTGTTCGCTTATGTTTCGTAACATTTTTCGGCCGGTCATTGTTTTACGTAATTTTGGCGAAATTATTCGGTAATAATTTTCTAATAAATTATTTTTCTTCACGTCTAATCGGAAATCGTGAAATTTCTACAAAAAAGCGCCAAAAAGTTGTTCGTTTATTTAATTTATTCGTGGATACACGTGCGACTGCCCACGCGAATCACAAATCGATATTGAAATCAGCCATACTAACGGAATTGCTTGTAATTATTGGTTTCATTATATGCATTATCAATGTGGTTAATTCAAATATACTACGAGTGCAACACGGAATTGTCGAATAATAATTAAGAGCACACGAAAGCGTCAAAACTTCGAAAATCTATTTGATCGTTTACATGAAAATTAATCTCAGCTACACCTCTGGTCTTTTCCGATTTAAATAATTTATGCAACGGACCATAATAATTATTTATTTATGACTTTAAGTATTAATTACTATACGAAACGTATATCGATGACAAAACAAAATTACAACTTCTTGACGCAATATTAAGTATGGAAATTAAATAAAAATAAAAATAAAATATGAAATTATGTTAGAGGCATAGGACAATTCATTTTCATTATCTTAATAGGCATTATTGCCCGCCGACAACACTGGCGTACAGGTTTCTAGAACAGTTTGCGGTGGCGAAAAAAACCGAACTGTTATAAGGACGGACTAGTCGTTTTCTAACCTTCCGTGAAAATCAAATTCTAGAAACCCATTTTGTTGATATCGATGTTCCACGAATATCTCGTCTCGGGTTCTTGATGAGGTTGCTCGGATTTCTTAGATGTTATTATGAAGTATAGACAAAACATTTTGTAAATGTACGCCTAACACGTTCGAATTTCAGACTACTATTCTCAGTATAAAGGTATCTGATATAATTGGACCGAGTTCTAATAATCATACAAATATATATATATATATATGCTTGAACATCGAATTGTATTCCTCGTCTACGTGGTGACCGATCAATATAAGCTGACATGATGCAAACATGTTGTTTCATGTCGTGTTGGGAATTTATTGATGAATAATTTTTTATAACAATTTATAATCCGTATTTTTTTTACCAATCTTTTGTATAACATAAATATGCGTTAATTACAAACAAATATTTATTTAATAAATTAATTTTTCCAATTTTTTTACGTTTTTCGTATGCTTTATTTATTTTATTTTAAACGCGTTTTTTACAGTTTTATACAGCGTCAACATTCATATATTTCTAATAATGTATTGTGTTTTAAAAATATTTCTTGCCATTTCGCTGATTATATAAGTATTTTTGTAGCATTATTTTGCTATTTTTTACTGACTGTGTCTGTACGGTCTTAATTTTTGGTTTTGTTTTCACTCTTTGATGATGAACCCGACGACGTACAATAATACGTAATGCTTGTTAGTTTATTCATAAAAATACGTACGAACAACGTATAATATATATATATAATAATTTTTTGCTATGTTCATGTATTACGTGGAAAAAATAAAATGAGTTTACATTATACGTTTCATGTTTTTTTTCTTTTTGCGCGATTAACCCGTCACGATTTGCGTTCAATATACATATGATGTGGCATAACGGAACTGTCAAAAAACTTTTGATTTGTTTTTCACCAAAAATTTAGTTAATCTTCATTTGCGGAGGGGTTCAACACGCCATAATATAAGAATATTGAACATATATATATATATACATATTTATATTTTTAGTCTTCGATTTGTGTACATACCCTAACTAGTTACGTAATATAAACACAAATGAGGATAAATTATAAATGGGGAAAAAGTGTGACAGTGTGTATAGTCAAGACTGTGGATAATATTACGTTATATACAAATGTTTGAATTACGGTGAACGAGGAGTTCGAAATTTGGAAACAAAGGGGCATAATAAAAAAGATTGTGAACGTAATATGGGTTTTGTTTGGTCGATCTGAGCACGGGACGTGATAAGGAAACCTAAGTTTTTAAAACGGAAATAAGTCGGATTCATTTTTTTCATGACGTAACAAGTTAGTTATTGAGGATATGAACAAAATCGCACGAGCTGGAAGAACGTTTCATGCATTTATATTAGAGTTCTATGACAATAACACGTATCAAATGACTCGTGTCACGTTTTCGCCCTTTTCGTCCAGTTTTTTATGACATTAAATTATAAATCACGATTTTGTAATTAGTCGTTAAATTATTGTACATATGATAAAACTCTATCCAATAATTTAACAATTTTATCATAGCGTAATATGTTATGATAACGATCAACACTAGAATTCATAATGTACATCACATATATATATATTATATATATTTATATATATATAGATTATTGAACACTATACAGAAAATTATAAAAAAATTTTTTACATAATGTCATCGTGAGTAATGTGACTAATAAGATACTTGTTTAAAATAAACTTGTGTTAAACAACCTCTACATTTATTTTTAATTGTTGTTTTCAATGTGAAGGTTGAGTAATTAATTTAAATATTCAAAATAAGACGACGGAGAAAAAGTTATTCAACGAAACATGAACGGTTTTAATATAATTCATATACTTTCTTGACGGTGAATATAGCGAAATCTCATTAGCATACTCAACGAGTAAAACCGACTTATTATAAAAACTTTAACTTTTATAGATAAAATGTAGACAATTGAATTATTTGTTGATATCATCGTTAGTGATAGTTTAATTTCGTTTCGTCTCGGCTTATTGTTTTATTTAGTATTTTATCCAAGCAACTTAATTATTTTTAGACATGTTAATAATGCTATTCCGTGCATAACTGATGACCAAGTTTTTATGTCGATATTTTATTGTTTATACCATTTGATATTTATCTAAACTACAATATTGTTCATTTATGCAAACGGTTGAATGATAAAGAGTCTTAATTATATTGATATTTTTTTACTAACTATTTTAAATTGTATTATGATTTTTTATTCTATACGGCCACGAGTCATTATATTATCTCTTGCAAAATAATACTTAAATATGTTAATATTATCCATTAAAATATATGATAATCTCATCTAAATGTAAACAATGAAATTTGTTTTAAAATGTTGTCCCAGATTATTCTGCTCCACTTTAAAGCAGAAATATAAGGGAATTATAAAAAATTTTTAGGTAAGTAATTTGACTTCCATAAAAATTAATTTTCTTTAAATAAACATCAATCATATGTCTTTATTATGATTTACCGATTTTATAAATTATTTGTTGAATTTGAGATATAAGTCAAAGGTATAGATACAACAATGTCATGTTTTCAAAACTTTAAATCGAAATAATAAAGGAACTATTCGTTTGGCCTTACGTTGACTTTTATTCAATAAAATATTTCGGAAAATACTCGTTATAATATGATAATATGAAACGTGTTTTATAACACGCAAAATAGTGATTAGTAAACCAAATGCAGTAGTGAAAATGTTAATATATAGAAAATATAATTTATAAAGATAAAAACGGTGCGACTAGTAAATAACTTAAGTGGGTTATATATACGAACATTTCACGTAAAACTAATTTGAAGTTAATATCTTTGTACTATAACTGTAATTATTTTTTATATGATGTCTAAAAATTGAATTATCGCAACGATGACGTATCTCCACGTGAATATACACAATATCGTCTATGATTATATAAATAATAATCAATAATTATTGAATACTGTTCACCTTATGTATTCATTACGTTGACATTTCGATGTTTATACTGTAAAAAATAGTATATCTTAATGTTTTCTGTTCAGTTCAATGAATATTCAGTAATTGAATTTTAGTTTTATTCTCCTCTGTCGGTTCAGTTACAGTATACCCAATTCTCAAGTTTGTATAAACTATTGATTATTTATTAACTATGTATTTAAAATTTATCGAGTTTAGTTGAAGGTAAATTTATTACATAACGTTTATAAATACTAGTAAGTTTCTAAAAAAAAAAAAAAAAAATGAAAAAGTAAATTTGAATATTTAATTAAATTTATTAGAATAACATTCCAAAATGCGTTTAGAAAGAGTGAACGTCACGCTCATAAATTGACGGTCAAAGTGTTATTCCATATCTTTTACCCTGTTCTACAAAAAACAAAAATAAAATAATGTCATGAAAATATTTTTCGTTTTCGTCGTTTATGCGACCTCGCCCACGCAAGTATATGAAAAATGAATTTTTATCAGGTCAGAAAAAACTGACAAACCGTCTAGTCTAGTATTATTTTATTATTATTATTAATATAAACTACGTGTGGATCTTTCATACACACACACACACACACTGCTGATACCTACAGGACACGACATCCTTCATTGTATCACCTACCCGTCTGCCAAGAAATACACTTTTCCTGATTAGCGCCCACAGACGAATTTTTACTCTTTTTTTTTTTTAACCTTCTACCTCCATTTAATTTTGTGATTATGACGTAAATATATATATATAAACGATTATATATGTATGTGTGTGTTTACATAACTTAAATATACAGAGTGATCGCGATGTCACATCAATAATTTCTCGCATATAAACATGCGAATTCGAGAAATCGCTATACACTATTGTACGTAATCTGACAAATACGATAACGTGTTTAATGCATACTGTATTGTGTAAACGCACATGGATCAGCGTGATGGGATAAAATTCGAATCAATTTTAGTCAAAAAGTTTTTTCTTTACCAGAGTTAAAAAAAAAAAATTGTTGAACACGACATACAAAAAAATAAGTGCAATATTATTTTTCTAACTACGGGAACGGTTGTAAATACTGAACAACAAACTTAAATAAATAACATTAAAACACACTTGTTTATTCGATAAAACGTAGTCTATTTTTGAAGTGTGGGAATCCTTATGTTTGTCCGATGAAATCGCTGAAAGTCAAATATTTTACCGTCCTGTATTAACAACGAACGACGATGGCGGTCGGCCGCGAATGACGACGACATTATGGTATACTAATACCACAATACCTAACCTAACCGCACGACGGCTACAAGCAAGCAACGAAAACGGGTGTACCTAAAATCAATGTTTTAACGTACGTCTACGTGGGTACTACTACACGGCGGTGACTGTTTTGAAGTTACCTGTTGAGGCGAACTCCCCCGCGGGTGTGTACTAAACTCTGCAGAGACGTGGGAACGCGTGTGAAAACGTGTTACACCGTTCTAACGGACTTTGGCGATCCGTCGGACAGACAAACGCTCGGCACGTACAGGTGCCATACCCTCACTTACCCGTACCGTCAATAATTTACCGGAGCGAAACAACGAAACGAAACGTGCGCGATGATAACCACACCGGCTGAGACACCGGCAAGGCGTGATGTTTATATCGCTATACGAATTTATCGCGTTGGACGCGTACGGACACAAACCATGTACGTTATTCCTCCAGAATACTCCTCACGTCGCGATGTTCGCGCGTAACACAATGCACGAAATACATGATATTTATTGCCCGCGCGTTCGAGGAACTATCATTCGGCCTGGTCGTCACAAACACAGTATCACGTATAAACAACAGTAAGAACGTTGAAAAACGTTCAATTGAATTGTCGCTTTCGTTTAAAAATCACGTGCATGGATAACGACGAATTTTTTTTCTATGATCCCAAATCGGAAATACATCCGCGTGTATGTGATAAGAATTAATTTCCACGTTATCGTAGTGTTATTACGACAGTCCGTTCGGTACTTATCCGCATGCGTTTTCGTTCGACATTCCCTTTCAATGAACAATTCGAAAAATTTTAATAATTTTGTTATTTGCGTTTCGCGAGTTGTAAATATTTTACCGGAAGTGTTTATTCGACGAAAACAAAAATGGTGTTTTTAATAATGAAAATAGCTTTTAATTGGGCTTACGGCGATGTGTTTGTTCACTTTAGTAAAAAACACCTCTTCGGAAAGTAATGTCCAAAAAGTTCCATTCAGCGTTTTTAATCTTTATAAATAGAGAAAAAACACTCTTCAGGATCAGTTCTCGAATTCGTCAATATTTTTCAAAAGAAAAACTTTTTTGACGTTTCTCAATTTTAACCATCACTTTGGGTAACCCACGATTCGCTCGGAATAAATGTGTCGTCGAATGTGAAAATTATAATTTGTAATTACATTTAAATTTTGGAGCTGTTAATTAGCGTTTGAGATATTTGATCGAGGTGAACAAAAAGACAGAACGACTACACTACATAGTCTATGTGAATATGTCCTGTCGTTCTTAATATTATTCTAATGATATTATCTCACGGGATCACATATGTTTTATTTTTTATAAATATATTTTAAAATAAAAACGACAGTTTTGTTTTAACATTTTACAATCAATGTTATGTTTTCGTTGATGTAGGCAGGGAACAAAAGTTCCCTTTTTTTATTATTATTATTATTAACAAACGACACTTTGTAGAAAGAAACCTATTTTTATATTTCCTTCCAACGTCGGTATACGACTACGAGGGTTGTTCATTAAGATAAAAAAAATAAATTTATTTTTTCATTGGTGGCAACGGAGTATAGTTGTTATTGAAATATATTTCGAATGTGCGTACAACCGTCGAAGACAGTGTGCCGTGTACCCAAGTACTTCCTACTTTCATGTTGGAAAACGTTGGACGATAACTAGAATAACATATTGTTATTGGATTCAGATTGTATTTCGTCGGCACGCGACATTTTGTCTAATGACGCGGCGGTACAGAAAAATAACAAAAAATGTTCGTAAATTACAAATTTTTAGCCGAAATTGTTGGATCGCACGCAGGACGCTCGTTAAATCGCGCCCGTAAGAGACGTTTTATTCGTTTATTTAATCGACGGGCATTGGATGGTGCGTACGTGTGTGGAATGGTGCGCGAGAACGTAGAAAATATTTACGACTGTACAGGACATGCAAATTTCACGAACCGCCACCGGTACGTATTATTGGGACGGGCAGTCCGTTTAGTTCATCAGTAAAGTACGGACACGTGCGGGATACAGACGTTCACGATTTTTCGCGTCCTGACACGGCGCCGACCGTCGCTGACACGATCGTGTTTCGATAACGGTTCGCCCGCCGTGCGTTCGAAATTCGTTTTACTCGTTTTACGTCTTAGGGTATTCGAGTTGTATTTCAGACGTTAAAAAAAAAACCGTCTGCTAAAACGCTGCTTGTTTCGCCGGACCGGGGAGGGGGGAGGGAATATATATATATATATTTCGTAAGACAACGTGTGATTTAAGACGATCGACTGATTTTCTCGTGAATATTTTATACGAAAAGCATAGCTTTACCGTTACACTTCAGTTTTAAAATATATATTTTGATATTTTCTTGCACGCGTGTCCAATACGTTTTTAGGTCGTATCAAACCACCGCCTTAATTATTATCAATTTATTTACCTACGAACACTAGTTAAATTACGGGAATCAACGGATTCCGATAAAATATACGTTGATAATACACGAAAATTTCGATCAAATAAATACTCGACGACTTGGAATAATGGAATGATTGATGTACTGCGGCCTGTATGCACAACGCACTTTCAAATTTCGTACTGCCAATAACGCGTCGAAGTGCACACGATTTTAAGCCCTGTCACGCGGTAGACAGATAGCAACGGGAAATCGGTGTCTGCGCGAGTTTCCAGCCATCGGTTTTACAGTGTGTTTGTTCCCGCGTTAACGTTTTTTTGTCATATTATATTTCGCCGGGCGCGACAAAATATAATGACGAAAACGAACGAGTCTCAATATTCGTCGAGAAAAAGCTGGTGATGCTATTACACGTTACAACCACGTATAACGTCGGGCCTCGCACGGAAAATTATTACTTTTGATAATTCGCTCGATTTGTCGGTTACGAAAAAAGTAAAAATGCTAAAACCGCCTTCATAGTTCTTATTGCGAGTAAAGTTTTCAGTGCGGTACTAATGAAGTGTACCATCGGAAAAACAAACGCGTCGTTACGTATCGTCAAACGCCCGTGCTAAAGAAAAATCACTCTCTAAATTGTTTGCCGGATCGTTAAAAAAAAATGGAGAGGAAAATAGTAATAATAATCCAATGCGCCGGCTATAGGGCCCCGGTCGTCATTAGGACTACGAGACGTTTTAATGGTGCCCGACTCGGCCTCTCGTACCGCGTCATATACGACGGAAGGCACTCGAATGATAATTCCAGTGTTATCGAAAAATCGTCCGGTCGAAAAATACATTTAAATCGTACTCCCCTCGCGTCGTCGTCGTTGTCCTTTGTGTGCGTCTCGAAAAAAAAAACAAAAAAACGTCACGACGTTCGTCGATCACACGTGTTTTTTTTTTTTGGTTCGATCACATATTTTTTCATCATTATTTTCACTCCGTACCACTCGTACGCGCCCACTGATATAATATTACGTACAATTAATATATATTATACATATTATACGGGTTTAAAAACCGCCCCGACGGCACGACCGTTTTGTACTCGAGACACGTGATCAAATTTATTATACGCTTTCCATCCCGATTCCCCGGCCGCAGCGACCTCTCGTCTGCATTTTTTATACTAATCACAACACGTATATCGCACAGCCTCGCCATCACCACATTCCGCACAATTACTATATTATATATTCCATCGCGTCCGCCGCTATAACAATCGTCTAACGGGTTTATACCGCCGCCGCCGCGGCCGTATACGCCAAGTGCTCCAAGCGCATAAGCATTACAATATTATTATCGTCATTGTTGTTCGTGACAACACAACGGTTTACCATGCACTCATCTGTGTATTGTAGTACACGTTTTTATTTTACAACAATAATTATTTTTTACTTATTTATTTGTTTTTGTTTTTTTTTTTTGTCAATTTCTATCGAAAATTTCATATCCGCCGGGCGTCTATCCGATCGTCGAGTCCCTCGGGCCACTCTCATTAGGATTTATCATCAGTTATTGTATTTATATGTATATATACGTCCTATCGACACACTGCTATTTTAGTATGCTTTTGAATACGGGTCCCGAAAATGTGTTATCTTTACTTTACTCTCGGGACACGCACTAGATTATTATTATCCCCACCGCTTAAAAATCATTACGTTAATGGGTTTTATGAATATTTTGTTGTTATATCACACGAATAAAAATTATTTTCACGTTACGTTAATCGTTCGTTGACTACGTACACATATACATACGTATAAACATGAATATATATATATTAGTTATGATAATATTAATATGCACGCGTATTTATTAATTTCGACGGGGTACGAAGAAGAGAAAATAATAATTACACGTCGTATTTATTTATTTTCGTTTCATTCAATCGGGACATATAGCGCACGTCCAAGTGGTATAAGTATATCTAGTCTTTTATTTCACGGGTCCCCTCTGGTTTCATAATATTAATCTACTCAGATACGTTTCGACTGCTTTTTCAACACTGAAGTTAGGGCATAAGCTCCTTCCTTCGCATGCTTACTTCTTGGATCTGAACTCGTCTACTATCTGCCCTCGTCACGTTAATGAAGTTGTGTGTAATTTTCAACGTATTATGTTTGACTGTGAAACCTTAGTATAGAATAGGTTAACTGTTATCGCTTATTTGACGGACAGGGGTTTAGCTCTTTCCTTTTCAGAGGTTCTTAACTCAAAGGATCCTGTATTTAATACTTTTGGTTGTTTCATTTCTTCATGAATCGGGGTTTTAAATTTAAATTCGATTTTAATTTTGTACTTATTTTTAATCTTATATATTTATGTATATTTTACTGTTGTTTAGATTTAAGGTATCTTTTTCTTTGTTTTGCTTATATTTTTATTGCGATTGGGACGAGCTATAACACTGAACGTGAAAGCTCGTTAACTAAAAAAATAAAAACTAATTATATATTTAATCATATTATTATTATTAATATTATTATAAATTAAAACTGTTTTAACTAATAATGACCACTACTATATATTAATATATTTTAAAATTTTGTGAATTAATCCAATTGATGTTGACATATTATACGTCTATCCATTGAAAAAAAAACGATTTCTCGTTTATAACAATACTGATCAAATTATTATATATATTTATAAAAAACCAAATTATCATATCGTGTTATTTTAAACTCTTAAGTTAGTTTATTTGGTGTTAAGTTTTTGTGAGACTTGAGAGATATTAGTAACAACTATTGAAGTGCTCATCATCTGTATCGTATTGTAGTATTGTGATTCAATAGATACAAAATTGTCAACATTCGAAGCGCGCAAATTACGCGTTGTTTTATTTACGGCGACGGGTTTCACAAGACAATACCCTTCTCGAGACTTGACAGAAAAACAAAAAAACCGAAACCCTCTCACTGAGGATATACTGCAGCTGTGGTTGGATTGTACGGGACGCTTGTTTTACTTTGTCGCTCGACACCGCGTGAGTCAGCAACGTTGCATGTTTGTTTTTTGAGAGAAACAATAAATCATTGTATTCGAAACATTTTTTTGCACCGTTTCCAATTTAATATTATAGTGTTTTCAAGTATCAAGTAAATAAAAAATTCCATCAAGTCGTCTGAGATATATTTTTTGGTTACAGATGAACATAAATGTATTTTAATATACTAAAATGTGATTTTGATCTAATCAAACTTCTATAAATACAATTCTTTGGAAACTAAAAATTTAATAAGGTATAAAATAAAAACAGCAACATATTAAAAATATGTAAACATATAAAATACGTACAAAATTTAATGATAGTCAACATTTTGTAAATATTTTACGAGTTTTTAATCTCGTTTAACGTTATAAAATCCATAAAAAATATATAACTGTACAAAGTGTACGTCTCTATAGTTCATTTACTGAGTTACAATGAAATAATACAATATCTTGTTAAAAAGTGTGTGCTGTAAATTTTGTTGTTTTTTTTTAAAAAGTTCCGTTAGTTCTTCGCAGTATTCTTGAAAAATAGTGGGAAATTTCAATTACTATCAAGTAATCAAATTCAATTTTCCGGTGAGGAAAAGGCAATAAGAAACATTTGATGTTCTTTTCTTCTTCAAAACATTTGAACACTTACAAATTGTTTTCCTTCAAGTATTTTTATTACCATTTTACTCATTTTAATTTATAATCTTATAGTAACTTTGTATATACGAAAACAATTAAAAAAACGCTTCCGTATTTTTAATATTGTTAATTTTTGTTTAGTCTGTAAATAATACAATATATGTACCAGTAAATTTACTATTCATTGTATCTTTTATTACTATTATCTTATATATATTGCGCGTACGTGCATTTAATTATGATTCTGGTATTCGATATAAAAACGTACGTTTATAGAACATAGCTGTGTTTCCACGTCCGTATTACAATGGATACATTTACAAAGACTGAAATTACGTTAAATAGGGCTTTTGACTAAAAATACCACAGCGTAGTGCGCTTGTATAATATTATAATATTATTATATATGAGTGCGACGAGCGTTAATAGATTTATTAATTTTTCATTAATTGGAAAAGCTTGCGATGACGTCAATTCGTTAGTGTTCAATATTATAATGTGTTATTAGAGAGAACAAACATATTTGTATATATATTTATGTATTAAAAATTACTATATAATAGTGGACGAGAAGGGAATTACTTTTTTTTTTTTTTTTGTGTATATTTATCTACATTAGTAAACAAAACAAAAAACAAAACAAAAAATCTCATAAAACGTTTAATAATTAAATAATTTACTTATTGCGTATAAGCGAAAATTATTGTCGAAATGCGTTGTCAATGGAAAATGTGTTAAACAATTAATAGTAAAACGTTGTTTGGCTCCGGTAAATTGTTCGTAATTACGGAATGAACGTTTCTGTCGCCACGCGGTCGTGTAACTGTATACCTAAGTAACGAACGAGTGACCTTATCGTATTGTGTTCATTCGGCGAACGAGAGAGTCCGGTCGATTAGAGACCGCTGGCCGCAGCGCACTTGTTTCGCTCGTTAATTCCGTCGAAACGATTAATAACAATATTTGGTCGACTAAAAATCGACTGAACATCGCATTTCAATGGTTTTATTTTTACACTTGGAAATTACACGCGAAAACCGTCTTTACAACGTCGCTGGTTGAACGATATGCATTCAATACATAGTCATTTAAATGTTTTGCCACATCGGATTTGGTAGAAGGGTTTTTTTTTTTTTTAGTGCGTCATAAAACGTCATCTAACAACGAAAAGGTTATATTTATATATAAACGCATTTTTCGAAAATACACTTTTTTTTTTTTAATAAAAAATAATATAATAAAAAATCGCGCGTTTTCGTGATGATGTTTCTAACACAATTATCGATCGGTGTACACAATGTAGAACACGTTCTGTGTCGTGAAAAGTAAACAATATTTTATTGCATAATGCGTATAAACGTTGAACACAATTTTTTTCTTTTTCTCTTGTTGTACCACGGTTAGGTATATCACCATTATATCACAGTAATAACAGTCGAACGGTACATTCAATTGATATTGAGTAAATTCACTCGTACGTCGCCACGACCATGTTGTCGAACACGTATCCGCCAGTCGCGAATTTGTAAAACGTCGTTTCGACCTAACCCGCGATTGCGGCGTAGACCCGGTGGGATCGGCACGCGTCACTCGGCGAGAGGTTTTCCCTATTTTGCACGCGCGGTCGTCGTCGTTTGCGTGACGTGACGATTTGCTTATCGTCCCGTGTCGGCGCGTGATCGCCAGGTGACCCGTGTGACCCGGCGCGCGGGCGCGGCTGGACCGGCCGCAACACGGAGGCCGCTTCGACGGCGGGCACGGCGGCCGCGGCCGCGGCCGCGGTCGCGTGCGCGTGCAAGCTGGACGTGGAACGGATCCGCCGGGAGATACTGTGCGGCGGCCACGGGCGCCGGGCCCGCAGCGAACAGGGCCCGCACCCGCGGGACGTCCAACAGCAGCAGCACCTGTGGGCCGGCGGCGGCCGCGCGTGGACCGGCCGCAGCCCGTGGGCGGTCAAGCGCACGTCCGCGCCCGCGATGACCACGCAGAACAGCGGCTCGATGCGCGTGGCGCTGGTGCTGAGGACCCGCCGGTCGTGGCCGGTGGCGCCGCTGAAGACCAGAAGGTCAGTATTAGCGCGGCGCGGGTTCGCCGGCACTGACCGGTCCGCAATGATTATGGAAATCACGATGCCCGTGCGACCGATCGTTTAAGTTTTTCACACGTTTTCGTTGTTTTTTTTTTTTTTGAGAAATTTATAAGACGTTCGCACGATCACTTGGGTGAACGTTTTGGATTTTCGTATCGTATACGTTTTACGATTATGTGTTATTTTAATTTTCTTTTTTTTTTATGAAAAATTCATTCTAGATTTTATTATTATTATAATTTATAACACCCATAACATGCAATCTGAGAATTTTAAAATAGTTTCACATTATCGAGTTGAACCGACAAAGAGAAATCGATCTTAAAAAAAAATCTAGGTAATTTCACACTTGAGAACTGTTTTGGAACCCAAAAGGATCGAGAATTTTAACTTATAATTTTATACGGTTCTGGTTCCGGTACAGGTTTTATGGAATATGAAATACAGAGGCAATAAGAGAAATATAAATATATGTATAACAAGGGCATTTGTTCACCAAGGCGCTTTTTATTCTTTTGCGCAATGCGTATTTATTTTTGATTATATAATATGTTTTTCACAATATGATCGTGTGGATATTCAGTTATAGACTTTTTTATACGATTCATCAATATAGAAATATCATAATTTGTCCAAATTAATGTTAGAAGTAATGGTTACGATCACATTAGGACAGACGACAGTTGATGTTATCCATTTCAATCGTTTAAGTTATTTCGCCGAGTTATTTCTGTCATGTTTAATAGCAAGTCACTATTGTCCAGTGCTATTGGACTTTTACATTTTAATGATTTTGAAGTGAGGTGTTTAATATTTTGCTCCCTTCCCAAACGTTTCGCGGGTACGCCATTGCAGTGGGGTGGATATAATTCTGAAAGTCGTCTGTGAGCAACGGATAAAAACCGCCGAGAATGTGTTTAAAGCGTCGGTAGACGATTTTCGGCGGCTCGTAATTGAAAATCGATCCCGAGAATTTTGCCGTGCACGGAGTTAAGGCCTGACGGCGAAATGTCGACACTTACGTGTTTGTCACCGGGCACGCATGTCGGCCGAGAACGGCTCGGGACGCACGGAAACGGCGCGGCGTCGGCTATGCCATCGATCACGTCCGCCCCGACTCGGAAAACATCGCCGTGTGCCTCTTGTACTGCCGTACCGGCGTGGTCGTGGTCACAGCACCGGTGGGTGGGTGTGCCCCGTTGAACACTTACGGCAATGACCGTTTTGTCGGGGAAAAAAGGCAATGCCTTTTTCAACGCGAGACCTTTCACCGCGTCCGACATTAATCCCCAGGACTACGAACCGGTCGATAGCGTGAACCGGACCTCCACCCGAATAATATGGACTTCTTGGGTTCGTCTCCGCGCGTACGTCGTCCTCGGACGTTCGGAAATACGAAATTTATTGTTTGGTTATTTTTTTCTTCAAATTCGACCGTTTCAATTATGAAAATATATTCACGTCACGTGCGTTCGCATACGCAATTTGGCTTCGGACTAACCATATACTGGTATTCGAAATGTACAACGAACACGGATAAGACAAATGCCGACCGTCTATTTTTAAACGAAATTGTTTTTCAAAAAAAAAAAATTTACACAATAAATGGTTTTTGACTTTTAACATTTCTATCCTACACGACAAATTTAAACTAAATTATTTGGAATTATTGATCGTTGGATGGTTTCAAAAATTAAATTGATTCCTTATTGTCTAAATAATTGTTATTATTATTATTTTTTCTGTATTAAGTTATTGCAATCTTTTTTTACGGAAATATAGAAATAAACCGACAAACAAAAGTCTTAACCAAAAATTTTTCTTATAATAGTGATGTCTGTATAAATAATAATCCAATGACGTTTTTTGGGTGGGGTGAAGGTTACTCGTGTATTGCCTCCGGTCTAGTATTTTGCTCAATCTCATTTATTAATGAGATCTTTAAAAATATTAATTTCTAATACATTATTTGCTACTGATATGAATTGGCACATTACGACACGTTTGCCACAGTCTAGGAAAAACTGATATGGTACGCCACTGTGATAAACTATAACCAAAAATTAACAACTGTAACGTATGTTAAAACTTGTATTATTAATCTATGGGTATTTAAATAATGCAATTTAAAAATGATGCATTGCGTGGTACACTAGTGCGTTGCTGTAAGCACATTGGTCTGAGTTTTAAAATGTGTTTATTATATGTTGATATAAGGTCTTATTATATTATAAAGTCATCATTTTCTTTAAAGTTATTCACTTAACGTCAATAGCTAACACGTTTATATTTGGTACAACGTTATTTAATTTTGTGTTTTATATGATGAAAAGCTGCTATTGTAAGTTACTTGTTTTGTTCTTTATTTAATAATAAGTTTCGATTAACACGAACGGCGTTTATTTTCGTAGTTTTTGGGTCGGCTGCGTCATGTAGGTATACAAATGAAAACAAAACTCTAATTACGTTTTAGTAGGTGTACAAAACAATTCTCATTCGTGCCATTGAGACTCTTTAAACATATGAAATTTAGTTGATCATTTCTATGTACTTATTTTTAATTAATTATTATTGACACGACTTTAAAAGTATAAATCTTATTAATTTTCATTAATGTTTGCTATAAATAAACATCTCTATACGATTTACCTTATACTTTAGTTATAATATATTTTTTAAATAATTTAAGTACACGTATTAAAATTACACGTATTACTGTCATTAAATATAATAATTTACAAGGCTATTGTTTATATCGGAGTTATAATTTATATTATATTTAATTGATATAATTTAAATGAAGTACAAATTGCCCCTTGTTAATATTTATTGCTCAAAGTTAAATAAACAATAACACATTATTTTATACACAAACTTAATTTTAATATCAAGTACACGCTGAACTTATCAAAATTATTAACGCCGTCGTGTAAGTTTGGCAATCACTTTAGAGTCATTTAATATTCACTGATAGTAAAACGTAAACTATAGACACGACGTACTGGTCAACATGTTTTATTGACATCGTACAGGCTCAATATTACCAGTTAAAATATTATTGATTTTTCCAATTTAATTTCAAATACTCGAAAAAATTAGCGAAGCAAAAATTAATTTAATTATGTTGAAATACCGTTAATAATCTGTAAAAGTGAATGTGCAAATTGAAGTTTTACAACGATCGTATTTTCGATTTTTGTATTAAAGTTTGTAGTTTCATAAATTATTGACCGTATATTTGTTGAATTAAATACAACGTAATATACTTTTTCTGTACGTATTCTTAACCAACAATGTTTTGCTTGGTGAGAAGTACACTTAAAAAATACGAACACTGTAGTTTACTGAACTTCTCATAAAATCTTATTCGAATTCGATGACTCGTATTTTTGCTATTGAATACAGAATAACAACACAACTCTGAAACTGTATACAAAATAATAACAGTAATATGTGTATATAAGCTCATAAATAATTACAATGACCCTTTACCTCCGATTAAATCAGAATGTCCATTAAACTGCACAAGGCCTTCAGTAGTTAATTAATTAAAATCATGTTCGCGATAATTAATATGTGCATTAAAACTATATAGAGGATGAGTTTAAAGATGATTAAAATATAAACAATACTTACAGTTTTGTTGTTCCATGAACTTTTATAATATTTATAAACTGAAATTACATATTTTAACATGGCGGGTACTAGTCAATATAAACATACACGAATATTATATTAACCTCTTGCGAGTACTTAGCAAAAAGATTTTAACACTTTTTGAGAATTTATTCAACGTTTTAATACCATCATACTGCTAGAGAAAATGTAAAATTTGAGAATGTTTGCATAATGTGATCGCAGAGAAACTTTATAATATACAAAATACGAGAAACCATCAATAGACTAATTATATTTAAGTTTAATGAAAAATTAAATTAAATTTGATATGAAATATTAATAATATACGTTAATTTTACATAAAAATATTTAATAAGTAAATACCATTATTATAGTTAAATTATTACCTACACGTTCATTTACAGAGCTCAACGCCTCATTACAGTATTCATGTCTCCGTAAATTGTTATTTACATATATTTTTATCAGGTATTTTACGAATTTTTTATAATAATCAAATGTCACCTAATTATATAATATTCGACTGGAAACTAACAAAATGAATTAGTTTTTCTTGAAAAAAGTTAAAAATAACAAAGTGACTAAAAACTATACAAAAACAACTAATTAAAAGTTACGTAAACCGAACTGATTCTCATTGGTTGAATTAAAGACGTCTAAACGTCTAATAATAATCATAAACAATGAAAAAAATTGTTAGTTAATCATTACCAGAAGTTTAAATAATTGCGTCGTTAGTTACTTTCACAACGTATGAGTATATTATTAAACTTATAAATTATTTCAATATACGTATATTGACGAATAATAACAAAACGTTTTTATTCCAATGACCAATGACTATTTATTTATTGCACTCGTCGATTGAACGAAAATGTAATAATTATTTCTCTTTTATTTGAAACACTATACGAATATAATATATATATATCAATTGTACGAAGTTTTCTTATTTTTTTACTCTTTTCTATGAACAACTTTATTGATATTTATTTTTTGTTATTACATTTTTTTCGTCTATTATCTTTAAATAGCTTTTGTTTCATTTTGTATCATACCTAGATATACCTGAGAAAATACCGAAAGATTACGGCTACTAAAATTGCTTCTAGTCATTCTTCCACGATCGATAAGTAATATCGAAAAGTTTGATTGTCTCTAGCAATTCATACAGACCCGTAAGATTGCAACAATTTCACCATCCTTATTAAATTTCATTTACAAAACTTATTTTAGATTTTCAATTGGGTTTATTGACTTTAAAATCGAACCGTTTTGCTTGAATAACGTGTTAGGCAAAATAAACGCGTATAATTTTCACGGAAATATGTTTTTGTTTATTAGTCATGGAAATGTCTATACGCTGTACAATAAACGTATTGTATCTATTCATTTATAACCAACTTATTTATACTTATATATATATATATACATTTTTTTTTTTTTGTTATTTTGCAATTATATAAAAACGCGTAGTCGTTACGAACAATTGAAAACAAGATATAATTAAAAATGGTTTTATTCATTCTACATAATTATATCGACTTCCCGTTGGGTATTGGTAGAGGTAAATTATAAACGAAAAACAACAGAGTACACGTTATGACGTAAAATTAAAATATTTTGAGTGGTCAAAGTACGTTTATCGAATTACAACGAATATATAGTTCAAAACGTAAACAGTTTTTTTCTCGGTACGTTATCTCCCAATGGAAAATTATAAAAAACAATTAATACAGTCAAACAAAAGAATATTGAAAATAATAAGAAAACATTAATTAATTAAAACATTGAATAGAAATACGAATAACATTACGCGCACCATCGCTATTGCTATTGACTTGTAACGAAATGCAAAGGTATATTTTATGTGGATTTTCACTTGT
Organism: Schlechtendalia chinensis; assembly: GCA_019022885.1. NCBI lineage: Eukaryota > Metazoa > Arthropoda > Insecta > Hemiptera > Aphididae > Schlechtendalia > Schlechtendalia chinensis. Next base: position 8,618,330 of record CM032341.1, read on the forward strand.
CTACATAACCCGTGTACGGTGAAATAAAATAATAATAATAAAGTACATAAAACTGAAGATTATTTTAGAACAATAATAAATATCATTAATCGTAAAAATATAATATGACATAATGTTATATAATATTTAGATTTTGAAATCAATAACATAAGTTGAAATATATTTTATTAATTTTTATAAATTCATAAAAAAATTTCAATCACATATTTTTGATTAAACATTAGTACTGACAAAATATTTATTCGCCTATTTTTTTATGTTGTTTTGAATATTATTTATTTTATTGATGGTTCTTTTTAAAAAAAATACTGGCTTTTATTGACTTTTGGGAATAAAACATTATGTACTGTAATAGTTAATAATTACAAAAGTTTATTTCTAAGTATTAAATTTGGTTTAAAAAAATACAGCAATCGTTTATAAATTTAACATATATACATTTTTTTGTTTTACGTCTACAATCAAAATTATATTCATTTTAAATTTTTTATATATATATATATATTATTAAATTACAAATATTTATCTTTTTTAAAGAAATTCAAGAATGTTAGAAAATACTTTCCTTTTAAAAACTTACTTAAAGTCTGTTTAAAATTCTTTCTCGTGAAAAATAATAAATAATTAAAAATTGGAAAATTCCTTTAGAAATTATTTTTTATATAATAATATTATCTTATATTTTATATTCGCAGAAAACTATACATTCCACCTAAAAAATGAATATTTAGAGTAACATTGTGAATATAAAATAGTTCATTACCCTCATAATAGTTATAACAAACGTATGCATAAATTAAAATGTCAGTAACTATAAGCAGAGACGGAAGACTTCTATTTAATTTTTTTTCAAAGGTCGTCAAAGAAAAATGTTAACTCCAGACAATAAAAAATATATTATTCATTTTTCGTCGCGAATCCTATTTCAAATCGAAATTCTAACTACTTTGAATACTTAAACTAATTGCTATGAAATCTCTGCGTTTCACATACTACTCACACATAATGGGTCATTCTATTCGTTTATTGATCCATACACGTGAATTCGTTATCGAAAACGTGTACAAACTGAATATCGTCGAAAATTTTGATTTTTACTTTCAACACGAAATCAGTTTATAGATTGTGTCCTTTGATGTTTTTAAACATTTTGGCTGTATAAACGATGACCTTTGTATACAATACGCTGTTGTGTACCGACCCGACGAGAAGACACACGAACTTTACGTGTTAGTACCACTTAATATGTCAAAGGTCACACACGTGTGTGTGTGTGTGTTTCGATGTTGTGTTCGAGTTGACGTCGAAAAATACGTTACCCGATACGCGGCTACTCGGGTGAAAAACCGCGTGAATGGGCCCACAAAGGGTTAAAAAAGAGAGAAAAATCCATTACAACGTCAACAAAAAATAAATGTTAGTCCTCGGGCAAAAGCTGTTTATACACCTGCAGCAGACTTTGTGCGATAATTCGGAGATCACTGCAGCAACTGTTGGGACGGGCAAAAGTTTTTTTTTTTGGTCGTAACTTCTAAAAAACAAAAAATGATAAAAATAACCGACCGACGAAATCGGCCGATTCTCTACCACCGCGCTGCTTTTAGCGCGAATAATAAAGAAATCGAAATAAAGTTTTTGAAAACCACAAGTATATACGAAGAGGCGAACAAAAAAATCACGAAAACCCGTATTCGTAGACATTAATACTGTACGTGGCCAACTGCGTACAGAGTAATTCAATAGCGTATGATTTTTAATATTGTTATACGAAACGACTATACAATGTGTGTGTGTGTGTGTGTGTGTTGTGTGTGTGTGTGTGTGTCAATGCAATCAATGGTTGCGAAACCGTTTTCGGGCTTTATCCGCTCGGAATTCGAAATCCCCGCTCAACGCCGTCTTCCGCGTTATCCGATGCGGTGAATGTCACTTGCCGTTCCAGTCCCGTACGAGAGTCGCGTCCCGTGCGGCGGTTATCACCGTAATTTAATCGGGTCGGATTTAATTTCGTCCCCCGCGGCAATGGATACTCGAATACAATACACAGTGAATCGTCTGTCGTACACATTAATATGCGCCTATCGTCGTCTACTTGTTGTCTGGCGCGCAAGAGAAGACCTCTCTTCGTTTTTCCACCAGAAACCCGTTTAAACGCCACGCCGTGCACAATATACGGCGACGGAAAATTGAACGTTCGTGTACAGTGATTGCACTGTATCGTGAACCGTCACGACAAAGAACTGATAAGTTAGTGTTATATGATTTATGATTAGATAAAAAAAAAAAGAAAAACTGTTAAATAAATAAATAACTCGCGTGGTTAATATTTCTCGAGCAACGATTATTGTTGTGATATCATACTCGTAGAAACTCCAAGATTCGATTATTATTTTTTACGCGTGGTTTGCTAGGTAAACGAAGTTGGCGCCCGATTTCCGTTTCCGAAGAAAATGAAAAATGAAAACGACGGAGTGTAGTTAGAAATTATCGGCAAACGACTTCGTTTCGGTCCGCTCGACACGGCGCTCCGAATAGGCAATTACCGCCGCAGCTATGCGTTGTGAAAAGCCGGTCGCGCCTACACACGCGACCGCAGGAGTCGCATAGGGAACGGTTGAAAAACATTATTTTTCTCTCGTGAAGTTTTCCGGCCGAAGATTGAACACACTTTTTTAAATTTTCTTCTAACGAGCCGAACAATATCGACAGAAGTGATGAAAAACATGTCGCCGGTTCAGTGACGACAATACGATACTCGTACACGACACGCGCCCGTTATGAACATACGTTCGGTTCGACGCACGTGCGTTTTCATTAACGTTTCCCGGTCGGTACGTTCGGTTCGTGTTGATGATTTACGTAACGCCGGCTAATACTTCGGTGTACAGTTGTCACGTTATCGAACAAACGATGTTAATTAACGGTTATAAAATAATGTCGTACAACGGTTAATTGTATCGAGTCGAAAACACGATTTCCGAATACGTACAAACCCGGTGTTTTTCTTTTGTCGCGGTCGGTATCCAAAACGGCAGTCAAAGGAATAATTGATCAACTGACACGCGAAATGGTATGTAACGTATAATTTCCGAATTCTCGCGATACCCCATATATATATATATATTGCGTACGTATAATTTTTTATGACGACACAATAACGCCGTGTAAACAAAATGTTATAACCTATATATATATATATATACAAATCGATGTCGAGTATAATACGACGATGTCGTAACGTCATAATAAGAGCGTACGGACGAACGAAGACGTGCACGTAGTTTTATTATACGGTTGTCAGACTCAACAGGTGAACGCGAGGGGATAGAAATAGTTTACTATGCGTGTATATTTAAAAGGCGATCGTGTAAAACGTCGTTGCGACCATGTCGTGTTCTGTACATTTCATTTCATATCGATTTGCCTGGTTCATATTTCACAGTCGCGATTTCATGATTGATAATATCGAGAAACGGTTTATAATAAAACATGTACGATACGTGAACCATAGGACGGATGTCACGCGTCAGTTGTTTTCATGAAAACAGTAAGTGGATAATTAATAAAAAAATCATAGAAGATTCAGTAGATACGAGATATGAATAAAAATGTATCAAAAAGATTGTCAGACACTGTGCGTCTTTGATCTCAGGCCGGCGAACGAAGGAAACCTATTCGGTCGCGGTTATTTGATTATCACAAATGGAACGTATAACGAAGCAGTCAAAGTGTTGCACGACGGAGGTTTAAAGATTTTATTTTCTTTATTTATTATTCGTAATTCTTTTCGATTAGTAGTAATTTAATAGCAAAAAAAAAAAAGATTACATGTTTGTGTACGAACGGTCTTTTCGGTTACCCACAAGAGCCGTCGGATTGTTGGACGCGATTAGAAGACGATCACGTCGGTACGCGAGCGCTTATTACGTACACAGTCTACAAAGGGTGAATGCAAACAGGTCGCCGTTTACGGTTACCGTTGTGTTATTATACTACGACGGTAAGGGATAACGACGAGGCGTAATCGTTTTGTGTTTCGGGACGGCGCACGATTTATCGTTAGTCGACTGCAATTATCGACCTTGAACCGTGTATATACGTATGTGCGCGCGCGCGCGCGTGTGGTGCAGACTAATTCGAGACTCGGCCGTAAGAAAAACGTTCTCGTCGTTAAATCCCCATTTCGGTCGGCACGAACAATGCCGCGGCTCTATCGTGCGCGCGTGCACAATAGCCGTCGTAATTGGACACGTGCCCCCGGTGGACAAAACCGTACAGGACAGGTACACACGGGGACGTTCGCGCGCAAGCGATTCGACTTATGTTTCCCGTGCCGCGTTACAACGGATACGGGTGGTTTTCCACGTTTTCCGGGCGGTTTTATCGTTCGCTCGAGTTAAAAAAACCCGAACCCGACCGAAAGTTTGCGGATGCTGAATTGTCCGTCACGGTCCGTTCCGAACACGCACGCGGACTCATAACGGTCGGTCGGAACCGTACACGTCGCAACAGATGCGCGCACACGACTTCACCGGCACGTAGGCACAGACGGTCGACGCGAGCCGAGTTACTTTCGCGTTGTTTCGTATGCCGTCACGTCGTCTCGTACAGTCCGGTACGTGTTTTTATTGTCCGTGGGACGCGCGACGGGTTCCACTGGCGTCGTGATCAAACGGAACTGCGCGTAGAAGTCGGCCGGCCGCGTCCGAAACGTTGAGACGTTCCGCTGCTCCCGGTCGGATCGCTCGGTAGCGAGTACCTTTTGATGTAGGGTCGCCAACCGATGGCGAGATCTTTGGACACGCACCGGATTTCGTTACTGAAGAAATAATCGTTCAGGAAATATAAACAAATAAAGACGAGATAGAATTAACGTTATTACGGAGATAAGCTCGGGCTGGCGTGAAAACTCCGCGAGAAAAGAAATCACAAAAAAAAACCCACAAAACAGAAAAATAGAACATAGAAAAATGAAACTCATTGTTTTATTTTATCATGTTCAAATAAAACCTTCGGAGGCAGTGTCCCACGCTCGTAGACGGGCACAACAAATTACAATTTTTCCTCCCAATATTACGTTGATACGAAAATTCTTTAGAAAATAATCACACACGTAGAAAAAAAACGAAAATACGTGGATCATATAGAATTCAATAAATAACAAAAAAAAAAAAAACAAGCATAGAAAAATTGTACCGGCCGAATATTAAATAACACTACTTACCCCCGCCCATGGTGCTCTCGCCCGTCGGCGAGCATCGCCGCGTGGACGCAAAAAGTCTCTACTCCATGGACACGATAATTCTGTGTGAAAACAAAGAAAAGAAAGGCACTCCGGGGCAGAGGTGAAAAAGAACTGGGACTCATTCTACGTTATTAAATCGGCCCGATACATTATATATTTTAATTAATGCCGATAATGACTGTACGCCGACCGGTGACAGCGGAGGTGGACGCACAGTTATTACATGACCTGTCCGCGATCATGGCACGGTGCAGGCTTCATCTATGTGTATATTTAAATTTTATTTTATTTGGACGTTACAACGTGTTATGCATTTTTTTAAACGCGATTCGACGGGTTTCTTGACGCGACGATCGAATTTATTACGCTTTGTTGTCAACTCTTCACGTTAATCACCGGCATGGACGTGCGCCGTTCGTTAATCTACCGGAGTCGTTTTTCCCGTTGACGTGAGCAAATCGAATGAAAATCGCGTTCGATTCAAATCAGGACATTATCGCGGTTTAATGGACACTGTTCGCGTTCGACAATTCGACGGAATCGTCGTTTGTCAATGCGTAGAGTTCGTGACGACCGAATCGTATCGAATATACTTGTAACGTTTGCAGCTTGATCCGGTCTCGAGACAATAAAACTAAAACGTAAAACACACACATGTCTGTCGGGGGGGAAAAAACTCTACGAAGGGAAATCATAACGTGAACCCGAGAACCATAACTCGTACGATTCAAATGGTTTTAATTGCTTTTTATATCGAAACCGTTGTTTTATTATAGTTAAACCGTAAAACTTGATAAAAGGTTTTTTCATGTATAACATTCGTGCAGTATGATTTGAACTTGCAATTTATACTTGCAATATAATATTAAGTGTAATAAACGTAAAATTGAAGGCACTCTATATTTATATAATAACGCGTCCCCAGCGAACCGCAATGCGTTGTAGTGATAACGATCGGATGTATATACCTGTATACATATAGGATATGTCATGATACGAATATAAACATTATAGTATTAATTGTTGCACGTGCAATTTTTGAAATTGTGCAACGTTATGTGAATAAAGGTAGATATGATTAACAAATAAAGTTGACGAATTATTTAATCGGTGATAAAAACGTCTAAACGAAAATTACTCGTGGTATAGCATTATCTGTGTTTCCGTTGATGATTATCGCTTAATCTCGTTCGTTATATGCGCACATATCACTATTCTAATCACAGTCAGTAAACAAAATTTTAAGTAATAATGTATTCATGTACAATCCCATTTCAAAGTATCCCATTCCAAATAAAACAAATCATTAAGTCATAACACAAATATCGAATAACTTAGCCCCTCGGACTATCCGAATAAGAACGAAACAACTATCGATCAGCATACACGAGAGATACTAATCATCGAGGCGATGATAACATAACACATTGTACTTAAACTAAGTTACACATAACTCGAACAAAACAAATGAGAATGGAACAAAGACGAACAATCATAACGTTGAATATAACTCTTACTGCAAAGGCATGATGCGGCGAATTCAATTAAAACTTGTGGCCACTCGCTAGCCGGACCACCATCATAATCTGACTTAGCAAAAATCTGTCACAAAAACACTAATAATTATACCGCAGACCTTTCAATGATCTCGCCTACTTGTTAAGGTGTGCGCTCCTCAGCCACGGGCCACCCGAAAAGTAATCGGTTTCCCGCAGTACAAGTTCGGTTTTGCGTATCAACGTATTGACTTATTTAATTTTGTCGGGGAATTCAATCTTGAAGTGAAGTCGCCGACCCAACCTATTCCTTTGATCTCATTTGCGTGGTCGGTTATAATGGAGGATATAATCAAAAAGTGTCTAGTACGGACAACGAGGTAAACCAAGAACATTCTATTCATTTTGCTTTACATCTGTTCGATTTTTGATCTTTTTTATTTTTATGTGATCTTTCGTAAACAATTCTCGTACCTACGTCCCGAGATTTTTAACTATTGTTATGTCACTTCATTTTTGTATTATTACAAACGCAGACAGCGACTGCAATACCGCACAACATTCGTTCGCACATTCAATTACAATCTAAAGTTTAGTATGTGTTTGTGTCATAAATGAGTAAATATGTTCCGATTTCGTGTTCGGTGCTCCAATTCATATTGTCGTGAAGTCTTTTAAGAGCACGAAGGGCAATCCTAAGCTTGCATACGTATTTGTGACCGATTAGCCTATGCCCGCGTCTATGTGCTTTTCATCTGTTTAATTACAAAATACACACAGACTACATGGTCAGTCATCGATTTTATACTGTACAGTGCGTGACAAATGACAACATATTACGTGTATAATGTACTTCATGAAAATCTAACGATATACATTCGTTGTTTATAAATTTGTTATTTAATTATAACTGTTATAAATATTTTTCGGCTAGTTAGTTGTTGATTATTCGTTGATGTCATCGATCATTTTATGTGACACCGTAAGGTACGAATGTACAATAAAACACATTCGCATTACGTGACGAAATTTAACGTACTGATTTTTGTTTAATTTTTTTTAATTTTCGCGAGGTATTAATGTTCAAAGGGCTCATGTTTCCAGGGTCCTGGTTTCCGGAGATAACAAACGATGGGAATCGCAGCGACATAATATATTATACTATTGAGGACAACAAAAAAAAAAAAAATGTTCCGTTAGCACGATAAGACTCGCGTGTATATGTATATATGTATACTCACGTTTTTTTTTTAATTTAAAATGTACACTTACTACTGAACGTCCCGCGCGTAATAACTTTCCGACGATTTTCCACTGGCCATAGGCGCTCGTGACACGTATGTTGTAATTATTTAAAAACCCGCGAGAAACACATTAGCATAATAAGTATTCTATAACCTGTACGAAATCATATTCGTGTGTTATGTGTGTGTGTGTGTGTGTAGAATGAATAGTTATTATGTGAACATTGATCGAATCGTGCCAAAGTATTTTAATTACAAAATGGCATCCGTAATCAAATCGTAGGACACGGATGTGACTTTTCGAACTACCGATGCGCTAACTTGAAAATGGATGTATAATTGAAACGCGTGCGTCCAAACTAAACACGAATTTTTTTTTTAAACATTTGAATTTATATTTTAATTAAAATTTTACCTGAGTGTATTTGAATCGAAAACATGTAAATTCGATATGTAAAAACCGTAAATCGTTTTTGATTACAATACATTACTATATTAGGTGTACCAGTTTTGGAAACATAAGACATAATTATAATATATTTAAATATATAAACAAAACGTCAACTTGTACATTTTCTAGTGTCTCTACGTGAACTTAAACCAACTTACGAGACCAACGTTTAGGAATGTAAAGGTACATTTCGACGTGCGTATAGAAAAAAACAGATTTACAACTTCGCGATCAGATTACCATCGGAAATATAGTAGGTTGATTTTGATCGAACGAATTGTACGGATAATTTGATAAATCAGATTGGGTTAATGATTTTGTTTTTTTTTTCTGATTTTTTTCTTTGTTAGACGAACGAAATAAACGTTTGTCGAACGTGTATTTACATTTTCCGGATGTTGTTATTGTTTTTAATGAAGTGTTCCTAACGAATTTCCCAACTAACGAGAATTATAAATGCCACTTTCTTGGACATTTATCGCACAACGACTTGCATAACAGGGTCTAAATAAGTTTTGCACAGTTTATTAAAATCAGCAAAGTCAACTCTCTGTGACTCATTATCATGTTGACACTCTAAATATATTTTTAAATAATAAATAAACCACGTTGACCGTCGACTGTAGTTATGAAAATAACGTTAAAAAATCATTAATTATTTTGATCGAGATTTTTGTTCCATTTGTTAGTCTGCTCTAATATAATAATTTGCAAAACCAAAACTAATACGGATGAGGACTGAGACATTTTTTGTCGCGAAGGCTCCGATTTCAGGAAAGCATAATATTACAGAATTTTAAACGACTGTGTAAAAAAAAAAAATACAATTTTAATGACATTTATTTCAAAAACTTCGTCTTACATTGATTGTAATTAACACCGTTCGGTAGGTGCGCATCACACGAAACCGAGCAAACAAATAATTAATTTTAAGACCATAATTTGTGTTGATATTCCAAACGTTTTCGCGTATACGTTTCATCATTTGACGTTTTTAATAATAGTTGGGTAACATAATATAATAATAATTATATAATTATATAATCGTTTCGCCCCATCGATATACTGGATACGATTCAACTATAACTCCCTACACTAGGTATTTGTACTTTTGTCGATGTTGATTGATTTGTATGGATCAGAAATCCCAACATCTCGACTGCAACACGTCTAAAGTACATATGGCGATTAATTATGGCAGGAAAAACAAACGGTAATTTTTTTTTGTCGAACGTTTTGCCTCCGCACTAGTGAAGGCCACGACGTCATATTTCCGATTATTTCGTTTGACATTTTTTCACATCGTGAATTATTTTGATTTATATATATTTTTCGTCTAAAACGATACTGTATATGCTTCACTTCGCATTACAAAAAACCATTTTTCTTCTCTTAGCTTCGTTAGATTGTAATAAGAGCGTCTCGTCTTTCGAACGATACAACGTTAAATACGTATTATGTTGTTTTAAGATGTTCGGCGGGGCTTCGTCCGTGACGCCTATTCGCATAATTGGATATTCAGTCACCGGAAAAAACAACGTTTCTCGTCATGACGAGGTGATTTCATCGCCAGCCGTGATTTTAATACAAAATTCGATTTACGTTCCGAAATCTATAGTATATTATTCGCTGTTCAGTTCATATCCGACTGAATCAGCGCGCAAAAGCTCAAGCACACAACACTATCGATACAGTCGAGACCGACGCTCACCGGTAGATGGCGGTATTATATTAACCATCGCCGCCGTTAGAATCGGCCGAGAAGCTTTTTTTAACCATTCAGCCCAGATAGCGCAACGTTATGCGTTTTGAAAATTCATCCGGAGACTCGACCGCAGTGATATATTCGAAATCATATTATCTGAACGTGTGTCAGCATAATTATATTATATCGCTATTGGTTTTTTTTTTTTTTGGCTTAACAAAAATACGCCATGTATGTGTTATAATTATTATTATTTTTCTTTTTATGTACAAAAAATATATCAAGAAGTATTTTAATGATACATGTCGTGTTTTTAATGGAAATTGTTGCAATTTATGATCTTCCTTGTTTAATATTTCTTATACGCTGGAGTTCTCCATCCAGTACATCACCTTTAATCACAACAGTTAATGTATATATTTTTTTATTTAAGAATTTATTTACTATAAATTTAATCAATAAATTGATTTATTTTTTTATGCTTGAAATGAATGTGAAGTTTGATGTTGATAAATTATACAGTACCTAGTTTTATAACCGTTTTATGATTTAGCACTCTCAAAATTTGAAGTCTAGTTGCGCCCATGATTATTATCTAGAATGAATGTACAATGTCTCATAAACAATCAATGGAAGCATTAAATCGAACTCTAAAATATTTAAACCGTAACGATAGAATTTTTAGCTGTTCTCAAATTATATCGTCAAATGATTTCAAACAAACATTGCCGATTATTCCTCGTTCAACGTGTGCGGATGAAATCAACGTATGTTTAAAATATGTTTTGTGGCAAAATATCCATACATTGCAACTCACAAAACACATGTGTGTTACATTACAAAATGATTTATTCGCTAAAGTATTTTCCAAACAATTGTTGAATAATGGTAATGGAAAAATGGAGTGTCAAGAAAATACACAATTAATTAAATTACCTGAAAAGTTCTGCAACATTGTCGACTCGAAAAATGCATCAATAGAAAATGAATTTCCAAATATACGTGACAATCATAGTAACCATCAATGGCTCTGTGAACAAGCGATTTTAGCAGCTAAAAATGTCGATGTTGACGAACTTTACAATACAAGGAACATTGCTTGGCAAATTAATTTCGCTTAAATTAATTGATACAGTGACACATAAAAATGAAATTATCCCTCTGAATTCTTAAATTCACTCGATTTACCAGGATTTCTTCTACATAACTTACGTTTGAAAATTGGTTTACTTATAATTTTGCTTCCAAACATAAACGCACCGAGACTTTGCAATTGAACGAGATTAGTTATTAAAATGACTATGAGAAATGTTTTCGAAGCGACAATATTAAATGGAAAGTTCAGAGGAGACAATGTTTTATTGTCACGCATTCTAAAAATATCCACTGAAGCACCAATTCAGTTCAAATGCTTACAATCTCCAATACGTTTGGCATTATGTATATAATATATAATACAAGGTCAAACAATAGTGATATGCGGATTGGTTCTTGAACATCCATGTTTTTCATATGGACAATTTTATGTTGCGTGCTCGCGTGATGGAAAACCATCAAACCTTTTTATTTATGTATCTGATAGACTAACAAGAAATATTGTTAATGATCTAGCATTAAGATGATTAAAAAAAAAAACATTTTGTCAACATTTCTATTTGTTCATGTCTGATGTACTTGAAATTTTGTTTGTAACTAAAGAGCAAAATTGAACTATCGTTAAATTTTATTACAGGTAAACGTATGAAAATGTAAGGATATAACTTATTTTTTAATAATATATAACACGAATCCGTTCGACTTAAATTTGCGATTCATAAATTGAAAAACCACGTTCGATTTATAAAACATAGAATTCAGATTAAATTAATTTGACATTTCCTTTTCATTCGTTTTAATCGAAAATCTGTATAAATGAAAGCCCCTACAGTGGTCTTTTGTTTTGTTTCGTTCTCCGTTTTTCTCATAAGAAAAACTTTTACACGACCTTCCCCGTTTTCCAAAACGCATAACTAATTTTTACTAATTACATTATTACTTAGGAATAGTTATCTCAGTTTAAAAAACCAAAGTAAACATTTTTAGTGCAAATAATTTTATAACATGAATTGATCACATAAATCTTAACAAAACAAGTCTTAAAGTACATCTTCGTCATATGCATATATAAGTCCATAAATAATAATAATATCATTTTTTATATTTTTAATTTTTACATTTCAAAATATATTTAAGTACTGTCAAAGTTATTGTTTTTTTTTTTTTTTTTTACTAACTTCGGACAGATTTTGTGTGAAAGTGTATTGCTATTCCTGCTGATGCGTACGTACTTAAACAAAATAATATGATCGGAAACGCGTCGGAACTATTTAACATACTATTTTGTTTTATAATTTTTCTTACCAAATATGATATTCTAGATGTCGTCTATGTTACATTGCGTGATTGATCACCCGTCGATCAATGTTTGTGAACGATCCAATACATCCTAGAGAATCCGATATACTGCGTGTGCACTATATAAGCACACACGATCGAGCGTGGCAAGAGAGACGTACCTCACTCCGTCAAGCCACTTAGTCGCGTTATACTTATACGATTTTCCTACGTGGCGTTCCGCTAAACGACATACACATTTATACCGTTGACCAGATTCGGTTGCACATGGGCGCCGAACGCGGGGATATCTTCGACGTAAGGCGATCGTGGGCGACGGGTGATACGCTTTAGAGGTGTAGTATTCTTGGTACAGCCTTCAGCGTTTCCGGTTGCCTCCGTGGTGGTGGTAGTGTTGGCAGTTGATGTGTAGCTGGCAATTTCGGTGGTGACGCTTTGGACGGCTTCTCGTGCAAAAACGATCACTCGTTTCTGCCAGTCGGCGTATTTGTTGCCGAACCGCCGTAATATGCCGATGGCCTCTGTCAGCGTCATCGGCACCGGCTTGGTCTGGTTGACAACGCTCGAAACGGTCGTGCCACTTGTCGCACAAGAAATCTCGTGGGCACTGGTCTTGTCGTCGTCCTCTTCGTCAAGAAAGTCAGCGTTCGAGTCGATTGTATGCAAGTACATACCATTCGATTGTTCGTGAACTTCACTCTCCGTTGTGAAGAGTTTCTTGTCGAATATGGACATGTCGATATACCGCGCACTAACCAAACATCGCGATAATATTACCAACACGAGCATACTTGGAATGACGTACATCGTGAAAGTCGGACGTTAATGGTTACGCGTTTACTGAAAGACTAATTGTGAATCGTAATATTTACATTAAACGATGTTAATATATTCAATCGGCCGTTGTTATGGTTATGCAGTATGTTTAGTGCGATTTGATGTATATCAACCAACGTGTGTTTTCCACGCAATTTATCTCAAATTATGAAATCAGCTTTTCGTGTGTATAGGCGGACGGTAAATGTTTTATCGTATAGTTTTTCCGTGGATTAGCAGCCATAGCATACAAACAAATTGCATCGAGTAAAAAAAAACAAACACTTTGTTTTTGTCATATTTTGAAGTCCGATGGTTTAATATCCCGCTTAATGAAGGCATATTATGATGACTATCTATTATCTGTAAACTATAAATTCATTATTGTAAGAATCTTACATGATTAGAAAGCGCAGATTGCTTAGAATAATTTTGAATTTCTCGTCAATTGACACGATGGGTTGAAATTTAATTATTATTGGAACACAGTTGTTATGATAAGTTCACTTATTAAATTACTGTTGTCAAATTGTTTTGCCGATTTGTAATGAATCGAAATATCTAATACGTCGTGTAATATGTTTACTTTGTTCGATTACTAGGAAATTATTTATTTATTTCGTGTTAGTTTCGCACATTAACTTTGTTTAGTGATTTTACCACATTGAGTTTAGCGTCCATTACGGCCTAAAATTGGCTACACAAATTGCCTTTGCTTGGTGAAGTTTAATCGGTATTTAATACTATATGATTAATATGGTCTGCCGGTAATATGTTAAGTCTAAACATGTTATAACTATATGTTAAGATGATGGGAAAATTCACAAGACTTTACGAAAACCAGTGATTTTGCCACATAAATTGATGAGTTTTGCGTACGTTTACGGTATAATGTTGTTTAATATAATGTTCTGTTATCCGAAGCACAATCGAGTACTAAATCTCTTCAATGGCCATTTGAGCGCACGCTGTAACATGTGTTTGGCGCTTACAAATTGTTTCCTACAAGTCGTACAGTGTATTTGGTAACAAATTTCGGTTGCAATTGCACGTCCGTTGCACACACGCGTGTGTTGGTTTGTCGTAATTGTTTTGCGTGCAAAAATGCTTACGAAAAATCTAATGTTTATCTAGGGAATTTCAATTGGTATCGACCGAGTGAAGTTTAATGTTGAAAACTGAATAATATATATGAAACTGAAAGTGAAAAGTTATTATTTTTCACCGCCGAGACACGAAGGATAAAATGCAAATGTTATTCAAATTGATTTTTGTTTTGTTTTGTTGTTAAAAAACCATTATATATGAGAAAAAATAACCGATTCTCAGAAACACTATGTATAATTGTATATTGTTATGTTCGTGTTTTCTTGAAACGTTATATGAAATATTAGAATATAAACAGTCTGAACACTTATAAGTCATTGCAATTATTATTTTTACAAGTTTAAATTGAAATTGATTTTAGCGTGTCAATTTAAATACACCGAGTTAATATTACATGTAATTTCAGACGTAAAATCTAATTTCGTAAGTACCGACAGTTTTCTTGACCAATTCGGATTACTAACGGAGAAAATTGGGTAGTTTAGAAATATCGTTTTGTAAACATAGTGCGTAAATATTTTTGTTTAGTGATTCACATAACTAAGTAAATTGCCATTTAAATTTGTGTACAAAACTTGTTTGAATATGAAACAATTTATGAAATCATACATTTATTAATTATAAATGCATTATAATCTTATTAATTATTATCATTTTTTTTTTTACAGGTGAGTGAATTTTCTACATACATATACAGAAATTTTACTATGTTTCAATTAACAGCTAGCAGAAATTAAATCGTATTAACTAACTACACCCAATTGGAAAAAAAGTAAATAAAATTATTAATTTAATTGTTTTACGTTGGTGATATTATCTTTAATATAATATATAATAATATAATATATATAATTTTACAATTAGTTTTAAGCTGAGCGTATGTATCTATATATGTGTGTGTTTTTAAAATTTTTTAATAAGGATTTTGAAATTTTACATTAATGTATTTTATGTAATACGTACAGTAATTTAGTTCAACATTTTAAAAATGTTCATCCATCAGTCTTTTGTTTTATATTATGCTCAATTATTCATGAAATACAGGTATCATTTTTTTTATTTTTTTATTTTTCAGTGCTTTTGTATCGGCTTAAATCGTGTTTCACCTATTGATGGAACGTTACGTAATATCGCTTTCATCAAAAAATAAAAAAGCGAACCCCGTTTATTACTAACCCATGTGTTAAAATATAGACCTTTTCGTAATACTGAACCATATTCGATTAAACCGTATTGAATAGTCTTATACAAAAATATTTTTTTAAAACTGTAAACTATTATTCGAGCCGACAAATTAACGAGAGCATACACTACTAGGTAAATACAATGTTTAGTATTACTTAAGACATTAGAATAATAATTGCGCTTATTTTAAATTATTGCATCGTCGACTATTGACGAAATGTTCCATTTGATGCATTGGCTTGTTTGTAAGGCTGTTTTTTTGCCACAACAATAATTATTTTTAGTCATTAATGTATATAATGTATCTTTATATGTATATACGATGAAGTGATTTTTGAACGTTCGGGGTGATTCGGGTGATCTTAGAAACTACTGGCTCGATTAACATGCGGTTTTTTCATTTTGTTGATAATTTTTCGAGGACAGACTTGCAATTGCATTATCAATAACACTTGAATAGTTCACCGTTTGCCGCATGTGTATATGAGATATCACGTTGGCCAGTAACAGTCGACAATAAATTATAATTGGCGACGACGGTAAAAATAAAAGCTAATATATTCTATTTCAATAATGAAAACAAAAATGTTACTACGTTAGATGGAACTCTGTGGATCTTATGCGATCTCGCGTTTAATTAATATTGTACTCGGATAATCATGAGCCATATCGATCGATGGATTTCCTTCGTTTCGACGGGTTGAAAATAACGAAATCGATTTAATTTTTTCAATGTGTTCGGTGTGAAATATATTTGATACGTTTGGACATTTCGAATCTGATACGTGCCAAACCGTCATTGTGTATTATGACCGAATGATAAAATCGCAATACCGAGACGTTTTTATACGATAATATTGTTCAGTTTAAAAACGCGTATACATAAACGTTCGGGGGAGATATTCAGATCGCTACGTTTATTGTTATTTGGAATTATATATGAAATGCGCATATAGTTGCCATGCGCACAATAACTATAACAAACTACCTCCGGGCTTGGCGTAACAATACGAAATAAAATAGAGAACAATTTACGGCACATAAATTTTGATATCCAAAAGCAACGTTTTTTTTCGTGAATATGTAAATTTAAAAAATATGTTTTCTTTTATTACTAGTTTGACTATAATATTGTAAATATAGAATGTATGTATACATACGCGTTTATTTACGTAAACCACGTGAAATATATTTTGTTTTCAAGTTAAAAATTAATTGCACGTGATAACTTAGACATTATATTAGATTAAAAATAAAAAATAAAAAAAAATAACACGGTCGGTATTGTTTCAAAACTATTTTAAACCAACGCGGTACGGTCCGTAGCAGCACGAGATACTATGTGTTATATTTATTTTTTTTTTTTTTTACATTTTGGCACTTTATTCGTTAATGCGATGACGTATAGTACATAGTGTAGTGGTCGTACACGATTCCGTGTAAAATACGATAGAAATATTTGGCCTACAATCTCTCCGGGCTTGAATAATGCAGTTAATAACACACTGATGATGGCTCTCAAAAGGACATACGCGTCATTAATCATTCAGCCGGACTCCCTTAGATCTTACGTTCTGGTCAAAAAACGTAACGTCAACTAAAGTCAAATGGTACAAAACGCGCTCGAATAGATTTATAATGCAACGTTTTCTGCTGCAGGTACCGTCGTGAAGTCATCGTATAACGTGTCAGTCAATCGACTAGAAAATTCCGTTTGGATCTTTTTGCTGGCGAATTTACAACGATGCGTATGTATGTCGTATATTCGAATGACCGAGTATACGAACACGAAATGCATCTGACGTACACTCTGATTAGTATTTATTTTTTTAATCGAGCACTTAAAAATCCAAACAAAACATTTTATTCGATTTTTTCAAATTCTCAACGTCCTATCATGGTGGCTTACCATGTTTTGTGTCAAACTGATTTCGGTGTGTACTGTGATGAATAACAATTTATATTTTATTTACCTGTAAAACTGTACACGACGTGTGTACGTAAATCGGTCGGTTATCACCGAACGAATTAGTTGGTCGTCATACAATTTATTACGAAAAATTAACATTGATTTACAAATATTATACATTTATATTGGAATTATTTTAAAATTACAAAAATACACTATTATATAACAATGCAAACACAGATATATATCATTGTGATTACTGATGATGGCGCACGAGATAATGTCATTATACTTTGTCTAAACGTTATACATGGATTTTAATATATTAATAGTTGACATACCATCCGTAATTAATTTATACAATTATTGTCATTTATTATACATAGCAATATTTTATTGAGTATAATTTTAAAACAATCTGAAATCAAATTTTTTCAAAATATTTTATATTTTTTCTGGTTTATTTTTGTATTATTGACAAGGTTCGTATAAGCTGATATTCCAGCAATTTTCAATGATATGACATTATGACATTATGATAATCTGACGAATAAGATTTAAAGTCGAATAAAATGTATTATGACTCAATCTTGTTATTTGTTTTGGTGAGGTTTTCTACAGTTAAGTCAAAACATTTTCAAAGATGAGGCTCCATGGATGTAATACAATTCCCAAGGAGTTATCGGTTAAAGTGGGAGGGAAAAAAATTCCAAATTTTATTAGAAAATTTATGACCTTTGCTCAATTGAAACGATACGGGTTTGCTCAATATAATTAAAAATTTTGATAACTCTTTTCCATTTTTCTGATAGAATAGTGTCTATCATCAAGCTTTCAAACTCACTGCATACTATTCATATATTATGCTGGTACATATATTTTTCGAACAAATTGACCAATTGATCGACCGTTCACTGTGTCGAAAGAAGCACGTTTTGTTGATTCAATTAGTGTTTTGGAATAATCCACTCGCTTATAAATATATTTATTGTACTGTTTTACAAAATACGTCATATCGTTAAGAGCGTAATTTAACACAATATAACCTAATCGCGTACAGATCGGCTGCGTAAAAATAACGCAGAATTACGACGTTTTGCATATTTTATTTTTCCGGTGAGCGTATCGCACGGCATCGTATCGTTCGTAAGCTTCGAATTTTAAAATATACACTCTAATCATAATAATAATAAATTCACTCCCCCTCCTCACCACGCGATAAAAGGTTTTGTACAATGGCTTGGGGCTGACGGTTAAGTTATTCGACCAACAATTAAATATTCTCTCCGAGATAACACAATAGTTCGCCAAGTTGATTCCTCGGTAAACATAAGGATGAATTAATAATAAGAGCTACAGTGCCTGCCCCCCCTCCCAATTTATTTTGTGACCGCAGTCTCGCGGTGCAGGTCCTCGTCGGAGTTTACCTGAATAAGTTAATATAGTTAATTTCGCATCGGATACAAATTCGCGTACCTGCTCATTAAACGCATGCGAAAATATATCCGACGTCGCCCAGAAATAATGATCGTTTCTTTAATTTTGGTTTTTTAAATTCGAAATTTTCAGCTCTTGCGTTGGTTTTTCTTTTATACATTTAAACGGATATGTAACGTTTGTACGTATACTTATAGCATTTTTTATTTTATTTGATTAACGAAATATTATATTTATTTTATATACGAAATATAGTAACATTATTGAAAAATAAAAATAATTCGTATATAACTGCGTGCGGTGGGTTTTTTTTTGCAAATCTTTGTAATTATACATATATACATATATATATATATATATATTATATATATATATATATTATGTACGCGATGTTATAACACGATCATTTATAGTATTGATCTACCGAAAATAAAAAGAAAACCGACTTTTAATCAATTTCGTCTTACGCGGCGAATTGAATTCTATAAAAAAGAAAAAACCAATACATTGTTTCTTGAAAAAACATTTCGTATACGAGATGCCTAAATTATTCGGCGAAACATAATATATATATATATATGTTTATAAGTATAATATAATATTTTATAGAAATTTATTATTCGTAACTATACGAATTTCACTTGATTGGTACGAAAATAAAATATATATCACGCGTCAAACGATTAAACAATGTTGATTTTTGATGATGCTTGTAAATATATAATTATGTATTTTAGAGTGAGTAACGGTTCCAATCACGTGAAATGGGTGTTTATTTTTCGATTCGTACACGCAATTTTGATGTATTACTTACAGGTATAAGATATATATCGTTTATAGGATAGCACTACAATAACAATAACATCGAAATAAACTGATCGTTTAGACGAGATTTATTTGAATTGTGACGCGAACGAAAATTTATATTGTCGCGCATATCGCGCGTATTGACAATGTTGACGGTTATTATCAAACTACGAACTCGTTTATGTCGTTTACGATTTAACATGGAAATAAAATTGTAATGAACTGGAACTGAATGAAAACAAAATTCATCACGTTTGTACGCTGTATACGAACGTTGTTTTATCGCCGAACACAAACCATAACGTTTTATTATAACCATTGTACAAGTTACTTTCAACATTTTCGTGAATACAATACACCATATTTTTTTTACGACATTTCTATGACACGCCATGTCTTAAACGTCGATACACGCCACAATTGATGGGAGTGTTTAATATTTTTTCTTGACAAAAAGGTTAATCAAAAACCTAATAAACCGAGTTTCGTACACGCATTTAGTTATATTTTTATTAATTCGTTTGTATATATTTTTTAAGACAACTTGACACACAAGGAAAATGTAGGTTTAATGAAATCGACAGCTATTTTCTTCTCTTTTTGGATATTTGACGTTCACGATTTTCGTTTTGATATATATATTTATATATAAAACATATGTTGATAATAATGGTAAACGAATAGTCCACTCTTTTTCCGCTTGATTTATACATTTTCCTAATGGATATTCTGTAGCATATGTAGGTCAACAATTTGTTATTAGTCATCTCTCTGAATTTTAATTGAAATTTGTTGGTCATTTCTAGTGAACGTTTAGGCGAACAAAGATTCTCTTATTCGACGAGTTTTAAACCAACCGTGTCTCCCCAATAGACAGATTGATAGGATCTCTCGCAGTAATAATTCTGATTTGTATTTTTTTTTTTTTTAATATATTTTAAACGCTCGTGGCACAACTGAAAACCACTGGTCTGTGAATTAGTAATTAATAAATCGTTTCGTTTTATTGATATTTTTCAATAGGGTTAATTTATAACATTTACAACATACCTGAGGTATAGGTACGATGTCAGCGAGAAACGTTTTTTTCGCGTTTTCCGCGCCATACTATATTATTAGATTGCATACGAACGATGCGAAAGTGCGATGCCAAAAATGTTTAAAATCGTATGATATATATATAGGTACATATAATATTATCTCAACGTATAGAATTTATTGTGATAATTATTTAGTTTTGAATGATATTTCGTATGCAAGAGTTCATAATTCAAAGATGACGAACGTGCTTCACCTCTGAATCATGTGGTGATTCGCGACGTTATTCTATTTTCGCAACGTTATGAACTGTTTGTTCGCCAGGCGGCGTCAACTGACATACCTGATATATTGATATCTGCACACGCATTAATTACAGTCATTACTGTAGATAGGTATATATATAGATATAATGGAAAACATAAATTTCATTCCAGTCGCGTGATACAAAAATAGGTGTTAAATCAAAAGCGTTTTTTTTATAAAGATCATATATCTAAAAAAAAAATCGTGCGTGTAACGAGCACGCGCGGATGAAGTAAAACTTCTTTCAGAACACAACAGACAAATATACGAGTATATATATATGGAAGTTACTAAATATTCTCTATTCCGCTAGATGAATCAATATAGGCGAACCGTACGAACCGAGGTCGTTCATCAATAAAACGCTTGCTCGGTCCAAACACGCTCCGACATACAGTCGCAACACAATAAAATCACTAAAATTACTTTCGGGACACACCTTGTACGTTGGAAAGTTTACTTAATAATGAAAACAAAATTGGCAAATTTAAATGTAAATTATTTTTTATTACATAACATAGTTACACAAATCATTACATAAAAATATATTTTAAATTTAAAAAATACATTCTCGGTTCGTTTATTCAGTCGATAAATAACAATAGCGTCGTAATGATAACTATTAATTTTCGTATTTCAAAATATATTTGAATCAGTAAATAATAATAATAACCTTTGACAGTACTGACTTTGGACGGATTTTGATTTTATATTAAAATACGTACGCGACGCGAAAGCGTATTGCTATTACCGCCGACGCGTACGTACTCAAATAAAATAATATGATTGAAAACGCGTTGGAATATTGTTTATCATGCTAATTTGTTTTCAAATACTTTTTTCTAAATATGATGTTCTAGACGTCGTCCGTGTTATCTTGGAGGATGAAACGAACATAAATCCATGTTTATGAATGGTCAAATACCTCCAAATGTGTAAGTACACACAATCGAGCGTTGCAAGAGAGACGTCTCACTTTGCCATGTCATGGTCATGTCATACCTATATGATTATATATACACTATTTATTCTTGTATTTAACGACATACCAAATTTTTCCGTCGACCAGATTCGGCTGCATGTGGTTGACATAAGTGTCTGTGACGTACGGCATACGCCGGAGACGGGTGGTACGCCGTAGAGGCGTAGTCCTTTTGGCACAGCCGTTAGTGGTCGTGGTCGCCTCCGTGGTAACCGTGGTGTCGCTGACAGTTTTGGTGGTGTCGCTTTGAACGGCTTCTTGCGCCAAAGCGATCACTCGTTCCTGCCAGTCAGTGTATTTGTTGCCAAACCGCTGTAATACGTCAATGGCCTCTGACAACTTCATGGGAAGCGGCTTGATACATTCGATAACGCTCGAGACGGTCGTGCTACTTGCCACACGAGAATTTATCTGGGTACTGGACGTGTAGTCCTCTTTACCAGAGAAGTCAGCGGGCGAGTCAGTTGTATGTAAGGTTATGTCATTCGGATGTTCCTTAACTTCAGCCTGCGTCGTAGTGATAATTGTGGCGTCGCAGGCAGTTTTGGTGGTTGAGGCTTTGAACGGCTTCTCGCGCCACATCGATCACTCGTTTTTGCCAGTCGGTATATTTGTTGCCGATTCGTTGTAATGCGCTAATGGCCTCTGACAACGTCTTGGGAAGCGGCTTTGTACATTCGACGATGTTCGCTACGGTCGTGCTACTTACCACACGAGAGCTCATCTTGGTACTGGACGTGTAGTCCTTCTCATCAAAGAAGTCGGCGAATGTGTCAGTTGTGTGCAAGGTTGGGCCATTCGAATGTTTCTTAACATCAGCCTGCGTTGTGGTGATAATTGTGGTGTCACAGGCAATTTTGTTGGTGAGGTTTTGCACGACTTCTAGTGCCAAAGCCATCATTCGTTTCTGAAATTCGGCGTATTTGTTTCCGAACCGCAGTAAAACGGCAATTGCTTCTACCAGCGGCTTGATGTAGTTGATGGTGCTCGAGATAGTCGTTCTACTTGTCACATGAGGAATCGTCTTGGTACTGGACGTGTCATCCTCCTCGCCAATAAATTTGTCGAACGAGTCTATTTTGTTCAAGTGTACGTCATTCGAATGGTCTTGAACTTCTGGCTCCGTAGTAGTGAGTTCCTTATCGAATATGGACATGTCGATATAACGCGCACATACCAAACATTGCGTTAATAATACCAAGACGAACATATTTTGGATTACATTCATCGTGAAAGCCTGACGTTACCGGTTACGCGTTTACTGAAAGACTAACTGTGAATCGTATTAATTATATTAAACGATGTTAATATATTTATAAACTATAAGTGTTCGTTGTTATGGTTATTTGGTATTTTTATTTCAGCCAATTTGTGTTTCCCACGCAATTTATCTCAAATTATGAAATCAGTCATATTACTAGTCGTGTATACAGGCGTACAGAAACGATTTGTTTCCCACCGTTTCCTCGTAGAATAACAGTAATATTTTACAAATTAATTGCATAGAGTAAAAGAACGGAACTTTTCTCATATATCGTAGGACAGTATTATGCACGATCGTTCCTAGTTTCCAAAACACGTAACTCATTATCACGATATGGTCTTTTGCCGTCTTAATTAGGCGCCTGGTGTGTATATTATATCAAAGTATTGTTTCGCAATTTCCATAACCGTGTCTCAGTTAACAATTTGATATTTATATAAATATTGGTTATTACTTTAAAACAAGTATTTGTCTGCTAGTTTGGAATATTATTAAAACATTATTTAAATATAAAATAGCTGAAATCTAGCATTCCTAGCAAGTTCTACTATTGATATATACATGTATTTGTATATGTTTAGCACGTAAGTCTTCTTAATTTCTAGAAATAAAATCTATATCATCGGTATGTTCGAAAGATTTTATATTTTAATTCGGGTTAGCAAAAATGAAATTGAGTAAAGTCAATATTTCTAAACGTATAACGACATATTTTACCAATATGTGTGAAATTGGTCACATAATTAGTTTTAAAATAAATCGATTCACCCAGACACAAGGGGGAAAAAAGAGCACACGGTTTTTAAAGTTTATATCAAAGTGTCAATTGTCGTGGCGTTTACAGATCAAAAACACCGGCCGGCAGGCTATTATCACGTCAGGGGGTAACCCGTTCGGAGCTTTTTAAAATGAGATAATTGTCGAAACGCCGTCTGTCCGATTGAGCGGCGACTATACAACCCGCGCGTAAGGTACAGTGCACGACGAGTGATATCGGATTACGCGGTTTTTAAAACGACGTGGTAAACCTTTGCACAAGCATATGATTTTATAGGAGAACGCGGCCGCGTTAACCGAGTGATAAACACGTGTCATCTCGTCTAAAATGTATAAAGTACATATCGTTGTTTTTCTATTGCCCGCCGCGTGTTCGATATTAAATATAATACAATTAAAAAGAGTTGACGAGCCGCCGATGATGAGTGTGTCGGTTCAAGTGTGACACTTGGGCAGAGATTTAAGAGTCGCGTTATTATTATAATCTTGTTACACATTTTGAGCTGATAAAAAAATAACACGAAATTTGTCCCCGCCTAAAATAAATATGTCGACACGTTTAGCTGGGATTTTTGTGTTTTTATTTTTTTTTTCATTTTTTTTTTTTTGTTAGAATTGAAGAAGCTGCTTGAAAAATCGAAAAACTTGTTTGAGTATAGTGTTAAATAAATACAATTTGCTACCGGAACGTAAGGCACGTCAAGTTTGTCCGAGCCTAAAAAAAGTTCACAAAAATAAAAAATAAAAACTTCTTTCGTAAATACGACGGAAAATTATATTTTTTAATACCGTCGTACGATACGCGCACTGCAATTACACGTGTTTGTGGTAAATACAAAAATTCGTGCGAGATTCCGCTGATCAATAGCACGTTGCCTCGAGATCGGAATCTATGTTTATTTTTCGTGATTGGCGGTGTGTGTGTGTGTGTGTTCATTTTATTTGTCCGCAACTATTTTTTATCGCGTGATATAATCTGCTCACGCAAAGTTTATCGTATTATTTTCACGGAAGAAACAACGAGAACACGGGACGATACAACATGATAATTTACAACGACCGATACTGTGTGTATACCGCGTACGCACATACACTACGTTTCAAGTAAACATAGAATTGTCTTTAAAGTGTTATATTATTCAAAGTGTCGGCCAAGTCGTTACGGGACCCAATTCCATTACTCCCGTTATTATTTATTTTAACGAGTTTTATTTTTATTTATACGGCCGAGTTGTAGTAAGTGTGCGGCGACAACAAGAAACTCTCTCGGCTGTTCGAGTACAATATTACGGTCTCCTCGAAAAGCGATATTATAATGTCGTGGTACAATATTATAAAAGACTCGAAAACCCGGCTATTCGATAATGCGTTTTAAAAATTATAATGACGCGAATCTATTGGATCGTTTTACGCATGTCGCACACGTAACAGACTGTTTAGACAAATAATATCGCTAAATTATTGTTATGCGAAAGATATAGTATTTTAAATTGCTTAAACACAGTGAAAAAAATAATTGAAACAAAACTGAACCGCATGCGGAACATGTTTTTATTTTATTTTTCATCGTCCATCATCGCTGTGTTGTAAGAAAACTAGAATATTAATTGAAATTATACTGTGTTGAGACGTTTCGCTACTTCCGGTCGGATCGCTCGGTAGCGAGTACTCTTTAATATAGGGTCGCCAACCGGTGGTGAGATCTTTGGACACGCACCGGATTTTTTTACTGAAGAAATAATCGTTCAGGAAACATAAATAAATAAAAATAAATAAAGACGAAATAGAATTCAAAAAATATCGTTTATTAAGGTAATTACGGAGAAAAGCTCGGGTTGGCGTAAAAACTCCGCGAGAAAAGAAATCACAAAAAAAACCACAAAATAGAAAAATAGAAAATATAACATAGAAAATGGAACTTATTGTTTTATTTTATTATATCCAAATAAACCTCCGGAGGGAGTGTCCCACGCTCGTAGACGGGCACAACAAATTAGAATCTTTTTTCCAATATTATGTTGATACCAAAGTTTATTATAAAAAAAATCACACACATAGAAGAAAAAGGAAAAAAATACGTGGATCGTGTAGAATTCAATAGGTAACAAAAAGAAAAACAAGCATAGAAAAACTGTACCGGCCGAATATTAAATCACACTACTTACCCCCGCCCATGGTGCTCTCACCCGTCGGCGAGCATCGCCGCGGGGACGGAAAAAGTGTCTACTCCATGGACATGGTAATTCTGTTTAAAAATAAAGAAAAGAAAGACACTCCGGAGCAGAGGTGCAAAAGAAAACTGGCGCTATTTCTACGTTATTAAATCGGCCGATACATTATATATTTTAATTAATGTCGATAATGACTGTACGTCGACCGGTGACAGCGGAGGTGGGCGCACAGTTATCATGGCACGGTGCAGGCTTCATCTAAATTTTATTTTATTTGGACGTTACAGTGTATTGAAAAACAATTATAGTAGAGTTTGCTCGTACTCATGTCTATAGGGACATTATATCGGTTGGCAAACTTGTAAGTCGATGTACGAGAGTCAGGCGAATAATGGTCGGGCGTGGCGACGTTGTTGACGGTCAACCGAGGTCCGAGAGCGTTTATGCGGTATATTATTAGGTTTCGAAGGTAATATACTTAATTTTCTTAATTATTGTATAAAATGAGTTTGAAAATCTGTCAGCCTTCGTTTACGGTCTTCACGACGGCGCCTACATCACGTGGTTTTGATTTGTATGTCTTTGTCACGCGAAATGACGACGACGTTCGAACAAAATAGTTTACCGTCAAACTGTCCAAAACCAATCGCGATATTTCATGATCGATAACGTCAAAATGTTTCAGAAAAATGGACGTGGGAGACGTCAAGACCCATACCAAGGTTTCTCGTATTGCAAACGGCACGACCATCGGGAGCGTCGTATACCCAATCGATAACTTAATACAGATTATTGCTTATCGATTATTTATACGATGTGGCCGACATTTTATTGTGTATAAACCGGGCTGTCCGCAGAAAAATATTTCGGGTGAGGGGGGGGGGGGCATCAAAAAATGTATACCCTAATTTTTTTTAATATACTCTCAGTATAAAAACTAAAAATTATAAACCACAAACCACGGAGTCGGTAAAATTTTGACGTACGTAAAATAATTTCTTTAAAACAGATAATTTCTTATTAATTAATCCTTTACTGATTTACCAGATTACAAAACGCACAATATCCTCAATAATGTAGTTTCTCGATGATTTGGTCATTAATTAAATAAATACATGGTGTGTCCTGAAAGTAATGTCAATGAGTGTATTAAAAATCATTTATTGAACTATTCGTTACAAGTGATTAAAAATCTTCAAAATAAGCTCCTTTGGCGTCAATACATCGGCTCCAGCGAGTCTTCTAGCTCTCAAATGCATTACGGTATGCCTCCTCCGGAATTTCCTTCAATGCCGCGGTTCAAGCTTTTTTGATCCCGTCTACTGTCCCGAAATGCTTGCCTTTTAGTCGTACTCAAATACCCAAGACTCGTCCCCTGTAATGACGTTGCCCAAAAATTGGGGATCACGTTTGCACATGTCAAAGTTTTCTTGGCACGCTTCGACGCGGCGCGACTTTTGATCGTCAGTGAGCATTTTTGGTACCATCTTTGCACACACTTTCCGCATGCCGATATGGTTCGTGACGATATCATAAACTTGAGTTTTCGGCATGTTTAAGATATCGGCCATTAAACGAACACTTAATCGTCGGTCTGAGTTTAACAGTTTTCACACTCGCGTCAAATTGTCGGCTGTGGTGGTCGTGGATGGCCGTCCGTCGCGGTCTTCGTTGTCGACCTCTTCCCGGCCTTCCAAAAACGCCTTGTGCCAACGAAACACTTGCCGATCTGATAGGGCATCTTCTATATAAGCTGACTTGATCATAGAAACAGTCTCCGTCGCGGTCTTTCCAAGTTTCACGCAAAACTTGATCGCAACTGTTTGTTCTAACGAGCGCTGCATTTTTACTTCTACAAGGTCACAAAACAATTCTCACGGATAGGCCCGTCCTAACTTTCCGGATGCTCGGAGCACACTGAGTGATAGAGCGCTGGTTAACTGACGTCATTTACTACAAGTTTCAACCGGTCCAAACACGCTCCGACATACAGTCGCAACACAATAAAATCACTAAAATTACTTTCGGGACACACCTGGTACGTTGGTAAATTTTCTCAATAAAGAAAACAAAATTGGTAAATTTAAATGTAAATTATTTTTTATTACATAACATAGTTACACAAATCATTACATAAATATATATTTTAAATTTAAAAAATACATTCTCGGTTCGTTTATTCAGTCGATAAAGAACAATAGCGTCGTAATGATAACTATTAATTTTCATATTTCAAAATATATTTGAATCAGTAAATAATAATAATAACCTTTGACAGTACTAACTTTGGACGGATTTTGATTTTATATTAAAATACGTACGCGTCGCGAAAGCGTATTGCTATTACCGCTGACGCGTACGTACTCAAATAAAATAATATGATTGAAAACGCGTTGGAATATTGTTTAACATGCTAATTTGTTTTCAAATACTTTTTTCTAAATATGATGTTCTAGACGTCGTCCGTGTTATCTTGGAGGATGAATCGAACATAAATCCATGTTTATCAATGGTCAAAAACGTCCAAATGTGTAAGTACACACAATCGAGCGTTGCAAGAGAGACGTCTCACTTTGCCATGTCATGTCATGTCATACCTATATGATTATATATACACTATTTATTCTTGTATTTAACGACATACCAAATTTTTCCGTCGACCAGATTCGGCTGCATGTGGTTGACTTAAGTGTCAGTGACGTACGGCATACGCCGGAGACGGGTGGTACGCCGTAGAGGCATAGTCCTTTTGGCACAGCCGTTAGTGGTCGTGGTCGCCTCCGTGGTAACCGTGGTGTCGCTGACAGTTTTGGTGGTGTCGCTTTGAACGGCTTCTTGCGCCAAAGCGATCACTCGTTCCTGCCAGTCGGTGTATTTGATGCCAAACCGCTGTAATACGTCAATGGCCTCTGACAACTTCATGGGAAGCGGCTTGATACATTCGACAACGCTCGAGACGGTCGTGCTACTTGCCACACGAGAATTTATCTGGGTACTGGACGTGTAGTCCTCTTTACCAGAGAAGTCAGCAGACGAGTCAGTTGTATGTAAAGTTATGTCATTCGGATTTTCCTTAGCTTCAGCCTGCGTCGTGGTGATAATTGTGGCGTCGTAGGCAGTTTTGGTGGTGAGACTTTGAACGGCTTCTCGCGCCACATCGATCACTCGTTTTTGCCAGTCGGTGTATTTGTTGCCGATTCGTTGTAATGCGCTAATGGCCTCTGACAACGTCTTGGGAAGCGGCTTTGTACATTCGACGATGTTCGCTACGGTCGTGCTACTTACCACACGAGAGCTCATCTTGGTACTGGACGTGTAGTCCTTCTCATCAAAGAAGTCGGCGAATGTGTCAGTTGTGTGCAAGGTTGGGCCATTCGAATGTTCCTTAACATCAGCCTGCGTAGTGGTGATAATTGTGGTGTCACAACCAATTTTGTTGGTGAAGCTTTCCACGACTTCTAGTGCCAAAGCCATCATTCGTTTCTGAAATTCGGCGTATTTGTTTCCGAATCGCAATAAAATGGCAATTGCTTCTACCAGCGGCTTGATGTAGTTGATGGTGCTCGAGGCGGTCGTTTTACTTGCCACACGAGGAATCGTCTTGGTACTGGACGTGTCATCCTCCTCGCCTATAAATTTGTCGAACGAGTCTATTTTGTTCAAGTATACATCATTCGAATGATCTTGAACTTCTGGCTCCGTAATAGTGAGTTCCTTATCGAATATGGACATGTCGATATAACGCGCACATACCAAACATTGCGTTAATAATACTAAGACGAACATATTTTGGATTACATTCATCGTGAAAGCCTGACGTTACCGGTTACGCGTTTACTGAAAGACTAATTGTGAATCGTATTAATTAAATTAAACGATGTTAATATATTTACAAAATAAAAGTGTTCGTTGTTATGGTTATGTAGTATATTTGCTTTTTTTATTTCAGCCAATTTGTGTTTCCCACGTAATTTATCTCAAATTATGAAATCAGTCGTATTACTTGTTGTGTATACAGGCGTACAGAAAATATTTTTTGCAACCGTTTTCTCCTAGAATAACAGTAATATTTTACAAGTTAATTGCATAAAGTAAAAGAACGGAACTTTTCTCTTATATCGTACGACAGTATTATGCACGATCGTTCCCATTTTCCAAAACACGTAACTCATTATCACGATATGGTCTTTTGCCGTCTTAATTAGGCGCCTGGTGTGCATATTATATCATAGTATTGTTTCGCAATTTCCATAACCGTGTCTCAGTTAACAATTTGATATTTATGTAAATATTGATTATTACTTTAAAACAAGTATTTGTCTGCTAGTTTGGAATATTATTAAAACATTATTTAAATATAAAATAGCTGAAATCTAGCATTCCTAGCAATTTATATTATTGATATATACATGTATTTATATATGTTTAGCACGTAAGCCTTCTTATTTTCTAGGAAATAAAATCTATATCATCGGTGTGTTCGAAAGATTTTATATTTTACTTCGTAGTTATATTTTATTATGATTTTTTTAGAATGTTTTGAGCTTAACCCGAAGCAAAAATGAAATTGAACAAAGTCAATATTTCTAAACGTATAACGACATATTTTACCAATATGTGTGAAATTGGTCACATAATTAGTTTTAAAATAAATCGATTCACCCAGACACAAGGGGGAAAAAAAGTGTGCATGGTTTTTAAAGTTTATATCAAAATGTCAATGGGAAATAATATTTTACCAATAGGCGTGAAATTGTTCGCGTGATTAGTTTAAAAATAAATCGATGTTAACCAGACATAAAAAAATGAAAGAATAATCTGAAATTATAGACAGTTTCTAAAGTTTATATCCAAAATGTTAAAGAACAAAAATATTAATCATAATGAATGCGCGTGTTTCAGTTTTGAATAAGACTTTTTTAAATATTAATAATTTTGTTCGCCTTCAAATTTATTGAATTTTTTTAACTAACAATTATTACTGTGAACAATAAATGTTACTTAGATCACACACATTTATTTGCAAAAACATTGATAGGCAGATTTTTTTTTATCATCATTCGTATCGTTATTACAGCGCAACAATTGAAAACAATTTAATATATTTCGTGGTATTTAATCAGTTACACATCGTGAAAAAAAAATAAGCAATATAATTTCCAGTCACAACATTTTAAGGTAATTTGATCAAACTATTTTAATCGTACAAAAATAAAATATATGTGTACACATTTGCACATCATAGTATATAACTGTACTGAATTATTAACAATGCTACGTATATTTTTATAAACAAAACGCGGATAGTTTGGATGACACAACAAATCGGATTACACGTTTTATTTTATTTAAATAATTGTTACAGTTCTGCGTTATAACAACTATAATTTAAATTATAAGGGAATCGAATAATAAATTTAATTTTTCTTTATAAATCAAAATAGTCATTTTGTAAATACAGTTATTGTAAACATTTCGGTGCACAAATCAAAACAATGTATGATAAAGTTACGTCATTCTATTTTCAAGGTTGAATGTTTGTAGCATAAAATTAAGTAACTGAGTTCCATCAGCAATCTTCAAGCTGATGCTGAAATCAATTCAATTCAAGTTCGTTTAACTCATCAATTAAACCAACATGTCTGGGACTACATGTCGGAAAATTCAATGCAAAGCATTGTTACTAGGTAAAATGGTAAACTATATAAATACCCACAGCGGAGAAAAACGGTACTCGTGTGATGTTTGTCACATGAATTTTACGAAAAGCAACAACTACACAGTTCACATGATTATACACAGTGCAGTAAAACCGTACACATGTGAAGTCTGTGAGAAATCCTTTGCGTAAAGCACAACGTTGCTATATAAAGACCCACATATAAAGATACATATAAAGACCCACACCGGAGAACAACGGTACCCGTGCGATGTGTGTGACATGCAATTTGCGCAAAGCAGCAACTTCACAGTTCATACGATGAAACACAGTGGAGTAAAACCATATCAATGTGAGATCTGTTTGAAATCTTACACACAAAGTGACAGTTTGACGATGCACGTGAAGACCCATACTGAAGAAGAGCCATTTAAATGTGATGTTTGTTCAAAAGCTTCAGCACAATGTGGGAATTCAAAAATTCATATAAGGACCCACAGCGGCGAAAGGCCATACACATGTGACGTTTGCTTCAAGTCTTACACATACAGTGGAAATATGAAGAAGCACATAAGGGCACACAGTGAAGAGAACCCGTACTCGTATTATATTGTATGAAACCCTGTATACAGAGACTGGCGATTTTATGAGGCACGTCCTTATGGACGCCCAAAGAAAAATTCGAAAATTAAAATGTGTAATAATTTAGGACCGAATACGTATCCAAAACGAATATACATATGTAATAATAATTTGTTCTCAATGTTGTTGTTTTGTTAGTTTTGTTGAAATTATATATATATATATATGTGTACCTGAGTTCGAAACGACCGCAAGTCACATCATGCTAACTTTAACATAATAACTGAAAATTAGGAACATGTTGCTTGACTACCAAGCTTAAATTTTGAATTAGTTTATTAAAAATGATAAAAAAAGAATTTTTAACGGACTTCCGTCATTATAGTTCGACGAAAAACAAATTTTACATGCCAAAAAATGTAATAATCTGAAAATCGTTATTTTTGGACTTGCGATCGTCTGATTTTGAAGTACAGATACATATGTACACCGTCGCATATTTTTCATGTATTATTTGTAATTTTAATTATTTCGGCGCGTCGCGGAAATAATATAAAAACCAAAAGCGACTTGAATCTTCACTATTAATAATATTAAGTAAGAACACTCGTCAAACGAAAAATAATCAAAGATGTTCGAGGAATAATAATAATAAGACTACGCGTAACTGGTCGACTCGGCCAAGACGAACGGATTTAATCGTTAAACGCAACAAGCATACCTGTCAAACGTGAAATATTATTATACACGTAGTACGAGTATATAGTTTCATTAGTGCAGTATCGCATTCGCGTGCTTCGTTTACGAACGACAAGACGATTCGAAGTCGACCATCAGATAAATACGTTTTCATCCTATATTTTTATCCGTCCTTCGGGTGTCATATATATATATTGCGAATTGACGTGTTATATATATATGTGTGTGTAATAATAATATATTGTGCCGTCTTATCAACCGAATCTGCGTACTCTCCGACCGGATGCGAAACAACAATGACGTTATATATGAATACGGGAAAAATGTCGAAATTAGAGCTTTTACGATACGTATAAACACACACATATACGTATATATGCTCGCATTCGTATTTATACAATTTGAGAACGCCTGTTGCGTTTGGAACTGCGTACGCACCGCCACGACGGGAGACCGTTTTTACCCCGCGCGGAAAAAACTCAGACGCCGACAGGAGGATTATCATTTTGTTTTTAGATCTTAAAGCCACCGCCGTCGCGTTATGGTCCTGCTGGTTTTCGATAAACCACATCTCCGTTAGTGCGCGCGCGTGCACGTCTGGAGTTAAACGATCCCCGTTCCTCTTTCGTTCGTACACGAATTGCACTTACGATGACGACGTGGGCAGTCTATCGAAAATAATTTCGTGCTCATACTGTGCCATAATGTAATTACGATAATATTTAGGCGTTTCTTTTTTTTTTTAAGCGTGCGTTCAAACAGACAAAATTTTAATGTAGAATACTACGTACAAAACGTGTGAACGTACGTACGTATTGACGCGAACTTTTGAATTGCGGTTGCTGGATATCGACCATATTGTAGTCGTTTAACGGCCGTTCGAGTTTTTAAACGATCGGTGTCCACCTTTATGAATAAAAACGTACAAATCAAAACTATACGCGACGTCATTGTGGCCAAAGTCATGTTGAAATGCGTAACATAATTACGGTTGTTATATCAATAACGACTATGGAGAATAACGCGGAAACGGATATTACTGGATGGGTACCACTTATTGTAATATCGACTGCGAGCTAACCGTAAATACGCTAGTTTCCCACGGAGTTGTACATTGTGGTACCCTTTTCGTTCCAGTTAGACGACCTAAAAGTCTTTTTTTTTTCGTACGGATACGAACAAAAAATGCAAAAAAATAATTCAAACACTCGTGCGACTTGTGTGCACTTTTCGAAATAACCTGCCCGATTCATTATGACACTAAATACTGGACGTTGTGTTCCGCACAGATACTTAAAAAACGTTTTCACATACGTGTAGACGACGTCTTGTTGCGAGCGCGTGCCGAAAATAAATCGTTTGCACGTGCTCCTTTTCCACGCGCACGGACCTCTCGACGATTTGTGCCGGATCCGGGACATCTGGCGCCTGGGATAGATAAAAAAGTTACGCCCTTTTTAGTTGACCCTCCTCTTTGTTATTTTTCAAGCTAATATTTATATATTAACTCGATAAATTCATTATAATTATAAATTATAATTCAAGTTAATATCGCTGTTCATATTTAACAGTGAATACTGAACAATCTATTTAAAACAAGTAGTAACAACGAAAATAATATCTTAAGTGTTTACTTATTGCTTTTTTTTATTGTCTTTCATTGAGATATATTTTCGTTGCACAGTGTGACAGTCGTCGTCATCACTAGAAGACCAGAAAAATAGAGTTTACGATATTATGAAAGCGTGTTTTCCCTATTTCTATATTTAACTGGAGTTATCTGATACCTAAAAAAATCCAGATAAATAAATTTCTGTTCGCTGTATAATTAATGATCACAGTATACGACAAAACTTACAATTAAAGTTGTACTATAACTTTTTAATCACGAATGTATATTATTATCCTATTTTGTTTATGTTCTGTTCGGAAATTCATCATAGGAGCATAATCGTTCATATTCTAATCAATATTGAGGCATCCCTTAAATAATCGGTGCCCAGGACTTGCTCCCCTCTAGATCCGACATTGTCAACAACAGTTGGCGGAACGAACCACGACGATCGTGATCGTGACGAGACGTGGATCGAAGGACTTCGCCGCCCGTCAGTTCGAATGACGGGATAGAAATGTTCGTATACAATTATGCCGGGTTCCGTAGGGTATATATCATATTTCCGTCGTAGTTATCGATTATTTCGCGTGATAGAATATTCAAACAACAGCGACTCGTTTATACATATATCGTAGATAATATTATTGAAGAATAGGCCGTTTTCCCACTGTAGCAAAACGTTAACGCGTCCAAAACAGGGAAGGGGGGTTTAACGGTCATACACTTTAACCACTCTATTGTGATGTGTTTTTTTGCGGGTATTCTCAATAGTATACAGTACAAAGGGGAAAATAAAGAATAGAAATAAAAACGCATTATACGTATATATGATATTCAACATTTTTTCATCGAGCAATGAACGTTCCTATCGACCATTAGCGTTCAAAAGCAACTCCGATCAGATCGTTTTCTCTTTTTGTTATTATTATATTACGCGTTGTTATTATCGAGTCGATCACATTTCTGATTTAAATTTGTTTGTCCCGTATTAAACCCAGTTACTGGAATTAAACGGCAGGGTTATGTTGTTTTAAAAATATAGTAATAATAACGAGATCGAGGAAAAGTAAACAAGACGGGAACGGAGATAACTCGAAGGCGTTCGCTATAACGTATAGTTTTCGATACCGCCATACGGATACTACGTGTGAGTGGAGATATGTCTGTTGTGTGCATTCATGTGGTCCTGCGCAGCGCCATAAATCAGACAATTGTCAGGTCGGTTTTGATCCATCTGTGCGAAAATGTTCGAACCGTGTCATCGTCGCGTCCGGAATGATCTCGTCGATTCGTTTTTTGTGAACCAGCATATATGGTATACTTAGGACCGGATTTTTTTTTTTTTTTGGGGGGGGGCAGAGGACTTTAGGCTCCATGTCTCCACAAAACGCAGGTCTCCGCAACGTAAGATTTTTTATTAGCAATTTTAATACTGATTAAAATCAAAATATCACTAGTATATTGTAAAAAAATGATTGGTGACGAAATCTAGAAGAGTACCAATATAATTATAATAATTGACATAATTTAAGTACAGTGTGTACACGTTTATTGTAATTTTAAAATAAATTAAATATTATTTAATATAATTGGAACATAATTAATTATATTTTTAGTTTATTATTCGGCATAATTCAATTTTTTCAATCTTACTTTTGAATCAAATATTATTTTGACATTAAATTATCATTTTACATTAAGAGCACTTGTAATATACTAATATCAGATATATGTAATTGCAAAATGTGGCTTTCGCATATCTAAGGCCGGCACTGGGTGTACGTGCGAACGACGTGGGATCGCCGCGTCCGAGAAGTGCGTACCGACGAAATCATTGTGCGCCCGTCGCTGATTTCCGGGCGAATAAATCGAGAAAACCAAACGTCTTACTGGGAATTTTTAAATATATCGAATAAATGCAGTCCGTGCCGCGTTACAAACGTAATAAATATTATTCGTTTTGAACGTTTTTCAGACGGTTATATGTATTAATACGACACACATATCTCGGTACTTTTTATACCGACTCGAACGTCGTGAAAACCGACGAAATTTTTTTTTCATTTATAATTGTTTGCGTGGGTACCAAATTTGTTGTACATAACGATTATAAACATTGTAAAACGTAAACACCATAAATATGTAACAAATGTATATGATTTTTCCCTGCGGCAGGAAATCAATATTCAAATATTTAATGTTGCGAAATATTCACGTATTATTTGATTTATTTCTGTTTTGCGATTAGTTTTATTATAATATTTTTTTATATCATTTATTTTGCGCTAAAAGAAATTCTTGCTGCTGTTGCCAGTTAAATAATTATTCCGTTTTACATATCTTTCAAAATCTCTACACACAGTTAAATGGTATGTATTATAATAGAAAAAAAAGGTTATTATAGTAGAGAAATTATATAGTATACGGATAACAAAAACGTGAAATTATATTGAAAAAATCGCGAAAATATCATCAAAACCGAAAAGATTAAAATGATTTTGTTTGCACAGACGCCAACATACAAAGTCAAACAAAACGACAAGACAGAACACGAGTTTTTGAAGTAAAGAAACGAACGTTCCACATAGTGTCTGTTTGTTATATATTTAAACGGCAATAACAATTATTTTTTGACTTTCAGTTATATATCTTTAATTTATAAAATCAATATTACATTTATACATAAACGCAGTAAACATTTATATAGCAAACACATAAACAGATCCCAACAGGACCCGTTCAATTGCGTACCTGTAATTACAATAATATTATATTCATCGTCGTGTAATAACGTGTCGTCAATGACTATTAACTGTTTGGTAAGATGTTACTACGTGAACCGCATTTTTTTAATTTTGATATTTCAAATATTTTCACTACATTATTTTTTTGTACATTAATACAAAAATCAATAAAAATGTCAACATAACGTGTTATTATTTTACGACGTAAAAAAAAAAATTACTTCTTTTAAAAACATAAATTACGTTATTTTATTTATTTTTTAATATTCTCGACATGAAATGGGTATGGATTTCGTATTTGTACGATTTTGTTTTTGAACACAATTCGATTTGTGACAATAAAATAATAAATCGGACACAATAACTGTTATTTATGGTCAGATGGTTTCTAATCTGCTAACGACAAAATAGTTTAATAAAAAACAATAAAAATATGTATATTTACAAAAAAAAAAAAACGATATTCATATTAAATTGTCGATTTTTGTTTCGATACGATTGCTGTGAAGTTGATTATTTCGTGTGTGCGTGTGTGTGTATGTTTTTGTATTGTTGTACGCATAAAAGATACCACGAGAAACAATATATTTTATTGATCTATAGTTGCTAAAACACAATAACAATACATTTGAAACGCAACAAACAACAGTATAAAAGTCCGGTTGAACGCGTTATCGCCTCGGGAGATTTATTGCGATTTTAATTGTGTTACGTTTGTATTAAAGGTGTAGTCGATACTGTTACACTAACATTAAACACGTATAAGAATGTTCGTTTTAATTTTTTTTTTTTAATTCGCTTTATTAGGAAAATTCTTGTTTGGCAAGTTTCTAATGCCAACGTAAATAATTCAATTTGTTTCGGTCGTATAAATTATACAACTACCGACTACGCGTGCACAAACACAGCATTTCAAATTATTTTCACTCATTTCGTCAAGAAAAGAAAAACAACTTTCTTTTAAAATGTTTAATCTTAGGGCGGATTTTTGTGCGAGCTAAAACAATATTACAACTCTCGTGAACTTAATCGGGAAAAATGTTCGTCCGTTGTACACGTCGTCTCCATAGTACATATACTATATGTGTACACACACAAAAACACATAAATATATTTATATATATATTAGCAAAAACGCTCGGACCAGCGCAGAAGTGGAAACAGACTACGAGTTTCGTACGGACAAGAATATTTTATTTGTAAGGGAGTCATAGATAACCGGGAACTGATGCTTTGGTACGCACTAGATAGTATTCAGTAGTGTTTCTATTGGACGTTTAATGCGAAACGTTTCGATGAAAATCATCGACCACCATTCACGATCGGTAGTTTTCGTTTTTCCAATATTGGCACTGGATTAAATAATTCAGTCATGTGTGTAAACACCGCCGTCGGTGTGTATTCAATAAATGAACAGTAAACAATCGTTCGGCGACGTTTTAAATGGATATTTTTGTTTTTATTTGTGTTGAGACGAACGCATTCGGCGAATAAACAAATAGTGACAATCCAAAGACCACATTAATTATTTTAAGGTCTTCCGCAGCAATAACGCGTGTATATATATATATATATATGTATACGTGTATGGCCGAGTGATCGTTGATTTTCGATTTATCTCGAGGCACATTATAACACTCAAACTATACACACACTATTCGAATATCTTTTCACCTGATGGATAACAATACGTCACTTTGAAATTTCATTGCTTAAAATCGAAATAAAACTTGTCTTGTTCAAATAAGGAAATTTCGAATCGAAATTTGAAACGATTGGGATTCAACAGAATTTATTTATTTGATAACCTTAAAACGTACCATCATCTTAGCGCGATAATAATATTGAAAATTATTGAATACACTATATACGTTTATTATTTAAAACACTGCCTAATAATGTGTGTGCAAATATTATGATAAATTATTGTATTCCATATCCGACCTTCTGAAATCACTCAAACAATGTGCTTCCACGGGGACCTAAATGACCAAAATGTATGCAAAAGAGGTTTCATTACTTTGCCAGGAAAACTCGATGGGAAAATTTGGTGTTTGAAAAGAAAATTGTGAGACAGTATTATATATGTTTAACCTGTTTGTATCCTACCTATTCATGGGTGTAGGTCCAAGCTTGGATTGACATTTCTTTTGAATATATATTATGCCGTTTCCAAATTTATTATAAGCGCACCCCATAATGCAATTTACTAGTTGTAGTTAAATGCAAATAACAAATCTTACATATTTAATGTTGGAGGTAATTTGTTGAAAAATCGTAAATAAAACGTTTAATATCTGTACGTTGGTAAAAATATCATAGCAATATTAGTGAGTTTTTGCTAAAAATCCTACCTATTTTTAAGTAAGTACATTTGTCAGAGGCAAGTCTTGTGCATTGCTAACAGACTTTTGCACGCATTTTTCGAGTTATTAGTTCACGAACATGCACGGTCATGTAATTTGAATTATTTCTTGGAGGTTAAACGGATGAGCTCCATGCCGCTGACTGGATAGTTTCGGCGAAGTGTTGAACAACATCATCAATTTCGTTTGAACACTTCAAAATTATATTAAATGTAGTCTATTGGTCAATATTAGTATGGAATTCTTCCTAATTCACTATATTTCTAGTTTAGTCTAAGACCTAAATTTATTCGTCGTCGAAAAAAAAGACACGACGTGTTACAGAACTCGGACGTATTGGACGGTTCAAAAGGTACGACGATTATTTCAAAAAAACATTCCATATCGCGTGTACACTTTATAATATGCATTACATACACGTTATATGTCATTTATTGGAGAAGTGCACCAACACTAAGTCTAACCACTTCTCCTA
This sequence comes from Schlechtendalia chinensis, assembly GCA_019022885.1. Lineage (NCBI taxonomy): Eukaryota > Metazoa > Arthropoda > Insecta > Hemiptera > Aphididae > Schlechtendalia > Schlechtendalia chinensis. The sequence goes on from CM032341.1 coordinate 8,658,804, forward strand.
TAAATGACATATAACGTGTATGTAACGCATATTACCTGTATAAAGTACACACGCGATATGGAACGTTTTTTTAAAAAATAATCATCGTACCTTCTGAACCGTCCGAGTCCTATGACACGTCGTGTCTATTTTCATAATATATAATATAAATATAAATTTATATATCGGATTAACTCCACGTGCGGGAATAAAATCGAATAAAAATTTTTCGACGAATAATAAATTATGTACTCATTAAAAATATACGATTTGGAGATATTCATCAAAAAAACACACTAATAGTTTTCGATACGTGCAAATAATAACCGTTTTCCCACGAAAAATCTCTAAATCTCTCTTTTCCATCTCTGCTGCGCAAATATAACACGTGTAGGAACAAAATAATAATAAAAAAACAATAAAACAAACTTCGGATCGGCAAATCACGAGTACGTATTTACCCGCTTGTTTTCGTCGCGCACGTAATCTAATTTTTCCACCGAATATTTACGTTACACGTATAATATATTATTTACATTGTATTATCATGTATGCATTGAGTACTTGAACTGAAAAATACTATTATAATAACTTTGGTTGGAGGCAATATCGTAGACAAGACTGGACATTAACGATTTGATAATTTAAAAATTACAATTGACTTGATGGTTTGATATTGTTTTAATTTGTATTTAACGTATTCTTTAGATTCCGAGTGAAGCGAAGAATGTATAAGTTTTACGATAATGTGGTTTTCTTTGTGTCTCTAAACACTTTTTTGTGTAGAAGGAGTGTTCGTAAAATCTCAACATGCGTTACGTTTCTGTAGCAAATCGTATCTAGTTAGTACTTTATTTGACACGTTTTTCGATTTTCCCAGTAGTTTGCTTAAACGTAATTAAAGGCAACCAGATAATTACAACAAAATAAACGGGTAAAATTATCAACGTATTCGTTTTGAAGAAGGACGGTTTCTGTATTTTTTAAAAACAAAATAGAAGTTAAAATGTATATCGACTACTACTAAAAATATCACTGTATTACGTTCCTTAAACGTAAAATAAACCCGATCAAAAATAAATTACCAAATAATAATAATTATGAAAATGTTTTACTGTCAGTCTTCTGGTTTTTTTTTTTTAAATTCTATAAAAAGGATTTAGCATAAATAATGTATCGAACCGAAGTCAAGCATTTGTCGATTAGTTCATACATATACATAGCAAAAAGTGCCTTAACGAGGTTTTTATGAAAATTGTATATCTAAAGTCTCGCTTGGAAGTCTCTCTCCTAACCGCGGCTGACCACTCGAATAGATTATTATAACGATCCGAAGAAGCCTCGTCCGTTACGTTTTATATTAATGGCGCAATTAACGTAATTAATTATTGTATACAACCAACTAATGCTGTACACGTGCGCATTGTGCGTTTAGGACAATACAACAGTTTTCCACCAAAAGCACACGGCCGCCGCGGTAAACGGATTTTCCGACAATCGACAGGACCGTACTTACCCGAATTAATCCCAACGAAAATTATACAATTAAACACGACGTGGAAATAATAGTATAACGTGAATTTGAACAATTATGTTTTCGAGATAAAATTCAAAGTTGATATAAATTTAATGCGTAACTAAGTTACTACAACTAATACATTTTTATGCACCTCAATACCTATCGCGTTTTTGAACTACGTTCTCAATTCCAGTACATCGTAATTCTTATGGTTACAATAATCCCATCGATCGAATATCCCGAGCATGTAATGCATTAAGACATTTTGATGTATTTAACACAATACTTCGGTATTTTAATTTCTAATATATTGTAATTAACATGTATCGTCTTTATATTTATATAAATGTTATATATTTGGCCATGTATTTATTATATTTATAGTTATTTTATATTTTAAAATTGTAATATGTACTGTACTTGAGCTCGCATGAGTGTTTATATAAATAAATAAATAAAACAAATTATACAGTACAAAATTACAAATTGTAATCAAATGTTATTTATTGTTTATGTGATAAATCTTAATTGTTGGAATATTTTGTACTTAATGTGTTTAGTTATTCATATCTAAAGGGACGCAGTCAAAAGGCGTGTTAGTTTTAGTCGAATATTTATATTTAAAATAAAGTGTATACTGTTGTATACAAAAGTGTAATGAAGTGTGTGGAAATTATTTAAAATGTATATTAAGTACACCATTTAATATGTATATATTTTTTTTTTTTGTAATTTTGAATAAATATTAAGTTACAATTATTTGTGAGAAAAGAAACGTTTTGGGACAACAATAATAGTAATAACAATTTTATTTTATTGTATAAACCATGTACACCTATTTTTAGAATACTTAAACAAATTGATTTTTTTTTCAGTGAACAATAGAAATTCTATTACTTCTATTGACGGTAAAATAAAAATGAGAATTCGAATATATTTTGGTAAGTAGATACGCAAACAGTGCACAAATTTATTATTACAGTTCGAATTATTCAGATTTGCAAAAATAAACAAATATTTTTATACAAATTTCACATTTATTATTTTTTCGGGGAAAAATAATATTCTTGAAAATGAAAATATTCAAAAACATTTTCTACATGTATTTTATACGTACTTATTTTTAGCGAATGCGAGTGGCCAATAATTGTTATAACCATTAATTTATATTATATATACATTGTTCAGAACGATTGCATTTGTTTTTGAAATTATAGTAATATATGAAAATTACAATTGTAGGTGTAGATATGTGAAATAGTCTAGCCAACGACTTAATGGAATCGAACTGTCATTGGGCCACATGACGATATTGGTTTCAAATGTCTATTAACTAGAAAATATATATGAAATTATAACGTACAAATGACGTTTCTGACAACGCGCGTGTATATGTAATGGTAAATCCTTTTTATGATCGATTTTTCGCAAACTATCATTATACGTATCATCAAACGACCGACGCGACAAAAATGTAAAAAAAAAAAAAACAAATGGTTGTTTTTGATTTCTAAGCATTTGATAGGTGTTTTGAAAAAAACTATTTGATAATGCGTAATGAAGTTGCATATTTATTCTTTTATCTTGTAAAGGCGCGGTACAATTATGTGCATTCGAATATACGAAAAAAAAAATTACACAAAACATATAATATTTAGTATTTTGAATGATGATTTTGGTGATTTAATAATATTTTATAATTATGTACCTAATCTGTGTTAGAAATAATTTCTGAAAATAACATAACGTGAATTCAATATAATAATAAATACGTATTCGATGAACGCGTTGAAAAACATCCAAAACGCGCTCTTATTAATTTTTGTATTGTTTTAGCGATACGAAAAAAACAGATTTTTCCTAATAATTACGTTTGAAGTAATAATGTATTAAATCATATAATGCAATGAGAATTTCAATGATGTTTACGAAAATACGTTTCAACATAACTCTCAACAGATGACATATTTTTCGATTTGAACGAGTTCCACAATATATAGTGGTTAAGTATTTGCTTAAAGGAATTCATTTATACACGGTTATTTCAAAATATCTTTTCTAAGTCGTTACGATGGAATAATACACAACTTTATTTCAAAATGGCGGTTGTCATGTAACTGTACAAGATAATACTATTGTATTTCGGTTATGAAAACATATGAAAATTTTCGTGCACACGTTATCCACACGAGTACATATGCAAATGTTTTTGTATGATAATATAGGGTATATTCCGCAGGGACAGACTGTTAAAGTTGTCGTTTACCAATTTATACAATCCGAACGTATGAGTTTAATCGGATTGTCAAAAACCAATTGTTCGATGAATATGATATTCAACAATGACTCGACGAGATAAATTTTCGAGAAAAACAATTTATACTACACGTTATATTATAATAATGGTGCAGTTTTATTTCGGTATTTTAAATCACTATCCCAAACAAACACAATGTGATTGATATTTAAACATACATATTTTTTTAATCGTTTATTTGTATGTGTGTTTTCAGTGTTTTTGTATGAAATTATTTCATTCATTTTTCGTACGAAAACTAATGAATAAGATAACGTACAGGAACTGATATCGTTCTAATTTTAGTTCGTGGACAATTCCTATTGTACTTAAAACGTCTTTAAAGTGATGGGCGGATAAATTCTCGTTGTGGAAAAAACTTCAATGACATTGACAGTTCGATGGACTATCAAAACGTAAACAGAGTAAACGTTTAACTATTAATCAAAGTTTAATTGATTTTGTCGTGATTGTCAACGTTCTATATATATATATATATATGTCAAGACTTACGGATACAATTGAGTTAGACGTTACTAGGATTAATCGAAATCAATTATTAATAACAATATTAAACAAATATTAAATTAATCGATAAAAAACAATTATTAAGGTTCTATTCGGGTTATATATATATTTTATCGTGATGTTGAAATTATACGGTCGTAAATCGTGAAATGCCCCTAATAAGCGTTCGGGCAAATACCAAAATCCAGTCAACGTATAGTAAATATCTCTACAGAACGGCCAAAGAAAAAAGAAAACGCTAAATAAACACGTGAAATTACATTTAAGTATACACAAAAAAATCTATTCTATCTGTTTAATTTATTATGTACATTTTAATGATTTTTTTTAATTTGGCAAATTCTATTATTTTGCATTTAGAAAAAAAATGGTATTCGAATGCATTATCATTTTTCTAAAACAGTGAATCAAGTTATATTAAAATTGCTAGGATTTTGGAATTTCCTAAACTATCATCAATAACAACAACCTTAATGAGCACATCGCTCGTTTTGAAACGATTTGTATGGTCTCGTTTTATACTCTACGAATATTAATTGGTGAACGCTGGAGAATTGTTTGTTATTATTAATAATGAGAAAGTTTGAACGAGCGCACGAAACATGTGTTTTTAATGTATTCGAATAATTACTTTGCGGCGAAACCCAACGGCTGTACAGGAAACATGATATTTTTTTTGGAAAAAAACCCCTTCGAAACTTCAGATTAACCATCGAGTTTACTGTGATTTTCTTGACGAACAGGCTAGTGAGACGGTATATCGAGTGAAAAAACAAACGTAAAATTCACAAGTCGAAAAGGAATTTACGAAAAATTTTTTTTAAATTCTGATAACAGTCATGGCAGAACTTATCAAGTTATCCTCGACTTGACCGTTATATCTACTGTTTAACACTCCGGCAGTAAGGTACTATATATCTGTACGAGGGCTGTTCCTTAAATAAGGTACAATAATGTAATGAATAATGAAAAATGAATTCATTGCTTTAAAATGTTAACACGATAAATTAGACATATTTTCTATATTTCCACATAGTCACCATTCAAGTTTATGCGTTTTTTCCAACGATGGAGTAATTTAAAAATACCATCTCAAAAATACGCAACACATTTTCCATCGAAATATTCAGTAACTGCGTGCACGTAACCATGACCTCCTACTTATTTTGAAAATGAGTTCCTATAAATCTGAATGGTGACTATGTGGATGAAAAATAGGAAACATGTTTAATTTATCGTGTTAAAATTTTAAATATATATTTTATTATTCAATATATTTTTGTACCTGGCTTATGGGAAAGCGTTATAAAACGGCCCGGGTATACGTATATTTGTATACGCGCGCGCGTATTGATTTTATCGGCACACGGCGACGACAAAAACTACGTGCGCCGAGTCGGTTATTCGCGGCGCGGCCGACAGATTAAACCGGATCGAAAAGCGAAACGGTCTAAAACAAAAACCTTTTGTTTCACCGTTTCGTATATACACACGTATACGTGTGTGTGTGTGTGTCGACAACGGGTCAATATATATCGTATCACTACCGCCGACTTGTCCGCACGGTTTTTTAATACGTACCGTGTTGACACGCGTTCTTCACACGGCTCCGACCTAAATCCGTCTCGAAATACGTGTTTGAAGTTTAATATATATATATAATATATATATATATATATATAAATATATATCATTTTTTATGTCAGCCGGTACACACACACACACGCTATCTTATATAGGTCATGGAGAAGACTACGGGGCGACTTGGCTTTTATTTTTTATCTGATTGTTTTCGGACGACACCGGGTAGATTTCTCACCGTGTAAAAATATACGTTCGATGAGTCAACAGATTCCGTCAGGTTTTTATTGTTCGTGCGAGAAGACGAATATATACCGTTAGTCGTACGCCCTCAAACGGTACGTACCGCACGTTCGCCAAAGTATATCCAGTAGAGTAAATACAATCATCCGAAAATTCCATTTTACTAGACAGGATAGTCGAAATATTCAGTAAAAACATTTTTCGGTCACACGAAATTAACCGAGATCGGGAAACAGAAAGCGAATTTCGTACATTGTTTTTTATATGAAACTCGAATTAATCACCCAGTTTTTTTTTTGTACTGGACAAATGGAGTAAATATTTAACGCTATCGGAAACGATGGAAACATGGCCAACAAATTTTACTTGGGAAAAGGACGGTGACGTGACGATGTCGACAGCGATTAATCGCAGGGGATCATTTTTCTAAAAAAATTTCATACATTTTTCGTGCGATAAAGACGATCCATCGTAATATGCGAAACGCACTGTACGATCGTATGTCGATTGTTAAAGCGAAATCGCAAAATCATAATGACAGCGTTCTGACGGAGAGACAAAAGACCAAAAATAAATAACCACCATTTCTGCGAAATACAATAAAATACGAAAAAAAAAAATCTCGATCCTTTACGCCGACGGGTTGTTTTATATTATTATTTTTTTTTTCGCGCATTGATCCTTTTGAACGCGCTGCGGAGTGGCGTTTATTTTCCAACCGTAAAACGTGCCCGCGCATACATTAACGAGCTTCCAACGAAAACTTTACTTTTATACACACACACACACACATATAAACATACTCGTGTGTAAAATATAGTATATATTCGTACACGTGTGTGTGTGTGTGTGTGTGTGTATACGGTAATATAATGCACGCGATATTTTCCCGGCGACGTATCGAAGACACGCGCGTAAATCATTTACTCGGCGTGTGCGCGCAGTGCATATTCATGTCTTAGACGTGCGCCGCGGAGTGTAAGACGTTGTACGGTGGACAGGACGAAAAAAAAACCAAAATAAAATCTGAAATCCTTGCAAAAAAAACAAAATAATTGTCCGCCAAAACGGATCCGGAAATTCACGCGTTCCGTCCGTGCAATCGTTTCACGCATAATGTGATATATTATTTTGACGCGGAAACGTGACGATGAAAAATTGACAATCTTCTATCGAGAGCGATTATCGTTACTTGTTTTCGATGGAGACGGCGTCGAGTGGAGATAGGGCTGATAAATATTATACGCGACGTCGTATTAATAAAACGATTTCGTTTAACAGATATATTAATGACAACGATGAAGACGAAAATCGTGCTATCTTTCCCACCCCCCCGTCCCACTCTAAACGTCGACGCGATTTTCAGTCGTTTGCCGAACGTTTTCGACGTATCGCTCGAACAACAAGCTTATGCCGATTGATTTTTTTGTTAACATTTTTATTTTAAAATGTTCCGATGATTCGAATTACAATGAAATTTAAAAACAAATCATAATTTATTCAAAACTTCCATCGTAAATGGAAACAGTGCAATATTTTTGCAATTTTAAAAGTTATTGCGATTTTAAAACACATACGAAAAATCTAACCTTTTCCAAACTATGTTTTATATATTATGAAAGTTTCGGAACATTTCGATTACCGAAAACTTATACAGGAAAAAGAAATAAAAACGTTATTCTGCTCGATTGTTTTTTCATAGTCTAAAATTAGATTAATACTATATCATTATTTTTAAATTGCTTTTAATTTATATTTTTAGAGTATGAACCTGTTTTTTTTTATGTCGCCTAAACAAATTATTTTAATATGACTTTAATATAATGAATTCTGGCTATACATTTGCAGTTTAAACTATAGTTTTTAGATTTTTGATGATGAAGTTGTTGTTGCCGCGTAAACCGTTGTTCCAATGAAATAATTATTGTAAAAAATATTATACGCAGTATGGAAATTAATATAAACGCAAAATAATACGTCATAGTTTAATACGGAAAATAAATTGAGACCAAGAGGGAATGATTAATTTTTTTCATATTTTTAAAAATACAAGACTCAGACACATTTAATTGTGAAACGTCAGCATGAATAAAAATCGATAGAAACGATATACATAATCTAGAACGATGTTTACTATACGCTATACAGACATAATTTTTAAAGTTACTTAGTTCATTTAAATTTTAGCTTTCAATATGTAAATTGATATAATTGTTACCAATATACGTGTCAGATACACGCATTGAACGTAAATTAATTTAACATTTTATTTTATCGTGTATATTACACAAATGTATAAATAAACTTAAAAATAAAAATAGATGCTATAAAAATAAAACAAAATAATCGTGTTAAAAAATATATATCGCACAAAAAATATATAATATTCTATTATATATATTTATGTTTTTGACGTTTAACATCTATTTATAATTAATATCAAAATATTGTGCAGAAATCTGTTAATTTGTGTATACATATATATTTTTTTTTATCACATTATTTTCTATTTATAAAATATTCCACTAAAAAATAATACGTATAGTAAATATTTTTAATATCGATTCTGTTATTTAAACTTTACATCCGAGATTGGACGGTTGAAGTGTTTACACACATACGTCGTATATTCGAAGCAACCTTATGGAGTATCTTCGCGGCTGATATACTATTATAAAATGTACTTTACATCAAATTCTAAAAATAGTTTATATATATATACTGCTGATCCACTCGAAACGTTCAATTGCCGAACGAACGATTTTTCGTTCATGAAATTCGGATATATTTAAAGTAAAAATTTTAGAAATAACGACTTGATGGTAACGTAAAATCTGGAATGGTCGCAAAGACAATAATCCCCCCCCCCCCCCCCGAAAATCTATATACGAAATACGGTGTTTTCTAGAGGATTTACCTATTATACACACTCTTATGGTAACATATAACTCGTGTATATATATTTACCTTAAGGTGTGCGTAAATAGAAAAATATTGTCGTCGGACGAGGTACTCGAAGGATCGAGACAATAAAATAATACGAGTACTCGGTACTTACATAAGAGTTCATCATAACAATCGCGCTCGCGCGCGCGTGTGTATGTTACATTTATATATAAATGTAAGAGTATGAATAGATACAATTTGAGGTAACTAACGTTTTAGACTTATTATTATAAGTACTTGATTATTATTAGTAATAGCCAGGGCTATGAAATGAATGCATTAAAAAATTATCAAATATGCATGCGTTTATGCATTAATAAATATCACATTATGCATTCAAATATGCACTAAAAAAGTCTTAAAAATGCAAAAATATGCATTTAAATAATGCATAAAAAATGCATTTCTTTCGGAATTTTTTTTTTTCGTATTTATTTTTATTTACAAAAAAAAAACAGAAACTGACACACACTAGAAGCGAAAACACACGAACGGAACGTAATCGACTAATGAATTTATGTATATTTATTGTTTGTCAAAAACAAATCACTGAGAATTATTATCAGTTCTTTTCAGCCTAAATATATTATATCGGGTGGGGTAGACAAAAACTAAGGAAATCCGCCAATCCCACACATATTCTTATCTGTTAACTACAACATTAGTCTTGACGAGACAGCGATATCATGGACTATTCTGAGAATTTATTATCTTTATATTAAATAATAAAACAATTTCCGTTAAAGTGTATTTATAGATATTTTACACTACACGCACGCATTCATTCTGTAACCAATACACCAGCGGTTCCCAACATTTTTAGACGGCGGTGCCCTTTTGTTTGTAAAAATTTTGTTAGGTGCCCTTCTGTGAATATCACAAGGAACGTGGTATATAATTAATGAGATATTTGAGGCTGCTTATTTATGTGGCGTGTATCATTTTTGTCTATTATTGAATTATTCGGTACATATTAGAAACACTATATTTAATATTAGATATACAGAGTGTGCTAAGTGATTTTATACGTAAAACAATTTTTTGTCTTTTTAACCACAATAAATTGTAAATTTTTAATATATAATTTAATAATTCTTTTCATTCTTGGATGAGCCGTGGTGCCCCTTAAATGAGCTCGTGGTGCCCTAAGGGCACCGCGGTGCACAGGTTGGGAACCGCTGCAATACACTATTGACGAGCGTGAAACAATAATATAAAATTTTACTTGAAAAAATTTAACACAACTGCCAAAGCGTACAAATAATTTTTTAAAAAAATGTAAAATAACAAAACTAAAAATTAAAAGAAAGATTTAAAAAAAAACAAAAAAATATGCATTTATATGCTCTAACCCGTCAAATATGCAAAAATATACAATATAAATTTTCGTGTATGCATTTATAGTAATATGAAACAAATTTGTACCGAACTCATTTTCATCTAAGAAGTATCAAAAATAATATGCAAATGCATTAAATTCACAGCCCTGGTAATAACTTATAATTTTTATTTTATTTCTATTCGTTAATTCTTTTATTTCTCTTCTTTTTATTTTTTTTTCCATATTCTTTTTACTCTTTATTTATTTTCCCTTTTATTTTCGCTACTTTATTATTTATTATTACTTTTTTTTTTTTTAGTAAACGATAGCTTATAACGTTTTAGCTTCGATACAAATAACAAAGAGCACCCTTCCCCGAAATATCATTTTGTTCCACGAGCAACCAGTTTATCTAAAATGGAATAAAAAACTATTTTATTTCATGTCGAATACTATTATTGTACGTGCACGAAAATGAAAATAGACAGACAAGCGTATCGCGAACACCGCGACACAACAGGCAGTGCCTGTTACATATATTGAATTATATTGTTCGGCATTGCGACCCCATTCGTACGGATACTCGTGAGCGAAATAGACCGTTTTGATTTTTTTTGTCCATCTGTTGCAAGTTATTTACTTAATTTCAGTTTTAATTTTTCGTACGTTTATGAATAATATTGTTAAGACGTATCGCGCGTTTCTCATCTGTATGAATTCCGCGTCGGATCGGTCGGAATTAAAAAATTTCACATAAAACGTCTTGTTTGACTATTGTCTGTCTTGCGCACTATTGTCATCACAAAACCGTTCGAGCGGTGGAGCAGAAAGAAAAACGATTAAAAGACTTAAAAAAAAAAAAAACCGGTCGGTTTTGTGGGTGGAAAACGAAAACAATGTTTCTGGCGATGGTAGCGCCACGTATATTATATTTTAAGCAAAGCTCAGAGCTTTATGCACTTTAAAATTAAAAATGTATATTTAAATAGCTGTTTTGTACATGCATTTTAGTATTTGATAAAAAGTATCGAGACTCGAATTTATATATCCGAAAGCATCAAAATACGTAATGTATATACAATTTAAAACAAAAACAAAAATGTCATTACAAAAAAAAAATGGTTGTTGTGTGCGCTGTAGAACATTTGTTCAGCATTATTGCTTTTGTAGCGCAATTTTTCAAAATAAAATTTGCGAACGTATCGGAAATGCGTCGTCTCCAAACTCGAAACGAGTCGGAAACAAACGGGTTTAATCGATTTGAAAGTATATTTTGGCGTTTCGAAAATATTAAAACGTGTCGCGGTCAAGTCCTGCAACCAACATTCGCGTTCATCGTCTTCAAAAAACGCAATGAACCGTGTCGATACACAACAAATTGTGGTTTTAAAGTAAACGACGCATACGAACCTCCAATTTTTCGGCAGGATTGTTCTGAACGGCTTTTTCGTGCGACCCGTGCGCGGATTTTCCAATGACCGAATTAGTGTGTTTCGAACGTTCGCGTAACCACTACGGCGAAACCACGGGACGGACGTAAATGAAAGAAACGCGGCCGAGCCCTGCAAGCGTTCCGGTGGTCGAAAATCGGTCGAAACAATGCACAGTACACAAACGCGTGTAGCCTTAATGAAAACGAACGCTGCAACCACAGTCCTAACATCAGTCGGTCGCGTTACAGTCAAAAGATCGGTCCTCTTGCCGTCTGCGACCGATCCGAATCGTCGAAAACGGACGGAGATTGTTACTGTCCGGTTGTCAGAGACGGCCACAATATTTCCACAGAAAACGTCGCTCCCGGAAAACTATACGTTTGTCATTCGACAAATAAACGATTATCGCGCCGACGACCACAACATTCCATCGTCTTTGTTAATACCGATACCGCTGTATTTATAGAATGTCTTTTTTTTTTCCGACTATACCAAAACAACGCGAAAAATTGATTTCGTCCGTCGTCCGGACGAGAGTGGTTGGAACGCGCGCGCGAAAAACACGCGACATCTGGTGAAAATTCGGGAAATACGCGGCAAAAGTCTTACGAAAACGCGCGCTCTCGCGTCGGTTTGAAACGAATGCATTATTCAGAAAAATACGCGCCAAAGTTGCCGGGGCTCCGACGCACATAGTTGCCGTCGACGAATTCGGTCGGGTTGACCGATGCTTAACAATCGCCCCGCGCCGCCGTGGTCGCGGTCGGGCGCGCGCACACCGCGTCTCTGTTTTTCGCGTGCCGTGACGTTACAAACGTCCGTCGGCTACCGCGGTAGCGCTGACGGTCGGAGCTTTTCGGTCTATACGCACGACGCGCGCAACGCGATCTCTTTCCGCCGCTACCGGTCGACGTCGTCGTCGTCGTCGCCGTCGTCGTCGTCGTCGTTGTCGTCGTCGTCGTCGTTTTCGTTTTCGTTTTCGTCGTTTCCGTCGTCGTGGTCGTGTGCGCGATTGTGTGTCGCAGCACAGTCGTGTGTCGTTCGTACGTACCAGTGCGGCGCGTGGGTGTGCGAACAATAATACCGACAACAACAATAAAAACCGAGCGGGACCGCCGTGCGCGTTTTTCCGAGTCCGTCGCCGCGCGGACGGCAATACGATCGAGTGCGCTTTTTACGCGATATATACATAACATAAATAGTGTCGTCGTAGTCGACCGTGCGCGCGCGTCGCCCGAGTGACATTCGTTTCGCGATTTTTCGTTCGGAAAATTGTTTTCGCGTCTCCGCTCTGCCCGCGGCCGCCAGCCCGACCGCCAGCTTGACCGTCCGCGACCGCGCATACCGCGCCGATGGTACGTCGTTGAAATTCGCGATACATCACAGGATCCCGCTGACGAGGTAAGTCCCATACGAATATTCCACATAGTCCATATGCGACCGCGTTTGTACGTGTCATATCTGTATCATAGCTGTTAAAACGGCGACGGACCACGTTTGTTTTTTTTTCGGCCGGGTCTTGTGGGGTGGGTGGGGTCGAGGGGGGCGGGAGCGAGTATAGAGTTTTCGCGTCGCGGGGGGATCCACGCTCGTTTTGAGTAGCGTTTATTGCGTTGGGTTTTCGCGTCGTGCACGATTTTCGGGGTACCTAGGCCGAACGACAGTCACGCGTCGCGGACATATTTGTACGCGCGCGCGTTACAGACATCGCGCGATGATGCGACCGCGACCGTCGCGGAACGCATATTTTATCGCCGCGTATTATTAGTAACATCTAACCGATACGTGCGGTTACGGTACCGCGAACCGTCCGACTTCGTCCGAACCGTACTCGTCGCGTTCTGGTCCGTTGGTTTGTTTGCCCGACGACATCGGCGAATCGCGCGCGAACACCGAACGACACGGTGTCGTCGATCCCGTCCACGCGCGTACGACACGGTGTCGTCGATCCCTTTTGGTCGGCGGCCAGAATGTATTTCTACGATCCGCTGCCGGCACGGGCCTAATGAAACCGCACTTGGCGATACGCAACACGTCCCATATTATATGCGTGTACGTCAGTGGCGGCTTCGGTTCTTTGCCTAAGGAGGAGAGGGGCAATATTTTTTGATATATATATATATGTACTTATATAAGTTTTCACGTTCCGATGCCATTTTCTAGGGAATGTCATATCGTTTTTATAAAATATTGTTTAACAAAGAAGTTATAACGTTTTACATTTTTCATTCTTTTTTAAAGCCGGCAAATTTTTTTTTAAACAACATTCTACAAAAAGGATATGACATTCCCTAAAAAATATTGTCCTTTTCAAAATTGGTAATAGGTGTTTCATTCTCTAATTCTGACGTAGACCCCACATTTACTGTTTCACGTGCTGTAATTTTTTCTATATTTCCTATAAGATAGACGGAAACAACAAATACGGTTGAGACGCCTATTTATCACTTTAAATAATATATAACGAAATAATTATAGTAAAAATTATTTTGGTTATTAAAATACATTAATTTCTACTACGGTTGAATTTATTATTTAACTTATTTAACTTCAGACTAACCGAAAAACTAAAACGCGCGCTGTCAAAAATTAAAACGTAAAATTTCTAGGTGGGGCGGGGAGGGAGCCATGGCGCCTATGGCCCTCCCCTCCGCCCCTAAACGGCGCCCCTGGTGTACGTCAAACGCCACACGCGTCATCGTCGACGAACGTACACGGCACGACGGTTTGTAGACCGACCGACTAGAAACCGCGGCGGTAACCCACATATTATTATCATAGTCGTACACACGTTCTTCGTTCTGCGTCCGAACGGTACAAGAGAATAGAAACGAGAACATACCGAAAAAAAAAATGAAACAAATTTTTCGCTCCGTTAACACGTTCGTCGTGTTTACTAACCGTTGTAGGGTCATTTCCCTCGTTTCGACATACGGGTAATCATTTTCGGTACACTACTACTCGTCACCACACGTTATGTTGTATTGTAGACGTATACAGAAAAAGAGGCGCAAGAGCAAACCTTTAAAACGATACGATAGGTTCAGGTTCTCTCTCTCTACGCATATTCCGGGTTATTGCACTGTAATAAATAAGTCGTTAGTATATATACAGATGTACGTGTATTAGCAATAAAAAAAAAGTATACCATTTAAAAATTTTCCCACCGTTTTCATTAAAAAAAACTTGACACAAACTTAATCCGTCGTATGGTATATATGTATATACATATAAAGTTTAAAGTATACTATAACGCGTGGCGTTGATTCGTAAACCACAAAATGTCGACATTTTTAAATACACTAGAATTAGGCTTTAACGTGTTTTCCCCCCACGATATCTTTATACTCTCACAATTATCGCATGTCTAAAACGTGTTGAACATTAACAGTGTTCTTGTAGATCTTTCTAATGCCATAGGATTGAATTCGTGTAATTCAACAACGTCGTGGAACGTCTTCCAGAAACGAGATTCCCAGGACGGCGGACGCGTTTTAGTGATCGTACATACGTACGTCCGACCGGAGGAATTTTTAAAAAAAAAAAAATAAAGAGGCAAATAATTCTCGTACGTTCGCGGCGTGTACGAACTGTAAACGTATACAAAGCGTTTTTACGTATAAAAAACAGTAAACATACATTTGATCGTGACGTGCACAATGTCGTCGGTACGACGGCGTGCGCGCGCCGTAGTAACGCGTTTTTGAAATCTGAAAACGAAATGCGGCGGCGACGAATCGACGTGTAATTTACTTGTCGAACGCCGCGGCGGGTACGAGCTCGTTGGGTGCCGCGCGCGTAAGACATTCCCGCGTACAGGACGTCGAGTACGAATCAATTATCCGACCGCGCGGGGCGCGTGCACGACCGGCTCTCGTCGTCGGCGGGTGTTCCGGAAAAGCGTATTTTTAGCGGTTTCGGATGCACGCGTACCGCGTGCTTGTGTTCCCGTGCGGCGAAATAACCGTCGGAAAATCCACTTGCGGCTGACGACGACGAACCCGATAAATACGTAAATACGCGACCCAACGACCGATTTGATCGCACGTGATTTTTTTTCCGTTTCGTATGACCGACGGTCTTGCCGTTTCCAAGATTTAAATTAGACCGATTTCATTCACGGGTTTGGCGCGCGGGTATTTGCAAGCACGTATATACGTGTATGTATTAAATAGTGCACGCGTCAAAACGAGGAAACGCGCGGTCGGCAGTTCGAAAAGTTTAAACAACCGTTTAAAAATCTTCATTGTCTGTTTGTCGCACGTGGTGAAACGTATACACACACACACATATATAATAATCTGTATCCTATTAAGGTTGCCAAACGTTCAGATTTTTGGACGCTTGTCAAGTGTACAATTATGCCTTTCGACTGGACAAATCAAGGCTTTGTCACTTACGACGTCTTAATTAAAACATTAATATGAATATGGATTTAAAAGAACTTGTTTGAATGCAGTAGACAATTGTTGTTTGATAAACCATGGCCATAAATAAATCGATTTTTGTTCATTTACTAGACGGCAACATTTGTTTTACAATAATTGTTTTATGGTGTCGAAAATGTAATTTTGAAATCCCATTCTGAATTTTCAATTAATGCTAATTAATACTACGTTATAAAACGAATTTAAAGATTTTTATGATTTTGCCGATACAGAATCTGTATCGATACTTCGTCACGTAAAAACTAGATTTTTTTCATCGAACGTTATTGATAAGCTTCTACAATCATAGCCCGTTTTGAAATTGTATTTATTCATAGTAAAAGAAAAGAAAATGCTAATCACTGTTTTTGGTCTTTTGTACTCTACTAAGAAAATGAACTTTGAGCTGAGTTTTACATTTGCCTTGTTCAAAATGCTATGTATTTATTTTATATTAAAATAGAAACCATTGAAATAAGTCAAATTAATTTTGAAAAATGTTTTTGATTTCAATATTAATCAAGACCTAATAACTTCAGACAGTCTGAAAATGTTTAATTTGAGAAAGACCATTATCGACCGCCGCATATTCAATATTATTGAATATATATATATTATTGAATTATTCAATATCTTGGCAATTGAATTGATTACAGTTCGTATTTGATTAAAGAAAAAGCCACTATATTTAACTTAGAAAATCTAATCGATACGAATAATGTGTTTCATTTTTGTAAAATTGAAACAATTGTAATAAATGGCAATAAATAATTTACAGAAATAGTTATTCTAAATGACAATTTCCCTATGCATAATTTCGAAATCAAACAGTAAATATTCAAAAATGTCTAAATGACAATTGGTGCTTTACTAAATCACAGAATTATTTTAATCCATAAACAATTGCATATGCGTAACGTATTTTTTCGGCAATGGAAATGTTATGAACTGACGAAAAAAAATCGACTTGGTATAGGAATGTTATAAAAGCCGCAAATAGTAAGAGAAAATTTATCTTTTAATAGCGATCTATTTATCTGTTTAGTATAAAAATATTAGATTTATATATATATTCTTATCTATTATTAGATTTATTGTATTATTCAGTATAAAAATTTATAAAGACTAAACCAATAGATTATGACTGCTCAAAAGGATTTAAGAAACGCCGTTTTTGAAATTATAAAAGTCGGCAATTCTACTGCGCTTCATAATTTACTTGAAAACAAATTTCATACTTGTAATATTATAACATACGTGGTACATATATCAATATTATATGCGTATATCGGTTCAGGGACGGACGACGAGAAAATCAATAAGTCGACCATGAAAATCGTTTATACTCTCTCGTTTAATTTACTACTACTACTATACACTACTCCACTAATTTTTCTGTACACTGAATTGGATGTGTGTGTATATATAATATGTACACAGAAATATATAGTGGTATGATGTAAAAACACTAACACACGGAGTACGACGGAGTATATCTCGCCGTTCCGTATAGCGACAAATATCTTTCATCGTCGTCGGCGTTGCCAAAAAAAAAAAAAAACAAAAAAAAAAAATATATATATACGGATTGTTGACAGTTATAATAACAATTAATTTACTCGTGACGAAAAATAAGTTTGTTTAAGTTACATAATGCTATATAGCACGTGTATATAGTGCGATGACGACACGTTGAACGCACACATTTATATATATATACTCGTATGTACAATTAAAATACACAACTTCACACAATTTCGCGAGTTACGTGTATTTATTTTCACGGTCATTTTACTTTTTTTTTCATGCTTGCAAGTACAAATAATTTAATATAACAATATAAATTAAGCGACGCGAAGCTGTTGTTCGAGATTTTCATCAAACGTACCTACTCGTATATAATATACATCGTTCCTAAAATTGAATTTTAATACATTTTTATTTTTAACTAAAAAAGTTAATTTTTAGAGTAAAATATAGTTCTTCTCGAAATTATGGTTACTATCGATTAATCGAGAAAATAAATCGTAAAATTCTATGAGATATATATTATCTGAGGCATTGCTTCCCAAACTTTTTGGCTTGCGGACCCCTTTCACGGAACAATATCTACTGCGGACCCCTCTTACTCAAGTATATAGATTTGGATACATGACATGAAATTTGTAGTTTGTGGTAAATAAAAGTTAAGTAAATTAGCCAGGCCATGCCTTATTATTAGTGGTGGAGGAGAATATCACTATGAAACAAGCATTAGATTTACAAACTCAACTTTATTTACAACACAATAATTATTATTTGAGTTTTTCAATTTATTTACTCACTCTACATTTATTTTTGTAATAATATAAAATGAATTTCAGAGTTTTTAAATTTATTTACTCACTCTACGTTTATTTTGCAATAATGTATTAATTTTTCTCGAAGTTTGCCGCGGACCCTCTAGTTAGGGTCGATGGACCACAGTTTGGGAAGCTCTGATCTAAGATATATATATCTAAGTATGCTTATTTTTTTTATCTCCCAATGAATTATTCGCAAAACGATCATAATAAAATACGATAATTTTTATTAAAATCACATTAGTTTTACTGCTTGAATATATTACTTGTTGGATAACGATCGCGTACAAAAATGTTTTACTTCTTTTTATTTTAACAACGTTAATGACCTTCTAACGACGGCTATAGCGTAAACTTAGTGTGTAGTCATGCGATCTGTACACGCACTGGTCACCACTGCCGATAACAAGACCCAAAAAGTATAATGAGAATGATACACGAACACGACGCAAAGCCACAAGTGCTTTCCACAATTACAGAGTAGACTGACTTGTCTTCCCTATTGAGTATCATAATATTAGGTAAAATATTTATGAAAGTAGGAACATTTTTTTTTTTATATAATTGATATCACATTCCTGGCCGTCTTTGATTTCGAATAATATGCGCATTACATTTTGTCTGTGGTCTCACGCCGCTAAACATCACGCGAATTCCCTTTCGAATAATACAGAGTGCAATAATAAGAACTCCCTGATTTGGGAAACTAGTAAAAACAAAACCAAATCAAATATCAAAAACAATTTTTTATTCGGTATTTGTTAATGATCCTACAGCAGCCTCCTAGGTTATTACCTCTTTCAGGGTTTCCAAAGTTTGGGAACAGTGTTGGTATACTCGAGGTTTGAGACAGCCCAAATGAAAAAAATCGCATGGGTTCAAATCTGGTGAACGCGGCGGCCACCCAATGTCATCTCACAAGGAGATAATAGGCCCACGAAAAATTTCTCGCAGAATTCAGAGTGTGTTTGCTCTTATACCATCTTGTTGAAACCACACATATTATTGTCCATAATCATGAAAGAAATCGTTGGCCGAAGAAAATGTTCAAGTATCTCATAGTAGCGATTACAGGTCACCGTTGCAGTAGCGCCAACTTTTTCAAAATAGTACGGATCCAACGCACCAAACACAATAATGGTACACAAAACTGTAACCTCAGGACTGTGGAGTAGTCGCCGGTGTGGTTCTTGAGGATTGTGTTAAGACTAGTATCGAAAGTTATGCTTGTTGACCGTACCTGAAAGGAGAGAACGCGTCGAACCGATTGCGAAACGCACGCTGGGTTGTTATCGGTAAACCGCCGTTATTAAAAAACTCCTTGACGACAAACTGACGACGCTCTCCCGACCAAGCCGTAATAAATACTAACATGGCATCGATAAAACTTTCTGTCGATGTAAGTCCCGCTAATGTAGCTCCGCCCAAACCCAAACTACAATCTCATCAAACCAGGGAGTTTCTTTTGCCGTACTCTGTATTTTCACCTTCTTCTCGGGAATGCCGGTCATCCCGACCGTCCAATTGATTCTGTTCCCGTCTTCCCGTCCCGCCGCGTATCGCGTACACGGGTAGGTGAATAAACATACACACATCCGGCCAATATACCTATATTCGAACGGGCGGCCATGCGCGCATTCATCGTTCCGATCGTTTCGGAACTCCGATTTTTACGCGGCGCGCCCTCGCGTACCGTTCTGCACGGTCGATACCGGATTTCGTGGGTTAACGAGACTTGGCGCGGCAACACCGAAATAAGAAAACGAAAATATAATAGATTTCCGACCGACTCGTTCGCCGCGCCGCAAAACCGTCGTCGATAATACGGGTGTTATATCTCGTTAAACCTAAATATATATTACATTTCTCCCCCCCCCCCCCCGGTTTTCATTTAAAAAAATAGGCTTATAAATTATAGCACGCCAATATGTTAAATGCTTTTTTCATGGACAATATGAATTAAATAGAAATTATCCACTCGTAGAAATATTCTTACATAAAATTATGATTTATCAGACGTATTTAGTTTTGGGTCGGGTATTAAGTATAAGCAACCTGCTCGGAGACAACGCTCTACGCGTCCTATCGAATCGTTTTACACGTACATAGTAATGCGCACCAGTGTAACAAATGGTTGAATGTTTTGTTGTTATTTTTTTATTCGCCGTAATCGATATTTTTTTCCCTCGACTTTGGCCGTTAAAAAATACACCTGCTAGAAATACGAGAAATCCACCCAATAACAGTTGGATGTTACCATGGCCACGTTAGCTTTACGATGCACGGCTACTGGGACGATATTTATCATATAAATTTTAAAATTGCGGCAAAGAAAAAACAACAAACAATAAAACACGCTCGCATCTATTAAATTTGATAACACACACGGAATGACGATTTCTGTTTATACGATTATTATTCGCAATTAGGCCATAAATTAGGCCAATATGGTCAATGATATTTACGTCGAGACTTTGAACAACGATAAAAGAAATAAATAATTATGTACTCGCGTTTATAATCCGAACTGAAAATAAAATGTTATTTCGATATTTTTCTTGGCTTATTTTTTAAGCCATGACTCATATAATAATATATTGTGTATTATACACAACGCGTAAACTTTTGGTACTATCATCATCGTCAACTTTTCCATTGTTGCCTTCGTCGTCATTGCTATAATATAAAGTTTTCGTTTCAACAATTTTCAATTTTCCACTGACATCAAAGGCAAATAATAACTATTATTACTCGATTCTCGTTTTCGAGACAAATCGTATTTGCACGAGGGACATTGCGCACTATACCGCACAAACACAAGTACTGCAAATTGTAATGATAATAATATATTCGTTAAGTATAATAATGTCCCGAAGTCCGTATAAAAAACGTCATTAATAACCAAAACGATATGTCATGCCGTTTTTGAAGTATATAATATTAATGTGTGAGTACTGTGTAGATTTTTGTTTTATGTAAACGGGTTTCTCGTGGCGAGACATTAATTCCCTGATACCCCCACCCTAAGACGAGTGAGCTGTATGTGCGCGTGCGTGTATAAAATTAATAAGTTTCGGCCGAAAAACTTTTGCCCTTTAAGACGATAAAGATAAACTTAAACGTTACGCGTGAGGGGGCGAGCGATGTCGCGGAGTTCGAAACGAGTTGAGAGTATAGAAGAAACCGTTAAGGTTAACGTCGTAACGTCGTAATGAATTTCGGAAATAATAAAAAGAACTCATATTCTGCGACGCTCTATATAATGAGGGAAACGAAAAATAAAATTTCGCTCGGTAACAACAACGGTAGGTGACGCGCGTGCAGTTGTGATCCTCTCTGTAATCGTAGGCGTATTATATTCTCACCAACTAGATTATATTTCATTTTCAACTCACCATACATCATACAATGTATGCAATGAGATCCTAACTATAAAATTATTATATCTCGACTATTACAAATAGCACAAAAATAGTTTTAGTAGTGACATATATGAAATAAGAAGAAAAAAAAAACAAAACAAAAGACGGGAAGAATTCATGCTATTAAATTTTTAGGTCTGTCTGTAGTGTGAAATTGAGGATTTGTTTTGATTAGGATTACGTTATTGACGGAAAGACCATTAATAAGTGAGAAGTTGTGATTGAGAGAGGAAAAAAGGTACATTAAATGAATTTTATGATGTGAACGGTTTATGATATTTGGTGAGAAGATGTTGGAAGTTACATGATGACGCACCACAGTTGGTTAAAGTAAAGCATGAACTGTTATTTAGATCAAATTTGAAAGAATAATGTGGTAGCAAATTATAACCGGTGCGTAACTCGGAGTATTTAACTATAGTAGCGCGACTAGGATTCTGGCAGGTTGTCCCATTCCAACGTCCACAGTTTCTGGATGAATCGACAGTGTAGAAGAATTTATTCATAGTATTAAAATTGTCATTGTAAACAGTTGTAGCACGATGTATACAATCGATGCGATCGATATTAATATTATTTTCGCGCGCAGCGATTTCCCACCGCATCGTTTCGGTTTTCGCTGAAGACGCTCCACCAATGTATAGGTCGTATGTTTCACACGAGATTCCGTTCTGCTCGCCAACGACGCGCCTTCGATCAAGGAGGATGATCGTCCGTCACCTATACCGCGTTCGTATTGCATCACACATATACAGTACATATATATGACCCATCTTATATGGTTACTTCGTTTATCTTACATAATATTATTTGCACGCGTTTAGATCAGCGCCATGATAACGAGTTTTATTTGTTCGATGGCACCATCGCCCTTGTGACTGTTAACAAATATTTCTAAGGTTTTCTTACTTTTATTGCCGTCGATTCAGTAATATCCAATGGTTTGATTTGGTTAATGCTCTCAAATGAACTGTTGCACGTCTGCATGTCTATAATTTGTATTCTTCTTTAAAAATTTCTTGATTTTCAATATAACATCTTAGATCATCACCACGCACAGGCTATTATTTAATTGTTATTATTTTTGTGGTAACGATCAGACGTACAAAATCAAATGAATTGTGGAAACATATTTATTTTTAGTTATTGTGAGTGGAAAACGCAAACAATGTTTATCCATTATATACATTTTTTTAAAACAAAATCAATAGGATTTGTAAATATTGTATTATTTTCTTTAAGAATTCTCCGTATTTCGTAAAACATAATAAACTAATAATATAATTACAAAAACTACTTTCAAAATTTTATCGTGTGCAACAGTAGTTAAAAGCAAAAGTAGTAGTACTGTCCCTGTTGGTCACTCTTAATTGCGGTATTATTTTTGATGGAAATAAATATACATCGTATAAACGTCGTACTTAAACGATCTAATATATATGGCTGCAATGAGATTCTTCCCCGTTTTTAATGCCCGTGTAATTAGCCGAGATTTATGCGCGTAAACGTTGTAACAAATAAAACGATTAAATAGAAATATTACCGTTTTGCGTTTAAAATACGCGTGGTTTTCCATCACAACTTCAATTTCATAACTAACCGGCGGCGCAATCGTATATATGATTCGTTTTTTGCAGTTCAAAATTCGTTACATTTAAATGACTTAATATTTATATTATTTCAAATACGGTTGGTTGTGTGAAAAATAAAACGTTCGAGTTCGTCCTGCTTTATATTATTATGTATAATGATATATATTACTCGTAAATCATTAAATTAAATTTAATTAATTAATTTACGTCGTTCATTGAAAACAAATTATATTTGTATATAATAAAATGTTAAATTTCAAAAATCGTTTCACACAATCTGTCGACTCAAAAAAAGGACGGCTTATTGTAAATATGGATAAAATTTCTCTACTCTACTCCGAGAAAAACAAATATTTTTCAGTGTACACAACATACGTTCGCGAAAAAATGATAAAAATGAAATTCAGTAGTCTGATCGTGTTTTAATGACGTTCGAACGCCGGCGTAGTGCGCCGTCCGACGCCACGAAAGTTTGCCGCGTAAACCGTAACGCGAAAACGATATATATATATAATTCAACGCGTTATTCGCGCGAATCACTAAATTTATCCGCGTACACTTACGTCATAATTAATTCACGAGTGGATTTCGCGAACGTGCGTGGGACCGGTGTTAGAGATGTATAGAGTTTTCGATCGTCGGCGTAACACCATAGCTGAAGCCGCGCCGATAAACCCGACCTAACCAGCCTTTTTCAATAATAATAATAATAATAATAAGAAGAAGAAGATGAATAAGACTAATAATTATAATAATAATAATGATAATAGTGATAACATCTACGCGCGCGACGACGTTGGACCGATACGATTTGTTACTGGCTTAAATATTTTATTCGCGATCTACCCTCTGAAAATAATCCGGACCCGCGTTTGTAGCGACGGGGAATAATACGAATTATTTTTTATGTTTTCAATATCTAAACGATTAAACGACGTCTCCGACGTACGCGATTTTCCTGCGGTCGAGGACACACGCTTAAAGCTCTATGACTCGGATCGAGCTTGTAATCCGAAACGCAGAGCGTCCTGGCACGCGCGTGCCTCCTATCGCGAGCGAGCAAGCATTCCGCCTTATACACACGTACGACCGTCTAAACACGTGTATACTGTTCGTTTAAGATGAAACCGTCTCCAATATACACGTACAAGTCCCCCCTCTCCCTTCTCGTGCAGTACGCGTGTGGGGATTTTGTAGGTAATTCGCCGCGGATTTGACGAGCATGCGATAGCACGTACGCACAATTTATATAAAGTCGTTTAAAGTTCTTATAAATATATATATATATGTGTATATGTGTGTGTGTGTGTGTGTGTGTGTGTGTGTGTGTGTGTGTGTGTGTGTGTGTGTGTGTGTGTGTGACGCGATGCAGTTTTTTTTTTCGTGCGATTCGGTCAACCCTGTCGGTACGAAACATTATCGTCTTTCGTCGAATTCACACACTCAAATATGATTTATACGCCGTTAAAAAACGTGCTGAAGCTTAAAATTCAACTTAAACTTATCTCCGTTTTATTATTTTCCATATATGTACATATAGTTGTTTTTTTAAATTAAAAAAACGAACGAAATTTCGCATATATATATAAACATCAACGTTACAGCGTGAAAATAAAAATATCGACTCTTATATAATATGCGTACCCAAAATTAAAAAAAAAAAAAGTTGTTTTCGTGTGAAATGCGATTGTGTTTATAAATATTATTATATATACTAATTACCCTTATTAAAAAACGTTTTAATAGCAATTCTGCTATTAAAAAAAAAAGTGATTGTCACTACGCGTTTTTAAATCCATTGTTATCATTGTCAAACAGTACAGATTTACAACTATATAAATATATAATGTTTGAAATTCCAATAATTATTGTGTCCATGGAAAAGTTGTTCTTTCAACTTTTTTTTTAAATTTTTTTATTTATGATTTGAATAGAATATTCAATATGATTTGAATATTGCCTCGACAATCGGTCGACCTTTTATCAAGTTAAAAATCGTGTTTAAACGTAAAAATACATATAAATACTGTATAGTGACACCCGAATTCAGATTATTATTGTTCTTTTATAAGTTTTGACAATAATAACAATAATAAACCATGTGAATAAAAGTCGTACGCGTATAGTTGTGCGTGCATCGGAAAGACACGTGAAGAGACGTCGTCATGACGTACACGTTCGTCAATTTAATATAATCGTATGAATAATATTACACGCTCCAATACGCATGGGATTTAATTGTCGATTTTGTTCGATGAATATAACAATTTGTAAGAAAAAAAAAACCTAACAAATCAATTGGCCGTCTCTTGAGGTCGCGTTGGCGTATTGTTCGAACGCGTACGTACACTGCCTTTCATCTACGACGCGTGTGTACACAGTATATTGCATACACGTCGTCGAGACGTTAGACGTTAGACATTACATAGCTTTTGTTGTCGCGTGTAAAAACACCGTGTGCGCGCGCGCGCACGTTTCAATTGAACGATTTCTATTAGACCGTTTTTCCCCGCTTCTTGATAATAATATAATATATCGCGCGCACACTGTGTACACCACCGCGATCCGCGTGCTAATGGTATTTGTGTAGCGCGTTAATGAGTTTATTGTACGCCGCGTTTGCGTTTTCTAAACGCGAACAATTGAAACTGATGAATGGGATATTACGTTAAAATAAAGAGTGAGATGAAAAAACACAGACGAACAATAAAACAAAACAATATTTTCGCGATGAAAGTGTGTACGGTAATACATTATAACGTTATCGCTGATGGCGTGACTGCGCGCCGACGGTCAGATGAAAAATAATATTATCGCGCTCGCGAGCTTCTTATTATTTTCGTGCACAGCGCGTTTTTATTTTCGACGTCGATCGGAAAGCTCGGGAAGAGCAAATAATAATTTGAACGTCCCCTCGCGTCCGACCGATAGGTACTTCCGCGAGGAGTTCGCACGCGTTTAACAAAAGATAACATAATTCAAAATATATATATATTTATGTACGACTCCATGGGATGGCAGTGTTCCGAGCTGTAGATTATCAAATAATTATTTTTAGTAGTATAATGTTATCGTATAGTTTTACGTAGTATAAATAGTATCGTGTTCGTACCGGCTTGCTGCACCCGTTCGAGTGTGTGTCAAGTGTTTTAATATATCACGTTGCAAACGCATATACGCACTAGAATACCGTTATTGATGTGTCAAATATGGGTCCCCTTCGTCGTTACAGTTACGGTTCTATTGCTGTTGGCGATCTGATGATTTTGTAAGGTTTTGTTTTTTTAATGTAATTGACCTTGTCAAAATTTTATACACTCGTCGACTGCGAACACGACGAGGCAGCTGTCAGCTCCATTTTACGATATAATGTGTATATATTCATAATATATTTTTGAAGACGTATTAGGGACGTCCCAAATCACGAAAACCGTAAAATCCGATATTCGAAATAGATGTTTTTGATAATTTTGTTATATACTGCAAGCCCCCGTCGCCACGATATGAAAACCGAGAGGTTGTATACATTATAATATGATGCCAACAAATGATCAGTTATAACTCGTACAAGTATGCAACAAGTATACTGTGTTCTCAGAAGTTCGTAGAAATTGTTTAAAAATGGTCTTATTAAGTTTATAGTTTAAACAGACATTTTATTCCCCTTCAATACGTGTACCATTTCCGACGGAAATTAAGCGTTTCGTAGACAATTAGGAAAAACGCATATTGGAAATCGATTATTTACAATTTCGTATCCGTACATAATGTACGCTATTTATCGTCGTTTGAAAACACTTTTTTACTTCAATATGGTCTTATAAAAACATTTATGTCGAATTTCATATCCCACATTTTCTACTATACTGAATATTGTACTTTGTGTTTAACGATTTTCCGGTGTATCGTTTTTCCCTTATATACATACGTATATTTATAAACGACACGAGTACAGCGATAAAACAGAAAAGGTCGTAGAAAAACATGTACATTTTGTGTTAGATATCTGTATTAAGTCTTGTCGCCGATTACGATGACACACCAATTCGCTTTGGGATATAATCCCTTCGATTATTCGTTTGATTCGGTATTTTATGTATTGTTTCAAACGTTTGCGTACATTACAGTATCTCGCCTTATTACTCATGTTCGTTACAACTTCCGAACGGATTACACCCGGGGACGTAATATATGTATACCATATTATCCTAGCGATTCTTAACACACTACGGGCTGCACGTATTTAAAAACTTTCGACTCGTGCAAACGACAATTCAGTGACTGCCGATCGCACTGAGCCGACCACGTAGGGGTTTGCTAAAATAATATAGCATGCACGTCACGTGTTATCGGAAGACCGATAAACGACGTACGTGATCAAAGTTTCGTTGAAATCCTATTCGAACGGGTATCGTCAATACGATACGAGTAAACGTAACAACGAGCAAGATTGTAATTGCACGTGTCGATTATCCGCGATCACAACAAACCAACGCTCTATGACGATTAGACGCGGAATGCGTTCACGTGTGATTGTTTCCGTAACGATCGTGAACCAGAAGTCGTAACCCGGCCCGTGGTATATAGATTATACAATGAAACGTACCGATCATATCATTACCAAGACACGATTAGTTCGAACGTACTTTTTATACGATGACAATACACGGGTACGCGTGTTTGAAACGGGTGAGCTACGCAATACCAAGCCCGGTCGCGCAGCACGAACAACGTAACGAAACACCGGGAGGAGATCGATTTCCGCGGATATCTCTGCGCGTGTACGGGAGGGTCTTACGACCGCGCTCGGCACCGTTCGGTGTATCACAGCTACGCCTTCGTTATTGAAGCGACTCCGATGGCTATACAACGCGTGATAGACGTACATTTACATTTGACCGATTACCGCTTTCTAGAAACAAACACCGGTATTTCGCACGTATTGCAGAAGAATGTGTTCGATCACCATATGATAAATCAGCAAATACGGTAAAATTATTCGCAGATTTTAATTTCGGACCGTGTAGTAGACGTACAAACATAACGAATAATATACAAACAACACTTGTGTTGCATAGCACGTTTCGATGCAGACGTCGAACGAGGACGCCCGCAGGCTCAGTTTTCCCGCGTAGTAGAAAAAGGGGCGCGAAAATACGCGTTGTTCGGACAACAATAAAAACACGTTCGGCCGATGTCGATGACAACGTGGTAAACTATATTCAATTCGTTGATAGGTTTTTACTTTTCTATTTTTTTTGTTTGTTTTTTTTTGTTTTTTGTTAATATTAAAAGTGATCTCAGAGAGCATATAATTTATTATATAATAATAACGTCGTCGGTTTAACGTGATATTATTATGTGTTACTATTACGAAGAGACGGAATTTAATGACAGTTTTTGGGGCAAAACGATGACGTCGATTTTTCGCCCACGTCACTATAAAATCGTTCGAGTGGAAGAAAAAATGAATCGCGACAATACGACGCGCCACGTCAAAAGAAATCAGACGTCATTCGTCGTTGGAGAAGAATCGAAATCTTTTACCATATCATTATTATTTTATAACGGACGTATATATTTATATAATTTCGTCGTGTTTGTGATTTTTCGAAAATATACGGAGACGAGATTTCACTTAATAAATATATGAAATACATGCTCTGCATTTAACGTGCTTTTCACACATATATTATTTACTTTATCAACAGCAATCGAGCATTTTTGATTTTTGTAAATAAATCTGTGCGTCGTCTCTTATAGTTTCAAAAAAGACACATCATTTCCTACAAATGTATTTGTCTTTTTCGTCGAATCACGTGCCAATTTAATTGATAAATTCCGAATCGTAAACATAAACTGGTATTTCGTGAACACGCTTCTGCGTTTGTTGATTTATTTTTTCAGTCTATTCGATACGTACATAACGATTATATACTACAGTCGGACGGGCGCAATTGAAATGAGATGAATCCGAACGGAGTTTCACGATGTTTCCGCAACGTAATACGTGTGTACGTACACTGTGCACTGTACACTGTGATCGTACCGTACACACGGTCGTAGTTTCGGGTACCGTTTGATTTGATTAAAAATCGCGCGCTGCTAATTGTCGAATTCTCGTTAACTATTTTATTCAAAGACGTGGAGAGAGCGAGAGAGGTAACGCACACGTGTATATATATATATAACCTTCTCGCGTGTCTCTATCGGTACCGCACGACACACACATCGTCTTCGGGCGCGCAGCACAATATACCAATTAAAAGGGTACGCCGCGTGCGCGTCGCGGTCGATTTAATTCCGTGATTAATTGCGGAATCCTTTTTTTCTCTCTCTCTCTCTCGGCGCTGCGGGATTTTTTCCATATCGTTCCGGGCGTCGTTCCAACCGATTTTTTTGTTTTATTTTTTTTCCCGTATATCTCCACCGAGACTGTTCCATGCGTGCCCGTCTCGTCTATTATGTACAACGTCGGCCAAATAAATCAAAAACGCCGAATGACGTCCGCGTCCACGTGCGCGTATTTTCGGTCTCTTTCATTTAAAGATCACGCGGCGGCGGCTGCTATACCGACCTTGCCGCGTGTTGAACAACGCGTACTTACGGTCGAACGGCGACTACGAAATACTACGCGGTTTACGCGCTAATCATTAATGTTTTCGACGTTTTTACGTATTTACACCGCCGCCGACGGTCGCGTGTACGGTAGAACGTTATACAGGGTGCGGCGCGGTCATACACCCGTTTTGACATGCAATAGTTATCAGTTTGTCGGTACGGTACAGAGGTCCGGGGGGTGTCGATCAACTCTCCACGATATACCGTTAAAACCATCAGTAGCCGTCACGCCCGTGTGGACGTCGGAACACCGCGTTTTCGTCTACAACACTGACGTGCGGACAAACAATTCGGTAGTTTGTTAGCGAGCGTCATAGGAGCGTTCCAACTTATGAAATCATTTTGCGATGAGTTCATTCAGTTTGAACAAGAGGAACAGTGATGGACATGAGACTACCAGGCCCACAAAGAACCATATCAACCACGGAAAATGTTGAGAAGTGAAGACAAGCAATGTTGAGGAGCCCATCCCGTTCATTGATCCTTATTTTTTCGAGGAGAACGGTTAACTCATATCATTACATACATATCATCGACAACTTTCTTGATCCAGAACTGAGAAGGAGGAGTATCAGTAGATATAATTTGGAGCGATCGCAAACACTGCGAGAGCGTTATTTCCAAATCGAGTTTCACGATTTGTTGATACTTATTGGCCTCCTCGCTTACCGAACCTGTCGATATGTGACTTTATTTTAGGAAACCTCAAATTATACGTATATGAAGGGAAGCCATGGATCCTAAAAATTTTGAATACCATATTTTGTGAAAAAAATCGAAAAAATCTTTTATTTTTAAAATTAAAGTTTCTAAACCGAACGGACGCTAACTTCAGAGAGAGACTTCAAACTTGTATATAAAATGGTCATTATCTCAGCGATATCACCTTTCATATATAATATTCTTAAATGGCATATAATAATGTAGCTTTCTATATAAATAAAATTGTTTTCCCGCAAAAATCAACGGTAAACTGCTTATTTCAAAAAGGTCTATTACCACGCCGCACTCTGTACTCGTGTGTAGGGTAACCAGATAACTGACCAACGTTTTAAACACGTTTAATTAGAAAACCTGAAATATTTATACGACTTATACACCGTATAATATCATAAGAGGATGAGCAAATCGATAATTTTTTTTTTCTTAAGTAAAGTTTAGGCGAAATTACACGAGTCATGTTGAATGTCACTTGTATTTTCCATGTAAACTTAATTTAGATATCTCTACATAACATCAACCCAGAGTTAAGTTGACGTAAAGTTTTAAAGAAATACAAACGCATTTAGTAACATAATTAAACTTTAAAACTTAATTTTAACCCGCCACAACGTCCAGCTACGACATATTATTATTAAATCCGATTTTCAAGGATGGATCGACTGCACACCATACAGATCGTACGTGATCACGCGGCGACCTCCTGCTCGAAAGTTTAATGTTCATACAAACTATTATATTGCATTTATCATACTCCGCTGTATCTATGTTCTGTGCGAATGGGTTTCCTTTTCCGTCAACCTTTCTTCCTCCGCCTTCTCATATCGTACCAAGCATACAGTCAACAGACCGAATTCAAAGTTTCGACGGGTAGTTTGTTTCTTTTGATTTTTACAATCGCTACGTGTGATGCATTATTATCAGCCCTTCAAAGACCGTACGGCATGCTCGCACGTACGACAGTGTCCCACACATAAATAACGCGTAATCACGCGCATTGACAGATTCTCTTGTCTCGTAGTCATATGTGGATAAAACACCGGCAGATTCCGGCCCTGGTCGATTCGATACCGAAAACACGTCATTTTGATAATATGAGTTTGAATAGTGTCCAAAAAATAATCAATCGCAATACATTGCAAATATTGTCAAACAAACGTGTGTACTCTTCTGATACTCGACTTTTGTCATTCGACTGCGATTACGTCCAACAATACATCATTGTTATTAATATGTATTATGATTATTATTGTTAGTATTAAAAACCGCTTATGTAGACGCCGCGGTTTTAATTTCATCGCAGTTCCTTGCACACATCACCAACTCGAATGATTTCATTAATTTCAGCTGTATGGGGAGACAGAATGAAACTTTATATACTCGAATGGATTTGTCGTGTACTTATGCGTATGTTACGAGTATATATATTGTTCATATTCACATTTCGTAATTACATTTATAATCGAATAATATTTCTGTATAACCGTTCAACTAATATATGTTTCAATTTATTCATCTTTGTGCTATTATACCCGCTCAATTTTGAAAATTATAGATATATATCGGCTGATTTTTCTTATAACTTTTAGTGAAAATAATTTAATTTTCCGTTTTTAAACGAATTTATAACTTTTCAAATTTAAAAAAAATAAATGTCATAAAATTGTATAGTAAAAAAATAATAATCATTTTTTTTAATTGTTTA
The DNA here is from genome assembly GCA_019022885.1 of Schlechtendalia chinensis. NCBI lineage: Eukaryota > Metazoa > Arthropoda > Insecta > Hemiptera > Aphididae > Schlechtendalia > Schlechtendalia chinensis. Next base: position 8,691,479 of record CM032341.1, read on the forward strand.
ACCTATTGAGTGTAAACATAAAAATTGACGTCCACCGAATAGATATCTCAACACGTAACTGAAATATACATAATAATTACTGATAAGGTCACGTGTCCGAGCACTTACAACGTTCGTATAATGAATAATGTAATATAGAACTCAATTTACCAAATTATGTTATGGACTTTCAGACCCACCGCATTCACTTACTTAAATTAGTTGTTGTATTGTGCGCAAAAACGGTACACGCGATATACGATATATTTTACCCATAAAATTATTTGATCGTAACATGGTAAAAACTTGCAGATACTAAGCCTTCATGAAAAACGAATGTATTATAAATTGTTTCAAAAATCGTTAAAAATTGATCTTGGTATTATCAATAGATCACAAACTCAAAATTTCAGTATCACGTACAAAATTATTCAAATCGAATAAATAAATTAATAATGGATTTCTTATTGCCAACAAATCTTCGATATACTTTATAAACACACCTTAATGTTAAATACGTACCTATAAATAAACAATTGGGAAAACGATTTTCTAATATCGCGAATTTGCAAGTCGTCAGGCGTACTCGTCCGTGTTATTACAGTATATCATATGTTTACGCAGGTTTTTGAGACTCGTGACGCAACGAAACGAATTCGATTTAAACATCTTTTGAGTTTTATCGTTAGAAAAAAACATTATTATATATATATATTCATACAATATTTAACTATAATATAGAACATATTATACTATCGTAAAAGGTATTACTCACAAAACAATAAAAATAAATCGTTTGAAGGGAAAAATAAAATTTCAAAATAAAATATGCTTAAAGTATTTTTTAAAAGAGACATTATAATATTTAAAATATCTCTCTCTCTCTCTCTCTCTCTCCCTCTTTCTCTTTGTATATATATCTAACGAATTAAAATTATTGATCCAGTCAGATAATCCTACTTTAATGGCAATAAAAACATTTCGTAGCATGTAATTATGGAAAAAAATCTGGTCCGTTGACAATAATATGTATAGTTGGATGTCAACGGAAACGACAAATAATTGTAAACCTTCACAAATAAAAATATGACGTTTTTGAATTGTTATAAAACGATTAAAATATATGACTGGTGTCACACAGTAAAATATAAGGTCAATATTTCCAAATGCGGAGTTAAAAATGGTTTTTAAAAATACAATATCGACGAAAAATATATTTTAATACTAAATATAAACATTTTTATCCACGATTTGACATTATGTGGAAAAACGAATTTTGACAATTTTATTGATGGCTTAATGACGCGATCAATGAGATAATATAATATAACATTTTCTATAGTCATGATGGTAGTTTTTCGAATACTCAAGTTACCTTATACGATATGTCAGCATAATTTGTACGATACACTTGTGCATATAAAACGTGTTTTATTTGCTAAATATTACTGGTTACTATATCTTTTTTGGATATGTGAAAATAAATTATCATTGAGTTGTTAATGTATAAAAGTCGATAATAATTGGCGCACCCCTTTATTTTTCTGAGAAAAATAAAAAAATAAAAACATTTAATCGAACTAGATGACAATACTTTACCAGCTTTGAGATATCAACGGACTTTTTTTCAATAACCTAAATAGTGGGAAACATTTTTAATGATTTGATATTCAACTTTGTTTTTTAAATGTTAATATACTATAATGTATAAAAAGTATATGTGCAAAAGCTTTAGTATTAATAGCTCTAGTAACCAACAGATAATAATATATATAATAAATGTTTTGTGAACATTTAGTTTGAATTTTTCGTATGTTCATTATTAGGCTGCGATAGACGTAACTAAAGCGCACCAAACATCTCTTGTTTTATTATTTCGGTGTGTGGAATACGAGTATATTATCTTCTCGATACTCATACGACATGGTATAATTTCTCTGTACGTAATATATACATATTTATTTATTTATTTTTTTGTATTGGCGAACATAATATTTTTATGTCTAGCATGGCCCGTTATCTTGTCAAATAAATATAATTTTAATTATTGATACCTAATCTATATATTGCGATTCATTCGTTTTCAGTCACGCACGTGCAAAATTATCCGAAATCATTATTTCCATGCGATTTTATCACCGACGACCATGACCGATGTCGTCCAATACCTAATTTAATATATATATATATATATATATATATTATCATACATGACTGTTTAAAATCGAATGGTACGTTTACGCCAAACGAAACGTGTACGAGTGTATTTCGAACACGCAGCGGACCGTCTGCTGTTGTCGGTGACAATTGGTGAATAACCGTCGCACAAACTAAAACATTTCACCAACAATTCCTTAACGACATGAAAGAGACTACATCCGTATAATTGTTTGTAACGTAACAGACACGTATAATATGCATAAACCATATGAACTCTGTCGTATCGGGGAAAGCTCGCCAAATTGTTTCCGCGTTATAAAGTCGCGTCACGCGTTTATTTCGTTTTATTTTTTTTATTTTTTTATATAAATAGTATCTTATAAAAAAATTAATATAAAAACGCGACTGAGAAACGCCATTGGTTGGTTTAGTTAAAAAATATACGCATCACGCAGGGACATTTTTAATAACGATAGTGAACAAAGTTATTATAAATGTTAGTTTTTTCATCTATTATTTTTCACGACTCTACACGTGACACGACGTGAATAAAATGATTTATGATCAACTGTTGATGCATTATACATATAGTTTATTTGATGGATATTTGCATAAACTGTGTAACATGAATATGTTAATTTTAAACATGTTTATTATGACAACGGGATCATACCCATTGATAATATTCACTAAAAACAATAATACGACGAAAACTGTTTCAAGTTTTACTTTCGACTTGTCGATCGTATCTTTTGGAACAATACTCATTTTTATGTAAATATATCTATATATATTTGTAAGTCTAACGCAGGCGCTTTAAACGGTCTGAAAATGAAAACAATATTCTATTATTTCTAAGTCAACCTCCGTAATTACGATAAATTCGTTATTTCGCGGTCGTTACAATTTTCTTCTTTTTAAACGCGAAAAGAGCGCCTTATAGTATATTTAATGATTTCTGAAATAAATTTAAAAAAAAAAATACAATACAATACTCTGAGCCAGATTTGAATTCACAAAGAACATTTTACTCAGAATATTATTAAAATACTATATTAAAATGGTATTGATTTTTCAACACTCAAAATAGTAGCAAATGTAATCGTGATACACGTATAGATTATTTTCGTCGTTTACTAGACCTCATAGTCTCAATGTAAAAAAGGAAATACGTCTTTCGGAGAATAAAAATATTATTATTTGATTAGTAATGAGTAGAACGTATATTTGAATTGGCAGTGATATACTTTATTTAACGAATATTTGCCATTTTGACATTTGTCATACAAAAGTTTTTTTTTTTTGTTTTGTTATTATTTAGTTAAAATTAACGTAGATGTATAAAAGTCTGACATATAAATTCGATTTTAAAATAGTAACTTATGATGACCTCTAGTCTCTAAGTCTAACATTGTAGTTTCGTCAATACAACGGACGAAATAATGACGTTATTATATACGTCCCTGAAAGTTGATCTAGGAAATAATTTAGTAAACGATCATTGCTTCCTGATATAACCGTTCTTTTTAATGAGAAAAATCAATAAGATTTCATTTCTGTAACAATATACGATGACATTTTGATAGTGTATTTACACAATCATAACCCTTTATTGAAACAAACGTTAAATACGTTCGTATGTTTTTTTTCAACTAAAACAAACACATAATGTTAGAATAGTAAATAAAAAAACAGTGTTATTCATAAAGAGAATCGGTGGTTGACCTTAGAAAAATGATATTTTTCTCGGCCTCACATAAAACTCTAATCGAATAACGCTACAGAAGAGAAAAAATAGTTTTTCCTGATATGACGCGGGACAGTCTATAAATTTTGTCCGTGATATTCAGCGTATGTTGTACATAAAATGACACAGTATCTAAACGATACTATAACGACATTATACGTATCACGATTCGTTCAATATAAATACAACGGTCGAATTCGATATTAAATTTTATTTGATCGTCGCTAACATACCAACAATCTTTACGAATGTATACCGATATAATATTGTAACGTAAATGTTCGGTATGTATCGTAGTCTCACGTGACGATATATTTATATACGTGCATACGTTAATTTTTTCCCCTAATAATTTTTTGTCGTTTAATGTAAAACAAACACGATAGTACAGCGCTGCGGTCGTTACTACGGTCGAGCACGGCGAAACGCGATATTAATACGACACGTACCGTTTCAGTGCACACTCTTCCGGCGGAACACGCGCGTGTAACGTACACGAGATCGGATACGTTTTGGAATTGTTTTTTAAAAGCGTTTTGGGGGGAGAAAAAAAACAAAACGGTCACGTCGCAACGAATGGTCCCGAATCGAACGGTTGTGGGGAAAGTGAAGGTAGACACGTGGTCCGTACCGTGCCGACGTATACAGTTATGATAACCGTATGAATTATGTATTTGGAAGCAAAAAAAAAAACACGAAAATGTTTGTTGCAAGGTGTACTTAGAGAGGGGCATACGCGATTTGGGACGGCGCGCGAGAAAACCGAGCAATGACCGAGTGAGATAATATTATTATGAACGGCAGCGGACAGGCGCGGCGGCAACAGCAACTGCACCACCGACGGCGGACGGCGACCACGGCGGGGGACAAACGCGACGGCGGCGGCGTCGGTGGTAGTGGTGGCGGCGGCGGCGGCGGCGGCGGCGGCGGTGGTGGTGGTGCCCGTTGACGGACAGCAGCCGTTGGTGGTGCGGACAGCAGCCGTGACGGTCGTCCTGTCGGCGCCGCGGCGTCGCTAACGCCGATAACGGCCAGCGTGGTCGAGCAGCCGGCGGCGTGGGGGGCGCGTCGAGCAAGTGCAGCTGGTGGTGCTGCTGCTGCCGGAGCTGCCGCCGCCGCCGCCGCCGCCGTCTCAGCCACAGCCGCCGGTGGTCCGCGGACACCGGGACCGCCGATCGCCGGCCGCGTCGCGCCGACCACGACGACCGTGACGATCGCGACGACCGCGACGTCGAAGACGAGGCGGCGACGGCGCTAGTGTTGACGTCGCCGTCCGCCGACGCGCCGGAACGGGCGTCGTGGGAGAACGGATGCCAATCACCGCGACCGGTCGCAGCGATCTCGGTTGCCGCCTCCGCGGACGCTCCGCCGCCCGCGCCGGTAGCCGTCAAACAGCCGCCGCAGCAACCGTTGCACGACATCGAAGAGGAAGAGGACGACGAACAGACGTTGCCCGTCTCGCCGACCGTCCGGAAAACGGCCGGCGGCCATTCGCCGACGTTCGCGCCCGTCGCGTCCCGGCCCAAGGCGGCCGCCGTCGCCGTCGCGGCGGCCGTCCACTCGTCCGCCGCCGTCCCCTTGGCCACCGCCGAACGGAAGCGCAAAAGCAACCCGCGCGCCAAGAGCGTGACGAGCGCCGTTAGCTTGGACCTAACCAGCACAGGTGGGCCGGACCGGGTCGCCGCCGACGCCGCCGCCGCCGCCGCCGCCGCCGTCGCGGCCGCCGCAAAGATGCAAGCGGAACAGGGCAGCATCGGCGACCTGCAGAAGTACCACAAGTTCCTCCGGAACCGCAGGCACACGCTGGCTAACGTTCGGTAAGTTTGATTGCTTGCACGTACACTAATACCGTATCGATAGACCGCTCCCCCTCCCCTCCCCGCCGTTCCGCGAGCTTAACACAAACAACGATTATGCCGATCACGTAATTTTCGAAGCGTATAAAACCGACCGTATGTCGGTTTTTCATATACCAGAAATCCTCGAGAAACGCACCGATATTGATAACGTGGTTCGAGGATGAATTATTTCGTATCATCGATTGTGCCCGGCGAACGTCTGGTGGCCGACCATCTGACGTGATGATAAGGGTCACCAACCTCGTGCCGAGTCCATTTAGGTCGAGGCAACGAGGGTTCTAGGTTTTAGGTCATGATTTAAAAAAATATAGAAAAACAGAAATATCATTTGATATTTTTGAAATTATTTACACAAAATTAAAGGAAAACGAGATTGTCTGATATACGAGTATATATATTAAACCAAAACCAAAAAGAGAAAAAAATTATAATTTAAAATAACAAACGTAACCATAATGGTATCGGCTAAAATATTAAATTATAAATAAGCATACATACATTTACCAGGATTGATGCCACTGTGCCAATACGTGTCCGCCTCGCATCCGTCGGCATATTCGCCATGCTCAATGATTTTCAGGGAGTAAATATTTAAAAAAGAAATTATGTATATTAAATAAGAAATAGATGGATCAATAAAAACTCAGAAAAAAAAAATTTGTCAACAAAAAACGTTATACCTCGACAGCAATCACGGTCGGACTAATAATATAATTATGCATTTTAAATAACAAGAATAACAATAATATCTCAGTCGATGATTTATCGATAGTAAATAGTTTATAGTTAATAAGTGCGAATTTATTCTGGGACGTCACACAGTACTTAGTTGAAATCTATTGGAATTATTCTTCAGACGTTAGACGACGCAATATTTATCGAACGAATACAAATAGCACCGGGGAACATCAATAAATAGATATCGAACCGTTGGTATCTGCTCAATTGAGTCATAGATTTTAGAGTTGTGTTACGATTATTTCGAATTTGAAAACGATGATAAATCATCATGTTCAAAAAACGATTCTGAGCTATGTTAGTAGTTCATTCTAAAAGATGAATATGATAAATACTATACATGTCTAAGCGTGTATTACATGTTGAGCTCTTAAAATGAATATGTCGATATTTTCTCTGTTTTTTTTCAATTTTCGCGTTGTTTTTTCTTTAAACTTAATGGAATTACTGGCAAATTCGAAAATCATGTCGAATATAGTACCAACTAGATATAATTTTGTATCGTAACGTAACACGAGTCGAGATCATCCGAGTACTTCGTCTATAAGGAAAATAAAAAATCAACTAGTGTAAACATGTATAGAATAAAAATGATGAAAATTTTACATTGAAAAATATAAACAAATTATTGTATATTATTTGATCATTCAAATAATTAAACAATCATATATGGTTAAACACTTAAAGTTTAAGTCACATATTTTCGTGGAGATAACACGAAATCACTTCTTTTTTCCGTTAAGGCATTACGACAACCCATCATTTTACAACCCATTACATTTTTCGTCTCGTTCAGAGTTTAAAACTGATGAAAAAAAAAATATTTAAGAACATGAAAACGAATAGTTGCATCCTATACAATAATATGACCTGCCGAAATTTTGGTATATATTATATTTTGATTTACCTTGGGGTCTGTTAACTTGATCGTTTTCACTGGATCGCCATCACAACGCATATAACTTCGAATTTTGTGGTCAATAAAGTATACGGTTGGTGTTCGCATACCCTGCGGGCCGTGTAGATTCGTGTGATTTATTTATGTGTCACGTTATGTCGATACGTTTCGGTAATTTAACGGCCGCGTCCATGTATTCCGTCATAGATCTGTTTCGTACTATATATACGTGTATACGGGATTACAATATGATATAGCCGTTCGATATCACACATCCTGTAACCAAAACTTACCGCCGGCCGATATCGAAATCCGGGTTACGTAAAATTCTCGCAGGACACTTTTGATCCGTGCAAAGTTTCGTACGAATCGTTTTCATCGCGCGCACATGATAATGAACTCGCTCGATGCACTCGGCCCGGCGACCGGGTACGATCGAATTCACGCGCTGACGAATCTCGAATCGTTTCCAATGGGTTTTGGAAAGCGACGTCGACAACAATGTGTTACTTGCGACCGCGGCAGATAAACGTTTTATCATTTATCACGTGCCACGTTCGGTTAGCGTCGAAATATTCCCCAGCCGTTTTCGTTATCGACAGTGTCCCGACCGTTCGACGTGAAAATAACACCGCCGCTACCATAACGCACATGCATGCGCATGATTTTTCGAAAGTTTACGTGCAACGTAAGCACAAAATATTTTAGTTGTTTACAGCTTGAAGTTTGCATTGAACTCGTTTATTACTGTACGTAATTTCTCGTAATTCGAAAAACTTCTGTTTCAACACCGACTGAGATGCGCTGTATTCCAATCGTAATTGTAATCTAAAGTATTATACTGTATTCGTACTCAGACGGAACTTCCTGCATTCGTCGTGTTGACATAAACGCGAACGAAGCACAACGTTTGTAACGGAGACATATTCTTTACCGGGAATCATGCACGTGAACGCGAACACACAAGACGAACTATTCGCCTAATAATCATTTAACATTCACGCGCGCGTTTCGTGTTGGGGAAACACGCGGACACGTTTCGTCAAAACCTTCCCTTAGGAACATCACGGCGACGATTTCAAATATTCGCGTTATGTATACGTTATGGTATACGTTTAAAATCGAAAATCGATTCTCGTCGTCTCGTGCTCGTAAGATGACTCGCGACATACGCGAACGTGTATCGTTTTCCGCGCGGACGACACAACCGATTACATCACGTGCCGCTCTTACGACACGTAAAAATGGAACGCGCACAAACGCTCGACACGACCACGTGAGTGTGTCAGTGTGTATACATCAAATCCATTAATAGCAGTCGACGATGTCAGTAATACGATTAACGTGTGGCGTAGTCTAGGTGGATTTTTTTTTTCACAAAAAGTTATAAATAAAAATTCACGACGAAGTGTGTGTGTGGAAAATATTGCGCGAACCGTTCGCGACCACAGAGTACAAAGCCTGCGTACAACGAATACACGGATATCTTCTATATTCGTTGCGTTTCGAAAAATGTTGAACTTACAATTTTTTCTATATTATATAACGCGTGTGTGCATCCTACATAATATTGCACGTTTTTTTTTTTGTGTCAAACCGTTCGCGTCGAATTTACCTGTAACGTACGTTCGAATTTTCGGTCAACCACAAAAATACATACCCTTAAACGTTAAATAAATTACGTTTATACGTACACACACACATAATTAAAAACTATTGTACAAGTTGTTCGACATTAACAATAATAATTTTCGGACAAAATATCTAACCGTACGTAAAGTAAAATACGACACGCTGTTCGTTACAATAATTTAAGTAAGTTACTGTTAGTTAAGTGTAAGAGTATCCGTTTCGCACGAGCCAAAGCATTCGAATATTGGAACGCAAAACGAATCGTGTGTAGGACGCTTGAGTATGTGTACTCAATGTGGCACTGTACGTATGGGAATATATCACGAGCATGATGTTTAGGACAGTGTATGTTTGATATCCGAGTGCACGCCAAAGTAGCTGGGAGAGTAACACTACGTTTTGGGTGTATTTTCAACAATTGCTTCGCGGTGAAATCTAATATTCGCATTTTCAAAACGGTATACAAAAACTTCTACGCTAAAATAAAAAAAAAAATCATTTGCACATACATTTATCATACGACACACTTGTATAGTTAATAATTTTAAAATCGTTTCAGATTTTATTTGAAATATTTCATGTTTTCATCAAAAATTAATAATTTTAATACGATATTATATTTCTAATTTGTATAATTACATATTTTCCGTGACCGAACGTTGTAATTTGTTTAAGTGCATATTTTACGGGTCTCGTGGGGAGTAGGATATAGTTCCACGTCTGATTAATATACGTACCTAACGTTTATACCATTTCACGAGTGTTCTCGTCGTCGTCATTTAAAATAAAAGTCGACCGGATACACAATTTTGGAATATTTTGCGAAGTATTCGTGCAAAGAACGGGAGTTGGTGTGTGGCGGAGTCAGAGCGGTGGAAGCTTGCGTTGTGTTTTTCGAATAAAAGGAAAATAGATTGGTTAAATAATAAAAAAATAACGTCGAACAAACTTTGTTAGCCGAGTCGACTAGCCGCTGTTACGCGATATTATATATAATGTATGTAGACATCGACAACCGCATATCGTTTACTGGCGTACGTTGTACATTAGTAAATGCGCCGACGGCGGTCAGCATTATTCGTAAAGTGTGGCGTAAATGCCGTTATCGATTACGACTAGTTTGACGGGCGAATAAACGTGTCGGAAAACGCAATTATAAAAGCGTACGAGAGAATAAACGTTTCGTTGTTTTTTGTTTTCAAAAAGTATATCGCACTGGGAATTTTCGATATACGTGTTTAATATTTAGCTGAAAATAATTCGGACACGTATTAATTACTTTATTCAGTATGCGTGTAAATATATATAGCCGACGGGAGATTAATATATAATGTGTTGGAGCGTTTCCGGCGTTGAAAATGTACGCGAAACGGAACGAAACGAGCCGATCCCTCAGAGTAGAGAACGTATATATATATATATTATATATTATGTATACGTGGAAACGGGTATCCGAAGGGGGAAAAAACGTTCGTTATACAAATAGGTATTCGAGACAGAACGCGCGCGAGTGAACGAATACCGGCCCCCCGATCGCAGTAAGTTCCTATTCATTAGAGTAACTGCGTTGAAGTAAAAAGTACATAATATCATGTCTTGATAAGTTGAAAGAATATTCGAACCTTTAAGGTTTCCGATCAAATACACGGTAACGGGTCACATCCTTGTCTGACACCTTTTTATATTTAGATATATTTCGATATATCTAGCATCCTTTAACTGATTACTTTGACGACACATGAGTTGGTAGACCAACTAGACAAAGAGTTCGCCAATAACATGACCATAAGTGTCACCGCTGGGCAACTACTTATTGATTATGAACTACTAACTGATTTATGTTATAAAATATATTTAATAACCTACATGCTTATAGTAAATATTTGTTTATAGATCGTGTATATATTTAAAAATTTAAAAAAAATGTATATATATATATTTTATACGTGTTTCCAAATATTTTGGGAAATTTTCGAAAACCATTCCAAAAGATTCGATCACCACGCCCAGCGTGTCCGATAGCAGTTTTCGACGGGAAATTGCGGTTGATTATCTTTTCGGTTTTGTTATTATTGTTGTTGACCATGTTATGTTATTCCGATCGATTGACAATGGATGAGTTCCTGTCATGTAGACTCTTGTATTTTCTAAAAAACAAACAAACAAAACTCTGTAAATAATTAATTACTGTCGGCCATAACACGAAAACAATAATAATTACGTAAGTTCAATGGATGTCCGTGTTCATATTTAACGAATCACCGCTTTGATATAATATATATTACGTCATTAATTAGGTGTATAATAATATCTTACGAACGACTTGAATATGTTAACAATTTAAAATTTTCGAAAATATATTATCGTCGATTTGACGTTTAAATCGATTTCTAATGGCTAATAGAACTATAAATCGTTTAATATATAATCAGAGTAAATTTCATTCCATGTCCAAATATTGAAGAAGGATTAATATCAAAAGTGTCGTTTTTAAAGCGATACCGATAAGAATAATTATTTTAAACGTTTTATATTTACAGCAAGTCAATATTTGTGTCGCGATTTATTCCCCATTTTCGTTTTGTATTCACAGAGTGTATTTTACGTCATTGTGTACGAACATTTTTCATAATTATGGTATGATAAAATAGAACGTTATGAAAATACACGTGTTTCTTTATTATTCACTGACGATTTTTCGACGATAATTAAAAACTTTTAAAACTCGCTTGCTTCCATCAACAAAAGTAACTTAAAAAGATATATATAAACCTTTTTTTTTAAATGCATTTTCATAGTGTTTATTTTTACAAAAATTTAATTAATAAAATATTTGTATTAATTAAATTAACAAAAATAAATCTACATCATCTGAATTTTATATTTTTTTTTTTTTTTAACTAACTGTTTATTATATAAGGCTGTATATTTTTTAATAAATTGCAATCGAATGGATTAAAAATATTAAATTATTTTAAAAAGATTGTTCATCGTTAAAAGTATAATATTATATGCGATTTATTTTCTTATTTTGATATTGAATACTCTGAAAGCTTATTTATACTATTCTACTAAAATAGTGTACATAAAGGTGAACTTACGAGAGTACGAGTGATTCACGTAGTTAAAATTGATTACGTATAAGAAAAATAATAACTGGTACAAAGAAATAATAGAACAAATATTATTTTGATTACTCTGAAGTGAAAAAAATTATCAATACATATTATTATTTTTGTTTGTTTGACGTTGATTATATTAAGAATTATATTAATTTGAAATCGTGAGCCAAAAACAATTATTTATTACCAATAACAAATGTGATAAACTAAAAAAAAAGCATAAAACGAATAGCGTCCATTAACACTATACACGTTATTTCGACAGAACGTATAGTTTGTCCAATAACTGTTTAATCAATGCCAGTGACAGGTTATCGAGTCGATTGTGTTCTCGATGGTGCGGACGGGTGTGCACGCTTGAATGCAGCACAAATGTGATCCGACCTGTAGTCGATGACCGCCCGAATGACCAGATTTCATGATCGTTTTGCGCAATGATAACACTCAAAGCTGTGCTACCGGACGGATGTACGTATTACATCGGTATCGTACAAAACCCACGGTGTTTCGACGACTCCGGAGACGGAAGAACCAACGGGACGTGGACGGTGGAAATAAAAATAAAAAAAGCCACGTCGAAGATAAATGAAAACCCGCATGAAAGCCGTGTACAAGTTTTGGGATCGGATCGATAACGAGCGCGAACCCTATTTGGCTATTCCCGCGAGGGTAATTCCTCCGACAATGACCCAGCGATATCGAAATCCACTGCAGGTATACGGTACACATGATATACTCATATGATATATCACCGCGCGTGGGGAAGGCGTTGTAGTCGCAGGCGGCTTCGCGTTTCAAACAACACTCAGCTATCGGTGTCGGATAGACTTGTAATGCGATTAATTAGACGTTACGTGAGATGATCGCGGTCCACATGGAATTTAAAATCAATTAACGTGCACATACTTACAGCAATTGTGATATCGATCGTACAAGGGTTATCCAGAAAGAACGGTCACGACATTTCAAAAAACGAAAAGTGAATATATTTTTATAAAATTTCTATACAGAAATTGCACAATAGGTATATTGTTCTACATAGTCGCTGTTCAGACCAATACAATCCTGTAAGCGCGGCATCAATATTGTTGAAGAACTCACGCTACACCTCTTTGAACCATATTTTTCACCTTTTCATCTTCAGAAACATTTTTTCCATCTAGGAACTTTTCGAGCTCGGTGAAAAAGTGATAATTATTAGGCGCTAGGTTCGGATTGCAAAGTAGGCGAGACCAAATATCCCATCCAAAGAAGATTATAATTTCCCGAGAAAGACGTGGAATTTGAGGCCATACTATGGATCAGCAGTCTCCTATGGCGATTTTATGTTATGCAGCAGTTTATCGAGAACCTCACAATAGACTGTGAAATTGATTGTTTTATCTCGAGTCATAAATTCCACAAGCAGGATTCTTTCTAGTCCCAAAATATTGTGCTAATAATATTACAAACACAAGGAGTTTTTTTGAACTTCTTAAACGACAGTGAGATCGAATGTCTTTTGGACTCAGTGGCGTATTGATACATACAAGTTTCATCCCCATTCACAATCGAATCAAAGAATTCGTTTCCTCATTCGTTTTGGTAGAATTTTTGGTAAACACCTTGCACACAACTTCCTATCATAATATCACTCAGAAATCTACGATTGATATCAAGAAAAAGTTCGCTAACCTAAGTGTCAAACGTCATTTGCTCACACGGTAAATTCAATTTTCGTCATAGTTTTATCAGACACAATGAATAATGACAACCAATTACTTTGTTTCCGCAAGTTTCCACAAGTTTCCGATAAATACTCACTGCAGTTTTGTTGTGACAAGTAAAAAAACGGATAACGGCACATCTACGGGAAATAAAGGCATCAAACGTGGAACCGCTCATTGCAAAATGATTCTATAACGGTTGTGATAATTGCAACCCACGGGACCACTAGTTTGAATCGTAACGGAATTTACAATATATCAGATGCAACAACTTTGAAGAGAAAAATCTCTGCGGCTCGTAGGCGCTTTGTAACAGTATTTACTGGACGACCCACTTATACACACAAATAGCTCCCGTTTTCGCAACTTAAATATTACACTTCATCTTCAACGCGGGGCATAGTAATAGTATATATTTTGTTTTTACATTGTATTTTCGTGCTCGAGGTAAAATACATCTTTGCACACTTGGTGACATGCTCTACACAAACGTTTGTTTGAGGTAGGAAATAAAAGCGTCCGAGATAAATAAAACGTAAATCGTTTGAGAAAAAATTCCCGAATACTATAATACGTTCGCTATGCTTGTCGGAACTCGGTAATACATGTTAAGCAAAAAGAGATTTCGAAGAGGTGTGTGTGTGTGTGTGTGTGTGTATGTGTGTGTGTGTAGGTGTAGGTGTGTGTGTGTGTGTGTGTGTGTGTGTGTGTGTGTGTGTGTGTATGTGTGTGTGTATGACGTATGTATGCGCGGTCGACTGCGCAAAGGACGAGATGTTCTTAATTTATCATATCGTTAGACTACCGCCACCGCACCTTCACCGCAGGATTTGCTGTCAAGTCGTGTGAAATATGAAAATCCTTTATTCCTCTCCCGTCCCCGTGTCGCGCTATCCTATTCGCTGGACCCCGCCGTGACGAACAATACGGGATCTTTTAGTCAAAAGCGAGAGCGAAAATGGTTACGATTGCTCCCTACATGGTGCGTGTCTCGTCCCCGAGAGAAACCCTCGGTAAATGCAAATACGTGTGCCGTTCGTTCGGGCAATCGTATTACGACGGTCGTGACAACAATAATAATAACGATTAAAAGAGGACCTAACAAACAATAATGATATCGTGACGGTATTTAAGCTTTTGACATAAAATCGCGCTCTCGCGAAAATAATAGCGTATTCAGGTGTAATCTCAATAACCGCCGCGGCGCGTCTCGTCGGACGGCATAATATATGACGGGGATTTAAGCGCATGGACCCGAATCGTCGTGGTCGTTATCGGTTCCGTATGTGATCATTGTAAATTCATCATATTTGGACGTACTTTAAATGACAACATTGGGTATGAGTGCGAATATTTACACCTCGCGTTATAATATTGATGTCGTTACGGCATTGTGTGGCCGTACTTATTACATAATCCAATGTACTTAATCGCGCGTATATACGACTGATAGATACCGTTGGAACAGTGACTCTGACTACTCGTTAGGTTTGATTCGGTGATGTTAGACAATGTTTAACACGGCAGTTTTATTTGTTTGAATTGAATGAATGCTATTTTACGATAAAATAACTCGATACATTTTCTAGTGAAAATGACATTGGACACCCGGTTGAATTATTTAAACGTATATTGATTAATTCTCAAATATACGATAATGCTGTGTTTTAATTTATAAACACAATTCGCATAATATTATGAATTAATTGTTTAAGTAAATTTTAAAATAAAGGTAATTATTATAATTATTATATAGTTATACAAATGAAATACGTAATGCAAGTATTTTTGAACATTTCGAAACATTTATAGCTTATGAATATTTATATATTATACAAAAAAAAACCCACAACAAACGTGTTTTGAGTGTGATAAACATTGCGTGAAAAATAGTAACGATCATCATCACGTTAACTGCTCCTGTCCATCTATATGAATTAATCTCATCGTATTTTTATATACCTTAAAAAAAAAATTATAAATTTTATATTTCGAATCCGAACTGTTATTGCTATGATGACGGTAAATCGGAGTACGAGTCGTCGCAAATTAGATAATATCCACCGGATTTCAGACGGAACCCAACTACGGAAAATACATAAGTATATAGGTACATATTAGTATATGATGATGTGCACGAATACATTTAAACTGCTCTCGAACCGCCTCCGAGCATGAAATACGGACGAAATGTATTGCCCTACTTTTTATTCTGGTCGAGCGGAAATCGTCGGTTTACATTATTGATTCGATAACGATTGTAAACATTAAAATTTCAACTCGGTAATGTGTTTTCACGTGATTGCTTTCGAACGGTAACGTTTTCCAGCAATAAATATTAACTTTGAAACGTTAAAATCCATCGGTTAAGTACGCGTAAATATATGCGAAGGTAAACCTTGAACTTTTAACGATAGCTATTTCAAAAAAAAAAAAAAAATTATAATTATTGATTTAAGAATTCGCGAATAACTATTTTTATTATATTTGATCGCCCTAATAGTTTGATTGACATATGTATATAAGATGTTATTTTTTTTTAATTTTTAAAAGAAAATGTTACCGTTCAATATCATTCTAAGTTCACTAAAGGTCTGACTCTCAAATGAGTAAGAGAGAAAGAGGGAGGGAAAAGAAAAGAAAAAACGTACTTATCCAAATACAAATATGCCATCGTTACAAACGTTTATCGTATGATTTGTATAAACAATTCGAATTTCTTATTTTGATTATAATCAGCTACGTTTGTAATAGACACTACGTGTGTAGTGACTATTATATACTGTATTAAGTAACAAAAACAAAAAACTGCGTTTGAATCCTCACAGAGTTATAAGAATAAAATAAATAAATAAAAAACTCATAGGGATATTTTAATGAGGTAAAAAACGGAAAAGGGTCTCGGAGAATCACAATTTTATGGCTGTTGCGTACACAAAAAGACGGTCGCATTCAACGATCTTTTATCAGACCTCAACGTTTCGAGGCGACCGGACAGAAATTCATACGTATGATATACGCGAGGAATCACTCAAACGAAAAAAGAAAACAATAAAAGCGCGAAAACGTAATTGATTGTACCGGTAACAACGTTCAAGTGTCGATCGTGAAAACGTATTCGTATATTATATAAACACGATATCTATATCTATTATTCTCAAGTTAATATTTTCCAATGCGAATGTACATTTGTTTCGAACGTTTCACATTATTAACGTAATGGTTACAAATCAAATTTTCGACGTAACGGTGAATAAAGTGATGGCCGAAACCGAAACGAGCACTTAAAACCGCCAACGTACACGGTTATTGTATTTTTTATTTTATTGTAGCGGATAATATCAAAACGAATATATATGTATATGTGTATATTATAAGGTACACTGCAGGAAAAAAATTGGACTGTTTCCATCCAACAGCGTCGACAACCACACGCGTACAAATGTTTAAACACGTGTGTTAAAAATACTATTCAACGCCTAAAATTTCTCAACTTTCGTGCGGTACTAATAAAATAACTGACGTAAATCGGTCTCTCTTTTTTCTAAACATTTTTTATTATCATTGTAGTCGGTGAATAATAATAATAAAATTACGTTATTACCAGGTCACGCTTGGTACTGTATAATACTAACGGAAATAGTTATTTTACTCTTAAGGTTTCAAATACTTAAAAGTTGTCAATGAAAATGCATTTAATAATCCTATCTAAATATACATGTACTATTCGATGAGCATAATAATTATATTTACAAGTTTTCCGATGGATTTTATGCGCACACATAATATGTGTATCGTTCGATCGAAATGGGAATTGACTCGTACGTCACACTATAACGTATACTCGTATGCGCAGATCATGATCACGTATGGATTTCGTGTGCGACATTATCGCGATCGATAACGTGTCGGTAAGATTTCGCATGATTACGATGTGCAAAATTATCGCGACCAATTACGACGACATTAACGTTTTACAGTGCTTGGGCGATGTGGTGTACCGAGGTACTCGTGGTAGACGAGGCGCGCGCAAAGACGTGGCGTCTCGGTGTCGGCAATGACGTCCAACAGGCAGTGTCGGATTAAATACATTCAGTGCCCGGGGCCGATAAAAAAGTAACGCCCATTTTAGTTCACTCTCTTCTCCATCAGAAAAAATTATTATCATTTTTCAAGTTAATATTTATGTTAACTTAATAAATTCATTACAATTTAAGTTAATATCACTGTTAATATTTAACATATATAACAGTGAAAATTAAACAGTTTATTGGTTATTAAAAACAAGTAACAACGAGGGCAATACAATTTTTATCGTTATAAAATTATCTGAAGTTTTTACTTTTTGCTTTTTACTATTGTTTTTCATTGAAACGTACTTTCATTGCACAGTTATCACCACTATACAAAGACTGGATCCATAAAAATACAATTTACGTAGAACGTTTTTCCTATTTCTATATTTAATCGGAGTTCTCAGATATTTGAAAAAATTAAAATAAAAATAAATTTCTATTTGCAGTACAATCAGTGACTAGTTATGAACACAATTTACAATCGAAGCTGAACTATAATTTAATCACCAATGTATATTATTAGCGTTTTTTCTTATATTCTGTTCGGAAATTTATCATACGTACTTACATTTTTCATTCATTAATCAATTTCGAGATGCCCTAAATAATCGGTGCCCGGGACGAGGACACCTATTCTCCCTCCTCTAGACCCGGTATTGCCAACAGGAAGCGTTTATCGTCGTATGCTGTTGTTTCGTAACCCCAAAGCTAAACTCGCGGGGGGAATCTGGAGTGACGTGTACGGAATCGGCTGAAAGTAAACGAATCCACCGACAACATGTGCGTCGGTATACGCGTTTCGTCGGGTTTCGACGCAAAGATCATCCCTGAGGGTATTGGTTTTGACGAGGAATCGTGTCCGCCCGAACATTACAGTGGCGGTGTTCACGCAAAAGCAAATATCACAATGTCGAAGACAGCAAGCGATGCGTTTCCCCCTCAATATTATCGAGATTTCAACGACAAAACCTCCAAAGATGCAAATGAGACGAATGTATACATTGTATACTTACTAGACGAATTTCGTTCGTTATATTATATCGTTATGTATGTACGCCAGACATACTTTTTGGAGTTCGTTTGGCGGTTTATCTCGCGTACGATTAGTGTACGGCGCGAGTAATATTTCGGAATATGTGCACGCATAAAATGTTTTAAAATGCCTTTTTTTCTTACACGAGATATGTAAATATCTAACGAAATCAAATCAAAACGTTCGTCGTTTGTGCCTGTCTTGTCGTCTCGAAACCGACGGGACCGTACGCGAGAACTACCATAATATACGTTTTAATTGGATATCTCTCCTTAGATGCTTCCTATACGGCGGAATACGATTAATTTATTCGATATAACAATATCACAAATACGTTGCAGTCCCGTAATTACTATTTCTTGAGGCGAGTCTACGACAATTGCTAGATATTAATTAAATTTAAACTCGCATTTCAAAGGATTCGCGAGTTGTATGATTACCAATTGTGTGTTATCAAATCATTATTCAGGTTTCTATGACGTTGGATCTTTCTACATCACAAGCATATGATCTTCGAGCTTCTTAAATGCTATTTTATATTTTTGTTTTAAGAAAAAACAAAGTTTAAATATCACTTTTGGTATACACATGTGTACATGTTTATGTGTGATATGTGAAAAACACATATTTTATTTTTAAGAAAATATATTAGAAAGCGTACACTGGTTTGATATGTCGTTTTTGGTTATTTATTTATTGAAAACAGCGGGGGAAAGAACCCACTAGAGAGTTTAATTGAGTAATACGATTTCGTAATTTACTTAAAATTCGGGGATGTGCCTTTTTTCGAGTGTAAAACAATAACAATTTTTATAATACGAAAAAGTCCGGTATTAAAATGTTTTATTTTATATTTATATTTTATATTCCGAGAAGCTATGCCAATAAGATATTTAAACGTTTTTGACGTTTTTACGTCACGGTTTTAATAAATATGATTAAAAAATCTTTAATCCATTTTATACGACAAAATAATTACTAACAATAAATTGTTATTTTTATGCCTTGAGAACACACAACTGGTAATAACAAATGCTCGGTGGTTATGTTTTTACTGCGCGTATGTACAAATTATATATTGTTATATAAAGAAAAAATATTTGGTGTCTGTGGAAATTGAGTTTTTCACTCTGTCAGAAAAATTTACGATTTATCGTAAAAAAATATAGTAAACTTTTTAACGATTTATCTAAAGTATTATGCGTATTTTAATTTAAGAATATTATTAATGATATCCAAGTAATTCAATATATTTTTCACAGAAAATAAAAACATATATTTAAACTTTAAATGTTCGTTGTGTTCGAAAAACGAGATTCTTTTTTTTTCGCCGAAAAATATTGATTAACAAACGCACCCTGAACTGTAACATTGATATTCGATATTGTTGACATATTATCAGTCAGTGTTTTATACGTACATATTATATAGTTTATTGTTAATGTGAGCAAAAATATATTGAATAAAATTCCATCGAGAAAATGTTTACGGAAAGATAATGTTAATGAGTTGCAAAAGAAGTATAGGTATACACTAAATAACTGATGTTTGCAAAAAATAAATATAATAATAATAATAATAATAATAATAATAATAAACTACGCACCGTAAAAAAAACACTTTTGCAAAGAATATTATATGTCAAACACAATAACGATCCATCTGAATATTCGGGGTTTTAAATTGTTTTGTTTTTCGCGAGCTGGAAAAAATGAGAAAGAACGTTAAAAGCGGGTTTTATTGTTTACTTTCAGTAAATAATTTTATAATAATACCATAATTTCGTTAGTAGGGTTCGCGTCGGAACAGAGGACGACAAAATGATGACTGAGCACTCGTAATTAGTATCAAAAATGATTTTATAGCACGCGGACGCCACATTGTATTTTTAATATTCGTTAAAATAACAGAGCACGCCCTGTCGATGATAATTTGTTCGGGGCCAATAAATTTCGCGTTTTTCCCGGACAATAGCGTAATGTCACGACCATTTTAATATACACCCGGGAAAGATAATTTATAAACGCCCGAAGGTTACATTTTGCACACGGTTTTATTTTTTTCTCGTTATATACTACTGTTTAAACATGTATATATGTTTTTAATTGTTAAGTCCGCGACTCGGTACGATTTTTCAAAAAAACGTACACTACTCTCGGGGGACACGCATTCACCTTCGAACGCTTCCAAATATATACGAGTGTATATAAAATTGAACGCGATAAAATGGATTAACGCCATGTGCAAGAAAAAAACGGCGAGTGAAAACAGTTAACGATACGAATTAATTACTAAACAGAGTGTTTGGATTTAAAATATATAACGTACTATACCGTTGGATAGTTTCGCGTAATAACTTAACAATCGTAAATCACTGTGAATCAATCGGCAGCCCGTCCAATTAACACAATTATAACCGTTTTAATATATATTGTTATTTATAAAGATTAACGTCGATTGGTCTTGGAGAATATCAAATATCAGCACATGAAAATCAATGTTTAATAAAATAATACGATCAATCTAATGTTTTATTGTGTGTTATACATATATATATTATTATTGCTGCCGCGTATTGCATTAATCGATAGGCCATAGATTAACCGTTATTACGCACTATTAAGCAATCACCGTTTTAAAAACAATGAAAAGTCGATGTATGGTTGTACTTCAATACGTAAATCATTAGAAGCTTTCGTCTTTATTACTTTAAGAAATTTTAATCCAAAAAGTTAACACTTGAACAGCACAAGAAAAAGACAACGATGTGCTCATTCAAAGAAATACAAAACTTCAGGTATACGGTTGTGTAATGTACGACTAGCTGGGGTGTTTTCAATTTATATTCGTAAGACACAACGAAAAATGTCGTAATTTCAGTAATCAAAACACTAATATTACGCAGTTTACGTTCAATCTACCGCGTTGATGGAAATGCAAATGTACATGAAAAAATAATAAAAAATTCTCAAAGCATATTTACTACTACTAAAAAAATATATCCAATCTACGTAACAACATTCTGACGCATAAAAAACATGCATAAACACGCGTGAATAAAACCAATTTCTTGTTTTGCATCAAATGCTTTTAGAACCCAAAAAGATTATATTAAGTATATATGTATATATAGGTAGATATGCAAATCGATTGAATACAAACTTTACTTATAATTCGTATACACTTCGGTAATGTTCCGACTCCGATTAGAAATGATTAGGATTTCTAGCATTTTTCTCTGTCGACGTTCGTAGCGTGTTCCGAAACTTTTTCAAGACGACGTTCTAGTCTACATTTTTTTTATTCTTCGCATAAAAACCAAAAACAAAGGTACTTTGTGAGATGTTCTCTCAAGACCGTTTATTATTATTATTATTATTTTCTACATTTTTTTACTTTTTATGGCGGATGTTTCAAACGATACGTACGGACATGACGAGGAAAAGAAATTATGTTCTTGTGTGCGTCCTGGACCTGCAGGTACAACAATACGATTACTTTAATCGATCATATTTAGAAAGAATACGGTGATATAACGATGGGACGCATGTACAGAAAAATAATATTTAGACGTTTTTTTCCAATTTTCCGTAATAACCTATTGTTCAATTATTTATTACACATACTATACACGTTCAAAACGTAATATTTATGATTTACGGCTGATGCAATTAATTAATAAATAACTCGGTGCCAGGTCTTTTTCATATTGAAGCAGGATAAAAGAACGTGTGTTCGTCTAACGCTATGTGTTATTTTATCGCTGATTGATCTGGCCATACGTAATCGAAAACAAATTACTATAAATATATATCAATATGTGTGCGTGTATAGTATTTGCTGTTTCGTGTTCTACTACTTACTATTACTCTTCTTTTTTAAAATTAATTTTTAAGTCCAATTATACATTAAATTTAGCCAAACTTTTTTTGGTGAACTTCAATCGTCGATAATGTTACTTTTTGTTATTGTTATAATATATTTATAAAATTTACTTTAAAAGTACCCGTTTTTTTTTCAACAACGGTTTATTATTTTAACATATAACCCAAAACAAGTCATAGTAGGACGTGATAAGTATTTTTAAAGTATCTCCTTAATGTTCATTTAAAATAAATTATAAAATCAACTAGCTACTGTTAGTCTATGGATGTGTGAATGGGTATGGAGAATACGTGAAAAAGACGTCTGCCAGATGGAAAATATTAATGAGTGATAAATAAACAAATATATATATATATGTGTGTGTGTGTGTGTGTATGTAAATAACAATCGATATTGACAGTAATTTGATGACAATGTAAGAATATTTCCTTCTTGCCGTACAGATCGATCGACATCATTATAACACTAAAAAAAACATCGTATTGTTCTTTCCGGATTATAAAAATAATTATTTTGTATTTATTACGTGTGTTTTCACACACGCTAAGTCGACGATGATAACCGATTTTTGAATCGAAAGCACACAATGATTTCAACGTCGCCCTCTCCCATGGACTACATAGCGTTTCAATTCTCGTGATCTATTGTGTATACGTTATTACAATGAAAATACAATTTATAGAAACGTAATATAATGTACATGTTATAATACAACTGTTTGCTTCTAAATTTTCGAACGTATAGCGAAAAATTAATATATTAATTGTATATTTAGCCTTTTTATTAGTTTTATTCCGTTTTACTTTGTATTACGCAAGTTTTTACCGTTCAGTGTATACTTCATGAAAAAAATTAAAATGTAAACGGGTGTTTTTATTCTTTTGACAAACAAAACTGCTCGAATTTACATTAAAAAAACTGTAATATATATATGAACAATGGAAAAACAAATTAAATTTTAATCGGCAACGGCTTTGTACACTGCCAAAAGCAAAGAAAGCGTAAATATAGTATGTAACCGTAAATATAGTATGTATAGTTTACTTGTGTGCCTGTTTCATAATATAGTTACCGAGAACGGTTTAATTAAAAAGTTCTAATCAGCCAATTTATTATATAATATCGGAAACATGACGTAGTTTTATTTAATTTCGAAAAAAAATAACAGCGATTGAATTTATATAATTTTATTTAATCACATTCGTACAGTTATGTATATTTTATTTAAGTATTTTATTTTTTGGCCTATATACTCTTGCATTGGAAATATTCATTTATATTATTATATTCGTATACTCGACATCCAACGAAAGCACATTCGGTTGTCTATGCTGCCACATTATTATTATTATTTTTATTATTAGACACGACTTTAACTAAATTTAACCATTCAGTGGCTGTAAATTTATCAAATTAATCGTTAAAACATATAAAGTCATTCATACAACTACAACGCTATAAATGTGTCAAATAAATATCTCGAGTTTTTACCGTTACCGGGTTTAATGTATACAAAAATAATAAAAATGTGCAAAGTGCGAAAAAGAATTGGCACCGAGGTTCGGCCACAAGAATACATCGTACGTGTATTATAATTACGATTTATGTATAATATGATGATGTTTACCCATTCGTGTAGTGTGTTGTTTAATGACCTCATAATTTTCCGTATAAATATACACTCATGCGTTATTCGAAAAATTATCAAAACGAAAACATATCAGGAAAAATACACGACTAATCGTATTCAATATGCACTTAACACCGTATTCGGAACAATTTTTTTATAACATAGAAAAAAAATCTAGTTGATCGATATGTCTCGTGCATATTGATAAAATCTTATCGTTTACAGATAGACAAATAATTATATATATATACTCGTATATATACATATATTTCTAGCTAAAATAATCGGCTTCGCACGAGTTCAAGTTAATGTATTTTATATTGATATATCAATAGATTTTTATATTTGTCTCAATTTAATTTTTTTTTAATTTTAAAATTTTAAAAATCTAATATTTATAATATGAACTTTGCTCAATAATCAAATAAGATAATAATTTACTATACAATACAAGGAGAATGATATAATATGAGAAGGGAGAGACTATCCAGTGATAAAACCCAACATTATCTAACATTTTTTTTTTTGCTATATATTTATGTTAGCAACTCTCTACACCATTGACGTTTTAGGCAGTGAATTGAATTTCCAGGAAGTGAATTAGATGAAAGTGAGGAAATTAAAGGGATTGAATATATAAGTTTATTTTTATTATAATTTGAATTTATAACTATAATAATAAACCGTGAATAGTTTTACTGTTTAAAAAATCAAATAAAAACTATCCGACTATAATATATACAATAATAATATTGTGTTGTACGTGAATATGGTATACAATTTTACGAGAATACGTTATCCAATAATTTCGATATCTGTATGGATGTAAACTCGCATGCGGGAAAAAACACTTCACAACTTCCACGTGATGTATTCGAATTCGAAACAGTTGTAGACGACAAAACAAAATACACGTCTCGATTTACATTGTTCTTGTTGATTTTGATTTTATCTTGTCTCAATGTAATATGCTCTGAGACTGGTATTCGATTTGAACACCGCAAATCCTTATTCCGTAAGCATACATTTAAATATGCACGTACTCGCCGTGTAAAGTTTAGTCGGGCGATGCGCTTACTTAAACCGGAAAATAAAACACATGTAATATATGCGACAAAAGCCGCTGTAAATTCACGGGCGGCACGACTCGGGTTTAGTTTAGAACTTTCGAAAGTTCGCGCGCTGTCATAGAGCGAGTTTCGGATTCCGAAAGTGGACTCTCGAATAACAACAAATCCGTTCCTAGACGTATTTAGAGCGTGTTCGCATCAGGAGGTCCTTTTTTGTAAATTTAAAGATACCTACAGAATTTGTTTTTGTACTATTTCCGTCTGAATATATATATATATATATATATATATATATATATATATATATATATGAAAAAGTATTGTCAACGAAAACACATGTTTGCTTGTGAAAATCACACGTTTCACGCCCACGGTAAATACGTCTCTGCGGATCATTTCGCTACCGCATTAAAGCCGGTTTCGACTTGGTCGTTTACACATAAATACACACGTATAAAACGTACGATAACCGTACAGGTTGGTATCGACGTCGGCGAACGATACCGGATCCCGTACGGCACATGAATCGCACGTACGTTTTATATGAAGTGGCAATCGTAATGATTATTGTTGATAATAACGCACGTTCGTTCGCCACGGCCGTCGCGCGTATTATGTATAGCGGGATGTAGACGTATGCATTTGTTTACATACTGTCGTATGTACGTATACGCGTTGTGCCGCGCGCGTGCACCGTATTATCGTTTGAATACTAATTGCTGGAGTAGCATCGGGGTAGACGGCTTGTACACACGTACGCGCGTTTAGACGTGTACGTGCAACGCAAGACGGAAAACACTTTCGCGTCTCACGGCGTAATGACATTTCCATACTACGGGCGAACCGAAAAATACACAGACACGCGATTAGACTGCGTGCGTCGCGCGCGCAAAGTCGGGTAATTTATTCATTCGCACTGTGAACCTAACGCGCTTTTACGAGTAGAACATGTATGATATATTATAACAGCTCTAATACTTTATATCGAACGTGTACATATTATTGTTATTATTATTATATTATATTATATAACACTCGACGCGTACGACATAAATTTCTCGTCTACGTAGTAGTATCCGGTGTATGTACACGTATGTATACACACACACACACATATATATATATGTAAGAAACGGACGACGGAAAAAGGACAAACTGCATATTATGAATACGCGTATCCCTAAACGTATATAAACGACTATACATTATAATATTATATAGTGCATAATACTCCAATGGGACTATAAATATATATATATATATATATATATGGTTTTATTATAGATATGTAAATTTTTACAGTAAAAAAAAAGTCGATAAATTATCTGGTGAAATTTATACGAAAATTTTACCCTAACCTGGTTGGTGTTATTAAATATACGGAAATCGTTTTCGGAGGCAACAAATCCAACGTGTACGGATACATAAAATCAGATCGCTAGAATTGTATATAAAAAATCATTCGTTTGATTTATTTGTAATGTCTCCGCGTGATTCCATGGCAACCTTTTTCTATTATACGCGGATGGTAATCTGCGCTGTACACGAGCATAAGTTTAATGACAGGAGTATTGGTATTTCACGACGTGTCACATATGAATCAAAGTAATGACACGTTATTTTTAATAACTGTACGTCGTGCAAATTCTGTCCTTTTCTCTGGCTAAATGCATGCCTTTACTTAGGATATACCTGTCCTTTGAAACCGCACATTCCGGGTATACGAAACCTTCGTGGCCAACGGTGGTATTTATTTTTAGAGCAAAAACTGTTTTTATTTTGTAAATTCTCAGTCCAAATTAGAGAGAGAAATGCCTCGCGGAGGGTTTGAACGGGACTGCGACGTCTTAAATCGTAATGACGACGGCACTTCCTGCGTTCGACTGCCAAACTATTCTGCCATTAGTGTAATAAGTTTTTACAGTAAAAGCAAATTGAGGACCAGTACGTTGATATACGATTAATAAATGGCAAAAGGTACTAATAAATAGAATTCACGCCAACATACTTGCCAGCTCTTAGTACTGTACTACGTGTCCCGAAATTGTTTGTTTTATGGTCGAACTCTGTATTAAATTAATATCAAAATATACACATTATAAAGTAACATACACAACAAATTATTTATTTTATGATATACTATAACATAAAATTACATAACTAACTATAAAAATAAAATAAAAATAATGATGTGCGGTTAAAATTAGAGACATATAATTTAAAATATGTATATAAAAAAAATATATATCATAATAAGCGGTATAATATAAATTCACTATTTATCATTATTATTCTAATTTGTGACTCGTAAAAATTAATATAAAATGATTCTAATTTTTGGACGATTTTTAAAGTAAATCCCTAATTAGCCAAAATCGGATGTACGGACTACAGGTATAGCATAATACAATACTGTAATTTATAACGTATTCAATCATATGTGTATGATGACAGTATATAATGCATTTGTCATGACGATAATGTATAAAAAAAAATCGGATGTGTTTAATGATCATTAATTGGTCGGGCCAAAAAAACCATGTGAAACATTTTTTAAGGGTCTCACATGAATGATATTATATCATACGATTGTCTCCTTAAGGCGAGAGAAAATATTTTAATAAAAATTACTTAAACATTTGTATATACATTTTAGTTGAAATATAGAAAATATAATGAGCGGTGGATTATACATATGTCTTTTGGACACTAAATAAATGTTATACTATATTATTAGAATTAGTATTAGAATTAAAACATTTTTATACGCATTATTTAATACATTAAATGTCATTTCTAGTAGTATTTTTGGTAGTTAAATTACGCTTTGGGTTGTCAGATTAAAAAATAATATAAATTATAATTGTTTTTGTTGACATTTTAAACATGTAGGCGGCATTCATTAATTAAGCTTTGCCTAAACGAAAAATATTATTTTATTTTTGTGCCGTTACATGTAAATTATTTTTATTTCATATTAGCTTAATTTATATTAGCCCAAATGCTAGTGTAATACAGAAATTATAATGTTTACAAAACAAATGTTTTTAATTTATTTGAAAAAGATCCGTGTTTTAATATATTTTCTAAAAACATTGAAATTTAAAAAAGAAAAATTTATTTTCGATTTAAATAATATTTTTTTTAAATATGGTTATTGTGCTATATCATAATCTAATATAACACAGTCATGCTAGTCGTCATTAACATCTGAATGTACTAACGTCGACTAAAATATATGGTTTATAAATAAAGATGCCTCGTTTGTGCGGTCATGAAACCACAAAATCTGATATCAACTAATCCTGTATAATACTATAGGGCAGCTGGTTTTTTTCAAACCTTTTATTTGTTATTTGCTTTTTAACTCAGTATAAGATTTAATGAAAATCTTGTCAAAATTATGGCTTTAGTATTTTCCATACCATCAAACATTGACAAATATAATGAAGAAAGTGTTATTCAAGCAGCAATGATGTATAGTGACGACTGGTCTTAGTCAAGATACTCACTAAAAACCAGAAATAGTTTTTTGGAAGAATAAATAAAACTCAAATTAAATTGGAAGATAAATAAAATTAATTAAAATCATTTTAATTTCAATTTAATTATGTACGATTTTAAAACAACTATAAAATATTTAACTATACTTACAAATCACAACTAAATTAATATTTATACGCGTAAAAAGTGCATTTTTTCTGTCTATCTACTCTCTTCTTTTTCATTTCTGTATCCGCCGCCTGTCTGTTATTAAAACGGTGTCTATAGTACGCGATCGTATCATGTATCATTTCTGTTTGATTTGAAATTGACATTGAAATTATTTTTGTCTGGAAAGCATTCATGTGCGCGTCTTGGTCTGTTGAGAATTTACGGCTCAGTGCGTACTTGTGCACTCTCTCTCTCTCTCCCTCTCATTGCTTTTTTCCTTCAGTAAAAGTTTCGTCACAAAACCCGTTTGATTTTATTGGTCCATAAATTTACGGATAATTTGACTTAATCATTTCTCGCCACGTGTGCCAAGACACGTCGTCGGCGGAAAAGCACAATATACATCCACAACGACGTTGGCTCGTTTTACTTCCTAACGCGATTTTTAATTAACGTTTTAACAGCTTTAGTGATATATATTATATTTTGTTATTTTATTGGTTCGTCCGTAAAAATAGTCGTATAATGTACGAAGTACAAAAATATTGAACACAGGCTTATACTACGTTTGATATAAGTATATCAAACCTTAGATCATAGAAAAAACCAGGGATTGTTTTGTACTTAAAAATAAGATAGTCGAAGGAAAACATCGTATTTTCGGTTTTTGTTTGTACTTTAAATTTAAACGAAAAAATAAATTATTGATTTGTATTTTTTTTTTTTAGAAATTACATAGTCTTGGAATAAACTGCGAGTAAAAAAAGTTTATTTATCATTTATTTATATTACATTTTACACACTTTCTAAAATGTTATTCTGAGGGAAAAAAAAAGGAAAAATGTAAAAAAAATATTACAAAACATAATAAGGTAAACGGAGACAGAATTTATTTTAAGATATTGGACGCATCTCTAAAAACTTTCCAAATTATGTCATTGCTATTAAACACTGGAAAATTACGTTTTGTGTTCATGGATAGATGAAAAAGAAAAAGTTTTTCAATATCAATACCATTATTATATTAACAATGTTAATATTGAGTGAATTCGACGGATATTTAATTTTCGATTACAGATCAAAAACGTCAATCGAAAGTACATTATGTGTATTGTTAGTGGTAGATTATACTACACAGAGAACGAATATATTGGCGTACAAATTTAGGTTAGGTTTGAGTATTGACGGAGGGAAATTTTTTTTTGAAAATTGCGTGTCGGATTTCGAATCGATCATAACAATACAAAATAATATATATATAGACGTGAACGAAAAACGTAATATTAAATTTACAGTATTTCAGTAAGATACGAAATATATAGTATGTAGCTGGTATTTAAATTCAATGGGGTATCTATTAATATAATAAAGAAGAACGACGGTATACTTACGATTCACAGTAATAATTGCAGTTTATCAACAAGTTTCGACTTGAATAATAATAATAATAATTTCAAAAATAATAATGTTAACAATAATAATAAAAAGTCATCGGTAAATGGGAAGATCCGGTTGACCCAATGGGAATACGAACATTAAGCATAGATATAAGTAGAGGATTTGGTACCAAATAATGTTCGGGATATGTATATATATATATATATATAGTTGATATAATATATCAACTCGCGCACGTTTGTGGACAGAGTATATGCATAACAGTCATACGACAAAAGACTTTTTGATTTCAACTTAAAGTTTTTATTATTTTTTTATGAGTAAACAAGTAATAAGTATACATCTATTATATGAAATACGTTCTATGACATTATTAATAATATTTATGATATCACTTGTAGCGTATATTTTTAGAACGCAATAACTGCATTCAGTGAACAACGTCTTTTGGTAACATTAAATTTTAGAATTTTATTCCAAATAATCGTACTAAACGTTTAAGGTTGCAAACGGTTTTCTATTATCGAATTCTAAGAATTGGTATTTTATAACAAAATTAGCATTATGGACAGATATTGAGAATGCGAATCTGTAGGTATTTAATGTGGTGATTTTAACTTTGACATGATGTGACGTTATTTTTTAAACACATTTTTTCTCCTATAGATAGAAATACGACTGTAGACTCAATTAAAGTGTAACGCTCATTAAAATAAATAAATATATAATTTTCTTTTATACTTTATGTGACACAATATGTGCTGAAGTTTTCCGCTCCGAATTTCATGCCTTACGTTTTCACACGTTTTCGTTTTAGTAAAACTAATGCGTTCGTGTTTTTAATTAAATATTTTAATATTACGCGTCTTGAAATTTACATATTACGTCACATAACATCTACGTATAGTTACAACGAATAGGCGTAATATGTTTTTGTTGAACGACGCTTTTAATCGTACAACTTTAATACTTCCCAAAAAGCTACTGCACGTCAAAAACTGTACACATTTATTTTTGTGAATTCCTTAGTACTTGTTTGTATCGAAAATTTATCGTATTACTGCCTAATATTATCCGCTGCCACAATAGTGAATTCGGTGATAAATGGAAAAAAAATTGAAAAGGGTATACAAATATACAAATATATTTGTATTGATCTTCATATATACATTTAATAGTAACAGCGATATGTATATTAGAGTAGAAAGGCGCGTCCCGTACGTATTTTTGAATTTTAAATAAAACGTCGATTTACATCACGTCTTATGTAAACATATTTCAACGATCGCACCCGGTATTAACCCGGTACGCCACGGCATAAGATAAGTGAACTGGAATTTTACAATATATATGCAACAACGTTATCGGTATTTTCAGTGTGAATTTTATTTGCGTAACGCTGAACATACCTCTGTATGTCTACTATTTTAATAATATAATAGGTTAAAACATTTCAAAAATGCACTTGAAATAAAAATACAAAAAAAACAAAAAGACACTATATAAAATATACATTTTTTAACTCGTTAATATTTTAATTATATTTCGCGATCGGAATGTTTAATTCTAGAGAACATTATAGAAGAACAATTCTATAAAAGAAAGCCCTAACGATCCGTGTAAATGGTCGGGTCAATAAAATTATGTTAATGATCGGACGAGTTTCTAGCGAGTGTTTAAATTATACGCATATTAAACAAAGCCTACAGAATACGCGTTACTTACTTTACTTGTAGAGTTGTGCGATAAAAACAAATGGGCGAAGATTTCGATCGTCTGGACATCGGAACGTGTCTAGCAATACAAAGTAATCATCATAATACAATACGATTTAACGTGATTACGAAATTCTTTCATGGTAACGCAACTCCTTCGGACAGGAAAAAAGGAATAATTAAGGCAAATCGTAACGTAGACGTTTATATATTCCCAGTGTCAGATATAGAGGGGGCAAATTAATATCCTTACCATTTATTTAAAGGGTGCTTCTAAATTGATTAAAAAATGAAAAATTTAAGCTTTTATGAAAAATTTTGAATAGAATGTAAGAAAAAATGATAATAATATACATTTGTAATTAGGTTGTAGTTCATCTTCAATTATCAATTATGTTGTATACTATAGTCACTAATTATACTGCGAACAGAAATTTATTTGTTTGATTTTTTTCAAATATCAGATAACTACGATTAAGTTTAGAAATAGGAAAAATATGCTAGGTAAATTGTATTTTTATGAATCCAGTCTTCGAGTGATGGTGACGACTGTCAGGCTGTGCAATAAAAATACGTTTCAATGAAAAACAATAATTAAAAACAATAAGTAAAAACTTCAGATAATTTTATAACGATAATAATTGTATAATCCTCGTTCTTACTCGTTTTTAAAAACAAATAGATTGTTCAGTGTTCATTGTTAAATATTAACAGTGATATTAACTTGAATTATAATTCAATAGTTATATTAACTTGAAAAATAACAAGGATTTTTAATAAATAAGAGGGCGAACTAAAAGAGGGCGCAACTTTTTTATCAGCCCCGTGCATCAAATGTCCTGGATCAGAATAAATAATGAAAGTTATAATTTGTTAACTCTTATCAATTATTAATAACTTTAATTTTATAATTGACCAGTTATAATTGAGTGTACCTAATGTCATGTACCAATGTAAAATCGGTAAATCAATATAACAACATCCGCGTCCCAAAAAGTACGTGAACGAGTTTGCGTACGTCTTGGAATATTTTAACTCACATTTATATTGTGGAATTTAGCCGAATATTTATACCGAGCCGGCTCAAAGTTCACGAAAATATATATATATTATTCGATTGAAAATAACTGGAGAGACTATTACACCTTACTTGCCACGGCAACAGCAGCGATCTGAAAACATAATGTGAATACTACAATATATTACGATAATATGCGATCTACACGCATTGCACTGTCCCACGTCATACTAAATCAAAAATCGGATATTAATCCGTAATTCTGAAAGAAAAAAGAGCCACGCGTATAAAATTTACAAGTATAAACTTTATGTCGAAGATTTTTTGATTTTAATAACGTTGTTTTCGTTCTCAACCAGCAATTTCTGTTTTATTTTTTTCTGTTAAAAACGTACCGATCGAGTTATCGCACTTGTATAGTTGTTTACATCAGATCTCTTTCCATATCTGTATATATATATATATGTTTTTTAACGAAATTGTTCAAGTTACCATTCATTATGCGAAATATTGTCAACGTACATTTTGTTTTTAATGCAACAGAAATAAAAACATCCATGCGGTTTTTTATTTCACCGTAAACTTCTAGGAGTACTTGTGAAAACTCTACGTGGACAATTATATGACCGGTAACTTTACCTGTCGTATATTTTTAGAATATATACAACGACGAATAAAAACTAAAAGCTATGCATATATATAATGTAACGCATTCGCTGTCTGTGACATAATTAAATTTTTTAAGCAAACAAGTAAACTTTCTGGAAAAGTTTGAAATGTGTTTAAATAATAAATTACGTCGTGATATAGAATAATGTAATTATTAAACTCTGCAAATACACCACTTGACGACTTTTTGCGACTTTGTTGTCTGGTGTTATTATATTGACCATATATATATACATATATATATATACTTATATTTATATTTATATAACGTATGACGGACTGTAATGAAAATATCTCGTTATTTTTCTACCAGTGTTATTTTATCGTTTTTTTTTTATGAGTATACTACTACTTGAAATTTCCGTACGCCCATTGAGAGTAAAACATCGTAATCCATCTTCTTTTTTTCACGACTGTCGTGGATCGTTATTGCCGCGTTCATTATTGGAAAGAAAACGTTCAACGACAAAAAAATCACGTGTATTTCAAATATAGTAATGAGTAGGAAACGAACTTAAAAATCAATTTAGTTTTCAAATATGACCATTCTTTGTACTTTTTTCAATCGATTTTACTGGTGAAAACCCCATTTAAACAGTTTCGTTTCATGTGCTTCGTATCTCTCCCAGTACTCTCTGACTATAAAAGGTGGTTAATTTGTATATTTTGCGTTTGTATGCAAACAAATGAGTCAGTAAACATAATTGTATCTACACGGTTGTTTTTTAAGTGAAATATTTGATCGAGCTGTAAAAACAAATTCTATTTCGTCGACTATCTCGTAGCGGAAAACGAATGTATAGTTATAATTGCAATCGACCGTTTGGAATGCCCGAAGACTATATAATAGCGGTGACGAGAGAAATGGTCGACCGGGTATGAGGAATCAGGTCGATGAATTACCCTTTAGCGGACGTGCCATTTTTCGCCCGAGTACAGGTTCACTGACGGCGAT
The DNA here is from genome assembly GCA_019022885.1 of Schlechtendalia chinensis. Lineage (NCBI taxonomy): Eukaryota > Metazoa > Arthropoda > Insecta > Hemiptera > Aphididae > Schlechtendalia > Schlechtendalia chinensis. The sequence goes on from CM032341.1 coordinate 8,726,423, forward strand.
CAGGACAGTTCGGGGTTTCCTTTCACAGGCTGTGTGGCTGAAAAAATACATTCTATATACGGTCCGACGGTGAAATTTTTGACATATACAGTTGGGGGAAAGAGACGCGCTCAGTTAATGGACCGGCTCGTTGATGAGATTTCCCGTTGAATTAAATAAATAAGACGCTCGTTACGTGTGTGATCTGAGAGAGGCTGAGAGACGAATGGTACTGGTGGAAATCCCGCGGAAAGCTCCGAATCACAGGTTAACGAATTAGAAACGTGCAATTTTAATGTTATCCACACCGTATCTGTTTTCCGACCAAGCGCCCGCAGTTCGACTACAGTGTACGAGCATACTATACGTTTTCCCGTCGCCACCACACTCTATACGTTCTTCAAACGATCCGCTCTCTCTCTATGTCTCTTTCTCCCGTTTTCGCTCCAACATTATCACACATTCACGTTTTCGCGGTTTCCTGGAAATCCGAAACCGCATGTTACGCTCACATGGTGCGTACCCGCGTTTCAAAATACCATGCTTCAATTTTCTCGATTATATCCCGTTTTGTAAATATGTACTAGAAAACCCGTTATTCACTTAGTTTATTTTTCAATAAGTTTCTTTTGTGAACTTGTGAAATTCAACTTTAAACGACTGACGTTATTAATCTGTAAGTAACAGGTAAAGCTACCTTAACGGTGTACGTAAAAGTTACCCACCCTTTGCCGTCTATATTGACATAACAGTTTCAAACTTTAACATCGTACGAGTTACTGTCAATATTCATATACATAACAAATTGATTAATACATAATTCATGCGATGCGAACACTAGGCTTATAATTTATCGACGAATTTACGGCGAACAGAGAGTATAACTGGCTTATTGGAAAAGATAATAAATAAATAAAGTGCTTACTAAACGTTGTAAATGTATAACAATGTACGCTTCTAAATGTGCAGGTATGATAAACGAGCTAAAAAAAAAAAACGAAAAAAGTATATACATGAATAAAAAATTGACGTATAATTCAAAGTATAACGTGAAAAATCGCGTTCGGCGAAAACACTGTAACGCGTATAATCATAAAATAATGAATGAAATTAGGAAAACCTTTCACGGTTGAGGGGCAAGACGGAGACGATGAACATGATCGGATGATGATCGTGATGATGATATTATTATGATGAATCATTCATAAGTAGAAGAACTCGTTGAGCGGGTTTATTGTATAATATATACCTACTTTGATCAAATCAATTTAACTGTACGTATTTTCCATTACGTATATTATAGCGTAATTCTACGTATGGTTTTTTGTTTTTCAATCATTTTCGTAAGATTAAATAGTTAAACAAAAAGCTTTTTTTTTGTAAATAATAATTTTTCGATCGAAAAATACACAAATTACATAATTAATATGGTATAAGTTTTAAAAACTAAATATCAATTAATTACTAAAAACGTTATGTAAAAATTTCGATAACTAGGAAATTAACGTATACAAATTTCAACATCAAAATATAAAACTGTAATAGAACAAAAGCAATAATCATTAAAAAACGTATAATTATTTTGTTTCGTATATGACATTTTTTTAAAAAGTAAATACTCAGTAACACATGAATATTTGAACAACCCCTTATATATAATACGATAAAAAATCTCCTCTATTTGATCGCATAAAATAAACAGTAATATAACCCACAGAATGAAATAACAAAATTATATTTAAAAAAAATTGTATTTAATATATATCTTACAATTTTCTAAGCAGTAATTTTCTCCAATAAAGAGTAAAAATCCGGTATTTGGAATAATATCTTCTCATAAAGACAAACATTATAATATTTTTAAAATCTGAAAATTGCACGTGTCCGACACGAAATGTTGACAATTGGACCCGGTTTTTTCTTTGCTTTTTTCAACATTTAAATTTTTTCTTAAGCTTTAGAAAAAATGATTAAAAGCTTGTCAAATGATGTATTAGAAACAAATTGCTTCCAAGTATGTAAAAATCAAAAAGAGCACTTCTTATACGTCTCAAATCCTACAGTTGATTGTTTTTTTTTTATAAATTATTTAATTTTAAAAATGGTAAAGTTAGCACGCAATACTGTCACGTTGGTCTAATTTATCGAATGCGAAATCGCTACGACTCGTATATTGTTTCATATACGATTTTCCGCGTCCGAGTGTGGCCGTAAAGAGAGTCTCTGTCGTAGTTGGCAATAACGGCTGTGGCCGTTCCGTCGGATCGCACTAAGACACGTTCGACACCGTTTCGACATTTGTTTAATTATCACGTTTGGTTATCATGCCATCGTGCTAAAATATAATCCGCAGACCACGCGGGCGGTCCGAAAAGAATCGCTACCCCGACTAAACGGATTTCGTTTACTTTATTCGCGACGAGCCGATAGATATTTAAACGAGTCGACAAGACGGTTTTTGACAAAACTCGACGCGACCGCGTTGTTCGCGGGAATAGGTCATTCACGTGACGGATCAAACGCGCACAACATCGTGATGTTAAATCGACCGACGGTTTTGTACGCAATATTGAATCATATTTTGATATTGACGTACGTTAAAATAAATTGCGCTGACTAAAATAAATAAAATCCCCATACCTTTTGAACACATCTTGTACGTATATATATATTTTTTTTTTTTTTGCCGTCGTCGATAGTAATCCCGTAACGCCGAGTACAGAAGGGATTTAGTGGTTGAGCACCTGTTGAGAACGATACAATGTATTTGTTATAATGTATTCATCCCTTCCGCCACGACCAGTATCTAATTTAATTCTGACCTGTTTGTTGTCCCTGCATGCGAGCTACTCGATTTCAATATTCGAACGGAGCGTACGCACTATCTTCGCGGATATCGGAAACCTACAATGACTACGCGTCCGACGACGAACGATATACATAATAACGATGATGATGATCACGCGTCATCGTGACGATAGTATTATAGACTTGCCACAAATTGCAGTATGTTTATCATTAAAGCTGTTACCACGCGATTTTTTATTTTTATTTCCATGTATACGAAGTACCTCGTACGCGGTAAATTGTATAACATACTCGAACCGAGAAAACATACGAAACACTCGTAATACGCGAGCCGGTACGTGTTTCGTGTATCGTTTATTTACGTAAATATTTCGCATTGTATTAATATGCGCGTGGTAGTCGTGCAAGAGAGATAACGAGAGTATTTTTCGCGTCACGAGTGATTGTTGAATCTGCGAATATCGTTTAGATTTACGGACAATTTCGCGGCATTTGTACCGGCCGCCGTGGCGATTTAATGCAGTGGAAGACTTGTTCGCGGACTGTTTATATTACATATTATTAATAATAATACTATTTTTGTTTGGGAAATGTGTAAAATGGACTGTAAAACGGAAACGTGTGCGTAATATTATGGTATACAATTGACGACGTGCACCGAACTGTATCTGATTTTGCGAATCGCCGTAGAGTATGCTATAACAATGACACAGACCACCTAAAAATTACTAAAATATCTCGCAGCACCTCCTCCGAGATTTTTCGTTGGTTTTCACAAATAAAAATCTAATTCATTCGGATAACGTTTAGATCAAGTTCATGTAATCGTTTTTTCATTAACAATATTTGGTTTAATCAACACGGATCTGCTTAGTAATAGAATATCAGACAACTGATTTCTAAAGCACGAGAATCGTGTTTCATTCATTGAAAAGAAAAACCACAGCTTCATTCAGCAAACGTTCGAGTATTAATTTGTTTTGATCGTCCCGAGTGTGAAATGTTTTTTATATCGTTAATGGTCTAACGTGGTAGCTAACACGTTTTTTCCATACAAGTTTATTAGAAATGATAATGTGGTAGATATTTTCGGAATAAATTGCACAGTATTATAATAACATATTGTTTAGAATCCATAACCACACTGAAACAGGTTAAACGTTTGATACTAATGCTGATTTCTCGATTAATGAAAGTAACAATATTATTTTTTCTTAGAGATTTTTTATTTATTTATTTTTATTTTTTGTATAAAAGAGAGAGATTACAAAAATACAACTAAAAAGACCTCGTACAGGGTAGGTAGGGGTGGATATTAGTGTATTTAAAATTAGCAAATACAAGAAACGACGAAATATTGAATTTATCTAGCACAACTTTGACAAAATTATCTGGTTTCACCTATGGTCCAAAATATACTCCGAAAACGATGTCTTTTACAGCGAAACGATAAAAAATAGTATAATAAACGCATCAAACGCAACGCAAATATAATCGATTATAGTCTATTGACGGTTTCCGGTTAGTGGAATTTTTATATGTTAACCATATATGCGTTGTAATATAATAATATAGCCAGTCAGTCAACACCTTCTATTGCGGCTACTGCGGTTTACAGAGAAACGTCGTGTCAGACGATCGCAAGACTTAGACGAATGCGCTGCAGGCGTTTTACGAAGAAGAGAAATGTGTGGAGGAGGCATATTAAACGGAAAATGACCGAATTCAATCTAAGGTGAACTTACAAAGAAATATTTTCTTTTTCTTTTAAGTTTATAGACAAGAGCCGTCGGCTATACGGCACGCAAACAATTTCCTGTGCTGTGTCACACGAATATGTATTTGCCGATAAATCATTACAAAAATACCTGGGCAAGTTCGGAATTTATGTACTATATGTATATATATATATATATATTACGTGTACCTATATAATATATACTATACATATAACACGTAGTATTCACCATGAACGCGTGGCGGTGAAATGTTTGAAATGAAAATCACAAACAATAATAAATTTCAAACATGCGTCAACTAATAACAGTTGGATATAATAACTATATATAATTAATTTATAATAATATAATATAAATAATATTTGTATACAGACAAAATAAATGTATTGTCTGTATGTGCTACAATGTAATATACAGCTAAAGCATGAACGTTATGTGACTATAGTGTACGTACATAATATTAATTTAAAAAAGAAAACTTGAAAATATGAAACTATTTGGGAATAAAATTGTTCTGTATAAAATGAGAGAATAAAATGCATATATAACCTCTATTTCTACAACGTTTTAAGCGTATGGTGTGTGATAAACATTGGCGTTACATGCGGTCGACAATATACGTTATGTATTACCCGTCACCGTAAATAATTTCAATCTTGTTCCTTAAACCTTAATTTTTTTCATTAAAACGCTTCTATGCTTATATTAAGAACTTACTCGCTGGTATAAATTGTATATGTTCTAACATCTCAAACTTGCAAGACCAAGCGACTTACCAAATTGAAATAACTAAAAATATTAACGTATCACAGTTAATATTACATTCGTACATAATCGTCAACAACAAAATTTTACCTATCCAAGCTAAGATAGGTAATATATCGCGCGTAACGATGAATTAAAAACATGAATATTTTCACGAATCGAAATTCCAATAATAAATGATCGAACATCGTAATTATATAGGTATGCATTATAAATTACCAAGGGGAAAAAACTTGGATACTATAAAGTTACTGATTTTTGTAACTTTAATGTTACTTTGTGTATAGTTATACGGTACCGCAATTTCCCAAACCGTACAACATGTTATATATACTACCACAGCACCAATAAGTTTTGTTCTTAGTTTCGAAACTACTGCAATATTTTTAGACTGTCATTGAAAATAATACTTTATCGTTCTGAGAGTTTCTAACGAGTTAAAACGGAAATTATTTCCTACGCGGTCGGTTTAAACATAATATCGACGTATAGTGTTTTTTCGTCGACAGACTAACCTATATGCATACATACATACTCGGATGGAATGTGCGAATAAAATTGATAACAATTTACGTACACGTAGTGAAGTGTTATCGTACATAGATAAAACTGTGTACGCATTCCAACCATCGGTTCTACTTATTGTCTTTCTGCTTACGCTGTTTATAATTTATATTTTAGGTCAATAAACACACTTTTCTAATATATTACATTGGACTTAACGAAATAGTAGCAAAAGCTAACGTTTCCTAATTGTTTTCGGAAAATCTGTTACAATAATAATAATAATAATTATATATTAAATATATTATATATATTATCTCGTCGCGTGTACCCGCAGCGCGCAGATGTAGCAGAATTGCCTACTCGAAGTACCGTGCGAACGACGATCGAGCCACGGACAATATTTAACTCCTTCAATTTTTACGTTGTGAAAAAAACCGCCGAACCGTTCTATTAATTATTGTGATCGAAGTCTTTGAAATTAAATAATATATTTCGACATCTATTCGGAACGAATTGACACAGCACGGGAGATACATGAGTCAATCGAATTTTTCATTTTCCAGTTTCCGAAAACGTTCTCCGACCCGTCTTTGTCGATGATATATGAATTCAATCTCAATGTATCCGACATTGGTCAAAGCAGTGATACAGATAACGGAAGAATTTCAAATCACTAAGCACAAATATTATTCTTTTTCCTTCTTTTACAAACATTGTTTTCGGGTGTAGTGCGTTGTTGAGCCATTTGACATAGCACTTGTAAAGGGAAATGCATTTTCGAAAACTGTATTATAATACACCGACACAATATTATGTCAGATATGTGTATATATATATTCTGTGTCTATCGAAATCACGTGCTTGGATAACATGCGTTTCCAAATCCAACGTTTTACCAAAATTCGCGCGTTACCACCGTTGTATTTGTCGTTCTCGACAAAATACATATTTCGTCACACATAACTTAACCCTCAGTCCGCTTATCTCGAGATGATATGTAGACGCATGAGAACTCATATTACGATATCGACGTCATTATTATTTATTAATATGTCGCGTTTGAAAGATATTTCGTTCGACAAATACGAGCGTTGGACGGGTCACTTGGCGCGATTGTTGGTAGAAAAAGGGAGGGTGGAGGTGAAAGAGAAAATGCGTGAGTTGTCCTTATGTCGAGAAAACAACTAATATATATATATATATATATATATATATATATATATATATATATAGTGATAAAATGGTGTCGGCGGTCGAGGCAATGGATTAATGTCGGTGTCAAAGCCCTCGGGGAAATCTTTATCTTAAAAACCATGCAGACGCGCAGGTAAAACAATCTGTCACCACCGTACTGTCTTTGAGAAATTTTATTCATATTTATTTTAACTGTTTTGTGTTTTTTATACACGGGTACGAAATTAAGTTAGTGTGTGTCCACTCGTCAAGAGAAAAGTGTATATTATTACTTAACACATTATATATGCAATAATATATAAATTATTATAAAAAATTGTATATACATATATGATTTTAAACGTCATACATAGTCGTCGTGCAGCTTCAAACGAAATTTATTAAAAACCTTCACGTTTTTTATGGGAAAATTGATTACGTGATAGGTTTTTCTGGCATATCCTCACGGCCTCAATTTTAATCATATTTACACGTCATACTCTCTCGTATCAATTATTAATGTTGTAACAGAAAAATTCGCTCGTGAAAAACATTTCGCTGTATCACATTCATAATTTATGTATACTTATATATATATATATGTACGTTTATGGATATTTTATTAGACTATGGATAGCGTATACTTGGCGTTTATTTTGAAAGAAAATGAACATGTTCATGTAACTGTCGTTTAATGACTGCTAAAGTAATCTTTTAAGAATTTGTCTCATATAAAAAAAAGAAACACCGATTCAATTTCATTTTAAAAATATGTTACAGTATATTAATTACTGCAAAAATATAAAGCATAAATGACTCTAAAATGGTTTAATATAATTTGCTGTGTTAAACAAGTTACGCGTGTTGTTTCTGTTACTGCTACTCTAATTTAATATATAAGTTTCTAAGCTTAATTATCAAGTGTCTTTAACGGAATTCTGATCTCTATATTTATTTGTCTATCCATTTGGTTTCCATTAAAGAGATAGATGTTATAGTATATACATGAGAATGAAATTGAGAGAAAAATAAATAGAGATACAATAAAACAGAGGAAAGGGTAAAGAAACATTTCGATATATTTCTTTCCGGCCTTTGATTTATCAACCGATTATGTTCTATTCAGTAATGCGCGCATACAGACGTCAATCGGAATATTACGAGTGTACATCAACGTATACTTATATACATATATATTTTGGAATTCATTCAATTCTTCGGTAGTGTTTATTCTGCGAAAACCGTCGTATCGCAGACGTGCACACATTTTCTCGGATTATTTTTATTGAAAAACAATTCTTCACACTAACTGACAACCGTTACCACTCGCGGTGATTGGCGATTGCAAACTTATCAGAAATACGTGTTGTATAGCTCTAGGTCTTAGCTCTTCAAGGAATACACAAAACGTCGACGACTAAAAACAATAACGTGATTCAATCAATATATATATATATATATATTTACGAGTAAAAATACTATATAGTATACACGCAACTAGACTTACATTTTGAGTATGCGTACGAGTATAACTCGTAAACTAGCTACATATTCACCATAATTTTTTGCTTTAAATTTATTATTGTCGTACATTTGCAGAGTATTTAACACGTGTAATAATATTTTTCTATACAGCTCTTTTTAAACGCCTCTATTCTATATACATATGATTACTTTAATACTGAAAACTCATAAAATTATTTAAACATTATGTTTCTTTTACAACACTATATATTTATCTAAGATTTGTTTGGGTTTAAACAACTGTAAGAATTGTTTCTATATTCAATCTAACTTGACGCGTACTTTAAAAGCTCCGAATTAATATATTATTATTAATTATTAAGTTATTAAACTTATATGAATCAGTTATCTGAAGTCACTTATATAAATATGGATAAATTGTTTTATTTGCAAGCAAAAATACTCCACAGACCCTAGACCTCCTGTAAAAACTGTAACAGAACAATAGTATTTAAAATTTAATAGAAACTTTAAAAATACTGAGATTAGAACAGACAAAAAAAAACTAATAATTTTTGGAGTACTGTAAACTTGATGTGATCGAAGTCCCCCTAGCACCCGTCTATACGTTGCGTCTTTGTATGGGTGATATTGTTCTCGTGCAGTGGACGAAAATCACGGGAGAACAATACAGTGTTATTGTAAATTTATATCCGATGCCGGAGAATGGCGCGATCCTGTGCGTGTCATTTAATAAGACATTTCGTCCGTAACTTGTGTTGTACATAAGGCCATAAAATTGCGAGAAGCAAGTAAAATCGTACATGATACGTGCGTGTTCGGTCGGATGCATTTTAAATCTTTAAACGCGCGTATTATTATGGCGTGTTAAGTGGAAACGGAAACGACTGCGCGACGTTAGTGAAATGAGAAACAGGTGTTATATTCGTACATACTTATCGTTGTTGGCAACGGAGCGTTTTCCTTTCCTCGCGGAATGTACTCATACGCCGCCGTTTCCATCGAATTTTTGTGTAAAATATGATTATAATTAATTCAATACGTACGTAAATAATTCAGTAGGACGAACAAAGTATAGCGTCGTAAATTGATGGCAGAATGTGCACGCTGTGTACAATAAATTGAAATGTTTTTTCGTATTGAAAAAGACAAACGTTTTCCTCGCTCATTATTGTCATTTTACCGAAACCTCTACAGTTATTCGTATCATAATAATGTATAATATTATATATGTACGTGAAAAAAATGCGAACACATAAATACGCCGTTGGTGATACGGAGAAGAAAATTCTGTTCGTCCCGTCGTACATATTTTATTTACCCATATACATTTTATAACGATGTGTTGTTAGTGTTGTTTTTTTTTTTTTGTTAGTTGTAAGCGTAACATTTAGAACGTTTCAATTTTTAAAATATTTGAAAATGTTTTGTCATTAGATATTTTAAATTTAACATATATATAATAATACTTTTTAATGAGATCATTTTTGTACTCGTATTTTTCAAATTTTTATTTTTTTGGTAAACTACCAAAACATGTGTCGGATTTTACGGCAAATAGTCGTTTTGTATGATCAAATATATTTTAATCATTTTACTGCCATTCGGAATATTAAATTTATGGGCGTAGCAAATAATTTCTTCTAACAAAATATTGCACATTTGGTCATCCAGTGATTTTTTAAATTTATATTTTAAAAAATGCCAATAAACACATTATTCTTAGATTCTGTTTTAGGCTTAGGCCTAAAAATTGCATTTTAGTCTTTAGATTATATAAGCGTATAACATCGGTTGCGTAAGCGTACAGATAATTGCACGTCCGAATATAACAATCGTGATACTAATTGACCTTATTATTTCTGATGCGATGACATTTTCCCGCTATCAAAACAAAATTCGGAGAACAAAACACGATTTTACAATAACTTATAATAATTATTGTCGATTCCATCACAATGATTGATCTGACATATGAATTATTAAAATTTGGAAATCTTCTCGAGACTCGTTCCACTATCGAAAAATTATAACGATTCGACTGCGTTCTCTAATAACTGAATATTGTAAAATATTTTCTATATATTTTTTAAATTTATTATACATGTCAGAAATATGAGAATGTTTTAATACATTTCAATCAGTGAACTTGGCGAGATATTCGTCTGTACAAAAGTCCCGTGAGCGGATTATTATCTGCACTCGAGTCATAAAATAATAGTCATTAAAATTGACAATCTCATTACTCAATTATTAATCGTTAATTAATACCAAAAAACTTATATTCGGACATAATGAGAAAATATATTTGCAAAAATAGACGAAAAAAAATATATAAACGTTTAAAAACAAACGCGAAATATTAAATAATAAAACTCGATAAAAAGTTGTGACATTTGAAACGTCTTAATAATTATACTCATTCGTTTAATAATTGATCTCTCAGGGGGTTTGTTATGCATCGAAAGTCTAAAGAATAAGAAAAATATGTCAAGAAACACCATATGAATTATAATTATTTATTTCTATGTATATAATATTTCATTCTCTTGTCTACTGATAAATACTCACGATCATCATTTGGGGTAGTTAGACTATATTTTTTCTTCCCTGTGGTTTCTTATAATATATATCACTGGCCTACACCTTATGATATGTAATCGTGCCCGTATTTTCCAATTTTTATTACGAAATAAAACCGATTATTGCTATATATCGGATAGTAATAAAAAACCGAAGCTAGTTTAAATTCATGGCGGACAATAGTATGTTGATTGTTGAAATTTACGTTTTTCCATTCTCGTTCGGGTGATAAACTCATGCATTTCTTAAAGCCTATAACACAACTTTACGTTGTACACAATACGTTCGAGTTATTGTTATTTTGTCCTTATATTTAATCCATTGTTACCGAATCGAAAATAATTTACGGGCGAAATAAATTAAAAATGGTTATTATATTATTTTAATTATTATTCGAACAATAGTTATAACAAGATTTTTCCAAAAATCATTTGTCAATTCAGCTTAGATTTCTGAAATATCGTTATGAGAATATCACGTTTGTTGATATACGTCGCATTCGTTGGTATGATTTCGTAAACTGAAAATAATATTATCGATAGTTTCATTAATTGATTTGACGGTGATAACGATGAATTACGTATAAAAAATTGACATTCTGTTCGTCATCGAAGGAGATACATGTATATACCTATTGCGAGAAAATAATCGCAACGAAAATAGTATTTTTAATAATTACTACGTCAAAAAGAATTGTGAAATTCTTCTCGCGTGGTTATCGTATTTCATTGTTTTCTTTTACTCGTCGTCTTCTCGTCGTCACTTTAATAATAGTATCACGTTTAACATTTATATGTATATATGTATATTTATATATTTAAATAATTATCGTTTCTGATATTGATTTGATATTTTTTTTAACGCATACAATTATTTTTACGGCAACAATTGATATTTTAATAGCAACGTTTTAATATCAAATATATATTACTGCGTCATATTATCATGAAACTCCTTCGGGGCGACTATATCAAAATAATTTACGTGTTCGTTTGTATTAGTTTATTCCACTGTTTTCTTTTTTTTTTGTAAATTTTTTTTTTAATATACGACTTTTAAAAAATATTAACAATGCAACACTATTAATATAATCGTTTCTATCATAACGAACGTGATAGTTATCTATATCGGTCGTACGTTTTCACAATATATTTATCGAATGTTGTGTTATAACTCAATGACACTACTTCAAAAATGTATAGAATTATATAATTAATGATATTTTTCATGAATATATATATTTTATAACGCGTGTGTATTGTGCTTTTAATTATAGCTACTGTTATTTAAAAGAACATAAAATACGAAATACGTCTTCCTATTTGTCGTCACAATGTTCTAATACTCGACATTTTGTTTACTACTATATATATATATATATATATATATATATATATATATATATATCGTATATCGTGTGTTGTTACATGGCGAATACGGTTTAATCTCGGCTTGATTAGAATTTACTTCTACTTTGAAGACCAAACTTTGCAGGATACGGCGTGTAATTTGAAAAACATATATATGTTCACGTGTACGCAATAATTATGTTGTAGTGTCTGTTAAATATATATATATATATGTGTGTGTGTCTGTGTTTAATATTACGTGAACAAAAATAAATCTTTTGGTTTAATAAACAACGTGTGTTATAAAATATCTATTTAAAAACCAACTGAATCCAAATCTGCCAAGCATCGGTTTTAATGTATATTTTAATATTATATATATATATATATATATATATATATGTATGTACATAAGAACTCAGAAAATAATTGCTTTTGGATTTAAAACGACATTTTTGATATCCTCAAAAGACCTACTCAAAACGCAAATCCTACAAAACCAAATGTCGAAGTGAAACGATACGGCTCAGCAACGAAAGAGCACTGTATTGATTGACTTTTTTTTTACATTTAAAGCTGTACGCTGTTGTTTTCAATGCTGCATTTGCTTCCGACAAAAATACGGTGAATGTGATTTAAACCCTTCGGATACGATACAATAATCACGTATGATTGAAAATGTGGAAAATTACAAACACACCACAAAGTCCATCTATTGTGACGATAATTAAGTATGAACTGTGCTCGCTAGTATACGAGCTGCCGAGCTATTCAGTTCAACGCCCACGGACCGGCTGCTTTTTAATTATTATCAATCGAATCCTGAAACACACCATAAATGAAATCGATCGACCCATCCATTTATTTCGATTAATGAATTTTTAAGAACGTTTTCACGGGTCTTTGGTTTACGACCACGAATAACTTGTTGTCCGAACCCATAGTTAAACAACAAAGAACGCGTCAAATACGTGCGCTGACCTGTGGACAACTTGATCGAGTCATATCTGTGCAGATATTTTGTAGACACTAAGTGAAGCGTTTTACGATAGTGTGTTTTATTTTTTTACTGTCCGAGAACGTTTTTTCGTGTGAAATGAGTGCTCGGATGATCTTGACATGCGTTACTTTCTGGTAACACGCGATATCTAGTCGATACTCAATTTGACACGTTATTTAATTTTCCCAGTACCTTCCCGAAGCATAATTCTAAACAAATCAAAAATTGCAAAAAAGAAACAACCGATATAACTGTCAGCGTATTCGTTTTGTGTGTGGAAAATGTTTGTGTTTTTCAATAACTAAAAATATAACACAAACTTAAACATTTTTAATATTTTAACGATATTTATTAAATTCATTAATTATAATAACCAAGTAGCGTTGCTCAGAATCGTTTTTCGAATACATTGATTTATCATTCATTTCAAAATTCAATATAATAATAAAACTCTAAAATCTATATCTAAATGTTCCGCTTAAGCCGACATCCACATCATCTGTGACTTTTAATCTATTCATTTTTATTACTGAAAATCAAATATGTTTACATACGAATAAAATCAATACGACCATTTGTTGGCTTCGTGTTATTTCCTCATCACGCGTATTTAGGATATAATACGTACGCATCATTATCCCGAGAAACATCAATTAGTTCACGTCTCCACGTAAAAATGTCGATTGTTATCGGATCGGTAAATTGAACGAAAATAGTCGGGAAAGGTTTGGCACATGAAAGGCACTCAACTATATATCGGTCGAACCATTTATCGAAGGGGTGTGTAATACATGCGCTGTATACAAATTGAAAACTGTTAGACCGTCGCGTTCTAGAAATAATTCTAATAGGTATCGCTTACCTATATACTACAAGGACGCTTTGTGATTTTCATAATATTTTTTTTTCAAATTAATGGAAGTTCGTAAATTGTTCACTTTTGAAATTATCATATAACGTGACATATTTAGTAAAATAATATAATACGGGTATTGTATTTTCTTTTTCATTTTAATAGTTGTATGAGTATCGTACTTTACGGAACTTTTGAATATGATTTGCAATCATAAATATGAGTTGTTAATATATACAAAATTGTGCAATAGGACTGAGAAAACGAAAATAGTACGTTTCAAAAATATTTTTCAGTATTTCGATTAAATATTATTTAAATGAACATGAGTTTTACGGAGGGTTATACGTGTAAAACTTTTGTCACATTGTTTAAGACTTCATTAAACATTATAGCTTTTCTGCAAGCTTCTACTTTGATGAAAATTTTGAAAGCCCACTTAAATTGTAAAATAATGTGTACTTCTTATCAAATTACTTTCGTTTACTTTTATTTTATATCAGTCCATTTTAACATTTTACTGATTATCAAAATCATTGAAGTTTATCGGATACTTATATATTATATAAACATTTGTACATATTTAAAATGACTAAATGAAGTGAACAATTGTAGTAATAAGTAATAAAATGTGTTTATTTACATTAAAATTAATTTCATAATAATGGCATCATTTCACACATACAACGGTAAAAAATACTCACACTTTCTTTTTTATTTTGTTCGTTTCAAAAAATGTTTCACTTGCGTGAATAAAAAAAAAAACTAGAAAATATTGTTATTATTTTAAATTTGTTTCATTTTTATTTTTAAGTATTTAATTTCGTATTCTAATAGATCAAATGTGTTATTAAGAACCTTCAATTCGAATATTTTACCCGTCACGCGTATACAAAATGTGAAGTCGACGAAAATGTCAACTACGACAGACCTATTAACGTTATTTCTTTTTTATCAGACCTTTTACACACACATACACATTTACTTAACTCGGTATAAAATTCTTTATAGGCATGTTCTTTGTGTGCCAATCTTTTTACACGTCACATATTTAAAATGACAAATTATGTCGTGTACGCGTGTTTTAGTCTCATGCTGTTGGACAAAAGAAAAAAAGGAAAAAGAAAGATTTTATTTAACTTCTACTATAGCTTCTGTTATCCTTATGAATGACGTTTATTCGAAAATTAAATAAGATAATATGACTTCCGTCCGTTCGGTGTAAATTCGAAACTATTATTGCATCTTATTTTGAACAAACTTCGCGTAGATTAGCCAACAATTTATAACAACCTTATTGTATTTTTTTTCTTGAATCACACCAACTTCGAAAAAAACTGCGAAATATTTTCTTATTTCAAACTACGTAAATCATGTTATTTTTTTCCCCAAACGCCAAATATACTTTTAACGGTTTGAAACAATTATTTTCAATATATGCTTCTTCAAATTTTTGTTATTTTACGAGAACTTAATACAACGTTTTTTCGCAAATAAATTGTAAAAATCAACGTGTACCGATTTTCTCTGTCAGCAATCATTTTTTATAAGAAAATACGTTTTCGATTTTTCAAAAAGATTAAACGTATAACACAAGCACATATATTAAATTTATAGAATGTCTGTAGATTTATGAAATGTTTGGTATGTAAAAATAATATTAAATGCTTACGAACGTTTTAGGCGCCGTGCCATACTTTATACTCCATACGTTATTGCTGCGAATAAATAAATATGCTCTTTTAAGTAAAAATATCAAATTTTACATTTTTATTTTTAAACACCGTGTGTAAATCTGATTTATATATAATTTTTGAAAACAAAATTTTCCCCGATTTTTATGATATTAAATAAACTATTTTCAATCATAATATTCAATATTGAGCTATATAAAATATTAATAAAGTGAGATAAGCATATTTATCTTACTAAACATAAGATGTATTTTTTGAAAAATTGTTTATGACAGATTTTTCTACATAATTTTAACGAACTGTAATTCTTTTTTTTTTATGTCAGGAGTAATAAATATAAAAATATAGATGGTAATATCATTATATTAACAGTATTAAACTGAAGTGAATTTTCCTTGTTATTTCAAACGATGCAATTCGGAATTGTTTAATCAAATTTATTATTACTGATCGACAGTTTGATCTAATTATTATCCTACTTCTACATACTTCTATAATGGATGCAATATAGACCAGACCACGTTGAAGGGTATACGAATAAATTGTATGTTTTAAGCAATATGTAAGAACGAACTTTTTAAACGAATGAGATCTATAATTGTTTTTTATTTTCACGAACCGCGTTTGTATTTTAAATTAGTCTGAATAAGGGAAATAGAGATTTCGAAACGATGTTGCATGAAATATTAAAAAGTTTTACCCATTTTGCCACAAGCTACGGCTCCCGAAAGATCCGAGAAGAACAATATTATAATTGCGTTATTCAAATTGCATATACTTATAATACGTAACAATAATAATAGGTCACAGTGATATTCAGATATTCCCCCGTGGTACTATCTTATTTAATTAAATGTACATTGTAAAACCCGCGTAATTTTCAATCGTTCACTTTTGTTTATTAGTCTCGTTGAATCTCCGCGCCATTCGACGTATCCTATCTCGTCATCATCATTTTCTGCCCCGCGTCCGTTTAAGTACAATGGTAAATTTACGCCTTGATAGTTTTCATCGACGTCTTAACGGGTCGAGGAAGTATACTTTGCTGACCCATTAGGACCGCACGTCCGTATTGCTGGCGGTTGACGTGCATACAGCGACTGCGTTCGGATCGATGCGGTCGAGTTGTATCGTTTCTGCAGTGACAGTAATTTCACGAGTCGTTCGTACTATGTATATATATATATATATATATATATATATCATATTGATACTACGCTCAGTGAAATGATATAATATTAATGATGCCGATGCGTCTATGTCGCGTGGTTTCATACCGTAAATCGATTTTATAAATCAAACATCCAAAAACGTTTGTCAATTTTACCCAAAACTTTACCTAGCGGGTCGTCGCTTGACATATTTTAATAAAACATTGCGGCCTTCGAAATCAGACCTATAAAATCCAAAAATCCCCATTCATTTTTATTATTATTTTGTTATGACCGAATAATATTTATTTTATTTACCATCTCACGTCACCAGTGTCGTAATAAATACGGTTTTTTTACTATAAAAAAAAAAAAAACTTTAAAAATTAAATAATAAACCATTTTATTGCTACATATCTTGTCAGTGCGTTAGTTTTGCTGGTTGACATCTATTTCAAACAAGTAAAATTATTCATCTGTCAAATGTTCGTACGGAGTTTCAATCGAAATTTTCCAAAACAAATGGCATACGATTTAATTCGATTTCTGATACACGTTGCATTATATTATTATATTATATAATACATAATAGTTGTCGCGTATAGACCACGAACCGATAACAAAGACCAATACGTGAAAATCAATAAGCTAACAAGAAGAACAAAAACAACAACAATAATAATATTAATATATCGCTCCGTTTATTTTGTATTGCTCCTACAGATTTCTCACCTATTATGTCCGAAACGCACGTTTGTAGTAGAATTACCTGTTCGAAGCGTCAGTGATCTAATAGATCACTTTAAATTTACGTTATATAATTATTATAAATATGGTTTTATATTTTAGTGCATTTTACGACATATAGTATTTGAATTGAATAGTAAAACCTGATTTTTCGTTTCCCTCACTGTAAAATTTTTCCGACATATTAGAGTGCGATTCAATTTATATGGTATGCATGAAGTTAAACTTTTTTTTTAATATGGCGTTTAACATTTATTTAAGCCACAAGTGCATTTTATTAGAATTTTTTTTTAGAAAAACACTTCCTAGTGTTAATCGTATAATAAATAATTATATAAACTTTTGTGAATAACATTTGTTTTACTTACATATAGCATTACCTCGAGTCGAAACACTATACATCGTACATTATAATCATGTCTTTGACGAGCCACATAAAAAACGAAAAATTAATAAACCGAACATTACATATATGTGCAACTAGACAAAACTACGATTTTTAGGAAAATTTACGCGTTTAGATGTAATTCTTGTTTGTTTATTTTTAGTAAAAAAAAAATTTATGTGTACCCGAACACTGCTCGTTTTGGATAATACATTAAAATTTGAAATTAAATATACAAATAATAAAGATAATTAAGTACAGCAGCCACTGTGGGATTTGCGATTTATAGCCATTGGGGTTAAATCGTATGCGCACACAAATAACAATAGATGTATGACTGAATTTGGGAAATTATGTTATGAATATACGTGAACGAATACTATCGAGTAATTCCGTACCGAGTAATACAATTTACGACGCGGATTTTTATTGCCAATCCATACCCAGCGTATTTGGTATTAAAACATTCTGTTACACGTGTTACTGATTTTGTATTGATATTGATTTTAATAACTTAATGTTTGTTTTTGTGTTTCAGGTAAGTCAAAGTATTCGGAAATTATACTAAAATGGCATTTCCGAATGGATCTTCATGAAGTGTTGTACATAGATAATGTGAACAAGAGCAGATTTATAACAATTTTTTAAGTGAGCATTATATAAATTTAGTCTCTGTTGTAATTTGACAATTGTATTCTAAATGGCGTTAAAGTATTATAAAAAAAAATCTTCCATAATGTTTTATTCAAAATTCGGAGATTACGTTACGTCGGTGTTTGTTTAGAATGTTCAAAAAATCACGTAAAATAATTGAAATATTTTTTAATCCAGATTAGACGGGTTAGGCGAAAATAAATCGTATCGAGCGTAATATTACCTAATCTAACTTCGTACATAAGTTTGTGTATTATATTATTAAAAATACCTTTTCAATTAAATTGTTAATACTGAAGATTAAATTTTAATTATGATTATTTGAAATAAGTTTATATATATTATAATTTATAACTAATACAAAAAGTAGTCGATTTTCGGCTTTATCGAAGACTATAAGCTTTTCGTTTTCAAACAAGACATTTTAATACTTAATAATAATACAAACTAATAATATGGATTAAATAATACGAATATACATACATAACATACGTATATAAAGTACATGGTGTTATTCGATATAATACGTATTATGTACTACTTGTTTCCGAATATAATTAATTATATTCATCACGTAGTAAAAAAAAAGGAAAATAGTATTATGTGAAATAGAATTAAAAAAAATTATATTTTAAATTACCAAACGCGTTTTTCGAAATATGTATTACAATATTGTACACAGATATACAAACGGTTCTTCGGCGAATTAATGTTTTCGTGTAATTTAAACATTTTGAATACCCAATTAGTTGTCTCCGAATTATAGTCGTCGAGTTTGAACGAAACGTTTCACAAGGACAATGACGTTTTATTTTTATGCGCTCGTATGTGTCGCGTTCGTGAAATATTACTTTCCTAGACTGAAAGTGGAGGATAAACGTGACACATACATAATATGCGTTGTACGTTTTGTTCTAGTTCGCGAACGTGGAATTTATTTTAAAAATATCTCCCGACGAAAACAAGTTTAAAATATGTTGGACAATGCGGTCGATTTGATTAATCGAAACATATATTTCGCATTTATTTTTATAGTAATTTGGAAAGCCATTACAAATAAACGCGTGGTATATTTTATGGAAACAAAATACAAATTTAAAAAAAAGTTAACGTGGAAAATGCGTTTAAAGAATACTTAAAAATGAAAAACTACTTTAGTAATAATAATAATGCTTGTACTATAAATAGCGACGGTGCGTTAGGTATTCATATTTTATACGTTGCATATAGTACATATGTTCGGGTATAAAAGGAAATTCATCGGATTATTTTGGCAAACGAGCTTGTTATATTTACCATCATAAATCGATTTCAGTCGTTCGCAACGATATCCTCTTTAATACCACCGTGTAGACTTTTCGATTTTTATACAAAACTGAAAAGGTATTTTTTTTTTCTATAATATTTTTTTTGTAACACTTTAAGAAAAAAATTAATAAATTACCTTTCCGGATAATTAAAAAAATAATGAAAACACCAGCAAAATGATTTTATTTATACAAAATATTTGTTATCCTAATATGTCAAATCGTGCCGTCGAAAATTAGTATTCAAATAACTACTATGACAAAGCATTATTCACGCACAATCCGTGACGGTTATTTTTAAAACTTAGAAACTCGTTCTATTCAAACGAATATTAATGAATCGTAAAGAGTTTATTCGCCTTATAAAACATACCAATCACTATTAACAATTATGCAAATAATTTCAAGTACTAAATTCGTCAAGTATTCTGTCTGAATATGCTTTCAACCGTCAGACGAGAAACTTCAACAATTAATTATTAAAAAATAAAAATAAACTAATTTCATACTAAAAACGTAACGATTAACGTAACAAATATACACTGCTAAAAGCAAATTTTATTGCAAATAGAACAAAAAAACCATTAACATTACAAACAAAGCCTCTCACTAAACTATATAAGTAATTTTACGTTGCTAATACACATATATAGGCTCATTTTCATTGAATATTTGTAATTAAAAGTAATTTTTTAAATTATTTACGTATTTTATTTATAATAAGAAATTTTAACAATGTTAATAGTGTTCGCAAATGTTTAATACAAATATTTAAATTTGACGTTAAAAAAAACAGAACATTCAAATGAAATTTAGAACTGCCATCAAACTGTTGTTAGATTTACAAAGTTTCGTAGAATTCTTCAAAATACATAAGGAATTCCCAAGTGCCGTTGAACAATGTTTTTAAAATGTACATCAGTTTCGTATTGGGGTAGAAACGCTATTTGACAATAATGTGAATTCATTCGTAATGGATTTTCCTAGAATGTAATCAGTCAAACAAATTTGTACATTCACAAATATATTCTACAATGAAATATAAATTATAGAAATGCTGAAACGTCTAGCAATTAATGGAATTCTTAATTTGACATTTTATCAGTTGATCAATAATATATTATAAGTTAGGTTTGTGTTATAAACAATTTCTGGTTGCTCTCTAAAAGACCCATCTCTTGTCACCAATGATGAAATCCAGTTATTGGAAGCTTCGTTTATTAGTTGGTATATACGTTTCGGAGAAGATGTGAGATTATTTTAAGTATATTTATCAAAAGGAAATCTTGTACATTGCGTACGGGCTCTTTTACACATTTAAATTATTTCTTGGAGGTCGGATGGATGGACTTCATGTCGTTAATTGAATAATTTCGGTGAAACATTGAACAGCATCATACATTTCGTTTGAGAACTTACATTTAATTTATTTCTTTGGTTAATAATACATGAAATTTTTCCCGATTCGATATACTTCTAGTTAGACTTGGTTAGCTAAACCGGAAAAGGTGACTAGAGAATGTTTGGAACAAGAGTGCAATAAATTTGTATTAAGGGATTATATGTTTCGTGACGAATATATCTAAGATGTGGGTACATTTTATTAATGACGATGACCAGTATACTGTATTTGGAGGGATTAGAATGAACAATTTAATTATATTGATTGTTTGGAGTAGGGAACGTCCTTTTAGGTTTCAGGCCCATGATTCATGTTTGGCATTTAGGTCACTTAGTTTGTATTTTTAAATCTCTGGAGATCGATTTAATCAAAAACGTTTCCAGAACCGACTAATCTTATGTGATTGTTGTAGAGGCTATCAAATTCAAGAACTATGTGAATAAATATTGATGGAGGTATTTGATGGAGGAATTGATTCTTCTACCGAGTTAACAGTGTGAATAGGAACGTCTGACCATTTGGCCGCAATCGGTGTAATTGTTCATGACAAGTGGTGCGCATTTGTTTGTAATTACAAAGATCTGCCTTTTGTTGATAAAATTTTCAGTCATATTTGGACGAGGAGAGATGACGTTTAGTATTTGTTTTTGGAATTTCGAATTCAGTGTCGTCCTTTCCGCTAATGAATCAAAAACATCACTCGACGTACTTTGTATGCAGTTGCTTTGTTAGCTAATTTGAGTTTTACTAGGTGTTATATTTATCTTAGTTTATGTATGTTTTATTTTTTTAAATACTGTTCGGAGTAGTCATTATTGTTTACTAACAAAACCATGCAGACGGCGATAACCGACTTTCGGCTAGTTTCCGGCCAGCGTGTATACGGATAATTAAAAATTTGATTTTTTCAATGTACTAACAAAGACCGATCCTTTAAGTAAATTACGAAGAATAAAGATTCAAATTGGAAGCAACTAGCTGGTTTTTTTGATGTGCGTTTCAACTGACAAAATGTAATTTGTATTATAAAAACATGTAATAATACGGAATAATAGTTTTAACAGGTGCGCGCATATGACCACTGTCAACGACTATAAATTGAAATTAAAACATAATTTTTGAAAATTTCACTACTTATTTTACGTTGTGCTAATTTTTCCAATACAGTAATCGAGCGTACTGATTTTAAAATTGATTTTTTTGTTAACTATACCGTAGGAAGTTATTTCGTTTGAACGATATTCATGTAGTTGATGTTTGGTTTTCTAATATTCGGAATTCTATCGGATATTAGGTAGGCAATTTTTAACGACGCCGAAAGTTGATACAGTGTGGATTTTTCTAAAAACAGACATTTATAACGATGACAATAAATAACAATTGGATGAATATATAATTAAAATAATTGTCATAACTAAATCTCTCATTGATATATCTATCGAAAACTAAAATGGAATAACGGAAATAAAAATGTTATGAGATTGAATGTCTGATGATAAATCTGAATTTACCATTGTACCGTCGTAGATTATAACAATATCACACTCGATGAAAACGAAAACCGATCACGAATATTATAAAAGCACTGTTTTATTTGCACTAATTATTATAATCTATCACAAATGTATCTTCGCGTATCTAAATGTATTTTTACAAAATATATTTGTACAATATTATGTTCTACGAACTGGTCGACAACACATTTGCGCATCAGTGATAATTTTTCAGGACGAAATGCGTTATACTTATTAGTTGATAAGACAACAATAATTTTTTTGCGTCTACTGTATCGACCATCAGATAGGTAACACTAGTTTTTTTTTTATGAAGAACACAATTATTATAAAATTCATAATATATGTACGCTTAAATTTAGTTCTTCAATTAACGTTTCCGACTTTGGATATTGTAACTCTCGTTTAGACGGTCGTCGTTCTCCCTGTGTACTTCCGGTCGACATATACGCGGACTAAACTATTATTACTGTCGTAAGTTCGCAGCATATTTGACGTTCAGTTGTACTGTCTCTTGGTCAATATACTGTCGTCAAAATACGAGAAATCGTGACCGCGACCGTTGTCCGCCACGGCGAATCTTATCGACGGACGAAAGGACGCGAACAATACCAAAGACCCCTGAGATCGAGGTGGTTGCGTGCGCCGTCCCGTCAATACGTTGTATTATGCGTACGCATAAAACGGTAACGTACTTGTGCACACGGCCGCCGCCGGGCGAACGGACGAACGGCGTGCACGTCCAAATCGATATGCGTGTACCCTTTGCACGGCTGCCGAGCACTGTAATGTTTGCCGCGGTCGCGCGAGCGGCGAGAGAAACGGTTACCACGGTTACCGGCCGCGGCGGGGGCGACGACTGTTGATGTGCACCTACCCGACCGGCGTCGGATAACATGCGTTCCCTGACGTCGTATTCTCTTCCAGGATATCGTGTCCTTCTCACCGTCCGCGCGCGCCCTCGCTCGCGTTAATGCGTCGTATCGTCACGCCACGTGGACGTAGCGTGCGCTTTTGAACGGTTTTCCTTCTTCTTTAGTCTTTTACGTCCCGAAGTGCAATCCAATAAATCCGTCCGCGTACGGGCTCGCGCGTAGTAACCGACGTACGCGCCGACGCGATCGTACGCACGACACCGTTTTTCGTCCGGCACACTCGTACATATCGATTCTACGTTTCGAATCGCACGTTTCGATCTCATCACTACCGTCCTGGCCGGAATGTCCGACTCGCGTACCAGTGAACCTCGCAGACGTAACGTAGCGAGTACGTCCGAAACGCATTCGAAATTTGATTAATAATTTGATTTTAATAGTTGCATAAACTCGGTGTGCACAAGTCTGTTGTAATTACTGTGACGTATATACTTTTAGACGACGTTATACATGCATATTACCGTCTACCGGATATTACGAAATATTTAGATTTAATTGCACACAAGAATTGTGTATTATATAGTTACATTATTTGTTTAACATTAAATTTCTATTGGCGCTTTTTCAAATTAAACGAAATAATCGGATTTCCATATCAAACATAATACACAGTTGAACAGTTCGACTTGCAAGTAAATCAAAACAATGTACGTCAGTTTCGTATTTTTTTCCAAAACACTACAAACGTTATAACTTTTATATGGTTTTATTCTGATAGTAACATAATAATTGGGTAATAATAACGAATTACCATAGGCCCGAGATGGTTTGAAAATATTTGTGAAAGATAAATATTTTTTAAATTTTTTTTCCTAGTGAATATCTCTTTTTATAACTTTCTTTAACCTATTAAATGTATTGAAATATATTATTTGCTTTTGTTTGTTTTTTAACATTAATACTTACCCGTATAATCAGTTTAATTTTAAGTCAAAGTCGAGGTTGCAAGACCGTAATTCAACGGTACATCAAATTACAATTTTTAGACCTTAAATAACAAAAATCGCACATAACCAAAACGGTATATAGCTGAATTGGGGTTTTTTTTTTTTTGGTAATCGTTTCAAAAGTGTTCAGTATTTTTTTCCTTGCCCATAAGATAAGACGATACGGAACCACGTGTCGATCGTTGTAAAGCCAGTAAATTGTTCGCTCGGAATACTGCAAACGCAGTAGATAACCGTAAACAAAAAGCTTTGAAAGGACGCAGCGCGCGCATAGACGCGGGCGAACAGTAGTCGGCGACGACCGATCGCGTGACGCGGCAATACAATTCACGTGTGCACGCGTGTGACACGATGTGACGTCGCGAACATCAGTGTTCATTCATCTGAAGGTATTATTGTCCGACCGCCGTCACTTAAACCGCGACGATGCGATCCGAAGGGCACCGCGCTGCACGTCCGAACGGTTGAAAATCTCTGTCGGCGGTCCACCGCGCCCGATTCCGCCGCACCGCTATTACACGACGCGTGCGACTACAAAAGAAACACGAGTGCGCGCGTACTGGCTCGTCGTGCCGCGTTTCGGTGTGTACACGTGTACGCGGTAACGTATTATTATTATTATTGTGACGTACGCCCGCGGGACGGTCGAATCGATCGTGCGCGCGAACACCGGAACCTGCAGCGGTCCCGTACGACGATATACCCTTTGTGCCCGCACCGTGTGGGTGTGTGCGTTGCGTGTGCAGTGACGTTCGACAGCGCCGATCGCCAACGCGAAGACGCGAAACGAGGAACCTTTTTCACTCTCGCTCTCTCTTTCTATCTCTTTCACACACACACTCTCTCTCTCGTTCGACGCACAAGACAACACAACGGTCGCGTATTCGCGCAAAAATATTTATATACGTAAACAGCGTCGTTGTACGACGTACTTATCGACGAGCGACATGTTTTTAAGTTTTCCAACGACAACGATATTTGGCCGTAATTGTTTTCACTTTTGTTTTGAAAAGCTACAGACAAATGCGTCGTGCGTAAAATTGTCTGAAGGGTTTGTTAAAAAAAAAAACTTAAAATTCAAAGATACTACATATTCAGTAAAGAGGTAACACAACACGTTGTACGTTTTTTTATATGACATTAAAACCAACGAAAGATTATTTTAGATGATGTATTTAAATTTCATATAGAGAAACCCCCTTTTAAATATTTATTTATTCTTCGAAATAAACCACAAAGAAAATGTTTTCTTCGGTTTCACGGAAAATGATGTTGAGCGAATATTTGTCTACATCAAATAACTTTCTATACGAGTCTATAGGTTTTGTATTTAGATTTATAAATTTTAATCTTGCGACAAAAGTATACACAATTTTCTTTTAAGTGTTTCACAGTTTTTCGCAATGATGATACTGTTTTAGGAACATTCATTACTCAAATGACGTGAATAATGTGAGACCATTATTTGAATTATATTTCCAAAGGTCGTGCCATATTCTCTTTTTTCTTAAATAAATATAAATAAAAAACTTGACTCGTATATATTTACTGAAAATAAATTGTCTGACGAACTCAATGTTTTGCGAGTCAAACAATTTCTTTTGAACTGACAGCCAAAAAACACTCACGATTATCACACAAGAATATGCCTTAAAAAAATATTGATCATATTTTAGCTAATATAAACTTGTTTATTTAATATTCTCACGACATATTCACTCCAAATGAACGATACAAAAAAAAACTTTTTAATAAAATCATTGAATACGTTTGATATAACTATACACTGTTATCGTTGTAAATATATAATTTAATTTCTCGAAATATTATTTTCAATATTAAGACAAATAATGATTTCAATAAACTTATGTTTTACAACAATGATTATTACTTCGTAAATAATATTTTTTTCATTAAATTATTGATCGTTGGATGAACATTTTTTCTTCTGAAAAACTTCTGTTAATCATATAATTTACAAATGTCACATGTCATTAGAGATTCAAAACATTGTTTTAAAAGTTTTAATTAATTATTTGGAAGAAAGCAAAAAGGATGTCACACAATTTATACTAGTTATCGTAAAAAGAATCGTTCGGAAAAATGTTAAATAGATATTTTTCTTTTATTATTCAAAAAGCTTTCTCATGCAGATATTACACTCTTTTTACAATTTTATTACGAACAAAATTAATAATATTAGACATCTGTTTAAACAGATAACATATTAATTAACCATAACATAATTAACCAATACGTATAACGACAAAATACAATTTTAAACTGATTGAAGTAATACAAATTATTGATATCACGAGCACAAGAAAACATGCAAAAGTATCGTTAAAAATTCACTGCAAAGTAGACGAGAAATACACATTAAAAAAAGTAGAAATGCAATTTTGTTCACAAGTTCATAATAATAGCATATAAATACATGCGGTAAAAAAACAACGTCTCGTCATTTGAGATGTTATCAAATATTTAATAATAATAAAACATAAAAAATATATTAACTGTCTGACAAAATTATTAATTTGAAAACATCTTCAGCCATGCTCGACAATAACATTTTATATGGAAATTAAAATAATAATTATGCGAAAATGTTATTTAGATATTAATACGAGCCAATAAACGTTTGTTTCATAATAAAATAAATAAACTCAATATTATTTATTTAGCGCCAATTTATTGTTTCCATTTTTTAATCAATAATGATATTTCTCATTCGTATTTGCAGTAACCATTAATATGGAGATTTTTCATAATCTAAATCACAACAAAATATTAATAGTATATTGAATTTCATCCTAATGTCGCACTCTAGTGGTAAAAACGAAGAGCTATTCGCAAAGTGGATACATGTAGAATAAATTCAGAAATATCCAACAACGATCCGATAAAACGATATACCCGCTCTTCTATGCTTTTAAACGGCACTTTAATCGAAATGAAATTGTCGTAGAAAAAAAATAATAATCGCATGCAAATACAGCTGACTGACGATTAGTATATGGCAATGAAGTATTGTAAAAACAAAACTGCCACAACTCAAAATGTATAGTTTTACGGGAAATCGGTGTGATGATATTCATATTTGATGTAGATTTTAAAATACACCTTTGAATCAAAAAGAATATATATGCTTACGCTACAATATTGTAAACATTATTATATCATGATACACTTTTAAACCCTAAAATGTTGACTCGTGATGGTTAATGGTTTTCTAAGTAAATGCAAGACTGACATCATATTTCGAGATGTGACAGTTTTACGAAATAATTTGGATTTTAATCACGTCAGAAACTAAAATACAGCAATATTGAATTAAAGTCATATTTAATATAGTGCCATAATTGCAGTAGAATATTGTGAACGTTTTCATGACATAAGACAGCCATATATTGTGTTGTAGCTTTAATGCGGTGTACAAACATTATATCCAAAACTGTCACAACTGCAAATGTGTCTGTTTTGTATAAAAATAATTTCGTTTAAGGATCGTAAAAACACCATACATCGAATAGTGATAAATTAATATGTGAATGGGCGGATCAAATAAAACAATAAAATAGTACGATTTATGAAACATGGCTGTGTTGGTTTATAAATAACTATCAAATTGAAAAATTCAAGACCAACACAATTTTTTTTTTTGATGACCAAACGTATACGTCAATACGTTCTATGACGCTATCGCATTACGGATAGTTGATTACACCACCGGAAAACGTTTGTAACAAAGTACACCGACAAATTTTGAGGATTTGTTTTGGGCATTGCGATACAATGTAAATATAACGGTATGAATCGATATTTCGGATTGCGAATGTTGACAGCCGATTCATTAAAACGCTAAATTATAATGATCGTTGGCGGTCGTTCGATTGTGTCAGCATTACGCGGCCAAGAGGTTTCGTGGTCGTTTTAATATTCTCGACATTTCAATAATCTGGGAATCGATCACGCCACTAATGAACGTTCTAAATCTCACGACGAACCGGCCCAAATGCGCCAACTACAGCGGAATTTTTACGGAGAACTGCTCTGCACAGGACGTGCAAGGTACCTTTTTCTCAACCAGAGATCTGCGTTTGACATTCAAACATGGCTACATTGAAACGACCAAACCCAGCCACGCTTCCGCTATCTGCTAAGGGGACCCAAATCGTCCTCGGCTCGCAAGACCTTAGCGTCCTTCCAATATCCATGCGATTACATCTGATTTCCTTGACGACTTTCGCTTCACCGTTATATTATTTCTTTTCTTAGGTCCTCGATCAAATATTGTCTTATTTTACAAAACAAATAACACTTTCTATAAAATTTTATGGGCTGTAGGAATGGCAACTACGTATCTCTCTTTTCTCTCTCCTAATCTTAGGTTTCATTTATTTATTATCTTTTCCTATCGTTAGTAATCTATTACGTAAATTATACTAATTATACTAACCTACAGCAATATGTGCAGTTTTAAACTTATTATTTTGCTTCCGTAGTTAATTAAACTTGTATATATTAAATCTAATTTTTGAAGTTAATTCTTAAGTGCGACACAGCAATGTGCGCCGTTATTTGTTTCCTTAATCAATTAAATATTTCATTTTGAATTGTGGTCCATTACCATTATGCATAGGCGTAGCCAGACTTCTTGTTCAGGGTATGCAGGGAAGCTATGTATCAAATAATAAAAAGTCAAATATAATAAAGAAAAAATAAGAAACATATTAATAGTTATTTTTAAGTTATTATCAAGATTTTAATTGTGCCATGTTACTTCATGGTGTTTGCGTATGTGAACTTTTACGTTTGATTATTATGAATATTGAATACTGTTGGTAACTTATCAGTGATAATGGATGACGGCTTACATTATTTAAAGACAACTATAAGCTATTATAATTTATTATTTGTAATGCAAAAAAGTAGAATAAAAATTATTTTTATAGGCGTTTGGAGTATGCAGTGGCATACCCTGCAGCCCCTGGCTACGCCTATGGAATTATGATTTATTTAAATAGAAATCGTTTTTAGATTTTTTAGATCGTTTTAGAAATTCTTCTGTTAATAATACAAAGAAAACAACGCTTCACAATAAATATTTAACCGCCAGATCGCGTTTTACACCCAAATATTAAAAATTACTGAAGACGGAAAATCACAATATTTTATTTTATTTTTAAACCAATTTTGTTACTAAACTCTAATATAATACATAAAAACAAATATTTTTATTTATTTTTTGTATTTAGCTTTCAATTTCTTACAGTTATGGTATATAATAATACATTAAATGTATATAATTTAAATACAATTGAAAAAATAATACGCATATTATCTAATAAAATTACAATTAAATTTAACGAAATTTCGATTGTAGCTGACTCAATTTCATAAGAAAAAAGTAAATATTTAAAAAGAAAACTGTTTAATTAAAGATAATCCAACAAATAATTATATGCCACGAATCAAGCGATTTGTAGAATATAGGTTATATAGGCACCAACTTATAAGAAATGTACAGCGTGCATTTAACATAAATAATGATAATAAAATTATTTTTCTCTCTCTGAAATACAATTCCTTTATAAGTTTTATTTCGTAGCTATGTTTTGGTCATTATTATAATTGTTTTTTTCTGCTTAGCCGTGGACGTACCGAATTAATAATTCATCGATAAAACAAACCGCTTGCGATGATCGTTTGAACATTATTAATAATTGTCATAAACATAAAGACGTATTTATTACGTGTAAGCATAAGAATAATTGACAACGTTTTTTATTCGGTTTTGAACTGTCCTTAATACAAAATAAGACAAACAAAGGCAATACATGTGTATAACGAGAAAAAAGGTGTCGATTAGATATTCGAAAGTTACGTGTTCTAAAATTACATATACTTAACATAGTAGTATACCTCCAAGTAACCAACACACGTCTACTCGAAGAACGTAATTTATAAATTGTTAAAAATTTCAACTTGTATGTTATAATTATAATATTTAATATATTGTATTTCTTAAATTCGGTCATTATTTCAGGAGCCGGTTCGGTTTTACGATTTAAAAAACGAAATTATCATCAAAAATAGCAATAAATCGCTCGTCCTACACTAATTTGGCATTATATTATACTATTGTAAATCTAAACACACGTTCTCGGAAGACTGCAGAGTTTTCTCAATGTCTTAATCGGTACGCCAACGTCGTTTCTCTTTCACGTGTGATACAGTTGGGTATATGAGCTATTGTTGTCTATGTTATGCGTACGCGGTTACGTGGTTGATCGGTACGTTGATCTATTAGCACCGGGTGTGCCGTCCTATTCGAGGAGATAATGACCTGTTTTAAGCCGGTCCATCGAAGTTTACTGGGTTTTCGACAATATTAATATTAGACCGACACGGAATTACACATAGGCTTGGAGCGCAAAAATGAAGATTATAAGTAGGGCCATCCCAAACAATAAATCATGGTGGGTTATTAGACTCATAAATTTTCAGGTTCAACAAATTTGTTTCTCGATTCGCTCGAAGACTACTACTTGTATACGCCCAATATACATATCCCCAACATTTTTACTTTAAATTTTTGAACAAAAATACTGAAGAGTAATCGTTAGTAAGAATTACTGATTGAATAACTAATGAAATATCGACGAATAGTCCAAAAGTGTTTTTTCCATTGTTAACTGTGTATAATATTGTTTTGACGGAAAAGGAAGACAGCAATGATGGTCTTAGACGTATGGATTACAATTACTTTCGACATTATACACTAATGTTTTGACGTTTTAATTGTTTTTTATTTTTTTTATTCGGTATATCTAATCGGTTTAATTTTAGTATTAAGATCCGTTTTAGAAAACAAGTGCCTAATAGTGGACAATTCCTAAGTCTGGTTCTGATACTAAATATTTCGACGAGACGTTCGATTGAAAATATTAAAAAGATAAATCACGGCGCACAATTAATATAATTTATTTATTAATTTATATAATTAATATTACCGCACAATATATATGTGAAAATCGACAGCAGTGTATTTCTGTGATAAAAAAATTAATTAATTTCGAAATTTTCACTTACGGAACGGCCTTAATATGTGCTCGCAGGCATATGTGATTACAAATTTATCGACCGTGCAGTGAGTAATCAAAACATCGATGGCTATTAGCACTTAGAGCGCGCACTTATTAGTTGTAATTACAATATTATTTGTCCAGTTTTTCAAATTTTGTAATCGGATACGCGGAACAGTTTAAAAGCACTCTCGAAAAATGTAACGATGACACGAGTCCTTATGAGTCCTTTTCATTTTCTTAATCCGTGACATTGGAAGAATTTTAAAAATCCTGCCAGTTATATGAGGTCGTGGCATTATACGTATTTATTATTCTGAAATTAAATTATTTTCGGGAGTACGCGCGATGTATACGCGATTACGTTTATATGCCGCGAAACAGCTCTTTTTTCTCCTTTTTTTCTTTTTTGGCTAATATAAATTGCTTTTTTCCGCTGGCGTGAGCATAAAAATAACAACTGCCAAAACCGATGTATATATATATATACCTATACCGACCTATACCTTTCAGCCCACCCGTTATAATCGCCAGCAGTGTCTTTGAGAAACTAATAATATATAAGACCGTTCTCAACTTATTATTAATTGACCTTTTTCAACTTATCGAATTAAAAATTTATTTTATATAACTGCAGGCACACAGACGGCTCATTTAGATTTCGTAAAAAAAGCACTTTTCGGACGAAAAGTCTAAATATTGAGATAAAAAATTAAGAAAGGTTTTGTTTACTGAACATAATCACCGTTTTACCAAAAATTTCTCGAATTTTGAACTGCATACAATTTTAAACCATTGAAAATGTATTATGTATCACACAAATATGTAATATAACGTGTTTAATAAACGTCATATCCCCAAACAGTTATGATTCCCTAAATCGATATCCTAAGTGTAACCTCTTACGTGTAAATTATATATATATATATAAATATGTATATAATAGTTATAGTTGTTTATAAACTTATCAAAATCGAATAATATTCATTGGTCTACCTCTTCCAGAACAAGTCACATTTCTATAAAACTTACAAATTAAAGACAAGTATTTGAAATACATAAAATTGAATATGATACACGTAATAATTATACGAAACACAGTGTGCTTTTATATTAAAGTCGAACAGAAAATATCATAACAAAGCACATACAAACATATTTGAACAATAATACTAAGTTGTTATGTTGTACGAACGGTTACAAATCGATAACGATTAAGAAACGGAATCGAATGGAAATAAACCGCCAGAATGAGAAAACGCATTACTTGTTTACAATAACATATTATACATGTACATAAAAGGAACCAACGACTTCTAACAGTGAAATATAACATAATGTCTACCGATATAGTTGTTGACCGCTGTCATCCCGACGTCTACCGCCTAAAGTATATATATATTGTATATTGTTTACACATTTATTACGAATATTTCTATATAATGTGAACTCGTACATATCTATTTCATGCGCGTTGTTGCCCCCCCCCTCCCCCCCATAATTTCACGTGTGCGTATTTTAGATTTTTTTTATTTCTGTTGTTTTTACATAGAGAAGATCATTTTGTAGTCATTTATCTTCGCACCGAGAGGTTTTCGCGTTACGCTTTGACTGCACACGAAATAATCAAAATACTCATAACATCACACGTCCTATAGAATGTACATTATATACGTGCGTTTACATTTTCGACGTCCGTAACACGGTCGAGTGACTCGGCAGGCTCTTTCCGCACGACGTTCGCGTATGTCTCACATCCAAAACGAGCAGAATGAACTCAAGTGCTAAAATATGTGAATTAAATGACTGCAAGCGAGTTCGGTAAAGCAGACAATGAATGTATATAATGAAAATCGTACCGTATAGTATGGAATGCGTATTCGAAAACCAACAATCACATTCCAATTTCGTTCGTATTGGAACGATTAGGAACGAAATCAATAAACATTTTTTCGTAAATATATTTTAAAACAATACAAAATTACATTACGAACTGTCACTGTTATATGAAATCGAAATAACCGCTGTACGCCGCTAAAGAAATGGCAAAAAAGCCATAAAAAATCTATATAAATTTAAATTTGATACGAGATGAACGTAGCACTTTATATCTATGGTCTAAAACAATTCATTACGTCTGTGTATTATTGAAGTTTACGGTTTCAAATGCTGTGTAATATTATTCGCAGTTCTGTTTTACTAGAATTCGCGGTTGGCAACTTCGCATTTCATAATTTCTATTATTTTTATAACCCACACACACACACACACACACACACACACACACACACACATACATACATATATTATCATTTTCCAGTGAGTGATGATGAGACCGTTTTATTTTTGTTCGTTGTATTGGTCTGGCGGAAAAAGCAATTAACCAAGTCTGGGGAAAAATGATAACAATACAAGTAAATGACTTTGGTAAAATGGTAGTTAAGTTTCAAATGGGTTCATCATTGTGCCTATTGATATCCAGATCATGTCAATATATTTCATTATTCAACATTAGAAATTAAAAACACCGCTCTTTGTTTGGATTTAATCGTTTGTTTGATCGTCGGTAATAAATACATTTTGATAATAATAGTCATATTTATTTTAATTAAAATTATATCTGAACAAAACAATAATACGCACAGTTCATTTACCGTTTAGAAATCTAATCAAATATTCTATCTTTTCAGCGTCGTTTATTTACAAACATAATAATAAATATTTATAATATTATAATATTCCTGTGTGTGGATATATTAATGTTAAATACATCACTCATATGACAATAATGAATAACACTAAATAGGAAAGTGATGTTTACTATTTTTTTTTTTTTTTATGTGTGGTCAAATACCTTCTATAATACCGGTTTAATGACGTAGAAACGAAATAAGAATAGTCTATTGTAGATATATATATATATGTGTATGTGTATGTGTGTAGAATAACT
Organism: Schlechtendalia chinensis; assembly: GCA_019022885.1. Classification (NCBI taxonomy): domain Eukaryota; kingdom Metazoa; phylum Arthropoda; class Insecta; order Hemiptera; family Aphididae; genus Schlechtendalia; species Schlechtendalia chinensis. The sequence continues at coordinate 8,761,438 of CM032341.1, forward strand.
AATGAGTTTTCCTTTTTTATTGATTTTGTAATATAATAAACGATTCAAAACACTACGAACAAACTTATGGTAGTGATATTTGGACGAATAATATTGTCAATATGACTTGTGTAAATGATAAGATAATGTACGCGCGGAAAATAACTATGTACCCAATAGTCAATACATCAGCTACATCAGTACACTACAAACATATTCAAAACGAGTCAAATAATTTTAAATTCTCTATAAACGCGTATAGTTTTCGTACAGTTCTCTGTTTCGTTTGAACCACACGGCACACGTACACACACACACACACACACATACTTCTCGTATATGTATACATAACGGTAAATCGAGTTATAACTACACAAGGAAACTTGACGGGTGTCACGAACCTACTCGTTGCAGATAAAAAACGTCGGTAGGAAGCGAATTTAAATTATCGTCAAAAATGAGACGACGATACGTGCGCTCTTGTGTAATGAGTTTTAACATTTGACAAATCGGAATTCAATTACATTGGTCCATCGGCGAGTGAACGTAATAGATATGAATAAGTTTGAAATAATAATCGTGTAATACGATCGAAGTATCCGCCCGTCTATACCACGAGTTACGATACGAAATAGTAAAACAATTGTTAACTATGAATAATATGTATAGTTAACTTTTTTTTTTTACTTCGAAATTTCCTTTTGGCTTTGTCATCATCGGAACAATAATCTAGTTTTTCACGGTGAAATTGTGTTACGCCCCGAAACGTTTTTTTTTTTTTTTAAAAAAAAACATCATCACACGTAATATAAAAAACACGACACTGGAGTAAAATATTTGTCGATACAAGATATACAAGTTACATTCGCAACCGCCCGATCCGGTGTGGCTGACCTATATCGTACGGTTCGACGTTCGGCCGCAATATATAAAATATATGTTAAACGTGTAAGACGATCGTAATATCCGTATTGTTCGTCTGTTGGCGTGGAAGTTCGGCCGGACAGGAGCAGAGCGGTACATCTTGTTTTCGCGCGCACGCGCAAGGAATAAGATCGACGCGATCAAATAAAATATGTCATTGTACGCGCGAAACGGGCAAATTCGAATCATCTGAGAATACTGTCTAGAGATCGTACACGTATTGTGTGATATATTATAAAATGCGTGTGTAGAGCTTGGAGGCCGATCGCCAACTTAAAGGTTGGCACGGGTTTGCCGAAAACTTTTACAAACCCAACATTGTGCATACATATTTGTGTATAAACGTAATTTTTCGATTTGTAAATCCCGTCACAAAAAAAAAAAAAAAATTCGAATACAACGGCGCGACGGTACGTAACGATAATATTCGACTTGTCTGATTTATCAGATAAATAACACATGTTATAACACAATGGCGTCGCGATGTTATAATATAATATCGTCGTGCGTATGAATAAACTTACTACCCCATTAACATATTGACAATGGTTATTTATTGTACATGTCGTACAAAAAAAAATACGTATTTACGAACCACAATAATACAATTCAGTGGCGGATTTAAGAGTTGGATAAATATCAGTCGGCCAATTTATGAGGAGGGCCCTTACATTTTGATTTCATAAAAATTATTCGCAAGAGCACGCAAAATTCAAGTTAGGGTTCAGAAGAACTAAAATAACGCATGTAATATTTAAAATCGATTGCGAGATCACCACTAATTTTCAACCCGAAATTGTTTATCGTAAATGTTACGGCACGTCGATGTATATTATTGATGTAAACGAAATATTTAACTCGGGATGGTCACACGACCACTAAATCCGCCACCGGGATACAACTCGAAAACCAACATAGATTATATATCATAATGTATAACGGGAAATTCGACTCGCGACGTTTACTGTTTTGCTTATTTGTTTTGAACACGTAGTTAAAGCGGCGACCGTGTTCGTCCCTCGGTGGAAAATATCTGCGAATGTGCACGTCACGACGGAAATATGAAACGTATTACTTTTAATGTACATTGTACGAACGGCGAAAAGGATAACGTGCTTACGTTAACTACACAAATTGGGAATAAAAAAATAAATAATCAAAAAGTAAATAATACGAACGGGATATATATTGGGACACCGAGTTAAATTCCACATAAATATGTATATTATAAAGCGACCACTTTTGTACAGTCGCGTCTGCGGAAGAGCGAATCGTGTATAGCTGAACACATATACATATATGTGCGGTATGCAAACGACGGCCGTCATAAACGACGTCATATCATTAAAACGATAATCATCGAATAAGCCGATGCGACGATACTTAATAATATTATAGGTATACGCGTAATAACACACGCTAAGAGCACACGTGTCGTCTCGGTCAAAAACGATTTACTATCCATGTATGTTTAGTATTTTGTTATAATTCACAATAATGAAATTATAATGCGCAAAATGAAATTATAATGTACCAAATTGTACACACCATGGCTTAAAATTATGTGTAGTAGCAAATATTGAATGTGCAATAGGAAATGGACACACGTGCAGTACATTTTTAGCCAATTATTTTCATTAGTTTTAATATTTAATATTTATTTATATGTTATAATTTCATAGTTGAATTTTAAAACCATTATTGATATAAATCCATGCTCGTAATTTATACTCGTATTCAACTCAATTAATATTTATAATAATTTTTTTGGATATTGTGTGTGCAGTAGCAAAACACAACAATTTTAGGCACTGGTACGCACAAGTGTATGAGCTAAATAAAAATTGTTTGGAAAATCTACGGTGTCCTCGACAAAAATAGCTTCATTGGATATTTCGAGTTAATCGCCCAAAAATTGGTCGGTTTTTTATACATTTTGCAATACTCAACTTACAGAACGAGATGGTAATAAAAAACAATCTATCAAATATTTATGAACGAAGAAGTACCATTGAAATGTATAATAATAATATTTATTAGCGTAGAAGTGATATATTATAAATGCACATATATGTATTATGATATAAGCCCGATCGCAAGACAGTTTAAAAGCCATCAATTTTTGTAGTCGATGCTAAGATTTACTAATCACATCCAATCGCAGCTACCAATACGTTTTTTTCTAGTTTTTATTATAAAAATGTTACATTATTATAATAGTGTTCACTATATACGCACGATCGAGATCCGACGTAAACGAAACTTTTTGTATAACGTTGCGGATTGGTTTTTAGATAAAAAAAAATTCTTTAAGTTTGTTATTGATTTCGTTTTGTTCTTTCCTCTGGGGTTCGTTAAAAATAAACTTTATAGGTTAGCGCAAACTGCCCTTGTAATCAAATCCCTGTATACGATAACTGATATATGATATATATCCTTAAGTACATTTACTAACGACTAAAGAGTAAAGTTCATTACGTGAGTGTTTATCACTAAATAATTTAATAATGAGCTATCTAATATACAGTTATTCAAACATGTTTTCTAAAACAACGACTATACGCCACAATAATATGTTCCAAATCAAAAAAAAAAAATCAAAACAACATTATTATACGTTTGAAATTGAAAATAAAATTTATATTACTGACAGCATTTATTAAAGTTAATAAAAATAAATTATTTGATCAACTGTTTTATGCTTATTAATACTGTTACCATATTCGACTTTTTATCTATACATTTCATTATGAATAATTGAAAAAAATTGGAATATACGCCCACCGATAATAATATTGATATTGCCATCAATCCTATATCGACATTTTCAATGTATTTCTATATACTATTGTATTAAATTAATATTAAATTGTATCATTCCTGTATTCAAATGAAGGATCCGTCGTACACATAAATGATAATGAGTAAGAATAAGACACGTATGAAATAAAAACGCGTGCACGACGAGTATCCGAGTTTTGGCACCAATTCATTTGATTAGCTTATCACACATTGACGCGGTAACTGGATATCATATGTGAAAACTATAAGCCATTATGAGTACATGAATCCTTAATGAAACGTTCTGTTTTAACCCTTGCAAGCCATTTGTGTATAACTATATAAATAGATTAAACACAAACTTTCGACAAAATTAGTTCATACAATAAATAATTTTTCGGCGAACCCGACAATATTTCAAGAATGAAATGTGTCAACCAAATGTTTTTCACTATAATACACTTGGCTTTCAGTTAAAAAAAAAAGGATATTTTATTTGAAAAATTTGCTAGTGTTCCACTTCTGTTTCATATATATATATATATAAGTCTGTGACTTCATATTATAAAACGCGTTTTAAGAATAAAAACCCCGACCTTTTTTATGGCGTTAATATATTTTCCCCCTTATCCTCCCTTATATAGAGACATATATATATATATATGTTATTCTCCTTTGCTCTAAGTTATATTTTTAGTTGTCTTTTGCGTGACTTATGAGATAACAGCTAAAAAATAAAAAATAAATAAAAAGTTCCAAATTAATTTTCTCGACGTCACTGTATAGGATCCGACTAAACTGTGTAAAATAAATGACAAATTCGAGATAATTGAGGATAGGCCGATATTTGAGAAATGAAAAAGCCTACAATTTTTTTGTTTTTTAATATCGCATACATATCTGCAACATATGATAATCGAATGTCTTAAGAATGTCTTAAGAATAATTATTCTGACCGAAATCTAGATCAAAGTATGTGGTATATCGATAAAAAAATATCTATATTTTTTTTGTCATCGTCGTCATTGTCTTCGTCGTTTTAATTAGTTGAAGGAAAATTCGATAAATAGTATATAATTTGATTACAAGCGTATATAAGGCATCACAGAAACATATAATTATTTCTATCTTGTAAAATGCAATATTATTATGTTTTATTATTATTATTATTATTATTATTATTATTATTATTATTATTATTATTATTATTATTTATTATTATTATTATTATAATTATTATTATAATTATTATTATTACTATTAAAATTATTAATACATATAATATAAAACATATAATCATTTCGATCTTGTAAAATGTAAAATGTAATATTATTATGTTTATTATTATTATTATTGGTATTATTATTGGTATTATTATTAATATAGTAGTGAAAATAAAAGAAAAAACAAATAAAGAGTAAAAAGGATATACAAAAAAAAAGTTAAAAAATAAAAAATAAAGAAATAAAAAAGAAGAGATATAAAAGAATTAACGAATAGAAATAAAATAAAAATTATAAGTTAATAATCGTAAATAAAATATATATATATATATTTTATTATTAATATTATTATTATTATTATGATTATTATCATCATCATCAATTTTTATTTATTATTATTGTATTTGCATTCGATAAAACAAATTGTTTTGAAGCAAACCAGTTGTGAGTACTTGTCAAAATATTTATCAACTTATTATCGTACAAATTATGCCACATTGACATGATCTATTTTAACTCTTTTTAACAAACGTATGTATGATATAAACGACTTGGATTTTATTTTAAATTATAATAAATATTGGGAAAGAAATAGGTCAAAAAGTTTGATTATTATTTTGTAAAAATATACGAAACTAACTAATATTGACCCATTTTAATTGTATTGTATAATTACTTGTTCTTGTGAAAATTGAAATTTCATCGATTATTTAAAAAAAATGTAAATATACAATTTTAAATCATTTATTATGGTATACGTATACTTAATACTCAGAAAATTATTTAGTGGAAGAAATTAAAAATAAATTTCAATAAAATCGTAATGTATTCGCAACAAATAGTTTATTATTTTATTTATTTGTTTGGGTGTTGTTTTTTTTTTTTTACTATAAACGGAAATATATTTATCATATAATAATAATTAAACTTTAATCAAATAAGATTTAAATCTATATTCTTAAATGCAAATTTTATCAAAGATTTGGCAATTTGCAAATTTGGCATAAATTATATATTTATTGCGTAATAGTCTTTGGAATTTTTCGAATTGTATGTATATTTATATATTTCTAGACAACACGATAAAATAAATATTTCCGATATTTACACATCAATATAAAATCATAATATCATAATACTTGATTGAATAAGGAAAAATTATATATCCATTGTTATTTCCTCGTTTATATGTTTTTAGTAGATATACATAAATATAGTGATACGGCTATGGTTTTAAGAAACGTTTACATTATTTATGACGTTTCTGCACGATTGTATACAATTGTGTGAATATTTGTGCTTACATATCTTAACCTCAACACATATTATTTAATCTTCTTTAGAAATGTCAATTTCTTTCGCATTTTCTTTCTGATTATATAGTATTCATTTGAAAATCACTAAAATAACAACATAAGTTACAAAACGTTAAAGAGTTACGTACATCGTCTATTATACATATATGTAATACTTATTAGCATGTTATATAAATAGTATAATTAAACTTATTAAGAAGCATTGGTTTAGTCAACGATTTCTTTTAAACCTTGAAATATAGCAAACTTTAATTTTTTTTATAAGACGAAAAAATTATCAGTGGCTCACTCATAAATAAATGTTAAAATTTTGTTTGAATTTTATTCAATTATAAACATTTTTTACATTTTATTAATATACATGTAAAATTATTATCATAATATGACAATGTTTAAATTTGTAATTGACAGTTCGTATTTAAAATTAAAATTTTTAATTTTAAAATATTAAAAGTCGTTAAATTATCATTAAATTAAATAAATTGTATAATTCATAGGTATCTCAAATACGAGTAGTTTTAAATTGGTTAATATACATAACGTTACCTACGACAAATAATTTTTGTCAATTAAAAATCATTACTAATTTTAAATTAAAATCGTATTTAAATAGTAATAATATCAAGATTTAATTAATTGTAGATTCGGTATTTTATACCTTATTTATAGCCTAAATAGTTGTCGAATACTACCAAGTGGATTAAATCTAACGAGCCAGATTTTAACGGAATTAAATTAATAAATCATTCAAAAGTTCTCTGATGTTCCCTTTTTTATATACAGGATTACGACAGCATTTTTCGTATTTTCATCAAGTACGAGAAAACGACCTATAACTAATGTGATAACATTAATTTTAAATTATTTTTAACCAGAATTTTAGAAAAATGTCATACTTCTTGAGAAACTTACATAACGAAAAACCATTTCATTGAATTTGCTCCGAGACATTAAAACAGTACTTTTAACATTCTATGAATGTTTGATACATGTAAATAGAATTTAAATTTATTTTTTAGAACATTACATTTTTTTGATATTAATTTAATAGCGTAAAACCATAAACGAAGCCAAGAAATATAAATAAAAGTAAAGTCATGATAGTTAATACACGATATAACTAAAATGTAATTTCAAAAACGCTATGTAAAAATAACATTGAAAAACAAAGACCATTTTAAATCATTTTTATTTTTAATTATTAAAAAAATCTTATCAATATTTTATATTTTTATTACATTTGTCACATAAACGTACATGGTTGATTTTAATTCTCATACATATTATACCGAAATATATTAGATCAAAGACAATTAAAATATGTACTGTGATTTAACGTTGATTCTGCCTACAAAAGACGATATGCCTTTTTAGGAATGTAATTAGAATAAGTAGATGGGTATGCAAACGAAAACGAATATAAAATGAAAAATTAATTTAACAAAAAAAGTTGACGTCAGCACCTATTTATGTTAAAATATACAACTTGTGCTTAACCAGAAATAATATAAGAAATAATAGATTATTCTTATAAATAGTATGTTATTAGTTCGTGTGTGTGTGTATTAATTATTAATGCACGTGTCAACAGTTTTTAATTAAAAATAACGAAGTTACATAACGTTTAGAACAATCTCTGCGGCTCGGATATCTCGATTTCATTTTCATTACTAATTGTTATGACTAAACGAATATTTCCAATATCATGTGTAGCACATAACATCGTTTTCGACATTACGAATCACAACAATAATAAATAATATTGTAAATTTGAGATACGCATTTAAACGGTTATCGTACGTACTACAGTTATGTAAAAATCAAAAACAACCTTCGTTTTCCATGCGATACGTTACATATAAAATCGCATGGAAAACATATAACCTAAACGTATGTTATTTCGTCAATTCTTAAAATGCGTAATTTCCAATACACGTACGTATAGGTACGGTTGAAGTGCGAATTAATTATAATTATTGTTTTATTATTTTTGACGATTGCCATGGCCCAAGGCTGTGCATTATCTTTGCGTGTGTGTGTGTATAAATAATAAACTCAATAGTATTTTGTAAATAAACGTAGTTGTTTTGATAAAATAATAAATACGAAACGTACGCCGACAAGTGGAAGACAAAAACCTTGATTTCTCAAATTACTTATGTGGTTACGACATTTCGTTGTCAAAAATTGAACCGTTCGCTTATAGAACAAAACAAAAATTCATTAAACCCCGAGTTTATATATTATTTTCTATCGCACGGTCAATAATTCGGAACGTTTAACCGGACAGAAATTAAAATACGTTTTATAGTATGTCATCGAGCTTACATAGAATTTCATGTAAAGTGTGCTAAACGTTTTTGGCGTGAAATCAGTGAAAACAAAAACCATGTTTGTAAAGAATTTGTTTGTTTATTATTTAATATTATTTAATTATTTGCCGAAGAATTATAGACAATGTGTACCTACACACACACACACATGCATATATATTTATAAGATAATATACTTTTTTTACTATTGTATAGTTTATTTTATTTCAGTGCCGTCATCGTAAACATTCTGTGTCATAAGTTTTATATGACTAATATTATTTATACGATACGACGCATATAAAATAGTATGTATACACGTGACGGCGTACGCACAAAGTACATAGACTTTTTTCTTCAAACGTATCGAAATACTTCGATTTTCCGTCTCTTTAAAAACTCAGTAATGATTATTGTTCTTAATCATACAATGTTGTGCGTGTTAGATACGAGTGTGGCCGCAACGGTTCCAAACAAGCGCGTTTTCGATTCTAACGCGATAATATCGTAAATCGTAAGTGATGTGTATAACCTACACAGGTATCCTAACATGAAGCGTGCAAATGTAAATGTATTGTTTTCAATTTTATGATCCTACTTTATCAATCGCTTAAACATCATTAAATCAATTGTGAAAAATACAAATATATTATAATATATACCTACTAATAATGCAAATATATATAGAACGAACTTCGAATGAATACTAATAAAATGTTATAATATTATAGATTGCCAATACAATTTCAAATAATTAAAAAGTATATATTTCATTAAATAGAATACAACGTAAAAACATACGTGATATAAAAAACAGTTTGTTGAAATAGACCTTACGTTTTACTAAATTCAAATTATGAAAAAGATTACATTTTTTGTAGTAATACGTTTTTTATTCTAAACTTGAAAATCACCATACATGTTTTATTCGATAATATAGTTTAATGAAATGTATATTAAATATTCCTAAGCTATTATGTTTATAATACTCATTCATGTATCATAATTTATAAAATATGGAGTTATATTTATTACGAGTGTGTAATTCATAGCCGTAAACTGTTTAAGTTTCTGATATTCATTACGACTAATATGTTATACTATACTGAATATACTATAAATTCACAAATGATTCGTCACTTAATTAAACAATATGATATTGTATAATAAAATATAGTTTAAATATAGTTGCTTATAAATTAAACAGTGTAAATTTACAATTAAACGTTTTTCATTAATTTATTGGTATACGTACATTTCGAAAATCTAATAGCAAGAAAAATATTTTGTTAAAAATTGTATTAAGTTTTTATCGTTTATAACGTAAACTGTAGAAAAACAAAATCATTAAAATGAGAGTTGTTGATGTTTGGGGAGTGAATAGTTTACGAGTGTCATGAATTACCAATATATAGCATTAAATAGACAAATGATTAAATGTAAACAGTTTCGATTTGATTTTAATAGGATTAAAACAATAATTATTAGATCACTTCTCTCTTCTACAAGATTTGCCGAGTAGCATACTGTTTATGTTTCATTGACTAATGTACATATTTTTTTTTTTTTTAATATTTGAAATACTTGTGTTGTATACAGTCTCCAAAATTATTTTTGAATTAAATATAATTCTATCATAAAATATTTGCATACGTACTTTGAATACTTTATCTTTTAAAAATGTTGAGTGTTTAGTTTAACAATTTTCTGAAAAGTATAAAACCTATAAATCTGTTGATTTTAAACTAAATTATAATATTGGCGTTTCCAAAAGGAAATGAAATAATGTTTGGAATTCTATTACGTTTATATTTATATATTATACTATTATTTTCGATAGTTATTCTATATCAAAAATACTTTTGATGCTGTAATTAATATGCAAGTAAAATATTTAAATAAATCAAACATAAACAAAACGAGTCGACTATAATATTATTACATTAAATTATTGTTATTAAATATTTAAGTACAATGATGATTGAATATTGTTGATTTAATAATGCTGGTTCGACTGAGATCATATATTAGTTAATGTTTGGGTAACATCGATTTAATGATTTATTAATATTTATACAAATAATTACGATAGGTTGTATTCCGTTTGTAGTAAATATTTGATAAATATATAAATAGCTATAATATAATTTGGAACGGCTTCATAATTAATACGTTACTTACCAAATAAAAAATGTAATATTAAACATGCATATTTGTTTATATAAAAACAAATATTTTAGTTTTTTAATGAAAAAATAATAATAAATTGATAGTTACCAGTTAGAAAAACAATAAAACGATAACATTTTTACAACAACTTATACTTTCATCGCATATACTGTATTTTCACAATTATTATTAAAAATGCGTGAAAATTCTTTGTTGGTATTTCGGATTAATCAAGTATTAAAATATGTCAAACCTTCGCACAAAAAAATATAATAATTTTGATATCTGAAAGTTAAAAATGTTTTTTTTTTCGTAATAAAATTTTACTTGAGATGATTAAAATTGAAAATGTTTGATACGAGTTTGAATGAACAACACCCAAAATTCGAGTCATAGATAATTTCAAACAAATAATTTATAAACAAGAAAAATAATAATATGTATACAAATATAGAACTTTTGAAATTATTATCATGACACGATACCATATTATAAAATGAAAAACCAATAAATTGTTTTTTATGCTTTGGTATGCTTTAATTAATTTTTAATTTACTTGAAATTAATAGTTTTAAGTTCCAACAGTTTCAAAAATAGATTATAATTTCTCTGAATTTTCATATTATGGACGAATCGTCGTATTCTCATTGTTTGTATACTCAAACTATAATAACGATTAAAATTTACTTAATTCAGAAACAAAGCTGTTTGACAATTAAAATGGAATTCGTAGTGTGTAATGAAAAACTATAGTATCTTAATTGTTTATTTTATAATAACAGTTTAACGTTTTTGGAACAAAGAAGGAAAATGAATTATGTACTGTATCTACTGTACGTTAACACGCGTACCTAGTTTTTAAGAGAAATTTTCCAAAGTACGATTACATTTTAATTTTAAAAAAAAATACCTGAAGCAACTATACATAACAAATATTGTGAACACGCCCACAGACATATTATTTACCTATTATTGCAACGTTTACATATTTATAATAAACATTGAATAATCAGCGTCATATGTCCTATCGATAACGGCAGATGAGCGTAAATTTATAAGCTGTTTGAGGTGCACAAATAATATTTCGTTTTATAAACTGTGAAAATCTATTACAAATGTTATTTCGTTATTTCCGACGAATAATATATGTAATCAGACACATGTACAATAACACAACAGTCGACCGCAGATGACGCACTTAACCGTTTTCGTTGTTTTTAAAATCACAACAAGAGTGAATTTCGAACACAAATTTCAAATGGCAGGTATAAACATATCTGTGTATGTGCAGTGGATCGATTACAAGATAAGGTTGTTCTTTTTCGTTTTATATTGTTTTGTTTTGTTTTTCACTGTTCGTGTAAAAAGTTTGAAAACATTTTTTTTTGAAAAGTTCAAGCTCTAGAAAACTTACCAATGTATACGTCCGACCGTATGATTTATTTATATCCCGAGTCTTAATAATAGGCCAAGATTTTCACGATTTTGTGCTTGAATATTATATTTTATTGTGCGCAAATGTGTTTAAATAGTTATATTGGTATAAAAAAAAGCATATTTACTCGAAATTTTGGTAAACATTATTAAAATTCATAGCGTACAAGGAAACAATTTATCTGCAAAATCGTATATAGTTAAATGTATTTCTTAATATACATATAAATATACAGATGTATATATACATATATATATAATGCTTGATTGTCATGTAAGAAAAGAAAAGAGGATACTAAAATTAATTTATAAGGTTAACTAATACGAATTCATAATACATTCAAATAACACATACGTCTAGAAAAAATCCAATTTTAATTTTAATATATAAACGAGTATATATATTTATATTTTAATTAGTTTGATTGTTATAATTAAATATAATATTAATTATTAATGTGTGAATGTAGAGAGTATGGTTATATATAAATACTTTTAATTTATTAAATCAATATTATAATTTGCTTAAGATTATATAATAACAAAAAACAAAAATATGATTTCGTCGGAAAATTGTATTGCCAAACATAAAAGCAAAATAAAATCATCGCCATTCGTCACTATAGGACACTATTATTATTAGTCTATTTTCTAACTTTGGCATAACTTTTTATTTGTATGTCGTTTCTTCTCAATAACATTATTAAAACTAGTCAGTGCATAGATAGAAGATATCCTGCAAAAACGGAATTCGTTAACAATAGTATTTTCTGATTTCAATATTTTTGTAGACATTAATTTTATAACTATCGGATTTCGTATAATGATTTAATACAAAAACAAACAACAGCTGTAAAACATAAATTAGGTATATACGTTTTGAACGTAGGCTTAGCTAAAAGCTTTGTGGAAGCACGCATTTTGTATTCATTCGTAATATATTTCGAACGAAACATATACGTTGGTTAATTTCTTTTTTCCATCGCCGTATCACACGTATGAATTATAAACGGCAAAATAATTGAAACGTTCCATTATGCTACACAAATTTAATTATTGTAAAGCTCCATATATACATAAATATTTAGATTCACAGGAAACATCAATACTTTCGAGTTGGCCACATAAAATATTCCTATTTGACTTGAACAAATATTGTAATGATTTTACATGTATGTAAATGTGAATACATGTGTGTGTGCGTGTGCGTGCGTATGAATAATAAAATAGAAAGTAAAAAAAATCGATTAAAAACGCATATATTTTGATCAAATAATACGCGTAATACGCAATTTTAAAATATACGAAAACGAATTGCATTTATGTAAACTATATATTTATCGATTTTTGAATTATTAAATACAAAAAATAAATAATAACGACGATTAAAAAATTTTTTTATTAGTATTTTTTGCATAACTCTACGATCTAAAGTGATATAATTTCACACTATTATAATTACACAGCTGTATTTAGTAGACTCTTAAAAAAGTTTCAGGAACAAAAAAAAAAAAATGATTGTACGTCAAAGTGTCATAAAGAAATTCGAATGTCGTTCGTTAATTAATTTTTAAGCGTTTTATAATGTCTTGAGATTTTTTTTTTACTCAAATCATTGTAGGAGAGAAAAAAGCGGAACACGCAATAAATTTATAAGAAAATATTCTGTTATCGGTGAAATATAATTTCCGTGCGCCATACGAAACCACGTGAATGTGAATCATTACAATATTATTATTACGCTTGTCGTTTTCGATTATATAAAAGTATAGTCACAACTGATCTAATATCAGCTAGAAATCAGAAACATAAAAATTAAAACATTAAGAAATATTCGTTATTTTTCGTTTTTTTGAATTGTTCACGTACGCGACTATGAGAAATACACAAAGATTTTTGGAAATTGTTTACATTTTCGCAACAACTTTCTAGGTATTTATAAGAGATCCTGAGGTACCAATATGTATTATACTTTTAGCTTCGAATAGTTAAATGTTTTTATGTCCGAATTTCCAAGAGTATAAAAACGGTTTAAATACTATACATAGTGACAAAAAGTAAAAAAAAAACAATAACATTAAACCGATCGTATTATTTTATTTTTTAATCGACGAAAATATCAATATATCTCATAACAACAATTATATAATTTCAAAATTATAATTAAGTCATACGATCAGTTAGCACAAGAGAGATAAAAATAAAAATATATACATTGGGATTAATTTGGATAGTTGAGGATATTACAACGAGGTCATAGTTGTAGTGATTTTACGATGTTGTAAAACTAAACCCAATGCGTTCAAGTCATATTTTCTACTGTGGTAATGTGCAAAACGCGTGATATCCATTATAAGAACATAACGTGGCGCGGTCGTACATATTATTGTTGGTCATTTAATATTTCGAAAACGTTGTGCTCTCCTCCTTCCGTTTGGTCACGGGACAACTGCGACGAATCGGTTACGCCGTCCGTACCGTCTCAGGACCGAACGAGAACGAAAAATAAAAAAAAAAAACCTATAAAAAACCCGTTGGCTACCGTCGGCAGTGCTGTACATATGTATACTAGTAACACGTATACAAAAGGAACGGTCGAGAAAACGAGGTCGACGTGCTGCGGTGGCGCGATGTAATAAACCGCGTTTCGGTGGCGGCGATCGTCGGTCGTTTGACAAATCGAACCGCCGAAGAAGAAGGCGAGAAGAGTCGAAAAGAAAAACACGCGTAACCCGAAAAGAAGAAATAAATTTAGATATCATCGCCGTCGGTACCGTTTCAACGCACGACATTTTGTATATGCTGTTTTATATATTGTACACAAACACACGCGCTGTTGTACTCGTGTGTACCGGAGAGGTCGTCGTGTACAAAACACGTGAAGAAATATAAACGCGCACGCGTATGGTTTTTATTTTTATTGTTATTACACTATTACTTTATGCACGTATAAGCGAAACGAGTGGTTTTTATTAGCTTCGGCTGGCCTAATACACTACCCTCCTCCCGACTAATAAAAAAAAATTTTTTATACATGTGCAATGTGCATTATATACCAGTCAAACGTGTATTGTAAAAAAAACTTTTATAAAAATATAAACAACGACGATTGAACGGCACCGAATTTTTAAATCTCCAACGTTCATGTTTTCAACGGTATATTCGTTCCCTAACACTACGTGTAGTATTAGCAATTGTTTTCGTTAATCGTTTAAAATTTTAAAAATAAACCTGTTCATAAAATAATAATATTATTTCTCGTTTTCTAAAACAAATAAAATGGATATGGACGAAATACCTTAAGCGGAATGACTTAGGCCGTATATTGTATTGTTTCGTTTGTGGTGATGTATATTTACAAAATAATTCATAATAAGCGTCAGTGATGTGGCGAATACTTTTCAGAGTTTTTGGGCGATGACGCCTTTAAATATTATTGTTTCTCACGATGATATATTTTGTACATTTGATACCGATAAAGAAGCCAAGTTTGGTTTAAGTAAATATATTATATAATATCCGACAAAACCTCCATATACTCGTAATTGCGACAACGCGTTGTGGTGATAAAGTAACAATACTGACCACGAAAATGACAAAAACGTACGTATATTATATATACTATACCGCAGTAACGCGCTTACAAGAACGAATCATTTAAATGGATTAGCGTGGTTTAACATTCATAAGTAAATTATTATTGCATAATACCGGACGGGATTATAAAATTGTAAAAAAAAGAAAATCAATACAAAACGTGTATGTGTACTAAGCTATCTGTAAATCAATATACCTAGTCTTGCCATAAATTCTGTCCCTCATTCAAAGGTCTATATATAATTAACAAAATAAGTAAATACAAACAAAATCTGACTTTATTTATTCTTTATCAACTTAGTAACTAAAAACACTATTCAAAATGTCCACCTTTTGCATTTACACAATTCTTTAAACGATCAGGCCACTCGTCTATCACAGCACGTACAGATATTGAAGCTGCTGTTTTTAGCAAATTTAGTTATTCGATATTTCGATAGGATTTAGATCAGGCTTTCTTCTCTAAAATACTCCATAATCGATAGTTCAAAGGATTGAGGTCTGGACTTTCTAATGACCAATCTCGAGCAGAAATAAATTCAGATAAATTGACCTCCAATCAGCATTGTGTCATTTTTGCTTTATATGCAGACAATGAATCTTTCTAAAAGACCCAATGCTTTCTTAAAAACAAAGTATCATTTTAAAGGTTTTCACTTCCTTTTTTAAAATATTATTTTAGTAGTTGATCGATCGAGTTTTGATACCCTGCTCACAGAAACGCAGTTGAGTAACACCCTTAAATGACACTTCCCACCAAATTATCACTGAAGCTGGATGATGTTCTCTTTCTACTCTTTGAATTGTTTCAGCAACTTCCCGAAAGCGTTGAGCATAAATTCTATTATTTTATTCGTTTAATGATCCGATAATCAAATTTTTCTGTTAATTTCAGAGGTTTTAATAATAAAATAATATATATTATAAAGATAATATGCTTAGAGTATTTAAAAAATGTTTAAGAAAGTAACGACTAGTTTCGAGTGTAAGTCATCACATCAGGTTATAATCAATAACAAAAAAAAAAAAAAAAAAGAATAGAAATGTGTATAAAAAAATATATGAAATTATATATATATATAAATATATATTATAAATAACAAGAAACAATCATAAACCGACGATCATAGTAACATAGATTATATTGAAACAGCTAGTAGAAAATTATGTATCATTATCTAATATATATTGATAAATATCATTATTTTTAAAATCTGCTTGTATATTTAAAATATTATTAAAACCATTACATTTAATGTATAAAATATATAAATTAATACATTTATTTCTTTATATATTATATATATATATATATATATATTAATTTATACAAATATTAATTTTATTATACATATTATTACTTTATAATAAATATTATTTTATTTTCAAAAGAGTATTACAATTTTTTAATTTTAAATTGGTTTTAAAAAGTTAAAAATCTTTAATGGGGGTTTTTTACACTTAAGTAACGCGATCACAGCGGTACAATTCTCTGTAAAATCCCATTTTATGTTCACTGTGTGACGTGATAAACTCGTACTAATCATAAACAGTAGATACGACTTTTAATCAAAACGATATTTGTAAACAAAGTCATTAACGCTATCGAAAAATATTCATAGAACAACCGATGAATATGGACAGAACTTACGGCATGGCTAGGTGCATTGTACGAAAACTACTACAATAGTAATAAATAATATTGTTCGTATTTATATGTACGAGGGTCTTCCAGTCTTACGATGGGTCTTACGAGGCCAGAGGAATTGTCGTTTCAATCGGCCGTATAGTGGACATCGTTACAGTTCGGACAACGAGTGACGATGAAGTCGGTCGACCCCTCCAATCAAATGAGTGGATAGGAGGGTGGTGGTGTTGTTATGGAGTTGAAAATTTTAAATGTATACAATAGAAATAATTGCGTACATAACAATTAAATTCGTAGACATAATTTTTTGTTTCACTCACTTGTTTCAATTACCTATCATGGTCGTCAATGGGGGTCTGTTGGGTAAAACATTGTTAGGCCCACTGCAGTTCAGTGTGGAACCGGACGACATCCGACAGACTTGTTCCTGACGTCTCTCCGAGTGTTGAGGTCGGTGACAGTGTGCTAGGTGCGTGCCGGAAACGCTCACGCCTGAACACAGACGAGACCGTGCTCTCCAGAACGAATTGCGTTCCTCGGGTCGATTGCGTTGTTGCGCTTCCGTGTCCGGAAGTTCGAGTAGTTCCGACGCCTACGGGAGCGCATCGATATCTGAAATGACACACCGGAAATTCGACGATAATGCTTTTGGGGACGTCGTCGCACGTGGCAAACACTCTCGAGCCGCCAGCGTAAATATGAACGTTCGGCGTGCCGGAAAACGAACGCGAGTAACGACGTCACGCCGGCCGTCCGGTGGGTGCGCTCGGCCGGCCGGCGGAGTCATTTTTCCGTTTCTTTCGCGCGCGCCCGACCCGTCGGCGGCGGTGGCAGCGGCGGCAGCGGCGGCGTCGGCGGCGGCGGCGGCGGCGGCGGCGGCGGCAACGGTGTCGACGACGGCACTCGGTCGCGCGCCGCGTAGTCACGACGTTCCGCACGTCGTGTTCGGTCGTTATCGCGCGCGCGAGTGGTCCCTCCCCCCCCCCTATCTCGTCCGCCCGGCCGTTCGTCCAAAGCCGGCCCGTCGTCGTATACCGCGCGGCCGGTCTCGCCGGTCACCGGTGCATGATACCGACGTTACCGGCCGCGGTGTCGGCGCCGATCGTCCGTCGCGATGAACGGCGGCGTCTTCAAGGTGCCGGAGGTGCGCGTGAGTCTGGTCGTCGACGGTCAGCCGGCCGCGACCAAGACGCGCACCGGCCACGCCGGCAACAACGGCCGAAACGCCACCGGCTGCGGCGACTATGGCGGCGGCGGCGGCGGCGGAGGAGGCCACGACGATGTTGTTACTGACGCCAGCCGTAGTCGCCGGCCCCGTCCCCCGGCGCAGACACTCTTGGATATGCGGGTAAGCGGTTTCCATCGGTAGCGGATCGCTTTTTTGTTTCTCTAGTGCCTCGGGCTACGTATTCGGTTTTCGGACACGATTTTCGGCTGCGATCTTTCCCGACAATCTAAAACGCGTTAACCGTTCGCAAAACCGCCGACGTCGATCACAAAACGGTTGCTTTCGACGTCAAACGACTCGGTGACGTTGTCGTCCCACCGCGTACAAATATCGTGTTTTCGGGGGGAAAAATAAAAATATATATTTTACATTCCGTCTGCGTCGCGTATTGTTCGCCGGGAGGAATCTCATCCTTAATTGTACGGCCGTGCACGCGGATTTACAGTCGTGCGCACACCCGGTCGCCCGGCGCACGGCTAACGCCGTGTCAAACCCTCCGGCCAGCGTCTAAGTACATAAATAATCTGCGAAATGGCGACGTGTTGCGGACGACACCATTGCCGTCGTCGCGATGTAATCGTGTACGTTTCGTATTTACCGGGATTCGTGACCGTTATGCGGAATTCGGTTCACGTAAAACGATTTCAATCATTGTGATCCCGAAATCCCGTAATCCGAATCCTGCGGCATAAGCGTAACTTACGATTGTGTAATTAGTAGTATTTATTCGACGCATAACCACGCGTAACGAAAATAAACACGATCGATGATAAACATTATATTTAACAAATAGTTACTCTCTAAAAGCTAAAGACGAAAAAACTATACGATCTACACAGTTTATTAGTTGTTGTTTGGAGCGTTTGGTATTAAAATCAAAAATACAACTGGTTTTTTCATCATGGTTTATATATATATACATATATATATTATAGGTATGGTATTCAATTACTGATATTATAGTGATAATATTATACTATCGTGACTGCACTTGATTAAAACGTACAATAAACGATAGAATATTGGCGATTTGCGAACAGCAAAATTGCCAAAATATGACGCCGTTGTTTTGAAATATAATAAATTAAAAAATAATAATAACTATAATTGAATATTGTCATATCGATGATATCAGTGCGTTGGGATCATAATATTTCATAAATATTTTATATTTGGCTTATAATAACGTTAACGATAACATTTTAGTGCATTAATTAACTGGTATTCGTTTCATATGTATATATATATTTATATTTATACAATATTGATTCGTTTATATAAATTATCATACAGTATTTACCAAGAAAAATATAATTTAAAAATAACCATCAAACTTTTGTATTCGACGGAAAGGTACACGTTATTTTGTGATACTCACTACGCCACTACTACGACGTACCATCAGTACCAAATTTATATAATTTCATATAATCCACAGTCCATGTATATTAATA
This sequence comes from Schlechtendalia chinensis, assembly GCA_019022885.1. Classification (NCBI taxonomy): domain Eukaryota; kingdom Metazoa; phylum Arthropoda; class Insecta; order Hemiptera; family Aphididae; genus Schlechtendalia; species Schlechtendalia chinensis. The sequence goes on from CM032341.1 coordinate 8,781,503, forward strand.
TTTTCCTGCAGACAAGCAACGTCTGCAGTTTCATATATAAAATCGCATACACAATGTATAACATGTGCTTATTATACTATTTGCAATCTTATCACAACGACGATCAATCGATAAGATCGAGACCGACGTGCTAAACTAAAAACTAAAATTACATTGAGATTCGTTACGAGATAACCGAAACGATACATTACATGTGTATGTGCTTCGAAAAGTTTAAGCTGAAGATAACATTTTACGATTTCCTAAATACTTTATCTTGAATAATATTACGATTTGATTTTTGTTTTCGTGTTAAAACTTGCTTTAAAACGTTCGTTCTAGAAACTCCCATTTAAATACTCGTAAAAAAAAAAATCCGTATTACATGCGCTATATGTGAAATATTTTTAATGTGTATACATTTTTATTTTATAAAAAAATGTATCATTATATATATATATGCATATTACACGTCGTCGCAGCGAAGAATGCAATATTTAAATTTGCCAAAAATATAGCCCGTAATTAAATATTTGTTGATATTAGGCGTGTTCTTTCATCAGTGTGTATATAGGTTAGATTTGGAATGTAATCAAAACGTACGACTTAAACTATCCATGACGTGTTGACTACACAGATCGTTTGTAAACGCATAATATTCGTTTTTAATATTTATACGCGTAATTTTACGCCCGAGCTCTCTCAATAATATGCCATTTCGTAATAAATTGTTATAACGATTTTATTGTTACAATGATGCATCTATATTTTTTTTTTAATAAAAAACAATACGATTTTTTTTTTTCGATTTTTTAAATTTTTTTTTATTGATTAAAAAGGTTAGTCATTGTTTTAAAACATAAGTTATTTTTGATACGTGTTAGAAATAAAAACAATTGAAAAAGCTTAACGAGGATAAGAATAACATGGCGTTATATTATTTATATAATGTTATATTAATCGTGAAAATGTGATCAGTATACATATTTTTAGACACCCAAGCACAAAGAAATCTCAGAGCCGAGACAGTAGCAAAAGTGTATGGCCAAATAACAATTTACAATTTCCGCATACACACTATATATAATCAAATTCCATATAGTGCACTATTAATGTCCCGTATACCGCGCGCACACAATTTCAGGCCCTAAACATTGAATATGAATTGCGTTTATTCATAATATAAATATATATATATAAATAGGTGTCCCAAAATTTACACAAGATTTGAATTAAATAGAAAACACAATTTTTTTTTTAAAATTATAACTTCCTTATTGAATTATAAAGTACATAACATAAGGTTATGTATGGAATAGCACATCGAGCAAATGGCTTCTACAGCTTTGCTGGCACGTACGCACTTTTGTGTCGAAATTGTCTATGACTATTTTGAATAAATGTGGCTGCATTTCGTTGATGCAGCGTTAAATCTCAACGAACTCTTTTCGCTATTCATAATCATTAGGCTTTAGTTCTTGTATCAATTAATCATGTAAGCATGGAGACCCGATCTTCAGTGAGTGTACGCTGTAGAGATGTTCTTGAAATTTGTAATTCTTATCCACGATGCCGAATTGATGTTCTTGGACTCTCATCGACACTCTAACGCACTGCTTCGATATTAACTTTTAAACGACTTGTTATTGTACCGCCAGCACATTTAGCATCACCAATTGATCTAGTCTCCCTGAATTTTTCAATTACTCTCTTCACGGTTGACGTAGTTAAATCAATATTCCGACCATATTTTATAAGAAATTTGCGAACTGTTGCAGCCAAACTTTCATTATTTTTGAAATATTGTTCAACAATGAAAATGCGTTGTTATCTTGTGTAGTTATGCTCCATTTTTACTCACCCAAAAACCGTCGGCTGTCAAACTGTTTTTTTTCGGTTGCCTACACTTACTTACCGTACAAATGGTGACAAATTCAAATCTTGCGTAAATTTTGGGACACCCTTTAAATATATCCATATATTATATGGATCATAACATTATATGATATTACACGTATAATAAATAATACGTTAATATACGTTTATATGTTAAAACTGGCACATATATTATACTGTCGGCGACATTATATTAAGGACAAAAATAATATTTTTCAAATTTTATTAAGGTTAGAAATTAGAAAACACTACACTTAATTTATTTTTTTTAATTGTGCAAGTACGATGTTTATTTTGATATACTTACTACGTATATTATATATATTTTTTTGCAAGTGAAAATTTTTTTAAAAAAGTATTTTTTATACTTTTACGCTTATTTTTTTATGCGACTTGGATTTTTATTAATTGGAATAAAATGCTTGGATCCATAGTCCACATTTATTATATATATATATATATATATGTCATATGAAGTAGGTCTTAACACAGCAGTAAAGACAAGTTTCAGTTGAACGTTTAAGTTGATAAAAAACCCATATTTTACTAGCTTTAGACGTTTAAGACATGCAGGCGGCCGCAAACTATAAGAAGAAAAAAAAGATTGTGACCGAGTATTTATATATAGTACATAAATATAAGTTAGCGATGGATAATTAATAATATTATATCTTGTTTTTTTTTTTTTACTGTCGAGACACAAGTAAATAAATACAAAAATATCAGCGAAAAAGCGTAAATAGTTTTTTCGTTTTTTTTTCTTATATACGGTAATCTTATAAAAATAGTTATAAGTAAATACGTATGTTTCATTATTACAAAACAAATATATAACTGAAAGCGTTTTACAGTTGTTATTCTGTCGAAAACATATAATATAAATTACAATTACAATTATACATTTACACGTATATTACCGAGTATATAATCATATAAATTATAGTACTAAACAGTAATAATTATTATATAATTGTCGAGTGTCAATTGGTACTCATTTTTTTTTTTTTATTGAAAATAACACATATTTATCTCACAAATAAAAAATTCTCATCCATTCCTGTAAGTTATATATAATTTAATACATACAGCTGTTGACTACTTGATTTACAATATAATTACGTGTAATTTCGTAAATAGTGTTCCTTCATTTTTTGCACGGTCAAAAATTTACTTATTACTTACCCAATGCTTGTTATCGTTAGACGCCCGTCATGTTTGCGTGATACTTAAAAATAATTAAATATGTTGTTTTGTTTCAGGTGAGTACTATCAATATAAATTATCGAGATTATATATCATCGTCATAGCGGTAATCGTCGACACAACCGCACTAGAACCATTTGATGGGTATGTAATATGCGCCCGTTTTTTAACTCAATTGATACGAATTAATATTAATATCACCACACGTACAACAATATATAACGTTATTTTGTATTGTACGATTTAATATTTCCTCGGCGAGGAATTAATGTGAAAATTAAAACATTGTGCGATAGTTTAGTATGATATCAAAAACCGTTGTTCCACGTGATACCTCACGCCCTCGACGAATATGACACACATTATTTATTTCGAATGTCGTTGAAAGTTTAATTGATCTGATTAATGCGATTTCGATCTCAAGCCAATCAATAAACAGTCGTATATAGTTTACTCAAATGTTGTATTGAAATTAAATGATTTTCGCAATATAAAAACAACACGTCACGACAAATGAAAAAATGTAATTAAAATACTGTAAAAGCTATCGTGCTAAGTACAATATAGTTATAACTATGTCAAAATATTAATATTTCGTAACGATTATAAATAAAATCAGCTTATTTATATTTTCGCACAAATGTGGCTTTGAGCTACTTTTTGATGCGCAGTATTTACGCGTTAGAAACGTATATTCATTTTTATGTGTAATGTATTATTGCACAAAAGTGTTTTGTCGTCTGCATAAAATAGTGTTGTTTACAATTATATTTTTGATTCTGACAATTTAATATACCATTTGCACTTTATGTAATACAAGTATGAAATATCGTACATTGGAATAATGTCCTTTTACTCCTACACAATGTATATTGTTTGAAGAGTCTGAGACATGGTGATTCCATGTAAAAAAACTGTTAAGTAATGACATATTTTTTGTTCATAGATTTAGTTGCTTATTATTGATAAATATTATTTTTTTGTCCAAGTCTTCACACCAATTTATACAATATTTCGAGTAAATTGAAAATTTTAAGTCTTTCAAATCGCAAACGAAATGTTAAATAAGTTACATCGAAACTTCACAATTTATTGTCTCTAAAAATTATTCCATTATAGACTGAAGCGAAGCGCAGAATATATTGATATACGTATATACGTAATATATGGAGTTGTTTTTTTAGTACGTCTGTAGACACGTTTTATTTGGGTAGATGAAAGGCTTCAAAAGTTTTATACGAGTATAATCCCTTTAAATATTGGAAAGTGAAAGGAGATTGTACTTTAAACGGAGAATTTTTGGAAAAGCTAATTAGTTTTCGAAAAAATTGCAAAAACTGCGTAAGACGGTGAAATTTATGGCACACTACATTTTAACGAAATTTATTTTAAAGACGGTTTATCATATTACTATGTTTAAGCCAAATTTAAAAGGATCTCAGCCATCGTTGTTTAAACTATTTTAATTAATTAATTTTTATAAGTGTTTAAACAAATCTGAATACTAAATATCATTTTTTAAATTTCGTGACGCAAAAAATCTTAGATTTTATTAAATGATATTAATATATTTAGATATTCACTCTTCAAATTTTAATGTAAATTACAATATTACCGATATTATATTTATCATAGTCGATGTTTGTATACTGTTGTAAATATTAATAATCATTGTAACTTTCAGTTAATTTTTAAAATCAATGTGTTTCTATTTAAACATCGATAAAATGAAATTCGTACGAAAATGTTTAAATGTAGAATATATTATTGCTTTGAAAATACTAAATAGTAATAAAAAAAAGGAAATTACTAGTGGACAATTTATTTTAATATAAATATCGATAGTGTGTTATATGCATGTGATTCGCTGAAACGTATTAAACTATGATCATGTTAAGAAATTCAATTAACTGAACGTTAGATTTTTGTATGTTTAAACTATTTGGTTATGGGTTTTTTTTTACATTTTAATCTATAAAAACGTAAACATGTGTTCAATATACAATGCATTAGTTATGTTTAATAGAAAATAAATTGTGCAGCGTTCAGACTTTAATTACGAACACACGTATAATGTAATTTACATTGCTTGTGTCTCAAAAAAATATATACTTATGGTATAGGGAATATTTAAAAGCGAACCAAAAGTATAACACAATAAAATGTGAAAAAGTGTTATATATAATTTAAAGGTTTATAATATTGGATTATAATAATTTTATTAACAAAATTCAATTGGTTTAATATAAATCATAGTATCCACCACTATCCAATAAGTAATAAGTAATGACTAGTATAACTAATATAAGACAAACAATTTTTCGTTAATGATAATTTAATAGTAGATAATTTAAATTAGAAATAGATTAATATTATTACGCGTACTCGCACACCTATTACAGCTATTTACACAAATGAGAACAATTATATTATAAACATTTTCAATCTCATTTTATTGGTTTATTGTGAATTATAATATATATTTTTTTAAATTTTGATTAAAAAAAATGTGTACCGCATACTATATGTAGATGTTTCTTTACAATTACACTTATCAATAGACAAGCTAAATGTTTTCATTACAACATAAATGAAAAGATAAATTATTTTATTGAAAAATAAGTAAATATTAAAAATTATTCTGAAAATATCATGAAAATTAAATCGTTAGATTTCGCAAAAAAAAAAAACAATTTCGTCAATATAACACGTTAATATTCCCAGTAAAGAAATATATTAGAAATAATTTCGTCGTGTAACATTGAAGTAAATTAATTAAAACGATGAGTTATATTTAATGTTCATAAAGGCTTCATAACATTATTGTACTTAAAATAATAATTATTCATTCAATTTTAATATTATATGGTGAAACAACAAAAATTTTCTATCGTAATATTTCAACTGAATGTTTGAATAATTATAAAATTTTCTCGTGCGTATTGATATATTGATCAGGTACTCACTCTTAAGAATATTTTATAATTGAAATTGTTTTAATGCATACTCGTACATATATAAAATTGATCTATTTGGTTACGTTCTACGGTTACACACTTTGACGTCGAATTTTATAAATTGACATTAAAACAAGTCAGTGGTTGTTTTACGAATATCATTTTATTTAGATGGATGCACTTAATAACGACCCAAGTTTATTGTATTTAGACAGATGTCGTTCTAACATACTCTTATAGCGATGCTATTATTCTAAAGGTTTTTTCTCTTTGTAACTATTTACAATAGTTCAAGAAAATATTATTTAATTTAACTTTCAAGAATTATTATTTACACAATAATTGTTGTTTACATATTATACAGATGTGCACCGTAATATTTCATTTTCTGTATTACTATACTACAATTGTTCATCTGTTGTTATAATATACTAAGAATATGTTGTATTGTTTTTTATTACTGAAAAAAATAACATACATTAATTTTATGTATTAATATTAATTGAAAAATATTTAACCATTTAAAACGTATACCAAAGTAATAGTCCACAAAGAAAAATTTGTCAGATCCTTTTTTCTCACGACATTAAATTATGATAAAATACATAATATGATAAAAACGGTCGTCATTTCGTGTTCGAATATTATTTTCCTGTTTTAATTTTTGCGTGTGTTAATTTAATAAAATATACGATGTGATTATATTTACATAGTGACAGACTGTTTATTATATATTTTTTTCTTCTTTACATTAATTTCCAACGTTTCCTATATTTTTACTAATTAAAAAAAAAAATAGTTTAAAGTAAATTACATTTATTTTTAAATCCATATGATACGGAAACAAACATGTTTTTTTCAATAATATTATTTGTTCTCAATCAGATCGTAAGGAAAACAAACAATATTGTCGATTAAATAAAACGCGTAGGTTCGACTACGTCACAAATAGAATGATTACAACTCTATTTACACTGGAGTTTTTCTAGGCCATAGTATTTAAATTTTGCTCGAAAGCAAAATACCTTCATTGATCGGTTATTATATAAAATGCTAAAAACAACACACCTATAGTAATAATTATAATGATATTGTATAAACATACACGCTATATAGTTCGTGGCCGTCGTTTGTCTTTGCATGGGCACTGCAGTTTCTATTTTTCTTATAACGTTCTAAATAATTATTTATCATGTATAAATATTATATTATACGCATTTATTATATTGCACGTTTCCACATTTTCGTTCGTACCGCGTAGTCGAATTAACGCGTTTTGTACACATTTTGAATATTTTGTACGTTTAATTTTTCGAAAAATATATTATTTTTTATATATATATGTGTGTGTGTGTGTGTGTAATTTAACGACATTAATATTCTGCACGTATATTTTGTTCAGATATCTCCATCGATAAAAATTAAATAATCGTTATATTTGTACAAACATTTCTATTTTATATACATACATAGTCGATGTGTACTTACAAATACAATTTCGTGGTAACCATAGACACTAATTCTATTCGGTACCTATTTTGCGTCATTTTATTTGCAACCATATAAATATAATAAGGAAAAAGCCGCGAAAATATATTTTATATGGCTTTTTATTTATTTTTTTTTTGTTACTAAAAAGTTTATTTATTTATTGAAAATGTACAATCTATACAATGAGTACAATAAGAAAATGTTTATTTTTTTTAAATAGTCGTTAATAGTAATATGGTTTGTAGGCTTGACCAGGAGAACGCACAATTACGAAACATGGACTAATTTGAGGTGTTAAGTTATAGAAGGTTCCTAGACCAGTTTCGTTTTAGACATCTGGTAGGATTATGTGGGAGAGTTTTCGATGCCTACTGGATAATGAGAGGGCTTTCATGTAATTGTATTTTTGAGTGCAATCGTTTGTAAAATGATGAAGCGGCTTCATTTATAGTTTGTATTTTTAGGTCATTGTTGATTGCCATATTAGTACTAAACCATGGAGCTTTTTATTTTATGTAGCTATGCACTTATTTTATATAACACTTGGCGACAAAATTCAATTTTTAAATAAACAAATATAATTTGAACTCGGATTTAAACACTTATGATGTATTAATAGTTTCATCTTATCTCAATATTAAAAAAACTGTTTACTAAAACAAATACAGAAATATCGATTCAGTTCAAACATTGTTTTTAAGATTTCGTGATTTTTTTTCCTTTTAAATAATGAACATCGTAGAAAATATTTTACACCAAAATGAATAAAATGGAAATTTATCCAACGGTGAGATAATCGTACATCTTCATTCATTTATTAAACTCACTGTTGTCACAGTGAAGACAATACAATTTATCTTCTTCTAAGTAACACGTTTTAGTACATTCATCGTTTTATGAAATTAATTTTACTGTGTTTAAAAAAAACCGGGTATTAATTGTTGCTAAAATCGTTGAATATATCTTATGATAAAAGCGTTATTCCTGCGGCAGTGTATAATAATTTAAAATTTTATTTTTCGATTAAATATTAAATAAACGTCGTAATTTGTGTAATGTTTGTATACGTAAACATTGGCAAATATGGAATAAAATTAGGTTGCATATGACGTTTACAAATAAATGTATAATACATTGTTTCGTATACACGTTGTAACAAACGGTCATGGTCGCATGTAAAGAAAAAAATGGTGAATGATTAGGATGATTTTCAAAATACGAGTATCCGTCGTCATCTATTTTACGAGAAACGTTTACCGACGAATGTTTCGGATTGTAATAAATACTATTCGTATTTACAACGCATGATATTTTATTTATAACTCCGAAAAACGTTTTTAAAAATCCTATAACGCACTTACTCAATTTTATTTATTTGTATTATTGTTTTAATACTGAAATATTCTAATGTATTCATTATTCGTCTTCTATTATACCATTTATTAGGAACGTATTAATCATTTTTTAAATCAACAATTTCGTGTTGTGTCATGACATTACAATTTACTCGGAAATATAATATATAGTTTAAGCATATTACTACAAAAAAAAAAGAATATTTATACAGTGTACATACGTTTAATGATCTTAAAAACTAAAATATTGGTTAATGGCAATGACGTTATATAAATATATTGTAATATTCGTATTTTCAATCGCGTATAATATAATATAAGACTTTAAATTGTTTTCTGAACATTCGCGATAATCTGATGATTTGTTTGCAACTTATATTATTTAAATACGATATACGTATACGCACATAACTCATACATGTATATTTCACATATGCGAACGAAAATGTTACGAGATTTGTGTCTTTGTGTGTGATATATATTCCTTAGTTCTACAGTTCAAAATGTTTTAAGATTTCTATTGGTATATTACTTGAGTATTATAATTCATTACCAAAAAAACATTAAACAAAAGCTATCTTTGGTATTCATTTCATTCAATTTAAAATTATATTGTTCTAGATTATTTTTCATTTAAAACAATACAAATTTAACTTTCGATTATATTTTTATTAATTTAAAACGTTTTATAATAATAAAAAAATTCTTATAATAAATTACGTGTTACAAAAACATCCGTAATCGATTAAAAAACATAAATTTGCATTAAATATTTAATATATTAAGATAGATTTATATTGAATTTATACATAACATTTGTCGAATGTTATTCGATTTAACTTTCAATTTTCCGGACGTTTAACGTCAAACGCGTTTTATATATACGCGATCTTGAATGAAATTTGTTTTACAAATTATATGTGTTCCATTGGGCTCAATGAATTTTCGCAGTAATTTATTAAACAAGAACGATTACAATTGTGTGTTACGTTATTCATAGAACGCGTTTATGGCATTTTTCATGAATCGTATAATGGCATTCATCAACGAACATTAACTTCGAACATTGCGATTTCAGCTGCGAGAATGTCGGCGGATTTCACGAGAACAATCGAAAAATCTATTTTATTAAAAATCATATAAAACAAGATCGCTGAACCGTTTTACATAATACCCATTATAGTAGCAGCGTTATGTCCGCAAAAGCCACTTGCGAACCTTACATCGAGTCGTCGCGCTTACCATTTATATCAAATATAAAATGCATTTTTAATATAACTTTATCTGCGCATACTATGTAAAATATTCCCGTCGGAAACAAACGGACTATAGTACGAAAAATCATTAACAACGCACATCTCTTGTATATATATATATAGGTAGGTAGGTGGTCCGGACGAAGATAGGAAATCATCTCGTTTTCGATTTTTGTTTTTTTGTTTTTTACCGTCCGTTAATTTCTGGAAATCGATATACGCACAAACCATTACTATAAAACGTACAAACACGTCTCGCGGGCTAACCGTTTATGCGCGTTTTCATCACGTTTTCGCAGTAGATACGGAGTTACAGAGATTGGCGCGCCGGGCCGCGGGCGAGTGACTCGTCTCGTCGCGGACTCGGCCCACAGAATATAATAAGAAGGAAAGTCGTTTGCGGTGAGCGGCGCGCCCGACGCGGGTTCGCGTTTTGACGTCACGGGCACGCACCGTCACCGCCGTCGTTCACGGCCGCGGAGACCACCGGCGCGACACGTGCGTTTTATTCGTATTTCGCGTTGTTGTTATTATTATTATTATTATTATTATTGTGTGTGTGTGTGTGTGTGTGTGTAATGTGTGTGCCAACGTTTTTTTCCGAAAAAAAGTTTTTAATTCCAACGCGATAAGCCGATCGTATACAGGTTAAAAAAATAACACGATTGTAACGAACATTGTATATATTTTTATTTAAAAATTATTTATACAGATAATAAATTTTACAACTTCTAAGCGCAAAATCTCTACGGCTATTTTTTTTTTTTTTTTACTTTATTACAAACAGATAGTTTGATGAATAAACATGTCAATACTTACTTTTTAAATGTTTTCTGAATTTTTTTTTTTTTTGGAAGGGGTTTACAACCAATGGATCTTCTCGTAAATACGTCGCTGTATAGGAAATTACGACGTACTAGTGTATAACTGGCACGACCGACAAATGTGTCCGTCGGGCATCACTGTTACAGCGTTTCTGTTTTGTTGTTACTCGAAAGAATGCATTGATCCTCAATGTAATCAACGGCCCTTCACGCATTATGGGCTTATAGAAATACGTATTTTCGACTTCCAACATTATTATCATAATTATATAGTCTTAAAACATAAACAAAATCTTATGCGCGTGTATATTGCATATAATACTATAACGTATATTACATATTTATACGGCGGAAACAATGTTCACGTCGCTTTTCACATGTGAAAAACACGAGTCGTAGGCGCATATTGATTTAATATTTTATTGACGATCGGGTATGATAATCGTCATCCGCCAGCCGTGGAATCGAATTTATGACAATGATGCACGTATCTCCGATATAATACCTACTGTCGTCTGTCCGTTTAATATTTATGTATAACACGCGCGAATAATATTTCACAGCGACTAACTAACCGTCTTCGGAAGGCATTCGGTATTTTTAGGTATATTTTCAATCGAATCGTTTTTTTTTTCACTTTGAAATGTATGAACATTTTATTCGTAGGAACTCGAGTGGTTTCGCAAACATTTTTTGGCGAGTAAACAAAAATGTTTATATTTTTTAATTTTTTTTTTTTTTTGAAGACTACTCAGGATTATTGTTGAAATCCACGTACATAATCACTTACTGAAAATCTCAAAATCTAAAAAATTCATAAAGCCATTATAACGATGCGTCTGCTAGCGTAATAAATTTACGTATGCGGTTATTACAAGTTGTTATTATTCATAAAATCGTCACACATATTTTATTTACTTAAATTTTTTTCGTCGACTCATAAAATTACACAAGTAGTTTAAATAAGATTGTACTTTATTGTTGTATCTTTTAAAGTAAATGCGCAAGGCGTGTTCTACTTGTAAGTTTTGTTTTGTTTTTTTATTTTGTTTTGTTATTAGCTAAAGTTGAAAAGTATTTAACTGTTATAGTGGCAAATAAAAAACGCGGATAAAAATGAACACTCTAAAACTTATTTCGAAAACACGATAACGTAAAAACAAAACAATTGATATATATTGTTCACCGGTAGTTGAAGACGGACTAAAATTAATCTCGTAACTTGGACACTTGGTCGGAAAACGGATTTATTTCATCCAGGATGTCGTGAAGTTTTCGTTTCGTAATCCTACCAGAATATTTAACGCCGTTCAATCGTTTCGGGCCGGTCGGCCGGGCGATTATCAAACTCATGAAATATCGTTCGCGTTCGGTTATTGTTCACGAATGAAAATCCCCGCGGCGTTTTGGCGACGCCGCATAAACACGACAGGAAATGCCGAAACACGTAAAAAAAAAAAATCCGTTTAAGGACATATATATATATATATATTATATATGTATTTACCAGTCTGCTTACCGATCGTATAATGGAATTATTGAATAGTGGCCGAGTGTGTTCGCGTCATTAGCTCGAAAACAACATAATTGTTTAACATCAATAATAATACGGCTTGTTACGGGCAGACCGTCGCCTTCACCTCCGCGCATCGTGTATGTCGCCACACTGTCCCACCGTCACATCGCCGCAGTTTAGAATATTACTACGTTTGTGTATCGTTTGTGTATATTGTACGACGCACATTATCGCCCACACACGACACACACACACACACACACACACACACACACACACACACACACACACACACACACACACACACACACACACACACACACACACACACACACAACACACACACACACACACACACGTACACGTTGTTCGATCGGATGACAAAACGACCTGTGCGCGTCGTGAGCTTCGACCGTCTTCGTTGGCAGCGAAACGCGCGTTCCCGATACGCTCGGACTGTTTGTTTTTCTCCGAGAGGAAAAATGATTATTGTTTATTATTAGAACTATAGTGGATTCGATTTCCCGGAAAAAGAATTCAAATTTGAAACTATGTTTTTTTTTTCGTATACATTTTTATCAAACAACCGAAAAATGTAATGACCGGAAATTCAAACGCGTTTAAATTTGAAATAAAATGATTATCATTTAAACATTTTCTTATTTTTTTTTTGAGTGAATATTGAAAAATAAATCTATCAAGTAAATTATAAATTTCAGTTATATTTTTCTATTAATTTGAATACAAATGCAAACAATATAATATGCACGTTAAAAAAATAATATTATTTTCTTACAATTTAATTTGTATATTTAAAAATGTTACGTCATAGTTAGCATTTTTACATTTTCAAGGCGATCCGTTAACAAGTTTTTAATTTATTGTTTCAACATTTCAATCGCAACATTTTTCTAGATACGTAGTTATTGTAATAGATATTCGACTTGTCGACCGACATGCTAGCTTAATATACGTGGTTTTTATGATATCATTAATTTCGCACAGTTTCAATTCCACCGAGGCCTCACGATTTATCCAAACCGATAAAATTATAAATATATTCTTTTTTCATCCGGCACGTTTATATTTATGTATTTGTTCAAAAAAATATTTGGTTAAAAATATTATTTCCACTTTTTTTCTTTTTGCGTGGGCCCACCGTTTTAAAATTTATTACGAGTCGTATAATATGCATATTATATGCGCTCAATATATATATATATAATATACACCTATATATATAAATACACACCTCTCTGTGGGAATTATAATATTGGTACACTCCAGAAAAGGAGCGATAAAATAACATAAAACCAAATGGATTTGTGCTTTTAGTGTAAGTTAAATTATTATTCGTAAAAATAAAAACCCAATACGAATTATATTCAAATACTTGAATTATTACACCTGACTAAAACAGTTTTGACATTTTCTTTACCTATGAAACACATTTTATTTGTGTTAATATTTACACACACGCACACATATATATTTATTGCATATTTCATTGTACATACATAATAAACTTATTATAACCAAAATTGTTTTCTTACGACACATAATATGTTTTTGGTTATCGCGCCAATTTGAAATTACGACAAGAACAAAATAATTCGCTTTTAAATCGAACGTAAATCCACGTGAGGCAAATATAATGTAGACATTTTCTGTTCCGAATATGTTAATCAATTACTCTCGGTTTTTTTTGTAGAGAATTTCCATGGTAATGTACTTATGTGTTCATGTAAACGCATCCAATAGATTTAAAAGATAAAAAAAGGAAAAGAACGTTTTATTCTTATCCAACTGTACATTAATTGACAAAAAGCTTTAGTAAGGAACCTTATTTCGTCTGAAAACAAAACGAAAAATCTATATGTGTTTTGCATGGGTAACAGATGTATATTACTTTGTGAATGAGAGTTCGTATTCAATTCGTACTCGTTTGGAATCTGCGTATATTAGATTAAAATATGTGTACCGCTAAACCAAATGAAGTTAATATTTATTCTTTACAGAATATGCATATCTATTGTAAATTATCCGAAATTATTTATTATATTTATATTCAATTTATAAATAATAAGCTTTGCTGATGAACCTTCTAAAAATTGACCATAAACATAATATATACTATATAACCACAAACATCATAATTTATAAGCGAAACAGACATCTTATCTTAGGTATATACACGTTTTGTGTTGTTAATTTACAATATTTCGATGGTCTTTTTAAAATTTAAATGCGTATTAAACGATTTTTAATTTTAAAATATTCAAAAGTATATTGACGTCACTGCTGAATATGAACATTAACCGTCTTTAATATCAATACCTAATAACTGAACTAAAAATATACATTTTGTTGGAGTAATTGCTATTAAAAATTAAAAGTAACAGTGGGTTTTGTATTCAAATTTAATATTTTACAAAAATATACACACGCATATATTATATTATTTGTTTAATATTATTATTGTTATTATTGTTATTATCAATGAATGAATTGTTTTTACAAACACGTACAACTCTGATTTCTAAAATCCCTAACATTAAGGCACATTTTTACGTTAACAAGTCAAGGTTATTGAAAAAAATATACTAATAATAAAAACAAATTGTAAAACGTAACCCGATTATGTGATAAGTGTTTGCTTTCACTAGTAATACTCTTCGACGTTTGATTGTCATTTCGTATGCACGATGTAAGAGTAAAAGTACCTCGAGCCATGAATTCGTTGTGGCCAAGGTACCTACCGTTGACAATCGTATAAAGATAACCAAAATCACGTAATATTACGTAAATGAAATTAACCACCTAATCAAATTAGCGCTATTGGACTAAGGTTGCTTATTAATATAGCTAATAAAATTGTAATTATACAAACGATTATAATATTAAAATACGTATCAAATACAACGTATGATTGTATTTTAGTTAGTTTATAATCATTTATTATGTTATGACCGAATGCGGAATTTTATAATATTACTTTCTATTAGCTGTTTTATAACGTACGGTATTGTTATAACGTAATTTATATTACATTTGATTTCAATAAACATAGTGAAAAATTATTGCTAATTTTAATAATTATTATATTACGTTTATTTTTAGAGTTAAAATTATAAATATTATTAATATATATATTTTTTTCATTGTTTCCATATTTATGTGTACCATAAAAAGCATTTATGCCTGAATTTTGTGAAATTTTTAACTAAAATATTTATTTTTCCGAAAACATTGTTTTACATTATTAAATTAAAAAAGTTGCAAAAGTTATAAGAAATATACGTATACATTCAATTGGAAATTTGATGTATTATTTCACATTTGTTCTTAAAAAAAGAATAATTTTCATCAATAACAAAATAACTTTTAAAAAAACGGAATCCAATAAGTTAATATTAAAATAACTAGATATTCTTAACGGTATTCCCCAATACTTGGAGAAAAATTCTACTCAACTCGCTAAGTAAGAGTATATAGGCCAGCTAAAAAAAAATTATATATATATTTAACACGAATAGGTGATAAATAAAGTAATAAATTATAAACAATTATAATAAAAACAATTTATAACTTTAATCGTATATATGTAGGTAAACACAATATATATATTATGATATGTAAAAATAAAACAACGTATAATATAATAACTCTCTCGCGTTTTTCAGAATATAAAATATTTTTATTTAATAAATATGTATCTTTTATTTAATTGTTTTATTCTTTCAACTCATTTAGTTTTTAACCATTTAACATAAACGAATTAGACACAATTGTTTACGTCTAGAAGCATTATCGGGGTATAAGTATTCTCTAATGACATAACAATAAATTAAGTCATGGCTTATAAGTTACAAATATAACTTGTTCTCCTAATGTGCTTTTTACAAATAATTTAATGCAATGCAGCAATTTACTTAAAAATTAATTTGTTTTTTCTTTTTTAAATAAATGTTTGGATTGTTTTTAAATTGAATTAATATAATCTCGTTTTATCCGTTTAATGTTTATAGTTAGATAAAACATGAAAATTCGAAAAGAACTCCTTTTTACACTATCTTATTGTTAATATTGTAATAGTACAGGGGTAAATTTTAGATTTCATTACATTTTAATGTTTACAATTTAGAATTGAATTCTATTTAGTTTTAGGATTGTGATAATTTATTGTTACTTATCTACTGATATAAACATTTTAGAAAGCATACCGAGTATTAAAGACAATTATAGTACGATACGATAGACATCAGTCGAAATAAACCATTTTCCGAAGTTTCTAATATGTGTGCTGTTTATTTTTTTGTGCAAAATGTGCTATACCTATAAAATTTAGGTCAAAGTATATATTATATAAAATATCAAAAGCGTTTAGATTAACGTTAAATTTAAACGTACAAGTTGAATAAATAAATTCTAGTTTGTCGAAAACCATCACTTTAAAACGTATACACGAATACTAATGTATTTTTCGACGCCGAAAACTATGATGAACGCAAATTTAATGATCGTGTTTACTCCCAAATAGTTACAGTGAAAAATAAAGAAATAAAAAATACGAACTTACACACGTATATCAAATTTTAGTAGTTTTTACGTCATTAACGTTTTTTTTTTTTTTTAAATGAATATTCTCACAAATGTATGCTACTTTTATTAAATCGAAAATGCTCCTCGATTCGTTGCGATACGCTATACAAAATAGGTCACACAGAGTAAACGACAATTTCAATTATTCGCAAATTAGTGACTTCGCTCGTTCACCAACTCACTATACACATTGCTATACTGCAAATTTACAAATGCGCATAACGAAAGTATCCCACGATTTGCTGCGATTCATCACGTTTTATAGATTAACGTGTTTAGCAATATATATATATACATACATATAACGTTTGACATTGTCAATATAAATTTCATTTTAAGTCGTAAAAAGGTTAATTTTTGGTATTTTTTTTTTTTAATTAAATGGTTTCTTGAAAAGAAAACAATTAACTATTTTGTGATTTATTATTTTATATTAAATAGATGCAGGTAAAGGGAATAAAATGTTTATATGGTAAATAATATAATACTATTACAAAATTGCTGGATAATATGAACATGTATGTAAAACTCATTGAGGCATAGGTAATAATAATGATTTACTACTTTGAAAAGAATCTCACTCATTTATCAAAATACACTTGTATACTAAGCTCAGTCATTAACGTTTAATAATTCTAATTTTAATTATTATAATGAATTAATGTATTATAAAATATAATTAAATATTGAACAAAAAAGCATTTGGTGTCTATGAACATACTAAGTTCTTGATTCAGATATATTAGATTCAGTCGATTCAGAATCATGTAGCATACATGTGTTATCAAATTGTAAAATATCTAAATTGCTCAACAATGGTTCTGGCAGAACATTATAAGTTTAATGGATGGTCACAATATTGTACACACAAAATATGCAGCAAGATAAATAGTCAATGTGGAGAACAATTTAAAAATATAAATAACACGTCTTGAATTGTCATAGCTGAATATAATAGTAGATTTCGATCATATTTTTTATTATTTGTTAATTTATAGTATAGATACAATCATTCACCTTTATTAAGTACGTTTGTTATTATAAACATAAATTATAACATTACAAATGCCATTAAATATGTTACTTTAGGAAATATCTTGTTATATTTATTAATAAATTTAATTTGAAAAATGAATAGATCAAGTCATAATTATTACTCGCTACATGCAATTACTATTTTATTTTTTTCTCAAGTTAAATATTATTACTTAGTTTGAAAGTTTTAAATATCTCTTTTTACACTTAATTATGTAATGATAACAATTTAAATTTATAAATAACGATTATAGATTAGATATATATATATTAAATATAAAAAAAAAAAATTAATAAAGTTATTATTTTGTAATGTTTATTGTATAATTATACATTATTATAACATAATATTTAATGTAAATTTAAAATTTAAATGTTATTCTCTTGTTTTATTTTTTATTTGTTACATTATATAAATTATATATAATATAATTGAAATGCAAGACAAAAATAAAGTTAACTGTAAGTAAATAGAGTTAAAACCATAAACTTACATCTAAAACCAAATCTATATATATATATATATATATGATTGTACAATCACCTCAGTAAGTAAGCCGATTAAAAATCACAGTAAACGCGTGTCAATACATATTTAATTAGAAAAATAAATATATTCAATTATAATATTTATTTAATATAATTGTAAATGTTATATGCACAAACATACACGCACATATATTTCAAATATATACAAATACAAAGAAAATGACAAAAAGAGCAATGTTTGAAATATAAAAACAAAATGTAAATTATACTATTTACAATTAATTCATGTTAACGAAAAACTATAGGATTTTATTTTTGAAGTATTATAAAATAATAAAAATATGATGTATAATTCAACTTATTTGAATTATAAATTTGTTTGCAAATATGCTTTTTATATCTATGGCGTGATTTTTAGGATTTAGGTGGAGTACGGTTTATAGTCAGTGGGGGCCTAGTTAAATTTGTAACGCTATCCCCACTAATATTCAACGTATTATATGTTATTTTTTCATATGCATCATCCACAGTAAATAATATATATATATATATATACATATAATAATATTAATATTAAGCTGTCCGCACAATCTTTACATGTTTTTTTCCCACCGCTTTTCGTGCGTCGTATCCGTAGTGACTTACACGTTTAAAAATATAACGCCCGTTTGGCTCCCTCACAAGACTACGTACCGGAGACGCGCGCATATTCGAAAACGGGGCCGGTAGTCGTGCGATCCGCGTGGAAACGCTATTAACGCGTTCCCGCGTTCGGAATTCGGTTATAAAAGACAAAAAAGTTACAGTGTTAACATGTTTGTGTTTCAAAAAATGTATGAAACGGTGTAATATGTGATATTGTGCAACCGTTATGGCCAACCTCAGGGTCAGCAGTGACGATCTGTTAGACGATGGACCGCAGTGTTACGCGAGGGCGAAGAAGAAGGATTCTGACGCACGTCGTCGTCGTGGGTGGACCGTAGTCATTGGACGTGAACTGCGGTAATCGATTTGAACTTTAGTATAGATAAACTGGGATTTTCGTTTTCTTTTATCAAAATCTTTCTATTTGAAAATGTATATTTGTCATGAAATGAGTATACATTAAGATATATAGTTTATTGAAATAATAATTACAGTAATTACCTTAGTGAATAGGTGTATTATTAAATAGTAAATATACTGCAGTTCCAAGATCCGTCAACTATTGATGCTATTAATACAAACAAGCAAAGTATAATCGACGATCACTCATTTCTTTTTCTACGTTTCATTTTTAGAATATTATGATAAATTTGACATTCTAACACATTAGAAATTATTATATTTATAATACATTTTATATTTTGAGTGATGCAAAAAATTCGTAGGTACCCACGATATACTTTTTTTAACTAGTAAACAATAGGTTTAAAAAGCTGTATAACACGTTTAACTAATTTAAAATTAAACGCGAACGGTATTTCTGGTCAAATGATAACATTTCTTAATGGTTTCAATTGTGAATCGCGAAAAATTGTGGAAAACGGGATAAAGATATCGTATAAAATATTGCAGAAATATATGGGCACATTAAAGAATCACAAGCCAATGTTTTTAAGTTAGGTTTCGATAAATGCGAATGAAAAATTTGAAATTTCGAATAAAATGATTTATTACTGTATCGAAATTTGAGATTTGAAATAATGACATGAAACACGAAGTGGGACTCTATAATTTACAGTTTCTGTATCTTGTCCAGATGTTTCATTTTTTTAATTTCGACAAAATAATATCAGTATAAGTACGAGTATGATAGTTTTAAATAATATTTTGCTTGTTATCTAATGTTTTTTTACATAGTACATTAGTACGTTGTTATGACCTAGTTGTCAACACCCAATTTAAATTTCTTTACATTTGAAAATTTTAGTGTGTTTTTAGGTATTAAGTATATTGTCCTCATATCTATCATTTGATTAAACGTTCAATAGTAGTTTGAATTTGTGCATTTGCGAGTTCCGAAGATTTATTTAATGATGCACGCAGCAAAATGATGTGATTAATGACCTTTTAATGATATGAATCATTAGCTGAACTTCTAAAGATACATAGAAAAATTAGTTGTCCACTACATTTTAGCGAATTATTTTATGATGGCATATTTAAATTAAAATATTTTACTTTGTTCTTAAATGAGAAATTTTTACAAAAAATATGTTCAAAATGTTTTCGCCGATATACTAAAGAGTGAAATTATTTTTATAAATTAATACCACTATTTTATTTTAATGATAAAATTATTATTATTATTTCGTTTAAGTTTGGTGTAATTAAAAAAATACTATTTAAAAACAATATATATATATTTTAAAAAAAAATTTATTTAAAGGACTAAATTTTCAAACAAAAATGAATACGTAATTTAATTACATACTGTTGCATATAATTTATTTGTATTGTATTTGCTTTGAAATAAATATGTTTATATATTGTGTAATATACTGATATCTCAAATCAAAAATGATTTTATGATAATGAACATTTAATATTTATAAGCACATACAAATTATTCATTAAAAACTTTTATTTTTAATTATTATAAATATAAAAGAAATAATATACATATTTTTAGTTTGTATAAATGCGGAGAAAGGTACAAACACCCTTTAAAAACGTATTTTGTTCTTTCTATGTTAAGTAAAAAATACAATTTTAAACTCGGCAAACCATAATCAAAAGAAACCAAGTGTGGGACTATGCAATTATAATTTATTACATATAATTCCTATTTTTTCATTGAGTGTTGATGCCGTGTGTAATATTTCGGGCGGCCGAATAGGTGTTTTTAATACTTTCAGTCTAAAATCAGTTAGAAATAATATATAACCATTTTTTTCTTTGAAATAGTTAAAAAGAAAAAATTTGAATCCACATTATATAATTACAATATCCGGTATTTTATTGATATAACTATATAAATAAACAATAGCATTATACTTTTTTAAAACATTAAATGAATATTTTAAATGAAACCTTTTTTAACGTACAAAAAGTAAAATTTTAAACATTATAGATATTTTATTACTATCATCTACGATCTAAACACTCAATCAAATGATCCACTCAAACTGATATCCACAACACCCACAGCTCGCAACCGTTTTTCATTTTTCTATTGACACCGTATATTTACATGGTATTTACCTATTAATTTAACATAATAATATCGATATTATATAGGTACATTAATTAACTACACCGACCTACAACAATATAATAAGCAAATAACCATATAGTCTCGTTAAAGATTTACTTGTACTTCGGTACAATACACGATTAATCAAACAAAATAGTAGCAATATTTCTAAAAACGAAACTTAAACTATATCCTTTGTAATGGCGAATATATTGCGTAGGGTATTGAATTTTGTATGCATACAAGACTAGTACTTATGTATATAATTGTGTAATAGTTGTATCTATCGTATAATTTATATCAAAACATGTTACGATTTTCCCTAATACTGGTGCTATATTCGGCACGCATTAACTTAATACAATATTGTAGAACAACTTCATGTTAGAACCGGTAGAATATTACAATCTCATTTCATTGTTAATTTTTGTTTTATTCTAGAATTTGTCAACAAGAACAATGAGTATGTATATTATTATTTGTCAAAAGTACGGTCAATATATTTATATATATATGCATTTTTTTCTAATAAAGAAAAGGTAGTTAAAAATAAAATGCACCGAACATCACCAAATCTTCGTATCAATTATATTTTTCGTTATTTATTTCTTGATCATTCGGAAAATTTGGAAATTTACGAACGAACTGGACAAAAAAAAATCGTTTTAAACAAACTTTAAAAATAAGTGTATATTTTGTATTAATTTGTCGTGATCGTGTGTAATATACGTATATAATAATTGTAGCGAGTAATAATATAATTGATTAGGAGTTGTCATAATGAGGTGCTCCCTATACCCTCGATCTGTCTTGAACGTAGTGTGTTTTATTTCCTGCCCCTTCCCGCACGAAAATCACATCTATAGTGTAGAACCGATCAATAACAACACATTACACAGAAATTATATAATATTGTTATATTAAAACGTGTTCTATATATATATGTGTGTGTGTGTGTGTGTGTGTGTCTGCGCGTAAAACAATTATGTCAACAATTACTGTCGTTGGTTAGTGTTAAAACAATAATATATGGGTTAACAGGGTTTATAGATTGTAAACGTTTTTCGCGATGTCACGAAATAAACGTTACAATTGTAATATGACTACACAATATCTGTTACGGGATATGCGTAACATTGAAATCTCTCCTGACCGCGTCGTACAGGTCACGTACAACAGACGTTCTCGTGTAAACATAGTTCAGCGTTAGTAATACAATAATAATACTGCGTGCGAATACCAATAAAACGGTAACAACAATATTTTATGCCGCTTGGCCACAAGGAAGACGAGAAAACGATTTCACAGAATGAAAATACGATATATGTACACATTGGTGAACGCAGTCGGCGACAACGTGCGAGAATGCTGCCCCGACGTCCGCTCCTCCGGACGACGGTTGACGGGTCGCGGACATCACTCCCAACCGAATAACTACGTTTGCACGATGCCATTAAATCGGTTCGAATTCCGTATATTCTTACGTTTCTGTAGACGTGAACAACAATAATATTGTGAACCGAATTGAAAATAAAAATATTATAAGGTCGACGTGTAAACGTATACTAATTGAACGCCCCCCCCCCTACGCGACAGTCCCTAAGAATCGCCGAACGTTTTCTATACAAATCAACAAAATATGTATATATCACGTTTTGGTCAAAAAAATAAAATTAATGAAACCGACAAGCACGGCTGATTGCGACGCGTACAATTGTTAAAAGGTGAGACCGAATGATCAAATGACAATACGGTTTGAGTTTCGCACTGCCGTTTTGTCAAAACTATTATAGTTACTCGTCGTTTTACCAATATTATAATATTGTGGGGCCAAAATTCGCTCATTCATTATACGAAATACGCTAAAATACTGATTTTTATTGCAGGCTTTGATTTAAGATGTGTAACAGGTACAAATAAAAATTCGAAAATTTCCTTCGGGTAAAGTAACAGATATATTTAGTACGTTCACAATAGTACCCACCATAATTACCGGATTACATACCTATACTTAATTATAGAAATAATTTTTTAAGCGATATAAATGACGTCTTTTGTGTTATCAGACTTAACGTAAATGCGTAGATTAAATAATACATTAATACCAAAGAACATTTCAATTCCGTTATTGGTTTATAAACATAATTGTGGGTTTATATCTGTAAGCACTTTTTATGTTTTATTTCCGTGAAAGTTCGGTAAATACGCATTTATTTTGGATGAAAACTTTTTTTATTTTTACAAATGCCGGGACTTAACGTGATTTGTGCATTTATACTGGCCACAAGCTGAGGCTCGGTACATACTTGCGTTCAAATAACGCAAGTGCGCAACGAGCCTATGAGTATGTCTCGACAATTGTTTCGCGTCGCCCGGCTCGTGATCGGTTCTCGAAAAATATAAACACGGCAACGCTGTGGGATTTATCTCAAATAATGCGTCAACCACCTTGTTGTAGTGATTGTTTCCGGCACATCGTATTTAGGAATTATTTAAGAGGAATAAGGAATGACACAGTAAATCACATTTTTGTTATAGACAAATGTTCTAAAATAATACCGTTTATGTATATATATATATATAAAAACTCAAGCAAGGTATATATCTCCTAAACCTTTCCCTTGTAAATACGCTGTTGATTGCTTTTGTTGTTTACGTGTATTGTTCACTGTATTATTTTTATTGTCTTTTTTCGTGTGTATAATATTTATTTATTTATTATTATTCATTGACTTGAGTTGATTTTTATGATATGCGTCTAACACGGCATAAGTTACAACATGAAATTGCACTCAGACGTGTCTCAGAATACATTTCCTAAACATAATGATATTATGTTATAAACAATGAATCAATCACTAATAATATTTAAACGCGGTCATTAGGAAACGCGTACGGCGATTTATAAGTTGTTTTCCACGTGTATATTTACATTTATAAAATTATGTATACAGAACTTTAACTTGCGTTGTGTTCTACGGTATAATACGAGTACGCGTGTTTAAAATACCAAATGTATCATGCCAAACCAATAAAATCATCATACACCACTTGTAGAAATCGACGAAAATTAAAAAGTATTAAACGGTTTTGTTGACGCGCGATTGATGATAACGTAAATGTATAAAATATCGCCCGTAAACGTTTCGTCCGTACCCTACCCACCACTTTAAATACGACGTTTGTGTGTAAGTGACCGCCCGCAGCGTACCTTACACGGTATACCGTATACACAGTGCTCCGTACACAAAAGTGGGATCGGGCGACTCTGGCGGAGCACGTTGTTTGGAGTCCACCCATCTGCACGACTGGTCATTAACTCTTAACTCCAGGCAAGTTATCTGGTACTAAGCCATATTGCGTCGTATGCTAAACCGTATACGACATACGGTTTAAACTATGATCAGAACTATGGCTTATGATTATCGAGTATTTATTGATCATAAAATATTAAATTTTACACCGTACCTTCGGTTGAATTATAAGGACTTAATTAGGTACTCTTTTTTTTTTCTTAATGTAATAATAATACACAAGTCGTACACTTCAGCTAACCACGAATGTGAATAGAGTGCTAAGACTAATCCTTACCGTTCAAGAAATATACGCTTAGTTATTTTGGTAATTCGTTTGTCGTTATCAATGAATACCACTGTATACCAATCAACAACTCGATTTCTTTATATATATAAATTGCTATAAATTGTATTGTTTAAATTATTAAACAAATTAATTCATGTACAAAGTGAACATTTACTAGGTAAAGGTTAATTTTAATAACTGATATTTGCATGTCTATCATTGTCATATAAGTACGCGTAGAATTTAAAAAAATAAAGTCGATTTTCAGTAATATTTTTATTTACCTACACTTCGTTAATTCAAGAGATTACAAGATTGTTTAATAATTTTTTCGTTAATCCACGTTTTACAATTTTTTTACAAAATTTGCATGCATAATAAAAAGTACTACATCAAAAGCGTATTTTATTTTAAATTGATATTAACTTATTTCACCTATAGATGTTTGTCACGCGTCAAAAAATTAAATTGCCTATAGTGGAAAATTAAATATTTCGATTGACGTGTTTTGTAATAATATCTCGATCGAATTATTTTCGGTTGCGTGTGACTGTTACATATTTCTCATATCGAATATTGAAACATTTTAATCGAATGCCAGAATTGTTTACGCAGAAGTACGGAATAGGTGTGTAACTATTCAACGTGAATGGTTATTGTCGTAGGTGTGTTTGTGAAGTCAGATCTCTCGTTATAAATAAAACGAAAAAAACAACTGTTTTATTTGATTTTTCATAGAACAATTATTATAAAAAAATATATTTTCAAAGATGAACTTGACAGTATTATAATATATAACGCGAATACAACTATGTTTTTTTTGAAGTATTGAAATTCCGTATTACGAAATTTTTTAAATTGACATTTATTGGTTTTGTAAACTTGAAAAAAGTTTGTAAGTTGTGCATATAAATTTCTGAAATTAAAGACGAAATTATATTAGCATTCAAGCAGTAATCATAAATAATTATAATTTATTAATGGTTTTAACTAAATTATTTACCATCGATCATATTTAAACTATTTATTAGTCTCCATTGTTATACTTTTTTAGTGGGACAAATTTGGTTGAATAATTATTGTACTTAAATGTAATACTCATTTTTCGCTACAGTATTTTCAATTTGCTTATAAAATGTCTATCTTTGTCTAATTCTATAATATCATATTTATTTTAAGATGTTTTTAAAACTGAAAATTGTGTAAGTATCTATAATCGATATTTAAATATTGTAGGTTGAAGTAATTATAGTTGAAGTCAGTACTTTATATTTAATTATAGGAACATATTTTATCTAAGTACTCGATATAATTTATGCAGTTTGTAAACAAACATGATAAATTGGTTAAGTAAATACGCAATAAATAATTTTTATTTCAAATAAATTATTTAAAACAAATTTGTTCAAATATAACAGTATAATAGTGTTGTATATAAACACTAAATAGGTATTTACACATATTATATTTTTATATGTTTAGTACAATAATAATAATAATAAATAATAATAATAATAATTGTACGTGATAAATCACTTACATATTTAAAATTATTACTTTATACTTTAGGTAAGTTTCAAAATATGGATGTTTTTTTAACTATATGATTAAAATACATTAACACTTTTGGTGATTAAAACATGGTTAAAAATATAAACATTTTGATTCTGAAAATAACGAATATTTTCTTGCGTATATATATTGTATTAAAATGCATGTATCAATGGAATGTTTTCTTTGGACAAACTTTAAGTTACCATTGCCAAAAAATGTGTTTGAGTATCTTACACTTTTATAATTCATCTGCATCTACCATGAGATACGAGTGTGCTTAAAATTATTAATGTTTTTACTGAATAAAATAACATCATAATATGTGATTTAACTTGTTAATTAAATAGCATGAATAAAATAATACGCGTTTATTTATTTTATACAATACAATTTCATAAAATGCATAAAACGATATTATACAATTTTTTTTAAACTAAATTAGTTATACATGTTTATTACTAAATGTTTTGATCAAGTTTATTACACCATTTAAATATAAAAGGGGTACAACTATTTAAAATTTATTTTAGAATAATAATACTATAATAATAATATATAATTGTTATACATGACCATGTTTTATTTATATTCATTTAGTACATTTTGTATTATTTTTTTTCGATTACAAAATTATCAATATTAAGCGGTAACGAATGATTAATTATTCATAATATATATTATTATAGAATTTTTCGTAAAATACTTGAAGCAATAAGTAACAATAACATTTCTAAAGTTATCGGAATGTGTGTATATTGTTTATACTTATATAGAAAAATGAGCACTTAAAATTATTTTTTTAGTCGATATTAAATTAACCTTCGACTTAATGTATACCTCTCCTTCGCATGTATAAACAAAATTATATAGAGAAGGCGATTGCATCGATTTACAGTTTCCTTGAGCATCATGCAAGGTATAAAATATATTTTATAAAATATAAATTAAAAAGAAAAATAAACAAACACGCATCAATACAACATACCATATGCATATACCAATTACTAATATTTTGTATAATATGAATAAAATAAATACAACTATAATTAAAATTTCATAATACTCGTAATTAATATTATCTGTTTTTGTATCTGTTCACTATAGTACGTATACGATATAGTATTACACATACAAATTAATATTCAATAATAGTTTTATAGGAAAACTTAAAAATAAGAATATATTATCTTATTACCTATTGGTGATCAGTTATTTGGCAAATCCGAATCGGTTAAAAAGAATTCTCAAACGTTGTTTTGTGGCAAAATTGTTATGTTGTAATATTATTATACTATAGTGATGTGTTTAATATATATATCAATTGTAAATAGATAATATTTTTGTAAACATAATTCAATCATATACAGTTTGTTTAAGAAATTAATGTGAAATGGTAAAATCAAATTTTATATAAATATATAAACCGAACCGAACTTACTCTAACCTACAATATATATATATATTATATTGATGTCTGTATAGTTTAAAATATGTGTTTTACATCAAAATTTCGAAAACGAGTTATATAAAGAGTTATATTTTAATTTTAGAATTATAATAAACATTTTGAAAAGTCACATTCAAAATAAAATAATTTTGAAAAACTTATTAAGTATTTGAAATATTTAATATATACATAGCTATCATTATTATTCCAAACTGCTCTAAGTTGTAATTAGATTTCTATCTATATCTTTTAAAAATATACATAAATAAATAATTATTTTATAACTGATAAATCGTCAATATTGATAACTGTAACCATAGCAAGTAATCGATAAGACGGGCGAACACAATGCTATTTCAGTAACTCACAGTAGATCACTGTTATGTTCACGATTATAGATAGATTAGTCCTATAATCTAAACTGTAGTTAGAGTTGTGTTATATTATTAGTGTTTCATTGGTATATCAAGTTATAATCATAAAATATTATGGGTAAGTACTAGATACATATATTTTTATCCATAAACGGTACTGCGGTAGTAGATACTATGTAATATTAAGCTTTTTAAATGGTATTTATTATCGTAATAAAATTAAAGTGCATAATAGGATTTACTAAAAAAAAAAAAAATTATGACAATAGCTAAAAATAAAAAACCCCTTGAAATACAAATGTTTGTCGGATAATTGAAGTTAATCTAATACGTATTTTCATACCTTCATGATAACATAATAATATTAATTCTTATTTTAAATAAGGTATATTACATTTCCACAAAATCTTTGTACTTATAATATTATATATTTGTACTATAATTCATTTATTGGATTAAATTATAGAATAATTAATATTAAATTGTTTAATATACCTGTACATATCTATTTTTTTTCTCGTTCTCCTTATATATATATACAGTACATTATTGTAATTATAAATATAATTTAACCTAACTTGTGTACATATAGATATACCATCGATTTATTTCAATGTTTAAGTGGTTTATGTTTTTTATTTTATGAAGCGTGATTCTTATTTTCGAAGAATTCAAAAAATAAGAATAATTAGTGAGTCAAGCATTTCTGAGTGTTCAATAGCAATTAAGTTAATACTCGGTCTCATTTCTTTTCTTTTTTTTTTTTAGGATATAATAATATAATGTAAAATGTTGACCAGAAATATAAGAAGAGACCATATATCATATAGAGTGGCAATCTAGTGACGACCCTAATGTCTTAATATAATGGAAAAACCATATTATATGTTGTTTGGACTGTGGTGTGTATAGTGTAGGTATTTTATTATTAGTTTTACACATTTTGTACACTATTTACAAACTACATTCGAACTAACCTTGTCGTAGTGGCTTGGCGGCAGGAATTCTGCGTTTAGAATTCGTAATCGGTTTCTGTATCATATGCCTATATATATAATAACAGAACGTGTATTATATGACGGCAGATTACCGAAAACCGATTTAGAATACAAATTACAAATTTCGTTCGCCGACTGTGTTGGATGAGTAGAAAAATATAATTGAAGATATCTCCGTATACGGTTCCCGAATATCAAATATCATTTATGTTATTCAACATCAGTGATAAATGTATATTTAATTTTAATGAATTCAAATGATTATTATAGACATATATAGTACACAAATACAATGACATATAAAATAAACTTAGGCCAATCTCTGTTTTAATATTTCCAATACGTTAAATATTATCCAATGATGTGTGTAAGAACCATTGTCCATATATTATAAGTGTTATTACCAAATTCAAAATTAGGTATATTCATATATTTTATACTATTAATTGACTTAGCCAAGAATTATTGAATATTTTAAAACGCACCTACAAAGATACACATCGATTAACATATAAATGAATTATACAAGAATCGCGTTAACTGTATATTATAAAAATTACTATAAAAATATCGTGTTTATAGTATTCTTATTATACTAAGTTGTTTAAAGAACTACTTGTATAACGTTTTTAAATTATTTAAGTTTTCA
Organism: Schlechtendalia chinensis; assembly: GCA_019022885.1. Classification (NCBI taxonomy): domain Eukaryota; kingdom Metazoa; phylum Arthropoda; class Insecta; order Hemiptera; family Aphididae; genus Schlechtendalia; species Schlechtendalia chinensis. Next base: position 8,811,888 of record CM032341.1, read on the forward strand.
ACCCTTCTATATATACATGTTATCTACAAAATACATAAAATATAAATGAACAGCTATTATAAAATAAGTTATAATACAGATCTACATATTTAGTTTAATTTAAAAATTTCTATTTTTAACAATTTAATTGAAATTTATGAAATTTTATCATTTTATTTGTATACATATCTTATATGAATGCATAAATAATATCCAACATTTGCAATTTAATAACTAACTTTGAACAAATAAGTTACTGCTTAACAATTATCACGATGTATAAAATATGGGTTTTATTGTAGGAGAAACTATGTATCAAATTTGGGGTTTATTTTAAAAAAATATCAAAACGAATTTGATATTTTAACATGTGTGATAAGGAATACCTTCCTTGCGCGATCTCAAAATACAAGATATTATTCATATTTTTATTTTTTTATCAATACTTTATTGAAATATTGGAAGTTCATGTACGAATACATTATTATAATTTTTTTTTAAATAAATAGTTAAATGTAGAAAAATATATAGAAATGAATACATAAGTCACCATGACATTTTGAAATTTTCTAATATATTAACTTTTGGAATATTTAATTTGAAATAGGTTAGTAGATATTTTTACGCTTATTCAGTATAATTAGAAATCCAAAATTTACAAAATATGTTTAAATAATAAACAAAAAACAAAAAAAAAGAACGTTAATTTTAATTGTAAAACATATTAGCGATAGATAATACATCTGTAACACATAAACTATATTGAAATTCTTACATATTTATATCGTTATCTAAAAATTTAGTATAAATTGAACTTAAATGTATGGGTACAATATTATAATGTATTTACTATATCCCAAGGTGACAAAATAATTAGATGAAATAATAATAATTATGAAATTAATGTTTTGGTAAATAGCTGATATCATTTTTTAGAATGTCTACCGGTAGATAGCGGTATACATACAGCACATTTTAATTTAAAATCCGATGTGAACAATAATTTACTAAGTAATAAGTACTAAATATAGAATGAATAATAAAACAAAATATACATTTAAATCGTATTATATGATAAATCAGTTCAATAAATTCATTGATATTTTAAAGTATTTTAATATATTTATATTGAAAGTTTAAAATCGAATAATGTATGGTTTACTTTGAATGTGGAAGTAAAAAGTTTTCAATGTTGTAAAATTAAATATTTTACCTATTTATTTTAATTTAGGAACTAATTTTTAAAACTCCATAGTTTATTACTTTCAATATAACGTATTTTAAACTACCTAATTTGATAAATCAATTATTTAAATCTGTGTCTTATTGGACCGTAAACATTCGTAATTATTTTCCAGGGAGCTTTAATTGTTTTGTTCAAGTAAAATTTAATTTAAATTTCAATGAGTGATTATTAAATTCTTTAAGGGAAAGCCCGAATTGAAAAATAGATATTTATGAATAAACAAAATACTTTTATTTAATCAATATACAGTACATTTCAAAAAAAAAAAAAAAAAATAGCGTATTGCGAATTAAAACAAATTCATGTATTGGTACATATTAGTATTAAAACAAACTAGAATACCTAAATAACTTGATAATTTTACAAATATTGTTTATGTCACTATATTAAAATAAAATTGTTTAAACATATGCCTTGCAATATATTATTAAAAAGTACAGTTTACAAAAATTAGTAAAATTAATAATTTCTTAAAATAAAATAAAAATTCTGAAATGAACATATTCTATAATAATACAATTATCTCATAACGTGACAGCTGTGTGGATAATATGGGTGAAGCATGAAGAGTTCCAAAACATCAATATAGTATTTTTTTGTTCTCTCCATAACTAATAACATTGATTTTATAATAAATTTCTTTACATAATCATTACTAACACCTGTACTATTGCAACTAAAAAATAAACCCCAGATTTATGTGTCTACACTTAACATGTTAGCTGATAAAATACCATTTTAATTAATAGTGATTATTTTAATATTTAGTAAGTATGCTCGTATTAAGGATTATATAAAACAGACAAAAAGGGAATTGTCATTAAATTATTGATATGTATTGATGTTATTACTTACTACCCTATATTGTAGGAATTAATATTTGAACATTGTTTATAGTATACAGATAATGTAGTATGTATGATATGTGTTTATGTTTATATTTACTATTGTAACTCGCATGTGATTGAATTGCAAACAATACAAAATTATTGATATTTTGGAAATTCACGTTTGGGTATACTAATGCAATTGTTAGGATTTATAGAATAATGACTTAATATTTTTTTTTTTTTTTTTTTGCGTTCTTATTATAATAAAACATAATTTATTATTTTTATTTAATCAATTTAATTACTACACTTTTTTTTATTTCCTTTATTGGCATTTTCAAAATAATACATTTTCCAATAATTTACTTTTTTAATTATTTTAAATATACTTATAAAATGTATGTAACCAAATCAACATATTTTTTATTTCATAATATCAGTTATTGTGAAAAAAATGTAATAAATTATAAAGAATGTAAATTCAAGAATAATAATACATTTTTAGGATTATTTCATATACATACTCTGTACTAAAATTTTCAAGCCATATTTATTTAAACTATGTTTTTACATCAAATAGAAACAGTAGAACAGAACTTGACCTGTTCATTTGTGTCCATTAATAAATATACACATTATTTTTTTTGTCCACCATACCCTGTTTAAATAATCCGAAAATAGTAAAGATTAACAATCGTTAAACTATGATAACAGGTTAGATTAGGTTAGATTAAGTTTTTTTTGTGTTTATAATAAATTTATAAAAAGCATTATAATTCTCGGTGCGAACGTTTCTTTTAAATTATTTATAACATATATTTCATACACTTATTTATACTCTATAAAAATATTTATGTTCCAATATGTTATATACTAATACATTTTCAATATCAGTTAAACTTACGTTTCCTTTGTATTTTTTAATATTTTGTGAGCAAATTAATTATCTGTCATATGATTCGATAAGTAATGAAAATACAAAATCGAAGTGAATGTACAAGTAGATTATCGAATCATATAATATAGTTTGTTTACAATTTATAAAATACTTTTGCTGATTTACATTCGGTTCGTAACTTAATATCATAAATGGAGCAAAAACAATCTTATGGCACGTCTTGTCATGATATTTATATATATATATATATATATATATACGTTTCTGTAATAGTAGGATTTTTTTTTATATCCTAATATAATTGTTCCAGTAGAAAATAACATATCGTTGTATGCTAACCATTCATATGCATTATAGCTTCTGCGTAAACAATAATTATCATTATACATGCACATAACATAGGCACGATACTATTTAACATTGATTATAATCAGCATTTAATCTAACTCATTTTAAAATTAATATGGAAATAATAAAGTGTTTAACTACATTTTAAATCGTCTTTACATTATTGTTTAAGCTTCATTTAGGTAACATTATTAGTTTGTATAATATTGTAATACTATATCTTGTTAGTACTTAATTTTATTTAAAAAAGTCATATTTGATGTATTGTGTTTCTATTAAATGTTCGTGATATTTTATACTATGATATTATTCTAAATAAATTACCAGAATTCAATGCCACATATAGTATTTTAAATGTTACCTGAATATGAAGAATATCATACGAGTATGATAGTATTTTTGGGTTTATGCATGTAATCAATGTATACAATGGCACAAAGCAAGCGTTTACAAATTTACCTGAAATAATTGAAAACATGTATGAGTTATAATTTTTTTGTCAAAATATCACAGTTTATCAACTATCGGTTTATTTTATTATGTAGGTATTATTCATATTATTAAATTATTATTTGTATATTGATTATATTTAACATTATTAAATTGTTTTAATTTACCAACTACCAATACAATAATTACTCGTACTGTTGGCAAATATGTGTTTTTACAAAGCACAAAATAAACTCTCTTTAAAACTAATTAGACCTTAAAGGTATTTTTCACCCTCCTTTTCACAATAAATTCTATATTTTTATTTAATTATGTCTGTTGTTGTTCTTGTACTAAGAGTTTTTGTGGCTTTGTCTCACTTAAAGTTAATGTCATAAGTAATCGTATAAACAAAATATGTTTAGTAAGTCAGTAATTGAAGGATTCATTGAAAATATGCACAAAGAAAATCGTTTTTTGCCTTTAAACAAACCTACATCATAATGTACCATTTTTCAATCGGAGTGTACAGTGGAAAGTACCATTGTGTTTATTTCTTCAACAAATATATTCCATACAGTAAAATGTTAATAATCATAAATAGTCTTTTATGATTTTATTTTATAGTCTTTCAATAATTGAACATACAGCGTAATGCAGATTTTTGAACAATTTAAATCATGCATTATTTTTACTTTTTAAATGAACTTCCTTGTTTATTTACGGCATTTATCAAATAACTTAAGAATATAAACGTTTTATTATATTTATTTAATGTTTATAATCATTCTAACACACTTATACTTAACTGAATAATTTATTTTATATATATTTTTTTTTAAATAAAAAAAAACATTCAGTTAAGTATTCGTGTGTTAAAGACAAACGATTTTAAACTTCATATTTAAATATAAATTGAAATATGGAAATAATTTATATACTTAAATAATATTTTATATCTAATATTTATTATTTATTTACATTAAATAAAAATGTGTAGTTTTGAATTTTAAAATATTTAAAACAATTTATAATGATGCATTATAGATATCTAATGGTTTTTCAATATTTAACTCTTATATTAAATTAAAGTTTTAAATTAAATGTATCAATTATAAATCTATTTAATTATGTATAATTTTATTTTTACTTTCAATATTGTATCTTAAGAAAATTTCTTTGAAGGCATTAAGAATTTCACCATGATATTAAGTTTTTACTTATTTGGTAGGTATGCATGAATCTACTCTTGTTAGTGATATGTAATTTCTTAATAATGGATTATATATATTTTAGTTATTAAAAAGTAATTGGAAAATAAATACTTTTATAAATACTTAATATACATTTCCGTTTTTATGTATTTCTTTCGAAGTAAATATTCGAATACTCTGAACAATCCTTTGAAAGTGAATAACTTATACTTTTTATGAGTTTGCCGTGTAACTCTTCCTAGGCACGTTTGTTTTAAAATAAAATAAATGAGTATTGTTTGTTTGAAACCTATTTAAAATGTTAATGAATGACATAATATATTTTGATAAACAATCGGTTAGTATTTTTAAATTTTTTTTAAAATTATTCAGTTTAAAATTGTGTAATATTCTTTTAAGTTTATGAAGCATAAAGCATAGGTTTCATATTGTTTTAAAATCCCTGAAATTGGTTTTGTAAAATTATATATTGGGGTTATAGCGAGAAAAAATTGTAATAATAAAAAAACGATAAATAATAATTTACGAAAACACTTGTGCTATTACTTGTATATTCACATAACGGTTAAAATCCAATTTCAACATCGATTTATCTTTAGTGTTGGATACCTATTATCTTTCAGTGAAAACAAATAGCAATTTTTAATATTATTAATTGCACACTTGAAAGATATTTTTTCATTTTCAATTAGTCTTATGTTTCAGGAAGACTATTAAAAAAATGAATTCTTGAAGTCTGTTGTTCTACAGGTAGTATAAACTTGTTTTATACTTGAGGTATATTCCATAAAGATAAAAAAAATATTTTTTTCAAATGAGACAAAGTTCTGTACATTATAGTTATTGTAAATGGCTTTTATTTTAAGCTATAAATAATATTGTTGCTTGGCTGATATTTAAAAAAATATAGTTTTTATTCTTGTTGAAATCATTCTTGTAAACATAAAAACAAAATTTATATTCAAAATATTTAAAAACTGTATTTTAAACGTTTAAATACATATATAGTGTTCAATATATATAAATTACGAGTGTCTGCATTCTAATTTTTAGTTTAATTAAAATATCTAACTTGTGATATTATTACTTAAACATCTTTTCATTAAATCAAATTAAGATATATAGTAACCTATTTTTTAATCTCTTCTGAATGTATGTGTATTAAATCTGTAATCACTTGAATATCAGAAAATTATACTGATATATTACGATAGTTTTTATTCCAGTTTAATTTTTGTACCCATGCGTAATTATCTTGTCAACATACACTTAGAGTATTCTATTCATCAATTATTTCTCTTATTATTTAATTAATCAAACATTTTATTATTATAGTAAGTATATATATTATTTTGGAAAATATTAATTATAATTTAAACTACATAATATATTTATATTACTATTAAATATTTGCTACCTTTCAGTATGTTTGGAGGATAGTTTAGAGATTCTTATTTTGAATAAAATAAAAAAAAAATGGGAATAATTAATACATTTGTTGACATTTTTATAAATATTTTTTTTATTTAATTTAATGTTAATTTGTTGTGTCTTTTTTGTTTTAGGTAAGTGAACAAACTATAAATTATCTGTTTAACATATCTGGTGAAGTTGCGAATACTGTAAGTTTTGTGCAAATTAATAATTATGTAATTTAAATATAATAATTATATAAAACATTTACGATCACATTAAAATAAGTCGTACATATTTTGATTTTAAGTATTAAAAGTATAGGAATATTAATTTTTGGTAATAAATTAAATATGTCTTGAAAGGATTAATTTATATATTATGTGTTCATGAAAATAATAACGGAGTTTACTTCCTTTTTTTATTTATGGACTTAGTAAAATAATACAGGTTATACCATTTAATGATTTATTCTAATAACATAAATGATTAATAAAAACACAAATAATTATTTATTTGCTTAAACAAATTTACCAAAACTATAGCTAGTTCTTTAATCCTTTAATCTTCAAAAACTTATTTCACTTGATGGTCAACTATTCTATTAATTGAAAATGTACCATTTTATCCAGATTATTAAATATTCACTATCTAACTAATTTTGTATTTCTTGTTCATAAACAGTGTAGATAGATTTCATTAAATGTATATAACTATATCATTGACATTTTAAAGTTAGAGACACTAGATTTTAATCTAATTTAATTTTCATATAAATAGTCATATTATTATAAAGAACAATGTAAAATTTAAATAACTTATAACAAGAAGACAAAATAAAATAGTTTTTATAGGAACATGTGTAATATTGTACTGTCTGTTTTTAAATATAGAACTAAATATTAGAAGTCCATTACATTTAGTTTGGTAACTATTTATACTTTGCTTTTTAACAAATATAAATAGGTAAACATGTATGACTTTAGTATTCCTATTCATGTATTTTCAAATGTTCTTTATATAATATATACATATTCGTATTAAGTATTTTACTATACAACTGAAATCGGTGTAATTTATCTTAAATTATTAAAATAATATATAAATAGCATACATATATACTCTAATGTAAAATGTATTTTATTGAAAATAAAGTTATTTGTAAATTTTTTAACTCCAAGAAATCATATTTTCCATTTAGATACCCATTTAGTTTTATAGAATTGAGATATGGGGTTAAGCCTAGTTATCAAATACTAGTAAAATTTTAATAAAATTGTTCCAATAGTACATAAAAAAGTTATTATTAAACAATAATTTTAAAATTCAAACAGTTATTATATTATAAATAGCTAAACTTCACTCCAAGTATTACTTTTTGCAAGCATACTGATAATGTATACAAAATTATTTTCAAAATATCAATAGCAATAATATTTTACCACTTTGAAGTTACTTAAACTAAAAAAGAAATCGATCAAAAGTCCCCAACTTGTCCAATAAACAAATTAGTATGTACATTATAATGCATTGGCAGTTAAATCCGCTTCTTTTTTAAGTTAATTTCAACAAACTTTTGACATTTCGAAGTTGTATTGACTTTGTAAAAATAACGAATTTTTTATTTGAATTCCATCTCATTGATGTGATTTATGTAACTTTGGATTCAGAGTTATTCTGGTTTACTATGATTTGTTTTTGGTTGGTATTTTTTGTTGTTTTTAAAACATATTCAAAATGTTTCATTTTGACTTTCGATTGGAAATTGAACAGAAACGGCATTTTGCACAGAGGCTACATGTTTTCATCTTCCCCGGCGTTTTAAAGTACATAGGAAAAAGTCATTATTTTTTCCATTTAATGATTTAAAAGCTGATTTTTGCACTCGTAGTGAATTGAGAACATGGTGCACATTTTCACGTCTAATATTGATTAAAACGATCGGAGATTGTTGTGCACGTGTTTTAATTAAACATAAATGAAATAATAATAATGCAAAATTAATTGCAACAATTTGTTTGTTTTTTTGCAAAATGATCAAACGATATCACTCGGTTAGTCTGTTTAAAATGTGTTTCAGTAATATTATCATAACGATGCCGATACGTCATCACGACTATTTCGTTTCATAACTGGTATTCCTACCGTATTACAATACAAGCGCGTAGCACATAACGTTTATAAACTACAGTTGTACATACGCGATATGTAATTAAATGTGCTGATCGTAAAACACTAGCACCGTATAAGATTACGGAAATCTATCGATTAAAAAATATTAGTCATTTTAATGGACGTGTGGCGTACATACGAAAACCGTATTGTTTTATAATCACTACAGAACGCGCGTCGTATAATCGTCAATAGTCCGTGGAACGTGTAAATGCACGCGCACATAACTGAACTGTCGTCGTTTTGGGATTGTTTCCGTGCCGTGGTCTATTCACTGTCCCGTAGGTAGTTGTCGCAGATCCAGGGGGGGGGGGGGGGGCGATCGTCCCCGTAGCTCTTGTTCTTTTTTTATTAGTATCGTTTTATAATTCTAACTCTTATCTATGATACTATAGAAAGACAATTTAAAATGAAGTTGTAGCTATGGGATTTTTCGGTGTATCGCAAACGATTTCCAATAAAACGTTTTGGAAAATATTTTATTATTCGATGCGACAAAACGAGGATTAAAGTTGATTTGATTAAGATGCCCCCCCCCCGTAAATAAGTTCTGGATCCGAGCAAAACAGGACAATTAAACGTTCTGACGATTCCGCTTCCGGGCCGGGCACGTTCTCACGTTTTCGCCGGCACGACGCGTCTCGAACGTCACCTACTGCGGCGGGCGGGCGGGCGGGCGGGTCAGGCGGGTCGCGGAAAAGCGCGCGGCACGCCGTTCGTCGGTACGGCTCGGAAACGGTCGGGCCGTCGGTCGTGGGCGACGGACAACGCCGTTGTCAGCGAGTGCGGTCGGTCGGTCGGTCGGACGTCGCGGCGCGTCGCGTCTAAACGGGCCGAGCGTGCGTACGGGTTACGAGTCGTCGCGTTCACGTTGTCGTCGTACGTCGTTTGAGCGTGCGTGCGTGTGTGTGCGGCACGCGCGCGCGCTCGCGCTCTCCAAGTCCGCGAAAGGTTCCCGTCGGTTCGCCGTGTGCGCGTGGTAAACGTTTTTTTTTTTTGTAATTTTTTTTTGTTTTCAGGCCGGTAGGTGTGCCGTAGTTTTGGCGATCTGCCGGCAGCGTCCGAGCTCGGCTTTAAATTTAGATCCGGGGAAAATATGTACCGCGATATTTTTTTTCCATTCAGACGTCGCTTAGGAATGTCGTCGTCGTCGATCTTGTTTTTTTTTTTGTGAAATTTGAAGTTTAGAAACGTCCGTCCGGGTCGCACGGCGAGAAACGAAAACATTTTCCTTTTCCAAAACGCTTTTTCTTTTTGGTGATGTGGGTAAACGCATTTGTTTAGTTCGTCCGCTAATCCATTGTGAAATACATGGTTAAGCAACAATTCGTTATGCAATATATATATATGTTGTTTGTGGTTTCGAGCTCTTCGTGACGTTCTTGTTGTTTTTACATTTATTTCGGTTGCGTATGCGGTGCGGATTTTTCGAATGGGCTAAAAATGTACCCAACTCATTACGTCAATTCGAAACCGGAGATTACTTTTTGTAAATCTATTACTTGTAGTAGAAACATTATAGCGTATACACGTTTAAATAAAACCCGTGTATATAATAATATAAGGATTACAGTATCGTTTATATTCATTTGGAAATAGTATGTCGTAGAACACAAAATATATGACGCATTCCTTTTTTTAAATACTCGAAATTTCAATAATGTTATAAAAACATCATTAGAGAAGTTAAATTGTTTTTATCGTCATATTTTACTATCGTATATAACAAAATATCCCGAACAAATAGTTGATTTTTAGTAAAGCGTACAAAGATTATTTGTTAAAAAATCTCCTAATTTATTGCTTTAATACTAATTCAATACTTTATGTTTATATTGGTTTTTTTTTCAAATTCAATTCTTAATCGTGATTTGCCTACATACTTATTCTTTATTAAATAAGGTGAGTAAAAAAATGTTTACTTAACGATGTAATTTTTTAATATCAATTTTTCGATGCCAATGATTGAGTCGTGGTAATTTCTTTAGTTTAATTTCATACTTCAATAGCTACGACTTTATATCCAACGATGTAATTTAACTGTATTAAAAAAATAAATATAGATGTTTTTAATAATACAACATATTTCTGGTACCTATATTTTTCTAGAAATAATATAATAAAAGAACTATTATATAATAGATATTGAATCGGAAAAGACATGTCATTCGAAGAGAATTTATAAATATATTATGGAAACCTAACATTTATATACACTGACAATGCTACTTATTTTTAATTGTTAACATACATAAAATTCATTTAAATATGTTTGTACATACTATTTTCATGCCGAATATGAATATCAGATATCTGATATTGTTTTTGAAATCTATTTCTTAAAAATTAATTGTATTTGAGAAGAACGAAAGTGTTGTATAAAAAAACATAATTTTTTCCTTTGAAATGTTGGCACACGATCATATATAATCTTTTTAATTGTAAATGGTTTTATATAATATAATATACCTATGCATTTCTATAACATTATTTGAATTTAAAAAAAATATACGTGGAAGATTAGAATATAATTTTAACATTTAAACAGTTCGAAATAGTGAATTATTGTATGCTTAATACATGATATTTTAAAATAATCTTCCATTAAATAGGCAAACATTTATAAGTGCATTAATATACTATTGTAATTTATCTAATGTTTTAATAATAATTACTTATACATTTTTTGAGTGTATGAAAAATAAAGAGTTATAATGTACAAATATGTTATGAAGTACTTAACTAACGCAATTAAAAATGATTGTTATGTACATAAATTCAAACTAAATAATATTAGATAAAAAAAAACCCTCCTAAATAGTCCCATAGAGTAATCTAAAAAAAATTTATTTGAGTAAATACATTTTTAGTTATTTAAATACGTGTGCTAATAATTGTCGTTAGACATTAATGTAGGATGTTTTATTTTATTTTTTTTATTTTTTAAAATAGGTAGGAATAGTAGTAAGCGTTTATTATTTCGATGTGTATGTCTATTATTTTTTCCACATCGCGTTTTATCTATTGCATGAAAACTTGGTTTCCGTGTATAGCGTGACCTATAAAATAATTTATAAATTAAAAACGCCCTCTGAGTTATTTACGATTTTATTCAGTGACGTCTCCGTTTTAAACCGATTTTCTGATAAAAATCTATCCGGGTGTCTGACACGTACATTTCTGTTGGAAAGTGTATTTTTACTTACGCCAATAGTCTAATTGGACCGTTGCTTTGTAGAAACACTGCGGTCTGCGGAAGGTAATACACCACCCAGGCCCTCTGAATTTGCAATTCAAATGATTCCCGCCACCTATGCCATCACAACAGTTTTACATTTGTAGCAGATTTGTCGTTCCGCATATTGTTTTGGTGTAGGGATTTGCTCCTCAACGTTTTGCCCTTTACCGCCATTCTCAGTTTATCCTATGGGTTTATGGATTACTCCGGAATTCTTAACATTGCCTCCAGAAATGAAATCCTGTATTTCAATATCGTATGTGTATTTCTGCTATATAAATATTTTGACCAAAGGACATGACAAGTACACAGTAAAATATGTATTTCAATCTCTGCAATAACATTTCAGATTATAATCTGTGTATATAATTTGGATTTAGGCATATATCGAAATGTTGTGTTCTATTGGAAATTGTAAAAGATATAATTATTAAAAAAAATATGCAAATATATAGTAATATTAGATATTTATTTATTTATTTATTTTTGGACTTAATAATTTTATGAAAGTATCCAAAGCATATTGCGTGAATAACACTGTGTGTTATTAAATATATATATTTCGTTTTACAAAATCTGACTGTCCTATAAAATGCAATATAGAAATATCTAAATAATATTTCGAGTGTAACACTGATGTTGAGTTTAACAATAATTTGACCAAAAACTTTTCATGTTATTTTGTAGAGTTCCATTCATTTAATGATGATTTCAACTTATTAAACTTTAAGAACACAGAATTATATCAAACATGTTTTACCATAATACAAATATATTATTTGGCACAATATAAGTACGTTATAAAAATCATAATTCCATTTGCTATCATTATAATTTATATAATAACGGTATTATAGTTAACAATTTTTCATTATTAGTATGAATTACTATTTTTTAATTTCATAAATATTTGATGAGAAAATTCAAAATTTATTTTTATAGTTTATATAACAAAAAATTAATATTACAAAATAAATATTTGAAATAATTTTTACAGTGAATTTATTATTTTATAAATTTTAATTTATTGTAATATTTTAATTTTTTATTTTAGTAGAGTACTCCAAAATTAACCAGTTGTATACAACAATTAAAAAATGAATCATATATTTCTGTGTATAAATTATAGTTTTAATTTGCAAACAATCATGTAAATGAAATGAAAATTTAGTTAAAAAGTTACGGTAAGAAGTGATAAAATTAAATGTTTTCTATGTTGTACTTTGAATTTAATAACTACTTTTTTTTTAATGTATTCAATTATTTTGTGTATTTTTGTAAATTCGTAAAAATCATCTTCGCTTAGAATTGTTTTCATCACACATCCAATGTTAATTATTTGGATTGAATTTATAATATTTACATATTTTCTGAATTTTTATTTATTTTGACTATTAATTCTTAATACATCATACATAGATTTGTAATATAATGTGATTGAAATTAATAACATTCAATAAGCGAATCGTTTTAAATGATTTTATCAAATTTAACGATAATATAAAAGTCAATTTCTCATTTGATAACACACGGGTTTGATAAATTAATTTTTTAAACTGTAGGTTAAGTAAAGTCACGTGTATATACATATGAATATAAATGTTTGATTTTGAGAATAGGTTTTTACATTTGTTAGTGACAAAAGCGGAATTTAATGTTATATAGAATGAAAATAAATGTCAAGAAGCACATTTTTTCGTTTGAACTTATACTACGTTACTGGTAAAGTTGTCACTACTTAAACATATCAATTTGAGGGTAATGCATTTTCCGTTCGTTCAAAGAACGTTTTACTGTAAGGAACCGCACGGCGTATGAGTACGTTACATATTTATAGCTCGGTCGATGTCCACAACAATTAGTATCACGTATTCTAACCGGCGGGTATTTATATGCATTCGAGTGAATTAGACGATTTCACGTAGTCGGATTGTGTTGTATATTCCATAAACCCGTCGTTGCAACATTCCGTCGTGATTCGCTCGTATTTTTCATTAACGTATTCTCACGATGAATTATCGACGTTTTTGTTTTGGTCGTAAGAGGAAAAAAAAAGGGACGAAATTCGCCAGACGGGATTATGCAATTTCTCCGGATCTAAAAGTTTAATGCGTTTCGAGCGGGACAAGCGAAATTATTATTATAAGTATTTTTTTTTTTTTTAAGTATGTCCCTTGTGTTATTTTAGCCACGGGCCGCAAATCGTTAAAAAAAAAAAACTAACCGATAATTAAAAACCGAAAGCGACTCGATGTGTTCGAAAAACAACGATAACAACGCGCCGTTGTCCGCGGGTTCCAAGAGCATGGAGGACGACGGGAACGCGGCCGAGGACGGCGGCAAGACGTCGCTGGCGGCCGTCAGGTGGCATTCGGCGCCGTCGGCGGACCGCGAAGACGACCGGCCGCCGGCGGCGACCGCGTTCAATAAGACCGCGACGACGATCGCGGACGCGACGGCCGGCGGGTGGAGACCGTTGCAGCGGCAAAAGGTGGTGACGGCGGCGTCCACGCTGGAGGACGACGAAGACCGCGCGGCGGACGGCGAGAACGAACGCGCGGTGACCGTCGAGAGGGTGCGGAAACGCGCGGTGGTGATGGTGCGCCGCGGTTACAGCTGCCAGGAGTCGTGCGCGGCCCGGCGGCCGATGACGGTGAACAGTTGCGGTTGCGTCGGTAACGTAGCGGTCGGCGGCGCGGCCGTCGCGGCGTCGTCCGCGGGCGAGAACAGAAGGCGGTGGCTGTCCGCCGACACGGGCGGCGGGCACGCGACGGCCGGCAACAGCAGGTCGATGGAGTGTCTGCAACAACAGCCGTCGTTGTCGTCGCCGTCGCCGTACCGCCGCACCAGTTTCATTATGGTCGCGGACGACCGCAAGTCGCTGGACGCCGGACTGGACGACGCTGCGGCCGCGGCGGCCACCGCCGAAATGGCCGACCGCCGGCGCGGCGCGTTCGCGTCCACGCGGACGTCCGTGCCGTCGCACCTGTCGCTCGGGCTGCCGTCTTGCGAGCGCCGCCTGACCATACTGTCCCCGCACACGCACGCGTCGGTGTCCACCGAGTCCGGCTGGCACTTTTGCGCCACGTCGTCGTCGTCGTCGTCGTCCGCCACCGCCACCGCCACCGGCACCGCCACCGCCACCGCAACCGTCATCGCCACCGCCACCGGTACCGCCACCACCACCGGCACCGCCAAGCCCCGCAACAAGTCCCGGCCCGGCATGGTGTTGCCCCGTCTCGTCCTGCCCGGACCGTCCGACTTGGATATATTCTCACAGTAAGAACATCATATTTACTCAATCGTCACGGTGATCCGTTCAAATGAATGACTATAGTTTTAATGTGTTCTCGGTTTCTGCATCGAGGAGATATTTTTCGGGTCTATATTATTGTGTACGTATAAAATGTGTGTCGACCGTGTTTATCATTTAGAGCGTATTTAAAGGAAACTTTTTTTTTTTTTTTGGAAATATTCGATTAGTTTTAGTATTATTACTATTAGTACGGTTAATTTCAATTAACCTGCATCTGTGCTTACGTTATGTAAACCAAGTGTTTTAATTTATTATGAAAACGCGTCGAACTCTAGTTAGGGAATTGAAAACGGTACCCTGTTGGAAATGTATGTAAACACTGACTTTATTAGCTTTGTTTCTGCAATTACAAATTGAAGGAAAAAATGGATTATTTTGTATTACCTTTATAATGATTTCACACAAAAATGTATTTTTTAACCTATTTATTTCATTTAACTAATTAATTTTCTTACAAAAACATATTTTTTAAGTAAAATTAATTAGTAGAATATAGTATTATAAATGGTTAATTATTTATTCTTTTTTTTTATATTTTTTATGTTCATATTTTAATGCTTTCGTCAATGAAACGTTTCGTTTTGTGTGACTTATGGAAAACAACTGAGTGTTCATTAATTAAAAATTTCTACTTTTATGATTCTAAGCCCTCATCAGTGCATTATCATTCGAGCATATTATTCTTGTCAGTGACTTAATGTTTATCAAACTTTTGTATTGAAACTCGAAACTATTATTTTATTACTCTTGCAGTAATGGTATGCATATTATAATTATTATGTCTTAAAAAAATACCTAAGTTTTTAAAAATAATTATACTGAAAATTGATACCAATTTTCTTATTTTTGAGCTTTTTTTCGTTTTTTAAAAATGTTGAAACAACTTAAATAATACCGACTCATTTATAATATAGAAGCCCACGCATACACTCAAATTGTGCGAAAATGTCATAAATGGGTATAAATTACATGCAATACGTAAATTTTAATTACTTTTAAAAATGTTTCGAAATGTTGTACTACACATACTTTATGTTCCATATTCCTTATGGTATTATAAAACTGGTGCGTCTAACTATTTTCGAAAAGAGAAGCAATAGGGTTTTTGTTTTAACACCCCCTAGTGTGATTTTAAACCGTTCTACCACCTAGGGATCTGTTCAAATATCTACGGTAGTAACCATTATAAGGTTGTACTATCGTACAAACTGGCCTGAATTTGAAACATTAAGCTTTTCAGACTACAGTTTCCTGCAATGAGCATTGAATAAGAAATCTAATGAGAAATAAAGTGCCTGTTAAAATGACACTTCAAAACAATATAATTTTTGAATTCACATTGTTTCAAGCATTTGTGCGACGAGTATACATCATAAATAACAAATTAAATACATTTGATGATACTTGAATTGATATTAAATATTTTGTTTAATACACACTTAATGTAAAAATCATTTTTTAATCATTAAAAAATTTAATAAACTATTGAAATAATATTAATTAATTATTATAATTATTCATATTTTTATTCATGGGTAAAATGTAAATGAACTGCAGAATTTGTTTATGATTTGTTAAATATTTATATTATTCAAGATTGTCGAGTAATTCATATTCACACTGTAAACAGTTTTCTCGTTAGATTTATTGTAGGTATTTAGAATTTATAATATCATTAGTCTTCAATATAGGATGTACTCACTCAAACAGTTATGAATTTCTTACTATTTTATGTTATTTCTTATTGCCTAAACATTTTTTAATAAAACGAGAAATTAGTTATCTTTATACATACAAATATGTATATTTTTTCAGTAATGCATTTAAGGAAGAAAATATAATTTATGAAAAAGTATTTTACAATTTTTTTTTTTTGATAACATATGTTCTTGAAAAATTACACTTAAAGTATAGATCTCAGTTTATTTTTAACAACAATTCAAAGCAAATCAGGTACAAATAATATAGATTATACATTTTACAACACAAATTGTACTTTTTATTTTTTGTGTCTACGATTGCTGTAAATATAAATGTTATAAATGCCTACGGATTTTATTTTTATTTCATTTTACATTGTAATAATAAAAAAGAAAACAAGCGAAATTCACGATTGTTTGAAATAATAAAACGTGTTCAACAGCCGTATTCATAAATGTATTTTTCGGTCTAAAATTGATTAAATTCGAAAAAAATAATGTATTTCAATTCCTAGGTTTTAACAAAACAATTTTGTAACAGCTGTTTTATTTAATTTCTTTTTTTAAATTTGTGTTACCTAACCAAAATAATTTTTTTATAAAACCGGTCGTAATATATTAATAATATAATAATTAATTATATAAAATATTTTATTTTATAACTATAAATGTACTTAATAAATAATAAATATAAAACCAAAAAATTTCAATTATGTTTTAATTTTAAATTATATCCAAACCTATTATAATGTTAGTTCACAATTAATTTTTCATTTATTTTATTTTATTATAAAAAGTACAAAATCACCTACATTCTATGTTATTTATTGATTTTTGAATTAAATAAATAAATAAACAAAAATCATTAATTATTGAATTTAGAAAAAAATTCACATTTTTTTGATAAAGAAAGTATATATATCATTTTACTTTCGTTTTTAAAGTGCTTTTTTTTAAAAATAAAAATCATATATAATTACCAATAATGAAGATACTTTAGATATTTTACGTTATTCTACAACCTATTATATAAAATAATATTTTTTGAAGATATATATATATATATATATGAATACTCTTAAGTCTTCGTTATAAACATAGTCGCGGTTTTCTTTAGCTAACATAAACTTTATCTATTATTTTCGTGTCTTCTAATGCAATTACATTAGAAGCATTTAAGATTAATGTTATTAAAGTGGTCTTTAGAAAAATTAAGTTTTGCTATTTCATTCTGCCAGTATAAATGTATCAAAACCAAAACAAGTCAAATACGTGTACATTAGTTTACTCATGTGGATCTTACTGTCCAAAATAAAAACGGAAATTTACCTAAAGTGAAATATTATCGTATATAGTAGACATAGTAGACATTATATATATATATATCATCTTACAATTTTCCGGTAGCGAGAAATTGTTTTTGTTCGAACCATTTAAATCTGAAAGGCGCCGGTGACCTTACTTTTTTTATCTTCGCTTATCGTTTTATAGATTTATTATAATTCTTCTTTATGTTTAACGTCTGTATATTTCCCTAACTGGTAGACTTAGTAGGGATTTTTCATTTGGCGGGTTGGGAAAATAGTAGGCTACCTTCTTAAATTTATTATAAATCACATCAATCTTCCTTGTCTTATAGTTTATTTAAACGTCAGAGTTATTGAACCAATGCGTTGAATAATGGCAATTACAAATTTAAAACAGGATGTGTTTTTACATATCGTGTAATATAATGTTCAAAATTATTCCGTTTCTTGAAAATAAAAGAGAACTTAACATTATTTTAAAAAATAGCGTTTTGAAACTCGTATTATTATTATTATTATATATGTGTGTTCAATAGCTATAATAATTTATTATTTGACAACATTTGAATACATAGGCATTATTCACCAAATTAACACACATCTGTATGATTAAATTTTTATTCCAAATTGTATATGAAAATTTATTACGTTATTGATCGTAATATTAGATAAACATAAAACATATTTTACAATAGTTTTATTCTAAAAAAAAAAAAAAAAAATGAAATATACGAATAGTAAAAACTATTTTATTTGTACATGTACATAAACTATAAATGTAACATTTTTAAAAAGATGAATAATATTATTTTGTGATTGTAAATATATTATTATTATCTAGATATTTTACATTTAATTTATTTAATAATTCAGTTTGTAGATATATGTATAATCAACTTAAGTTATTGAACATCTAAGAATAATTTTCGTATAACTTATATCCTAACTTAAATAATTATTTTTCAAGATATTAGTTATTTATGTTTTCGAAGTTCTATAAAAATAAGAAATTAGAACAAACGGTCATCATTTTTTTAACACTATTTCAATTTTAGTATAATGTTATGGCTTTTTAAACTGGATGTTTATTAATTTCATAATTACATTTGTTATTTATATACTTCGTTCTATTATTTGTTGTGTATATGATGAAATTTTATCATATTATTTGTTAGTCAAAAGTACTTAAATTTGTATTAAATCAACAGTGTTTTTTATAAATAACCTAAATAATTATAATATGATTAAGTTATTTAGATTATTAAATGTAAAGTCAAAGCAAATATTATTAGTTTAATTATTTAAACGTTTGATGTTCAGTCAGAAGGAGAATGAATTACGATCCATAATTATGTTTTCATTCTCATGTACTATATATTAAAGTTTATCTTCCACATGTTTTAATATTAAAATCGTACGATAAATATATTTTTAATATGTGATCATAACATATTACATATTGGTTTTTTTATAATTTATGTGAGTAAAAATGATAAAAACAAAAATCTGTATACAATTTTTAGAATTTTCAAGATAAGTTTAATTAATTATTTACATCGTAATAGATATTTCTTAGTGAAGATAAAAGTTTTCTCCATTTACCTATAAATTGTCTGCTCATTAGTACTCGTAAATGTTAATGTGTTAAATTTGTTATTCATTTTGTGTTAAAAAAAAAAAATGAATTTCACGAAGACGCAAATTAGTTGTGGTCGTATCTTAACAATAAAGATATGAATAAAATTGACGTTTACAATAGTTTGTTCATTGTGTTAAGTAAAAAATATAGAATAGTCATAAACTCATATACCTGGTTAAAATGAATTATATACATCAAAAAATAAAGTCTACCTCTGGTCCATTATTTGAAGTGCAAATCATTTATAATTTTCAAATGATTTCTCAGTTATTTTTTATGATGACTTGTTAAGTACTTCAAAATTATATAAGTAAAAGTAATTGTCTTTTGAAATTAACATAAGGTGTACTTAAAGACGTTTAAATGGCATAATAAAATGAATGTAATATATTAATTATTTTCAATCTTTAAGAATTAATGTTAACAATATTTTTTGATTTTAAAATTGGATTTCTTAGTAACCAATTTTAATAGTTGAATAATGATATGCAAAACAAAAAAATTAAGTTTGAAGTATTATTTGTGATGAAAAAATTGAAAAATATACAAATAGGTTATAATTAAACGTACACATAATAAAGAAATTATTTTAACCATATTACAAAAAAAAATCCATAAGTGTAATTGATAAAAATTAAATAAAAGTGTCTTAAAAATATATTTTAGTCTTTAATAAAACTAAAAATTGTATCCTAATTGTTATTATTATTTTGCCAAATGGTTTTTTCCTACAAAAATCATAAGCGCGTATGTATCCCATTACAAAATAAATTGGAGTGCCAGAAATAAAAAAACCGTTTTTATTAAGACACATTTACGAATGATTTTACATGACGTGCCTCGTAAATGATTTGTCTACCGATTAATTATTATGACGCACAAACATTTATTTTCATGGATCAAAGCGTCGACCTCGATCTTGTCTTTTCTATAGCTCTGTTTATACAATGTTGCATGATATATCCCTAGGGACTATATAGTATATACACAAAAACCATACATTTCACTCGGTTCTCTTACTGTCCTCGAAGGTCCAAACAACATTAACCGATTTCAGTATTTTCAAAAATGTGTGAGGATGTTAAAATCACTACCTATAAAACTAAAAGTAAAATCAATATATTTTCTTTTTTTCCGTGACATGACATTTTAAAAACTAGACCAACTACAATCACAGATAAATCATTGTCAACGTATACATTTTACGATTTATTTATTTTTTTAAAGTCGAAAAGGGTATCAGATTGAGGTAAATAAGCTGTACTATTATTATACGAAAAATTCTAGACATAGTAGGGACATAGGGACCGTTCGCAAACATAGCAAAAATGATATTCGGACTGTATGAAATTATAGGTATAAACGGCGAAATATTGAAAAACAAATACGATTCTTTTTTATTCTATGATAAAATTATAGTTTCTAATGTTGATTTTTATTTAATGCTTCATGTAACTTGAAACAATACAATGATAAATATTTCATATTTAATTTAAAACATCTTTAAATGTGCTGTTGTATTTTTATAGATACACAGTGATAAATATTAGTTTACAATTAAGTTGCGGCCATATTATCTCAAGAGCAATTTAATTTTGGTATTTGTGAACATACAGTAAATTTCTATTAATTTATTAAATAATCAACTTTATTTCAAATAAGTAAAATAAATTGGTTTTTGTCTTAACTAAGTCATTTATATGTTTTGCGTCTTAAGTTATTAATGAAATCAGTTAATTTCAGCGTGTACTCTACGTAACGAGAATATTATACAATAAATAAATATATTCAAGTTCACTCGTCATTATTATTTGACGATTGTATATAAATATGTATATATAATATTTCATTTTAATAAAGATTTCCTTATATAATAATATAAATAGAAATTTACTATTTTTGGAAATAAATTATTTTGTTTTATTTTATCGAAATTTAGTTCATGTTGTTAATTCAATAAAATTATTATTATTTTTATTATTAATACTTACTTTAAATTAAAATTACAAAATACCTAAATTTTTATTTACAATGCATTACTAATAAATGTAGTTTTGATAATTATAGTTCATTAAAAACAGAAAATTGATGTTTTTTAAATTAAAAAGTTAGAATGTTATAATATTTTTTCATATTAATACTTTCAGCAATTGTAATTAAATAGGGTTATACAGTTATTAGACATTTTTTATACGCTTAAACTAAGTATTTCAAAGACATTATTTTGTTACTCACAAAATCATTTAATTTTTATTGAAATTCCTGATATTAATTTTGATCAGAAATAATGATATTAATTTAAACAAAAAATATATATACAACCTTCGTAATTATCATTTGTATTGTTATGAGTTACATTAAATGTTCGTTTAAAAAAGTGTTAACAAAAAAAGAAATCAATAATTTCAGCTATATCAAAGATTAACCTAAAAAATGTAGTCATAAATGTGTAGTGTGCATTTAATATTATATTTAAATAAATGTGTTTATTAGTGTTATAATTATATTTAAATTGAGTTAAAAAAAATAAATAAACGTTCGTGTACAATACATGTTGGGTGAATGATATTAATTAAATGTTTTCATTTTAACAAATTTAAATACACGATAATAATATAAAAAGTTATTAACAATAAAATTTTAGATATATATATACTTTAGTTAAAATATATAAAACTAAAGACTAGTAATTATTTAATTAGTAATGATCAAATTGTTATATAAACATGTGATTGTATTATAAACTATTTCTATGTATAGTTTTAGAATATTTTTAGGTTAGGTAACAAAACAAATCTACCGATTGCATTAAATATAATTACCTACACTAATTAAAAAATTAATTAATATTTAAATATATGTATGTTGATAAATTTAAAATTTTTTTTTTTATTTATTTGATAAAATACATAAACATTATAAAACGTTCCTAATATAGTCTTAACAAGTTAAATATTAAATCAACTATTCATTTATATATAATAATTTAGCCATTGTGTTTATGTGATTAATTTTAATGGTATTTTTGTTTTTTTACTGTGTTCTCCATTAAAATAAACCTTTAATTGAGAATCGCTTATTTATTAAAAAATAGATGTAAATAAAATAAAATAAATTTACCCTTTTAATGTTTATATTCATTAATTTGTTTTAGTACATCAGTGTAAAATAGTGTCATTAAAACCAGTATAGGTGAATTGTTTTTAATTAATATTTATTAATGGAATGCAAAGTTTTTAAAATACATTTAAACGACATTTTTTACTGTCCTCTTTTTAATCTTTTATATAATTAGTATTTTTTTACCTATACCATTTCGTTTAAGTTTTTTAAATCCTATATATTACAGCAGCAATAACGAATAAATTTGATTAAATATTATCGACCATAAAAAGACACAATAAGAATTGATATGACGTTTATTCAGACTATATAATAGAGTTACATATTATTAATAGGACTAAACTAAACTCAAGAGCTATGTGGCCATAGTTCTGAAGTACCTATACCAAAGCGTCATATTTCAGCCCACTATATATTTACGTATTTTGCATTTTGCATATGTCAAATTATTTGAAATGCATACAAAATATGTCGACCGAACGTTTAATATGTATCGCATTTCTGGATTACGTATACATTTGAAAACGGTATTATTTCTTATCATATTAAACGAGTAAATATAAAATACGCTTATATTAAAAATTGATAATTAAATAATTAATGAACATCGTGTTATATACTCATTTATTTGTTTATGTAGGAGAATACATAACACTAAACATATAACTATTAAATATATATGTACTATTGAAAAGTCCTTTATAACTGTATCCACGGTTTAGAATATAAAATTACAATAAAATAAAATAAAAATATGTATTTGTATTTCCAATAGTACCGAGTTAAACATTTGATAGTCCAAATCTCTAGGACGCTTGCAAGTTTTAGTTTAACTATTCGATAATTTTAATAAACTTAAATGTGGTTGTGTAATTATTTAAAAAAAAATATATTGACTTGCAATGGAAGACAAAGAACAATTTTTGTAATTTATACAAACATTGAATATTCAATATAAAATCTCAATTATATGTATATAATTATATAGTATATATATAATCATATATTTATATTATAACAATCATAACATTACCTAACGCCGATTTTGGGAAATTAGTACACTTACTAAAAAGTATGAATTGTCAAAAACAAAATACAAACACGCATTGAAAAAGAAACGTATCGTTAAAAAACACACAAAAATTGAAACAATTAATGATTTGATTAAGTTAATTTGTTATTTTTTTATTTAGTGTATATATATTAGGGATAGTTCTTGATTATTTTGCAAAAATATTTATAAATCTATTAACATAGAATAAACGTTATTTCGTTCAAATACATTTAAGTTACGGTTCGGACGCGCATTTCATTTAAATATTTCTAGAAAATAAATAATTCAAATAATAATAAAAAAAAAATTTTCTTTACATTTAAATCAATTTAATAATAGTAATAATTTTTTTATATGCAGTGTGAATAGTTTTGATCATTTTTTTATTTAAAATTCAATTATAAATATAAAAACTGGAAATTAATTTTCTTTCGTTCATGAGGCTCGGGTGTTCACTTAACGCGTCACCGTGTCCGATTACATAGTACAATAGAACTAATGATCCGTTCACAACCGCTGATCAGGTGATTCAGTTTATCGTGTGGAAAATTACAAATATATTGTATTTTAGGTATTGTCCATGAGATAAATGTTCGTTATTGTTGTGTAGTTACGCTCTCATTCACAAAGTACCTACATTTTCGCCACTGTCGTGCATTTGGCGTATTTGAGACATTTGAAATATTCGCGTATATTACATTCCATTTATTATTAAATTAAAAATAATGCACTATTTGTTTATAGTCATAAACTTAATAATACAAAATTAAAATATGCTTTATTGAAAAATTGTCGTAAAATGTCTTTTTAAATAAAATAAAACCTAAGAACTTACACCGCTATATTCGACCAAAATATAAATTCATTTTAAAATTTTAATTATTTGATTTAAAACAACGTGTCGATTATTTATTAACACTTTTTCGGATAGTAAACATATTACAGAAGTTATTTATTTATCGATCGATTAGAAATAGGACACAGCTGGCGATACTGCAGGTTTGTCATAATTGAACTTTTTGCAAAGTTTGGAAGAATATTAAATTTAAAAATCCATAAAATTGTTGTAATTTTCTATGAATTCAAAAACTTTATTTTTTTCTTTCGGAAAACTGCAGTAAATATAGCCACTCACAATATATGCAAAGAAGGTGTGATAAAATGAAAACGTTCGAATTTTTGATTGGAAATATGGTTCACAGACGAAAGATGGTTTTTCTCTAATAATTATTTTTCACATTCAACAATTTATGGGTTACGTTTTATTTTTCAGCTCGAATGCAGCAACTAATAATACATGTATATAGCGTTTTTAATCACGAAAAAAAAAATATATTGTTTGTATTTAAATATTTTAATTAAAAACGTCTAAAAGCAAAAAAAGAAAGATAATAATTAATACATATATTTGAGAATCGTTCATACACTTAGATAATTTTTAATTCACTGAAAAACCATTTCAGATATTATCTAAAGGTAGTTCTCAACGATATTATAATGGAACAAAAATAGAAAGTTATTATAATAATTTATGCTGACATTTAGTTGCCGTAAATCTAATTTAAATGCGTGCGTATGCTAAAGTAGGCATTAGATCAAACTCGTTTAATAATAAAGTAAAGCTATTGTTTGTATTCTATACATTACAAAATATACATAATTCATGAGTTAGCATATTATGAAATAATCAGTGCCGAAGAAAGGGGGGAGCAAGTGGGTATCCTTGTCCTGAGCGCCAATTATTTAGGACGCCTCGAAATTGATTAAAGAATGAAAAATTTAAGTATACCTATAACAAATTTCCGAACAGACTAAAAAAAAAAAAAGAAATGGAAATAATATTACAAATTTGTTATTAAGTTACAGCGTCAGTTATATATCGTGTTGTATAATAGTCACTAATTGTACTGCAAACATAATTGTATGTGTCTGAATTCTTCCAATTCAAAATATCATTTACTTGTAATTTATGTATTATTATGTTTTAACGAAAATTGACAATTAATAATGACTTCTCTAGTGGAAAAAAAGTAAATTTTTTAGTATTTTTTTTTTTTTTTTGCTCTTTTTAGGGCTAAATTTTATTACTAGCCCTGGGCGCCAAATATTCTGAGTTCAGCACTGAAAGTAATAGAACTTTTTTAAAAAAAGCTAAATTTACTATATTGTCTAAAGTACATTAAGTAATATTAAGTATAAGTATATTAAGTAATAATATAAAATCGTATTTATAATTATATTATCATTGTTGTTGATTACGAGTATAAAACAATTTATAATATATATATACGTATAAATATAAATTCGGGCAATAGAAACAATTCGAGTGTTAAAAATATTGTTTAAAATCCTAGAAACCTATTACCTAAACTAAACTATATGCTTTCGCATTGAAAATGTTAGTATTATAAACTGGCCTATTATAATTACAACTTTTCTTTAAGATTAAAAAGAAACAAACACCAAACATTTTATAATGCATAATATATTTTTTTATCTTGATAATATTTTTAATTTAAGTTATTAGTACATGATTTACATAAAATAATTTATATTTATAATATCGACAATAATTTTAGTCATAAAAATTATTGTTTAATTATTGACCATTAATTTTATTACACTTTCTGTAACGTAATTTTAATACGCATACCATTTTCATCAAAGAAAGCATCAAAGAATGTCCAAAATTGATGTACATTACTTTTTCGTGAAATCACATAGATAAAAATATTCATTATTCAGTTTATTTGATTTTGAATTTAGAAAAAACATTTCCTCGGATACAAATGCTTCCATTTTAACTTTGAGCATAAATTATATTGATTAAAATAATTTACAGGGTCAAAAATTTCTGACGAACTTTTGACTTATTAAACAATAAAGTCGTAAAAGAAAAACACATAAATTAATTGAATTTTATACAGATTTGTATTTCACATTAAAATCGTGGTCTGGATTAAACGTTAAAACACTCGCACAATAATAACATTTAAACATAATAAAAATGTTTCTCTATCGAAAAACGTGTTATTACGAGTTATTTTTGGAGAAAAAATAATCTTGAAAACATCGTTTACATTATGTGGATATAACTATTTATAAAAATAGATGTACCGATTTAAGATTTATGACTAACATCGATATTAAGTGGCATATAAAATAAACATGATTGAAATCGAACGATATAAAGATCAGCGGACAGTCGATTTTTCTCTGAGCTCATATTAAAATATATGTAACGTTGGTCTATGTTGGACACATTACGAGTACGCACAAATAAGGACATTGTTCAAAACTGCATGACATTCGTCAGTTGCCATACTGCGCACGTTTATCTGTTGTCCGGAACAGATGTTTTTAAAAGACCAACAAGCGCAAAACGTTTGATTGACGGGGGAAAATTAAAATTAAAAACGATACGCCATGTTACATGTGGACCGCGTTACGTTATAAATCTCGAGTAACGTATACATTTCCAACTTAATACAACCCATCGATAGGTTGTTATATATATTTATATATATAATAGATGTTCGGTGGCAAATCTTGAGTGTGACAAAAACTGTATTGACCCTGTTACAACGGTTAATTGACTGCATTTCGGAAAAGGCGTTAACGCGCGTATTGACAACTATTCCGCGTTTATTTACTTATTAAAAGCGGTGTACAAGTTGTGTAAACACCGGTTGATGAATGTTGTTGATGACATGCACGACTGCTACTGTCAGACAGGATACGTAAATCCCTTTATCACTTCTTCACTTCAGATGAATTTTGCACGATTTAAATGCAAACGTTTTTGTTTTTTTCGTTTTTTAAACGAGATAATCGTTTTTAGTATTGAGCTTTTGTGCGGATCGAATTTTCTATACTCAACGTTTTATGGATATAATATTCCAAAAACGAAAATTATAATTCCATACATTTTACTCGTCATTATTATAAAATGCATCCATTGATTCGTTTGAAAAATAAACTTTATTTTTCGTGAAATGAATTTTAGTAGTACACACACACACACACACACACATATATATATATATATATATATAAGTGTCTAGAAAACCATGTTTTGGAATTTTTAGATTTTTTTGTGTGTTTTTCAACGATTATTATACCAAATCATTAACCCTGGGGATAAATAATGTATATACGGTATATTTTCTAGTCGTACGTGTTTCATTATTATTTGTACATGGTTATCACAATAACATATACCTAATTGAATTTTTATCCTCTCTAAATCAGTTTTTCTATTTTCGAAACCTAGCTAAATCGTCATCTTATCCCCCTAAAAATTGTTCATCCAAACCCTTAAAATGATTATCATGTTAGGAAAGACATTCAATTATGGTTTCCTTAATATATATAAGTATAGACCATAGAATAATATGCGTTTTAACAATGAGTAGTAATAATATTATAAAAATATATTTCATAAAATCGTATTAATGAATTTGAAATTTATGAAAACTACATTTGTGCAATATAATAACAGATAAATTCGGGAGCTAAAATGTGAAGTTCACGAGTAGAAATATTAACTTTATTTTTGCCATACAACTCTCATTCTCTATAATATAGTATTCTCTATTTTACGTGATTTACATCTGTAAAATCACTAGCATTCAAAATACATTACACCGACCTTATTGTAATCGAATAATACAAAACCCAACAAATTCGGCGGATTTCTCTCTTCGCCTAAATTATATGTCGCTAATTTCAACATAAATTAAACAATAAATATTTAACAAGTTTCATTATTTTTATTCGTTTCACGTAATTCAAAACTGACCTGGTTATCACATCAGTTATTTGAAGTAAATTCATGAATTTTTTTTAAAGTTAAATTTATATAAATCATAATTAATAATGAATTGCAATATAATTACTACTTTTCACACAATAAAATATACATATACAACGATACGTTGTGGTTTAAATATCTGCGCCTGATTTTACTAAACTGTATATTGTTCTTTTGTATAAACTCGAATTGTCATGTGCAAAATACTAAATTTCATTTATGTACGCTTAAACTAAATTGTCCCGTACGTGATATCGCAGCAGACAAAATTTCTGTAACATCATATATATGTTAATAATTTTTACTTTATTGAACATATAAATAAAATATATTAACTTCTTAAGAAATATATACACATAAGTTTACTTTCCAATTAATCCGTCACAGATATTCTAATAACTATAATTTTATAATTATATAATTTTAGTGTTTCTCTAAAAATGATAAGGTACTTCGTTTATGTTTAAATATTCTATGATATTAATATAATTTCCCTTTGTCCTTTATAGAACATATACACTAACCGTAATTTACATTCATATAAAAAAATGAACTTTTTCATCATTACTACGAAAATATAAACGTACATTTATACAATATAATATTGCGTGTGGATTTTATGAATATATTTATAATTAGTAAATCTACTCTATATAGATACACTAAATATCTAGTTTAACCGTTACTTGATTATCGAAATGTCGATTTATTAAAAAATAAAAATATTAACTAAAATATTTAAACTATATTAGACACCAAATGTGTTCAAGAAATTATATCGTATGGGTTTATAGAAATTATTGTTGTTTTTAAATCGAGATTTTTTTTTTTTGGTTTTCCCCAAAATATATAAAAAAATGATACAAAAATAAATAGAACATAAATACTATAAAACTGTGAAATTATATTATGTTATAGTACAGCATGTAGTGCGCCAACCATGTATAATGAACATATTATTAATTATTAGTTGTTATTTAAGTGTTTGCGTTTTTTGATAGCGAAACATTAGAATATACAGTACTTATGACTTTCGAAATATTTGATAATTAAATATTTTAATATAATACACATCAAATAATATATACTTTTTAATAACTATTGAATGAAATAATCAACGTTTATAAGATATATACAATTAATAATATTATTTTATTACCAAACTCTACGAATTATTTTGCCCTATTTTGATTATAACCTAATTAATTTTATAATAATATAATACAAATAAAAAGCTGGTGGGTTATAATGAAATGAGAATAAGAAAATGCGGGCGTGGGTCCGAGAATTGTTTAAAAAAAGAGGCATATAAAAAATAAAATAAAGTAAAAATGAAATACAAATAAAGCAAAATAA
This sequence comes from Schlechtendalia chinensis, assembly GCA_019022885.1. NCBI lineage: Eukaryota > Metazoa > Arthropoda > Insecta > Hemiptera > Aphididae > Schlechtendalia > Schlechtendalia chinensis. The sequence continues at coordinate 8,841,963 of CM032341.1, forward strand.
ATAGAACGTTTTTTTTTTACCTTGCTGCGAGTACTTGACTTTTTATTATGTCTGTGAATATAATTAACCATGCAAAGATAATTCAGAAAATAGATTGGATCGATGCCTTTACTTCAAAGTTGAATTTACCGACAAATTAAACAAGCCAATACAATGATTCACAAAACTGAAGTCGTCCTACGGCACACCGATTTCGTCGCGAATATTTGTTAGTAGCTGGAGTGTGTACACTCACGGAGTGGATAGAGCATACACATTGATGAAGAGACGAGAACATCGAATGATCTATGGTATAATTACTTGTGCTCTTGTGACAGTTCTCTACCTTATCAGACTATGTTGGCAGTGGTTGAATTGGAAAAAAATTGTAGAGATACTATGAAGGCTTACAAAATAGTAATACATTTTTATAAACGGTGTAGGTTTAGGAACTCGAAAAGTTCATCACTGTTGTCTGTCATATTTGCCAATAATTCGAGCGTGGAAAATAAGATAATAAGTAATAACTAATAACGTGGAGTTTATCTTAATTCAAAAAATAATATAAAATACAAGTATAGGTAATTTATAGGTCAATAGTCGGACTGACAAATAGTGGGAAAACCCATAGACCATAATCGGCATCTGTTGGCATGTTACGGTAACTGGCGGTAATATTAAATGTATTATTTCGTCAATATAACAGTATTATTTTATATTTCGTACGCTGTGAAAAATCGAAATCTATCCCCCGCGTTCCTTTTTAAAAAAAAATAGTAGAGGTACGCTAAAATATTTGAAAAAAGGGGTACTCAGTCCCCTTGCGTCCCCCCCTCAATTTAACCATTTTATATTAGTAGTCCGGTTAGTGAACGGCCACGTTGTTATTGAATTTACCGCATCTTGCCTTTGCAGTAAGATTGATATTTAGCGTTATGACTGTTCGTCTTTGGTTCGTTCTTCACGCATATTTTGTTTTGTTTAAGTTTTGTATAATGTGTTAGGTTTATGTGGCTAGTTTAAATTTTTTGTTGCCCCGATGATCAATATCTCTTGTGTGTGCCGATTGATTATTATTTCGTTTTTATTCGGATAATCGAAGGAAAATTATTCGATATTTGTGTTATGACTTGTTTTTTTTTTTACTTGTAAATATAATCGGTGTTCTGAAAGCTAGCATCAGTATATTTTTATCTAGAAAAAAATGCACGAAATAATTTCGTATAGTATTGTACATGAATACACCAATACATAAAATGTTTTTACTAATAATAATTAAAATATTGAACTGTGTGCATATCATTACATATATAGTATATATATATATGTATGTATGTATATGTATGTACGTATGTATAATTAATGTCATATTAAGAAAGCACCTATTAGTGAAAAAATTTGTTTGAATATACTACATTAAAGAGTATCGCATTAAATATAATATCATATAAGAATGAATTTATTAAAACTGATATTCATTATCAATTAATTAAACGAACGGTAAAATATGTGAATAGTAAACCGATTTTGATTTTATTTTAAACCTATTTTATATTCCTCTCAAACTTAGTTATTTTGGAGGCAAAACTGCGAAATCTCATTTGAAAAATATAAAGCTACCAGACTGTATAGTTCACTTAGTAAACGCGTAGAGAGTAGGAATGTAGGATATATCAAGATTGTGTTTTTTCGATAAGAGAATGCTTTTAGGTAAATTTCCTTTTGTTTTTATTTTATTATATAAATGTACAAATATATATACAATATCTACATTTAAGTAAATTAAATTGTTATTATTATTTTTTTAATGTACACATATAATGAAATTGTTTTTATATTGGCTACGGAAGAAAATTGTTCAATTATCAATGATGGCTGAAAAACAACATTTTATTTAATATTTTATGATTGTATAGTCTGAAAACTCGTGTACGATAATCTGATTGTTTTTATTTTTATTATTACTTTTATTATATGTATTATTATTATTATTATTATTATTATTATTGTTGTTGTTATTATATTTTACGTAGGTAATATGTTCGTGACTTCTAGTTGCAATGGCTTTCATGAAATTGTATCCTTTAACTACTCTCTAGCGGATAATATTAGTACTCACAAATAATGTTGAACTGCTTGGTAGATGGCGTGTTATGAAACTATAAACAATATATTTGTTGAAAACACATAACATACTTTTTATACATTTTTTTATGCAAACTTACTAATTAATATTAGAATTTTTACAAATTTTAAAAATATATATCATGTTTATATTAATAGAGGAACATCCGTTAAAATGCCTTAAAAGAATCAATACTATAGTATTTATTTAAATTCACAAAATAAATGTTCGTTAGTATTTATAAACTGTTCCATTGAATTAAATAATACTTATCATTATATGTTTTGTCAACATATTTTAATTTAAATAAAACTTATTGGCGTGTTATAATTTAACACATAAATACCTTTTTATTTAACTTGAAGACTATTGATGGTTTTAAATTTAATTTTTAAATTAGTGGTTCAATATACACTGTATACTGTAATAAATGTGTGTCTTTAAAACGCAAGAGATCGTTATGATTATCGTGTTGACCCTTTAATCAAATTTTATTGAGTATTAAATTTAACAATATGTGATACTCATTACCATAAATGATTGTTATTTACAATTTATATTTCATTCAACTCACTAACCTTAATTTTTCACATAAATATTTTCTGTAAGTATACAATTAATGTATAATAATCTCATTAGTATATATATCATATTATATTATTGAAAAGTTTTTACTTAATATATAAACTCAATATATAGAAATAAAATAAAAATTATGTTGAATAGTGATTTTATAAAGTTTGTTTAAAATTCTTAAAAATATCAGATTACAATCTACATTATTTTACTTACCTAATAACTATTGCTTTTATCCTATTGAGAAAAAAAGTATAATAATTATTGGAGAAGAAAAATTTACGTTGAACGGCACTAAATGAATTATTCGAAATATTATTGTTTTTATTAATTTAAAAAGCAAAAAAGGAACAAAGGAAAAAATGACATTTATTTTGTTCTCTTCAACTTACACTTAAACATGGCAAAAAATACACTTTATTATGACAGAATTGACGAGTTTGTGTGTGTGTGTGTTTTTTTTCTTCATATTTATATAATATAAAAATATCAAATTATTAGAGCTAAATAAACTTTCTCACGGCACTCCGGATAGGCAATCTTGACACAGTCGTGTGCTGTGTGAGTTCATCTATTTACATGTAACCATAATTTTAATAATAGTCTATTTCTTATACAAATTATGAGTAACGTCCTAATTTTATATTAGTATAAATAGTAGTTCTTAAATATAACGTACGCAATAATAATGTATGTATAAATAAAACAATTATTATAAAACAATAAAAGAAAAATGTTTTAGTTATGTAGAATCATATGTATAATATTTGGATATATCCGTTCACTTATGCCAAAGAATGATTATTGTATTTAAAGATTCAAATTTTAATGTTTCTTTTTTTTTCTGTTTTAGGTAAGTGTCATTTGCTGTTTTAATGTCTAATAATTAGGAACCAACAAAGGTAAAGTATGATAAGCATACAATTATTCACTAATTATAATATTCACTAGTATATATTACAAATTGAAAGTATGCTGATGGCCAAATTTTGCAGTCATAACGCCAATATATGACTTTAAAACAAATATATTAGAAAAAATTTAATAAAAGAAAATTAATAATGTATAATACCACATATATAATTTTATATATTTATACTTTATATTTTGTCGTAATAGTTGACGTCTCGCTTCTTCCATAAATTACTATGCTGTGTAAAATATTACCTTCAAAATTTTAATCTTGTAATTGAATGCTTGTATGGGCGTTGCTCGGAAACGAACGTATTATTTATTAAACACGAGCAAATATATATATATATATATAAACATTGAATATACGCAAATAATATTTTTGATAATATACGTTTGCTTAAATTGATTATATTAAGAAATAAGTATACATAATATTATAAACATATATATATATATATATAATTATTATATAAAATATATACATCGTTCAAATTTTGCAGTTTAAATTTTTGATTGACTTTTAGCTAGGTTAGTGACTAGGTTTTGGCATTAAATGCTAATATTATAAAATACGGCAATATTTCGCTATACATTATGCGAAAATGGATAATTGATGTTTGTAGTAAATTCAAAGTTCTAAACTTTTGGTAATCTATTTATTCTAAAATTAAATAACTATTGTGTATGTGATATATTAAGCTATATTAACCATAAATATTTTATTATATAATTTAATCGTATTATTAATATTATAATGTTAAAAAAGTATATCGTACTATAAAAGTACTCTTCGCATTCTTTATAAAATCAAATACGCGTTCAATTCAACGATATACGCTACAATGCTACATTCTAAAATTATGGCTTTATATGCGTATTTTATACATTGTAAGAATTTTTCTTTGCTTTATGTTATTATATATATTGTATGTATGTATACGTACGTCAAACTTAAAAATACTCCTCCCCATCCAAAAACAAAAAAATTGTGCACATATTGAAATTTCATCTTGGCCATTCAACATATAATAATAATGGATTATATGTAACCTATTTATTATTATTAAACTTTTTATCTCTCTCTCTCTCTTCTTTATTTTCTCTATTTCTCTCATCCTCTTAGAATGGGAAGAACATATTATTTAATGAGAAACGAACACATAAAAATAGGCTGTATCTCGCTTGTCGTTCAAAAAAGACCCCCGTTGGGATCAGCTATGTCGAAAAGCCATATGTGGTCTCCATTTCAAACAGTAAATTTATACGTCGTGCCTTATACCGTCTGTATAAATATGGTAAGGGCTAATTAAATAAGGGTTTTTACCACTTATTAAACTCTCCTTTCTCTCTATTTATATTCATTTCAATCAAAATATTCACCAATATTACTTACTGTATTAACTAATAAACAATGAACCTCAATATATGGCTTTTTACTCACGAGTTTTACGTATAGATATTTTTTTATTTACAATTAATTGCATTAAGTTTCTTATTGTGATACAGTACAAATATATTCTATGAGTTTTATTTTATTTTGGTCTAACACAAATATTATAATGAAATAAAATATTAATAAATACTCATATTACAAATAAAATATTATGAATTTATTAATAAGAGAGTAATTATTAATATTTACAGTGCGATAGAATCGTATGAAATGTAAACGTATGAATCATTGATTTTTCAACATTGTTAAAATTTCTAGCGAGATAGTACAAACTATTTATTTGAAGTTATTTATATATTTTCGTAAAAATTTAAATTTTACGAATTAAAAGTTTTTGATATTTCTTTTGAACATATAAATATAATAAAAAAAATTTCTTTTTTCCCATTTTTATATTCTGAAAGTAAATTAAAAAAGTTTTTTTTGCAAAAATTTATCAGATATTTGTTTAGTTGTACTGATGTATAATATAATCTAAGGATTGTAGAAATATGTGTGTTTTTGTGTACGTAGAAATAAAATATGGTATATTAAACTATATAAGATATGCACAATAATGTAATTTTATAAATTAAATATCATATATTATAAGAATATAAATAGCAATATTAAAAAGTATAGTATATTTCTTTGAAAATAATAATTAGAATCACAAACAATATTCGTTTTGTGTGACACATTAATCGTTAATATATAAGATTTGTATTATAGATATTATATCATCGTCCGTTCTTTTGATCGAATTAAAAATTTTAAATAATCAAATTTTATAGCAAGATCAGAAATAATACACTTTAACTGATTATAATTATTTAACGTTAAGACTAATTATTTCATTAATTATACACTTTACGTTAATTTCTGATAGTAAATTATATATACATCTTTTATATAATATTGATAATAATTCATTTTATTAGATACAATTATTATAATAATACTATTGCATAATAATAATAATAATAATAATATAATAATAATAATAGTAAACGTTTGTCGGTAGAGATCACTTCTCATATTAATGCCAAAAATGCAACATAATTTAAGGATTTTATGAATTATAATGTATGTTATAAAATAATTATTTGTATAATTATTAATTGCAAGAACTAATGTATTAAATCCAACTTAAAAATCTTTATCCTTCACTCATAGATTATTTACGCTTTTTTTTTGTATACCTCTATTATAATAAGTATTATTTAAAACTAATTAACACGTTAATTAAAAAAACAACAAGACTAAATTATGTCTAAAATAAATCTCGGCGTATTTTGTATGTTAAACAATATTTCCTTTTTTAGATGATATACGTACTTTTTGAAAAATGTTTAATTTAAGATGTTATTTATTATGCAAATATTCGATTATTAATATTAGTGAATATAAAAATATAAAGTAGTTTGTCAATAAATTTGTTGTAAAAAAATCTATTTTATTTTCCAATGGTGTATGGAAACAACGAATTATCGTGTTGATTAACTGGGTACTAAACAGAAATGTTGAGTAAAGTGATAAACCGAAACCCAACGACTAGTAGTTATTATTATATTATATAAAGTTATTATTATTGTATAAGCATTACAAAAGTGTGTTTTAATGCAGAAGAACGATTCTCAACAGACAGTGACGAATACAGACATTAATAAATTTAAACAGTTTCTCTAATTAATTTGCTGAAATTATGTGAAAATAACTAACAAGACTCATTTCTCTTATGCGTTAATTAGTGATTTTATGTTCAAGATATAGCATACATATTTATTACAAAGATAGTATTATTTTTCGGAAAACCAATTTATTTACTACATTATTCAATAGATTTAATTTATAACGATCAGGTAGATATTTATTCTATTATTGATATTTTCATACATATTTTTTTGATACTTGATACTGATAATCCTTTCAAATTCAAAAATATCTGTCTGTAATTACTCACTTGAGCTAGCGTACATAGTACGTACAGCTTGATACTTCTATTTATTATCATTAAAAATATGTATCTACAATAGTATAACGAGAACATTAAAAAAAATTCCAGTAAATTTAATAACACATATTTTAATATACGTAACTGATAATATCGATTTAAAACCATTAAATAAAAATCAATTTTAAATTTTTTTTTTTTTGTAAACGTATGTTTACTTTCAGTATTGATTCGATTTCACATAGTGTAAGAAAATGTCAAAATATTAATTCTATATATTATTATTTTTACCCTTCAATAAAGATAAATCATATTCGTTGGTTCTAAAGCTCTACTTATTCAAAATCGATAATAATATGTGTTATTGTATTACAGCATTGAATAAAATGCAAAATATATTTTATTATAATTTAACTACTATCACTTACAACTTGAATACTGTATTCATATCTAAATATTACATAACGGATTTAGTTCATCGGATTTTAGGGATTTTATTTGTGTTGGAATTGTTGATTTTACCAATAATTAACTCAAATTTATTTTGTAAGTTCAAAAATTACAAAATATACAAAATATACAAAAATTATTTGTATGTAAGAAATGTAATTTATTTATTTTTAGATTATATTTTTACAGCGTTATTATTAAAAAGAATATTGATATTAATCAACATTTTGAAATTCTTATTTTATACAAAATCTAATATCGTATAAATATAATAATGTATATCTTCACGTGCACTTTTAAATGTATTATAATTTATTTTATTAAATAACTTTTTTCGTTTTATCAAATATCTGACGTTGTTATACTGTTGCAATTTAAATAATTAATCTGTATTAGGTGTTCTCACTTTAACTAGGTATAAAAGAAAAAAAATCTTTGTTAATAATACTTGACTATAAATGTAAAAAGTTGTTGAGAATTTTATCGGAACTTTTAATCATGCATTTTATAATTTCCTGACACTAGTGAGTTTATATTCTGAATAACAGCTTGCATATAATTATTTAAAACGATTTATTTCCTTGAAAATAATTACGTATATAAGAGATTTATGTAATATTTAAAGGAATTAATAAAAATTCCCTCATATTTTAAGTGTCTTGGCTTTTATTTTAACTATTATCAATGTTACACATAAAAGTATTAAATATATATTTAAATTTTAAATGATCTCAATATTTGACGTACAGTTAAATAATTAAACTGACTGTTGGACATTTTATAGCTGAGAAATAAATAAATATCTTAATTTCAATAAAATTTACTTAATTCTTCCTACAGTAGTTTTGAAACTAAAATTTATTTGTACGATTAACATTAACTATGGAATAATTTTGAAAGTTAACTGACTTTCGGCTCTCAACCAGCGTTGTTTTGATTATGCATTTAAGCATCATAATATGTTTTGAGGATTAAAAAACATACGCTAGAGAGGTTATATCGACTCATCAAATTAATCCATTACAGTAGGGCAATATACCACTCGGTTTGTAATGCTATTTGTGCAAAACTATGTGAATAAATAGGAAGTGCTTTTCGGATGGTTCATTGTATAATGACCTAGTTTGTATACATACGTGTAGGTTTACTGGAGATTCAATTTGTTTTATAATAATTTTATATACGACGAATAATTCGAAACAAATACGTTCATCGTTTCACTGTACTTAATAAATATTTGACTAACACATATGAAATACTCGAACAGATTTCAAAACATACATAGTATAACCGTCCAAACACGAAACGTGTCAGTCTGTCAAAAGAAAAGTACGATCAATAACCTCTGTAGGTACATCGATCACCACGACCTGACGGCTGTCCGTTTTGTTGGCCGAATATAAACAAACTCGTTAAAACATTTCCTTTTTTCCGGCCACAACGATTCGAAAGAATAATATTGCATAATAAATTGGTCTCTAATCCCTCCCATCGAAAATGTCTACACAACGGCTTGCTAAATCACGTTTAATACTATATTGTAGAAACTTTTTTTTTTTTAAATCCGACTAGGCGTTCGACTTGGAATCGGTATATTTAGACTCCGGAGAAAATTAAAAAAATTACAATTGCATTTAATAAGAATTCGTCGGCGGTGGAGATTATTTGTATCGGTAAAAAAAAAAAAAAAAAAAACGTACCCGGTGGAATTCACGCGCGGTCAAATAAAAAGCCGTCGCGCTGACTTATAGATCGTCGGACGGGAACGAGCGTCGCGGCGGCGTTACATTGCATATCATACGATAATATATATATATATATAGACAATATAGTGTCGACGGTATTATGGTATACGGTATAGCGGTAACGGCGACGGGAATATTGTGCGGCCGGCAACAGTTGGCCGAGACGCTCGATCTGCGCGCACGCGCCGCCGCCGACCGATGGACGCGCAGATTTGTACGGTGATATACATGCGTGTACACACACATACACCTACATACAAACATACATAAATATATATACGTGTATAGACAGAGAGAACGTGTGTGTTATGTCTACGAAATTTATATATATATATTTATGCATATTCAGAAATATATACGTGAATATCGCGCGCGCCATGTTTATTTTTTTCCGTCGTGCGCTCGGAGGGGCCGTGTCTGTGCCACCGCGTCGCCGCCGCCGCCGTCGGCGCACTGTCGGCGCGTAACAACAGGTAATTCGTCCGTCGCCGTGCCACCCGCGGAACGTCCGTTGCGTCGTCGTCGTACTCGCGCTCGTCGTCGTCGTCGTTTCCGCCGTAGTTAGTTCGTCGTCGTCCTCGTATAAATCGTCGTCGTCCTCGTCGTCGCCGTCAAAACACGACGCTATAGGTACTTGTATACGATATACGTAATTCATACGCGCGTCCTCTCGCGGTCATCTAAAAATACCGTTTTTCTTTTTTTCCGTTTCGTTTTCGATCGAATCGCCTCGTCCGAGCGACGTACAATGTCGGGGGAGGGGGATTTATTTTTTTTTCTTTATCGACGCTCTCGTTTTGTAGACATATTCGTCGACGGTACCACGTCGAGTCCGAATTTTAATTTTCACCGTAGACGTAGCTAATAGAACAATCGGGCCTTTGGGCCCAAAATTGTCCGAGTACTCGGTGTGCCATGCGATTATCGGAACTGATCCGCCGTCAAATCGACTGTACGCTTTATTATCTCACAAACATTTTTACACAATTATTACGTATTCGATCGAATCGTTTTATCGGGAGGCGTCTATTTTTTTTTTAAATATATTTTATTATTATTTTTTGTCGATTTTTTTTTTTTTATTATTTGTTCGGTTTTGATGATGCGTTGACAATGCCCACGTAAAGTCCAAATTGTATTTTTACAAAATGCTATAGTGGAATTCATGTCGTCCACAATTCGCGCCGAATTATTATCGCGTAGGGAGAGTGTTAGGTACATAAACTGTTGTTAGACGGATATTAAAATTAAATACATATGCAAATCAGGTCAATAGACTACAACAGTAATAGCGTATATAATATAATCACGTTGGCGCATAAGACTATACGCGCTATACTCGTACACACATACACATATATATATATACATACATGTGCGATCAGTCAACGTGTTTGGCCTTTGGCATCGCGAAAAAGGTTAATTTCAAACACTGCTTTCGTAGGTTTTAATTAAATTACGAAAATAATGCGATTAAGATAATTATTGACGTATTTAAGCATACGCTAAAATTATACTGTATAAAATATTTTAATATACTATAATCATAAAACGAAATTAAATTAGTTATATTTAAATTAGTGTAGATTTTAATATATTCTGTCATCTGTAATATAATAACACATGTAACGTAAAATTTATTTTTAAATCAAATTATTTTTTAACGTGAAACATTGTCAATATTTTATTTTTAGTCAGTAAATTTTCTATCACATTTCTTGTGAATAAAGTGGTCATCGTTTATAAATACTTGAGATCAGGAAATTTAAAAAAAAATATAATTCAGCTAATTATTTTATGTAAGCATACCGTATGAAAGTATATTCGCGAAGTATTCAATTGATTTCATTGCGGTTATAAAAGTATATACGTAGATTAACTATTTATATTCATTTTTATTTTTAAGTACTTACAGTGAATTTCACAAGTCAAAATAAAAGTTTATTTTAAAATTGTTGTGGTTATTATTTGGTTACGGCATTTAGGAACAAAGCATACTGTAATGTCTTTTGTATCCAAATTAAAACGTGTGCATTTCTATTAAAAAACATACAAGTAAACACTGTAAAAGATTCCGATTATATTTTCTTTCTATGCATAAATGTTCTTCTTACATAATATGATTTTGAAATTCGGTTGTTATATTTGTAAACCCGTATTTTGAAAATACAAATCGAAACGGTTGACGGTCGGATTTTTAAAGTGTTATAGCATGTTTGTTTAGAAGTAGCATTTCGTTTATTTGAATTTCACATTTATCTGAATCGAATTTATTATTTCGCGAACCGTCAGTTTTGTATACGATAAGCATCGGATGTTGACCAAATTAAAACCATTGTTGTGTACGAAACATTTTTCTATGGGACGAAAACCCTTTTATGCATTGTGAAAGGATATTACGTAATTTAAAAATGTATAAATAATATTGAAAAAATGACGGCAAATATTATTACCGCTGTAATTATATTATTTTTTTAATAACTATTATATATTCAATTTCAGTATAATTAATCTAAAAATGTTCGATCATTGTCTTTACACAGAGTTTAGTGAAATCAATAAAATAGGTATATAATAAGTTATATAGATATAAATGATACGTTTTATATGTTAAAGTGTGGAATTCGTTTACAATCATTTTTTTTTCATTGAAGTTCGGTAAAAATTAAAATATGAAATACATAGACCACAAAAATGTATGACCACGTCACTATTATTAAATTTTCACGCGGTAATGCTGCAGAATTACTAATTAATGCGCATACTCCATTGTTGTAGTTTTCTATTTATTTGTTTGTCAATTTCATTCAATATTTAGGTTAACACTAAGCGATAGCTTATTTATTAATATTTATATAAATCATGAAATAAAACGTATAATTATCGTGTTTATGATCAAATATAAAGTAAAAAATATATATATTACCGTTAACATAAAAATTCAGAAAAATGTTTTTTTATTTTTTATTTTGAAGTTATATTTTATGGTAATAAATTGTTTTTAACAATTCACACAAGGGAAAATAATTCTATTATTAATAAACATATATATTTTTTTTACCGAAAATTTATATCAAAAATGATTTGAAAAACACTGGTGACGAATATATGTAACATAAAAAGTTTACGTTTAATCTTTCAATCCTATTTAACAAAATAAAATTACTTATAGTTCTTTAATTAAAACACCATTATTATTTCTAAACTATTTTAAATTAATTAAAGTATTTAATCTATAACTGTAATACTGCTTAAAATATTATAATAAACTATAACAGTATTAAGATAATAATTTAATTATTTTAAACGAAACTATTAAATATTTTCTATTGAAATACTTTTATATTTTTCCTCGGTGTAATGACCGCATATATATATATATATATTATTAATTACATTGGTTCTTTTTTACCATTATTTTTTATTAAAACGTTTTATTGTATATATAACTTCGTAGGTATAAACGTAATAAATTATTTTCGTTTTCTGTTTTCATAATTGTTAAAAATGTAATGTGTTGAAATTATATTCTTATTAAACTGCAACATTGTTTATATATGATATTTCAAAATTAATTACGGTATACACATTATTTTTGGGGATTAATGATATATTATGGTGTAGAAATTTATAAATACACCTAGTATCAAAAATTAAGTCACAATAAATCAAGTCCTGTCATAATCCATGATTTATTAGTATTATACCGAAGACCTAGGTACCGTTTCTACATTTAAATGTAATGATTATCGACCTAAGAAATGTTGTGTCAAGTTACATATACAATATAAATCGCAATTATATGTAGTATTATCATCTCTACTCAGATAAATAGCGTAGCGTTCTGTTGAATTTCTTAGTGTTCAACGTTAAGAACCACCTGCACAAACGGTTGTCATCCAAGTGAAATATGGACCTACGATGATGTTTTCTACGTATATTATTTTTCAACTTTTGTTCTGTTTAATAAATATTTTGCTTCAGTAGTACACACATATATATATATTTATATACGCGTGTATTTAAACCACCATTGGATTTTCTTTGTTCCATAAGAAAAAAATTCAAAAGGCTCTATCATTAGTGATTGATTTAGATTCGATTTGATAAACTAATAAATATCATTTTTAAATACATTAGGTAAATGAATGGGATTTTTCGATAGTAAGTGATATACACTATAACTATAAGTAAAGAATATATATACTACAAAGTGCAGACCAGAAAAATGTCATCACATATAATTAACACAATATTATATACGCTATTACCATAAGTAATATCTACTGATAATGTGTTAAACTTTATTACAAATAATTCATTTTCAAAGTTTTTAACATAAAACGCGTTCGTATTTTAATTTGTACGAGTCGATTCTGTATAATATATAACACTAGTGTTTATCATTTAACATATATTCGTTTACGTATTCGGACTTTGTCCGTTTTTAAATTATAATGAACTTGTCGTTATTGTTTATGCATTCATATTTCGCCAACCCAATAGAAAAACATATACTTTATACAATAATTATTATCTGATCTCTTTCGTGTTTTACTTTATGATCAATTAAAATGCCACCGTTTCATTATAAAACAAATGTATCCAATAAGACATTTAATCACAACGTCATATTATTGAATAAAAATTATATTATATTGTAAACATAATCTTATACGATTAAATCTACTTAAATCATTTAAAAATAGTTCATAATATATATTATAACACAAGTGGTGTGTGTGAGGATTTATCGAGACATTTTTAAATTGAATTAATATAGTTTGTTCCTAGTTAAAAATAAATAAATATAAATCGTTTGAATGCGGTTATCTAAAAAATGTACAAAGATTTCTACAGATTATTATGATAAATCCACTATATATGTCGTGTTATTTATGAACATTTTTTATATATACGAGTATTTACGTTTTTAATGTGTATGTAGGTGTGTGTATAACACTAATAATGATAAACTCGATAGTCATGTTTTCTTTATGGTATTTTCATACAAATCTTAATAATTTCCTCCAGAAAAATAATATGCATTAATTTTAATAAAAAAGTACCTGATTTAATGAATCCTACAAATTTACGTTATTATTTTTCGTATAGTTTTTTATCGAATTCCAAATATGTGATTTATATCTGTCTGGATTGTGTTCATTAAATAAACAAATTAAATATATATATATACATATAGAAAAATAAAAGTATTTTAAGTATCTAGTAAATCTTTTCAGCAAAATATAATGATGATCAGATAACCAGATCCGTTTAGCATTGACATAATTAATGATTACTTATTAGTGTACGTATATGCTTCTAAAATTCAAAGATATATTTATATTTTTATACCTACCCAATTTACAATATTGTCAATAATATCAAAATCTAACATATTTCATTTTAATTAATATATTTTGATACCATTGAAGTGTCTAATACAATATTCTATACATCTGTTATAGTTTATAAAACCATAAATATATTCAATTCTTGTGGTTTCTTATTTTTTCGTTGATACGCCAACCGAAATCGAAGGTATATACACAAGTGCTAAAGTTTTAACCAGTATGTTTATATACATATATATATATATATTGACCACATTGAATCTATAACATATATACTGATAACCTACAAGGGTGTAAAATCGATGAGCTATCTCATCCATCCTGTTGGCGACGTCATGTCGTGTGATAAATGAATTGGCTTTCACATCTACCCAATTCTTCCTCTCTATGGAGGCGCGATGACCATTTCGAACAAAAGACGATTCGTGGAGGATATAACGGGCCGGAGTCATTGAACAAAAGGGCAAAACAGGGCACACAGAATAGATTTGCGGATCGCAAAAGAATAGTGAAAATGCCACCAATGGTAGCGCTCTGACGTGTACTTTTTACGCGTTTTCTCTTAATTTTTTTTTCTATTCGCCATCTCTTAGCCTTACGATTAGCACGAACAATGCGATACCGTGTGAAAATCGTATAAAATAAATAAAGCTGACCCGCTGAGCGTAGGTACTACAGTGGTGGAAAACATTAAGAAAATTGTTTATCCGTTAAATTCCGTTTGTACAACACAGCGCGTGCCTATCTAGTCGTCATCAAATGTTCGTATGATTTTTCTACTAATAAATTTACTTGTATCTCTGGTGTATCCGCAACAATGCGTAACATAAATCGAATTTGTTGCCATTGCTATATAAGTGTATACAGTTATAAACGAGAAAACCAGCTTAAATTTTTGCTTATTTTATTTTTTAAATATCCGTTGATCCTATATTATAATTTAATTGAATTTCGGAAACTCAGTAATCGATATTTTGGTATCTTCGTTAGTCTGTTTCCTCGTATATGGTTTTATTATAGCAGTAATAATATTATACGTAGTATTGTAGGATAGAACAGAACATATTCCATACGTGTTAAAGCAAATTATCATAGTATTAATATCAAATACAACAAATAAAAACAAAACTCCAGAAATTACTTTCATGAATTAATCCTTAACAGCAAACAATTTATAATAAACAAATATATATATATATATATTTTTAAATAATTTAAAATTAGTTTTTTATGTTTAGATTTTCAAATTAAAACATATTAAATTATAACGTGTATAGTCTATACAATAGGAAGTTGAGTATAAAATAATATAAATTTATAAAAATAAATTTTAGTTAAATAAATGAATAATACAATAATAATAAAATTTAAACAATAAACGGCATAATAATAGAGTAATTAACAACTAATGAAAAATCAAATTTATATAATATTAAAAAAAGAACCATAAATTGTTAAAACTTTTTGCCAAAAGGTATCGACGAATTGAGGTTAGTGAAAAAACTATTCTTGGAAAAAAAACTTTTCCGATAAAATAAAAGTCGATAAAACTTAAACTCTGAGTGAAATAACATTTGTCAAATATTATTGATTCGCTATCGCCGACAGAGTACTTTCTTATACAAAGAATATAGTGCTATTTTTATATTTGTTTTTTTTCTTAAACGTGTGTTGTAATAGGTTTTTCTCCGAGGTTAACCGATTTACGATATTGTTTATTATTATTGTATATTATTTTAAGTTTTAAACCTGCAAGTAACGATGTCATAAAATGCGTCGACACGTTTATTGTTCCATTCGTATCTGGAATACATACGACTATATATGTGATTGTTATAAGATTAAATTAAACATTAAATGACAATTTTTCGAATTTGAAATTCTTTAATGCGTATTCAAATATATTTGTTGACAATAAAAATAGTATTAAAAGTATTTATTAAATAATTTAATAAAAATTCTGCTGAAAATGGGTTAGGAGAAATCGTAATATAAAATAATATTAAATATAGAACGTTGTTAACAAAAGGATTTAATATTTATGTATTATTTTATGAACTATAAATACATAGACATTTAAATGCGGCGTTAAATAAATTATTAAAACATTTGTAGCAAACAATATAGTGTACAATATAATGTTGTTATTTTTAAACAGTCTAAACTGTTTTATTATTAGTACCATCGTAAATCACGTGTATATTAATAGCTCATATTTTATTCAACATTTTTCAATTTTGATCAAAAAATATAAAATTGTATTTTATTAAAAAATGTGTTAAATCGTTAAGTATAAATATATACATATATATATATATATATATATAAATAACAATTTTTAAAATTTATTAAATATGAATATGAAAATTATCACGTTGAAAAAATAGTTATTCCAAAAACAATGTCATACATTTAACTGTTTTAATTATTTATATTTACTATTTTACTTCAACTCGAATTAATTTTTAAACTAAATACAAATTTCACGTCTTTTTATATCAATTAATTCATATTTTAAATAATTCTATTTATAACTTTCAGACACATTTTTTTAGACTAATGATTAGTTGTCGACATAAATTTTCATTAGTTATATGATACATTTCATTCGATAGTAGTTTTTTAATATACCAAAACAGAAAACAATATTTTAAAATATAAGACTTTGACAGTTTTAACAAATAACGTATAATATGTCTTGTTTATTTTATGACAAAAATAATTTTACGGTTTGTACTCGAATAACATAGTTGTGTTCCTATCTACACCTACCTTACTCGCTTCTAAAAAAATGTTTAACTACTTATATAGGCCTAAATCCATATGTTCAAAACATTATTGCATAAAACATATTCACTCGAGTTCGATAATTTAACTAGCATAAAAAAAAATGGAAAAAAATGAAATACATATTATTTTTTTAATAATATAACAATTTATCGATATTTACAAACGACTCACGTTTTTTTTTTTTTTTTTAATGGTTATGAAAATAATATATAAAGCAGTACTGCAAAACATGGTATTAGCATTTATAACAAAATAAATATTAATATTGATTGGAAATCTATTGATTTCAAATTCAACTTTGTATTAAATGTTTCATAATAATTTAGTTTTTCGTTACATACTTTTCGGTTGAATTATCTGATAAGAAAACAATTTCGTTTAAATTTACGAGTCTTTAATTGGATAATTTTAGTATTTCATCACTTCCAAGACGACGTAATCGTGTTCAGCGATTGGCGTATCACATACCTACAAAACGAATTGTGTTTGTTTCCTTTAAAACTATTTCTAACCAGCTCAACAATTTTATAGTGAATATGTTAATAAAAAACATTTCGCCGTTTGGCGAAATGATTGTGAACTCGCACGAATCATGTACTTTGTAAATGACAAAGCATAAAACAAAACGTAAAAGATCTGCATTTCGACGTCAACACGTTTCGCGGTATAAACACCCTCCGTGTGTTCTATGAAAACCGTCGGAGCGAACAATAATAACACTGTGTATTTTCCGGGGCAACGTGCGCTTATGACACAAACGGACGACGTCGAAAGGGGTTAGGATGAAGTATCGATCTCTACGGAACGCCGAATCGCGCGTAGGCCGAAACTGGAACGATCGGATACGTTCGATGCGTACGCGCGAAAACAAATAGATCAATAAACGTAAAAGACATTTGGACTTGGACGTGGCGCGCGTTTATGACTCACACGGCGGGAAACGGCATTGTCATTATTGTTTTTTGTTTTTCCAAGTCGGGTCGTACGTTTACGTCGTGGTCGTCCGTCCGCCCGCGCCGGACCGAAATGGCGGCGCGGCGTCGGACCCGGTGCGGCGGCCGTCGCCGTAGCCGCTGCCGTTCGCGTCGCGCGCCGCGGTTGTGACGCCAAAGCCGTGCGGCCATGCGGCCACGACATGTTGGCCGCGCTAACTGAGTACCGGAATCGTCTGCGCGAGTGGTTACACGAAACGGCGGCCGGTAACGATCGCCTAACCGCCATGGACCGTCGCCAAATGACCGCGACCGTGTCCACGGCAGCCGCGGTCGCGCCGGACGTGGTCGCGACTACCGTTACCACGTCGTCGTCGTCGTCCGCGGAACGACCTCAACAGCAGCAGCAGCAACAGCACACACCGCCGCCCACACCGCCCACGCCGCCGCCGCCGCCGCCGCAGGTACGACCGCAGGACGTGGCGGCCGTGACGGGTTCGTCGTCGTACGCGGACGGCGAAGAGTTTGCGGCCACCGTCCTGTCGTCTATGCCGGAGGACATGCCGCTGCCGCCGTTGGCGTACATCAGACGCAGGTCCAGCAGCAAAACGCACACGCGGCTCTACCGGATACGGTTGCCGCCGAAACCGAGACGAGCCAAAAGGTAAAGGGAAAGACCGCTGATTGTCCGCGAAACAATACAATTAGGTTCGTAAACGAAAAGAAAAACAATTTTTCCGTGCACGGAATATATCGGATCTATACGCACCTACGCGTCCCGGAAGGCGTCGACGACGACCTCGCCTTTGTCACAGTGGTTCACGTCGCTTGAATGTTTTCGAAATGCGCTCCTTTCAGGGTGTTCTTGTTCCTCGGGAAGTTTGCCGGAGACAGATCAGAACCGTAGGGTAGTTGTGATCCGAAAAATCGGGTTTGTGTTGCAAGCGTTTCAAAAATAGTTTCTGTGGTCTTCAGTCAACAATTTGGGGACCGACTTTGCATACACTTTCAGCAAATTGTTGCTCACGATATCGTTTTTGAAATATTGAGAGTCTTCAAAAAAATCACTAATACGACACTAACGACACATTTTCGTCATTTATGCTGCTTGACGGTCTTCCGGAGCGTGAGTAACAATCTAAAAACTTGGCAATATGGGAGAGCAGAGTCTTTGTAAGTTTCCTCAATCATTTTTTGGGTATCAGCGTGACTTTTGTTCAGTTTAGCTCAAAACTCGATTGCGTAATGTTGTTCGATAATTTTCTCCGTTGCGTCTCGTCACACAGACACTAACAAAAGGTTCACAGGAATGTCGATGCTGAATGTCCCAGATCTTGAAGCAGACTGAGCTTGGATGCGTTGTAAAGTTAAGAGTCTCTCCTACCTAATCCAACCGGTATAAACGCGTGGTGACCAGGTGAAGCGGCGGGAAAAAACAAATTGCATTACTTTCCGGACAACCCCGTATATTGAAAATACGGCACGCAAGTTGTAACGTATCCGCTACCCACTATTGTCTAGATTTTGTGTTATTCTATAAAATGAAAAAATCGGTGACATTTTTAAATTTCTTTTCGGAGGGGGGAGGTTTATTGTTAAAATAAATTATGTCTGAAAAGCATATATAATGCGTATTATTATTATAATAAGGTTTTGTTGTTTTCACCGAAATAACAGCGTCGTATTTGCAATAAGAAGGTTTTATAAGAAAACAAAATAAGCCCCCGTCGCTTTAGTACAACGGTATCATAGCACCCGTCCATGAGACATATTGCTAAACATGCTTCCGCTCCGGGCGCGATAATTTGACATATGTTTTTGACGTTTTGTAAAAGAATTACGTGGTGTAAACTGAAAATGATTTTCTTTTAATGATTTTTGGTTTTAATACCACGGGTTTAAAATTATTCCCTGCACAATAATAATTTAGTCTATTTTCTCATTTTATAATGCGCAGTTACAAAATACCGACTATAGTTTGTATAGTACAAATATATGTACATTAAAATAAAAAACATTCTTATCGTGTAAATATATTAACGTAAATTGTCAATATGTTTATAAAAAGTTCCCATACACCTTAAACTTCACATCGTTGGAAAATCTATCTTATATTTTTTTGCGTGTACAAATTTAAACGAAATTAATAGGACTCAGATAATATACATATTGTATTTTTCAATACGCGCTTAGTCCAATCATCTGAATAATATATTTGCCGAAAATAATATCTTCAAGCAAGTTTCAATCTCTGAAATCAAATATACATTAAAATATGATCCTATTTTAAATAGAAATTGTTTGGCATATTTAGCAAAAAATAAAATATATATATATATATATTTATACTCGTATATATATCGTCCCATCTGCAAACTGGATATTTATAAGAGAAACATTATGTACGAATCATTTAACATAATATGAAAGTCGTCTCTAATCGTTTTTCATGATTTCGACTATAAAATATCCATCGATACATTATTTTAAATAATTTAAATTAAATGACAATATATTAAGCAAATGTGGCATTTAACTTGATATTCATAACTAATGTTAAGAATATGAAAAGTATTGACAAGATCAGTATTTAATATAAATAAATCATCAAATCATTTCTATATATTCTGTGTACAGTATTTTTAATAATCACCATTTCAATGTTATTGAAATAGTGTCTGGAGTCATTCTTTGTTTCTACATGGGTGATTAATTAATAAATAATTGAATAAATTGTATTAAGGCCGTTGTTGAATTATGCTCAGTGAACAATATAATGTTTAAATACGAGTTGTTATGTGTATTTTAAAACGTATTGATTTAAAATGAAGTAGGTGTTATTTAGTCTAAGACCAGACTTTAAATTCCGAGTAAAGCAGGAAAAATATTTATTTTTTATAGAAATTTTTTTTTTTTTAGGAAAACACTTTTAACGGAAGTAAAAGTACTCAAAAAGATTACGTCTAAAATCCATTTTCTATATATAGGTTTTAAATTGAACACGTACTTTCAATTTTCATATTTATAGAGTTTCTCAAATAGTTATAGAAATATAATTGTAAAACACAACTGCGAATTCAACTCTTTTAGGTAAACATATTTAAAAAAAGTCGTTATCTCGATTTCAATGACTGACAAAAAACAAAACAAAATCTGTTTTATTGATTCGTTTTACAAAGAAACATAATATAACGTAGGCGAGAATTGTTTTGAAACAAGTAACAACACTGCATTTTATTAAACCTTATACATTATACATTTATGTAATGTTTCACGATAAACCAAAATTATAATGATTTTTTTCTGCGAAGTTGTTTCTACTCAAAAGTAAAAGAGGAAGGGGATAAAATTAAACATTGCTCAAAACAATAAATGAAGAATAACAACAAGCGGTGCGAAAACTTTCTAGGTTATTCAAGATTGATTTTCACTAAAAATAAATCATAAAGAGTTTTTGATATGTAATGCTGGGTGAGTTAACGAATTCTTTTAACTCGTTAAATTTAAGTGAAATTAAAAAATATAATAATTTAAAGTTTCTTCTCATTATTATTCTTTTTTTTCTTTTTCACCTCTATCCCAGATATTTATATACTTACTCTTACATATTCATTCCTTATTCTATCTAATTATTCTATAATTTAAAATTTAATTTTTAAAAAATAACTTAACTTAAATATAAATTTAAATTGTACATTAAGCATTAAAAAATAGTGTGAAACATTAAATAAGACCTTCAAACGTCGTATAACATATTCTTCATTCGGTATTATTATGTTTAACAATAAAATATATAAGAGAACTTGTGATTATTTTATACACAAATGTTTAAGAACCCGAAATCACAAAAATTATACTCGATAACCGCGTATACGTATTTCGACATCTACGTTTTCATCATCAGCGACAGTTACTATTATGTTAGGTAAACTATTATATTTATGTTATCAAACATAAAAATAAAAAATAAATAAGAATACATAACAAAACGAAATTTTAAAAATGCATTTTATATACCTATCACATATATATTGTTTTATAAGCTCGTACTACTTAATTTACGTATGTTTAACAAACGAAACATTTGTAAACATTTACAAACTGCAAAGCTAAATGACGATCACTAGCGGTGCGGGTATTGAAATGGCATTGCGCGACGCTACTCAGTTATTGTTACTAAATTTATCGATCGGCATTTGTCGACTGCACACAGCGGCCGCATGACAGCAATTCGTTGGCGGTTAAGCGGGTTAGTTGGTACCTGTTTCATATTATTGCTCTATATTTTCGTTTATCTGAAATGATTATATTATAAAATGTATAGTGTGCAATTTTTAATTATTATAGTCCCGTCGAGAATTTATATTTAAAAAATATATTTTATGTTTAATATTGTACTGATTCGGAAAACTTACAAACACGTCTTGACGTTGTTTATTTTTAACGTTTGACATTTAATAACAATTGAAATACAATTCATATGATATTATAATGATATTATACAAAATGATCCGTATAAATGGTATGGATTATCACGAATAGTGTTAGGTCGTCAAATATCGTTATACGATTCATTTATTATTCACATTGTTATACGTCACGTAATATAATACTGTGGTCGTGAGAAATGGAATTAATTGTTGAATTTTGTAAAAATATGTTCTCATTGTGCGAACGTGATTCCGCGTTTAGGTTTCGGTCACAGCGTATAGCGTTTATACAACACAATAAAATCATCATTCGGAAAATTATTTTTATATTATAAATTCCCGACATTTCGACCTTTCGTTAGAATCTGTTTTTGATTTATTTGCGAACATATAACAAACGATTGTATAGTATATATAGCATACTCATTAAATTAAACCCAACGTGATTATAATTATTATTTAATTTAAATACTTCTCACGCCGATGTTTTCTAAGACAGTGTATTAAGTTTTCATAAAGTGTTTTAGAAATTATCATTTTGAAATTATAGGATTTTTGTGTGTCTCGTTAGTATTTAAAACGTATATCTCTAATCGATTATTATTATTATTGTATATTTTAATTTTCCTTAGTAGTTTATCAATAAGAAGAAAACTATTTACAATTATTTATAAACTAAAATTTTTATTATATTATTAACATCATTTGTTTTCGTTTTTTTTTTCAAATAAATTAGGGAAAAAAATTCTTTATTATTGAAACTATATTTGTAAACAATTTTATTGTTTTCGAAAAGTGTAAGTACAAATTTTAACAAAACCCATTAATAATAACTTTGAAAATATTAACCGTTCTAGTTGGGGTCTATATACAATACGAGTATATTGTAACTGTCAATACACAAATGTATTTATTTATGTTTGTTAACATGTTTACTCGAGTCTTGTTAAAAAACAAGTATTTCCATGGTGTTTTAGTCTCTACGTGCTATTGATTGACGTTCACCATATTAAATCATATAATACGTAATTGTTTTATATGTATATAAGTATATACGCATCGCATATACAAATAATCACACGTGGAAAAAATACTTTTGTTGTTGTTTTTTTGTTTTTACGGGCATCGTGTTTCGATATAATAGGAAATATTTTGATACCATCTGCAAAGTATATTGAAATCCCAATAGTCATCATACCACTGGCCTATCATTACAGACAATTATATATACTCATGGGAGGCGAATTCTCGTGTCAAGGCTCATGGATGAAACGATAATGCTATGGCGGCGGCGACCTATATACGATTTTGTATAAGTATCATACACATATACGTAGGTTATTTACATATATATTATATGTTTTAACTACTCCGTAACATGATAATATAATATTTTATACTATGGTATTGTGTGTGATCTCGCCGAAATCAATGTACATATATGCAAGTAGACAATAATAATCGTTACGTTATTATAAACAAGGTCATATTAAATGCACACTAAACTAATATATCATATATATATATATTTGTTTTCTTTAATAGTGATTACTTGTGTCTTTGTTTTAAAATACTTATGAGAAGGGAACAAGCCATTTTATACAGTAATTTTAGCATTATAATAACTAATCCTTTTTTATCAATACATTTTGTCAGTAGACATTTTTATTTTATCACGTCTGTCTTTGATTATTTTAATGGAAATACTGTATATGAGTATATATTAAAGTATCTTTAGTATTTTCGTGAAGTATACGCGAAATAAATAAACTTGTTTTTCGATATACGCCATATACCTGCGTATACACTTCCCAAAAATCACTACTAATAGCAATATTTTAATGGTCATTTTTGTACAATTGATCGTTGTGGGTTAGTACGAATAGTATCTAATATATTGTTGTATACAAACTGTTAGTAAAGATTTTGAACTGTAATCATGTTTCATCCGTTTTATTTTAAACCCAGTCATCTGAGAATGTTAAAATAATAAAATGTAAACATGAAAATTTATAATATTTTATTTTATTAATAAAAATTATTATTTTATTTCTGATTTTGAAACGCATATACAACAAAGAGTCAGTCATTTATTACAAATGTCAAACCACCAACATTTTTAAACGTTTTGCAATTTGTTTAAATGATCCATAGAAAATATTTTTTTATTTTTATTTTTTCTCACGATCGCGTTTTCAATGACGAAAATTACAAATGCATCTAAATAAATATACTATAAAACAAATTGAATTTAATTATATATGTTAGCAAATTAATTTTTGGTTCAGACTACTATAAATTAAACTGAAATAGTCTTCGATAAAATATAAAACATTATTTTAAATTCTATATATGTATTCATAAAATAGATAAAAATAAAATAAAATATTTATATATATATATATTTCAATCAGACTAAACGTCGAATTAAATCGACAAAACAGTAAACGTATAATACTGTACCATGTTACGATTACAATTCGTTTTTATTCTAAAAGCTATCAGAGCTTAAGGCAACTTCTTAAAATTAATTTGTCTATTTGATTAATGATTCATGACACAAAATTATTAAATAGCTGTGATGAAGAATTGTATACCACGCCTCACTAGCTAATGCGGTTTAGCGAAAGTTTTGTTTTCTCGTTTTTCATCGTTTAGACTCAGTCTCAAACTTTTATCACTGTCTTCGTATCTCTCTAAATAAATATCTATATACTAGAAAACTATTGTTCCTTCAACACGAGTTCTTTTTAAAGACGTGTTTGAATATGTTAATTTATAAACTCATTAATGTACACCGAAATAACTCGTCGTAATCGACGTACATGTAATAGAAGCAATCAATCATTTTCTATATCTAATAAATACTATATGCTTATGTGTACGTATGTACGTATGTACAACAATAATGTCAATATATATAATATATATATATACATATTATAAGGTAGGTATGTACTTTTAATCTTCTTCAATCATATACAGTTACTGTTATACGTGAAATAATCCATTAAAACTGTATGGTCCAGTGAATGTTTTTCAATATAAATTTAGTTTACTTAAGCTTTTGTACTTAAGAGTGTTCGCGTGTAAAATTAAATAATTTTAATTGAGTTTTATTTAAAAAAATACACTACTTTCTATATAACATTTTATGCTTATTTATTTATATTCTACGAAATCTAAAAAATAATTATTTGCGGTGTTGACACTTAATGTAATAATTTGTACATAAATAATGACTGCTGTTATCCACAAATTGTTTTGATTCTCTTTTTTACATTTTTTATTGTCTTGGTGTGTCTCTATATTCATTTCAATAATGTCTTAACAGTATGTAAATTGAATAAGTATACAAAGTGGTCCATGAACTTGATTATAGTTACGTATATGACATAACGTTAAACATAACGACCAGACGATGATTGTTCTCTATTAATTTGAAAAAATGAACTCGTAAGCTAATGATCATAATTAGTCATTGTTTATTGAGAAACAATTGTAAATAACAATAATTTGTACTTTGAATCAAAAACAAATTGCATTTTATAATTCACACCACAATCTTAGAAATCGAATAAATATATTCTATAAAATATGCCTATTTTACCGGTAAATTGTATTTTACTAAAGAATAATCGTTTCGTTTTATCGAATCCAAAAACTAATCTGGAGTAATATATTTATTCTGTTAACCTGATTAATCGCGAATCCTTTATTGTTGTATTTATTTGTTATCGTTTTTATTAAACAATATCGATTTGTCAACAATTATTTGATTATATACAATTATAAAAGTTAAGATAAGTTCAAAAAAATTTTTTTTACGTTTTTACCATGCCAATGTATATAATGATTATATTTGTGTGACGCAATTCAATCATTGTACTCGTATAACGATAAAACTAAAATATTTTAAACATATAATTTTAATTATTTTAACGTGCATTTATAATTTATTAAATTTTATTACCATTAATTAAAAATGATTTTTAGCTAGTTTAGAAAAAGTGGTATTATATTATCAGTGTTTTACTAGACGAAGATATTTGAGAAAATAGAATTAAATATCTTTTAAAAATATTTTATTATTAAATTATTATATTTCGAAACATGCCATTAATAGAATAACACATATCGGATTTAATATTATTCTAAAATGAAACAAATGTCCGAAAATGAGCATCGGCAATTGTAGTTAATATAACACGGACAGTTATAACAATACAGGAAGCGGCATTGTAAAACTTTATTGCGGCGCCGAGTACTGCTAATTACTGAGAATTTAAAAATAACGTCCTGTTTTAATGTTTATGATATTTTTTACAACACATATATTTATAAAATATAATACGATTTCTTCTTGAATTCGTATACTTAACATGAAATAACGTATTTGATTATTATAATTATTTTTAATCATAATAAATATAAATGATTGCAAACAGTATATAACGATATTTCTATTTTGAATATATTCATATATATATTATACGCTATTATATAAGCAATCGATTGTATTGAAGTTAACGAGTCCACTTTTTCCAATAGTTTTTAACAACATTGGTATAAATAATCAATAAATGATACCTGTGAATTTGAAATGAATTTTAAAATGATAACTAAATGTACACTATGCCATGTAGAAAAATTCAAAACGTACAACATCTGACTAAATTATATTATAATATTTACAAAATCTAAATTAAATGTCAAGTTATTTGATAGTATATTTTATACTGAAAGAACATAATAACATATATAAAACGCAACGTTTACACGCTTATTACGCTTATTACACAATATAGTTACTTAAATTATATTTACCAAACAAAATATACTTAGATCACGTTATGAATTAAGTGTTACAACTTTCATATATCAAAACAAACAAAAAACCCCGATACAAAACTGCTTTTCGTAACATTTATATAATATTAATTATATATTATAGTAGTAGATATTATTATTTAATTAAGTATCGCGCACGACTGAGAAACGTTCATTAAACTTCTACTGTTGATGATGAAATTACGTTATGATGATTATATATATATATAAGTTTATGTATAATAATATATACTCGAATTTACTTGCCTCGTCACGAGGGAACATGTGTTTATTCATAAAATAATGTACGTGCCCAAATCGACACCGCACTCGTAGTAATTGGGAATGATACGCACAGTAAACGTTTAATGATAATAAATAAAATTATAATTATTATATTTAAATAACGTAGGCCCGTGTATATATATATATATATATTATATAATATATTTGTATTTTACAAGGGATTACGAAAACAATTCATTATATTGTACGAAAAATGAGAATTGAATACATATACATACTTTAGTTATAGTGTACAAGTTAAGTATATATATGCCTTTTACAAACAAAACGTTTTTCGAGAGATTGTTTTTTATTATTATTATTATCATTATAATAATAATTGCCATCGTTATTTTT
This sequence comes from Schlechtendalia chinensis, assembly GCA_019022885.1. Classification (NCBI taxonomy): domain Eukaryota; kingdom Metazoa; phylum Arthropoda; class Insecta; order Hemiptera; family Aphididae; genus Schlechtendalia; species Schlechtendalia chinensis. The sequence goes on from CM032341.1 coordinate 8,870,120, forward strand.
TCGGAGTATAAGCTTATACTAAAGCTATACATCGTGAATTTTGTAAAAACAAAACCTATAAATATTATAATTATTAGAAAAAAGTACACCATCGTTTTCGCTAAGCAACACTGACCTAGTTGAAATACTTTGATCAAAATTTTCGATAGAATTATGGCGATATGCTCTATCTAATAATTAATATGATATATTTAACCCGAACGTTAAATAGATATAATCGTTATGATTTTCATCAGTCTCTTTTAAATAACGTAGATGATATGTGTGGCGAAAACAACATAATGGAGTCGAACGAAATGACTGGATTTAATAAAACCTTTCTACCAATAATATTATTTGACTGAAACTAATTTAATTTCCCGCACAAGATAAATTAAAAAGTAACATGAAATATAATTATTTGTTTATTATATTTCAATACAAACCATTCGGGACTACTTTAAAAATATATTAAATGTTATTATTTAATATAATTATAATTATTATTAAACAATATAAAAATACACAAATATCACACTTACATAAATTATTATTTATATAATAATTAATATAAATTCGGGTTTCAATCATTGTTCATAGTTTATAATAAAATATTTTCTAAAAAATGTTTTCAGTTTAGTTTTAATTCGATTTAATATTAATTATTGAATAACAATTTGTACGTCATGTATTTCATTTTTAACGTCATTTTTATTCTGTGCAATATTTTAAAAATATTTATTTCTACAGCGCTAAAAACACATATTTTTACTTCTCACATAACATTCTTTGTAACATCTATTATGTACTTTCCCTTATAATATTATGTTAAACCTGACATATTTTAGTCACATTGTTTTCTTGTATCCGGGATCCCTGTTGTTCATATATAGTACGTTAAACGATATTTCTCTAATGAAAATACGTTTTGGTAATAGAAAATGAAACTTAGCAGTCTATATTTATTTATTTAGCTTCTTCATCTCGAAAACGAAATCCTTTAGGGTAGACAAAGTCTATCGTTGTTGATACATATACACTCATATATTCAGTTATAATTAGAATTCGGAAACTGTTGTTTTCGCACATTCGTGATGAGCAATCATTAATTAATATTTAATGTATAGAACTTCGAATGTAGTGAACTTCATATTTGTTTTAATACATATAACCGCACATATAAAATTGCTAAATTCAAAATTTAAATTTACATATATTTGAATATCTCAAATATTATCATTATCTTTAATGCCTATTTTTACCGTTAAAATATTTGAATACCGGTTAATAATTTTGTGTATATTTTGAATAATAAAATACTTAAATAACCTCAAATTGAATACTCTGATTGATAATCAAACGTATATTAAGTAAAAGTTAATCAAAATTAAAATATCACATCAATGCAACAATATTATTCAAACAATAATAATTTTCAAATCGCAAATTTATCTTAGAATTTCATATTTATTTATTTTTAAAAAATATGCTAAAACTGTTATTAATATATATGTATATTTTTTTTAAGTGGATATTTCAATAATTTTAGACGGATATTTACGTGAATATTTTTAGGTTTATACTTTATCAGGTAAATAACTTCTCACCCCTAATTTTGTGACTATATATTAAATATTGTGGAATGTACAGTAAAATATTTTATGAAAAATCATTGTAATGTAATATTATTTTTAACAATACAACCTGCAAGGCATAAAGCGGTGAAGCGTAAAAAAAGGAATGTTTCTATATACATTTATTTTTTTTTAAAATGTATAAACATAAAATATTCTCATTGATGATTAATTATTTGTGAAATTGATAAATTACGATCAATTTGTATCAACAATATACCACGTTTAATTTAATGAAATTATTATTTATTCTACGAAATCAGGCCAGTGTTACTTTTAATAACTTAATAAAACCATGTTGGTGGATTGCCTGAAAAAATAAAAAAAATAATAGTTGATATATCCAACGTTTTAAGTGTTTTTTTTTTCATAGAAGACTAAATATGTGTGTGTGTGTGTGTGTATGTCAATATATTCAATTTTAATATACATTAAAAAATTGTTTAATATATAAATGTTAAATACATTCTTTTATTATTTGTATTATCGTACGTACTATAATATAAGCATTATACAGATTTGATTTCAACGTAATGTTCTTATGAAAATAATTTATCCGAAGCATGGACTCGAATAACATTTTAAACAGACATAAAATGTTTACTGAAATACGACCTAGTTTAGTACAATCTGATGTAATTAATTTAAATTCAAATGTCTGACAATTAATTTCATTATATTAAATAATAATTAATGTGATTAGAAGGTATTTTTAATATTGTCTTTTCGATTAATTGTAAGATACATGTTTAAAACAGAAAGCTATTTTAATTTAAATTCTACGTGTTTTTTAAACCTCGAAACATTCGAACGTCAATATATTTTCATTTATTTTAAATACGTTGAGAATTTTTTTTATTTCAAAAACATTAATTTTATATAAAATATAATATATGTATTGATCGACTACACTTTTATCGTTCCATTTGTTTTGTGATCATATGTTTACGGGCAAAAACTTCCACATTCCATCAGAAGTTTTAAATTCGACGTAACAATAGTAAACTTTTTTTTAAAAAAAATTAAAAATAATTATTACAATTTACAATCTGTATAATAGCAATAATAACTTAAATTTTAAATTGTATTTTAAGTTATGTCAAGTCATTGAATGTTGAATATTTTGGTTAATCTTCTTTAATATAATTAAAAATCTGAATCTATCAAGTATATGATTTATCACACCGAAAAACATGTATTTCCGGATTTGTTTAAACACGACAACTGTGTATTACATTATTATTAAAATTCAAAACGATAAATTGTAACTGTGAGCTCATGACCGTGGCCAACTATTTTTACAATTGACTCTTCACGATACATAAAGCGTGTTACGAATAGTCACAAACGAATTAAAACTTCACTTAAAATCATAACATGTTTGATTAAACCGCATTTATTTTATCGGTTACGTAACGATGTCCGTAGATATATATGGTATACTTGCAGTATTGTATTGTTTTTTATCGTCGTGCGATTAGGTGATGTGGAATACATGCTCGAAAATCCTGGCTAGCTTAACTAATAAGCAATGAGATTACACGGTGATTCAGGAAAACTACGAGCAATTTTCTGCTGAAAGCATTTTCTATACGTACATATACAATATGTGTGTGTGTGTGTGTGTGTGCGTGTGTATAGTATGAAAGAGACAGAGGGAAACGGAGAATGTGGCTTTATTTTTCGCACACTGATGGGATAGTCTTCGGAAAATCCACCTGAGTCCGTTTTTGACAATCTTATCTCGATGGCAGGGTGGTAGTAGTAGGACGTGCCGAGCACATACAGGAACAGCGGCGTGCGGAGGAGAAGAAAAAAAAATGTCATTCCGTTGTCGGGGTTTATGTTGAATACACGTTCGCAGCCTGTTCATACGACCTTATGCGCGTGGTTACCCGTCCCTAATCCGCAGACTGGAAACCGTCGACATTTTCAATTCGTATCCTTCTCGATTCGGGTTGTGCAGCCTTCTCGCCGGTGCACCTCGGATCTAACCTAATTCCATATTTACCCGTATGTCATTTACATACATAGGTATTTATGTTTGTACGTGTGAGTATGAAAAATCGTACGAGTAGATTGAAAACCGTTTTGTGCGGTACACATAAACGGCTGTCGGTAAAATTTCAACGTGACCGTGCGCGGGATCCATGTTTTCGCGGAGAGGGTCCCTCGTTTATTGATCCGCTAACAGGGTGCCTATCGCAGGTAGGAAAAGCGACGACGAGAAGGGCACGAGAGAGTCAGTCATGATTATTATACGCAAACCCGAGTGGTAATGTGCACCTTTGAGTTATGCATTTCACATCAAGTGAATAATATAAATATATGCATTTTAGATTTTATATTATGTTGATTTCACAAAAAAAAAAAAAACCCTATCCCTCGAATATCTCAAAGAATATAATATATATATATATATATATTTTTTTTTATCGAAACAATCATTTTCAATAATTATAATGGTTAAAAAACAATTATTTAAGTAAATCATATTTCTTATATATATATAATCGTGACTAAATGAGACTAATTTTACGAAAATATAAATATAATAATTTGTACTTTAAGTATTTTTCAAAATATAGGTGTATACCCACAGGTATTATTTTTTAATGCGGATTACACTTGCCACTTCCGTTGTAAACCGTTTTAATAAATAATAACGTACGCACTCATATTACTCGTATTAAAAAAAACCATGTTATAATCATAAAATACATTGTATGAACGAAAGACTATATAAAATCTACTGACAGTGTACTCCAAATAATATTTCACATTTATTTTGACTTTAAGCAGTTTCAAAAGTATAAACGCGTTTACTCAAACAACGATTATTATATTTCATGTATACATAATAATTTGTATCGAAATTATAGATTATAAAATAATGAACTTATAATTTTTTACATAAATACAATCATTTAGTTTCGAAAATAATCATTGCGATAATTTGTCGTTGCAGTCATCATTATTCATACTTTGTATAATGTAAACTTTATAATTGAAATTTGTTATTTTAAACGAATAAAACTTATACTAAATATATATATTATGTATATTTTACACTAAATATATATATTATGTATATTTTACACTAAATATCGCGTGTAAGCTAAAACTTTGTTGAATAATACTGAGAATTTTTTATATAAAGACACTCAATTTATTATGTCGCTATTTAAAAGTGTTATCTTTTATTGTTATTATTATTGTTATTATTATTGTTTATTATTATTATTATATTATAACTATTATTTTTTATTTATCATTATTTTTGTTATATAATATATAGACAAATGTTTAATCTAAAATAATAATACATATATACTAACAGAATATCATATTAACGTGACGATTTTTTTATATTAAATCGTGTTAACGATGTTGTTATAGAATAAAATTCATTTACTGATATACGTTTATATAATATGAAAAAATATAAGCACATAAAATAATTATAATTTACATTTGCATGAATACCTGTTTATACGTCTACAGTAAAAAAATTCTTTAATAATATATATATATTTCAGTTAAACACCATACAATATTAAATAATAAACAAATAAATAATCGCGTTTAAATCAAAAACTTAAATTGTTCTAAATATATGACAAATAAATCATTTTTGTTCCTTTGAAATTTGTTCTTATATTTGATGTTTGAAATATTTTACGAGTATTATTAGTGGTGCATTTTAAAACATTTACCTTTTGTCTTAATTTTTACTACTTTAAATGTCTTCAAACTTGTATTTGATTTATTTTTTTAACTTTCATTTATATTTTGTATCTAGAACAAAAAAATATAAATTGTTAACAAAAATATTACATTTCTTAAAATCGTCTTTTATACTCATATATGTTTAAAAATATATAAACGCACAAATATATATATATCCTAGTACAAGTACACACTTTTCAATGTTTCCGTTGTAAATATTCAAAATATATATTTAATGTCTTCTTAAATTATCATCAATATCATAAAGAAAACGTGGTTTGTGTATTATTTCTATTTTTGCATCGTAAGTAATACTTCGTCGTTATAAGTTTCTTCATTTTTTCTTAGTTATCATCTACAAAACACTTTTCAGTACCTTTTTATAAAATGGAATACTCTGAAAAAACAAAATGTACAATGATCAAGTTTAAAAAGTATATGTTTTTCTTTAATTAAAATTAAAATTAAATTTATTTACTTTCTTTAGAAAGAAGTACATTAATTAATTTTTTTTTAAGTTTTGTAAATGGTGTGTTCAAAAAGTATGATGACTATTTTTTTTTAAATACAAATATTAATTTTCCGAGTATTAAAATGAATCTTCTTGGAAATATTGCTTTCCCGAAGCTATACACTATTTCCAACTGTATCACCATTTTTCAAAGCACCTCTGAAAGTATTCTAAATTTATTGATTTAAATTGTTCTTACGTGTTCTGTTTGATTTCATTTACGTCTCAGAATCTGTGTCATTTAAGTGCAGTCTTTAGTTGAAGCTACATAAAAAAATTACACGGATTCAAGTCAAGCAAATAAATGAAGGGAGGTGTGAGGAATTGTTTTTCTGCCAAAAATGCACGAACTAAAAAAGCGGAATATACAGATGTGTCGATCACTTTTCATTACGTTTACGTCTTTTCATCATAGTCATATAAAAACGATTTTTTTATTTTTATAAATAAAATAAACATTTGTTTATGTTATTGTCGCACAAATTCGGAATGGACGATTTCTTTGAAATCAAAAAGAAAAATACACACGGTAAATAATAATCTACTATGACCGCCAATTAGCAGAGATTACAAAAAGGCTTTTATAAATGTAACATAATAGGCATAATGTTTTTTTAGAGTCTGTATTCGTATAGTGTACTACTGTAGGGAACGAGAAATACTGCTTACTGGCGAAAAATGCACTATTTGCAAAAAATAAACCTCCGCGTTCTAGACCGCGGCTATTGTTATGAAACTCGTTTTCGAATTTCACTTCAGTGTACTCGTTAAGATAAAAGAAGTGGCCATCGACTAGACGCCATTACTTAAATTTTAAAACTATACTCGTATATTCCCATTGTAATATAGCGGTTCTTTGTTTTTCGCGGATAAACGATTATTTTCTACAGTTGGACAAAATGACTATGTTCTCCGAGTACGATATGTTCGTTTATTTAATATACCTGCGTATATTTTTATCGTAATTATGCAAGAGCGCACACGTACGTAATTCCGTATCGGCGTATGACTATAAACGCGTATATTATTCATCTAAACAAGTTACGCAAACAAACGACACAATATTTTCCTTCTTATTCTCCGGCATAAACGAAACGTCGAGAAACCCTTTGTTGTTTACTCGCTCATCGCCTATCTCTCGTTTCGGTGCATCCTTAAGCCTCGCCATATTCCGTTAGATTTCCTCACGCACATTCATTAAAAATCACCGCACCCGACCTAAATTGTCGAAATTCTGTTTCCTTCGGTTTTTTATGATACGTACCGCGTCCCTGTAATGGCTATACTTTGATTGTGATCCGTGTTACGAAAATATATTGTAAATTACTTTTTATAAGTACTTTTACATTCATAAGAACGCGTTACAAATATCGAACATTCGACAAACATTTGTTTAATAATTTAATGAAAAACAAAATCATTAACGTATTCTTTAAATTAATTTTTTGTTGTTTTGGAGATAATAATTTATGTTTGTATTCGCTAGCGATTTCCTGCATTTTATTGCAGTGGACGCACTGCAAATTACGTACTACAATATTGATAGTACTCCGATTTTATTCATTTTTCATTATCGAGTTATATATATTAATTGTTATAGTAATAAGATATTATATTTTGAATTTTAGGTATATGAGAATTGCTTGTAACAATAATTTCAATTCATATAATATACGTTATGTTATTTCATTGTACATTGTTTTTCTAAAGTATCGATGTATCAAAATTACTACGATTAATAATAATAATAGATTTCTAGAAAACCTAATTTATAATCTGATAACATACCGAACTTCTGTGAAACCGGAAAAGACTTTATATTTTAAAGTTTCTACCACAGATAATAATATTATATAAATTATTAATTATTTATAACACCAAATACCATTTAAATAGATTCAAATACAGTCAAATATCAATGTTAAGAAAACTAATTTTTTAACATCTAAATTTATATTATATTATCATTTCACTATATAATATTGGTACAATAAGTTTAAAAAAAAACAACCAATATTAAATGGCTATTAAATATTTAATATTACCATCAACGTTAATAAAGCTGTTAATTCTTAAAATCACGAAAGAACCGGACTTTTATTTTAGTGACGGAAAAAGTAACTTCATTACTTTGTAATGAGTAACGAATACAATTAATTTATTAATTTTAAAATGTAACTTATCCAACACTACTTTCCATATAATTTACTTTTTTTAGTACAAAGTTATTCTATTTTAGCATATTCTTGTGAGGAATATTTTGTAAACGATATCAATGTATTTTATTGACATTGACATTTTTTTTTTTTTACTATCCCCGAAAATTCCTGTTCATGATCTGCGTGCTCAGTCATATTTCACATACATATATTGTGTTTTAAAGTCGTATTATACTTATATTTTCCAGTTTCATTATTATTTGTCTTGAAAAAAAACATTTGATGTAGGTTGATGTAGATACATAAAGTGATTGGACTTTTTCGATGAAAATCGAAACTTATTGAGGATTTTTAAAGCTTAAAATGGATAGAAAAAGTATTGAAATATTTTATCTATGTTAATCAAATTTAAGAATTTAAAATAAAATGTTTGTCATATTTTATTTAACATTAAAACAAATCAAAGATGAACATAAATCATAAATTATATATTTTATTATTATATACCAAATATCAGTTGAATATTTATAAATTCCATAAGGCATATTTACTTATCATGATTAATCTATAACTTTACAAAAAATATGAAAATATATACAATTATTTTCTATACTTATATAAATAAAGCAAAATTATTTAGATTTGAAAATCACACAATATTGACTTATATATATTAAATATTATTTGAGATTTCAATCATTTTGAATTATAAATTATAAATTTCTATGGAAAGGCCGATTTGGCTCTGACAGTTTCATCCAAACTGTTAAATTACGATTTTAATTTCTGAAAACGACAAAATGATAAAAACAATAATATATATTTTGGTAGATATTAATGGATTTTAAATAATAATCCAATTGTGGTTCTCTGTTAGCCATAAATTCAATGAAGTCACAACAAACATATAATGTAATATGTTTCGTTGAGTCGTGAATTAAATATGTAATGAACTATAGTTGTGTAGTTGTGTTTAAGTATGCAATATTATAATAAATACTAAATTATTTTTAAGTATTATTTTAAATAAACATCTTATGACCGATATTTAAAAACTAATCATTTTCGCACATAAATCACTAACATATTTAATTATATTTGTATTACTTTTCATGGACGATTGCCGGAGAAATAACCTCCAAAAGTATATACTCATATGTATATATATATGCACTATCTAATTACTTAGTGATCTACTTATTCTAAATCGGTCGGTGTGTATCGTTATAGTTAAATATTTTTTCTCGGTAAAAACCGCCACGCAACAGTTACAGCCGGTACAATAGCGATGACAAGAGAATACAACGAAAAAGATATTATGTTAATATTTATTCAGAGAAAGAATCCAACAGTTAGGTACTATAATAGTATAACTGATAACGGCGAATCAAACAGTTTAATGGTATAGGTGTGTGTGCGTACACAGAAAATGAAAATAACGATTATGAATTTAAATTTTTTTGTTCCCCCCAAAAATGACAATTCCGTAAAAATGTCTATACCTACATAAATATATAAATACCCGCTGTTGAACACGATGAAAGGTCTTTAGTAATTTATCGTAGGTATATAACAGTTGGTCGCGAGAGCACCGAACGACCGGCCATTTATTGATTACAATTAGGGTTCATTTAAAATTCTAAATGGCGAATGAAATAAGCGCCGATAAATAATTCCGCCGACGGTACAGATTTGAAATGGAATTCAAATCGGGCGTTGTGCTCCTATGCGTGCGGTTTCGACGACCCACCGTCACCGTTATCGTCGGCGCTTGCATAATTATTAAATCATATCCCGTTACATTATGTGAAAACCTCATCAGACACCTGTCTTCTTGTAGCGCAGTTTACAATAATTATTATTGCTAAAAGTAATGTCACGTTTAATTGGTTCAAATTTAGACACGCGGCCGTCGACAGGTCTCGCGCGTGGAGTAATGATCTTAAAACCTGAATTTTCGGAATCCATTTCGCAACGTGTTGAAACGTGCGCACGTGAACACGTAACAATTTCGGAAATATCTTTCTCTCAACTTGATTTTATACTATACTAATTACGCACAGTATAATTTAATGTAGAGTATATTTAGTTTTATGATGTTCGCGTCGAGTACGTACTTCAAGGGAAGTGATGAGGAGGTTTGGTCCACCTCCCCTATGCAAGAGATCTAATAAATTTTATATCGCATTGAATTCTAAAAACGGTGGCCACATAAGCCAACCATTGGCTGATGATTTTCAGAACTGGTCGTAATTTGTACAACTTATTAAGTTTACTCGTTGTGTATATTTTTATTATATAACGACGCAAATTATTATTCTATTTCTGAGACAAAAATAGACAGTAATCTATTTATAAATTAATAAATACGAGTTAAAAAATTTAAAGTGTCTACTGTCGATAAACGATTTTATAAATGTTCAACATTCTTAACATTGTACATTCATATAAACTACAATATATAGTTGACTCGAATGTTTATAACATTTAAATGATATTCCGTTGCTCGAACGAAATATAGTTTTTCTCCCGATTGTCTTATCTTTATTTTCTATACGTTTACAGTTTAATATTTAGTTGATTTATGTAAGTATGTAATACATACAGTTGACGTTCGTGTGAAATGCCATGTATTCATAATTATTTCTATTATTTCTCGAAACTTAAAAGTTCTAAAAATATACTGAAAGCTTACTTTCTGTAACCCTATTGTGAATCACATTAGACAATACTTAAATGCAAATGTCGTTCAACGTTTAAACACGAGCAATTTTCATCGTAACCAAAAATATATGTATACACTTTAAAACTAATAAATTTACATATCTGAGTTTATATCAGTGAATACTTGACACCGATTAGGAGTTCGAGTTAGATCGTCTACAATATTGATATCATTCAATCATGCAACTTATTTTTCTCGTGTACTGTTATATATATTATACAATATACCAGATTCAAATCAACTATTTTAAGTTTTTTTTTTTTTTTGAAACTCACAAATACTTTTATTCTCTTTTTGAAATCTTTTTTCATACTCTTATATGTATAAATATTTAAAAGACAATAATACGTTACTTTTTTTAGCCGATACGATAAATAAGTTAAATAAAATAACACGTGTTATAGGTGTTCGAATTAAAGTATTCAAGTATTTAAACTTAACACATATTTTAATTCATAAATAATTAATTACTTAATATAAATTGTATAGACAAATATATATATATTATATTATCAATTCTTTATATATTTTATGATGGAACTCGTTCATATTTTATTTTATAAGCAAATATTCGTTAAAATATTTATTTTTTATAAAACATGAAAGCATTATATATATTTACATACTACAAAGTTTTAGCTTTCAAATATCAGGAGTCACACGAAATAATTTCATTAAAATTTAATGTACAATAGAATTCAAATATAGTACATATTTTATTTAACTGTAGCGTATGAAATTTAAAAAATTTCCGTAATTTATATTTAACAGCTAATATTCCTTTCTAATATACCTTTTTAAACTCTAAACTGTACATACTTTTGATTATTTTACAAATTTTCTTCAAAGTTTTCTCTTCACAGTTTTCTTACGTAGTTATTAATAGTCAAAGTTTTATTCTATATAACCATATAAATAAATTGATGTCGCATGGTTAATTATGTTGGTATTAAATCACATAAATAATTAAAAAGTAACAAATATTATATTAATATTATTATAAAATATTATACTCGTATATATAAATATATGCACATGATAATATAGATATTTAATTAAAATTTAAATTAAAAGAACATTTTTATATTTGCTTCTATTAGAAAATATAATTCGTTATTAAAGAAATGATTCTATCTAGAAATATAATCTTTAATAAACTACACTAAACATAAGATAGTTATAAGTTAGTATAGATAGTGATAAGTTTATTTACATGACTGATATGTGTGCTTAGAGTAAGAAAAAGAAAATTATAATAAGAATAATACATGTTTTCTATCAATAGAATAACATAGGTATAAAAAGGGCACACATTGTGTTAATGTATCCGATATTAAAAATAATTGTATTAATAGATTTTTTAAGCAGCATTGTAATATATTTGGTTATATTTATACATATGAAGTCACAATAATACTACTACGTTATTGTGAACATTCACATTTTTTTCAACGTACAGTTTTAATGAGACGGCTACACAATATTTTACTGTGCAATGTACATTATTTATTATGTGCGTGATTATGCACACGTGTATAATTATTATATAATTGAGTACGCGCAAGTTTTAATGAGTAATAATTTTGTTTTCTATGTTTTGTTTCAGGTAAGTACTTTGGTCGCTGAGTGCTCTGGTAATTTAAACAAATCTAATCAGCTAAAGATAAGTAAAATAAATGTTTTTTTTTTTATTGTAATAAGTTGAACAAATGACGTATTATAGTAGTTGCAATATAAAACAAGACTAACTGTCAACAGTAAAACTATATCATCATCGAAACCTTAAAACTATCTATTTTCATGTTATATTTGTTCATACGTGGATTTAATGTACAGTAACAATATAGCTGAAAGGAATGTCCTCAGTATTTGTATTATAATATATATAGTAATTTTTCACACATTATATATATATATGTTTATATACCTTTTAAATTTCAATGAAAAAATGATTGTGCCTAACACGGAATACTTATTACATGTACACAAAGGGTATGTTTGAATATGTTTTCAATTTATTTCAATACATCCTTCTAGATTTCACATAAACTTTCTTGAATGGCTTTCTTCGAGGAACATTTATTTTTTTCCTACAATATCAACAACCATTAAAACTTTTATCGTGACAAATAGCGATCTAAAAATCTGCATTAAAAATAACTACCAATGTGTATTCGCGTTTATATTTAAATAAAACTCTGCATATAAACCTAAGTGCTATGTATAGATATAAAAAATTGATTAGACATTTTAAACGGTTTAAAATAATTATACGTATCTACATTGATACGTACATTAATGACATATAGATATATATGTTTGTAAGGCATAATCTCTTGTTAAAAATTGTTGGACATGTGTTTAACCTATTTGTGACGTTAAATTAGACAGCATTTCTTAAGCTCTGACAATTCAGGAAAATAAAATTATAACCCATTGTTTATATATATTTTATACGTATTTACATCGTTGTTAAAACAGTTGTTTGTATATTTTTTTCGCTCTTGCGTCATTATAGATATTTAAAAACAGTTTAAACACGAATTCTTATAAATAATTAACATCTACATTCACAATAACATTCACTCCGTTTGAAGCCAGATCAGAATAGCTAGCTTATGTAAATATATACATTAATATAAACTCAAAGTTCAAATAACTTTTAACGTTATAAAATTCTTGTAGAGTTTAATTAAAATTATTAAGATTTAAACTTTTGATTTGATGGAAATATGCATTGCGCCTACCATAAATTAAATTTGGAACATTTAAACACATAGAACTTTGGATCATCCAATTTGAGTATGCTCACGGCAATATTATGCGTGCGCGACCCGCCCGTACACAGAAATAGTTTCCATTCATTATTGATTGAAACATAGTGCAGTGAGTACACGACGCGCGCAAGTGCAATGACTCTTGTATGAAATAAACAGCTGTTTAAATCGTTTAATAACATTTCCTTATTATACGTATCACGGCGTATCTCGACGGTACGGCGACCGAATACATTGCGTGCTCTTACTAACAAACCGACTAACGTTATTCCTGTCGGGTCGGACAAAATGCTTCTTCATAGTGTCCACTTATATATTGACGAACCGACGAGTGACTTAACCTCGGGGACGCGTCCTATTGAATGCCGCGCTACGGTCTAGACCAGTGATAGGCAACTGACGACCATATACATGTATTTCATACGGCTTGCTTTCAATTTCAAAATGACGAAACTGAATTGAACATTTTATAACTATCTACTAAAATTTCAATCACATTCTATAAAAATATTAGAACTCATTTATTTTATTTAATAATATAAGGATATCAAATGTTTATTTTTGTTCGCCCGCGAAACCTTTTTAATTTGTGAATGTGGCTCGAGAGTTCAAAATGGTCGCCGACCACTAGTCTAGACTCAAGACGACCACTGTGATCATTATACATACACTACACATGTATCTGCACGTATACATTCTGTACATTTCTATAGTCGAAATAGCCACCGGGCACTTTTAAAATATTCACATGAATATATAGTACATAGATATAGTGGTAACATAATATGATGTACCAGAATCAGGGGCGTATTTGGAAAAAAAATGTCTTTTTGGAGGGAGGACTTCGACAAATATCTAAAAGCTTAAGTTTATACTGTATTTATAGAAAACATATTAGCATTAACATTATCATCTCTCGATGACCTAAAACATATTTAAGACATTCGTATATAAAATAATGTTCTTAACTTTTCAGAAAAAAAGTTATTTATATATAATTATTTTTTAAATTGACGTTTTTTAATTACTATAGTTAATCATCTACATATTGTGTGAGATGTACGCATGCGTTTACCCGAGTATTTGTGGAAAATGTTCATGTGGCTAAATCTCCTATTATAATCAGATAATCCGTTGTGTGTAAAAAATATTTGAAGTAATAAACTTTATGTACTAGGCGTTTTTTGAGGATTATTTAATTGTTCGTCATTTAAATTATTAATGTCCATTTTAATTGAACCGTCACGCGTTATATATAACTTGAATTAACCGTATAACCTGCACCAGAATGACATACATAGTATTATGACGTTTCGTTCGTACACATGTTATGCACAACGATAGCATGCAAATGAACGAGATATTATTATATACAAAACATTATCGAGGAAAAATACAAAAAAAAAAAAACGCTACACAAAGAACGTTTTGTATTTTTGCAGAACTCTATTTCTTTGATAGATCTTTGTTTTGAAAGATGATAAAAAACAAAAATGAAAAACGAAATCTGTGCTCGTTATATAGTTTTTCGACCTAGTTTTCATTTGCCATAATAGACGTACGATAACTATAGCTACTCGTTTCAACGGTTTGCTTTGTCACCTTCGATTTAAAAGACGTATATATTATTATTATTATTATTATTATTATTATTATTATATTATTATAACGAGAAAACGATAACGTTTTACAATGCTTGCCATACCTATTATAATATTGTGAACCACGCATTTTTTTCACGTTTTCGTCATCGATTTACAGTAACAGGTATCCCGACTCCGTCATTGCAACGTCTGTGAATAGTATATAATATACTATTCACACAGGACAAATAAATTTTAAACCGATCTCAACTGACTCGTGACATCGAAATTTAACGTATATATACACGTATACGAAGATTTGACATTAAATAATTTCTGTTGGTAGAGAACTCACCCCTTCGACCCTTTAGCCCTATCGCAGAGTATCCTGAAATACACTTTCACGACGGTCCATTTAACGTTAAACCTTCGTCATATAAAGGCACGTCTATAAAGGTTTTCACCGTAATTCGGCATGCGTCGTATATATATATATATATATACAAGCACGATGTAGTTTTAATGACGTGTCTCCTTCGTATTTACCAATATAGAACGCGAATATATATATATATATAGTATTACCGTTAAAGCCAGTGCGAGAAAATGATCGAGAACATAAAACAATCATCGTATAATAGGACGCAATATATATCATATAATACGCTTTTCACTATGTATAATATTATTACGATTATTATTTACATCCTTTGATAAGATTCCCAAAATTGCATATGAGGATTTATTTTTTTATTCACTTAGTATGGTTATTACTTTTTCGCTTAAAAAAAAAAATAAAATAGAGAAAGAGAGATAAATTATCTGTATATAAATAATAAAATAAGCTGCACCAAACGCATCTTGCCTTAATGGACTGGATCCCATTGTTTCGCGTCCGTCAGAGGTGTCTGCGGCCTTTATTAACTCATTCAGGCTAATTGCATTATTATTACTTCGGTCGTTCGTTTCTGGCTTCATTAGCCACACTGTCCCAAAAGGAAAGGTTTCCTCGTCAACACTGAATGCCGCTGCAGATATACGAGTATAGTCATCGCGCAAAAGCGTCAGACACACGGACTACAGAGGGCGGCAGTCTGCGAGACCGAATAATAAAAAGTATAAAAGTGATTTCCGTTTTTGTGATTTTGGACATTTGTTTTGATTAGCTCACCTGGGCGTAACTCGGCCTCGTATGGTAGGTAATCGTAAAAAAAAAACACGTTTGATCGTTATATAAAAAAATTATAGGCATCCAAAACTAAGCGTTTTTATCATCACAATCGCACTCGTGAAAATAATTGATTCCAATGTAACAATTATTTGAACATTTGTTTTCTAATTTTATGAAATACTTTCAAAGTTTTTTAACTGTATGTGCGTACCCATTCCTTATTTTAATAACGATATCAATTTACATCCTTCAATAATTCATTTTCGCATGCAAATTATCTCTTTCCATAATTTTTAATGCGCATTAAAAAAATTAAAAAACTGTTGGAGAAGAAACATAATATTTGAAATAGCAAACATGGTATTACGAATAGTGTTCAATTTTTAATTTCTACGTGTAATACATGCATAAGATCACGTACATAAATAAAAAAACAAACCCACGTTGTTATAAAACCAATTCTTTTGGTGTTCCGAGATTTGTTCAGAGTTAAAAATAACCCCCCGTGTCGTTTATAATAATAATCTGCACGACGATAAAATGCGATATACTTGCAACTGCGGTGTTATCGATACGCAATATAAGTATATACATAATGTATTTGAAAACGCCGCAGATACACATATTTTTTCCACGATATATTAGCTATTTTTATCGTCTCGACGCGTGTGCTCCTGCAATTATGTCAATATAATATATATATATATATTATAAGTTATTATATTTTTATAACAAAATTATTACTCTTGTATGAATCATTGAACGACTTGGAAAGATTAATGATAACATAGGAAATATTATAAATATATATATATACATAAATGTATGTATGTATGTTTGTCACGCAAAAAGTTTTAATATATTTGTATCTTGTACAGTGTATGTTTATAGGCCATGAGCTAAGATACTCTCCATACCGTGTACGTCGTGGTAATAAAAATATACATCGGAACAAAATATATATTCCTGGGTTATCTAAATGCAAACGCAACACGATAAATCAATTAAGGGCGTTATTTTTATTTTGAAAATCGTGTTATGGATTTTAACAAAATTCCCAACCGCACATGTTTCGGTTTATTTTCTTATTTTTCCTTTCTTGCTCCAAAGCATTCAATTATAACATATAAGTACTTTGTATATTAAAACCAATTTCTATCGCTTTAAAGAAAGCGTTTTAATAAATAACTATAGGTGGAATACATATACGTATATTCATGAGGTGATCTAAATAATAAATTGTTTTAATTGAATTTTATATTTTGTCGGGAAAAATAGATTTTCAAAAACAATAGCTCGACTACAATAATATATGAAATAAGTTTTTTGGATTATATTTTAACATTTTATTTTGTCGCATTATATATACACCTTTTATCATAAGCTGTTACTATTTAATAAATATTTTAATTTTTAACTAATACAATCTTTTAGTGTTTTTCATGGATATTTTTAGATGCATATTATTATATCAAATAAACATATATTTTTATATTATGAGAATCAATGAATAATTTTTAATCCCATTCATTATTTTATTTTATATTATTGTTGTTGTGTTTTGGTGATATTATGTCACAATATCTTGTAGTTGTTTATTTATATATTATTTTCGTGTTTACTGATGAAAATTAATCACATTAATTTTTATTGAATTAACAGACGTCATATGTTTCCTCGAATAACCTATTTTATAATGTCCTAGAAATAAATATAAGCCAAAGATTTGATAATAAAAATAATTATCATTCATATAAATACGATATGTTGAAAATATTAAATTTTAACGTTATATATATTTTCTTTTTTTAACGTTCTGTGAAATATCAATATTTTCACAACGTACACAAATAATCTGTCAAACAAAAACCATTATGTTTATTTTTCGACTGGTAACGTCACACAAAAACGTCTACAAATCGATCAATGCTAAAAAGACCGATGTCAAAAAGATAAAAGGATAAAGATGAGATAGATAGAAATACAAAAACATCGCAGCCACAATATTTATACGAATTCATTTTGAGAAAAAAGTGTTGAAGAATGTACACAAAATATTCAATAGATATGTTTTAATATTATTTTAGTAAATGACAAAAATAATACTTTAATAAATACCAACATTTTAAAATTAAGAATCTAGTCAAAGTAATAATAATAACTTTCAAACTTTTCTCGATCATCAAATTTGATAGCATACATCTCAACAGTTTGATCATCTATTTTTCGTGTAATATTTAATTAACCTTAAGTAAAAATAAGTTTAAAAAGATTTATTTTCTACAATATATATTATCGCTAGGTATTAAACTGTGTGGATTCTGAGTGAATCGATACAGTTAGTATTTTAGAGTAAATTATTGTTTCGAAAAACTACTTTTATTTCAGTCGACTATAAAGTAAAAATATATATATTCAAACATTTAACAATAATGTAGATCGAAAATTTAAATGCTTATTGCTTATTTGAAATATAAAATAAAAAATACTTTTTGTTACGAATCGAAAAAAGTTTTTGCATTTAGAAAAAGCTTAAAATTTAAATTTAATAAAATGTATGTGTTTATTAATATATATTAAATAATATTATTTTATATTGTATTTATTCAATACAGCTTTTAAAACTTTTTCACTAGTAACTATGTGTATTTTGTATCACGTAACATGCATATCAACCGCCAGAATTTATATATTCAGAAACTAGTGAATCCGATTCAGAATAATTTTATTTCAATAAGAATTTGTAATATTGTAATGTATAATAATATTAATAAATTGATGTTGAAGAGTCCTTTAACCGTTCTTTAGATATTATACCTTTTTAAATATAAACATATAAATAAAACTTTTGTCAAATTAAAATTTTTAGATCTTATTTTTAATCAATAGTTAAAATTTTGAGTAATATTAATTGTGTCCAGTTAAAATCGCGTTTCCTCCCACTGTGCGCCGTAATGCTCTTTGACAAATTGAACAAGTGTCGTTGTTTTCGGCGTGTGCGTTTTCATCTCGATAGAAATACAAAACAGATAAATTTAACGAAAATATTATTAATTAATATCAAAAAACTTATACCCGACCGGTTCTAAGTGTATTAAGTATACATGCGATATTTTATTTACTGTTCACCGTCTTTTATTCATTTATCGTACTACTCTGTATTGGATAATGGATCGTCTATTGGTTTTATTTGAAATAATGGGCGCGTATATACGGACTTTTCCGGCTTTCTGTACGTTCGCAAAAAAGCCGAGTGCATTCAAGAGTATATAAAGTATATTTCAATAAATACGGGTGCCTTTTGATGTTGTATATTATTAATAAATAATTTGCGTCAAATCATGTTTAATAATATTTATCAATTGAATTTCAAAATAAAAAAAAAATTAAAACGAACAAACTATATTTGCAGGCAAATAATTCGTCGCGTGAAGCTTTTATATCCGGTGAATTTTTTGTATTTGCTTTGTATGTCATTCCCGACAAAACTACTTGATAGAAATTGTGAGTGCGATTTAAACTAATCAAGAAAAAGTCTTATTTTCGAATTTCACCTAGTGATCTGAGATATTTGATGTAAAAATCTCGTACCATCTATAGAAATGTTTTGAAAATCAATTTCGCAAGCGCACTTTTATTTGAAGACTTTGTTCTTCACGAATATGTTTACATTACAATCCTCGGCAAGAAAATAATGTTTGTAAATATGTCTAGATGACTTCGAAAGAGGATATTTTATAAAATTGGTTCTGGCGTGGTCATAAATAAATATAAATCCTAATCTGCGAGACTCTACACAACCATTATGTTCATATATGACTAAATCAAAGAAAAAATGGACTGGTTTCTAAAAATTAGGAGTTCAGAACGCTCATGACACTTTTTGGCCTATTTTAAATTAATTATCTTATTAATTTCTGATCGAATAACATATATTATATTTTTTGAATTTATCATTGTTCTACTCGTGTCACAATCTTAAGTTTACCGAGCGCGACTCTTTAGTTGTGTCTTTACGACACTACCTAGTTTTAATGACAAACAATATTATTATAATTAATATTTTAATGCGCTGTTATAATAGTCTAGATTTTTTTCTAAAAACGTATATCTATCTACCAAAATGATTTTATATTTCTGTTTAATTACTCATTAATTTGTCATTTGATTTTAACGATGATCAGCACAAATATGAACAAGATCACATCATCAGTTATTTATTAAAAATGATTATAGTTTGATCGATCTTACAAAAAACACATTAACATTGAACTTCGTAATTTCTAAAATACTTGGCATTTATTAAAACCAACATTAGAACGTCGTTTGACTGTCGAACTATTGACCCGATATTGTCACAACGTCGACTCGAATATTCGTTTTCTATGCACGTACATATGAATAATAAACAAGTAATGGATACACACCATTGTGAAATATTACAATAACTATATGCGTATACGTACGTTATTATTGTGTGATATGCATCGTTCGCGTGCAATAGAGAAATGAGTTATATACGAATATCAAATTATATTATATTTATTTACAGCCGATATATGAAACATTTACTAGTGAACTCGATAATTTAGATAATACAAATAATGTTTAATACAGGAATTTCATGTATGTTATTGTACGTGGTTTAAGTTTAAGTACACACAATTTTTCACGGCATCAAATTTAGCAAAACTTATTATTTATTTTATAGGTTTTATTTTTTGCAAATGAATTCGGTAAACTATACCCGAATAACCATACTGTATATTACTCATTTATGTGTAAATAAATTCCGTAGTATTTTGATTAAAATATAATAATAGGTAATTTTTATAAATGTTACAATTTTCAAACCAATCAATCCGTCGCTAATGTATATTTCGATTTGTACTGACATTTGGAAAATCATCTTAGACTATGCTACGTAATATATTTGACCGTCGTTTGGCTACTGGTCTTAGTTTTATCTCGTTCTTAAGTTTACTTCATGAGTTAGAAATAAGTTCTTCGGACAAGCGGAAAATTGATTTCTAGTGTATACAGCCGCATTAGAACTACATCGCGTGGGTACCCAATCGCGTTAATAGTTATTTGTCACACAGAAAATTAAAATGTTAACTATAATATATTTAGACATTTCACATTATTTTTACAAGAATGATAAATAATTTGATAACATTTAAACATCTATAAACCGTTTTTCCAAGTTTACACAAATTTTATTAGGATTAAAATAAATGTAAAATACTGATCTGTAATAATACAAAAATTAAGGTGTAGAGTAGGCTTAGTTGTAATTAAATGAGCATAAGAAAATTCGGGGCGTAGATCTGAGAATTATTTAAGAAAAAATTCGTAAAATAAATTATAAAATATATGGTGGAAAAAATGAAATAAAAAAAGCCGTAATAAATAGAATATTTTTTTTTCTTATCTTTCTACTCGTACTTGATTTTCGTATAATATCTATTAATATAAATGAACATAGAAAAAGGATTGAGAAAATAAGTTGGGTCGCTGCCTTCACGTCAAAGTCGAAGTCACCGACAAATTAAACAAGCCAATACGTAGATGCACAAAACCGATTTCGTAGCAAGTAGTGGCTCGTAGCTGAAGTATGCACACACTATAATGCACACACACGGTGTGGAGTGAGCATACACACTGACAAGGAGATGTGATCATCGATAGATCTATGGGGTAGTTATTCGTATTTTTTGTGACAGTTTTCTGCTATATCAGACTATTTTGAGAGGTACGATTACTGAATGGCCAAACTGTTAATAAATTATCCATACTTTGCCTTTGTATTAATGGTGATACTCACCGTTATGATTATTAGTCTTTGGTTCGTTCTCACGCATATGTTCAATTTGAATGCAATGTATTATGTCTATGTGGCAAGTTTATATTTTTTTGTAACCCGATGACTAATATCTCTCGTGTGTGCTGATCGCTTATTATTTCGTTTTTATTTGAATATTCCGTGGTAAAGTTATTCGATATTCGTATTGTGACTTACATATTTTTTTACTCGCCAATTTAATCGGTGTTCCAAAAGGAGCAAACGTCAATATATTTTTATTTATATATAAATGTACGAAATAATTTCATATGAAATTAAACACGAATACACCAATATATAAAATGTTTTTCACTAATAATGATATGTGGTCCTATCATTACAGATCTTAAATATATAGATATAAGTTTCCCGATAATTTTCGTTATTTTACAATATTTCTAAGCGCTGTGTCTGCATATTAATTTTATCGTTGACATTATATTGATTTATATTGTATCTTCCCTTGAAGTCGTACCACTAATGAAATAGAATGCATAATTGTATTTAACGATTAGGTATAATTTGTACTTTGCAGAAGGGGTAAACGTCCAATATTATAATTTAATAGTATAACAATATTACATTCCATAATATAACAATGTAAGCAAATCCTTATAAGTGTCATCACTCATATATGATTACTTTTTTGTTTCAAACAGTGAATATAAATTAATTAAAAAATTAAAACGAAAACCGCGTTCTTGTTTTCCACGTCCAAATTTAATTTAAATATGTAATTTTGAATTTCATAATTGAAAATTTAATTGTAATTTTTTATTAAAGATAAAAAATCTTTTAATTCGACTTATTACGTAGTTAAACTCAAATTTAAAATTTTGATCAGAAAAATGCAATTATGTAATATTATTAATTTAAGAAAACGACAACTATATGTTAAAAATTAAATATGTTGAGTTTAAATTGATAAATTTGGTACGCAAAAATGTTTGTTCGTTTGTTTGGAATTTAAAACAGTATATATTTATATATCTGATACAAAAATTAAATTGAAACTCGCTAAACGACCGTTAATATTGTATCAGTTATAAAATATTGAAAATATGTTTGACGAGTAGTGATGTGTGACTAATCACTCTTTTACGCCATTAATGAAAATATTTCCGTTTTAATAATTTGTAGTTGTGAATTATTTATCACGTTTATTTATCAATTTCTCGTCATTACATGAATAAAATATTCAAACACTTGTCACGTTAAAAAAAAGTCAGTTTAATATTTCATAAGTATTTCTGAGTTTTGCTCTGTGACCATTTTTACTTTCATATTTAATATTCATTAAACTATTATGTACACAGTAAATTATTTATTATTATATAATACAATTTCTAATTATTCTATAATGAAAATAAAGTATTTTGATCGAGTTGTGTGTTTTCCTATTTCATCGAAAGTTTTTAATAAATATTTTATATAAAGAGTGAACTTTTGTTATCAATTTGAATATTTACTTTTTTATTGCTGAAACTATACAATTAGATACTATTGGCGATTAAATTCGAAAACAAATTTGCACTAAAAATGTGATGTTGTCAAAAACCATTGGAAAATTGACCTCTTCAAAATACAATTTGTGTTCGAATTCAAATATATAAATGTAGTCATGCATGAAACATTTTGAGCATATTTACAGTTTCTCAAACAGAAAAGTGTTAAATAAAAAAAAATATACGCACTATGGAAAATCCAATATATTCTTCTTTGATTCGTTCAAAAATCTTATAATCTGAAACTGGGAATATTTATTTATTTGATACCTGCATATACGTTTGTATTATAATTTACAATACAATGAAACTTTAAATGATTTATAAACAATACATAAATTTTATTATCAATAATAAAACTCGCCTAATATAATCAATGTAATCAAAATTGTTGATACATATTAAAATTTAACCGTTGTTAGCGTCGAAGTTTTAACTCGTTTGTCGGTTATTAAGATTTATTATACAGTTTATATAATATTTCAATATTTCTTTAGGTACAACATTCGTGTAACTTATCCAAATTTAATTTCTAATTATAAATGTTAATGTACGGGATATACATCGATCTCAAATTTAAATATTTGTCTGCAGGATGACTGCGCATATTATATTTTATCATTATGTACTAATATTTCGAACAGTCGTAAACTTTGTCATAAAAAAAAATTATAAAACGGACACGGTGATATTATAACGATAGGTAGGACGAGATGCATGATATACATTGTAGAGCCTCTTCGTGTATTTTTAAACAATTTAACTTTGGGTTTTCGTTAAACAACTTTTAACTCGTTTGTCGAACCCTCCTTCCGGTGTAAGTAAAACAAACTATATAAACGAACATAAAACGTCAAGATAAAGTCATGAACGGGTTTTCCAAATTTAAATAATATTTTTAAATAAAAAGCGGTGTCTACATAACAAGAGTTTTATGTATATCAACACACAGTAGGGGATTGGCGCAACAGGATACTGGAACATTTCCCGACAGATAGCAATGGTCGTTGTACGAATATTAGAGCCATCGATTTTACATCCGGTTATTTTTCTAATCACAATTTTAAATTCTATACTAATATTTTTCATTATTTATTATTATTATTTATTGTTATTATTATTGAGTTTGACAAAAAGCAAAAAAAAATCAAAATTTAAAATAATTTTTAAGAAAAACGGATATGTCATTATTATACTGCGCACCTGCCACTGTGTATGCTTTTATACAGTAGACCCGCAGTGTGTAACTGTAGCAGAATCACCTATTCAAAACGCCGTGCAATCGTCAATCGAGTCACAGATAATATTTTTAATAATTCATTCTATTTTTACGCTATCAACAACAAAAACAAAAAACGTACGAACCACAAAAAATCTATTTAGAATGAAGTGTTTAGAAAAATGTATATAATTATCTATTGGAAACGTTTTAGAGAATCAGAGATTTCATAGTTTTCCGGTACAAAAATATATTTCCAATATGTTATTCTTGTAAGCACTATTCTTGCATTATCGCTATTATAAACCACATCATTTTGACGTCTATATGAATGTAAATTAATTACTTTACTAGTTTAATATCTGTCACATCCAATGTTAGAAAGTTTACACTCAAACATATCAAGCACCATATAACAATATTATATGAATACATGTATATTATTATAATATATCCAAACAATTTGAGTTCTAACAGAGTTAATTAAGTCGACTAACTTATTTATATAAAATATAGAATAATTTTAGCCGTCGCATGTCTGCTACAAATATATATATATATGCCATAATTATAGAATAAAGTCCGATATAAGGTGACTAAAATATATAATTACACACTTTAAAACTTTAGCAGAAAAATTCAAATGTGTTTACGGAAAATCAGTGAGGTATTTATGTAAATGTATGAAAAAGTTCTATTTTTCCCACCCGACAAATTATTTAATAAATTAAAAATCATATATGTTAACACAACTAACATTAGTTGTTTTAAATATTAAAAATATACATATGAAAAAATTAACGATTTCATTCATTTCAAATTAATGCGAACAAAAATATATATATATATATATTAAAATTTGTAAAATCAATACTTTTTTTATTAATTGAAACATCTGTTGGATAATTAAATATTTTAAGTAAAAATATGATTTACACAAACTTAAACAAATTAAATTAAATAATTTTACTCAATATATACTCAATACGTATACCTATTGGAAATTTTAATATTTTAAAGAAAATAATTCATATTATGTTAAAAGTTTAAATCAAATTTATTCATAACATTATATTATGTATATTATACCGTTATATTATAAGCTGTTAAATATCGTAAAAAGAAAGAACCATTTTTTTTTTTACTAAACAATTACTCCAAACCTATCAATATTTATGACTGGGGTTTTTATACTTTTACATCCTAAATGTAGTTTCATAATATGTCAATCTAGCACTTCTTATATACTTTATTTAACATGGTGACAAATAAATTTATTTCACACTTCCCTTCCCCTTTCCCGTCCGTCAATAATGAAATATTACTGAATACGCCTCCGCGGTATCATCGTCGAAGAGATTCTATAAATCACGTCTATAAAACCTGCATTCGCGTCGATCGTCCAGTCCAAAATATCAATTATACTCAGCTTTATCTAAAAAAATGAAATAGGTGTAGACATATTTATTTGATACAATTGTAAAGCATATTCCGCGTATCCGCACGTTGCAATCGATCATATATATATTTATACACACAGAGTTCTACGATTTTTCAAAGTGTATGTAAACGTCGTATTAACAAACGAAAATATGATCATTTTAGAGTTTCATTAGCTATTATCTATTATCTAAAACAAACGCAAACGACTTAGAAACAATGAACAGAACAAAAATTGTTGAGTGTGCATCACATTTCCACGGGACATATACGTAAAAACGCGTACTTAACCCGTCACTACTGCCGTTATATTGTATGCACGTACACAGTTATCGTTCCCAGTCGTCGGGACGTTCGCGTCCTTTTAGCGGATTGATTGGAAAACGAGCGATCGGTCAGGTGCGCGCCTACCCCGAGGCCGCTGCCGTGTTACGCGTACATGTATATATATATATGTGTGTGTGTTGTGTGTGTGTATGTGTGTGTGTGTACGGCAAATATGCGAATCTCGCGGGCGCCGTGGCCGATAATACGATAAATATTCGTCTCTCGGCCGCTGCACGCGCCCCGTAACACGCGACTCGAAGAGGACCTCCGGCACCGGAATATCGTCTCGTTCGGCCGACGCAAATCCGCGGTTCTCGCGCACCCTTGCCCACTCCGCCGCGGCCGCCGCTCGGACCCGTCACGCGCGTTAACGTCGAAATGAATTCGCGGATTAATTACTTCGGCCGCGCCGGCTGTTCAACGTGCTCCGGTTATTGACGTGCCGATTTACCGGAAACGTAATTTACGTTACGGCGAAACTCCCGACGCGGCCGCCGACCTAACGCGACTTACGCATAGACGGGACCCGCGCGAACGATATTTGCTTTGAACGAGCACGCGCGCACGCGTGTGTGTACATACAATATATGTATAATAATCGCATCCCGCCAGTGTTAATATCGGATTTTGCTGTACGTACCCTATGGCCGGAGTCCGTTCGATTTTCAATACGCGTCGAAGACGGGACGAATCCCAACGAGTGAAATTATTTACAGCGCGATTTTTGATCGAACGCGATCGGGTCATGGGTCAGTGATTTCACTCCCGTTTATCATAATAAAATATCGTTAGAACTTCTCGGTAACGCTTCGCGTTTCCTCGCGTCTGTTTCAATATAATATATGTTTACGTATAAAAATATCGTCTTTCGAATGATTTTTGTTTTGGTTTTGTTTTTTGTTTTTGTTTTTTGATTAAATAACAACGCGAAATGATATTTTCCACGTTCCAACACTCGTGAATTTCAGAGAATTACTTTTTATTATTATTTATATGTGTCATTCGATTAAATCGTCTCAATCTAAATATATCATAAAAACGACGGTGAATATTATTTACCTTCATTGTGAATAACACTTTCGGTTCGGTAATGTTTGCCGAACCCTTCATTTACACTATACGAATGAACACATCATCGAAAGCAATAAAACCTTAAAAAACAAACTGTAAACATTATACGCGTTATTATGTATATCGACTCAATACCAAAGTTAACACATCATAATGATATTGTTATTTTCGATTTTCCGTATAATATTGTATTTACGTACACAATTAAAAATTTAGAATACCTGATTGTGTATATAACATCTTTCTTGAAGGTAATACGTATGATTGCAAACACTTATGGATTTTCTTTGGAATTGGATAAAAATATGTGTAATATTTAATTTATAGCACTCGAAAATGAATAATACATACTAATGTATAGAGGCATCATAATACATTTGGATTAATTTTTTTAAAGGATAAATCATATTTTAAATATTATTAAGTATGAAACAGCAACATTTTCTTAGAAAATGTAAAATGATAAGAATTTTGATATTCGTTAATGCAAGTTAATCATAAAATTTCATACCTGTCATTTCACACAACAGTGACGTAATATTTTTTAATTGCAACAATCAACATTATTGTTTTCCGTTTGAACTTACTTGTGTATACTGTAATAATGTGGATTCAATCCGAAATGTCCTAACGCCAGGTTTCCTGTTTAACATAAAGGTACCTACCAAAACGTCAATTAAACAAAAGCTTCTTTCTTATACCGTCAGCACAAATTACAATCTCTCTGCGTAGGGACGCCGCGACATGTCTTATGCATCAAATCATTAATAAAACTCACAAAAAGCTACCAGCTACCAATGTGCGAATAGTTTTCCAGAGAATAAGAGTCGATATTATAATATGTATTTTACTTTTAATAAAGGAACCGGCGAAATGAAAAATAACGAAATGTTCAACAATCTGGCGCGAATAATAATAATAACCGCTACCGCGATGTAACATCTGCGAGACCCGGTCAAACATTTGTTCTGTGTTCGGAAAGAAATTAGTGCAGATTATTAAATACGAATCGGCGTTTTTATATGCTGCTGACATATGGTATCATACATGCATGCTGTTACAAACAATTCGTTTTCGAAATATAGTAGTATACGATACATTTATAATGATATTATACGTAGACATTAAATTATATTACAATGATATAAGTACCGTTTGTTTTTTTTTCGGAGTAAAATATATTTAATTATTCGACCGTCCGCTGTATACAGGACTCGACGTATGACCAAATGACGATTTGAGGGGTCCGAACAAACTATACGTACACGTCCAAGTTTTCCTCATCCGGTGTAGGTTATTAACGACCGGTGTGCTGCAGTGAATTAACCCGCTAAGTAATAGAATTCCGATCTCGTTGGCACGCAGTTTTAATGGCCGTTATTATATGTGCCATGCCCATATACTTATGTATATATATATATATACACACACACAAGCACGCGTGACCTGCTGCAGTTATTGGGAAGTTGGGCCAAAATGTGTACGCACCGAAAAATATGTATGCCCCTCTGGTAAAAGGTCAAATTCCGATTGTTATATATGTGTGTGGTTTTTTTTTTTTTTTTAATTGAACAGAACGTAATGTACGGTGGGTATATATGATTCGAAACGAACCTAACCACAAACCTAGTTGGCTGTAAATAAATCCGTTTTAATTTGTTATATAACCGCGTACGTGTTATCCGCCAAAATAATTTATATGTATAAACGCGTGTGATTATCGACGTTTCATAAATTCGATTTTATAAACAACTTTGTTTCAAAAAAACCACCTATATACTTATCATATATAAATTAATTTTAATCGATAAAACTCGAGCAAGATAATATTTACGAGGTTTGCTGATAGATTAGGTGTCTAAAGCGCTAGTGCCTGATGGAAATGTTTTTTGACGAAGTTGGCACCATTGCTGTGTGGCCGCATTTCACCATTATCAAACAAGTCTTCAACTAAAAAAATGTACACGTTAGTTTACCTGTAATTCTTATTTAAAATGACACCAACGATGCCTAACGTAGAAAATATGAACTTCAACAATTCTTTAACGTAAAAAGTGACTGGCCGGTCGACATTTCCACATGGTTATTGTAAAGTGTTGAGTGAAAGTTGTAGAATCATAAAAAATTTCCGAAAATGATTGCAAAGTCACACGCAAGTGCATGATGAAGAAAAATGTGGACACCGCCAATTTCGGAAGAGATTGTGGCAAAAGTTTAGGACGTTGTTCGCCAAGAGGTCGCCTATCAAGAAACTTGCATTATTAATCCCTGACTTTTCAAAGACATAAATTCAAGAGTTTTTAAGAAAAAAATTTAGGTATCGAAAATTGGTAAGCCAAAAGGATGTCACAAATGTTGACGGAGAACCATATACGTCAACGTGTCATGGCTTTCCGGCAACTTTTAAAGCGCTATGATCGGGAATAGGAAAATTGGTTAAACTATAATATTCCATGAAATAAGACGTGAATTTATAATTTCACAATATCGCTTATTATTGAAACTTTGTAAAAATAAAACATAAATTTCAAATTAAATTGGTTTTCGATTTATATAAACTTGGAGACCTAACTTACTAGACAAGCGTCGTAGATATCGTAACCCAGAAAATCACACGCAAAAACAATTTTTCAAAATTTATGAAAAAGTCATTTCCTTCAAATGAATTTTGAAATGTGAACTGCCAACTGTTGTAAATATTGAATGCGTTATAAATATCTAATATTTTAAATAACTTTATTTAATATGCATAAAAGAAAATCCGTGTATACGTGTTTCATGTTGTTTTAATAATTAATTTTGTTCACTTAAAACGCATAGAATATTATCAATTTATGTGGCTAACAATTTTGACATTTTGGTGATTAATTTAACGTGCATATCTATATATATAGCTTATATCGTCATATTATATTACATACTGTGATAAGTATGTTTAGAACTCCTTTCATTAATTATTCCGATGCTTAGATATTGTATTTAGTGAAGTATAATACTAAATTGAAATAGCTAAGACCCCAATCAATAACTAAATTATCTGGTTTCTGCTCATACTCACACTCAAGTGAATTGTACTTTACTTATTATTAAATTTTATTTTGTTATTTAGTGATAAAATATAGATTTTGTTCTTCTCATAAAAAACAATATGTTTATTTTAAAATATAAATAATAATACGATGTCTTGCTTTTAATTTATTTTTCATTTGAAAATTTAATACTATTATTTTAAATTAAATAAATTCGTATTACATTTACGTTTTACATATCAAACTTAACTTTTACATTAGACAAATACATTTGTCTTTAAATATAATATTTATGGTAAAAAAAAAAATATATTTTGCTGTCGATATGTAGGCTTTAAGTACAAAAAATCATTTTAAATTTATTGATTTAATGTAAAATTATGATAAAATAACACATATTTTATGCCATCAAACTCATGTATATTGAAAAACTACAGTAGAATAATGTATTACTAGTATAACCTACTAAATATCTAAATAGATATTAGATGCTTCATAGAAAATATGTATCGTAAAAGTACAAAAAGTTGAGACAAACCCATTTATAAGGTATTTTAAATTTTAAAAAGATAAATTTATGATAAACATTAGAAAAAAAACATTTTTCAAAAATGAGAAATGTATCTGAGAAAACTATGGATTTAAAATTAAATTAGAAAAGTTTGGTAACATATTCCCTTTTTCATAAATATTAAATGTTCCTATTATATATACTATGATATGTGAATCATCGTGTATATATTATATATAGTTAAATTCAAATAACAAAACACGTCAAATATTTACCTAAACATTAAAATATGTAATAAAAATAAACAACAGTTTAATATTATAAAAGTCGTCCTACAATGACCACCTGGATGGGTACATAAAACGTTGAAATGAATACTGCGTTATTATTTTCAGATTTTCGCACATTCCATCATTTATATAAAAAGTGAAATTCTATACAAAGATATGTTTAATGCTATAAATTGATTGGAGATTTATTAAAGATTATTTTAATCTGCTTTATACAAATTATATTCATCGCGTAGCGATATAGCGTCATAATTCTAATATTCATTGTATTTATCAACAATTTGTCGTATCCGTCAGCGAAAATATATCATATAAGAATATAATCAATTTGACAATTCATAAATAAATGAAATTGTATTTTTAATAATCTGAACCAATAATTTAATATGATTTCTATTTAAAAGTAGTTATAATCTTATATACGTTCATTTTATTTCTTATATTATACCACAAACTTAAGTTTACAGAACTGTGTATTTTAGTAAACGAATTTTGTTCGGATACTTGAGTAGACTACGTAATGCCTGATGAGCATATTGTTTTATTTAAAATTAATAGAATATGATTCAATTTAATTATCTGAAAACGAATAAATGGAACTTCAAACTTAAAGAATTATAAACTAAACTGTAAAGTATTTTTAATCTCAGTATTTTCCAGCTTTAAACTTTACTCTAAACTTTATTTTCTTCCGAGTTTACCGTAAAAACATCATAAACAAATATAACTATACTATATGTGTAGACACTAAGTATAGATTAAAAGTTTGTAAAACCAAAAAAAAAAAGTTAGGTACGAAAGCATATTTGTTTGTAAGTACACCTAAATATAATAATAAATATACTTATCAAAGAGAAAAACGAAAACAATTATTATAGTTTATCTAGTATATAATTTAAATATTAAAATGTTGAATCAATATAGAAGGAAAAATATTAAAATTTGAACCCTACATATTTTCTAAAAAAAAATTTTTAAATGTATCGACATCAAAGATAAAATGGTGAATTTTTTCCGCCATAAGCACCACAATTAAATCTCCAACCTCGTAATTTATCTCATATATATATATATTGTAGTGACATATATATTTGGCCATTTTTCTCCAACTTTAACAACGTAAAAAACCAGGGAAAAAATTTAACATTTTTTATGATTCGTAATATGAGGTCGTACGGCGTTCTGAATAGGCAATTTTGCTACAGCTAAGTGCTGTTGGCCCACTTTAGATACATTCGATGGCAGGAACGCTGTATAATATTATGTCCAATTTTCTCGAATGTCAAATTTGAACAAATATGTTTACCATTTGCTTAATCCAAATCAAATTATATGGTTAATAAGATTTTAATTGACATATATCATGTGAACACAAATAACCGATAGCTAAAAATTCATACAAATACTACGGGGTCAGTAAAATGTTCCGATTTTCCGCCAGGCTAATACGTCTAATCTAACTTAACCTATCTAATAAACAGCAAAAATGCAGTTGTAAGTATCATTACTGTTAGCGCGTAGAGCAAATAGGAGTCTTTGAAGTTAACATTTTTAGTAGCAAATACAAACCAGAAAGATATAAAAAAAATATGTATACAAATACGAAATAAATCAAATTAAAAGTAGTGACCAGGATGTAGTTACTCTAGCTAAAAAAATCCCAATGATTCAATAATTCAATATCATGAAAAAGTATAAATAACACAAATATATATTATATTTATGTGACAATTGAGATTTTAAAGCCAACATAAGGCAAGTACATTTTCGAAAACACATTATATTTGATTACGAAAATGAATAGTTTAAACTAAAATTCGAATCGTACAGCATGTATGCATATTTCAGCTTTAAATGAACCTAATCAATAATCATCAACGCTCGCTATCTGATCCGTGAAATAAACCTGTCTCAATAGGCTCCTGGCTGACGTTAATAATGAATACAAATATTATCGTTTTGCTGATAAAAGTGATATATATTGATAGGTACGACACATCTGTGAAACGTTTGGACGGCTAAATGAAATTTATATATTAAGGGTATTGCCATGAATCATAATGAAGCCAAACTACACGTCTACCATGAAAAATACTCGAACAAAAATGTTTTTGTCCGTTTCTTTTAAACAAACGTATTTCTTCTTGTATTTCCGGGAAATAATGAAAAGTTGCTTCTCTGGCAGGTAAAATAATGGAAAAAATTGAATCTTCTCCTCATTGAAAAATTTTGGTGCAGGAAAAGAGTTTCGTAAAATATTCGTCCTTTTTTCTTGTTTCTCTTCGACCGTTTCGAATCCATTAAGCGAATTCGGCTCTCATTAAAACGGCTTTTAAAAGTACCATTTTTTTTCTTCTTTGCGTCTTGCGGGCTCTGTTTTATTATTATTATTATTATTATTATTATTATTATATGCTTTGAGAAAAACCATAATATTTAAAAACTATCCCTTACAGTTGAAAATCATATTGTTTACAAATAACATATAGTTTTCAAAAAATTAATTTGTTTACAACAAATGTCCTCTGAATAAATTATCAGTTGTTTTATCTATTAAAAAATCTGAAATTTTAATTTAAGTAATTGTGCAAATTATACATCTATATTCAAACTAAATTTATAAAAATTAATTAATTATATAAAAACTCATAAGTTTGTACAATATAATGCAAAATTAAAACTAAAAAAAATAATTATTTTTGGTCGTAATAATATTTTAATTAATAAACATCACCATAATTTGTATTGAATTAATTAACAGATTTTTGTCAAAAGTCATTAATTCGTACAATGTCTATTTAATTTTCTTTCATTTCTTTTCCTTATTTATCAAATATTCGTTGTGGCTGTTCCTGTGAGATAAGTTTAATTTATTTAATCGGCACAGATTAATTTCAAAAGACGATTATGTTTTCAAAGGTTGTCAATCTCACTTACTTTTTATATTATTAACAAAAAATATTTTATATCAAAGATGTAATATTATTGTTAGGGAAAGGTAACAAAATTTAAATTTGAGCACAGACTGAGTATTCTAAAGTATAAAAGTTTGTGGATAAAATTCGATTACGTTTGAACAACATTTCTATATTAATTATTTCGTAAATTAAATTGAATATTTAATAATAATATTGGATATCTAAATATTTGTAAATTTACAATTTGTACACGATTTTATAAACAAACGATCAATTTTTGATTAAAAAAAAATCATCTGCTTTTGAAATATAAATATTGAATTGGGTTTGTATTTGTGTTTTCATTTACAATAAAAACATCTTAATTTACAGAGTGGACATTATACTGTAAATTCGAAGGTAAAATATTATTTATCAACGAGTTTTGTTTATAAATTAACGAGGGATTTTTGAACTAATCGCCAGAGACGATACCGCAATATTCGCGTTGTGATTTATCATAGCTGCGATTGAGTATCAGATTTCAGTAAAATTTTAAATTTTTTGTTGTGATAATATTATTCAGTCGTATTTTTATTTTATAAGTACAGTTAGTAATATATTTTCGTGATACAAATTCAAGTTGTTGTTTGATTGGTAATTTCATTGATGTTGCTTATGTGCGTCTACTATTACCAAAGAGTGATAGCGCTATTTTCTGAGAAAACAATTTTTCATAATTTTTTCATAGGTCAATTTTATTCTGTATTATAATTATTATTTTAGACGCGGTTTGCATAATTTAGGCGTATCACACGTAACACACCAACTATGTGACAAGTAAAATATAATTCATATTATATTATAAATGAAGCATTATTGGGAGTGTAGTCATACAGATTCGTGCAAATCCGAGTTTTTCGACTTAACATTGATATACTTATAAATGTTCCGTAATATTTTTGTGACTGTGGTAAATAGAAATAATCAATTTCAAAATAATTTTACCGATCGGTTCGTCCAAATAATACATTTCTTTATTGCGTCTTCCATTACGCTAATTATTAATAAACATGCAATTTTCGGGGTTTATTTTCTTTAAAAAACAATTTTTATATTGCAAAGGGAAATACTACAATATACATTATATAATGCCTTAAGTTTGTGATTGTTTATTTTGTATGGTCATAATATTCTACTGTAGCCAGTTACGTATTTCATACTTCTTATCAAATATATTGATCAAAAATTAAAATTAATATTTTAAACTATAAATATGAAATATCCCGTAAAATGCAGACAATACAATTATATGCAATGACATGATTCTTCAATTAACGTATTCACGGACCATTAGTCAATTTAAAAGTTCGTTCTTTAACGATTTTGTTTTTCTCAAAATAATGTAAATCTATTTTTCTTTTTGTTACGTAATTTGACTTTAAGCTCTAATAAAATCGGGAACCATATAATTATTGTCTCGAATATCAGACAGATGAATATAATTTTGTTTGATTATAACAACGTCCCAAAAACGAAGTTTTCGTAAATGTCATTGTATCCTTTTTGGACCTATACAAAAAAAATAATCAATGTACGGTTGAACTATAAAAACATAAAAACATAAACACTTGCATTATATAAATTGTATAAGTATAGTATTTTTGTTATTCGTGATTAATGTGCACAAAAATAATTTACATGTTTCAAAATCGTATTTTTTTTTTTTTGCAAAACGATATTTTTCCAATTAAAATTTAATTTCGTATTAACTACATTTTAAATTAAATTTTTACTTTTCTAAAGGTAAGCGTGTTTATACAATATTTGATGGATCAAATATACGAAAAAAACGCTACACTATTGTAATACGTACGTCGTCTGTGTATTATCAACCAAATAATACCATTTTTCATAAATCCCAGTTTAAAGTTTAAACACTGTTTACATACAAAAATTCAAAATATATTTTATATTATCGGGAAAATGTTAAACTATGTATACATTGACAACGCGTATTTGCAACACTTCGAGCCATTTATTTTTGTTTATACAGTATGCATACGTCTTATGATATTATATTTACAGAATTTTTTAGTATAACCGTTTAAGATTGAACCATGATATAGACATTTCAAACTACTTTTACTGTTTATAAAACCAAATATGACGTTAAATGTCTAATATAATAATCCGATAATAATATATATAATGAACACAATCATATATATATATTCACGATTTGTACTTGTTTTTATTCTAAAAATAATATATATTATACTGTGTTTTGTTTAAATTCAAGTATCATTATTGGTTACAAATTATATTGATCTTCACTCAATATTACGAGTTTTACTCGTATACAAGGTTTTTCCAATGAATTTTCTTCAAACAAGAATTCAGCACGTTCTATGTATTGTATATAAAGATATTATCTAGATTGACGTTTGTATTTTTAACTATAATGGTTCGAATAAAACTTCTCGTGAAAAAATCTTGCTCGCAAACACTGTACAGTGAAGCTTAGCTAAACGTAAACAATATATTATAATAAAAGACATCAAAGAGATTTTGTACACTTGAATAAGTCTCGTTGACTTACGTTATAGCTAGACGTTCTTTTTTTTTATAAATAAATATACAAATTGAAAATTGAAAAAATTAAAAACTAATTAATTAAAAAATTATATTACTGTTATAAAAATAAAATAATATATATTAAAAAATATTAATATGTATGATAAAATTAGTATATATTATATACATAAAATATGCCTAGAGTATTTGAAAAATGTTTAATAAAGTAACAACTAGTTTCGACTGTAAGTCATCATCAGGTTACAATGCATAATAATAATATTAGTACTAATATTAGAATAATAATATTTTTGTTTTTTTATTATTCATTGTAACCTAATGATGGTTTACAGTCGAAACTAATTATTATTTTCATAAACATTTTTCAAATACTCTAGGCATATTTTCTTTATATAAATATTAATTTTATAAATAAATATATACATGTGTATGTGTGATAAAATGACAATTTCAAATTAATTTTATCGCTTATTTTGAAACGTATCAATTTCGTTGATTTCGTGACAATTGTCCGACAATAAACCTACATTATTAGATTTTGTAAACTTTTTATCGTTTTTAATAAAATAAAATATAAAATATACTATTCTTATTATCTAATAAAATAAAATATAAAATAAACGATGTTAATTAAAATCATTGTTAAACAGTTTTAATTCAGACTATATAGTATTTATTATCGCCCTATGTGTCTATACTGTATATAACCTATTTAATTATATGTATATTAAAGTATTATTTTAACAATACATCATTGGCTAATAGGTTTTATTTAGATATATAGCATATTTCTGCATTGTTCAGTGTTCTACGTTTTATGTTTAATTCTGTTGATGCTGACATTTTTTTTTTTATAATCTGTTCCATTAGCCTTTAAGCAATTTTTCTTTTTCTTTTCTCAAATAATTTCTTTGCTCTAACTCCGTTCTTTTACGTTGAACAAAGAGCTAAATCAATAGTTTCTTATTATGTCAACTAAAATTAAAAATAATAACAAATGCGTATATTTTAATCTGACATACTCATTTCCAAAACTAATAAGTATTGTTTTTATTATTCATTGTTAATTTTGATTTTCACGTTTAAATAATTACGTACGAAACTCATTAAGGTATAGGGAAAAGTAAATTATGTAATTCAATAAGTTTTTATTTTTAATTATTTAAACGACTATTTTAAATTATATATAGATTATAGACGTTATATATAAATGCAATATAGAACCGCATGGAATTTCACAATTTCTTTTAGACATTTTCTATGCTACAATCTTTACATTATTTATTTGTTGACTGCGTTCAAAAATATTACTGACATATTATATGTAATATGTTTCGATAAAATAATATAGTCACAACTCGGTAGTAACTCGAGCGTAATTTAATATTGTTTAGATCTATTATATCATGTATTTTTTTTAACGATAAAATATCAGATACAGTTGTTGTAACTCATTTATCCACTAAAAAATCTTAATGGCTTTAAATTAAGGTAGTATTAGCTGTGATTAAGTTTGTGTTTGTTTCTCAACAATCAGTATTGTGTAATCCATATAGATCGAAATGCCCTTAATGTTTTTAGTTTCTAATGTGCAGAACGCGGAACGTTTGTAATGAGTAGAAGTTTGGGTTTGAAAATTATACAGGATCTGTGAGTTAATCAACTTGAAATTAAAATAGAATCGAACACAAAAGATAATCCAAGAGTTGACTAGATGTTCTTTTTAGACGTTATGGGGCTAGTGGACTTCGTAAATTTGTTTTTATCATTTAGCCCAACATATATTCCAAAACTATATGTAAACTTAAATTTGGCTATTTCAAATTCTTAAAATAACCTAACACACTCCTATAAATACATTTGACTAAAACTCTAACTAAATTTGTAGCTAACGTACACATAAAATAGCTGAGATTTTAAAAGAATTTCCAACGGCAAAATAAACGAAAACAGTCTAATAGTACAGTCTTTCATTGTTGACAAATACCAATACTCCGAAGTATTTCTTACTTGTTTTTTTTTAACTTGATATTGAAAGTAAATATTTGTACATAATAAATGTGTTTACGTTTAATCTTCTGTGTTTGTACTACAATAAAATCAAATTATCGTCCAATGAAAACATGTGATGTGCATATATATTTTCAGGGGCTTTTGTGAGTTCGGTTTTTTCGATATATATTTTATAAGTTTCTCAATGTTTAGACTTAAAATATAACTTTTGAAAGCCAATATTAATTTATGATTTGATAACGCAATATAAGAAACTAATAACAATGACTCCAAAAGTCTTCACGCGTGATATATACTATGTATGTCTAAAAAAAATGGCACTCGTATATATACCAATAACACGGAATATTATATTATTTGTTTATAGTTTTGATGTGGAAAATGGAGCCGGCACAAGTCCCGGAAGATCACCGCTGGACGGTGGGGGCACATCCCCTTCCGCTGGTCTGGTGCTACAAAACTTGCCGCAGCGCCGGGAATCGTTTCTGTACAGATCCGACTCAGATTTTGAGGTGTCGCCTAAGTCCATGTCCAGGAACTCGTCCATAGCCAGCGAAAGGTAAGACATCGATATTATTTATTAGAAAAAAAAACATTTCGAGGATCATAAGTGACATTGAAAGAATATTTACGGGGAATATTTATTTTCGATAACCGTAAAGGATTCTCATTAATGATAATTGTATGACAAATAGTGCGCTACATTGTAATTTCTACGATAGAATAAAAATATTGGTAGAGTAAAAACAATGGCTTTCATTGTATACAACACAATAATACAATACGCAAAACATATTTTCATAACAACTAAGTATAATAAAATACTAACACATATTTTACAGTTTAGTTTTATATTTATTATAATAAAATTAATGTGATATTGAAATCGATTTATACGTTTCTTAAAACAGCTATTTTAAACTGAAAAAATATTTATATGGGTATAAGGTAATTGAATTTTTCAGAATATTTTTACAGAATATTAAATATTCCATAAAATATATTAAGAACAGAAAAACTTACTGTAGACTAACTGTTATTTTAAGTGAAATAATTATATAAAATATGCAGTCGTTCGTTTATATTCATATACTGTTGATCGTCTCGTGTTTGC
This sequence comes from Schlechtendalia chinensis, assembly GCA_019022885.1. Taxonomy (NCBI): domain Eukaryota; kingdom Metazoa; phylum Arthropoda; class Insecta; order Hemiptera; family Aphididae; genus Schlechtendalia; species Schlechtendalia chinensis. Next base: position 8,910,247 of record CM032341.1, read on the forward strand.
GTTTTATCTTATTTTTCCATTTATAGATCAAACGAAAACTATTGATTATTATTTCTAAAAACTAGTTAGAACATATTATCAAAGCCATCTTTGTGTGTCTAATACGACTATACTGAAATTAATTACTGAAGTTAATTTAATTAAGTTTAATATCGCTAAAGATATTTGTCGGTTTTTCAGTCATAAAATATATAAATTTTGTGAATATTCAAATACAAATTTATAATACATTAGCAGATTACTATTTTATTAAACTTATTCTTCCCAACTTGTATTACAGGAATAAATTATAAATAATATGAGTTTGACTTCATTTCATCATCAGGAATCATTAATAACATTGTTACTATTCACTAGTTTTACATTTAAAAAAAGCTAAATCAACATATTATTGCAAAACTTTTTTCTCGAAAAATGATAACAAAATAAAATATTGTACACTTTATTTACATCAACCGATAAACACTTTCAAGTAGATAACAAAATAGTGTACAGTGTTATTATTAGTTTTAAATAATGTTTTAGTACTCCCGATATCTCAACGATTACAAGTGAACAATTATAAAGTTGAGACTCATATTTATACATACATTACTATATAGATAAAATACAATTTGTACACACATTTTTGTATTCAAAATTAATACTATCTACTTTAAATAAATATATGTTATACATATCACTTGTCGATTAAAGTGTAATTACTGTCAAACCTTTCTGATATATTATAGACATTTAACATAAAATAGACATCCTTTATAAAACCGAAACCTATAATAAACATCACATTTTTTAGCTTCGATAAATTTCGTCTTAAACAAATTTCCCTAAACTTAAATTTAACTAACATAATATTTCCTGACATTGTTTTCAGATATATACACGTGTGTATGTATATCTGAAAACAATGTCAGGAAATCAACAATCCATAAAAGCTTCAACACATTCATAACATAATATTGTTTTCAATAAAAATAAAAATCCAAATTTTTGAAAACGTTTGATTTAGTTTACTTCTTCACTATTATTTAACGAAACTCAGTTTTATTACTAAACTTATTCAAACGAATAAACAAATAAATCACTAATTAAAAGAGACTTTTATCTTTAAGAGTGTTTTATTATTCCTATTATTCCTTAAGTAATATTTATTATTTAATGTTTTTTCTCATTCGGCATTTCTTTATATTACATATATAAATAAACACATAACATGTAGTTTGTCTTTAGTTATTATTTGCCAATGTTGTTTTATTCATCCTATCAAATTATGGGTACTATTTTTTAATAAAATCACAATCAACTCCGGATTGATTTTAATTCAACACACATAAAACAATAATAAACAGTATAGAATCTCAAGTAATGGGTTTTCTATTTAAAGTATTTTTCGGAACCTATTTCTAAATACGAATGCAATTGAAAAGTTTTTAACGATTATACACTAATGTGTCAGCAAATACTTAACTAAACACGGGTCATTACTCATGATAATCTTGACAACCGATAAAGTTCAAACTAAATAATTTGGTTGCTATAAAAAGTAGTAATACTTAACAAACGCAAAAAAGAATACGTTACCACAAGTTAAATGATAAATAAAATAATTGTGAGCATAACGTGCTTAATGAAATATTATTAAAAAAACACCGCCCACAAAATATCGTGTAAAAAACATTTTCATTAAATACCCATTCGTAAAACTACACGTTATAATATAATATTTATTACTTAAAGACTTTCGTAGAGTAAAATGTTATATTAAATACGGGTCAGCAATTTAAACGATACACTCTATTGGTGTTAAATGCCCAACGACTTCAAAGAAAATTAATAATTAAATCGTTGGAGGCATTGTGCTTAACTGAACTTTAGACAATGTTGGAGAACCGCGCGTAAGAAACGATGGGAAGAAACTTGAACGAATCTGTTCAACCGATCAAAAACGTGAAAGAACTTTGTCTCGAAATAAATGGAAATAAAAGGATGTACTTCGTAAGTGGTGAGCCTTCTCTTTTATTCACCACGACCAGAATTATTATTCTCGCGAAATTTGCATTTTGGGTGGATATTACTCAGGCGGGCTCTTGCATTCGAGACGCGTTTTATCTATTTTATTTATTTAAATCTGTTACCAAACAATCGCTGTACCAATGCGCCGTAAATGCACAACATTCTATTTTTATAACCTCAAAAAATACATCGTTTGAAAATTCATATTCCGCTCACGTTCTCGAGTTTGTTGATACTAACACGAGAGATATTGACATTTAGGATATTGTATAAATCGATTGGAATTATTTTGAAATTCGGTTTTATCGTATAATACTTCAGTACACACGTAATACAGTTTCAGTCTATAAATCACAAATTATTTCAAAATATAACATGTAGATATTTTGTTTTTTGGAGGGAGGGGAGATCACTTCGGGAGAGAACGTGTCTCATTAAAACGTTCGAATTAACGTTCAAAATCGATTACTCGAAAACGATGTTCTCGCACCGAGTGCTGTAATTTAACACGGTAGCATTTACAAGTCACTTTTGGTCCTCACGAAAAATATACCAGCTTACGTTACTGTGGTGCTGTCTATGAGACGGACGATTGCGCGCCGACGATAAACGTCATTAAGACGCGTATCGTCTGGCGGGTAAGTTGCGCACTAAATAGCGCCGCGTGTACATATGATGTCTGTCAACCAGATGGCATCATTGTTCTACGGCAGCGGCGGCGACGACGACGGCAGCAGTTGCTTGTCGAAAACCGATCAATACCGGCGCAGACACGCGCCACAATAGGTACCGCCTGACGCTTTCGTAAACAAAAAAAAAAAAAAGCATCGTAATAATAATAAAAAACGAATCTGCGTTTCCTCCGGCCGAAAGCTTTATCCGAACACGCACCACGCACATTCCGTGTCGGCGTTTCTCGTCGAATTTGAACCCGACACGTTAGAATGTTTCACGTTGAACGCACTTTTTACGGTTATACTTTTTCGCGACCGACTGCTACACTTATCTCAGCTCGTAGTCGTCGATCTGACAGTCCGATATTGATAATGTTTTACCCGTTTACACGTATACGTGACTATGATTCGTTTGCCCTTTCCTCCTACCTCGTTAAAAACAAATAAAAAGTCCACTCGACGATATGGCTACTAAATAATAGTATAATTACTATAGTGCACTTTCCGACGTCCACCTGCCCGCCAACAAATATCGTGTAATAATTGGTCTGGATTTGTTTCTAATGTCTACGCGATTCAAATATACTGCCAGTATAAAAAATAATCGCTGTCCAACCCATGTAATATTCTATTAAACGTCTAAATATTTCTGTTCAGAAATGCGATTAAACATAATTGTTGTTTTCGTTTAATCGAACAATAGCGTTTACTGTACATGAAACTTTTATAACTATGCCATACTAGAATCAATATATGCTTGTATTAACGAATGATGAATTATCCAATTTTGTACACGTATTTTTTATTAGATGAAAATAACAATATTGATTTGAGTTGTTATAATTATTCATATTGGATATTGTTCCAGACACTTTTAATTGCCTTACATGTACACCTAGTGGATTTTATATACCTCCAAACGTACAAATATATGTATTGATAATCTATATTTCATGTAATATTATTCACATTTAATGAGCACCCTTTTTTTGAACATTTTAAAATAACGTTAAATATGTATACATGTTCTTACTGTTTTATACGGAATAATAATGAATAGGTATTAATAATTTAATATTCAAATATACAAAACCAGATTGTTATAAATATTATTTACGTATATAACCATAAGCTTATGACTCAGCGTAAAACTAACTTTAACTTCAGTAAATGGTAATCCGCACTATAAATTAGAACGCTATCGGATTACTGAAATATTAATAAATATATAGGTGCCTATAACATATTATTATGTATATTCTAACTAATCATAATATAATATGTATAATATGAATGTTACATCGATTATCAATTACACACTATAAATATAAATATAAATCGCTTTTAAAATTTGGAAAAAGTAAAATTTCTTAAGTTTAAACTTTATTTTTAAATTAAAAACTTTATCGATCTATAATATTGCCAACACTTTACAAAAAGGAACCCCCTCCCCCCTCGTTGTTCTCCATTGTATAAACCGTTTAACGAAATAAACGAAATAAACATAATAATACTATATATATATTTATACTATTCAAAAACATTTTACGTTTGTTAAATTTTTTTTAATTTGCTCGCGATACGATCGCTTTCACGCACACAACAAACAAAATACGATTTGTGTATTATACTATGTAAATGGAATATGCGTAAACGTATTTCACCGTAAAGTCTACGTCGACGATAATTAAACTACTTGTGCATACACCACTGTATATGCCAACTCACATTTTCCTAATCCTCTATACGTACTACCTAATAATATAAACGCGCATATCACTCTGCAAGGCGAACGAAAATCATACCATATTTCGAACCGGATTCAATGTGAACTTAGTCGAAATTAATTCAAAGTTTCTAAACATTTTCATTTACATTCGCGTTCTCATTAACAGGACAATATAATTCATATATAATACATGACTAACCAATTACCATTTGTCGTGAATTTATTTCGATTTGTTTAAATATTATACAATGTTAAATTATTATGTTTTATGTTCTGTCAAGCATGCATTTCGAATAATAACCATAATAATATAATTATTAAATATACACATGCAAAACGAATAATATAATATTATAAAATACTTAAAATTTATATACATTTAAATTATTTTACATATTAACGTACACGTTCCTGATTTAACGTCGAGTAAAGAATATTATATTCCTTAGACTTTATAATAATTATAAAATATATAATATTTGTATACTAAACATGGCGTACCTCAACCTTATGGAATAATTATTACGTCCCTGTCGCTTTAACCACCATAATGATATTATATTACATTAAAAACAAAGTTTAATAAAGTTTGATATTAATTTTATATGAAATTTAATTAAACATAATATGTATATAAACCGTGTAAACGTAACCGCTACCATTTAAAATTTCTGTATAACAGTGTTAACACTAAAAATGCATATGTTAAAGCATATACGAGTTTCACGTAGTGTTCAACAACTATTAAATAAATAAATAAGTATTTTGTTAATAATATAAGTACATTCATCCGTACAATAATAACATAATAGATTAAAATACGCTACAAACCGGTTTAAGATGTTTTTGAATAAGGCATATCGCGTGTTAAGACGTAATGAAAATTTGACGCGAGAAATTTTCGAATTCCATTCGTGTCCAAACGTAATTTTTTTTGTTAACGTTGTTTTTTTTCTTATTTTATAATAGTCTTATCCAGTTTTGAAATCTTATTCGATTTCGTTTTAGATTCTGAGCGAAGTGTAAAATGTATTGGTGTCACAACGGTATGTTTTTTGTGTCTATGAATGCTTTTTAATGAAACAAAGCGTTACAATTTTTTTGTGTGGCGCTATTTTCCGGTAACAAATTTTATTTCGTTGGTTCTTTATTTGACACGTTTTTCAATTTTTCCAGTAATTTCCTTAAACGAAAGAACTAATGAATAATTTTAAAAAAAAATGTAAAACTGTCGACACAACTAATTTTTATGATATACTTTATATACTAGAATTAATTTAACGTGTTTTATTATTTTATATAAATCGATATTATAATAAATGTCTTAATGCTATTAAAACTTAAAAAATGTATAAAAGTCTCATAAGAGTCACAGATACGATACCCTGATCTTAACCTAAAAATACTTTTCTCATCATACTCATTAATTATGATAAATTACTATAGCGGTTTCCAAAATCGTTTTTCGAATACAAAGCTTTATCATAATTTTTAAATGAATAATAATAATATAGATCTAAAATCTCTGTCTAAGTAACTCACTTAAACCGTCATCCACAGAACCCCCGCGGCTCCCTATCATTTAAGTCTACATTTGCATATAAATATATATGAACTTTACGGAATACCTAAAAACAAATTGATTATTTTTACTGTTTGTCAATCACGTGAATAATGTAAACGCCAATACGCTCCAATTTAAAAACTGTAAATCATCACACCCTATGCCGCTGTGTGCTTGTATATAGTACGATATACTCGAATTATTTATAAATTATAATAAACGAATATCACGAAATCGTATTTATCGAAACAAAAATTTCCAATAAAAAAACCTAACTGAAATAATCGCGTATCATAAATCGTGTTTTTGTAATTTCATAATTTCGGTTCTTTCCTGCACATAGTACTCGTGTTGGCCGATAATTCTAAAATAATAATAATAATTGTGTACTGCGTGACATATTTATAGAACTCACGTGCATATTATAATCTCCTCTCGTTAATAGTTTTTTCACGTAAAACATTATACTTAAATATTAATTCTATTAGGTACGCGTTACTATACCGCGAAGACGACGGTTTGCCTTTCTTTCTCTCTCTCTCTCCCTCTCTCTTTCTTTCTTTCTCTCGCAGTCAATCCAGACAATCGATGCAAACACACCACCGTTGCGTGTACACACATTATATATTAGTATATTTACCTCCCGCCGTCGTTCAAAGTTTACGACCAATAACAATTGTAATTTTATTTTTCTTATTTCCGAAAAACAAGTTTACCGATTTCGTTTCGCATGGATTATAATAAGTGTATACACATATATATATACGGCTCATATTTCGATGGCTCGAAAAGTATTGAACACGTGGTGCGAATCGCGCGTAGTTTCACCTTTTCCGACCGTCGTCAGACCCGCGGGTACATTCCCAGTCGTCAAATTGTCGGGAAGGGATACGCGTCCGGGCCAGGTCCCCAGCGCAGTCAATACGCAACACGATCCCGCATCAAGTCGCCGCCGACCTCAAACAACTGACCTATCCTCGTCCCGAACGTCCGTCCGACGACCGCCACAGCACAAAACCGCCACGTCGCTAGTTAATCGTCATGGTAAACTATATGTTGGAATTTTTACAGATTGAAAGAGACTGAAGCCATTTTGGAAAGATCGACGTATGTAAATATTATCATAAACACACGTCACGCTTCGATTTGACAATTAGTTTAATTGTAGTAATAGTAATAGTAGTAGTAGTAGTTGTTGTTGTTGTTGTTGTTGTTGTTGTTGTTGTTGTTGTTGTTGTTGTTATTTTATTAGTTTTAGCAGTAGAACGGTAAATGATAATTACGTATGTATAAGTATAATCATAGTAAAACGTGTATGTTATATTCAAACACGAGTATAATTTAACGCGCTTGACCGGCAGTGCCAACAGAAAAACACGTGATTTGTATTGGGTATGTGCGTGTTTTGACCTCTCGCTGTACCGATTTTTAACATTATAACGGGTCTCATCTCGGGTGTAATAATTCAGTGTATGACGTGCACGTGAAATGTGCAATTTAATCTAATGAAATTGCCGTTTATTCTGTAGAAGACAATTATTTTTATAATTGGTTCCCGTACGAAGTTTTCAAATGTTATATGCTGTTACTGTATAACAATTTTACACTGTATACAATAGAATATTGATCACAACTGCGTCACTCTGTGACTTGTAAGCGTTTCAAAACACTACGGTTAAGGTTTTAACTGCACGGAAAAAAGTTTTTACGTTCTATACTCTGTACATTTGAAAATAGTATTTTGTCTGTATTATGTCCACGCGTTTCTACATCGACAGCTGAACGTATAGAATTAATTAAATATGAATTGTTGCTCAACAAAAGGGACCGTTCGCGCGTTTCCCAAAAAATATAATAACCACAGACGTCGTGTATTCACCATAATATAATTGAGACAATGAAAACGAATAATATTCTAACTGAAAATTGTCAAAATGCTTCTCTCGTAACAGAAATATTACGTGCTAATTATATTTCCGTTTTGATATTATTCTTCGTGCGTTTAGACTGCGAACATTTAAAAAATGGAATATCACTTTCAATTGTATATCGTGTTGTTAACAATAGTCCAAGTATAACATGTAAATCGATCGGAAATTTTAATTTGAAAACTATTTATTTTTCTGTTTATAAAATATGGACATCACACAGAAATGAATTCATGTGTCTGCGTGATCAATTTATTCCGTTACGGGTACTTTCAATCATTCTATATCGAAAAATTATACTGAACTTCCGTTTCTGTTAACGCTTTGGAGTCATTGAGTTTCCTTGAATATATTTTAATTGTCTCTAATTTGTATTGGTACCACGAGACAGTAGTCACTTTATATACTTCAATTATTTGCATTTTAATCAGTAGCTAGAAATTTAATTCACTCGTTATGTTGGGACAATAACGAAAATTTGAGTATCGGTATTCACATAATACACTACATATTGAAAAATAAAATAACAAGTATGAAACAAAGAACAAAAACGCTTCGTTTTAACAAAACTGTTTCATAAATAATTAAATTGTTAATTCTTTATTTTTACACATACATACACACACACAAACACACGCACACAGTGCAGACAAGAATATACGGATTTTTAATGTATTATACTTATAACTTAATATAAGCACCATAAATTGGTATATTAGTACGAATTCGGTATATACTCAATAAATAAATGCGTTAAAAATCAATAAATCTAATTACATGTTTTACTAGGTAATTTGAATAAAGATAAGGTTTAGATGTACATATATATATATATATAAATCAACATTAAAAAAAAGAACTATAAAATTGTCATTAAATGAAATATAGTTAAATAATATAACTGAATGGAAGAAAATCTGGATGTCAATATTACTTATATTTTTTTACTTATTTGACTAAAAGTCGACATAATACATTTTTAATTGCAATGTTTATGGTATTTTAAACGAGAACAGTGTAACAACTTAATTTAATTTATTTAAATATATTCTATCTTAAAATGAATGTCTAAATTTAATTACAATTGTCATTTTAAAGTTAGTATATATATACATAGATGTGACTTTATTAAATTTAGAGCAGATAGTGTAATTTAATATTATTTAATGAAAAAAAATCTAAATTAAAACAAACTGCTTATAAAATATTATCTAGTAATATACAATATATTCCAAGAATATACATTTGACATACTTAAGATTGTTATACACTAAATACCTATATCGGAGTTCAACATAATGAGGATTAGGTAATCAATACTTATCTATAAAATACTTTGACTCACACGGTTTTATTAAAATTATATCATCTATAAACTAGTCTACACTACTTCTTAAATATAACTCATAAATATTAATCATACTTATATTAAATACGTAAATATATTTTAACTGATTACTTTTTCTGTATAAAAATTATGATTGTTTGAATTAATTAAAATCATCTTCAGTACATCTAATGTTGATATTTGTATTCGTCAAATTTCTCATATCAAAACAACATGTATTATAATTTATATAAAAAAAAAATATATACATATATATAATTTAGTTAAAGAAAAAAATCGAAAATGTTATGTTATAATACAAATTAAATTAATGTTTATACGTAAAGATAATTAAGCTAATAATTTATTAATTAAATAACTTGATTAATTTAATTGATGAGCTCATTTAATTATGTAAATATTTTTTAACGCTACATATATAAAAATAAAAAAGTCATTTAAGTACAAATAATCTCTTTTTTAACTAATATGTTAATATTTTTTATTTCACTTATTTAAAATGTAAAACATATCACTAATTGTCCTCTGATCCATTGGTATTTGGTGAACATTTGATGGGTTACAGTTAAACTATTATTTTTGTTTATAAACATTAAAATTTTAATAATAATAATTATATCTTGATAGAAACTTAAATTTATATTTATATATATATATATAAAGGCGACCCTTGAAAATATTTGGTTTGGTTGTCACTCCTGCATCTGAACGTGAAAACTTATATAAGTACATATATATATGTATATCAAAAACTATTGCCCCCCCCCCCCCGGCAAAGAACAAAAGCCGCCACTAATTTAAGGAGTATTTGATTTAATCTATACCGTAAACTTACCAATATATTATATACCTAACGCCTTAATGTAATAATGTTAATAACTATTTATGAATCTTTCAGTATCGTATGTATTTCATATAATGTGCATTATCATTGTTGATTGTAATGAAATTAATTTGTGACTAAAATTTAAAATGTAATATTACGTTGAAAGTCGATGAGGTATAAAGAGGAATAATAATTTTTTTTTTGGTGGACACGAAGTATTGGGAAAGGATGGGTTTGCTTATACATGTGGAAAACAGTAAATGATGCAAAAAACAATATAATAAATTGTACATAAATTTAAAATGATAGCATAATATTTAATATAAAAATATGAATAAATGAAATATAAATAACGCTTATCTCATCTTTTCAAGAAAATAGATAAGTGGATTAAGCCTAAAGAATAATCTTAAAAATTAGAATTTTGTGAACTGAATAATTTAAAAATAATATCATATATACAACCGCTATAATATTAAATGATGTAATGTAACCTTATGTTTTATATTTCGATTCATTTTATATAATAGATTACTACATTTTTATTATTTATTATAACAACTCTTTCAAATGACTAATAAACGTATAATAATATTATTTTCTTGTATGTGATTGTAAAAAGATTACAAATTGTTTGGATTTACCAACAGTCAATAAATATTAATATTTACCGAAAACCCAAGTTTCTGTGACTGGCTTATAGTGTTGTATGTGATTTTAATCATTTATTATTTAAAAAGTATATATATGTAACGTATTTCTCGTGTATGTCAATTATTATGTCGTGATAAGTACATAAATGATAAATACTGTATTACAATTGTCTTAGAAAATTATTTTGTAAGTTTCTCTGTAATTTAACACGCTAAAAACAGTTGTGCCCAATGTCATCCCGCAACGAACACAAACGATATTCGTTGATACTTTCTTCCGCACACATCATTAATGTATAGCAATGTAACTAATTTAAAAAAATAGCCCCTATCAAGGTCGAAAGTTCTAATTTTTCACTTAAAAAATACACTATATGTTCATGATTAAAATGTATATTTAATGAGTGAATAATTATATAAACACGGGCGAGTATATTTAAATCGTATAATTGTTTGTATTAACATATACGACTAACTAAATATCTAATACGACTATGCGTAATATTACATTAACATCTCTATAAAATCAAGTTAAATAGTAAGAATAGCCATAACATCAACCGTTTTCCATATTATTTATAACACTATATTGTTTTTATTTGAAATTTAATATCGTGCTATACCCTCGACGCATTTAAATACAAAAAATATATCGTCCATTAAATGATATGAATACATATGTTAACAAATGTTCATTTAACAAAAATATTTTAAATTTTATTGATGTCGAAAAATGAATATTATTTTTAATTAAACGCACACAAAATGTTCGTTGTAAATAATTAATTTATAATTAAATAATAGTCTGAACCCAGATGCAACAGAAATATATTGTATACTAAAATTGGACCTTTAGAGTTTATTATTGTAAGGCTATAAAAACGTCGGGAGTCGTATTAAATCATTGTACGTATAATAATTCTTACAATTTTTTTTTTTTATTATTATATAACATGTGGAAGGATTTTGTATAATAAATTATTACGGATTAAATGGAGAAAAAATGTTAACAATGGATAAAATCACTATTGTGCAGCTATACTTTATTATCTATATGGGCAACAGAAAACAATATTTTTTACTCGATATTCACTGGTCGTTGAACAATGATAATTTTGATTTTCGTATCATTTTTACAGTGTAATAAATGATTAAAGTAAATAATCGTTTCGGGCGCGTATAAATAGAATAACAATCATGATTCGTAATTACCAATATATGTATTATATCTGTATGCTCGTGATTAGAAATTTAGCAAGTGTTTAAATATACAAAACGTTAACTGGATTTGTGTCAGCGTGATGAGGTACGAAATCGATTAATACGACTGAAAACTCAAAAAAACATAAAATCAATATATTATTATTGTGTATGTGTGTGTGTGTGTGTATACATATTTGTGATTTTGTCATCGATCTATATTAACAAAGATATTTCGTCAGTGTTGTCGATTAATAATATTTCAACAAGTGTATCGCATACTTTGTGTAATTGCGTTTCTATTTCTACCGGGTTTGCGACGATACTATTATTTTGTTAAAAATTCCAATGCGATTTAGTGGTTAAATAAATATGAGATAATTAGCAATACATATAAATTATTTCTCGGTATATTTCTCGCGATATTCGCATACTAATTTATTAAGTTAAAACGGTAATTTATGATAATTGGTATTCCGCGGTACCTATACATTTTTTTATTCAAATATTTCGACTAACAAACTTAACAACATAAACTTAATTAAAAATTTTAAATAAAAAAAAATATTTCTTGTATATCTTGGTGATTTTTTTTTTTTTGCAACACCGGTATCTTGTTATTTTGATGACAGTGCACATATTATCTGTGGTGAAACCTAGATTTTAATAATCACACTCCGTTGAAACTGAGTATACTTATATTTTTTTAGAATTTTTACGAAAGATACAAATTATATTGATAATATAGCTGAACGCATCGATTACAAAAATTTATAATAATGGTGAAACAAATAAATGTTGTTTATATATAACAGTTCTTCTACATTATACATTATTTAATCATAAAAGAAATCAAAACAGTGGTCCGATATACAAAAAGTCAAGACTCAAAATAAAATATAATTATCTACCGAAATGTAGTATGTGTATTCGACTCTCTAATTTGTACATTTCATAAAAAATTTCGTTATAAATGATGAATGATACTAAATAAAATATTTGTTTATTGTTTATAAAAATCAATAAACAGTTCGTCTTATCTCACGCCGAATTTTGCACACAACACTGAAATTGAAAAAAATATTCAACTCTCGGAGATACACAATAAACTAAGTAAAAATAAATATATTTACATCACATAATAATATTTTAAACGGGAAATCGATAATTTCGATATTACGCTTGCAATTGAACTTTGCGTAAAATAAAACTTAAGCTCGACCGTGAGTAATTAAAACGCTGGTAGATAAATAAGAGAATCGAAAGAAAAAAATTGTCACATTTAGCAAATTCACGTTTGGGAAAAAAAATGTAATTTCGAAACACTCGAGATCGATATTGAAATCGTTCGATCGAATTACGTAACTCATAATAATTTATATGTCAGGGGTGGCCAAACTTTTGTTGATAAAGATCTACTGAGAACATATTTTTCCTTTGAAGATACGACTCGCATAAGAAAATATTTTTTCATTTTTTAGTATTTATAATTAATATCAATGACAAACATAATTGTATGAATAGTAAAATTAAAATTTATATAATACCCATAAAAATGAGTGTTTCGCGTTAAATTTCTAAATAATTCCAAAATAAATCAATATCATTGACGTGGAAGCGTTGGCTAGTCGAGTATACGTTTGCTTATTTAAATCTTCATAATAATAATAATAATAATAAATCCTATCGGGGGGGGGATCGACCGTTTGGCCGCCCCTGACGCATACGCATAATCCAGACGACATTGTGAATCGTACGGTATTTATCGTGCCGGCGGAGGCAACACCGCGCCCGGCTCGTGGGGGTCCTCGCGCGGCCAGGCCGGACGCCGCGCGCCCGCGTCGCGTCGTCAGTCGGTCGGCCGTCGTCATCGTCGTCGTCGTCGTCGTCGTCTGTGCGCGCGTTTGTGCCCGTAAACGTTTTTCGAGCCACGAAAACCACGCGAACCAGTCCGTCGGTGGTGACCACCAAGCCGGGCCATGGCGCCGCGGAAGGTCGCGACCGTCCCGTAGTCGGCCGGGCCCCAATGGAATCGCCGTCCATCCCGTCGCCGACCATCTCGTCGCCGCCGGCCTCCGCGGACGGGCCCCGGCGGCGCGGGTCGTCGGCCGCCGGCGGCACCGTGTTCAAGTTCGGCGCGCTCGGCATCACCGCCTCCGCCTCCGCGTCCGGCATGTGCGACGCGGCCAACGGGCCGGCGTCCGCGTCCGCCATCGTCGGCGGCGGCGGAGGAGGCGGAGGCGGAGGCGGAGGCGGCTCGCCCGGCGCCTCGGGGCCGAAACTGCCGCGCACGCTCAGCACCAGCGTGTTGCGCATCAAGCACCGGTCGTCATTCTGGGACAAGTTCTGGGAACAGCGGTCCAAACGAGACTTGTGAGTAATAGCCGCATGGGGTTTCCCCCATCCGTCCGCTCGTTCACGTGTTGGCGGATGACGTCGTTTAGAATTTAGAAAACAGAACTTGGAAGCCACAGAGTTTTTGTTTTACTTCGCCGTCGTCGTTTTCTACGGACGTGTTGGGGAGGGGAGGGTGTTACGACGAATGGTCTTGCGCTTACGGCTACCGGGGATACCACGTCCGGTTCGAGTTATCATCATGTTAATAAGTCGTCGGTCGAATACGAGCGGTTACGTGGTATACGTTTACGTTGTATACGTCAGTGGCGTAGCCGGGATTTCGAAATGGGGATGGAAAAACGACAATCAACAATCGTTTTTTAGTTTTTCTTTATTTTTTTTTATAGCAATCGTTTGGACTTCAATATTTTAATTGAATAACATTTATTTTTCACAACATCGATAAGCAACCAAACGACACGTTTTTCAAACGTACAAAATAAACCAAACATGTAAGTTCGTTGATACGGCCAATTGGTACACTTTCGATCCGTCTCGTTCTTCGACCAAAACTCGAATTCGGCATCAGCTCCGCGTCCCGGGCACCGGTGTTGAATATCGTTTGGAAAGCCGCCGGCCGGTCTCCGTTTACAAAACGGAGTAGAATGATTTGTGAACGCTCTCCTTTGATAGTTCGAACGACAAGTTCATACGCGCGGACTCGTTCAACACGAGACAACGATCGGGCAAACGAACGGATGCAACATGTCTATACAGTTTTTCAGCGCGCACGAATTTCGGATTTCTATGGGACTTCCGGCCGCGAACATATCGTCCGATCTCAGCGGACCATACACGCGTGGTATAATATTAACGTATCGATTCATATCGAATTCCCGAGATTCCGTATAATATATACGTATTGTTTTTTTTCCCCACGAACACATTTACATGCGCGCTCACGTCATTGAACACACGTGCATCTTGTATATATATATATGTATATTGTAGACAATACGGTTTGTTTACGGTGCACTTGAACGAATTATCGATCAAAGCGTTCGGTACAGTACAAACTGTGTACGGGAAAATAGTTCGCTTCGATTATCCGCGTATTTATAGATATCGTTTTTTATTACTTTCGTTGTTTGTCTACGGTTTTTATTCTCTTAGAGTTAAACGTGTCGAATTGCTCCGATCGGCAAACAACTGCTCTCGACCCCGTGCCAACACCAATCCGTCCGCACGGAAGTGAACGGAAGTGAATTTAGCCCGTCCCGGCCGCAACAAAGCACGTAACGTTGTCGACGAGATTCGCGGCGACTTGTTTCACGCGGTCTCGGGTTAGGTTAGGTTCGACCGGCACAGCGCGTGTAGACCTACGTGGGCAAACGATCACCCGGACCCTTCTTCGAACGCCGAGAACGTCACGGCCATGCGACCTGTTGGCGCGCGTGACGTTTTATTTCTTACGATTCGCGACGATCCGTGTCGAGTCGGACGTCACCGTTGCAGCAAAATGCAATCGGATCGGGCTATTGGGGTTTTAGAAGAAAAAACTTCTTCTCCGTCCACGTTTTCGTTTCGGAAACGCGCGTCATTTCGCTACTAGGCTGTACTACACTACGTGAATTTCTTCCGAATTTCCGGTCAATGGAAATCGCCGAGGTGTTGAGCACTGTGTGTTTTCGCGTGGTTTTCGGTTGTATTATCGTATTAAGTCCGACAAACCGGTTATGATATCGCGTTTAATCGCGTTGATTATTCGCACGTTTCGGAACCGCGGGATTAAACGACCGACTTCAAAGGTATTAAATACAGAGCCGAATCATGCCGGGAATAATACCGTGTTAAAACGCCGGAGCCGCGCGAGTAGGGTTAACTCGTAGCGGTTAAACGTTTCGCGACGTCGCGATGGGAGAGCACGTTTCGCCCCCGGCAAAACAAATATTTTAATATTTTAAAGAGACGAAAAGAAAAACGAACAATAAAATAAAATATACTCCACGAACAGTATAAATAAACCGAATACGACCCGGACTGTATTTTATTTTATTTTTTTTTGAAAAAAACCCCTTAATATCATGCAGTATTATTGTTGAATGATGATATGTCTGTGAGAATAATATTGTGTATTTACAGAGACCGTTCATCCGATACGTTTACGAATCCGGCGGACGATTGTTCGATTTCAAAGTTTTGACGGATATTTTTCATATACGTATATGAAAAATATATTATGGATATACATAACTCGACCGAATGCGATTTTAACGTGCCGGAAAAACAATAAAACATCTCTCGTTTCTTTATATAATGTACACTTCGTATACAATATGTGTCAGCAGCGTACCAAGGAATTTTTTTTTTAAGGAAGGGGAGGGGGTACTAGGACAATATGAAAACCCGGTTTATACAATAAAATTAATTTATTACTAAAATCAAAATGTACAGCATAAAAAAATATACACTTTTTTGATATCGAAAACCATAAAACAAAAGAAACCACAAAATTGATTATAAAAAATCTAATCGACGTTTATCCGTTGCCAATAATTAAAATTACGTTACACAATTTTCCACTTTAGAAATGCTCAAGGGGGGTCTGGACCCGAAGACCTCCCCCCATTGTTTGCACCACTGGTATCCGTTTCCGAACATTCGCCAAACTCGTTTAAAAGCAATTTGATTAGACCGTTTAGACAACGTTCAAAGCAATAACAATGTGCGGAGGGAAAAAGCAGTCAACGAGTCTTGCTGTGAGCAGGCTTACACCGCGGAAAGGAAAATCAATCGAACTTCGACATTCGCATTCCCAAAAACAACGCGACCAGATCGTCCGCGCGCGTTTCGTATCACGGCTGTCCTATCTACCTACAATTGTTCCACCATTTATTTAAATACGTCGAGTATATTGTACGATTATCATAAAAACGCTAACCGGACATAACGGTGTGACACGACAGTCGTATACATAAATATCTAATGTGTTTTTGTTTTTTCGGACGTTTTTTGTTTGTTCCTTCGTTTCACGGAACAGAAAACGGACGACGACAATGACGTAATTCGCACACAAACGCTTGCGTAAACAATCGGTAAATAATCGCATACAATATACATATATAATGTGTAAACTAATAGTCAATACAAAATACGCGTTTTCAAAATAAAAAACACATTCGGCCGCCGTAGTGACGTTTTCGATAACGCTCGTACGCATGATATTCGATATACGGCGATTGTAAACAATAATATAGACATATATGTGTGTGTGTGTGTGTGTGTGTGTGTGTGCGTCTATAACTGAGATCGAATTTTTGAAGAGCAGTTAAGGCCCAATTTAATTTCATAAAAAAAAAATAATCGTTTTGTACTCGTATTTTGAATTTCGCACTTGTCGTGCATATATATAAGCTGTAAGACGCAAAAGGTTGATATGGCCATTGTGTTTAAGAGTAGAAAACAAAAATATTCACCTAGTGCGTCATCGCTCGGAGGGTGGCTAAAAGTCGACGGCGTGTTCGCGCATTTAACATTGTCGCGCCGCGGTTCTACACTCGTTCCGGTTGTGAATTTGCACGACGTCTCGTCGTGAACGCCCGTTTATACTACGCCGCGACATGTATATATGTCTATACGGGAATAGGACGTTAGTGCGTATTAAATATACATATATATATATAATATAAACTTTACTTCGTTTTGGTGTTGTTCCCTCCTCGTGTAAACCGTCGCGTGAATCGTTCGGTCTACCGACGAGTCGTCCGGCACACGCGACGGTCGAAAGACGTGTCGATCGTGTGCGTAGGACGTGACCGCGAAAAACTTCGACCACGTACCCACGTCGCACGACCGAATTCGTTGACAAATAATATTTATTTATTCACGACGTACGAACACGATCTAGATCGACGTTAACACGCAAATCGTTATTTCCCGTTTCGCGTCAATTTCTAAAACGGAAATTCGATCGATTGCACGAAAAGACCGCGTAAATAACACATGATAAACCGTGTACAACGTGCTTTCCTATTTCGATGTTCCGCACGATACGTGGTGTACACAGTCGTAGGCACTCGTATTTGTATACATAGTGCAGTTGACGTCGATGGACTTCGACGATAATATAATTGACTTTTGGTCGTCAGAAACGGCAATAACGAAAAATTCACCTTTAAACGTGTTGATAAAAATAACATTTTATTTTATTCCGTAAACACGTTTCAAACTAATTGATATTGAGTTCTTTCTGGTTAAAAAATCTTGCATACCTCGTGCGCAATCTCTTGTCGCGGACAATGTAGGAAATCGGCCATTGTGCACGATGACCAAATCGAAAACATGCGTTATTAACTTTAATTGTAATCTTCTGCTATTTTAATAAGTAGTAGTGAACACGATTAAACAATACGTAATGCAAATTATTGGTTATTAGCAATTATCGTGTTTGGTTTAATTTATGTAGTTAATGTAGTTGGATTATTATTAGTCCAATGAGCAAACGTAAATTGAAAATATAATGTCGGAATTAAACAGAACACGTTTTACACGTACCATGTAATGTTGCGACAGGTAGTCGCTTGTTAAATGTTAGTATTGAATTTTTTTTTTAATTTCGAGTTAATCATAAACACAATAACCGATGCAATATTAAATTATGGTCCGGGGGGGGAAATCGTTAGTGACGGCGCGCGACCTCGCGTATACAACAGTTTAATAATTCGATTCAGTTCGCGTTGGCCGCATCGGATCCTGGACAGGCCAGGAAACGTGGGTAATAACGTGCCAGCGTTTTGAAACGATCATGTCCGCGCTGTCCGAAAAGATCGAGATCGCGCTTTCGATCATATTGCAGACCGTGCGTTACGTACATTATTTATCGTTATTGACTATATACTATAAACATAAAAAATGTATATAACGTTCGGGATAAAACGAGAGCGGCGTTCGTACTATAATATATCGTTGTTGTTTTCGGTTATGAAATATTAACGACGTCCTGCCATACGCGGGGGGTTACGATTTTGTCGTCGAAAAAAATTAATATCGTATATTATTATACATGTACACAATACTTGCACAACGTATATCACAACACCGCGGGTACACGTCCGTGTTTATCGATTTTTCCACCGCCACCACCCCCTACCCCGTTCCCAGACGGTTGGATTACGAGCCGAAATATTTCGCTCTTATTATTTCGTTTTTGACGCCGTTAACGATGAATAATTGGATGAGTACGAGATGGTATCCCCGAGAAACGTCCCTCGTCCGCGAAGAGCCGTTCCGTCGAAATGTCGAAATTCCGTTTAATGTTCTCTTCGGTGAGATCAATTCCGTGCGCGTCAACAGTGCACTTTTAGTACCGACAGCAGCATGCTTTCTCGTGATTCGCGACGCGCGAAACATTCCGTTGATCGTTCGTGTCGTTTTTATCGTATTGTCTTACGGGCTCGATGATAATCGATTATAACGTTATTATAGTTGCGCAATAACGAACTTACGCGCGGCGAGAGAGGAAATACGCTCGCGTGTTTGTTCCGTTGAAAACCAACGAACGCCCAATGACTTAATAACCCATTTTTATGAGACTTTATCGTTTACGAGATTATCATTTACGGACTATTGTTATGATAATTATTTTATATATACACAAAGCTCAGTAACGTTTAATTGATGTATTTATAAACACGCGAGTGCTATTTATGAACGGATTTCCGATTACCGCGAGCGTACGTTTTAAAAAATTGTCTTAAAATAATCGAACGAACCCAAGCGAACGATTGAGGCGGTAAAAATGATGGAAACGCGCGCAACGTATTGCGTGTTGTGCGGTTGTTGTAAAGTTTCTACGTACGTCCCGTGTCGTCCGTGCACAATAATGGTAATCCGCGCCGGTATATTATGTTCTGACGTCGATTTCAAACTACTTTGTTGGCGCGTAAGAATTAAATTTACGAGTCGAACGACGGAATTATGTAAATCGTCCGATCGCGGCCCGATGACGCAAATGGCGCAGACTATATATTATATATATATATATATACACTCGTACGATATCGTTCGATCGGCAACACCGAAAAATCGTATACATTTTTTTTTTTTTTTTATGCATATGTATCATGATAACCGCTATTCCCGGACGATATCGTGAGCTGTACACACACACACACATATATATATATATATTGTTGCTGTTAATTATTATTATTAAAACACTGCACGCGCAAGCGGTATCCCATTATACGAGTTTGCGGCGACGGGTGACACGATTTTCTCGTATATCAGACAGCCGTCGTTTAACTCGTTATGACATAGCGTTATCATTTACTGTCGATATTGATATGCGAACATATTGTAGTGGTTAGGTCGTTGCGTGGCGTCGAAAATGACAAAAGTCCTTCGCACGACGACCACGTGCATATTAAATATATATATTTAACAGGTTAAGCGCCATTTGAAATATTATTACATATTATTTTGCAATTCGATTTTCGTCGATTTTAATAGGTTTGCCTATAAACGTTTTAAGATTGTTAAGAAAATAATGACAAATATCAATTGATACGGGATACCGACTATCATTTAACTTTTTCAACTATATCACATACGTATAAAAAACAATATGAAGGGTCCTTAAACCCTGAGTGTCATTGATGTCCATAGATCCTATATTACATTTCTCGTGTTGTATTACATTATAAAATTACAAAATATTTAACTTCACAAAAACAAAGATACTAAACTGTCGATTGTACACAGTGCTCTCGTAATGAAAATTCTTACAATAGATTTCTGTGTTTTTGTATGAAACAATCTTTGCACAATTGCAATTTGCATCCTTCACATTGGGTAAAAACTTTTCTAGTTTTGTTTTAAGCTTCTAATCTCCCAATATTTTCCGACAATCGCGCAAACGTGGCATTCTCTTTTGTTTATCATACTTTTGTTTATACATTGTTTAACCTATCTATAAATTGATTATTCATTTGTTAAAATACACACACGTGTGTGTAGTGCAAATTCAACGCACTACACTCACTACAGACGTAAGACATCAATTGCTTTATAAACTCGTTATTTCGTAAAAACATCACGAGCGTACAGATAAAACAATAGTGCAATAATGTATTATTTGAGACTGACGTTTTCCAATTGTATTCGAAATATAAATTCAACCATGACTATAAAACGATTAAACCGTTTTATAAACTCGCCCTATATGCATTATTTTATTTCCAATTTGATCATATGCGGTATGGAGGTTTTAGAGACCCTACGAGCCGATAAAAACAAGTATCACATGAAAGGCTTGAAAACCCTACGTGGCGATATTGACAAGTACCGTCGTAGAATCTATAAGCCCTGCACGGCGTCATAGTCAAAGATATATTTTTTTCGTAATGGCGCTTAACCTGTATAAGAGTACGCCCACACCCCGGTGATGATGACGTGTATGCTCGCGGATTACGGTCGCGAAACGGCTTTGCCGTGCACATTATATTATCTACACTCGCGCGCGTGTATTGTACAACGCAAAAATGTCGAAATTAATAGGAACAGATAACGCGTTACAATAAAATGTGGGCAAACCACACGATATTTCGTGTAACACGTAACGGCGCGCGCCGTGTACGCCGAACGCGACAAACGTGGGCAGCGCGAATTTCCGTTTTTGCGAGGGTTTCCGGTGCAGAAACGGAAACCGACACGGCGCGAGATTATTGTTGGCGATGCACGATAATCGATCGGTAGCTGGAGAGGAATGGCTCGAGTTGAAGCCGCCCCGCGGCGGTGCTCGTTCGTCACGCTGCGAATACATACACACGCCGCACACGATGTTTCGTTATTAATTTATAGCGGTTACGTCGCGTACGTTCCACCCTTCCGCCCAATGTCAAAGCGTCTCAGCACCGCGACTCCACGACCCGTTCGGCGACGATGTACTCCGCGTACCCCGCGCGCACTAACATTCACCGCGTTGTTATCGCACAAGTCGCATAAGCATCGCCATCGAAATTATCCGCTTTTCACTTCCGTTTTCGTTTTTCGTTCTCGTTGTGCGACCGACGACGTCGCATTCATCAACGCGATGATGGTACTCATGCCCGCGACACTGGCCGGCTATACATACATACATACATACATACATATATATATACGACGCTTTATAATTATAAAACGGTTTCTAGACCAACTGTAAGTATAGACGTAATATTAATAGAGATAATAACAGGTGTTATACACGTACGGAGACGTGTGTATCGGTTTTCTGGTATCTCCGGTCCCGTTGCTTCCGGGTGCCACAGTTGAATTTCTTCGCCCCGTGAGGATGAATTATACGTCTCGCGAATGTAACGAATCTCGTCCAATTCAATAGTTTAACGTTTTGTTTTTGTCGACGTTTATGAAACTATATCTTTCGTTGGCCGCTACTGAATAACGTCGAATTAGTTGAAAATTATTTAAATGACATTTAAAAAACGTTCGTAAACGAGTAGTTTTAAACACCTACGTTGTTCGTTGTCCGTTTCGATTTCCCTGCGGTTGAAAACGAATTAATATTCTATTCGTCGTGGCGCAGAGGCGTGACAAATTATTTTGAAAAACAACAACAACGAATAAAACATTTTGAACAGAACAAAAGTTGTTGCATTCGTCAGATCTCCGCGGAACGCTCTGTATAACGTATAAAATACGTACGGTGGAAAATGTGTATGCCGCCGTTGTTATACATAGTGTGTGTGGTTTATGTTTTTCGACCATTAGCTCTACGTCGGATGACTTCCGAATCCGTTTCTGATACTTACATATATAAGGGATTACGTTTTAAACAGGAAGTTTATATGTTATGGACGCAAGGTCTTTTGTTGTTGTCATTATTGCGTCCGTTCCTACTGCGTACAACGCCGTCGACGTGTATATGACGCCGTAAGTCGTTCGCGAAAAAGCGTGTCATTCGATTTCGGAACGATAAAATCCGATAGATGTGTGTACGACGGCGACGGGCGGAAATCGAAATCCGAACGGAATTGTTCTCATCTCCGACAAAATGGCGATGACGAACGCGTATACATATTTTAATGAATATATATATATATATAAAAAAAACCGACGAAAGTCACGTAGTCGTAGTTACATTTATCGATTTCTTACGCCGACCCGTGTCCTATTTTACTCGCTGCAAACGCTCTTCTGCAGACGCACGCCGCCGTAAGTAACGTGTACACACATGCATGAAATCGCGGTGTTGGCGAATAATTACTGTAGACGCGCACGAAACGATTTCCAAACGAGATACGGCGGTGTAGTGAATACAGTTCAACAAATGTCGTCGTTTTCGGTACCGTTCAATTCGTCCGAACGAAAAACGAACCGCATTATCGCGCGTAATTTTTATCTTCGCCGCGGAGTTCGGCGGCTGGATTAGCGTACTCCAACTATTATGAATATAATCGTTATTTATTGGTTATTATCACGAAACAAAGCCGATTAATATTATAACAAAACCGGTAGTAGTTCATGTATTGATTTTTTTTTTTTCAATAAAAAACAATTAACCGCAGTCGCACGGTATATTGTATACATGACGTATAATTGTTTTCTTTTTCGGTTTTGTCCATTCAATTCTCTGCTGTAATAACGACGAGATTAAAAAAAATCCCAACCTCAAAGGCAGTTGTTATTTCGCGAGACGCGTCATTTATTTTCATCGTTTTTTCAAAATATTTGTACGTTTGTCGCACTATTTTATACCGATAAACATGTATACATATACATTTGATGTGTACGCGACGTTATTCGAAATCTCGTATTTTAAATTGATACTGTACGAAAAAAAATGTGCATGTTCAATTGACGATCAAAACTTAGGTTGGTAACTTCTTATGTATTATACGTACGGCTTATGCGGTTTGTACAACCGCGCGGTATTGCATATGTTTATAATTTTTTTTTTTTTTAAACAAGTCGGTCATTTTTTTTAAGTGTAATAAACGTCGATATTGTACACGTAATTACCTAATTATATCTTTGAAAGAAAACTTGCTCGATATATATACATATATATAGGTAATGACGTTATTATCTAAATCGTATCGTTTAAATACTATACTAATGTTTGCTCAAGCAATTGCATATTAATTATATAAGTGCTTGCGTTATTATTTTTTAAATTAAAATAACATATTTTTCAGCCAAACCCTCGCTATATGAACATAATATATACAATAAACTCGATTCCTCAATACGTAATTAAAATAATAATAATAATAACGTTCAATAGTCGGAACTAATCCTATATAATGCTCGATTGACTAACGGTTATTTCACGCATTTCCGATACGAATAATGTGTGTAGTGCAACGTTTCTCAAACTGTGGGTCACAAGAAGTCGTTTTAATTATATAGAGTCTGAGAAATTTATGTTTTCTAAACTTTTTTATCCTGTAAATGTAAAACCATGTGGGTCGCGATAGATTTTCAGGCGAGAATTTGAATCGCGGTCCTAAAAAGATTGAGAACCACTGGTGTAGCGTATTCATTTTGCCGACAACTTTGAACGAATATACTAAAAAAAAAAATAGTTGCTATACGTTCTGATGAAACGCGTAAAATTAATTTTCATATTTGTTCGTATTCCAGTGGTGTATGCAGACTGTGACTGCGACTACCTACATGATTCTGTTGTTTTATTTAGCCGTAAACAAATGCGACTGGAGAATACTTAAAGCAAAAGAAAAAATACGGTTTTCCTTCTAAAAAATAATAAAAACCGAAAACTCGTACGTGCGCAATTTATTCTTCTGTATTGTAAAAGCGTATTCGTTTGGTTCTCGGTTCATCCATAAAAAATGACACAAGTCTCATTTGCCCGTACACATTAATTTACAAAGCTGTATCATAATGAACGTTTAAATTTTTAAACACTTTTCGGTCCGTTTGTTCGACTAAAAGTTCTACGTGACATTGAAATCTTTTACAACTGTTGGTCGTTTATGTTATTTCTGATAAATGATTAATAGCTAATCGTCTCGCACGTGTGCTCTTTATTCTTCGACTTACGCCGTCGTTAAAACATCGTTAATAGCATCATTAAAAAAAAAACCCGAATTCGCTACCGACAGATCGATCCGTCGTCCAACGATAATCATATAGTAAACATCTATAATTACTATTGACTCCAATTGTAAAAACGTGTTTTTTCAATTATTGTCGTATAATGTAATCACACGTTCGGAGGGAACGTTGTAGAGTAATAAAATTTTGATTTTATGGAATATTAAATGATCTTTATAGTTTGTATTTTTTTTTTTTACGATTTATCGAAATACGCGTTTAAAATATCGTTTTTCATAGTCTAAACGCAAAGAAAAAATGCGCCGTTATCGTTTAGGTAATTGAATTGGAAAATGTATTTTCTCGTTAATAGTTCTTTTCTTAGTTTTGAGGGATTTTCGTAAATTCCTAATATAGTACGTATTTAAATTTCTTATTCTTATCTCGTAGAATACGCCAAATTTAACGCGGACGTGTATTTTCTTTTTAATACGATACGTTTTAAACGCTGTACGTTATTCCCGTATCATAAATGTTGTTTTTTGTTCAGTAAAAATTTATTTGTGTAACGTTCCACTGTCCGCGGTTCGAGTTTTGACGACGAAATCGATAATTTTTACACTTTACGGTGTACAAAACTTAACGTACAAATACAGTTATATTATATTCGAAGTGTTTAAACTCGAAGTATACAAACACATAACCTAGTTAGAAAAAAAACATTGAATAAACCCCTTAACTTTTATTGATGTTATGGAATTACGTCAATTTTATGAATTCGAAAATTGTGCGTAGAAATAGATCGTTATATAATTGCACATATTATTACATGTTATGACGAGCTTATGTGGAATATCTAACTGACATATTTCGATCACCTACGCGCTAGGAGTACAACGGAATTTAGAACGCGCACAAAAAAAAAACGTAACATAATAATAATAATATGACAAACTATAATTATAGAAGAAGAAAAAAATGTATATGTGTGTTCAGTTTGTATTTATTTTATTTTTTATTTTTTTGCGATTCATTTTGACCAATGTGATATAGTGTGATATAAAATAAAAGTGATCGTTTAAAATACAAAACCGATTGTTCGGCAACTCCCGTAATCATGAAAATAAACAAAACACGCGGTGTAAAATATCAAAAAAATAGGAGTAGCTATACCGATTTATAACAATAAATATTACACAATGGACGTAAAAAATAATAAATGGTTACACGAAAATCCTATTTAAACAAATTAAAAGTTTCTCGAGAGTTCCGATCTCTGATACTTGCATATAATATTGCAGCTTTTAATGTTCGTGTAAAATTATCTCTACTCGTGCATATACGTATATTATATGGTAAAGATAATATATGCTTTATACGAGTATATATGTAAATAATTAAATATGGTTTGCGTTGCAAATGTTATTTCCGTTAACACGCCCACAACGTACACGAATACACCGAGAAAACTAAACGCGATCTGATATTTTGAGTGATTAATCTTAATGTAAATTATATTGTTTATCTAATGTAAGGAACGTCCTTAATTCTGTTATTATTCTTTATTAAAATATAGTGTTTAAATATTTGAAACGTGATAAATTTGCGGTTGTACGGACGATACCGTATATTCTAACATTTATTACAGTCGTGAAAAATGTGTTTTATTTTATATATATATACACACACAGACACACACGACTATTTACGAACGTATTCTATAAAACATTTAACTACTGTTTTATTTTATTATTTTCGCGCGTGTTCAACGGGATACGATTTATAACGCTAATAACGTACGTGAAAATTTCATGGGTCGTTTTATCACCGTTCATTTATATATTATAATATGTACTGGCCTGCGCACGGCGCGTAATCGTCGTCCGCAACGTTTTCTGTACTCGTGTACTTCGCGCCGGAAAAACATTTAAAGGAAAAAGAAAATTGCATCGATTATTTACTCGAAACGTGAAGTACATTTATTAGGCTTACACGTGAAGCTAGTAGAAGGGAAAATGCCAAAAGAACGGAGAAAGAGTGTTGTAGTACCTATATTTAAAGGCAAAGGAGACATGCAAGAATGGAAGTTTGACGAGGAGTGTAATGACAATAAGCGGGCATGAGGTGAGGCGGAACGTTTTAAGTGTTCAGGGTCCTTTGTACAAAATATTGGCGATTTTGACGAGGATGTGAAACATATAATTAAGTGTGGGTGGATCAAGTGGAGAGAAGCATCTGATGTTTTGTGAGATAAGAAAATTCCAATGAGGAATCACTGCTGATGTGTTCGTAGATGATATAGGAGCTTATGTCAAGTGGAGATTTAGGATACAGGTGGTCGACCCCAAATGACTGGGATAGAGGCAAAGGAGAAGAAGAAGAAAAAGAAGTTTACACGTGAACGGCAAATGTAATAATATTAACACGCGTTCTCATGTACATATAGTTACATACATTATATAATATTAAAATACGATTATCTTATCAGTGCACGCGATTAAATATATTTATTTAAATTTATTTTTTATGCTTATCAATGATGTTATCATTTGTTCCTAAAATGCATAAAACGATATGCGTTCCAAAAAAGAATGGACTAAACCATCTTCGTCCTCGACGTAAAATCAACTTTTAACGATAATGCTCATATGCATTCATATTTAAACTTGAAATTTCCAGTCGTTGTTATAATGATATCATTTATATATATGTGTGTGTGTGTGTGTGTGTGTTTTGAATACGTATTAAAATATACGATTTGTGCAACACGAGTATAAAAGTTATATAGTTTTACATAAGACGATATGTTATATGATATATAACTTGCGTCTGTGTATAGACAAAAAACCGCTCGTCGTTTTGTGGGATTTTTAAAGTATATCTTTCCCTTTGAAATTGTATCTCTTGCTTTGATTCCAAAACGAAAAAATATTCGTTCAGCAATAACGATGGTAAGGTAATCTACGCACTCTCGTTTGGTTTTTACAGTAAATTTCCCGGCATATTTTACCGAGGCCAGAGATATGTTTTTGCATGAATGTTTAAGCACGTTGATGTTATCTACCCATATGAACATAAATATACATACATACGTAGGAACGAACGAATGTAAAATGTTACCGGCAATGTGAATAATCCGCATTTGTGTTTAATACTTAAAAACGTTATAAAAATAAAATGACTACAAAATAAAAAAACACCGTCTGAATATATGTGCACAATAATTGTTATTTATTCTTTCTCGTGAATATATTTAAAGTGGTGTTGGTATACTACGTTATATACCGACCTGAAAATAATTTATGCGTTTCTTATTATGATAATGGGGGTTTCTCCTGATTTGAGCAAAAAAGAAACTTTTAATTTTCGGATAAAATCGCCTTGAGCGGTAAATGCACAAAGAAGAATATTATTCGAAAATAAATGTGTGTCTTATGATATTATTACTTTTTTTCTCTCGCAAATATTACCCAATAACGATTTTTTCAATAATTACGATTAGTTCAATTATTCTTTGTTGTTCGTCGACAATATGTTTGACGTACAATGTAATTAAATGCGCTGCTGATATTATAAACCTGGGGTCGCCAACCAGTCAATCGCTTGGTCGATCTTTCTATGAATATGGGTCGATCGTAATAAAAATTAATTATAGCATTATCGGTCGATCTTAATCGCCGTTCGTAATCTTATCTTCAATGCGGACTGTGTTATTGTACTCTCCGCCGTGGTCGTCGAAATAGTCTATTATTATCAGTTATAACTCGATTGTCGAATTAGTCACGTACAACGTGCTGTATATTCTCACGAAATTATTTGGAATTTTCACAACAAAAAACGTGTATATCGGATGTTCACGCGTTTTCTAGTAAACTGGCATATTGTAAAAATAAAATGAAGAATGATGATCTCCAACGTTTCCTTACACTTCAAAAGACAACATAAAATTATTCAGAAAATAATTACGATCCGACAATCCACATAAATATAATTCAACATTTACGATCCGAATATTTATTAGGAGGTTCAACGACTTAAAAATACTTGAGCCAATTCCTCGGTTTATATTAAATCCATTTTCTGGGGATGTTGAAACTAAAGCAAATGAAACTGGAAATGTGTTTGATCTGGATAAAACTGGAAACTGGATATATTAACATTACAGATAGTTTCAGTACTTAAGATTAACTCAGAATTTCAGAAACATGCATTTACTCAAAAATACCCAAATTTACGAGACATTGCTCTTTGTATAATTTCATTTTTTGGTTCATCTTGGCTTTGTGAGTCAACATTTTCGAGTATGAAATACTTAAAGAACAAAATATCGGTCAAGAATGACAAACAGTAATTTTGAATCAAGTTTAAGAGCAGCTATTTTTAATTATATACCAGAATTTTCAAAACTTACAGAAACCCATTGAACTTTGAAAGAAATGCATTGAACTTTCGGAAAATAGTATTTAAAAACTATCGAGAGAACAAATATTCCGTGCACGTAATGGGTGGGCGGGGGGACGGGGTTATTCGAAATACTACCCGAGTGTGCCTAATCAAACCTATAACAAAAATAATTGTTGTACTACGTGCCGGTCGAATTAATTGCAATGCCGTACACGCGCGTACGTCGTGTCAAATGCACAAATGTAATCGATCGTCAGACTTCTGACGGTTCGCTTTTGTACAGATCACAGTGCACATAATATCATGTACGTCGATTATTATTATTATTATTATTATTATTATTATTGTTGTTGTTATTGTTGTTGTTACGAGCGTGCGTACGTCTTCGACACACGATCATAATATGTACTGTTATCGTCAAATATTGGACGACCTGAAAAAAAAGAACAAATAAATAAAAAACCGGGTCGACGGCGAGTCCAATGCTCTTCTCGTCTGCCGTACGAAAATATATTACATTACTGGTCGTCGTACGACTGCGGCTAATGTCATTTGAATAACTGCCGCCACAATACACTCGGAGCCGAACGATTCCATATTCGTTCGATTAAAACACGCGTTCTCGTATACACAATCTAACATTAAAGTGCATCTGTCATTGTTATTACAATACTATATGATATATTACTCCGCGGCTTAAGCAGACAGAATCGACTAGCAGCTGACGCGGACCTAGACAGCTCCGGTTTTAAACAGTTGTCGAATGTCGGCCGGCAAAACTTAACCGTGAAGGACCCCAAACAAAACTACACGAGCGTACTAAACTTTAAGGGGAAAGTGCCGAAGTAGTAAAAATGAACGGTTTTCCAGTATTTATAGAATAATATTTCGAACTCTAAAGTCACGTGTCGAACAACGAAAATCTCATTTTTATCATGTTTCTAAAGCTTATCAAATTATCAAATCGAACATGGCGAAATTTTCGTTTCGGTACACGATTTTTGTATAGACTTTTCGAGGGAAAAAAATTTGTGGGAATTTACGGACAAGCGTATTACGTTTAAATATGTTTTTGAGACGACATTGTCTGTAGATTTAAAAACGCACGTTTTGAACAAAAAATTGTAAAACCTGCACGAAATTTATATTTGATTTATTTTCTACAAGTAGAGGTATTGACTTTTAAAGGGAAAAAGTTTTGAAACGTTTAACTTTACCGTTCGGGGCTATATCGGCATTAGCCGACTAAACGGTCGTTAAATCTTTGCGCCACTGGTCGCAAAGAATAAAAATATATAATACAGACCGACGTCAGACTATTTTTCGTCTTCTTACGTCTTCCATCGTCGCGCAGTGTATCTAACAAACATGTCGGGAGATGTATTGATTTTTATTTGAAACAATATTTAGATTTATTGTCATGTTCGAGTGTGCGCGCAGTTCAAAATGACTATTCGTTTCTGTTTCTCGAGTACAATTCGATTTGTCATGCCTATGTGGAGGATAGTACTGTGTACGCAACAAGCACCAACTCGAATGTTTACATCGATTATCGACTAACTCTAATATTGATTGTTTAATTTATGTAAAACTGTCGAAGATCAAATAGCGTCACCATTATTATACAGGGGGGGGGGGAGGGGAAACGAAACATTATATGACCCAAATAACGGTGAATCGTGTTGTCTTCGGATGGAAGTTTGCCGCGTTCGTAATAAAAATCAATAAAAATATTTATAGCTATTACAACACGGTTTTCTATAGATTATAAGTAATGAAAAATAATGTTATAAATAAAAAAAGCCTATTCGCCGCAGTAACAATTCGTTGGTATGCCACACGTTCGTATTATGTTATTTACTAGTTTATGTTTAATAATTGATTCGGTAATGGGACGCTATATTAATCTGTCACCGTTAATCAAATTCAATTTACGACAAACGGCGAAATAAATTCGCAACACGTTTGTTTTAAAGACGTCAATTTAATTTGAAATTTATCCGATACCGAAATGTTATTATATATATATATATATATATATAACAAGAACATAATATTATATTTTAGACTTGTTGAGTAATATTCCAAATAAATTACTCAGAATACTGTTGTCGGAATACTTTTTAAGCACCTGTCTATACGTATTTACACCGAGTACTTAAATGATTTACTACTCTAATCATTTTTGTGAAAATATTTATTTAATATTGTGCGTGCGATGTTTTTTAATAGTATCAAAAGCATTTTTTAATATATTTTATTTCTAAAATTTTAAATGGTTTGCAGCACGAGTTCTACACAAATTTTTATGAAAACAATATAACGTCATGATCATATCATTAAAATACGATAAACATTTATTAGAATTGTCTGTCATATCTGTTATTGATCTAACAAAAAACAAAAAAACAAATGCATTTTATCTAATCCTGAAGACTACTATTGTCTGTCATATCTGTTATTGATCTAACAAAAAACAAAAAACAAAATGCATTTTATCTAATCCTGAAGACTACTATTATAATACAGACTAACATGTTATATAGAATAAGCATCGCCGTTGTCGTCATGCCAAATTGGCTCGATCGTGTCGGAAGAGTTTAAAAATAATAATAATAATAAATAAAAAATGCTATTGTAGCGATAGTATATAATAACGTAGTGTCGGCGAAGAGAAGAGAGGAGAACAATATAACGTATTGAAATCGATTATCTATATTATACAATAATGTTATCGCGTATATAGTCGCACACAGTGCACAAAAGTAATACGATTTCGTCAGCTAACACACGAAATATGTTTTCGCGAGCGCGAGTATCATAATATAATCATGACAATAATAATAATAATGCATCAAGAGCACATACTTTTATTGAAAAAAAAAATTTTTTTTCAATAAGTAATACAGCTTTTTCGCACATTTATTTATCGTTTTGTACGAGCACAATTTATACCGACACACATAATAATATATAGATCATCCCGTCAATAATGTCACGCAAAACGCCCGTCGACGTTTGTTTTCTTTTCGCTTTTCGGCGACGCTAGTTGAAAACTTTATTTTTCTATTTTAACCGAAAAACTTTTCGTGACCCGGACGACTACCGTTTCGCAACTTGGACGACGTATACGTTGTTAACTGGCGCCCGTCTCCGCTCGCGTGCGTACAAAGTATACTGTGCGCCCGCGAAGTCGTCGATAACCGCACGTTTAGCATAAAGTACATTATCGTAGAATACGTTATCTATGCGCGCCACGTCTATATTATATAATAACGCCATAGCCGATATACAAGACGCCTATCACAGTAGCTATAGTTTTATTTTGTTTTTGAAACGGCGGACGGCAATTATCGGTACGATTAAAAACAATAATAATAAACAGTGTAACTATACAAAACGTGCAGCGAAAAACGAGACACTAACCATCCAAGCGATATTTGAACACGTAATCACCGAACGACCAAGTTGCAGATGGGATTAAGAAATGATCGCGGTACATAACATTTATTTTTCAATTTTTTCTTTTTCTTTTTCATTTTGGGAGTTGAATTTTACTCCGTGCTCCGGCTACGGGATTAATTGTAAATTGTAAAATTTCATACGTTTTTATCGTTCACATAAATATAATATTCGGATCGAAAATCAATGATTCGTCGATCAATATGTATTCGTCTCTTCAGTGGCGCACCATGATTATTTCAAGGGAAGAGGGTCGTCGAATAATATGAAAACCCAATTTACAAAATAAAGGTAGTTTTTATTTTCTATTAAATTAATAATATTAGTATTACTAGTTTTAATCTGAATATTAAAATAAAAATGTTTAGTTAAAAAAATATATACTTTTTTGATATTGAAAATCATAAAAAAAAAAATACAAAATGTATAATGAATAATCTAATTGACGTTTATCTGTTACCGGGATTTCAATTACTTCGTCTGTTGTCATGGCGCATCGCTCATCAATGGCTATTATTATCAAAAAAATATTTTCTTTGGTAACACGGATCAGGAACCGTGACGTATTGTCGTTTGGATTATTTCAAATGTTCATAACAATTATTTGTATGAAAAATAAAATTGTGCTTTGTGACGACTACAAAACAATTTTTGTATGTACCTAATATGCGTTTGACGTTCTTATCTTCGATAAACTTGACCCGTCGTCAAGTTATCGACGAGTGTTATCGATGTACCAACTATATTATTTTTATTAATTTTTCTTTTATTGGCTTTTAGCGATATTAGTCGATTTAATTTTTTTTTCCAAAATTTCCGGTATTTTTAACATCATTAATACTGTCAATCGCATCAAGAAGAGGGGGCATCCAAAGTTCACCTTCTCGGACGCGTCTTCTCTGTCCGGTCACAACGGTCGAGGTTCCAAAACGAAATGTGCGAGGACGTTTCTCGTTATGTGCGGCGTGATTTTTGTTTTTTTCATTTCGCCGACAAAAGATCACGAGACGACAGATACTAGTGCGGTTGTACGGTTTTCGTCGCCGAGGCGAGCGAGGAATATTGTTACTATCTACCGTAGACGTGCGCAGGCTTCCATTGCAGAGTATGCAACTAAATACAATGTGTCTCGATAAATCATAGGTGCCCTTTGAAAAAAATTCAAGACCTTAATTTAAAAAGGATTTTTTTTACATATTATGATATTTTTCATATTATTACTTATATGCTCTCACGGAAGTACTTCTATTCTTCATCTACTAGTACAATGTCTATGGTCGGAAATGACCGAATAATTGTATAAAATAACCATTGAAAATAATAAACCACAATTAATATTACGAAGACTAGAGATAAGGAAGCTAATAGGGACTTAGGTTTTTATAATACGCCTATGCCATATCATATATACTATATATTTGTAGTGCCTACGTAACCCACGTTATTGTGCCGTTAACACGGTCTGCAGGGTATACAAGCGCATACCCTGCATCCCCCGTGCGCACGCCGATGCTGTCGACCGAAATAGAACAACGTATACGTGCGCGACTTACGCGGCGGCCGTCCGGGTACGCCAGAGTTGGGAAAAAAATAATGATCGATAAAATATATGCCCAATTGTCTTGTGTGTATGTGTGTGTGTGTGTGTGTGCGTATAGATTTGCGCGTCTGATAATTTCCCGTTTACGATAAATAATCGTTGCGGATGTCGTCTTGGACGGGCACACTCGAACGCGTCGACGCGTTTTTTATTAACGACGCGTATTTAATACACTATATAAGACTAGCTGTTCGTGTATATAGCGCGGGTTGTTTTTGTTATGATTTTTTTTCGCACAATTTATCATTTCCCGTGCCGACCTACGAATTCTGACTGAGTATATCAAAACGCATGCGATAATTTATTATCCTCTCGCCGCCCGTTATATATATATATATATATATATGAATACTGGGTCACAAAAAAAGAAGAGATTTTTCCCTTGTGGAAAACATTAAGAAACATACTCGTCCCCAGAACGATTGTTATTATACGTTATCCACGTAAATAATTAAACAGCGAACAAAGTGAATTACAGACTAAAAGGTTTACGATTTTTCAAGTTATTTTTTACGGCTTTTTTCCTCGTTCAATTCTATTTAGTCCCCTTAGAAATAGCCTCGCGATGCGGTCAAACTCCGTAACAGCGACGCGCTGTACGTTCGTTAACATTTCTGTATATTTACGTTTACCGTGTAATCACATTCAAAGGGTAGCCGAAATACGCGTACAGTTCTATGTAGATAAAATTGTTCCCTTTGCGAGAGTTCATTGTCTAAATGAAGTCAAACGAAAGCTTCAATCTTTTTAATGTATATTTCCTCGAGTTCCACTAGAGAATAAATGAGACTCTAATAAAATAAAATACAGTTCATCGAGTTTATCAAAATACTTGGCGATCGCACTGATACGTTTGTTTTTTTTTTCAATAAATATCATTTAGTCGCAATTTATTTATTAGATGTCGTTACAATACTAAACCCATTCTTTGGAGGCGTTAAAAGTTACAATTCGTTAAAGATCTCTAATGGGGGTTTTTACATTTAAATAAAGCGATCACAGCGATACAATTCTCTTTAATACCCCCATTCCATGTTTACTGCGTGACGTAAAAATTCATACTAATCAGAAATTAGTAAATAAGGCTTTTAGTCAAAATTATATTTGAAAACAAAGTCCATTAGCGTTAATCGAAAAATATTTATAAAACAATTGATAAATAGAGACATAACTTATGACACGACTAGGTATATTAAGCACACGCTATAGTCGTTTTATTCGAATCACAGAAGGAATACCTATATACGAGTATGTACATATATATATAGTATGTGTGTGTGTGTGTGTGTGTGTATGTACTTGAATTGTCAAACTGTCAAAAAACAAAAATGTATGACAATAATGAATTGCACTTGGTATAAGATATTGTCATTATTGGTTTTTTCCGTGAAAAATATTTCACGTCTTCCTGATTCGAAAATCGTATTATATGTATATATATTGTAAAAGCATATATAGTGTATTAAATTTCCGATCTCGTCTGCGAATATCATACAATTTTACAAGAAATTCAAGTTTAATAAATGAAAGCAAATCACCCGACAATTCTAACGACACGCGACGTTATATATATATATATATAGTAAGAACGTACATCGTCTTTAATACGATTTGCATGTGCAGTGTTGCTGCAGTAACAAGTTTATATAGATATATGATGTATATAAAGTGTAGTCGTATACCGTAATGCGTTTTCTCCGTCGGGTTTTCATTAAAACGTATTTAACACTCCGATGACGTTGATCGAACAACTGACTCACGCATAAATATTTATATGGATATTTTCCGAAAGAATAAAACGAAAAGAAAACGTGTCACCAAAAAACTACACGAAAAATTAGTCCTGTATTCCTTAAACAGAAAACCGTATTTGAACAACTTCGTCCACTACTATTGTGCAAATTTAACGCTCGGCGCAAACGCGTGATTATGATAATATATACGGTACATTTTATTTTGCGTTCGAAGGGGACGTCCCGTTTTTCGGAAACATTTATCCGTCCACCTGACTGTCATCGAAAGAGACGTGATCACCATCAAATATCGTATGCGATTGTCGGCCGTGCGAACTTGCTCGACGCGAGAGATCTCGTGACGTTGTCTGCGCACCACACGGATTTCATTAGCGACAACGACGACGGTATTTCGGCAACGAAATAATAATTTTATCCGATCTTTTGACGTTTTCCGAAAACGCGTATTATAACATGTTATTGTTATGCGTGAAGTATTTACGTACATATACATACCGTACGTACGCGTATAAACATTTCCCGAGCGACGAAATGACGAAAGGAATATTTCGAGACGTCCCGTGGGAAAACGCAAAAACTTATTATAGATACATACGTACGTCGGAGGGTTGTTGATAATACGTCGTTTTACCGCGCGATGTAAAAAATTGAGCTTTTTCTTTGTTTTTTAATTGTACTCGACGAACAATGATTAGTATAGCGCCCACGTGATAATGACCGTTACGGTATATATACACAATTAATCGCGTAATTATTATTTTTGTTTGGAGGGAAAAAAACATTTTCATAATGGATAGGCACTGTATATATATATATTAAAGTATTATATTACTTGACGAAGGTCGAAACGACTAAAATACGTCTTTTTTTTATTCCTCGCGTAATCCCTTCGCCATTGTCCAATATAATATAGAACACGTTCGTGTCACATTTTACAGGAAAAAAAAAAAATGTTTCATCGTACAATCACTATGATGATAACCATTTAGTGGTGATTATTTTTCGTCCGCGCGATTTAAAAAAAAAAAAAGACAACAAATCAATTTCGATACCGGAAATCGCGTTTAGACCGCGTACTGCGGATATACTTTCACGCGTACAAACGCACGCAAAGGACATGTGTTATTTATAGCACACGATATGTTATCAACCGCGTACGGTCGTTTACGCGTTCAGAACGGCGTGCGGTCAGCACGTGGTTAGGTTACGGGGTACTATCGTCGGCAACGAACAAAAACAATCATCATTTGTTGTTGCGTCGTCGTGTGCGTCACGCGACGGGAAGAATATTTCGCGTACCGACGAACGCGAGTCGACAACACCGTCGTCAACGAGGTTTCTTTGCGGTGAGTACGAGAAAGAAAAAGCAAAGAAAAATGTATTGCGCGTGCGCGTCGTCTCGTTTTAGTTGCGGCCAATGAGCGTGCGACTCTGTTCCCGCCAGTTTTCTCGGGATCAGTGCGCGCACGCGCGGTCACGACCGGTCCCGTCGCGACCAATAACCGGGCGAACGGACCAGACTAGACCATTAGTGCCCGCGCGCCCGCCGTGAACGCGTCTGTGCGCGCGAACGTACACGCGCCGACCCCAAATAATCGAAACAAAAGTACAACGGCCGCCGTCCGTTAACCGTTTTTCGCGTGTTCATTACTTCTTCGCTTAAACTT
Organism: Schlechtendalia chinensis; assembly: GCA_019022885.1. Lineage (NCBI taxonomy): Eukaryota > Metazoa > Arthropoda > Insecta > Hemiptera > Aphididae > Schlechtendalia > Schlechtendalia chinensis. The sequence continues at coordinate 8,948,464 of CM032341.1, forward strand.
ACGTTGCTGATCGCCAGTCCAATAGGACCGTTATCGAAGTACCTAGCCGCGGTGACCGGGTAAGTGTTTTATCGATAATCGCCCTCGGCCCGTACGATGCAAGCCTGACGTTCCGTCGGTCGAATGACTCCGAAAGAGGTTTTTTTTATTGATCCGCGCGTACTCGTCGTAACACGCACCAATTGTTTTTATTATTGTTATTATTATTATTATTAATGGCCACGACGATACGTCCAACACTATTCACCGCGTACGTGCACTCCGAGAGACGAGATCATTTAAACGATGATCAAACGGTCTGCAGTCGAATCGCCGGGCCGCGCGATTAACCGTAAGAGCGATGTGATTTGGTGTCGGTCGCGTTACGACATTTAAAATATTAAATGTCGTACGCTGTTTACAATAATAATACTATTATCCGCGAGTTCCGGATCGACTTTTTGTGATCCGCCCACAAACAACAACAAAATCCGTTTATACGCGTGCGTGTTTCTCGTGTATTTATTTTGGCGAAACCGTTTTGAACGTATTAAATGTTTTGGATGTCAAAAAACATTACGCTCTGCAGTGTGAGGCCGCAGCGCAGCCCATTTAACAACACGACACGTCACTACGGATCACGCAGTCGGCTCTCTCGGTGCTGGAAATTCTCGACGTCTCGAACAAATGAAATTTCCCTTCGAATGACAATAACACTTAATATCTCGACATTTTCAGCAAGTCGAATTTTCCGTTCCTTCGCCGCGAACTTCGAGTTACCGAGAGTCGACTGTCCGTATAAATCTCTCGTCGAACGAATCGAAACGTTTTAAAAGTACACGGTTTTTTTTTTTTTTTTTTGAAACTTTAAACAGTGGCGGCACCAGACATTTTTTCTAGGGGGGCAAGATCATGGCGAATTGATCATGGATTTTAGTGAAGAGCCATATCTATACTGGTGTAATATAAATTATTGAAATACATGGAAAATACTGTACTATTAGCGTAAAATATAATCAATTTCGAAATCAAATTAAATGGTAGTGTGTATTCCGTGGTGTATTATTGAAACGAATGCACATCAACAAAAAAATACGACGAGTTACACGGCGAAACACAGCAAACACATAAATACTTGAAATTTAAATTTCCGTTTGTTCTTCAACGGGTAGGGCAAAGGTGGGGTGGGTGAAACCAAATTTGGGTAGGGCGCTTGCCCTATAATGCCCCCCCTCTAGCGCCGTCACTGGTAATCAATACAACGACAACGTGCATCGAACGGACGTGTCTGCGTCGCACGCATCGATCAATAATATGTAATGTTATGCTGTTGCAATGAAACGTTGCATTATGACCTATAACGCTGCGGTGCGTTTTGTATTGCAGTTGTCGTGCGCGCGAAGTACCACCGTACGGATTCTACAAAACGTCACGTTCGCCTATCGTCCGTAACCGATACCGGTTAATTAATTAACCAATTAATTGAATATGTACGTACGTATAATAAGTACGTGTAAATAAATAGCTGCAACGAACGACGTATTGGTAACGTTAATTGGATCAGAAATTGATATTCGTATCAAAGCGGTGAAGGCGCGCGCACATTGTCTGCAAACAATAAGCAATTCGTTCGCGATGTTACGTATATTTTTATGCGTGCGTACACGCGATGAGTGGAGGTGTACATCTAATAACAATTAACGATTCATATTTTTGATATTTTCGTTCGCTTGTGAATCTGCTCGGAGAAGACAAAAATACCCGCCGCGAATCGAACTATATGGTATCCGATGTTCCAATGTAAAATATGCGTTTAACGTGATATTATAGTATTCGACACGTGTACCGCATAAATATAACGGCCCACTCGATTTTGCTCGTGTGCGCGTGTACATAACGAGTATCTACGTAACAATCGGCTACTCGTATTTATTGGTACGGCGCAATTATTGTTATATGTAACCGTATACAAAAGTAATAAAGACGAAAACGAAATCTTCATAAACAATCGACCGATTCAAATCGTAATTTATATCGTCTGAAAAGCGAAATTTATTACGTCATTTAGGTTCCGTCGAAACGTCACAAAAAAAAAAAAAACCCCCCGTTGTTTTAATAAGTTTTACAATATGATCGTAACGAAAAGTAGTCCAGCGAGATCAAACCGACGTTCACTCCACAAACACGATGAAATTATTAGTCTTTTACATTTATGTCGGTCCGGTCCGGTATTGCGTACATATATATTTTATTGATATCTATCATGGCATAAGGAACACCGTTACAAAACAGACGTTACAAACGAAATGTTAGGTTATTTTTTCCTTTAAGTTAAAATTATACATCCACAATTATTTACTGAACTATTCGAAAAACGAATTGTACGTTTCATTATAACGTTTCACTTTTATATAACGTGATATATCAATAACATCGCGTGTACGTGTATCAACGCTGAAGTTTTAATGGACTTTTCTTTGCTCGTGTCGTATTTATATGCGTTTAATGTAAGTATGGTTGCGAATAAATCAAAAATTAGGCATTAAGTCGTTGAGACGAATGGAAGAAAAGTTACGCTGAAACTAATATTATTAAAACCGTTCGTCATTTATATACATCGCGTTATCTCGGCGACCGAACTCGCTTCGAGTGTATACCATGACGTTTAATACACTAATATACTCGTATAGGTATATCGTATGCGCGTGTCTTATTGAAGTCGCATTTGTGTTAATGTTGTTTTACTATTTGTCTTTATTTTCTTTCTTTTTCTTTCTTATCAATGTACGACGCTATCGCTTTTGACGGAATTTATACAATGTGTTATACTCTCGAAGCGGTATTTTAGAAAATAAAAATCTGTTGTCTGTACGACCTAACGCCATTATAAACTATAGAGACGGTATATAGTAATAAAATGTCTGATATTAAACTGTCGTGATAAAAAAGCAAAAAAAAAAAATCCTAACTACCAAGTGGAAAACTTGATTTTGTCTAACGTTTGCACTATTGTTAGTAAATAATGTAGGAAAATAATTATTTCATTATAACGTTATATTCAACACCACGTTATCGCGAACAGTTTTCAGCGTCCACCGTATTATTATTATTTTTTTTTGTTTTTATTAGCTTTTAGTTAAAAAAACTATTATAGCTCAACAATTAATTATATCTAAAATACAATCCCAAATAGTAATATATACACACCCAATATATAACAATATTTATAAAAAATAATGATCATAGTTATTAGATTTTAAAGCCAGATTTGAGAGCAAAATTTAGTTATGGCTTTAATAAGGGATAGGTTGTTTGAAGACAGGGCTTCAGTATAGAAAAAGTTGATGGAAAGAGCATAGAAAAATATTTTTAAGCTGTTTCTGCTGGAATGTAGATATGGGCAAGAAATTAGAAGGTAACGGAAATCGCAGTAATCGTCCCCACAATTGGGTAGGGTATATGCAGGACTCTGATTGAGCCCTAACATAAAAGCGTGGTTTGGTAGTAGGTTATGACCTATCCTCAGTCTGGAGTATAAAACGATTATTGAACGACTAGCGTTTAGGGATTGAAACCACGGTTGATTAGGGATTTTCGGTGAAATAAGTTTAAATTTTGGAAGCGTAAGATACTGGAGTTTTTCCCACTCTTGTTTCCATAATTTATGACAAAACCTATGAAGAAGAGTGATGAGATCAATGAAGGACATAGCGGGGGACCTGACAGAAACACTTTCCGTATTATTATAATAACGTACGTTTACGGGAACACTTTAAATTATTATTAATACTGAGCAAACTGTCGGCGCGAAAACGCGTATAACGATCCAGAGCCGTAGCAAGCTTTTCTAGCACCCGAGGCAATTTCAATACGTGCAAAAAAATGTTTACCATTTTTTGAAAAATAGTATTTTTCTATACTAGAAAATATTTTCAGTATAAACAATTTCTCAAAGTTTAGCGTCCCCATTGCTCACCCTTGCTACGGCTCTGTAACGGTCAATAGAAACTATATTTCATGTATAGAGACGATATAGTGTGCGCGCGCTGGTTCGCGAAATATTCGTGTCCGCACGTGCGACCTGATTCCGCGGAAAACGTGTAATTTTTAGCCGAACGAAAGCCTTTTGGCGTCCGGTAAATTACATCTCGCCGGAAGAATATTTCTCACTCACGCCTATAACGATATAACGTAACAATAACAGTAATAATAATAATAATAATAATAATATGGTTCGGTTGGGCGGCGTACGAGTACGCGATTTGAATACGAAAACTGTTGTCTCGCCCGCGCAACGTATCGTGTAGAAACACGCGCGGCGACTAATAAACGTTTACCGTCTTTTGCCGGGAGAAAGAAAATACACCGACCGTTTCGTCGAATAAATCCGTGCGGGATCGTACGTTTTTACGTCACGTATTTCACGTGACATTAAATCCGCGTGATATGTATTTCGTTTTGTCGATGTTTCTGAAATAATTTTTATATAATACGTCCGTTGTACGCGCTTCGTATTGATACGTCACGTTCGTAACGGATACACGTTGTGAAACGTCGTTCCCAAAATATCGTATTCACTCAGTGTTATGTACGTTGTGCGCAACTCTATATTAAAATATGAATTTTTCATTAAAAATTTGTTGTTTTTTTTTTTTTAATTATACGATCTATACAATTTTATATCAATAAGTATAATTGATAAAATTGATTTACAATGTAATATGGTATATTGAGTTGAGAAGTCGTCCACTGACGACACTCCGACATTTATGTAAATAATCAGATCATTCGAGGAGTAGGTCTCGACATCATTTCCTTTTTAGTCTTTTGAGAGGATTACCGGGCATTGGATTGGATTGGTTTTTTGCTAATATATTTGGGTGGTCAGATAGTGAGTTCTGGTAACGTTTGTAGAACTTGGTGGCAGTTTCTTAAATCTGTGTATTCGAGATATAGAAGGGGCCTTTTGTAACTAAACGCAATGTTTTGTTTTGTCCAAATTGATTTTAGTAGGATTTTGAAGAGATTAAGTTTAGTGTGGAGTGGTAAGAGTTTTGATTTTGAGTTTAAAAAATAATTGTGAATGCGAAGACAGAAATGATTTCTAGTTTGGTGGTTTGTATGTGTTAAGCCCGGGTCAATTTTTTGTCGAAGTGAACACCAAGGTATTTTCAATTTAAAAAATGTTTTATATACACATGCTGTGTGCGCGTACCTAAAACAACGCTTTTGTTTTTCTTTTCTTTTTAAGTAAATATTGATTCGAATTGCAATAGTCACTTATTTCGAAAAGGACGTAAAAGACGATACGGTTTCGTGTGTTCATCCTCTCGACCGTAAATCCGATGAAAATTCTTTGAACCCGTTTCTTATCAATCGTTAAAATGTTACGAATGTTTTGATAATGTAAGATGCTGTTGTAACGGATTGTTTACAATAGTAATCGTATCACTTAATCAATTAATTGTCCGGGAGGTGAAAGAAACAATAAAATCGTTTGGAGAAAGTTTCCTTTAAATCATTGTTTACTGTTTTCGTCGTTGGAATTTATTATTTTACGCTCCGGTCTAATAGTACGGACGGTAATGATTAATTAAAATGTCACGTCGAGTTAACGTCAATTGAATTCTCCCCGTTAACGCAATAACAACATGTCAACACATTTTAAAACTTATTTTTCAAATCGAATTATTTAGATAAACACTTGTACGAAAATTAGTTGCGTTTTACGCGAAAAACGATTTTGTATTTATTTATTTATATAATACAAATACTTTTCACCTATCCGTATAGAATTATTTACGAAATTATTATCCGAAGGGTTTAAACACATCGTTATTATTCTCGTCAGCGCCAGATTTGTCGTGCATAAATTGAATATTACGTTTAAATTAAGTCGACCGAATAAATGAATTATCAAATTCGTATTATTCACCAGCAAACAATCTTTTAGATTAAAAATTATTCAGTGTGCTAACAACTCTCAAACTTCACTTTTCGTGTATTTATCGTGTTGTTATTGTTTTCGTTTATATTATATATTATATATACTGCTTCTAATTTCCATTTAGTCCAAAATCGTATAACATAGTTTACGGCAATCTACTCAGAAATATATAAATACTTTATATAAATAATAAGGATTTTATGAACGCAGTTTATGTTTCCCAGTCATTTTGTCCTTTTTATGCTACACAACTTTCCAATCTTATATTTCTAAGAAAGTCGATGTAACGCATATTGTAGAAATATAACATTTCAGTTGAGCTTTATGATAAAACTTGTTGCAAAAACATAGTGAAAGGATAGTTTTAACATTTTTGATTATGAGCGGAACGAAGAATGGTACTGGTTTTATAATGATGTGTTGTTTTTTCTTTTCTTTATTTTTTCGTTTGTCTGTAAAGTGTGAACATTTTTCCTGATAGATAAATGAACTCGAATTGATATATTATTACTATTATTGTCACTATTAATATTAATGTACCCGACACACATACTTGTATAAAACTAACCTATCAATTTCTGTTTTCCATTTGCCCCTATAAACTCAAAAGACTTTTAAATGTTATAGCACAGAAAATAAGTATAATATACGTTATCATTTTTATTGATACAGACAGATGGAAACTTCTATTAATATGTACGTACATACATAATAATAAAATAGTTTGTCTTGATTTTTATTTCCATGAGAAAAGTCTTAAAAGTATAACGCCTACGCACGGAATGGTCGGTGGCATTTTACCATTTTTAGAATGTTTCGGTTCGAATAAAGTATAAAACGCATAACATTAAATAGCTAATCGATAAAATATCAAAATGTTATGAAAAAATGTGCACATGTATAAATTTGATTTACTGTACTGTGATATAGTCGAGCTACGTTTCGTATTTTTTCAAATATTCCGAACGGTGATCGCGAAATATATTTCTACATATTCCACCCACCGGTCCGGCAATTTTCTGAGGAAATCGAAATTATCATATTTCTTTTTCTTTTCGTTGACATAAAAATGTTTGAACTCGAGAAAATCTAACACGTTTAATTAAATATATATATATATTTTAAGTAAACCTCTAATTATTTACGGCCATAGTAATTTGTTTTTTTTTTTGATACGACGAATCCATAAATTCGTAGCCTGCAGTCTTCTTACCGACAACAATTACAATAAACATCTTAAAGCCATTTAAAGTATTTTACATAAATATTTTCGTTTTCACGAATACTGTTGCGAATTCTTCGCCGTTATTTCTAATGACATAACATTTTTTTAAAATATCCTGACGAACCTCCAATATAAAACGATATATACTTGAAAATATAAAAAAATAATACAAATTCGTGATCTAAAATCTCTGGGAAATATACACTGAACAAATAGGTCGTCAAATAAAAATATTTACAGTTTGGATGTCGTTGTTAAAAAAAATTTTTTTTAAATTTTGAAAAAATTTCTATTTTCCATTTTTTCCGTTTTCCGCGTGTTCCAAGACGTGCTCAAGTCGAAAACGATCTAAAAACCCGAACAACGTATACACGATCGATTTCCGTATTTAGAACACGAGCTGTGTTCGTTAAACGCGTCCAACGCATCGTCCGCCGCGGTTAGGTCACCGACTGATTTCGTTCGCGTAATATTTATAAGTGCTGGTTGTTATTGTTTCGGACAATAATGCGGTACTACGTGCGCACGCGTAAAACAATCGCCGATATCGACAGGCACTCTAAACGTGTGCGGTGTACAACGAGATTGCGTAGTAATTATCGTAAACGTCGAATCGGAACGCAAAGAATTCGTTCGAAACGTGTTATCTAACATTCGTCCGTTCCGTTGTTGCATTTCGGGTCTATCGATTACGTTTTCGGATATTAAAATTCGTTTCATTCGTTATCGCGACGCGCATCGTTGCCATTCCTCCACGTTCGAACGCGACCGCATACTGCGTTGTCGCGTTTGTTTTCATATTCTTTTTGAGTAAATATTGATTCGAATCACAACAGGGGTACGCCGTTGTCTAAAACCCGAATGCCAGAGAACACCCGTTTTCTTATTGTTTTCACGTCGTAACGAAACAAAAATGCGTTTGAACCACGTTTCGTCCGCGTCGCGTGTGTCTCGTTAACCGTTTTCTGTCTGTCGGGTGCGCTTATATTGTGTCTCGTCGTCACGAGGTTTTCGATCGAAATGTTATTAAATCTCTCGTCAACATATTTTTTGAATCGGCCGTTCTCCATTAATCGACACGCCGGCCCGGCAGCAGCAATATCCTGCGGGCCGACAAAGTACGGGAGTCAAAACCCATTCTATTCTAACTCGCTGATACTATTAAATCGACAAAGTCCTTCGCTCCGGTTTTCTACTATCCGTTGACGTCATTATTTATCTCTGCATCGATTCCTGTTGGAAAAATCATTGTCCACAGTGGGCCTAGTGGGCCGCCACCCCTGTCCGGAAAATCTCCACCCGCTCGGATGTGAGACGACTTCAATGTATCAGTTACACGCGGTGTATGTTGTCACGTCAAACGCCGAGACAAGGACCGTAGCCATCGCGAAAATATTTTCCACACAGCGTATCGTTTTCACTTTTCGTTGTGTACATTGACGCGTCAATGTTTCGTGTCGTTACGGTCCAACCGGTCGGCTGTGTTATTACAAAATGATAACTGTCCAAAGCGTACGACGTTACGGAATGCCGGCGGAAAACAAATTTCGAACATATTTCATCCGGAGAACTGCGCCGGATGATAAACAACAATAGATCGTCTCGCGTAAACTTTGCAGACGAAATTATTATAGCGCAATATAACGGGACGCGGGGGCGTGCGTTACGTAACCTTGGTGGCGGTAAAAAAAATAATACGAACGTCGAGGTATTCGTTTCGTTCTTAAAAATATAAATGTGACGTAATAAATCGCGTTACGGAAGAAAACTGTTCATAATCATTAAATATGGTGGGTATGCTGTGCAGACGTTGTGCCCGACGCAAGTACACGGAGAGAACTTCGAGAACGCGAAACTTTGAATAGGATTTATTTATATTATTGTCCGTTTCATTTTTTGTGTCAATTTATAAAAAAAAAAAAATGTCCCTACAACCCGCCGAGTGATTGCAATAAATCATTTCTTCGCGTACCGACAAATTGCGCGATGTCACGACGACGCTTTACCTTTAAATACATTTATATATATATATACCGATACCCATTATTAAATTTTTTACGTTTTATCAACGGTTGGACGAATAATCATTCACTCGAGATTCTAAGTCGAACTCGCGAAAGAAAATCATTATACGGTTTCGTATAACCGTCCAAACATTTTCATCGCTTCTCTAACCTTAAGCACAAACTAAATCGGAGCAACATATATTGATCGTGTTCGCGAGTCTAAATTATTAGTATTCACTAACGGTACATTTCAATCAAATACACATTTAAAATGTAATTTCGCAGTCTCTACTTTAAAACGTTCTGTTTTGCGCTTAACATTTTCAATTACATACAATTTAATTTTCGTTGTACCAACAATTGTTTCTCGTGCGTATTCAATTGAAAACTTTTTGTACGTTTTCACTTTAATTGTAAAACATAATCCACAATCTTTTTATGTAAATTCACAGTTTTCAGAACTATTTGGATTATTAGGTTTTAAACTCTTTTTTTTTTTTAAAAAATGACAATGAATATTTTTAATTTCATATATTTGTTTGAAAGTATCGACATAGAAGTATCGATTATTGTATATATACGTTTTTCCTCCTGAAAAATGTAACATTTATGAGCCCTCTTCAGATTTATAGAATATGTAATACTTTTATACTACAAAAATTACTTATTGTTTTTTTATATAAAAAAACCAATATTATTTTGATGAAAAACAATAATTTTGTTCGTAATAATTGTATTTATTTCTAAGAAATATTTTCTATCGTAAATTAATACGCTTTTTAAGTATATCAGTTACGTCACTAAACGTACTAAACGTTTTTTTTCCATATAAATTGTGTCATCGTTCACGTTTTTAAACGAGTATATTAAATATATATATATTTATATATTAAGCTGTATAATAATAATCACATTTCGTTTAAACGTTTTTTAAATATTTTATGTGCTTCAAGGAAAAGAAAGTTCAAGCCGCCACTGATAATACGTATATACGTTACAGAAATGAATGACTTTAACCGGTCAAATTAAAAAAAAAAAGATATCGCTATTCGCTTTTCGGTGAGCAGAATCGAAGAACTTTAAGATTATTTTTATAAAAATTATAAAACTCGGAAGGAGAACAGAAATACAAATTATATTTCATAATTGTCAACCAACTCCTACGTTTCTTTGAGGGGTTAGTAGGAAAACGTATACGTAATTTAATTATTTTTCCGTTCCTCGTCCCCTCCGTCCCGAGAAGAAATATCATTTTCGCCATGGATGATTTAATTTATTTGCAATTAGGGACTTACGTTAATTAATTTCAATTTGCTCTGTCCGTATTATTATTATTTTTTTTATTTCTTTTATTATTTTCATTACTATTATTACTTTTTTTCTTTTTTAATGCAATGCGTGTTCGAATAATTTGACATGCAAGATGCAAGTACGTCATTCTCTAAAAAAAAATTTGTACTCCCGAACGATTTTACAGTTCGGAAAAAACATCATAAAGACAACGAACTTCCCTCCGCACACCTTAAAGGCGCGTACACACTAACGAGCCGAACTCTCGCGAACCGTTCGCGACAGGTTCGCGAAGTATTCGTCATTGTGGTGTATACGCCTACGAACCACTCGCGAACTACGGAGAACGTCGAATCAAAATCGAACAGCCGACTGTAGCGTCAGTATCTGCTATGATGTCTTCCGACCAAGACTATTAATTGTTCCGTGATGAGTGGTACTGTTATGATAATGGCTTGTTTAAGTAGAAGAAAGAGGAGAAAATAACGTCGATGACTGAATTATAAAAATAAAAGATTTTTTTTTTTGTTGATCCACATACTTAGAGTCCCATAATAACGGTTTACTTTTGTAAACGTCATTCAAAAGAATAGTTTCCTACCGCAGACCACTCCGTGATTATAGTACAACTTGTAAAAAATGATTTTAATACGAATAATGTAGTACAGTAGTAATGCAGTAAATAATAATGGAAAAACTGATCAAATACCGGCGAACTCTCAACGACGTCGTCCAAACTTATGTTAAGTTCGCTTGAAGTTCGTCAAAAACCCCGACGAAAATGGATTCGCGCGACACTCCTAATTACGACGTCCTAATTATGTTCTGTTGAACCTGTTGCGAACGGTTCGCGAGAAATTCGGCTCGCTAGTGTATACGCGCCTTAACGATACGTGCAGTGAACGAACGTTTCGACGAATATCTGTTGTTCTCCGGACGAGTCGACGGATTAATATATATTGTTTTGCCCCGCCGTATTGCGTTTTAAAGTTTTAAACAAGCGACGTATCGCAAACTAGGAGAAATAATTATGAGACATCGAGATTGGTTTTTCCAACGATATATATATATGAGTCTCTTAACGCATAGGCACCGACGTCATAAGAAAAAAAAAATATATATATATAGAGAGAGAGAAAGAAACGACTACCATCCCGACTCCGTTTTAATGGCTTTAGCGAAACTATAACAATTTCCGCTGCTCTGTGCGCCGAAGGAAAAAGAAGAAAAATCCGAAAATCATCAACAACAAACGACCCAGATTTGCAAATCGGACACGTAGAGTGAAATGTACAATTTGAACGAATGCGTTCAAAGCCGATAAGATATCGCGTTGACGTTATTGCTCGTGTTCGTCGGTGCACAAAACGATGTTGTTTTTTTTTTTGTAATATCGTAAATTAAAAAAATTATTATTTAAATTATTTCACTAAGAACACGAGGCGTAAAACGTTTGCTATGCATCCGAGTTCGTCCAGACGATGGCGCCACCGTAGTACAGTCGTTTTCAAACGACAATAACATGTCGATAACACATCGTAATATAGTAAGCAACCGATTTACATGTATGCATATTTGTACGGGAGGGAAAACCGAAACGCAAACATAATTCCGTCAACGGAACGCGTGCTATAGAACAACACGACCACATGCGAATAGTACTTTTAAATGTTGCTTTTTTTCCAACTCGCATTACATAATATTTTGAAAAATGACGCGCTTTTTATCGTAGGTACACATTTTATACCCGTGTTGTTTTTCTGTTACAGTTCTAATCTAAATCACGATTGACTAAATGACGAATTTACTCAACGATAAAACTGGCTCGTGCTAAATAATATGTGTATTTTCGATATTAAAATTACGTAAAAATCGCTTCTGACGTATTACCTAAATGCAGATTGGTGCATTGTTCATCCATCAACTTACAGTGTTTTAGCTTTATGCTAACGACCATTTGTTTCAACACCTTATAGAGAATTTCGGTAATTTTCTGAAAAAAAAATACTATACAATTTGTATAATACAAATGTTTAAATAACAATTTTTGAACTATATAAAAACTACAGCCCACCGTACCTCAATAGTATTATAAAAATAAAAAATTATATTTTCTTGATATAATTTTAACAGGTATTGCTTTTTTTTTTTTTTATACTTGCCACTGCATAAATATTACATCAAACGAGCAAGAAATATATTTTCCCCGTGAGATAACGAAATGACGAGACATAAAGCTGACCGGAAATCGAATAATAAATTAGTTGTCGACCATAATAATTCATTTTACCTAACCACACAGGTCACTCTATGCATATATTATTATGCGTGTGCGACAAACGACATGATCTAATGTGACACGACATACCTACGTCTGTATAATATTCGAACGGACGAGAAACGGGTTGGGAGAGAGTGAATACAGTGCGCGATCGGATAAATTATGATCATATATATATATCATAGGATTTCAACCTTTTGAGGTCCATGTCCTTTTTCAAACTATTATATAAGGTGATGCCCCCCTCACCACTATAAGACTGAAGTATTATTCATATAGGATATATATATATACACGTCATGATTCATGTTGGTTATTGGATCAATATAAATACAACTTCAATGTAGTTTTTTCAATATTTAATGGATTTATTTGTATAGGAAAAAAATATTATTACAATTTAAAATTTTTAAAACAAAGAACACTATAATATCATATTAACTTTTTTAAATATTAAATTTTAGATTTATTACTATTAAATACAAATTAGCGTGATCGTAATATTTATTTATAACCATCTAGCTGATGTACATACTATATATATATATAGTACATAATAGGTATCGATGTTTATAACCCAACAGTATTCTCTGAATTATTGATGATAACGTGATTACTCCATTAATGCCCGATAAAATATAAATAATCAGCAGTAACGTTTTCATGTTTCGTGGTTTTTTTAAAGATTTTCACGCCTCCCTAGTGAAAACTGTTTTCGAACTTTTAATTGAAAGTCGACGTACGTATGCCACGCGTACGTAATATATTGTGATATTTTCACAGTAGTCGCGCTTGTGTATAAATATAGTATATATGTCCCTCTAATCGATCGTAAAGACCCCTGCCGCCGCATCGCGTCTCGCCGTTTTATACGCGGGTCAATATTTATGTCAAGTCTCTCTCTCGCGCTCTCTTGCCCTCTCACTTTATATCCCCCTACCTCGGCTATTATACATTTTTCTTTCTCGCGATTTTCCACGTCTCTCCCGCGCCAAGCATGTAACGTCCATCTCGGTGTCATCCCGTTCCCAACGATAGTCTTCATACGTCGCCCGTCCGTCCGCGCGAGTCTGAGTCCACTGCTCACTGCCGTTCGCGAGAAACCCAAACAGACGAACGCTGTCCGGGCTTTTCCGGAATCCGCCGGCCGCGGTCTATGCGAAAGTTTTCGTGAGTGGAAATCACTTCCAAATAGGACCCCGTCCTGTACGGCCGCCACGGGCGCGTTGTGCCGACCGGTTTGACGGCGCGTTCGTTGTTGGCCTCGAGAGTCGAATTCGCGCGTGTTTTCACAAGTCCTGTGAAAACGAGAAACCTGTCGCGGTGTGCGCGTGTTCCGCGCGAGTCTTTTCTTGCGATCCGACGCCACGAGTCGCGTGGAACGGATCGGAATGACGTCGTGACGTGCGCGTGTACGGCCTTTCCGCGTGACGTCGTGTTTAAAAACCGTGTTCTCGCGCGAATCACTAAACAATGTTTTTTTTTTTTTAAATCGCGTTAAAAAAAAATTGTCGGAATAAAAATGACGAGAGAAATCGATTGATCCGGAAACGTATACGATTATGTGGTGAGTAGTACTACGCATGAAATTAATTAGATAATTCAAATATATATATATATATATACGCACATATATTTATTTGGTTATATAAAACCGATAGGTACCTGCTTGAACGTAAAACGTATAGGAAGTATTTAGCGACATGACCTGTTTTACCTGTATGGAGTTTAACTAAACGAGTGACGTTGGATACGTTTCGTCGCATCCACGCTTCGTTCCAACGATATTTCGTGCCGAAACAATATCGGCCGTCAACATAGTTCTCCTGTCGCGCCGCACAGACAACGCGAAATCCATTGCGGTTCAAAACACGGTCGGCTGTAACCTAACCGAATCTGCAGGAGGCGTGCGCGTGTTTTTCGATTTGCAGCGTTCAATAAGTCGCGAATCTCGCACGTGTTTACGAGAGAAAGAGAAAAACGTATCAACGCGCGTCCCCCGTACACTAACACCCGACCATTTGAAACGTCTCGAAACGCATCAGACTTTTAATCCGAACGTTCCAACCGCATCACCGGCCATATTTACACGTGCACACGTCTATGTGCGCATATCGTGCGGCGGCGGCAAGTAAGACACGGATCGGAAATCGGGGTAGAAACGTTTTGAAGTACAAGTGCGTACGTTGTGCCAAACGATATTATTAACGTATCGAGACGCGCGCGCTCGATTCCCAAATGAATTCGCAAACCTTACCGCGTGTACTTACGCGGGTATAATGGGACGGCGTGTTTACACACACACACACATATATTTACATTAATTATATGTCGATCATATAATATATACTCGTGTAGGTGTCGAGAAATAAAACGTAAATCAATATCGTACGCGTACGGCGGCGCGGCGAGGAATAATAGTTATTAATAATCCCGCGGTGGCCCTGTCCGCAAAAAAACCGTATACGACGAGAAAAAAAGTCGCTTGTTTTTTGCGCGCCGTGCAGATTGTTCGTATCCAATTATACCAATTAATCGTGTGCACAAAACTGTAACGCGAGACTACGGTTTAATAAGCGTCCTTGAGATTCGAACGAGCTGACTAAACATTATATTCCGAACGCATTACGTGTAGCCCAGAGCTTCGTATTCAATTTACGTATTATACGTGTTTAAAATACACGTAAGTGTATATTATAAGTTTTTTATTTTTTTTTTTTTTTTAGTAGCTGTGTTTCTATAGTTAAGTTTACTGTATATATATATATATATATATCGAGAGTTTGATCGAAAAAAAATATTTTTAAATTACGAGACAAAGTATTATTTTTATTGTTATTTATTGTCATCGTAAACTACAATTAAACTCCACGACTATTATTGTGCCCAAGGAATCGAGTATAAACTAATTTAAACGTAAAGTGGTTACGTAAACTACCACAGTATTATGACCTTTACCAATCATAAAACACCTATAAACGCGCCTATCGTAGAGACCCGTAGAAACAGTACGTTTAAAAATAGACGTTTTTTACCTAAAAATCCGATTGATTTACATATTATATAGTTTTAGAAAAACCCCTTCGTCATATTCTTAATATTCACGAAATTATACCTAAGTATTCACATCGACGTGATAATGTGATTAAATAAATTGTAAACTGTCGGCGCAATCGAATCTATTAATATAATTATACAAATAAGATACACGGAGATTATAAATTCGCTCATCGTTAGTGTCTAAAATACAATTTCTTCGGTAGAAGATTTACGAAAACACGTACGAAAACGAGAAAAACAAGTAAATTATATACAAACACGTTTTAATTCATCGTTATTATTATTTTTTTTTTTTTTACGTTTAATATTAATTCGCGGTTTTAAACATTTCGCGGTTCGCGTGCACACACGTAATACAATACTCGTGACTGTATTAAAAGATACTTAATAAAATAAATCTACGATATGGACGTGAAACTTTTCAAACGTTTATTAGCACTCGGATTATTCTGAAATATTACGAAAACATATGTCGGTATATATTTTAACATGTTTGCCATCTTTGATGATTTATACTCGACTTGTAATGATTAGTTTTCTTATGTGCGTTATGCTATTTCGAAATTTTTAACATATTTTCGAATACAACTTCTAAAAAACTTCTGGTAACTCGTCGGGAAGCTACTTTGATTACTCGCAGTTTTTCAATTTCCCTCCGCTCTCACTTTCGTTGTAATATATTTTCATAATTTCGTCGAAATCTGTGCTCGACAGACCGTATATCGCTGTATAGTTTTTATATAATGTTCTAAAAAAAATTCTCGATTACCAAAAAAAAAAAGGGGAAAAAGATAAAAAGAGAAAAAAGTAATTGAATTGATATGAACATAAGTAGCGCGTGTTACCTACTCCTAATGAACGAAATAACGGGGATTTCGCGATACGACATTGTGAATTCCGCTTTTCTGACACTATATATTAAGAATAATACGTATTTCATAGAAAAAAAAACTTAACGTCGTGTACGAAGGTTTTAGATACAATTGAATCGGTTTCGTTATCCGCACCTTAAGTAGTATCGAATTTCGTTTGTATAGCTTACAATACGTATAACCTACACTTGTTGACATTGAACTGTTCAAGTTCACGTTCATTACGACGATAGATTTAAATTCTCGTATAATTTCTAGTCTCGTGTTGTACACGCGCGTACGAATTGTGTCGGAAATGGAACGGGATTAAAAACAAAAAAACAAAAATCGTAAACAGTTTTCAGTCGATGCCGTTCGTTGTAATAGCGCGCGTCTCTGTACTATACTGCGTACCGTGTTTATTATTATTATTATTATTATTATTTCCGAACGTGTACGGTTTGTTCGTTTCTTCGTCAATTAAAAACGGTATGTGCGCGAAGTGTCCGAGTGATGAATATTTATAGGCCACCGTTAATGGTCAACCAAACGTCTTATGGAACTCGGCCGACGCGTAAGGCTCACAAATCACTATTAGAGTTTGATAATGATATATACGATTTCGTGTAAAACGCATTCGGCCGATCGCCGCGCGATGTTTGTCGCCACGTCGTTTCGTTAAAGAATTATTCGTTACGGACGATAGTGAAAAATCGATACGCGTTCGTACGGCTTGTATCTAAATTTGATATACATTTATATCATACGTTTAACGTTATACAAGACATTTATACGTTATAGCGTGCGTTTTATCATTCGATTGAAAGCGTTTGATCTGTTTTACGCGAAGCGTGTGATTTTCTGGAAAAACGCCGGACTAACCTAACCTAACCTGCGCGTTTTGTACGGCAACGCGATTATTATTGTTCGTCTCGGAACAAGTGTATATACAGGTAGGTTTGAATCACGAAAAACCGCGTGGAAATTGCCAATCTGCGCACTCGACCCCCGCTAACTAACCTCGTTTCTCTGCCTTAAACGAAATAATAATAATATTATTATTATTATTATTATTATTATACCGTCGACGTCGTCTTATATTTTTCCTCTCCCCCGCCCGAATCACTGCTAATTGTATTTTTTTTTTTCGTTTCAGCCATGGCGAAGATCTCATCGTTACACCGTTCGCGCAAATACTGGCGAGCTTACGGAGCGTCCGCAACAATTTCTTGAGTCTTACCAACGTACCTTCGCAAAAGTGAGTATTACCAACACCGTTTTTAATCATAATCGTTATTGTTCGACGTTATTATCATACAAAGGTTCGAGCTTAGCGAATGCGCGTGATGAGGACAGTCACGCGCAGACTTAATGAAATCGAATGACGTAAATGTCGCGTCGTCCACGACGGCCGACGTGACAATTGGAGAGAGACGTGTTTCTTTTTCGTTACATTTTCTAACGTCGACGTCATATTGTTTTTTTTTTCTCGCTATTTGCGCGAGTTTCATTCACATTACACATTCACTGTATACATTGTATTGTTATTATTATTATTGTAATAACGACATATGGGGAAAATCTTTTCGGGCTCGCTCTCGTCGTCTATGGCAATAATAATAATAATAATAATAAACACGAAACGAACACAACGACGGAAATTGAAAAAATTTCGTCAAAAGTTATACTCGTCAATCGATCGTCAGCTCCAATAGTATAAGTATAACGTACAACCAATGTTGCGCGCAATACAATATAAATCGTTATTATTTTAATATTCGTATAATAAATTATTTAATCGATTTGTTTCAACATTGAACATTACGGACGTGGATGTAACGTAATTATGCATTTGTGACGACATTAGACGCATTCCAATATATATATATATATCACACGACTCATTCAATAATTTTCACGGTCAAAACACGATTTTATTTGTAGAGATCCGTCGACCGTTATTAAGTACGCGCGCATATTTCTTAAAATAAAAAATTTTTTAATTGCAAAAATTTTCCGAGGCCGTAGGAATTGCTCGAGGGAAATCCATCAAACTTTTAATTGGAGTATAGGTTTCTATAAGTTTCATCATACGCAGTGTTTAGAACTTTTCTTCTCCGTTTTGCTAGTTATTTATTTTCATATTTTTTTTTTTTATTCAATCTTCTCTTGATAAAACCATTTATTCTCTAGAAAACCAATTTATCTCGTCCGTCTCGAATTCATATTTAAAATATACTAACCTTGTCTTCGCGACATTCAATATTAAACGGAAAAATATTTATTTATTTATTCGTACACATAAATCCCCCGTGCTGCACTGCCATTAAATAATATTTACCGTAAACAAGTCATTTTTCGTTTCGTCCGTACAAACGCAATCTCTTTAGTCGGATACGTCTGTTGTTACGTTCCGACGAATACAATGCGATTGCCATGAACATGTTGTTGGTTCGCGTCGAATTCCCCGTAACCGGTAACAATCGCGAATCCTACCGAACCAACGACAGCCGTAAACAAATTCATTAATATTGATCGTTGCGGGGAAAGAATAACTGGCGGCGGGGAAGTATCTTTTTGCGCGCGGTCCGTTATCCGTTCGCAAGCCCGGAGACCATTATTCCATTACATCGGTACACATTTAAATCGGCGTAATCCGCCAACACGACGATACTGTTACGTTATGATTTGGTACGCATCCGTTGTACCATATTTTCCTTTCTTCCCCTCTGCCGACGATTACTCCGTCGCGCGGTCGGACTTTCGACGTTATATTATTACGACGTCTTCTCGCGTGTCGTAAACGACGTTGAAACCGCAGACGAAACGATTCTTTAACTATGCCGTTGTTATTGACGACGTCGTGCTGTTCCGATCGAAAAAAAACCGAACTGGCTTTCTCAACCGTTCCGTAACAATAAAACGCACCTGTACCCGTCACCTGCACCCGATTAATTAGGGGCTCGTCGTAGCGTTTTAAGAGCGCAACTCAATCGACACCTCGAATACGTAAAACCGATCGGTCGACTAGACGAAACTATTCGACCGTCCGTTGTCAACCGAGAATTCCGGAAAGAGATTTGAACTCGTTAGCTTTTTTTTAAAAGGATATTTATTTTCGACATTTCAATTAAAACCATGTTAACAAGTGATGTTAACCCTTCCATTTTTAAACGTGTTTGTTCGGTATACAGTAAATTAAATATTTAATCAAAAATCTACATCCACAACAACGTGAAAAGAAAGCTGACGAGTGAAATTCTTCCGTCGGTATTGTAGCGGTTAGATTCACTATTGCCTATTCAACACTCCTTAGACATTTCGTTTGAAAACAAGACCGATTTACAATCGGAAGAAATGTCAGTACGCGTTATAATTATCAACGTTGATAGCAAGACACTTGTCGATGGAAATTCGTACGTATTTTCGTCGTGACTCGCACGGACGGTATCCAGACGTATAAAATCGAAAAACCCCGTTTAAAGTGAGGAACAAAAGCCAGTGGCTGGGAAACATTTTTGGGTAGTAATAGATAATAGTAACTTAATATTAAATGACAAAAATAAATGTCAGTTTTAAATTTTAAACGATTGAGATAGATAACATCAACTGTCGCCTGTCTTAAGGTTTGAAAACGTCGACAAAATAGTTATTGATAACGTACTAATGTGATCATAGCCATTACTTCTAATATTGATTTGATCAAATTATGATATTTATACGAGTTATATCAAAAATCCATAACTGAACATCCACACGATTCTATTGTGGAAAACAGATTATATAATCAAAAATAAATATGCATTGAGCAAACGAATAAAAAACTTTTGGGAGGTGACCCACCCCCTAAAGTACGCCGCTGACCAAAGCCGACGAAATGGAACGTACGCCTGCAGCGGCGTTCGAGTTATGCGATAGACGAGCCAGCAGCAAATCTCGGTTAGTAAATTGGCTGACGTCGTCGTCGTCAACGTCGTATCGAATTTCGCGACTCGTCGACTGCTCACACGGACGCAAGTCACGAAGCCCCGCGACCGGTATGCAACTCGTACGTTTTGGGGGACGGGCCGCGCGCGCAATAATTTAAATATCCGTAACGTTCTGACGAGAGAAAGTATATAATATAATATATAATTTATAAATGTGTAATTCATACTGTTATACGTACGCAGTGTTATCAAATGCGTGCGTACTTCTGACGTGAGATTTCAGTCTCGACATACACGTTCGGTTTTCAAAACGAACGACGAGACACAATGTAACAGTCACCATATATATATATATATACTCGTATAAGTATTATGTGATTAATGAATGGCGTTTTTTTTTTTTTATGCCCGCTAAGAAAAATATCAAAACACAATAATATAACGATTACGTTATCGTAACGTGTATGACACACGTGAACGATTTAATATCAAATGCGTCGTGTGCAATCAATTATTCATTATTCTTTTCTTTTTTTTTTTTGTTTTACAAGCAGGTCTCGGAGATCATCCGGCGCCGCGGGTAACAGTACTCCACAGAGTCGAGTCATCAATCCCGGAGGTAAGACGATTTACTATATTTTATGACAAAGATAAACCATACTGTTTTGTTTATTATTATATTGTGTTTGTCGGTTATGTTTTTTCGGTATTTGTCGCGTCTGTAGCAGGACATACAATAATACAACTCAAAAAGTCTAAATTATCTTTTCTTTTTTTTTTTAACGTGGCGACGGTTTTCAGGAATTTTCTTTTTCTATTCATTGGATATTAAACATCGCCATGAAAACGTAATAATTGTTATGTGCAGCATATATACACTTATACGCAGTGTTCAACTCGATAACAAGTAGATTTGTCTTGAATATCGACATAGATCGACGTATGAACTGTTATTTCGTTTGAAATCATATACACGGTGTTGGGCTAAGGCTCGTCAATTGATTTTCTATTCTTAAAAATACCATCGGACACGTCAGTATCGTTGACTAATTTTTTTCGAAATTTGATCGAATTCTCGTATAATCGTTTACGTCATCGTATTATTGCCGTAGTTAACTACTTACTTACTTACTCGAGAGAGAGAGAGATGATCGCACGACGTGTGTGTTATTAATAACGTGTTCGCGTTATTTACACGTATGTTTATATTCAATACGGTATGAAAACTGTGATAAAATCGTTGAATTAAATAACTGGAAATCTTGTACAAATTAGATTTTCATTTCGTCGCATGACCGTAACAAATATAATAGGCACGAATATTTTGTTATATTATCGAACGGTATTTCATCGAATCCATATCGAATTATATTTGTTCTGCCGAAGGATTCTTCCCAGCAATACTTGATTAAAATTTTTCCGGTTTTACGTTTTGTTTTTAAAAAAAAAAACATAATAATACATTTCTTTGATGTTTTTGTATATACGTTTTAAATATCTTTCTACTCGGCCACTACTATATTAAATTTGCGAATAAACGTTATCAAAAAATAATACGCGTTTTTCACTCTTCAATTGATATTATTTTTTTCTTATTTCACTGCTGTTATACATTGAAAAAAAAAAATACCGAAATCCGTTTTAATCAACGGAATTTATTCAATAATATTTTTATAATTCTTTCAATAAAAAAAAACCGTTCGAATTATTGGTATGGCTCGCACAACGCTATGGAATCAAATTAAATATACGACCGATTCTCGAATTGATATCGACGAATTAAACGAATTGGTTTTTTTTTTTAAACTTTCCGTATTACTCGACCGAAATTTCGCGAGAATACCAATCGCGTTATTAATTTGTCAATATTGTTGTTAGAAAATCACGAATCGCACGCGGGGCTGACGGAAGGGCAACGCGAACCGACGAAGCAGCTCGGAGCAGCCCCGCGTCCTATTTATATTCGGGGTCGTAATATAAATGACCCCGCAAAAACGGTCTTGATTACACGTACGGACGCATTGCGTGCGAGATAAATACTTTACGAGCTGTAGATGATAATACATCAACGTGTTTTCGCGCAGCGACTGAAACGCGTGTGAGTTCTATCGAGTACAAAAACGGTCTACCGAAAAGAAAAACCGAAACTAACCTACATGTGTTCTGGTAAATATTTCCTGTGCGTTGTAATCGAAAACAAAAAAGATCGCTATACTTTGTTCAAATTTAAAAGTCGAAACGAAATTGTAAACGTACGACATGCGATGTACAGTACGGTACCGAATACTCGTAAAAACAATCCGTGTACTCCGTATTCGCGAACCGTTCACATCGTGAAGATGGTTATCAGATTTTCGTCAAATTATTCGTTTTATTTTTTGTCATTATTTAATCAATCCGATTCGTCAATCTGACGAAAAATATAACACAATATTTTTTAATACATACATACATGGCCATTAAAATGTAAATACGGACGCCCATATCTAAGGAAAACATCAAATTTCAATAAAAAAAAAAAAAATGTATAATATAATATACATAATTAATTTTTCATCTCAAGTCGATGAAATTGTTATTTAAACAGATCATAATTACAATATAAAATCTAAATTTTTATTTTCCATACTTGCAAATCTATTGACAATATATTTTCAACGGAAATATCGAATTCACGATATTTCGTAAAGGTGCATTTTTCACCTTTGAATTGGGGAAAAAAAGTATTTACGCGTACAATTCAAAATGTCTAAGGGACCATGCCTCCCTCCCCCCCGCCACTAAACGCCGCCGCTGCTGGTACGTATGATATCTACAGATCATTAAAATAATGTATCAAACACAAATCACGACGTACGTGCGTACGTTTGTACGAATTATTATTGTTTGTCGCGCGACTATACCGGTGTTAACGTTCGTGTTATATAATATAATTGAGAGTTCAAATACTCGTTTAATGTCGTCGGCCGAAATAATAATATCGTATCGTATCGAAAACTCCCGTGCGTACAGAGCGATCAAAAGTGTCTGTCGTCGAATTACACGTTTCTTCTCTCGGTGTGTATAACGTGCACGAGTATGACCTTTTGTTTTTAAAATAAAACTCGCAAATGGCACGCCCGTCCGCGAGACACGATATATATATATATATATGTTTAAAACGTGTCTCGTAGTGCAGTATTACGACGATACAGATCGGTCTTGCGCGCGAAAACGACATCATCACACACGTACATTTTGTATCGTGTGTGCACGCGTTGTCTACACACATACGTGTGCGCGAACATAACGTCGCAAACAAATCATTTTTAAACGAATATTATTGACAGCACGCGTACACAGTTTTCTTTTGACAAAACATGTTTTGCATACGTGCGGCTGCTATTATAGACTCGTCGTCGTCGTCGTATCATTATCGTAAAAATAAAATAACACCTGTACACCTACCTGATGTGTGTGTGTGTGTGTGTGTGTGTGTGTGTGTGTGTGCAAAAAACACCGTTCGCGATTAATCAACGAATCGTTTATTGTTTTTTTATTTTTGCACCAACGACGCGAGCCAATTCCGTTATCTTTATTGTGGCGTACGTGTGTTTCGATTTTGTTCCTATTATTATTTTATTTTTTTCTCGCCGCGCGCTCGCAGTCGTCGTCGAGCGGACGATCGCGTTCGCGTTCCGCGATTTCCGATCTCATGATCGTACAACCGCTACGGAGTTATAAAACACATTAAATACGTACGCCTGTGCCGTACGTTTTCGGTAAGTATGACTTCGCCGCGATAAGTCCGTGCCATTATTACTGTTCGTATACGAGCGAGATTCGTCGATTTTTTTCGCTTGTTTTTTTACTTTTTTTCAATCTTACACGTGCGTGTTATATAATATTTGTGTAATACGATCTGAAAGCATGGCACGCGTCCGTCTCGCGAAAATATTAAAACGACGACGTTCTATACACGCACTTACCTACACAATATATTTTTATTATCATCAAACCGTTAAGCAGTTTCGACTGTATATAGTATTTAATACGTTTAATTCGCCATAACAATACGTGTAAAATAAATTTAGAATTGATATCAACACAACACGTGTGTATTGATACCAAATACTCCTCGGACGCCCGTGAGCTACATAAACACGCCGCGTAACGTACACTATCATTCTCGTATTTATGATGTACACGCAGAACGAGAACGGCGCGAAAAAAAAACACACACACACAATCGACCGTATGTATATATATGTGTGTGTGTGTGTATATGTATATACGTGTACTTGGTATAGGGTTGGTAAAAAACATCGCCGATTTCGATTTCAACGCGCGCGAGCGACGACGAACTGTTAACCTAACAGTCACGACCCCGTATACGGTTCTCCGGTTACCTTTTATGTACTGTCATAAACGTTATCGGGCTACAGCGTTTTCGTGCTTTTTATTCGTGATGTAGCAAAGCCGTCCGCGAAATCGATGTTTTGGTTTCACGTTTTCAAACGTCCCGCTGGGATACTCCGCTTTTGACATTTCGAACTGCACAAAATGTGGTGTCTACTATACCGCGCGTGTATTGGCCACGATTTAGCCGATGACGCACGTTTCGAGTTGTTTGCGCGCTAAAAACGAAATATGATTTCACGTGCACTCACTTGTATACATATTATATATATATAGATTTCAATCGATCCCTGTTCGTGCGCGGAAAAATGATAGAATACAAGATAAAATATTCTATTAATTGGAATACGGAGATTTCTAGAACAGGATTTACGTAACAATCGATTGATTCAACACAAATCAATGTGTAACAATGTTGTGAATAAATCGACTAGAAGTTAAATCGTTTGGTATTAAAGTTAATAAAATTGTCATTTTCGCGGTATATATAATTTTTGACTAAAAATCATCTTAAAAATAAATAAATAAATAATAGCCCGTTTTCTCATTTCATACAAATTAACATAAACCTATATATATAGTATACGCCATGGAGTAGCGTACATTCTGTATATACTGTTGCAATTTGTTGGATATACGTTTTTCATATTATACCCCTCGAACATCGTTAAAACGAAAATGATGTATAAATATCAAATAATTCCCGCTTTCGCGAAGAGGTTTTATACATTACGAACGCGTGCGTTTGACATCTAAATCGTATTTCATATACGTTAATGTTATTATAATATATCATATTAATATTAAAGTGTACAATACCTATAGGTATGCACTGTTTTTTTTTTTTTATTATAACTCTCGTGATACAATTTTTTTTTCCTCTCTGTCATAATATTATCTTTTGAATAACAGACTAAACAAACTCGAATTTCTGCTTAAACAAGAAAACAAAAAAAAAAACACAATTTAACGCGTTTTATTTTTGTTTTACGAAATCGCATAAGTCCTAGTAAAGTTCATTTTCACGCTGTGTAGACGTTTTGAACTTGATAATAAAAAATTGCATAGCGTTTTTCACGTACAACACACACACACACACAAATTTATATACGATTATGTAGGTACACGTGCTGTGCAGCGCGTGGGCGCGAATATTGTCAAAACGAAAAAATAAAAACGATGCACACTAATTGATAATATATGATAATAATTTTCGCGACGACTTCTATTGTACAAAGGCAAGCGCGTGCTTTTGACGTTCAAATCGTATTTTATAAATGCACGTGTAAATCATAAAAAACGATTACGTTGATTTTGGCGTTGCGAATCGCGTAATAAAAGTATGTAGGTACGTTTTTCCTACACTGCGTCGGTACTCTTAGAGTTGTTAAAATTGTATAAAAAAAAAAATTTCTACCGAAAAATATCATAAGTACAAGTACGGCCGCGATCAGCGGTGAAGTCGTCTGTCCCGTTTAAAAATAACTAAAATATACGTATACATATATATATATACATATACGTATTATACGCGTCGATTAAAACACTTTTGGCCGTATGCCGCTGTCGTCTGTACGCGTCCACCTAATTGAATACCGAATTGATTTTCGATTTGCTTGACGCGTACGGGATTGCATTTGTTAATGATTTGTTATCATATTCCAAACGATGAACGAATCCGATACAAACGCGAGTGATCAAACGACAATTATTGTCGGTTAAGTTTCGACAAGTCGGCAACGTTGTTTCGCGTTTGAAATACAAAACCGAAAACTCCCGCGGCACTCGTTTACCGTAACGTATATCGCTTAGTTCACGCGGCTATGGCGAAAATCGAATTAAATTATTCCGCGCGATTTATTTCATCGACGGCGCGTCCCGTTTACGTCTTTCTACCCACGTGCGCGATATCGGGTAACCGCAACAACGGTTAGATACGCGCGTTCGTATTATAATCGTACCGTACCCGTCAAACACTCCAAGCCGTTGCCCTGCCACCGTGTTCGTAACCACTGACATTACGACGTGTAAAATGTGCACTGGCGCCATAACGTACCGTGCGGTACAACGGCGGCTTTAGCGTTTAATTTTAGAGGTGAGGGCCAAAAAAAATGAGTTGATGGCTTTTTTTTTTTTTTGCTAGGTCAACAACTGTCGGCAGTATCTATACAATATCCTTTTTTTTATCATATAAAAATTAAAAATATACTAAATGTAAACAAGTACACTAAATTTTTTTAGAAATTTGGGGGGCATAACCCCCTGGGCTCCTCCCTAAAGCCGTCACTGGTATGGTATATGTACAGGGTGCAGCGCGGGAATAGACCTATCTTGACATGTTATATTTATCGGCGTGTAGAGAAGTCTGGAGGGGGGGGGGAGGAGCGCGGTGTCAATTAACTATCCGCAATGAAGTCATCAGTAGCCACCACGCCTGTGTGGACGTTGAAACGGCGTTTTCGCCTACAATACTTACGCGCGGACAAACAATTCGATAGTGAATACGCAGCGGCGATTTCGACTACATTTTGGTTTCGAGCGTTACCGGAGCATTCCATTTCGTAAGACCGTTTTGCGATTGGTTCATTCGTTTCGGACAAGAGGAACAGTGATGAACATGAGACCATCAAGCCCACAAAGAACCGTATAAACCCTGAAAAATGTTGAGAAGGGAAGGCAGGCAATGTTGAGGAGCCCACCCCGTTCATCGGTCCTTATTTCTTCGAAGAGAACGGTTAACTTATAGCATTACATAAACATCATTGACGACTTTCTTGAACTAGAAGCGAGAAAGAGTATCAGTATACATAATTTGTGGTTCCAACAAGATGGGGCGACCGCACATACTGCGAGAGATTCGATAGAAACCTTATTTCCAAATCGATTTGAACTTCACGATTTGGTGATATTCATTGGTCTCCTCGGATCTGTCAATATGTGACTATTTTCGTTGAGCATACCTCAAATCACGTGTATATAAAGGGAAGCCATGGACCCTGGAAGACCTTAGATGACCGCAATTCGTGAACAACTCGAAGAAATCGACTTAAAGTTTCTAAACCGAGTAGACGCTAACTTCAGGGAGAGACTCCAAACTTGTATCCGTGAAAATGATCATCATCTCAGTGATATATGATATTAAATGGCATGTAATAATGTGTCTTTCATTGTTTTTTCCGCCAAAAAATTAACAGTGTACTGTTTATTTCAAAAAAGGTCTATTTCCGTGCCGCACTCTGTATACACAAAGCCATATACTTCTGTGAAAAGAGAATTTAAAAACAAAACAAGCGAGGAAAATTTCATTTTTCAGGCGTGCTAATTTTACAGGTTCTTATAGACTTAATAATATCAACTAAAATTCACGGCGTGTAGATTAAAAAAATGTCAAAAATACATTTGATTCTGATTACTCGGATTTTTTTTTTTTTCGTACCAGAATTATTATACCGTTTTTCAGTAATGTTCGGCCGAAAAAAACGCGTGCACGCCGCCGTCATGTTACCGTTGTTTTCGCCGTAAACATTTCGATAAATGATTGAAAACGTCGGTCGTGGCGTGTTACATTGTATCGTCGAGTTTTCGAAAACATATTTTTAAAAAAATGTAGCCGATCGACACGCCGCCGTGATTATCGAATAACAACGATGACGGTACTCCCCGTACTCGATTATTTATTGACAACTGGTCACGATGACAATGTAACATGTCGCGCTGAACGTGCGGTCGTCCGTCGTCGTTCGGAACTGATGAAACCGTTAAATGATGAACCTTATCTCTTTTGAGGTTTTTATTGTAAGATGCTTTTACTTTACCAATTACTTCGCCGCTTAGACTCATATTGACGAGTCCGAAAGAAAAAAAAATATTTCCGTATTACGAAAAATAATAACAAACCGTTAAATATATTATGTACAACGTCTGATAAACGTTTTAGTAAAGTAAATAAAATTATCATACTTTTACTTATATATATTATGTTTGATTTTTACAACAAAATACTGTTAATAGGGTTTCGTCGAATTTTTTCAAATACCGCGATGTCAGTATATTTTTTTCCCGACACTGTTTTTGTTTGGTTTTTTCATATTCTCCCTACAAGGTTCGAACGTTTATTATTTGTACGCGAAACAAATTCGAAAATGTACGTCTTTTTCGGGTTTATTATTTTATACGCCGTGCCGAGCGAAAAAGACGTTCTAACAAAGACTATAAAAAAAGAAAAAAGAGAAGAACGTCCTTCGGACGTTTTACCTTTTCAATACCTACCTGTAGAGTTAACCACGAAAATGTATGAAAGGACATTCGATTAGCGCCCATACTTTTCACAGATTTCGAGTTATGATAATAAAAATTAGTTTTACAAAAAAACAATCTAGTATTATGCATGTAAACATTTACCACGAAAACTCATTTTGATTCCCACGCGCGCGAACTATTGTCAAAAAAAAAAAAGTTCCAATATGTTATATTTGACATGTTGTGTTTTCCTTTCATGTCAACAAGTTTGATGTCCTTTTTTGGTTATTAAATGTCTTTTGTGGGATGAAACATCGCGGCCTGTACGTTATATTTATACCGTCGTTTTCGAATATCCGCGTTGAAAGTAGATGCCAATTATCGTGTTGCGCAAAAGGCTCTTCAATTTTCGGAGAGTTCTATATACACATTAATAATGAAATTTACTGTTAAATTACACTCTAATTAACGTAAATAATAACACGTCGTGTATGTTTAACATACATGTGTATTTTTTTCATGCCTCTGTGCCTTTTGAAAGAAGAAAACTAAAATTAACTTAAATTACACGTTAAGTAACCGTAATTCCGTAAATATTTTTTTGTTTCCAACTCGGAAAAAAAGTCGTATTCTAATAATAACATTATTATTAATGTTAATTTCTTGTGCAAGTACGATCGTATACATTAATGACCATATCGGTGCATATTATTGCAGTTTTTAAAATGTTTTATAATAATCGGAATAATTAGATATTAGAACATTTCCGATATTGCACTCAGTATGGTGCATAATAATATCGACGCGGTACCTAATCGCAATAAAAGTGTGTTGAACGTAACGAAATTTGAACGTCAACTCCCTTCCGTCGTAAGTAATTTCGCTATGACACTGGATGTCAAGATCAATAATTGAAAGTGCTTTTGTTTTTCCGTTTTATTTTTGCATTTACAAACCCGTAGTCGACACGGATCATTTAAAATGAAAAATGTCTCGAGATACGATTATTTTTAAAAAGTCACGCTTCCCCCGGACTAGCGAAAAATAAACTGGAATAATTGTTATGCTTTATTGAATGAAAATCAAAGCGATTTCGTTACAAATTCATTACATACGTGTTGAAAGTAACTTGTCTAGTCGTACCGTTTAGACCCGGTCGACACACTTCACGTATAATAATAAATTCCCCCGCAATAAATTACGAAAATTATCGTCTCGTCCGCAATGTATGATAGATATACGGTACCGTTCGTTCGCCGTCGTAGCACGGTCGCGAGTCGATAATTGATATTGGGTGTACTCGTTTGCCAGAACAAAAGGAGAAGAAAAAAATCGACCGTTTATTTGAATGCAAGTCGTATGTATGTATGTATATATTTATAACTATCGTACTACAAAGTACCGAAAACAAACATTATTCGTCGGATTTCGATGAAATGCCGCGGGTTTTGATTCGCGTCCCGGCGAGTTGTTTTCAATGTATGATTAAAATACGTATTTCAATAAATTCCTGTACAACTGCGATTATTTGCTCTTGACGTTCCAACATTAAACCGTTTGATTGTGTAACCAATAGCCGGCTTAAGCATCCTGTCGCGGAATTCGTTTGTGACTGGAAACAAAAAAATAATAATAACAATAATACTTTGTGCGCCTGCGGATGAAAATGCCGGCGGATCGAAAAGTCTGTCGTGCGCGTCACAATCGTAAAAATCGTTAACAAATGCGCAGTTATTGAATTCTCACCACGCGTACGCGGTGGCTTTCGGCAAAAGTTTCCAAAAAGCACTAAATAAATAATTACCGTATGGGTTACGGTCCAAACCGTCTACCAACTCGAGTTTCAACACGGAATTAAAAATGCCATTTGGTCGTTAACGCGCACAAACACTATACACGTACGGTGTTTATACATTTATGCGACGGTTACTTTCATTATTCATTTCTATACTCTAGTTTTTGTTTTTTATCTTTTCCAAAAATCGCTATTTCCGATTTTAATTTTGGTGGGGGGAAAAAAACGTTTTTAACGACACGTTTTCGGTCTTCCTTGCGCTCGCGTACGAATAAATTCGACGGCCGTCCCGTCGTAAATAATTTGTACGTCGCGTACAAAACTCGAACAACGCCCAACATATTATCATGTAATACCATATTCATGCGAACGTCCTTTATTTAAGCGGTTTAAAATCCGAACGCATAATGACACGCGAATAGAGAGTTTTGTCAAAATCGTCCGCGGCGCGCGCGTGATGATACGTTTCCCGGCTATCGTTTGCCTCGAAGTAAAATAAAACAGAATTATTTAAATCTCCCACGCGTATAATGTGTGCGTGTATATATATATATATATATACACGACGTATTCGCATTATGCGTAAAATATAGCATATACGTACACATGTATATACCCTCTATACGGTTTTCCGAGACTTGGTCCGGATTTATTTTTTCCCTTTAGCCGGTTCATATAGCGTAGAGCTATTTCCTTTGCCTCTCTTGCTTCGTGTGCGACATATATATATATATATATTTATTGTACAAAGTTTTCAAGAGAAAAAAACCTATGTTTCGTCGAATAATAATATTCTCGTTCGCATGTAAATAGAACGTGCGACACTGGTCCTATATAAGATATAGGGTCTCGTTAATCTCAACGAGACCCGGGAAAACGGGGTCGTTCGGATTACCTATGACTTTATTAAAACCAATTTTCTCGCAGTTTAAACTTAAAAATCATTCTTTAAATCTATATTATTATAACTAAAAATTTAAGTATGAATTATTACAATACATACAATTATTAAAATTATTATTATTATATTAAATTACATGCTCATTTAAAATATTCAGTGTTTTTTTTTTTTGAACACTGGGGCCTATTGCTGATCAAATGCTTTGTCCCGCAAACGTCTCGACAACATTATTTTTTCGCAGTTTTCAACGTTATCTTCAGCCCGTGTTCAACGCTTTCGTAGCTTCTGAGCAGATATTTTTCGAAGAGGTGCACGGGAAAATATGTCTCGAAATATAGTAAATTGATAAATCTCAACTCCGTTCGGATTACCGCGTCTTTCGGATTAGTCTGTGTTCGGATTAACGAGACCCTACTGTATATATTTATATATTCATAATTGCCAATAGGTTGACTACTTAATATATACACGAGCTGGCAAAACGGTCACGTCGAATAAAATGACCGCGCCGCCGTGTTATACGAGTATATACGTGAATTCGTACGCATACGGGAAACGATTTATATTGTTTTTCACGGCATAAAGAATGCGGACGAACGGAGTTAGGTTTTGCAGCGTAGTCGTTATCGAATGATCTGCAGATTACGTACGGGCTTTGGGCGCACTGAGATTTCTACCTCAAAACATTGACATATTTCGTGGTCATTTCGTAGCTTGTGATAATTAATCGCAGTGTCATGTACGTTGTACACAATAACTCAAAATACACATTTCCGCGATATTTATTACGTTATTATTACTAAAATATCTTTAAAAACAAAAAAATTATAACAACCCGTTTATAATTCATTTTACTTTAAAGTTTCGCATTTTTTATAAGACAATAAAAGACGTGTGTTCTATCAAAATTCAAAACCAAATTTAATGTAATATACCTTATTTCAGCGTAGGTTTTTCAATTAGCATTCAACCAATAAAACAATTCATTTTCCGTATACTTATTGTACTTATTCTATATCTTAATGTTACGATTATCAATATAACTGTTTTAATAGACATTAATTGTTTTTGCATCTGAAACGTGATTGTTTCACTTTTCATTACAACATGAATTTGTCACGAGTAGAATTGTTTTTAGTTCTATTAACCTTCAATAGAAATACTTTCATTTTATAACACAATACGCATGCAAAATATTTGTCCAAATATTCTTCAAACGCAACACGTTTTTATCCATATCTCACGCAGAAAATAACATTTGGCCAATTATCTTTTCTTCCAAATTCATGACTATTTTCAAAGTATTATTACATCACACAGTGAAAAAATTATTTTACACTATTATAAACTAATTTGATTAAAATTTCACATAATATATTTTTATACAATTATTTGTCGAATATCAATAGAAAGTTATAGAGAAAAAATTAATACGAAATTACGAACTTATATATTAAATGTATATATTCATTTGTTTTTGAGAAAACGATTGGTAGGAACTGTAAAATTTCCGTCGCAGAGTGTCTTTAAATTTATATTCATTACTTGGGAGTTATTTTTTCCCAAAAAAAACACTATGATTTTCTCGACAGCTCACGATCTAAGACTTCCAATCGTATGGATACGCATTTTTATACTCCCCCCCCCCCCCAACCGATCGTCAACTACGAAATATCTATTGTTCATGTCGGTGTGTTAACGATGTGCGCACGCATCGTACAGCGGCACGCGCGGATGGTATTTATATTTGTGGCGCGCGTCGCGTAAAAAGTTTTCCGTTCACGAGTTTCGTTTCGTGCCACGTCCTCTTGACGTCGTCGCGTTGTTGTATGTCGTCGAACGTCGTCGAACGTCGTCAAACGTCGGCGACGGCAGCGGAGGCAATGGCGGATCAATAAACCGAAGCGGCCGCCGCCCGCCGTCACAGCCTCCGCCGAGGGCCCGAGTCTCGACGTAGAAGAACAAGAAGGAGCAGCAGTTGAAAACGCGACAATGGTCGGCGGTCCGTACAGTTACGTTCGATTATACACACTACGGACCACCGAATGGGCAGGCCAGCGAACTGATTTTATCCGGCCCGCAGACAAGGAGGCAAACAAATCTCGAAGAACGTTCTCGAAGCCGCCAGGTGCTCGCGCGGCCAGTACCGAACCCAGGACATTTGACTCCGGGGGTTGGTAAAAAAGTCGCATCGTTTTTTTTAGTTCGCCGTCTTCTCTCCGCCGGAAAAATTCTTATTATTTTTCAATTTTTTTTAAACATGATAATGCGTAAGTTACTAGTGATATATTGAATTGAAACAATTCAGACACATATATTTCTGTTCGCAGTACAATTAGTATACAACTCGATATTCAACTGACGTTGTAACTCAATCACAAACACGGATGTATAATATTGTATCCAATTTTTTTTTTAATCAATTTCGAGATACTCCTAAATAATTAGCGTCCGGAACAAGGATACCCACTTGCTCCCCCCTGATCCAAAGCATCCTTTGACAAAGCATCGCTACAAATGGAAATTGTTGAATTCCGAGAAAATAGTACAATGAAAAGTATTTAAAAACTCAAAGTGACTATGAATTTTTTGGTTAAAATATCTACCGAAAAAAGAAACCCGACATTGATAATGATTGATAGTAAAGATGTGTACGATGTTTGGCCCCACATACGTCTGTGAGTCTGCTTTTTCAAAAATGAATTATATCATGAACAAATTCAGATCCCGGCTCGCCGACGAATGATAACGATAATATAGATAGCGTGTACTATAATCGTACACCGAATTTCAAGCAGCTAATCGAGTATAAGAAATGCCATTTTGCTCATTGATTTTCTGTCATTTTCATAAATTTTCATTTATCTGTATTTCCTTTTTTTTAAAAAAAAAAAAATTAAATAAGGTTATCATTATTTCAAATTTCGTTTTAAATTTGATGACCCGCAAAAAATTCCCAAATTTCTAATGCGGCCCTCCAAAAATATTAATTGATGACTCCCGCCGATACATACATACTAAACTCGCTCGTGTAATATAATGTGATGTACCGCGAGGAAGACACTGAAAGCACTACTGCTCGTTTTCAATCATTTTTCAGTGATCAACGACAAACGTGTCTTCCACGAGTGTAATATAATTGCAAGTAAGTCCGTTTGTTGGAGAGACGATCGTTTCGCGTTTATTTGCCGTGTATAGTATCTGCGCCAACATCTACGAGGAATTTCAATTGACCAATTGAAAAATACATGTTAGAAGTGTGGCCAATATTCACTCCGACGTCACGTGAACTCGACGAGTTATTATTGAAAATAACAAAGTCTGTGATAAAAAACCGTGTTATCATATTAAATTTGGATAGACAACAACTCATCAAATACGGCAGTTCACGAGAAACGGCAGTAACATACTTTACCGATATCGAATTTTCCCGCAACTTTTTAACTGATTGCTTAACAACTCGCTGGCCCAAGAATTTTCTTTTCAATTTAACGAAACCGTTCCGAATTATATGTACACTCGTCTTTTACAAAACGAACAGGACATTTCTCTTATTAAACAGAAAATCGGATTTTTGTTTAAGAAGAATCTCGATAGAAACGAATTTACCAAAGAAATACAAAATCGACATTTCATTAAAACGCATGAACGAACAGATTGAGATCGTCAGTGCGATAAAAAAATATACGCTTTGCGAGTTTGGATTATTGATGAAAGCGATATTACAGCAAACCCGGTCTTGGACGAATTTTTCGAACAAAAGGCGAGAAAATGTTTGTGAATAATTTTTAACCAACCTCAAATGACTAACCTATGAATGTATAGTAATGGCATGTACATACTTACTTTTTTCTATTTTAACCGACCTGTGGTGAACTGATACAGCTCATTAAATATTAGATAATATTATAAGAATAATACAAATATTTAATGTTACCTTGCTATAAGCTTTTACTGTTAATTGTGTAATTATTCTGAAAAATAATATATTATATAAATATAAGTATTATTATTGAAATTTGAAACTATAAATTAGTAAATAATGGCCTGGGGAGAATGGTCGATAATGTTTATTTGTTAGGTAAGAACAACATTTGTTTTTTATATTCTACAATACATCGTCCGGACGAATCGATACAGAAATGATTACTATCTAAATCGGTGAAATTAGTTATTATTGTCATCTCTAAACGTCCGTCTACAAAAGAAATCTCTAAAACGTTATCGCACGCATATTGCGTTTGAAATTTGTTTGCAGTTATTGTAACGAAGAACGTCAAGTCCACCAGATTCTATTAAGGACGCCAAACGACTCATTCAATACTATATTATTAAGAAATGATTTCCGAGAAATGTACCGAAATATTTATAAAACTATCAGACTTATGCCCGCTGTCTCAGTCAATACAGCTTCTGCTGACAGTCATTTTCCCGATGCTTAAGATAATTAAGAATATCTCGAAAAATATGTTGACTCAATAAACACACTCGGCTCGAATCTCGTATCGAGCACATCAATGAGTTTTATTTCGAAATGCCTAATCAATATTTTTTGCTTTTAAAAAGTCCAATAAAGAGGCCTTGAAGAGTCGATGTTAACCACGTCTAAATCCGTCACCGTTACAGTAGTCGGTCTGTTTTAAACGGTTGTTCCCGGGTACTATTGTAATAATAATAAATAAAAAATAAAAATTGTAATCGTATATAAACGATTATTACGTATTATTATTTTGACCGGTGAAGGTTTAAAGCAAATGACTTGCCCCTCCCCCTGTCTTGTTTTGTTTAACTTTCGAACGTCAATCGACTTGCGGTCTCGCGGTCGAACAAAGGGAGAGCGCGCATACTATAAAATACAAATATATATATATATATATTAGTATAGTGAGATAACGAAACGGAATTTTGAATTTGACGTCAACGAAGAAGATGTGAGAGTTCCGTTTGTAAATACGCTATATATTATGTACACACGACCGTGGTTGATCAATGTCGTCGTCGTCGTCAACGGTAGTCGAATTAGGATTCGGTATTATTATTAATATTATTGCAGTGCAAAACGGAAATTCGCGATAATATTGTTATTGTAAAAATAAAACCAAACAATCGTTTTGTTGTTAAATCAAATAACGCGTGTGCGTTCATTATTATTTATGTTATTATATTCCGCGCGCGTGCGTATTTTTTATTATCGTCATTGTCGTCCGCGTTTAATCAATAGTGTTCAAACGCCGTTTAAATACTAAACGAACACTGTATATATATATATATATATGTGTGTGTGTGTATTATATAATATAAAGTATTCGACTGTACAATGTTCGCGAGTTTTTCTCTGAACGTACTGTTGTTGTTGTTTGTTTCGTTTTTGCCAAAGTTTGCTTTCTTATTATTTGGACTAGTTGATAAATAATAAATACATAATAATGAAATGATAAGTATAAAAACCAAAATATATTAAAATGAGGTAACAGGATTTTTTGGTCGGCACATTAAATTCAAGAAGCTGTTGACTTTTTTTTTTTTGCTTATTAATTCGGTTTACTAACGTAATATGCTTTTCGGTTTTAAGGTGTTGTAAAACAGCAAAACGTTTATCGGCACTAACTTTAACTCCGCAAAGTTTACAAAGTAGTATTGATTTATCGATTAAAAACACCGAGCTTCCGAACACTGAAACATAAGAATGTAAACGACTATACGTATTTTCTTTTACTTTAGGCATTTTTTATTTATTTTTCGCAAAAAAAAAAACACGACGACAACCAAACACGCAAAACGAAAATATATATACGACCATATAATTGAAGTATCTCGTACTCGTGTAATCCGTGTATAGTTGAAATATGATCGGCTTTTAATAGTCTCAACCAAATAAATGGGGAAAACACACGGTTCACACTAATTTCATCAAATTACATTTTTGTAAATATATTCTTTTTCTACCAATTTAGAGAAAAATGTAATTCTGATTTCAAAATATACACGAAACACGCACTCAAAACGCGAATATAACAAATTTCCGTATCTATGTCTTGAATGGTTATCGGAAAATGTGCTAACTTCTACAAGTTAACTACTCATTATATGTATACGTACACTCGTCAAAAATAATACATCCCTCTAATAATTATATATAAAGGTTATCGATATATATATTGGTGTTTTTCATAAAAATTGTATTTTTTTACGATAACTTTTTAATTAGTTTTACAAGAATACAACGATGTCTATTTATTTATTAATTTTTTTATAATTTTATGTCGATAAGAAAATGTAAAGTCGTGACCAAAACAATAAACATACAATTCATGACGTATTCTTTCATACATTATCTTTAGTACGTTTTGTTAATGCATTTTGTTGTTTAGCCATTAGTGATTTGATTACGAGGATATTACGACTATTCGGTGCGTTACACGATTAATTATCTGCTATTTGTACGGTTTTGCTGCGTTTAAATTTACAGTATTGTAAGTGAAAACATGTCTTTATCGAACCGAATCGGGGACTCGAGTACGAATAACATTACGATTTCGGGATGAAAACGTAGGCGTGCCTCCGTCGAGCCGTCGTGGCGTACGTTTGTATTTGACGGGATCGCGTGCGGTAACAACCATGGGGTGTTCGCCGACGAATCGTTTTGGACGCGCGACGCGGACGCAGGACGCCGGCGGTACGCGGACAGACGAATTTATAAAACGAACGACGCGCGCCCTTTGTTTCTTTCTCGCGCCGTTGTTGTGCCCGCGGATAACGAGAATGCCGAGAATACCGTCAGCGCGCGGCCCCGGCGAATAAATTAGCGTCGATTAGTTTCTACCCTCGGCCCCGGTTCCGCGCCGACGACCGAAAATAACTTCCCCTCCCTCCCCCCCCCCTCGGAAGTCCTGTTCAAACACACACGTTTACGCTCGTTACCGCCGGCCGGAATCGTTTGATGAAGTTAGATATTGCGTATGCGAGACGCGTGCAAATAAAGTAATGAGACCGGATTTTTATTTTTTTTTTTTGAAGTGAAACTTCTTTACACAGAGGGTATAAAAAAAAGGGGGGGGGGGTTATTGCGAGTCACGACACTTTTTCTCGAGATCAGTTGTGCGCATGTGCGCAATACGTGCGAGCAAACACCCGGCCTTAAACAACTACAAGCAAGATACGTGGCAAAATAAATGGTCGTCAGTTCCTGCCGAGTTTGCTAGTTGGTTTAGGTATATCACACCTACTCTAACCCATGGTTTCACAAGCAACTTCTCTCTAGATCACCGATTGTTCGTTTTTCTAGACTTCGATTAGGTCATGATCTGTTACCAGCCCATGCTTATCACATGTCACTGAGTAACTCTCCTTCGACACGGTGATGAAGTTTTATGCAACTCTAATCACATTGTCATGGAGTGTGTCCTTCCCTCAGAGTCTCCCGTACTAAATTATTCAAATTCCTCCATAACAACAACATTTCTCCGATAAACTCTCTAAATATCCATAACTGTAACTCTATCTATATTAGTTCTACCGTGTTAAATTTCTTATTGAAGCTGCTGGGTTCTTAGTGTGTTTAGGATGTTTTTGTTTTCAACATTTATATGTTATACTAATTGTCGAGCTGTAATAATAATTTAATGTTGAAAGCTCTAAAAAAAAAAAAC
The DNA here is from genome assembly GCA_019022885.1 of Schlechtendalia chinensis. NCBI lineage: Eukaryota > Metazoa > Arthropoda > Insecta > Hemiptera > Aphididae > Schlechtendalia > Schlechtendalia chinensis. The sequence continues at coordinate 8,988,014 of CM032341.1, forward strand.
ACCCGGCCTTGACCTGTCCCCGCCAGTTTTCTCGAGATTAGTCGCGCAGCCAATAGCGTGCGAGCGGACCGTTTTTGGCCGTCCCCACCAATTTCACCGCATCTAGTCCCCGTGCACGCGCCGCGATCACGTCATTTGCCGTTCATACACGAACGTGCACGCACCGGGCCAAATGAGTTTTTGAGTCTCGACCGCTTTTCGCGTGTTCTTTTCTCTGCTTTACATTGCCGCGTACACACGGGCTGGTCGTCGGACTCAGGATTGGTAAACCAAGTAACCGGTCTCCAGGTATCTGGCGGCGGTGACCGAGTAAGCATTTTATCGATAATCGCCCTCGGCTCGTCACAGTTCAATATATTTATTTACCTGACGGAATACCGAATATTTAGTAACTTCCGTATACGTTTTTGTTCGTTTTGTTCCAATACAAACCCAACGTTCTGTCGGTTTGAACGACCTCCGAAAGAAGTTTCACTTCGTCCGCGCGTATCGCGTATCAACACGCACGAATCGAATTGAAAAATGACTATTTCACATTGTCTCCGTCGAAGTAATTGTTGCCTCGGGAGAATCCGCACAGCGCGGTCTCCGCTACTCGGACACTGGGACAGCCTTCGGTCGGCGCTCAAACTTATAAACCCGGTACTGCGGTGCAAACCGTTAGAACCGCGGTGATACGTTGTTTTACGCGCGTCTTTCAAACGATAAATCCCGGGTGTTTTTTTAAACATAACGTATTGTCGTACTCGTGACAATGTATATATATATATACGCATATAATACAACACGTGCGAAACGTGCTGGGCCGGATTTACCTACAAGCAAAACAAGCATTGTTTACGGCCCTCGAAAAAATACGGCCCGTAAAATGTCCGGTATATAAAAATAAAAAATTTATTATATGACTAGCTGACCGATTTATGTATTTACTTGAAATTTAAAAATTTACTTGATAGAATAAAAATGTTCAATTTAACATGGTTTTGTATTAAATCTTATTTGTATTCATTCATAAAATAATGAAATATAATATTTCGTTGTTTGTAGTATTCACTTCCCCCCTAAATTTGGAGAAAGACTATATATAATAGAAAACACTAATCTTCATATATTTTATTTATGTTACCTATATTTATTAAGTGATTAATTAGGCCCGTCTGAATCATTTGCTTACGGCACCCCAAAGTACTTAATCCGGCTCTGGAAACGTGTCGACTACGTGTCCTACGTATTCGTCCGTTGCCGTTCGCGCGGTTTTCACTCGCAAACAATCACCGCGCGTCTCGTCAACTGCTATTCGAAAACGGATTTCTTCAATAATTATAATAAATCGAATTTGTTCAAATAAATTTTTAAGGTGAAGACACACTGTAATTGTCACGGATAACAATTTTATCGTACACAACATAATCTAGTATTTAAATCCAGCAGTCGAAACTATACGATTCTGTTTAGACCCACCTCGAAAATGCGTTCCCGCCACGGCTTTGTGGAAACCGTTACGGGTAATAATATTCGTGCTTCGCGTCGTATTTGTATACGATAATTCACGAACGTCTTCGTGAAACGAAATCACCGACGCGACGGCAACTGCGGCGAAAATTCGACGACGTGTTCTGCGGACGCGACACTCTTGACCCGCGAATCACAGTGCCTTCGCGCCGTTCGCTTTGATTGAAAATTATCGACTTTACGTACGACCGCGCGTGACGGGTAACGTTATAACGCGATAAAACATCATTACGCGCCGTGTCGGGCGCGAGTTTTTCAACACACACGTACATATACCTAACCTATACGTACACACGCGTTATCTTTACCCGATCGGCTGACTTCTGCTGCTGCTGCTGCTGCTGCTGCTGCTGCGCGCGTTGTCCCGACGACTAAATCCGTTCCGGTCAAATCCGCCGGACCGACGTTTTCCTGAAGGGAAATATTGAATCGCTTTTGGTTCGCTCTAAAACAAATGCCCGGTACGTGCTGTGTGACAGAGTTCGACGTTTGTTTCTCGTTACCGCGAAATCACGCTGTCGAAAGCAAAAACCGTTTCATACCGTTTACCACCCGCTCGTCGGTCGCACGGCCGTCGTTTAAACGTATATGTGTACAAATATATGTATTCAATATCCGTGTTTTCTTTTGAATTTGATTTCAGATGAAGCATATCTCAAGATGTCCATCGAGACAATGGAGGAACTGGACTGGTGTTTGGATCAGCTGGAAACCATCCAAACGCACAGATCCGTTTCGGACATGGCCTCGTCAAAGGTATGTCCATCGTTCCGGATGGTTCCGTATGGATTTATTCGGGATTTTAGTCGATTTCCTAGCAGCTGTACGCGTCGGAAAGAATCCGGAGACACAAATAAATCTGATCGAAAACGAACGTGACGAGCACTCGTAAACGGGTTCCCGCCCGCTCCGCCGAATTCCGATCACGTTCCGCTTATAGGATTTGCCAATAAATGCCGATCCGACGGCGTATTCTTAATGATTTAACGTTGCCGCGAATTATCGTCGTTTTCATTCAATTATCGTAGTCCCCGCGGTAGCGTCCTCGACCACTAGGACCTGACCTGACCCGACCGACGTGTATGCAAATCGTCTTGAAAAACGTGTCCAACGGTATCTTAGAGCCGCGGCGGATACACTAACAAATCTCGAAATCGGCCGTCCGAGATGAGAACGTTCGTTCTACGCATCCAAAACGCAGCCGACTTACTCACCCGAAGAATTAAATGTTTTTCGAGTGGAGAATAGCGAACAAATCGATTTCGATTTTCCCTCTTCGTCAACGCGAGAATCCGCCGTACAATTCCACGACGATAACCTACAATATAATGTGATGCTTTGAATAGGAAAAAAATAATAATATTAATAATCGTATATAATTGGGAGAATGTATTATAGAATTTTCGCGGAAAACATTTATGTATAAAAAATGGTTCTTGATCGGCTGAGGCTTAGCTATAATGCGCAGCAGTACGCGACGCGATGAAAGGAAAATAATATTTCGGTGACCTTAATCTGACCTTAAACTGATTATCGTCGCTATAAATTCAAATCCGCTCGTGAATATTGTATGTATTATACGTAATTCAGTATATTGAATGCGGCGATATATTGTTTTCGGCTCTTAAAAGTAATCCTAAACAAAAACAAAAAAGCACACACACCAACAAAAAACATGGTTAATTCAAGTGTACAGCTCGTATGGTTTGGGACGGTCAAATCGAAACACGCTAGTCTAATTGAAACTCATCGACGATTTCTTCAGCCCGTACACTTGCCAATAAATCGATTTTCAAAATCACCAGAACTATAGTCGATTCATTGTAAAATTCAATGTAAAATGATTCGATTTTTTTATGCGTGTTACAGTTTAAACGGATGCTCAACAAAGAGCTTAGTCACTTCTCCGAGTCTAGCAAATCCGGAAATCAAATATCTGAATACATTTGTTCCACGTTTCTTGGTAAGTAACATGGTGTGAAACATACACAATAACGCGTTTCGTCCCTTTACGTGTAGTTTTTTTCTCCGGTCGACAGGAATAAAAACGTGTCTACCTTCGCTGCGACGTTAAATTCATTTATTTATTTACGTAACAATAATATTGTGTTAGGACGAATCATAATCCGTTATAGGCACTATTTGCACTGGACAGATTGAAATCGTAGCGTTTTAAAAACTACCCCGGGCGAGCAGCATATGACCGGAGTGACCTAGTCGCGGTATAGTTAACGTTGATTGCTTTTTTTTTAATCAACGAAATATTGTTGTTCGGTATCGTTAAAATTAAAAAGCAACTGCGCGCTATATTCGACTGGAAACGACACGGAAACAAAACGAATAGTATACCGCCCTGCGTTGAGCGTGCTTTTGAAAAGCGTAAAAATATATGCTTGGTTCATTCATTATGGCGTTTATACATTTTTCGCGCGTTGTGTTACAGTAAGTGTTTTCGAATCGTCGCCGCCGCGACCTTCGATTAAATTCGTTCTCCGAAAACATAACCGTTCTTCGAGAATATAAACACGATGACAACATGAAAGTAGTGCGTTTACATTATTATTGTCCAGCGTACATTCACAATCGTTTTAGCGTTTCCACAAATTTCCCAAAACTAACGTCGTCGACACGCGACGGCGGTCCACGACGATGTTATAGAAAAATGATTTTAAAAAAAAAAAAAAAACGGACGTCGGTTTTCTCCGATTTTTTCGAACTTCACGCGCGCGGTGTGAACGACGTTCGCGTGTCCCGTGTTACCGTTGACGACGTACTGATGACCGCCTCCTCCCTCACCCCCACGTGCGATTGCAGACAAACAACAAGAACTGGACATACCGTCGTTGCGTCTCGACGAGAACCAACAGGACGAGGCGTGGCTGACCGCGAACAAGGCGGCTTCGTCCGCCGGCGCGTCCACCAGCTCCCAGTCGGGCTCGCAGTCCAAGAAGAAGGACGTCAAGTCCAAAGTGACGCCGATGTCGCACATATCGGGCGTGAGACGGGCCCTGTCGCACACGAACAGCTTCACCGGCGAACGGCTGCCGAAATTCGGCGTGGAAACACTCAAGGAGGACGAGCTGGGTCACGTGAGTTTCGGAAAAAAAAAAAAAAAACACGTACTAACAATGTGTTACGTTTGGCGTGACGACAACGCGAAAATGTTCTCGAATTTAAAATTTTAAAAAACACGCGCCGTCGTTGAATAACAACAACGTTGACGTTGTGTTTCGTGCGGACTTGCGCTCGTCAAAAACCGGACGCGTGTCTACGTCGAGTACACGTTCGCTACTTTTCGTTATTGTAGTGCGCCTCGACAACGTTTCTCTGGACGAATTTACTTATTTACCGGTTAGCGGTCATAAACGAAGTGACTACCATCGCTAACGTTTAACAATCTTAACGCTTTTTCGTATTTGAAAAATTACGATTTCAATTTCTACCGTCGAGGGGGGGGGGGGAGGGGTTTATACAATATTATACTGACCGTGTAATTCGCTTAACACGGGTATGTCACTGTGACAAAAGCGCCGCAGCAAGTCACCTGCCAAACCGTATTTATCCGGGTTTTTCGTAATTGCTTTCCGCGAGATCCTCGCAATACTTGCCCCGAAGCCGAAGGCTCGTTCATGCTTGAAATCTATAAGCACACGAGGCGGCGCGTGTGACGGTAACGCGAACGGGGTAGTATTCATCGCGTGGGTCCGAACTTACCGTCGTTTTCGTTGCAGACTCTGGCCGAAATAGACAAATGGGGTATAGACATATTCCGGATAGCCGATCTGACCAACAACCGACCGCTGACGGCGATAGCGTACACCGTGTTTCAGGTAATGCGCTGATTACGGTGCGACGACGACAAAAGAACGTCGGAAACGCGTGAATCGTGAAAATAATTAACGGTCTCCCCGTCGTTTTCAGAACCGCGAGCTTTTAAAAACGTTCATGATTCCCGCGAAGACGTTCGTAGCGTTCATGATGACCTTGGAGGATCATTACGCCAAAGACAATCCCTTCCACAACAGCACCCACGCGGCCGACGTCGTCCAGTCCACCAACGTTCTGCTAAACTCGCCAGCGCTGGAGGTGAGAGCCGACTTAACGTTTGTAATTTCGCGCCATAGAATAGTACATTCGCAATCGCGAGAAGACCTCACCCAGCCGGCACTCACGCAACGGTCTTATCGATTCAGAATCGGTTTTTTTTTTCCTTTTCCGACTAACGCGCGAGTACACGGGAATTTATTAATTTGCCGTGTTTTCAGAGCGTTTTCACACCGCTGGAAATCACGGCCGCGCTCTTCGCGGCCGCCATACACGACGTCGACCACCCCGGACTGACCAATCAGTTTCTCATCAACTCGAGTAAATAACGCTGGCGGTTTTCGCGTTTTCATTTATTCGCTGTCTCGCGTTCGTTTTGCGCAGGTTCTGAACTGGCTCTGATGTACAACGACGAGTCGGTGCTCGAAAACCATCACTTAGCCGTGGCCTTCAAACTGCTGCAAAACGACGGGTGTGACATATTCCAGAACGTCAACAAGAAACAACGGCAAACGCTGCGCAAAATGGTTATCGACATGGTACAATGGCTTGTTGTTTTTTACTCGCGAAATCGACACGCGACGTCACGTGCTTTTGACCGTTTGTGCAGGTGCTGTCCACCGACATGTCCAAACACATGAGTCTGTTGGCCGACCTGAAAACGATGGTGGAAACGAAAAAGGTGGCCGGCTCGGGGGTGCTGCTGTTGGACAACTACACCGACAGGATACAAGTAACGATCCGCGCTGGCCGAGGGTGCGAACGACCGTTAAACGGCAACGTGTTCTGTTTGCTTTGTCTTTTCGTCGGACAGGTGTTGCAAAACTTGGTGCATTGCGCGGACCTGAGTAACCCCACCAAACCGTTGAACCTGTACAAACGATGGGTGGACCTGTTGATGGAGGAGTTCTTCCAGCAGGGCGACAAAGAGCGAGAACAAAACCTGGACATCAGTCCGATGTGCGACAGACACAGCGCCACGATCGAAAAATCGCAGGTACGTGGTCGCCGTTTTAACCGCACGGCCGATGCCAATACGTTTTCTTTGTTCTGTTGTTCCCGGCAGGTCGGATTCATCGACTACATCGTGCATCCTCTCTGGGAAACGTGGGCCGACCTGGTGCACCCGGACGCCCAGGAAATACTCGACACTCTCGAAGAAAACCGAGACTGGTACCAGAGTGAGTGTTTTGCCGACGACTAAAAAAAAAAAAAACAAAAAACTATCGTCACGAAACTCGCCTTCTCTCTCTCCCCCCCCCTCCCCACCACCACCACCACCGACTCGCGCGGCGCTTCCGGCCCAGACGTGCACGCGTGTTTTGACAAACGTCGACCCGTTTCCGACAGGTATGATCCCGCCCAGCCCGCCGGCCGACGAGTCCGACGAACGCGACAGCGGCGGCGACGACGACGACGACGACGACGATTCGAAACCGTCGGCCGGTGACCAGGACCCGAACATCAGGTTCCACGTGACGCTGGAGGAAGGCGACGAGGACTCGGTGGCGGCGATGTGACGCAAACTGGTCGGCTGGTGTCGCAAACTGGGCGAAAAAGTCAACTCCTGGTGGAGGACCAAGTGAACGCGATATTCGTAGATACGACAAGCGGGACCTCGCCTCGTCTCTCGTATCATCTCCCGCCCGTCCCCACGTTCCAGGAAAAATGTTTTTGTTTAAATATATTTGAAAAAAACGCCCCTTGCCAAATCATTTATCCCTCCCCACCCCCAAAAAAACGCTCCCACCTCCGAAATTACGCGTGTCTGTGTATCTATGTGTGCGTGTGTATGTGTGTGTGTGTGTGTGTGTGTGTGTGTGTACGGTAATTATCCAAAAACGCTTTATATATATATATATATTCTGTCTATGTAAAATAAAAAAATTATTATAATAATAAAAAAAAAAAAAAACAAAAAAAAATAAATAAAAACGTAAAATACGTATTAAATTAACTGCGAATTCCTTTAATCTCATTTACACATAGTTTTCTATATAAACGAATAATATATAACACTCGGATAAAATAAAATCACTTTATTATTATTATAATTAATATTTTGATGTAATTTTGTTGTTATACATTTAGGTACGTATTATTAATTATTAATTAATATTAGTTTGTGTTGTTCGGAGAGAGAATTTGCTCGTCGTTTGTTTTGTTTTGTTTTTCTTTTTTTGGTTTTTTGTTCTTGAAAACTGTTTTTGTAGCCGTTCTTTTGATTTTTCAAATAATTATCTTTCTTGTTTTAGTCATTATTTTTAATATTTATTGATGTTATAGCTGTTAAAAAAAAAAAAAAATTATGATGTTATACATAATAATAATAATAATAATAATATATATACAATTAACTATTGTCATAATTAATAGTAATATTAATAATCTTGTATTTTTCGGACATATAATTCTAAGTATAATATATAAAGAAATGTAAACGCCCTGAAAATGAACCTAACCTGACTAAAATTATCGCGTGACGGAATAACGTTGGTTTTGCGGTCGTCGATAACACGTAATCGAATTTCGATCTGTTTCGGTTTGTTTTTCTACTTATAATTCGTGTTATTATCAAGAAAGGTTAGTGGTGTGTCGTCCGTTTTTACAACTGTCAAACGTGTACCACGTAGTCCGATCGTGTTCGTTGTTTGCTAACTATTGCCATGACGACGTCCGAACAAGCCGAATTCCCAAAAAGAACCCGTTGTTGCCGAGAGAGAGAGAGAAGTTCATTCATTGATTCATGCGAACCGGCGGTGGTGATAAAATCAATGAAAACAATTGTCGCGCCAAGTCCAGACGAATTTTACAAACACGTTCCGACCGTTTTCGTCCGTTCGGTTTTCAATCGCCGAATCGAACGTCGTCCGCGCGCGAACACATCCCGACTTTCCATTGAAAAGTACTCTTACGTGGTTTTCTTTCGCGTACCGCCGCGGACGTTCACGCGTTACGTTTTTTCTTTTTCTTTTTTTCTTTTTTTAGGTTAGGTTCATGTATTTACCGTTCTATTGTCGTCCCTAACACGTATGAAAATATCGTATTACATTTACCGGTTCCATTTGTCTGTCAATTCTCTTTGCATTTCTCTTCCGACAGTGTACTTTATTTATTATTTATACTTGCGAAAAGATAATGTTACCTTTCTCTGTATTTACATATATATATATATAAATATACACACACATTCGTACACACACACACACACATATATATATATGTGTGTGTGTGTGCGCGAGTGCGTGTGTATAACGTATGTTAAACAATAATATACACGTACGTTTGTCGAATATAATTATTGTTAGTGTGTATTAGTTTTATAATTTTAACGACTAGTCAATTTTTCGCCAAATATTTGTACAAATTATACCCTCCCTCCCAACATCCCTCCTTTTCACCACCCGTTTTAGATTTAGTCTCGATATTCTTTCTGTTTATTCTTTTTTTTTTTTGTTGTTTTTTTGATTTTTTTTTTGATTTTTTTTCTAACAACCACTTTTGTCTATTGACTGTCTATTTTATATAAGCTTGGTAATTCAGGGTCCCCGATTTTTGTCCAAATTCCTATTTACTTTTTATATATATATATACATTATATATATGAAAAAAAAAAAATTATAACATGATATATGTGTGACGTGTGTATATTTATTTATATACCTTCAATCTACACACATATATATATATATATATATGTAATTTTAATAATAAATAATAAACGTGTATGATATGCACACGTCTCTTCCTAATGCGTCCGCGTGAAAATAATCTGATATGTATTCATATACGTGCATACTATTGTTTTTTAAACCGTGAAAAATATCTTTGATGATAATAACACTATATCAATTTGTTTAGCATTCGCAGACATCGCGCGTGCTGCGGGTTACACGATATTGTCCACCGCTCTGTATTCCCAAAGGATTTAAATAATTTGAATTCAATAACGATTTCGTTTATCAGTGTCGTATTCAAAGTTAAATGCGAGTCGAGTATATATATTTACACTATTGTTTTGTATTATTGTCGCGTTTAGGCGTGTAATTTCGTAACAGATAGATGGATGACAACATGAAACACATTCGATGCAAAACGCAATGTAATATTTCAGTCTGAAGGGAACGTGCCGATTTCGGACCAGATTTGTTTCAACGTTCTTCCGTCGTTGCCGATCAACGCCAAATCGTGTTCATGATAAAAAATCATAAGTCTAAAAACAAATACGAAAAACGCGACAATTACGATTTTGTATTAACATCATTATATTCATTTATATATCTTTTTTTGTACACTAGCGGTCGCCAACACGTCTCGTCGTCCCTCAAGAGCAGGGCCCCCACAAAGGAGGGGGGTCAGTGAGTACTGTATACATATGTTATTAATTTAAATAAAATAATTCGTGCCGCCCCCCAGTCATCATATCTTTATGCAATATTGGTATATGAATAATTTGATTTCCCACTACATAATCGTGTGCAACAATCGATGTGTGTATTATTTTTATTGCATAGGCTGCTTGGCGTCGGTAGGCGAGTGGAAGTTTGAAAATAATAATAATAATTTTATTGTTATTATTCATAAATATTTTTTCAAAAAAATGTTGATTTTTATACGAAACCGCTATAAATTTGTGTGCTCGTGTTTCAAACAGTTTTTTTTTTATGGTGACTGAAATAACTGATATTTTATGAAGCCGTGTACCCAATATTTTAGGCACCTAAAAAATAAAATGTTAGAATTTATATTAAAACTATTATAATCACTAGTATACAACGAGGGCCCGGATTTATATTTACAGTACCGTAGTTGAAAAATGCACGTGGCGGGCCTGCTCAATAGCGAAATCGTGTGTTCGTCGTACCGTGTGGTTTGCGATCGTGTTCCAGAACGGACTGTACACCGAGTCTGACGGTCACGCGCGGACCGAAAGAAAACGTGAATACGTCCGCGTTACGGATATAACAATAATCAAAAGTATTTGTGGTGGTGAGATGGGCGTGAGACATTTGAAAATCTACAAGGGGCGGCGTAGAATAAAAGAAAAAGGTCGGGAACCACCTCGACGTTCCCCAGTATAACGAAAGCGTTGGAGGCGATGGTAAAATCGAGGTGGAAACGCGCTACGTCGGGTTAGGTACTGTTTTGTGTACTGCTCGTCGTCGTTACGCGTACATATTATTGCGCGACCGTTCGGGCGACTTTGGGGTGTTTTCGCACGGGAAAATGTTAATTTTTTTCCCGACCACGAAACGGCAGTGGATCTCGTCCGGTCGCCGAGAGGATCGTCCGCAGAACCGCACGCTAATGAACACCGTTCACCTGGATTTCCGTATGGCCAGCGCGTTCTGCACGTGCTCGCTGATGACCGCCACGTACCTTTCGACCGCGGCGTCCGTCACCGTGCCCGGCCGTAGCGACCCTCTGGTCAGCCGCATCACCGCGCACGGGTCCGCGGTGCCGGCAAAGTGAAACCGCTGACCGGCGCGCAGCTGGCCCATGATCACCTGTCCGGAAGAGAAACGTGACGAAGAACGATCGACGACAACACGGAGCACCCACCCCCGGAAGTCCCGGAAGTCCCGCCGGCGTCCGAATACCGAACACGTGTCGGTCGGCTGACGTTCGGACCACGCGGGATTGGATTAAAAACTTCCCCCGAAGAAAACGTCAGCTGGGTTTGCGTGTTTCATTTTCCAACCTGGGAGAAATCGAGTGTACACCACGTACCGTTAAAACAAGACAAACGAAAACATTCGGATGGCGTTCATAATGTGTCGCAATTACACTCTTGAATTTAGAAATTCGACACCCCCCTGCCATCCTCACGAATATTGGCATTGAGAAATCGATCAACAGTTTTTTACAATATATATTAATTTAATATTTAGATTTGGAAAAACATAATATAAAATACGAGATATTAAAAACAATATATACAATTATAGTATAGGGAGAATGAGGGGAATATAGCCCGCCATGAACAGTGTCCCCGCAAAGGGGAGTTCAGTGAGCACTATGGTCACGGAGAAAAAACATAATATTACGTATTATTAATATAAATTAGAAAAATAAAATGAATCCCCCCAGTCACCATATTATCGTATTATTTTTATTTCATAAGATCGGGCCAATTGACGAAAATAATAATGATATTTTTTTTATTATTATTCATAAATACTTTTTTTTTTTTTAAAAAAATGTTGATTTTTATATTAAACCGTAGTAAATTAGTGTAATTGTGTTTCAAACAGTTTTTTTAGGTACTTTTTGTAAGAACAAAAACTTGAAATGTTAGAATTTATATTAAAACTATTATTTAACACCAATATACAACGAGGGCCCGGCTTTACGTCTACAATCCCGTAGTTGAAATGTGCACGTGGCCACACATGAAGTATTGGATGAATCGGCAAAAAACAAAAACAAATAGATTTAATGATTACATAATCATAAAATTATTTAACAAAGCGATCTTATATCGTCAAATCATATGACTAATGTTTTCAATGATCAAAGTTCATGTTGAAAATCAGCCTCGTCGCCCCCCGCCCAACGACTTAACGATCTGACCGGCACCGGCGTGGGACCCCGAAGACGCGACGAGACCGGGACGCGGAGGACGCGTTCACCTTTTCGGGCCGACGGAACAGCGCGGACAGCAACGCGGACGTGGCCGCCAAGAAGTCGTCGGGTATCTGGTCCGTCTCCAGATTCGTGTCGATCGTGTAGCTCATCCGGTTCGTCCGCTTGCTCGAGACCGTGATTGTTGCCGCCGGTACGGTTACGGTTAACGGTTACTAAGCGCGGTCTCGTCTCGATCGACCGATCCGTCGTCGACGCTTTTTGACCCCGCGCGAGTTTTAAACAAAAAACGAATCCGCCGTTTGTTTTTTTTGCCCCCCGCTCTCCTCGTCTCGCGCAACGCCCGCCCTTCCCTTCTTTGAAACCCCGTTTTCCACAAGTATAAAAAAACTTTCGTGCGTTTTTTAGTTTCGTCGTACGTCTTATCGAAATCGATTGGCCGGTGAAAAATCCAAGTCAGGGCCGAGTCACGTAATAACGTGCGTTTATATGCGAGTGCGTGTTATACGATTTTACACTTGTTTCTTTTTTCTTTCTATGTTTATCTGTCTTTGAGTCATGAACATATTTTGAAACTCCGTGCGAATAGTTCAAAAAAACCGTTCTCCGTACGACGTAATAAATGTTAACGAGCCGATTCCACGAGCCGGTATAAAAAACATACACCCGGGTTTCCAACGTAAATAAGTTTTACAGTTTAGAGATCACGTTTTCTACGGCTTTTTTTTTTTTTTTTTAACAAACTTATTTTAATCCGTCGCGCGCACATACGAAATGGAAAACGTCACGCGTAGAACTTACTTGGGACGTCGATCGGTAAGCGTATTTGTTTTTGATTATATGACATGTCTTCCACAACAAAAAATGTTCGGTTATTGATTTTCGATATGACTTGTATCAACACACAAATATCACGATTCGACCGTAATAATAATAACAAGTAACAGTTATGATGTTTTATCGACGTTTTCAAATTATTCCGATCGTTTAAAATCGATATCGATTCTCACAAGCTGCCGTTGTCCATTAGACATTTATATTTCAACGGTCTCGAAGCGAGTTTTCGGGATTTTATCTCGTCGGAAACAATTACGGACGAGTATACATATTTCCGATCGACGGCGTTTCGCAGTGCACAAAAAATGACATCGTTCAAAAACGTTTCTAATGTTTCTGTAGCGACGCGCGATCGGTCTTCTCGATTTCTCATTTCTCGTTTGTCGTCAACACCGCCGCGTCAGCGTATCGTATAAATATATATTTTTTTGGTTTTTTTTAATTCCATTCCAGTGTTCACTCGATGACCGTTATTTTGTATCGCGCGGAAATCGTCCCGGAATCCGGAACTGTTGGAACACACGTGCACGGTCGGTGATTCCACCGAAAACGATCGTGATCGATCACGATCATCGCGGTCCGACAGTTGTGATCGCCGAGTTCGACGTGAGGAACTTACCGGAACGCGTGCGGTGCCGTTTGACGGGCTCGACGTGAGTCACGGGGACGAATTATTTTTCAGTCGCGAAACGGTCGTCCCGACGTGGACTCGACACACGTCCGTGTTTTTTTTTTTCGTCATTATCGAACGACTCGGTTTCTTCCGTAAAACGGTTCCGGGTCACCTTCGCGAACGGATATTGCCGACGCGCGTTCTCGTATTTCGTGCACGGACGTCGCACAATGACAATCTCGAATCCGATACCCGTGCACGCCACACACGCACACCGTGTAAACGTGTCTGCAAACACAACGTTCGTTCGGACAGACCCCCCCGAATTGATAAGAACCGTGCGTGCGCGGAACGATTGAACGAAACGAGTTATCGGCCAAACACGCGCTCTCGTATTCGAAGGGTAGTTAGTGTAAGAGTCAAGGGCGCGCGCAAAAATATCAACCTGGTGGTGGTGGTGGTGGTGGGGACACAATACTTATAAGTTATGTGTGTATGTGTGCATTTATAGGAAGTAACATACACGCTACAAGTGTTTTGAACGTGTTTATCGTGTACAATATGAATTCATTACAAACTTGCCCGCCGTGTTTTCATTATGTTTTCATATTGGCCGTGAGGACAATGGAAACCGTGTTTTTGAAAACGCTACTTTTGTGTGTCGTGTTCACGATTTTTGCGGTGGCCGACCAACATGCGTACTGAGATCATACGACGTTCAACATTTCAAACGATCATCATTTAGAACTCGCACAGATAAAATGATTTTTTCATTGAAAACAAAAAATACGCCCTAACGTTGACTCGAACAGCCGAAGCCACCCTCGTGTATAGTACGACACGCGTAAACGTGTTGTTATCGCGACGTTCACGACGGTGTACGTGATATCGCAACGAAATTCCATTGAACAATTTGGCCGATAATTTATTACATCGCTAGACCAGCAGCGGTTCTCAAAAACGCGGAAGGCCGGAATTTTTTTTTTTTTGATCGGGGAGACTTTAAGATCGTTACGATTTTTAAGATCGTAATGGAAACCAGAGACTACCGGGTTAGGTTACACGCCCCGAGAAAAGTGATATAAGAGAGAGGAGGAAGAAAAAAAAATGGTGGCCACCCCCCCCACCTTATTCGTAGGGACGAACGGTGAGGCGGTCGCGCGTATACCGAAGCCGAGCTGGGTCAGCTGGGAAGCCAATGTGGCGGACTCGAAAAACAAAAAACAAAAAACGAAATCCGAAATGAGTGCGATGACAGTTTGGCACGGACGTTATCGCGCGCAACGTTGGGAACGCAAAAACAAAAATCAAATTATATACGTGATCTATCGAATTCACCGTAAAACAACAACAACAACGAAAAAACGCAGCAACACTAATAACATTTCGTACGTGTCGCCGGATATTTTTGTTGGGAACGAAAACGCCGTGTTTTAATGATAACACTAAACGCCGAACGAAACGAAAACAAACAAAAAACAAACACCGTGTTTTTTTTTTTTTTAATATTTTTTCACGAGATCTAATCGCAGACGAACGTCGAATACCGACCTCGATCCGTATCAGTTGTCGGTCAGTTCTCGCGGGATTATCAGCGTTTCTCTCGAAAATACTATCGTTTTTGTAAACGAATGTTTTGTTTTCGTGATAGCGCAATGTTGTTGAATTATTACTGCGTGTCGTCCCGTCCGGTTCCGCCGGGCGCTGAATGTGTGTACGACGAGAAAAACACGTTTTTCACGGGCTAATACGATCTTACCGACTTCGGTGCGATGCGTTTTTGAAAAAAAAAAAAGGTCCCGCAAGACGTTGCAAGGTTTTGTATTTCGAATTCGGTTGTCGGTCGGCTCGCTCCGATTGACTCTGTAAACTTTAGGACGTTCGAATAATCGTAACAAAGGTTTCGTTGATTTCTCTCTCTCTCTCTCGTTGTACAGAAATAAATCAATCTTCACGATTTTGTATGATTTTGTCGGGGCAATCGCAAAAGAACAATAGTAAAATTCCGTTCCAATATCGATCGGTGCTTTAGAGACGTTGTTCTGGTGGATTTCGATCCACGTCGCCGAAAGTGATCGAACCGAGACGAGTCGCCGTGCTGTTTTTATTTTTCTTTAAAAAACGTTTCGTAATTATCATTGTTAACCTTTTATTTAAAAAATAATAATAATGAAAAATATAATAACATTCCAAACGCGACTGACGGGTACCGTATCGTATCCGAATAGTGTGTATAGGTCGAACATATATATATATATATATACCTCGTATGATGATGAGTCGTACCACGTTTGACCACGTGAAAATTCACGACACCGTCTCAGCTTTAAATAACACGAAATACGTTTGTATTTTTTTTTTGTTTTTGTTTTTCGTTTAACAAACGTCTTTCTTACCGATTTAAATGTGATCGGATTTTTGAATTTGAACAATAGATAAATAACATTTTTTTTTTTTTACAAAAATACGAATATCGCGTCACACGTACTTTTCTGTACACGTGCCGGGCGAACGTTCGTTTTGTGAAAAGTCAACAGTCGGCTGGATCCGTTAGATAGGAAATTCGAAAGAAAAAAAAACCCGAAAAACATGTTTTACGGTTTCGCATTAAACGTGGTCGACGAGTTCAATGATTTCTCTGCATTTCCACGGGCAGAAGAGAACGTCGTAAGAAAAATATCAATCGCCGTTGTTAAAACCGTGACGTCGACACGTGGCTTACGATTTGAAACGTTCGGGTACGGCCGTCCGAACCGCGTACGATTTGTTGCGCGACCGTTTTGTAATGTCTGCGGAGTCCGCACTCGAAATTCGAAATTATTGAAAACGCGAAAAGTAAAATCACGCGAACATTGACGATGGCGACCTGATAAAAAAACATTAGCGACTACGAGATTGACTTCGTACGGTTTACAAAGTCACCGGTTTGTACAGCTTGACCGGCGGACGTTCCAACACATTTGATTACACGGACGTCGTCGAGCATTCGGTTCGCGTTCTCTCAGTAAGTTCGTATGCGCTAAAAATGTACGACGACATAAAACGTTTTATTCGGTCGATTTTTTTGTGTTTTCGTTTACGAATACTGGCTAGTCAAAAGCGTTAGTGACTTGTGAACGCGGTCGACGATCGGACGACATTGGATATCGTCACGCATAACGACGTGAAAGGCGCAGAGAACGATTTTAATCGACACGCGAAACGGGCACGAGAAGAAGAAAAAAAACCCTTCGTCAAATCGAATTTACGAATAACATGTTAAGGCACCGCCGGTTATTAAGAAATCGGGTAAAATCGAAATCATAACCAAAATAATGTTTACGTTTCGTTTGTAATGAGGTTAATAAACAGAATATATTTGCGGTGTTTTTTTTTTTCGCCTCAATTAAATATCAGTATTTTTTTTTTTTTTGTAAATCACATTTCGCACGTTTAATTAATTCGTTTTGAATTCACTCGACAAACGCGTTTTTATGGAAAACAATCTGATCGGAACCGTTTTCTCGACGGTTCGTTCGTTTAAATAACAATGAAAATACAGTTTTCAGTTCTTTTACGTCCGGCCAAGCAACGGCGACGACAACCGACAATCGTTCGCACGCGTTCTTCGACGTGTATTTTTTCCTTGCGTCTCGGCTCGGTCGACAAACACGATGATAACGATTGATAGTACTGCCGCACGATTTCCTCGTCCCGACGACGTTTTCACGTTCTTCCGTATGTGTTTCGTAACGAACCCGGACTGGGAAGCCTGACACAACACGCGTATCGTACGTAACCGTGTTTTTTTTTTCTCCTTTTTATTCTCGAAATTTCATTTTGAAACTCCGTTCGTTCGCGTTTCCGAACGATCGTGATCGACATTCTATACGCTCGTTCCGTAAAATATTCAAATCAAATGGGTCTTCCCGGCCGATCGTGACGCCGTAAATTGACTGATTTCGTTCGTAAGAACAATAATATCGACTGTAGTAAATAAAATGATGATATCGTATTTGTATTGAACTGATAATAAAATAAATAATGCTCGATGGGCAGACAACACGGGAACACGTCTGGGGACGGCATTTCAACATTTGATTTGTCACACGCGATTTTTATGAAAATTATTGCACGTCGACAATTCGATCAATCTATATCAAGCGACACGTTGAACTTGTTGAACTCCTACCCCTCCCCCATCATTAACGTCCAACGAGAAAATATTGTATTCACAAACGTGTGTGCGCGGGGGACGGCAAGTCTTCGCCCGGGTGACACATTATATAAGCCGCTGCTCGTCCTCACGATCCGTCCAAACGCATTATTCTGAAAATACGATGCGAATCTAGCGACTTTCGTTCGTTATCATCGCGCGCGAACCACGTGTGCGTGTCCGAAATGGAATATTATCGCCAGCGCGCCGTATTTTCTTACGAAACGCCGTCGACCTCGGTCGAGTCAGACGCCATCGTTTTTTTACAAGCGCGTACGTGACGTTATTTCAAACGACCGTGCTGGGCTTCACTTTCGATTCCGTACCAACGTATTCCGTTCCGCCGGTTTTCGGATTACACGAATTATATTTCTACGATAAATTTAAGATGCCGCGTTAACTAACGTACGTCGTTTGAACGGAAAACCGATTGTCACAAGTTTTTTTTTTAAATTTACTGCTCTTCCCACTTTTCGTGGCCAAAAAAAAAATCGTTTTCGCCATCGTGATCGTCAAACGCCTCGTTGAATGTGACGATGTCGTATCCATTCCGGTCGGACGTGAACGGGTGCACATGAGTACCAAGACCGTATCTGAGGGGGGGGGGGTCTAAGGGGTCCGGACCCCCCCGACATTTTTTCAATATTTTACTAATGTTTAAAATAACTATTTTTCATATCAATATAAATATGCGGATCACTAAATTTTAACGTTGCTTACTTGTTATTTTAGACAAATGCGCGTTCAGATATGTCGCTATCAATTGATAACTCGTTTACAACACTAATGCTGGAACAAATGTGATATTTTAAATTTTTATTGTAGCGTCTGATAATAGATTGTTTGTTATTGACGGACAACAACCGCCGTCGATGTCGGTCGGCGGTCAGTATTGTTATGACATACCGTCGTCCGCAAGACGGTTACAATTAACAAACACGTCGATTCGTTTTTCTAAATTCATCATAATGGATAGTAAACGAAAAAACAAAAATTTACTGTTAAATTATTTTTCTAAACTTCCAAAGGTACGTTACTTTATATCATAACATATTAATATACATTACTTATATATATATAAAACTATATTAATAATTCAACTACCGAAACTTAAATTCAAAAGAATTCTAATATACATGTTTTGGACCCCCCCCCTCCCGAAAAAAATTTCTGGATACGGCCTTGCACATGACCATGATACGACGTGATACGTTTGCTATCGACTCCGACCGCAAAGCCTCACGACTATGTACACGGTCAATCCGTTTACCCGGAGCCAGACCAGCGTGTCGCCGGATAAGTTCAAACGTACATGCGAACGACACGATCCGCAACAGTGAATTGGGTCTTCCTCGCTTTCGTAGTCGTATTTTATACTTACCCTTCAGCGGTCCGGCGATGACGACCGATTGTTTTATGTTGACGTAACGTTCGTCGGAATCGACTTTTGTATATATATATAATTCGTGTATAACCAACAATAAGTTGTACGCAATGTGAACACAAAAACGGGAGGGTAAAAATTTAAATGTACTTGCGTGCGTGTATTAATAAATAAACACGACGGCTCCTCGGAAAGGAATGCGTTAGCGATTCCGGAGCGGTCGTCGGTGACGCACGGAGAAAAAAAAGAACGCGACATCGTTTTACGCGTTTTTCACGACGCGAAACACTTAAATCGTATGTTTTGGAAAAAAAGCGTTTTTTTTTTCTTATCGTTATCGTTTATTGTTAACGGCGGACGACGATTTCGACACCGCTCGTTCACATTCAACGGTGCCACGATTTACAGCGGACGGACATAATACGTGACTTGCACGCGCGTAAAATGACGCGTTTGCTTCCGTGCTTCCGGTCTTAGGTAACGTGCCAAATATAACAATTTTTTTGTCTCTTTAATTATTCGTCTCGCCTATGTGCGTGTGCGCGTTACGACACGTGCGCGATAAAATAACGTGTAGTATAGTACGCATAAGTACGAGCGGCAAGTACAATTGCGCGTAATGAAAAATTTTCCCGACAACGCGCGCGCGCGCGCAAAATTAACAATAAGCTCGTCGACGCCGCACAGGACTCGCGTGTATAAACGTTTTTAATTTTACGCGATTTCGTTGTGTTCGCTGACCATGCGAATCGTGTCTGCGCAATGTCACGGACGCACGTGAAAAATTTTTACGCCTACGGTTGTATCGCGATCGTCCTTGTTCACGGCCGTCGTCGGACGCGTTATAACCGGGGAAACGGTTTTTTTTTTTTTGTTTCCCGTCAATCTCTTTCGCGTCTAGCGACCGCGGTGTTTGTTTAACATTTTTACGCGAGAAGGTCGTAAAAAGGACTTAACTAATAGGAATTACGAGGGACGTGCTCGCGAACTTCATACGAATCCGAAACACGAAAACGGCGATCATTCAAAACGAAACGGTGTGTACTTAGTAGGGAACAAGCCGCGGGCAAGACGTAAATCGGTCGACAAAGATCGTAGTTGTTCGATGGAATGGCGAGGATCCTCGAAGAACATGCGTAGTAAATACCGAGGTAGGTCTTATACAAAAGCGGTGGACGCCACGGTCTGTACGAGCTCGAAAGACAAAACGATATTCGGCCATTGTTTTCGCGTGCGATTCGTTTGCATGTCCGAGATAACGACAGACTCGTATCAATAAAACACAACCATTCGATTTCTCTTGGAACGCCTCCGGATTTGATTATTGTTAACATAAATGTAGTATCTTAAAAATAGACACTCGTCAATGCAGAATGTGTGTTTGAACGAAATTCTTAAGTAACTCGTTGCCGAATACGTTTTCTAACTGGTACCCATTAGAAACAGCGTTGTCTATAAATATGAATCATATAACACAAAAATAGAAAGTCAATAATATATCTTTATTGTTATATCTGTAATAGATGTAAATTTATGCTTTAAAGACGATGCACATTGTGACTTTATAATGATTATAATAAACATATACCCCACGGAGACAAAATCAATCATTGATTGTATCTCCGCGGGGTGTACAGAGTGTTTTTAAAACCAATACCAAAAATTCATACACATACTCAGTGGGATGACCCAATGACGCATGTATTAAAATTTTTCATAATTAAAACGTAAGTTTTTACATTTTTATTCTTAGAATTTTGATACAAACGTAAAAATAAATACCCCATGACATTGCCTGCAAAATTCTCTTATGAATCAATATGTCACATCATTTTTACTCATTTTCGCCCAGTTTTGACGTAAGCGTGACGCTCGTGACGCCTCATGTCGTCACGAAGAAAGAAGTGATGTAACATATCGATTCGTAAAAGAATTTTGCGGGAAATATCATCATGGTATTATTTATTTATTGAAGTCTAATATTTCTAATAAATTAACATTTGTTTTTATTGATTTTAGAATTTAAAGATCGCGTTAATTAACTATGAATGTTAGACTTTAATAAATAAATTACACCATGATATTTCCTGCAAAATTCTCATACGAATCGATACGTTATATCACTTTTTTCGACGCAGCGACATGGGGCGACACGAGCATCACACTAGCATCAAAAAGATCACTAATTTATATTAATTAATAAACGATTTCAACTAAATGGTACAAATAATTAAAATATTTTACTATTTGCTACTAATTGACACAAATTTCTGCTAATTTATACATATTTCTACGAATTGCTACTAATTGTTACAAATTTATGCTAATTAGCTCCAATTTTAAAGAATTGCTACTAATTTCTACTTATTGACACAAATTTCTGCTAATTTTTATAATTTTAGTAAAAATTATAAAAATTAGCAGAAATTTGTGTCAATTAGTAGAAATTAGTTAAAATTAGCGCTAATCGGCATATAATTGTTCCAATTAGTACCAATTAGTAGCAATTTTTAAAATTAGCAGAAATTTGTGTCAATTTAAAGAAATTAGTAGAAATTCGATAAAATTGGAGCTAATCGGCATACATTTCTGTTAATTTTTAAAATTTCTACTAATTGCTATTAATTGTTACAAATTTATGCCGATTAGCGCTAATTTTAAATAATTTTTACTAATTGACTCAAATTTCTGCTAATGTTTATAATTTCTACTAATTGCTACTAATTGTAACAAATGTATGCCGATTAGCGCTAATTTTAAATAATTTTTACTAATTGACTCAAATTTCTGCTAATGTTTATAATTTCTACTAATTGCTACTAATTGTAACAAATGTATGCCGATTAGCGCTAATTTTATCGAATTTCTACTAATTTCTTTAAATTGACACAAATTTCTGCTAATGTTTATAATTTCTACTAATTGCTACTAATTGTAACAAATTTATGCCGATTAGCGCTAATTTTAAATAATTTTTACTAATTGACTCAAATTTCTGCTAATGTTTATAATTTCTACTAATTTGTACTATTTGTGACAAATGTATGCCGATTAGCGCTAATTTTATCGAATTTCTACTAATTTCTTTAAATTGACTCAAATTTCTGCTAATGTTTATAATTTCTACTAATTGCTACTAATTGTAACAAATGTATGCCGATTAGCGCTAATTTTATCGAATTTCTACTAATTTCTTTAAATTGACACAAATTTCTGCTAATGTTTATAATTTCTACTAATTGCTACTAATTGTAACAAATTTATGCCGATTAGCGCTAATTTTAAATAATTTTTACTAATTGACTCAAATTTCTGCTAATGTTTATAATTTCTACTAATTTGTACTATTTGTAACAAATGTATGCCGATTAGCGCTAATTTTATCGAATTTCTACTAATTGACGATGAAAATATCAAGTGGTATGCTACGTTTGTTTCCGTTGTCATTTCTCTTACAAACCCTGTCGCCGTTAATTTAATTTTTTGATAAATTTAACAATTTTCATTAAATTTATTCGGGTGGTGCGTAATTAAAACCATTTGGGTTATATAGGTTTTGTAATAATTAATTATTCTGTTTTTTTAGAGGTCTTACACGAGTAAAATTAAATAATTTAATTTAAAATAACAAAATTACGGTGAAAGACCTTGAACGTTTCATTTTATTTTAGGTACATAACATTGTTGCGAGCTTGTCTTCATTTTTCTTCAAACTTTTCTTCAATTAATCTAATTGGGTTTAAATAAAAAACAACAAAATATAATATAAACGTGGCGAAAAAATGTAAACTAAGTTTTTGTTTTGATAAAATAACAACCAATTGTTACGTAAATGTATAAGTAACACTTTAATTTTGAATCGAATATTTTCACATGAAATTAAGAAAACGTTTTCACCTTAATGTTTGGTGATATGCAATACGAGTTTTGTGAAATTAAACTCGTCAATTAATATCGATGACCTTATTAATTGTGTGTAAAATCTGTTCCATTTGCAGCTTTTTTTTAATAAACGGTTTAAAAAAAAAATACATTTTCACGTTATATAATACCAATTCAAAAAAAAATTCGTATACACACATAAGTATTTAACCCAAATAACTCGTAATGAAAAATAAATTACATTATTTGTTAATACCGAAAATTGTGAAACGTGTCGCGTATCCGTCATTATTATTTTATTATACCCCCTTTTGTGTATTTCCAAATACATGTGACCTTCCGCGACTCGTTTCATCTGCAATTTGTAGTTCGATGGTAATTTGTAATTTTATTTCGAGTGAACGTTGTGTAAATTTATGTTAATCGCAGTCTATAAAATCGATATTACTACACACGCGTCGAACGCGTAATCGCTGTGTTTCGCAGGACGTGCCGTCGGTCTGTAATTAAATCTGAAATTTCGTAGTTATACAATAGACCGTGTCGGTCACGAGCGTGGAATGGTCTGCAGATCGACCAGAGACGAACATCGGACTAGATGAACGGTTAGATTAGGTCACTCGGCGGTCTATTAATCTGGCGATTATAATTCACAAATTCAGATAACATAATTATCGCGCGAAACCGCGCCGTTTGTTCGTTTTCGCGTGGTAACAATACCGCCGAAAATCATGCATGCTATTGACCCCCGCCACGCTCTTAACGAACCACAGTTGCAACTAGGGCTGGAGAAAGCCGAACATTTGTCACTAAACATTTCAAATCGTAAGAAAATATAAATCGTGGTAACGCGCGAGTGAAAATTCGATTCGAAAGACGTCCGAATGGAAGACCCGGCGCTAAGCTCGACCGCTAAAATTATATATTTTTTTACATCACGTTATAAACAATAGCGCATACGCCCGATACG
Organism: Schlechtendalia chinensis; assembly: GCA_019022885.1. NCBI lineage: Eukaryota > Metazoa > Arthropoda > Insecta > Hemiptera > Aphididae > Schlechtendalia > Schlechtendalia chinensis. The sequence goes on from CM032341.1 coordinate 9,012,036, forward strand.
TGAATAGTAATAAATCGACATTTTTCTCGCGACATATTTTCTTCTCGTTACAGAGTTAAGAAATGATTACGGACGGAAGAAATTAACCGCGTAACGTTAACGCGTGTGTCAAAATTTCAATCCAGGAAAGTCTCGATAACAACAAACACAAACGTCCTTCGGTACACCAACCGAACCAACTAACTTCGTGTAGATCTACGCGTGCGCGACTTGTAACGGTACACGTACTCGCATGCACGTCGTATAGTTCATCAAACCGGAGAAATTACGTTGTCCGAACCTCGCCACGATAAATAATCGAGATACCATTTTAACCGGACGGTTGTAAACGATACGTGGTGATTTTCACCTTAACTAAAACGCCAACTCGCCCGCAGACGCCGTGTAAGACGTGAAGACGTATTGTTTTCTCTCCCGAACAAGTATATTATTAAAATTGTATCGTGCCGCGCGCTGCAAGGTCGACGGATGAATAATGACGGCACGAACCCGTAGCCGGATTATCGTTCGCTTGAAACGCTGTTTAAAAAGGTGTCGGCGAGTAGAAAGCCTAATCGAAAAGTATTCGTGAAAGGGAAGGGATTTAACTACCGCTACCGTTTCGGACGCGTTTGCTATGAGACCACGTATTGTATGACGATGTTATAGCGCGTACGGTGTGATTACAGTAACGCCATTACAAACAGATGACGTACGCGCGTCTTACGGGTTTTCGGCGCGGTACGTATTTAAAACGTCGATACCGGGCGTGCACAACGAGAGCGGTCGAAACCAGAAAAAAAAAAAATCGAAACCCATGTATTCTCGTTCGTCTTTACCGCGGCTACGGAAAACACGCGGTCCGTACGAGACACGGTACATGCGTTTCAACGTTTTCAATCGTTATTTCATCGTTTGATGGACGTTATCATACTGTATAGGAATTAGCGTCCGAATCGTAATGACTAAAGAATGTTTATTCGGGCAAAGCGGTCGATGATGGTACCCCGCGACTCATAAATCATATAGTCGTCGTACGGGTTATCTTGGTTTTCGTGATCGAAAGCATATTCGTCTTGTTTTGCCGACCACAGTGCACACAGCACCGCGTAATATTTTAACGATAATTCACCGACAAATCACGCGAATTTCCGATGACCGTTATAATGGTATATGTTACATATATATATATATAAATCATAATTTCGTATTATACTTGAGTCATATTTGTAAAAAAAAAAAAGAAAGAAAAGAAAAAATGTTTTCTCTTAAATACTGTTCTTACACATTCACATTCTCTGAGTGAAAATTGAATGTTATGTTTATTTATATCCGTCGAACGCACGTCGACTGCTCATACAAAACGCGTATACAGAAATAACTATTCCGTACCTACTCGCGTTACCTTTCTACACGATATTATAATTTTTTTATGCGTGTAACAAGAAACGATTTTAACCATAAGACCCCGACATTAAACGTACACATTACGATTGATTATTTTGCTATTATCAAATTACCGGTTCCCCGCGACACGTTGTTATAAAACGCGTAGTGCATTCCGAGACTCCGAAACGTTTTAGATCGCTCGGTAGCGTCCTATTGCTGCGTAACGTGTCGAGAAGTCGTAACGGATAACTTGCGCGAACGAAAAAAATGAAAAACGCGTACACGGGTTTGGCTGGATCGTCAAACGCGAGCGCGTCGAAACGCATACGATAAATACGTAATACGTAAATATTGTCTCGTAATCAGCCGATGAACTCGGTCCGAATCATGAACGATTGTCGCGATAGGTTATGTCGCCCCCACCCCCAACCACGTTATTTTAACGGCGTCTTACCCGTTCCGCGCATTCCCATTACACGTCGACGAATCGACAGGTTCGTTTGCGCGTGTCCGGCCCGAGTGCAGACGCTCGCGCGTTTCTCTACGCCGCCACGTTACGAACTCCCGAGACGCTCGGTGAGCATTTTTTGCACACGTCGTCGTACGCGAAATCGGTAGAACTCGACAACGACCACGAGCCTGTGCTAGCGCTGACGACCCAAGTCATCGGGCTAGCAACGCGATAAGGCGGGTGGTGAGATAGCGTAGATAGCTGTATCGATGATTATTTTTTATTCCGAAGACGTTTAACATTCATCATTATGGATTCCGTGGGATGCACGTCAAACAGCGGTAAACGTCCGTCTTTACTATAAAGCCAGTGACGTACATAAACGTAAGCTACACGCGAAGCTATAAAGCGTTACGTACGCGTTAAGTCGGCCGACGACTCGATATTGCAGCTGCGTGTCCTATCATTGCGCGTACAGGCGGCAGACGCACGACTCCCGGCCCACACGTTCTTCTGTCCCGTGCGCCTCGGGAAGGCTGAGCCGTGAGAATGCCGCCAGTCGGTAACGTCTCCCTCGCTCCGATTCTTTCCGATCGAACGTGTGTACGCCGTTCGATCCCCTCGCCGCGGTCGTCGATGTCGAACGTCCGCTCGCCAGAGCTCTTTCGTCGGTCCGTTCTCGGCCGAGAATCGTACTGGCCGTACTTGAAAAATGTCGTGACCGACGCGGCTGTACGAAGATCGAAAGTTTTCGTAGAATATTCGTGAACCGTAGGGAGTCGGGCCCCTACTATGTAATGTGCGCGGTTTGAGACGCAAGGTTCCACCAATTCGACCGAGAGATGCACGGAACGGAGACCCTTGGAGTTCAGCGGGATCGTGAATTTTACGAAGCCCGTTTCGCGGGTGTGGCGTGAGAACGTATGAACGTTTCTCGCAGCTATGGTCATATTCGGAGACGTTTTTGGAGATGGTTCGGCCGGCCGATGCGGCCAACGCTCTTTGATTTGGATTCGGTTTTCGACTGTGGGTTCGCGAACTCGGCCGAGTGTAGCCGCCGCTATTCGCCGGCACGGGTCCGGTGGAAGACGACGACGACGACGACGGCAATACGCTTTCTACGAGCCGCAGAGGAAAGTAGGTGAAAGATGACGGGCGCCGGTCGACGGCCTGGTGGGGGGGGGATCTTGGTGAGTCGGCGCGCGCCGGTCGTCCGCACGGACGCGTTCGCGGAGACCGGTGCCGTTTCAGACCGCGCGCAGTACACGGCCAGACAACGAGCACGTTACAACGCCGAACGCGTCTTGCTCGGTGTCGTTTTCGTTTTCGTTTTCGGTTTCGGTTTTTTCGGTTTCTCCTCGGACGCGAGACGCGTTTCAAAATATCGCCATGAGACGGGTTCCGGACAAACTCTTCAGGTAATGCGAACCCGACGTCTCGTTCGCGGGGCCGTCCGTCGTACTCTGCGTTTCCCCTGTGAGCCCGTCATGGCGCGCGTCCCGCACGGTCCGCACGGTGACGGTTGCGCAACGTTCGCCGTCGTGTGAACGTTAGCGAGATTAGCGCCGCGAGTACAAGTCCGGACGCGCGTTCGACGGGAGAAAGTGTCGCTTTCACTACGACCTTCGGCGAGCGGGAGGACAGCCCTCACAAGCTCGCGTAGAAAAGCGCGTAGAAAACGCGCTGCCGCCGGCTCGTCCTCCACGCCGTCCGGTCGTTTGTTCACTAACCAGCGGTTGATACCATCGGTCTCGTCCGTTTCGCGTACGCTGCTGACACCCGAACCGGACGGTCGCGCGGACGGGTCGGGTCGTAAAAACCAGTCCGGACCGTACCAGTGCACTCGCGCACGTGTACGGGTTTGCCGCCATGTGCCCCGGCGTTCACTCAAGTCGTTTCTGTTGTTGTTCCTCTCTAGAAATCGGCGTGTTTGAACGAGTCGCGCGCGCGCACCAACATGGACATCGCCGTGTTGAAAAAACTCACCAGATCCGGTTTTATATTGCTTCATATCACCGCGTTGCTGCTGATCGCCGGTAAGTCACACGTACATACATATATGCACGATACGTAATAAGCGTCGTTGTCGAAAAACAACAAAAAAACCAATCGCCGTCCGTGATCGACGACCATTATCGCCTATTATTACGCCGTGTACGAAACGTTCATTTCGGTCGTCGGTTAGCGCGCGATAACCTCTGTAACTACTACGGGTGGTCTTTTTTTTTTTGTCGACGTAACCGAGAAATCCGCGAGTTTCGCATTCGTGTCCGCCGATCGGTCGGCTGTGCGTTTCGCGTAAACGTTACGCGACCGTTTTACGTCGCCCCGTGAAATTCGACTTGCCGTATATGTATACGACGCACACACTTCGTGCTTCGACGGATTAACAAACGTGTCTCGTTATCGCGTCTCGTTTTGCTCGGGAAACCCAGTCGATATATCCATTGCGATAACGAAACCCCGAAGCCTCGGGGAGTATTTTCATTTTCATGAACGCGTCAAAGCGTACAAGAGCGCTGTCGAAACGACGTTTCGTCTGTCTGGCGGATCTCGCGGGGCGCGTACGACAATCGACGTTACCGTTATCGTACCAACCGCCCGTTTCGCACAACCGTTAAACACCATTTTTACGCGTGTGCATCCACATTAATTATCGTATCCGCGAATGTGTAATGTCAGTGTTGGCTGCGGTTCGTACGTAAATTGAGAAACGCGTTTTGAAAACCGATTGTTTTCGTCGGTGTCACGATCATTGTGCGCCGAAGCCCGGGGCACTTTAAGAAAGCTATCCACCGGGTGTTTACGAGAGAGAGAGAAAAAAAAAACACGTATACATGAACAATACCCGCCTTAGATAATTAATTACAAATCATCGGCTCTCGACAAATACAGGCGTATTTCACTTCATCACTGTCTGCAGTGCACAATTCCGACGACAATGATGACTGACGTTTTCAAACCAAACAATACGAGAAAAAAAAAAAAAATTATTTGCAAATAAATAATCTACTTTCAATGACATAATTCTCGATATCGTATAACGAACTGCATTCGTCCGCGTTACAATACGACTGTTACCATATGCCGTACAGACGCACGGCTCGCGTCATTCGCCCTGAGAATTATGAGAGCTGAAAGATAATTGATACGTTCAATTCTTTTAAAAAAAAAAAAATGTGTTTCAATTTACACTTATAAAGTCTCGTAGTCGGTACGTGACTTCGAACCGATTTGTCAGCAAAAATAAATACGCGCAGTAAGATACTACTATATCTCGGTTTATTATTATCAATACGTTATGGTCAAATATCGCGTATTTCTAAATTTTAATCACATACTTCGATTAAATTGTGTTTTCAAGGTACCGCGTACTCGTACAAAATTTCTATGGGCTATTAAAGTTTAACGTGGCCTTTAGAAGGCTACGGTCTCGTTTAAATTCAAAACACGTTGATAATTATTTTCCGAATATCGTAAATTTTCAACAACAAATCGCTTGTATTTTTCAAAACGTTAAATCATACCAAAAGTAATTTACCGAACACCGTTCGATCCGTTTTTGGTTCGGAATCGTTCAAAATAAAAAATAAGTTGTTTAAACTCGTCCATGTACCTGTTTTTTCACTCTGTTTCGACACACAAATAAGTCCGAATAATTTTGACTCGTGACGATGGTCAATGCAAACGAACCGAAACGACCCGGCCAGAATATCGTGGAAAATAGCATACCGGATAAATTCGTCGGGAAAATCGAAAAGCGTACGACGTTTGTATTCAATCCACGTATACACGATTAGAATACTTAAAAAAACAATACGACTTAGGGCCGTGTGCACATTAACAACCTTCTCCGGTAACGAGTTATGAATCGATTAACAACCGTACGGGTACATAAAATCTGATGATTTCTCGGCTCGTATACGAAACGGTAGCTTCTTCTATTACACCGAGGCGTCGCTCGCGTACAACTAGTAATAATACTAATAAGAATAATGATTCACAATCAATCGTATCCCCGGGCGTAAACGGTACCTAAATGAAATTACGGAGAAAAATATCGTTAGCTCCTCGAAAACTAGTTCAAGGTCCAGTGCATCGTTTCCATTCTCCCGCGTGCATATATTAGAAAATCGTTTTTTAAAACTGTTCATAACAAATTATTATTATGTTTAGGACTCGGGCAAACGTCACGAGCGTCGTGACCGCACTCGGTACGAAAACAAAAACAAAAATAATACAAAAACGGTTTTTAGGACAAATAACGCGAGGTTCGTTGTTACGCTATTCTACCGAAACTCTTCCAGATCGGAGAGCGTTTACTCCGATGAGATGTAGCAGTCGTCAGCAAAACATTTAACTGGATATTTTTGTTTCCAAAACAACAACAGAGACGAATTTTTATTGACGTATATACGCACTTCCAAAATCTCTCGGCGTTCTCTAATTCACACTATAAAACGGCGTAGTTTTCAATTGTCGTTTCTCGTCGAGGCCGTTGTCGTTAATCGAAACTGACGTGTTTCTTACACGTCGTTTGCGATTCTTCACGAGCGTAACGACAGGATGATATGCCAAAACAACATCGAAAGTATCACACACGGGTTTTACAACGCGTGGTTACCTAACCCGCGAATTTCCAGCTTCGATCGCGACTCATTCGGTATAGAAAACTCGTTCGAATAAAACACGACGATTGACGGTCGTAGAAAGCGTTTGTTTTTTCCTGGCCATTTCGTAAGTAGTCGAATACGATATACGTGCGATTCGTGCACATTAAACTGTATTGTATTAGTGCACAATGAAAACTCGACGGTACGCAACGTTTACGGCGAATGTAACCGTTTGTTCGGGTTTTGATCGACCGCGCCGCGTACCTGTACGCGTACGACGTTATCGAATCACGTACATTTTCTCTATCGGAGCGGACGAATGTCGTTTACGTTGTCGCGTCGCTGTTTTGTACGTTAGACGACTTATAAAAATACACCGTTGTGCGTGTACACGGTGAAATGTGCGCATTTCCGACACGGTCATTTGACGTGTTCTCTGTCTGATATATGTATTTATGTGCATCGTGAACGTACGAGAAAACGATATTCGTATTGACGGAACGCGGCCCGTTCTCGCGTTTCACGGGCCGTACGACGAAGACAAACGCGCGTTAGGTTATACTCGAAAGTCCCCGTACACTGGGAGACCCGAACGGACGGTGCGAGTGACTCGCCGACTCGTCTCCACCGCCGCGGGCAACGATCAACTTACACGCGTGAATGTTACGATTTCGTGCACGGGACAAACGCGGTGAACCCGCAACGGCGATTTTATTCGACCGTTCGGTGACCAACAAACCGCAACGACGCGATGTCGCCGCCCGTGCACGGGACCGTTTTGCACACGTCTCGACCCGATCCGCGACGAAGCCACACCAAAGTTTCGTCAAATTTCGTATTCGTCCGCGACGCGTCATAGCCGAAAACGAACGATTAAACGTTAACGGAACGCGTTCGACTAGATTTGTAATTTGGGGCTGTACACTCGATACGCGTGTGCATAAAAACGGTCGTGTTTTTTACGTGTTATGCAGACACGGTTGGATTTCGTGCGCTAACGATTTTCTAAACGAACAGATAATAGACATTTGTATTCTCGTAAAACAATCGAACGCTCAAGTGTTGGTTTTTCGCGACGAGGAAAAACAAGAACGTTTTCCCCCGATCAATTTGCCCGTCTCAGGTCGTGAACCCGATCTAGTCGCGTTGCGTACCCGCCACACCGTGTATTATTATTTATGTACACCGTATTGTACCGTTAGGTTAGGTACGTGGAAAGGAGACACGGACCCGAATACGCGCGTGCCGGAGAATCGGTGTCGCGTGCAATCGAACTCCCGGACGGACGATTTACGATCCGTATCCGTTTTACGTTTTTTATGTTTTTTTATTGCGCTAACAATGCGGAGAGGAACTCGCACATTACGCTTCGTGTTGCACCGCTTTCCGTCTACATTGTCCGATTTCCGAAACCGGTACGAAAGACATACGTGTTCATCGCGGGTCCCGAAGTCCGCAGACCGAACCAACGACATTGGCGGTACGGCGCGGTAAAAACACTCGTTGCGTCCGATTCTTATTTGTACCGTACGTTTTCATACACGTAATATCGGAACCGCATTAACGTGTTTGTACGTACACGTACATATGCATGTGTGTAGAAAAAACCAACTGTATCGAGCCGTGCAACGTATAAATATCATATTGTGTAACGACGTGATTATTTCGAACGTCACCGTGAGTGATTCGCCTGTGCCGGAACAGACTCGTCGACAACTCGTCGACAACTCGTCGACAACACGTCGCCAACGGCGGTCGCCCGAGTGTACTGTTTTTTTTGATTTTCGGCCCGTCCGTTCGTTTCTTCGCGTGTACGCGCGAACGTTTGCCGACCATAACAATCCGTACATTATTTTTGTACACAAATTTTTTTTTTTCCGAACACAACGGAGATAGCACGTCTCTCGATGCGAGATTTTAACTGCCGTCGTTCTTAACGTTCACAGTTTACGTATTTTATTAAATACAATTTGAAACATACACACGCGTTTTTACCGTCACGAGACGATAATAGAAAAAATGACCTAACTGGCCCATAAGTGGCGTTTACGTATGCGCCAAACGTCGGGTATTGTTTAGTTTAAAAATTCTGTTTAAAGAATACGAATCAGTAATTACTATTCGTAGAAAATAATTAAAAACACGACTTTCCACAAGAAGTACGTTCACTCGTTTAAAACCGTATATATATATATATATATTGTATAAACCGTACCGTTTTTTTTTTTTTTAATGTTAATTTCGAGTTCCAAGCAGAAATAATTTCAAATAATAATAATTTATTAACAATTTAATAGTTTATTAAAAATTAACGCCCAAACAATTATCGAGCATTGTTATTACATTTATTATATGTTTATACACACATAGTTAAGTTTGAATTTTTTTTTTTTTTTTAAAACCCATTCAAATGTAAAAAATGACCCACAAACCCGGTATTTACGGCAAAATCGGTTTTAACGTTGATACGTACGGGAAAGAAAAATATTTCGATCATGACGTGTGTACGCAATATTGTAATAAGATCCGTATTCTGAATTCCAAATTACGAGCCGGTTATCGCACAGACGTGTGTACGTGTGTAGTAAGTAAAGTTAATTGCGCGCGCGCGCGCGTAATTACATAAGTTTCTTTCTCGCGTTCGGTTCGGGAAGCGAATTGCGGAAGTTTCGTACGACAATGTACGCTCTGACGACGTGATGCAACGGACGACTCGTTGATAACAGTCCGACGGAAATCCGCGCGGACGTATCGTAAAAACCTATCGCCGTTCGCACGGTCGTCGGCAACGCCGTACATAACAATAATACCTTAAACCGTTACAATACACATTCGGTCGGGAACCGCATGCGACGGAGATGATATTCACGTTTCCGCCATAGCCGCGATCCGTGTCGCAGACACGGTTCGCTCGTCGTTTCGCCGGATAGAACCGGATACTGTGACCGGAAAGACAGAAAATAAAAAACCCGATCCTCGCCAAACGCGGCCGTTCGACGAGAACCGATTCGAATAACTGTTTCGCGCGTTTAAAGAAACACGCACGCGCATAAGACTCGCGTACGGAGATGCGTGTGACACCGCCCGTAAACTCGACGGTCAGACATCCGAGCGGGCAATTCAACGGTTTATTTCCAAACACGTTTTTTTTTTCAAATCGGCAAATTTTTTAATCGCACCCGTCCGTTGATTTTCGGTGCCGTCGTCATTACTATACGGTAACGGAGTTTTTTACGTCTAACCGGTACCCGTCTGTAATACAAAAAAAAAAAAAAAAATAGTATTTTTCTGTGTCGAAACTCGTATGTACTTAGTCACGGCCGATCGAATACAAAGTATAATACGCAACGTATTAGTGGTTCGCCCGATACTCTTCGAAACGACCGACGACGATCGTATTACAAAAATATCGAGTTTCGGGACGTGCCACTTATTGTTTAGGACGAAAATAATGTTTTTTTTTTTTTTTTATACGAGCTTGCAAAATTACACTGTTCAAACAGTTCAGTGACGTTCGGTCGTTCGTTTTCTATTTTGCTGCCATATGGTAGAATATGTCCGAAAATAATATCGTTTCGACCTTTTTCGTCTAGTCCATCGATAGCCGTTTCCAAGATAAAAAGAAAACATACAAACAACATACCGTTAATTCAAAGTACCATATTATAACGTCGTCACGTCCAACCGTGACAAACGATTTAAAACTGTTTACACGTCCGATCGAGATTCCGATTCTTTCACATTACGTACACGTAAAATCAATCCGCACGCTTGCCATTATGACGGTCATCGGGTCATACGAGAAAAACAATTCATACGAAATAAAATAAGAAAAAGAGAAAACTATAAATTCATACTCGTTATTAAAGCCAATGAGTATCAGAGAATCAAAAGATACAGAGTCGTTGTAAAAAAAGGGGTTTATTTACTACCGTTTTCGACTAAATGTCATCGTTTATATTTTTTAAAAAAATAATAATATATAATTCATATATTTCAATGTACTTATACACCGTCGAGATAACGTTCAATGTATTAATACTTGCCTATACAATACACCATAGACGAGCGTACGTTACCGTCTCGAGTGAAATCCGCCACCGGTGTATTTCAATAATAATACGATATTATACGTTTTGCTCCGGAATCCGAACGCGATCACACACCGTGCGCTTATGTAGTTTTTAGGGATCAGACGGGCGGATACTATTATTAAGCAGATCGTATCACACAATCATTGTAACTCGTCTTCGACACGTGCAAGTCGATCGAAGTGAGTTGGCCTGCGCACTATATATGTATAGCGATTTTTATTATTATTTCAGTTGTATTCGTGAAAATCGTTTACCTTGTGCGTGTACACGAGACACGGTCTTCGATGAATACATATATGACGGCGAAAGGCAAAACGAAAGAATCAAATAAAACAATGATTATAATCGCGAAACGTATGTTTTCCATTTGAAAAACCATTTTTTTTTTCCAAATTGTTCGTCGCGTTCGTACCCGACATACAGTCAGGGCTGGGCAGTATCTAAGATACAAGTACTTAAGATACGTATCTGAGATACAATCGTATCTTGTATTTAGATTGCTTTTTTTACTTGTATCTAGTATCTTTTAAAATTTTAAGCTACAAGATACATTCAATAATTATGATTTTATATTTAAAAAGTCTGAAAATAAACAACAGTCGAGTAACGAACTTACATTAATAACTTTTCTAAATGATAAAAACAAAACACTCCATTATCTTAATGGTTCACCAACAATTATTTATTAAACATAACACAAGTACTATGCTCTTCGGCTGCTGTTGAACGTCTGTTTTCTTTTGCGGGTTTTATTCATTCCCCAAGCAGGTCTAGTATGTCGTCAGACAATACTTTTGAAAAATTAGTATTTTTAAAAGGTGACCAAGATTTTATTCTTGGTGAAAAATAAATGTCATTTATAATACCTATGATAATTATCGACTGACTTCAAAATTTGTAGTTTTTTAATTTGTACAATTTTATTTAATGTTGTAAATTTAAACTCATGTAATGTTGGTGTATCTTGTATCTTTTTTCAATTACCAAAGTATTTTGTATCTTGTAAAATGCATCTAGTATCGAGATAGTTTTTTTAGTGTATCTTGCATACAGTACACACCATACGTGTCCGATTGTTTTGTTAATGTACGCGGCGAATGCGACTATCCGGTTTGTGTTTATTTACTATATCTATATAAATACTTATAAGGAGACGTTGGCGAAAAACGAGATGCAAAATACAATTTATCAATTTTACCTTCGTTTTCCGATTACGTTTGTCGATCGCTTTCAAACCGTCCGTTACCGCTGCCGGTCACGTTACCGCCGCGCGTCCTATACGCCAACCGCGAGAACACGTTACGGTCAATTGAACACCGGTAATCACAAAGACCCACTCGAATAGGTTAGTCGCGGCAGAACGAAATGGCCGAAATCGCGAAACGAACGTACGCCACACGTTGGTCCGGTACGATGACGTCGTCGTTCCACAAATGTTGTGCCGTCGTCCGATTTGCACTTGCGATTTTTGTTTTTTTTGTTATTTCGCGCCGATCAACTTTTCGTTTTTCTCGCGTCGGAACACGTACACTTATTAAGGTCACTGGCGACCGGGCGATCGGCAAACTGGTTTCGCGTCGGATCGGAAACGCCTAGAAACGCATCGTAAACGCACAATTCAGAGACCCGCCGTCGAATCGGGTCGCGGGCGGGAGGACAACAACGACGACGTTCCACGTGGACGCCGCCGAACGTTGAATTGGTTCGCGACGACGAGCGTACGACATTTGTACGTCGTAACGTACCGGTGACGAATTGCTTTCTAATTCGCTCGAAAATCATTTATTCTTCCTTCGTCGCGTGCGACCTATTGTACCTATCGTTACACGACGAAACGAAAAACGCGTAACGACAACGTGGACACCCGTCGTCGACCGACGAGAACAATATCTCGTGGTACGCCCGAACGCGTCAATCGCGACGACGAGGTGAACGAAAATCTCGTTCCGGACAAACGACACCCCCGCCGCACCGCATGTAGTGGGCGCGACGTTATCTTCTTCGCCCGTAATCGCTGGGCTCCTGTGTAGCATCACGGGTATCAGCTGATGGCGCTCGATCGGCCAGCCACGACACCCTGGCGTCTTTCGACTGACCCACACGAACGTGTTGCTTTACTCGCGGGCTCCGCGTCTGAACGAGTCGCGCGGTTCAAAACTACGGTAACGTCGTTTTTTACTGATAACGCCGCGCCGTCGTACCGTGAATCGGATCGACGAGCTGAATCGTTCGTGCGCGACAGTTGTGCGGTACGTGGTTATATCCGAAACAAAAGAGTTACTGAAAACGCGTTCAAGTATTCTTAACACGTTTCGCGCCGACGGCGTGACTTGGACGCGTATATTTCGTCGCGATTTCGTTTTGTCCCGAACGATTTCGTTCACGTAGGCACTCTTGTACTCAATACAACACCGGGCGCTCAATACTCGAGTTTATGTTTCGTTTGTTTTTTGTTTGTTTTTTTTTTTTAGAACGTGTTATATTTTGAGAATTAGAGTGTTTTACGTCATTGAAAAATGTTCAAAACGACAAAACTACTTCGCGCAGGTCTTGGATGACCTGTGGCCCAGTGATCACTGTATAATTCCCATTGTCGTTTTACGACTTGTTTCATTCTCGCGCGCTCGCCGGTCACCATGCTGAATAATATGTTCCTAAAAGAAAATACATTATTCGTCATAATGTGATAGTCGGTTACACATAAAAACCAACCTATAGACACCAAAAAATATAATATATTTGTCCTTATTTCACACTTGGTATATTTTTGATGTTTTTTTTTTTTTTAGTGTCATTTTATATATATATAATGACATTAAAAAAAAACCAGCAATTCATACTAGAGTTTCGATCGATCAAAATGAAAACTCCGGCGGTTTGTTCCAATTTACTATACAATTATCGTCAGTTGATAATTAGTCTGTTATAAAGTCCGTTCGATTATCCGAGGTTTCGAAAATATAGACACGTAGTGTAATAAATGCATTTAAAACGACCGAATGAAACGATTTTTTTATCCGATTTGTTCTCTCCTATAAGAATACATTCTCAAAACTGTTTTTATAAGTATATAGCCTTATTTGTTTTTTTATACTTTGCTTACGAAAACCCGTTTGATGATTTTAAAACGACATCAATTAATTTGTCATGAATAATAACAACGCGTACCCTAGTTATACACAAATACCAGTCGAATGGGGTTTTTTAAGAATATAATATTATATAGTTCATTTACTACGTACGATGCGAACGAAAAAACAACTATTATAACATACATAATAACTCGATATCACTATTTGTGTTCGTATTACGAAACGTCGTTGGTTTTTTTTTAACTAACAAAATACAATTTGGAGACAAAAAAATTGATAATGTAATATGCGTCGAATGACACGTATAATCGAATTTTCAACGCACGTCCATTGGTGCGTATCGATAATACGGTCGCGTAAAAAATGGATATTATATGTAATAGGAACGGTTTTACGAAAAACAAAACGCCGAATAGTTCGACAAATGTTTGAACACGCGTATAAAATATACATAACGGGTGTAAAAACGAAATTCGCCATTATAACAATAACATATTTCGGTATCCGCCGAATTCAACGGGTAATAAACGAAACGTTTCGTGTTTTCTCGTCCTCGTAAACTGCACCGATAGTCGAACAATCGTCGTTCGCGGTCATCATCATCGTCATCATCATCATCAGACGACGACGATAAATGAGATCGCCGTTCTGCTCGTGTCGTCCGCGAACACGAAAATACAAATCCGACCGAAACGGAGTGGCAGAGTGAATCGCTCGCAACAACGTTTTCCGTGCGCGTAAAAAAACGGTCGCGTTATACGACTTTCACTGTCCATTGTGCCGCGAAAACGTACTCGCGACCGAAGTCGCTCAGTTTGAGTGGCAAACACGGTGTCCATTACATTGGTGTTACTATTGTCGATATCGTTATTATACTCGTTCCGGCCAACCGCGGCGGCACTGGGTCAATGACAGAGGTGCAACGCGTTATTTTTCTTCTACTTCTTCTTCTTTGCGAAACTTTTACCGTACCGCGGAGTGTCGTTAAAAACGAGTCGTCTCGAAATCGTTCCGTCCGCACGGACGCTATTCGGACGAAATTTTATATGCGTCGTACACGCGATTTCACGTCCATGCGGTTCTACATCGCGTATTTATCATACTGTCTACAATGAACGTCTAACGCGATAATCAATTGGATGGTTTATATTTTTTTCCCCCTATATACGCGGTTAAAAGGTTTTCGTGTTTCTAGTTTCCACGCCGTAGGTACACGCAGCTATATACATAATATACATATACAAACGACAATGACAGGATATTATACGAGTCTTTTCATACCTGTTTTACTTGCTCTCGACAACTGCTTGTTGAACCGCTCGAAAACAAAATAATATGTATAATACACTCGTATAGAACACGTTCAAATTGCAATTTGAATAAAACACGAAAATACAGTCGGTCTACATCTTCTCCTTCGCACGAACGAACAACAACAGTAACTAAAGATGTCCGCATGGCTTCGCGGTGACTCGACGACCGAATAAACAAGTAAAAAAAAAAAATCAAACGAGAGAAAAAAATAGTCGGGACTTCGACTTCGTACTGTATGACGGCAGAAAAGACGCAAAACGATTCAAACTCATAAGAAAATCAACACGTTCAATCCGAGTTGAAAGAAATGTCGGGATGTGGCCACACGGATGAATTGTACGATTATCTCACTTTCTAATTACCTAAAATGTCAAAAGAGCAACTTTGTTCGGTCTAAATGTGATTTTGGCCTTTTATCTGGTGGTGGCCCATTGAACCATAATCGGACTTAAATCGTATTCATTCGTTGGACACAATGTGCACGGTTTTGCCCGTGACTGTGAACCAGGCCGTTTGCTCAGGCCATCTCGGTCACATTTGGTCGCGTATTCTTGCTTCTTATCTAAACCGTTTTCGATATAAATTGTTGAACATATAATTATTATGAATGCCGTACACAAAACGTTCGATTAATTACAATTATAGCGCGTATACGTTACGACGTCAATTATAAGATCAACTCATAATGCTTCGATCGCATTATTAGAATCGCAGAACGCGATTCGATAACAAATAAAAAAAAAAAACCACTCCTACGTATGAGTTTGAGTGTTTAAGTCGAAACAACTGAAAGTCCACGTGTACGTCGACGAGTTAGCGTGTCAAGGATGTCAACAAATCAAAATCAAATAAACGGCGAGTGTCACACGATAACATGATAATAACGAAATTCGAAAAAGGAGATCAAAAGTCGGCATGACAGAAAAATTAGAAAACGAAACAACAATTTCGTTCTCTGTCGCGTTCTTTCGTTTCGGCGTTTTGCGTTTTTCTCGACAAATGTAAAAAAACACGACTATACGTTTCCGTTCATCATTAAACACGATAGTGCGACTAACTGCTCGTCGGTTACCCGCAGTGATTTGAATGACGTCGGATTTCACGCGTTTAATACGACAAATTGCCTATTTATATAATTATCCGAATATATTTATAATGACATCCGCGCTGTTGGACGGCACATACGCATGTGTGTGTATGCTGTTTTAAACAACAAGTACAGTCCGCAAACAAGTTTATTCGCAATTTAAGAACAGATTCGAGCGCGAGACGCGGTCGTGTAAATCGTATACGATTTTTTTTAGTGTAAATAAAAAAAACGATACATAATGTATGCCGAACAAATATATACGAAAGTATATTATGTTATAAGAATGAAAAATTGCGAGTATAATATAATGGAGTTGAAAATAATGACCTTAACACGAATCAATAAATTATCAAACAAGACGCATAAATTCATTAAATATAATTACGTGTCTTTACATATCACTTTACGGGGGTTTTTTTTTTTTTTAGTTTTGTTAGTTTTACATTCTATAAATATTATTATTTAAAATGTATACATCATGTGTATTAAATTAATCGCATAAGACGTTTTAAGTTTAAGAACAAAAATATTCTTGAATACTGGAAACCCGTTAGAATCGCGTGGTAAATTATTGTGTATTTTATGTTTTTTCCTGTAATTTCGATTGAAATTCAGAAAGTAATAAATTACAGGATTTGCTATTTGAGGCGATGATTTCAATTCCGTATAAAACTTTCAAATATGTTCAGTCGTTTTCGTTTGCTAATGTATCAATAATTTCGTTTTTTCGTGTAAAATAAAACATTTTAACGTTTTTACTCGCCAAACTGACTAGTTTTTTTTTTTTTTTATATACATCAATGTATAATTTGGAATATAAATTGATTTACGTATTATTAACACGGTGTCAGGGCAATATACGTATTAAATAAGCGTAAATAATTTTTTTTTTATTTATTTTTGTATTCAATATCATAATTTGTTTTTCGCGTACGTGACAAGACGTGTTGACGCGAAATTTCATTGCACCTTGTTTACGAAGAATGATTTTAAACATACCTTAATTGTAAGCTTTGACATCACAATTATTGTCCACCTTTCTCGAAAATAGAGTTCTATTTAATCTGTTCTGTGGTGGTGTGTTAATATAATATTAATAATAATAATAATAAAATATTACACAACACATGTAACGATAGCATGTCTAATCAAAAATAAAGATTTTTGTAAAACTATTTGTATTTATAACGCAACGATCGTTTTAAATTTATTTCATTTTCGAAAATTAAAAATCCAAAATAATCTATGTGAATTCAGTCGACGGTGCACAATTTTAATTAAAATAATAATAATATATTCGACGATTATGTAATCACATTACTACTGTTCATGTTGTTCCTCAATCTTTTTAATTTTAATTCAATCGAACCCGCGACTGCGACAGTATCCAGTACACGAATTTTACACCTATAAGATACATATATATTAACATCTTCACGTTAACGGTCGTCTACAAGAATAGTATAACAACAACACTATTGCAACACGTACCGATTTCGACGAGTGCATATCGTTTAGACGTTTTCACGGCTTGGTGTTTTTTTTTTTTTACTGTCCGACTAAAATGTTTAATAACTACGCTATATACCTATTCGCGGATTGTTCTTTTGACCGTTACTCAACCGGATCCAACGATTGTCGGTGATTTTATTTTCCGACTTACCGGCTGCTCGCACACGTGAGCGTCGTGAAACGATTACCCGTAGGAATTCGGTGTGGTTGTTTTTCTTTCCGTTTTGTTTGTTTTTTTTTTTTTTCGGATTTCTCCGCGCGATCTCCGTACCGGATTTCCGACACGGTTGCGAAACGACGACGTGTTAACAAGCTACGCAACAGCCGGACTCGCAATTTATCGCGAAACCTCGAGATCCGCGCTCGATCGAAATGAACGCCGCGTCGCGCCGGCCGTGTGCGCTCGAACGTCACGCCGATTTTTCGACCCGAAGTCTTGGTGCCCGTGCGCGGCCAAGCGAACGTCTGCGTGTGAGGACGATCGCTTGACTGACCTATATTAGTGTACGTAATTTTAATTTTTTAACTCTTCACGAATCTGCGTATTGAAAGTCCCGTCACACGTCGACCGTGAAACGCGCTTGGACCGAGACGCGTACACACACACATATATATATAAATGGTTATAACGCGCGAGGGGGCTCTACACGGTGACCGGTTCGTATCGTCAATTTCCACCACGGCCGATTTTCGCGTTACGCATGTATGTTCTTGTTTCGTACACGCGTTGAACGATTGTCTTACGTTTGATTTTTTTGTTGTTGTTCGCCCCTAGTTAACGACCAAGCGAAAGGCGCGGGCACGAAATGGGCGAACGCCGATCTGGAAGCGATCGACGAGTCGTCGGACGTACAGATTTACAGATCCGTCGTGCAGTCGATGGAAGAATGGAAACAGCGGAAGGCCTCGTCGAAAAGGTAAGAGCGACGGGCGTCATCGCGCGCAGTGGTGCCAAGTGTCCCGGCCGGACCCACGTCATATCACAACGCGTTTTGATGCGTACACGTCGTTTAATCGCAGAGACCCGGCAAGAAATACGAGCGCCCGAACGGCGATCGAAAGCTACGCGGACGGGAAGTTTGTGCGCAACTCTATCCGTACCAGACACCGTGACTGTGTGTGGTGTACGCGCGTAACGTACGGAAAAGATGAACAATAACGCCCCCGGGCCTAACCGTAAATCGTTCACGAGTTATAACGTTCGAATTGTGCTGTATTGTGTTCTTGATCATTGTTGTTAAGTCGGAATCAACGTGCGGATTAAAAATCTTCGAAATGTACAACGATTTTGTTTAATGGCTTTTTCAAATTATGTCCGACGTTGTGATACGTTTCATACGCAAAATAACGTTGTTTTATCTAGACCGTCTGATACGTATGGCATTTATTTAACGTTTTCTCGTACTCTAATTGTTACGAGAAAATAATTGTTTAATTGCTCTTGACGTTTTTAAACGTATTGTTACTGATTAAGTATCAGCATAAATAAGTTTTCACGTCGTTACATCGAAAACGCTAACGATAAACTACTCGGTTTTAATTTGTTTTTTCTACGACAACAACAAATTAATTCAATTTTTCGATTAAATCAATTAAAAATGTATTGAACGTAAACATTCGTACTTGTATTAATACGCGATTATAATTCCTGGTTAGTTGTTGTAAATAATTATACATACTCTCCGTGTAACATTGAAATACCAGTTTGTATTTTCACGATACGCTCAGAAAACGACGATTCGAAGTAATATTATCGTATTCGTACGGATCTGCGGATCGCATCCCCCGAGTAAGACCAAAAAATCTCTAAACGTTTCGACCATAATAACGTGCGTAGGGTTTGTTCGGACAATCGGTCGGGAATGCACCTCGAGGCTCAAACGCATTGCACATGTGCACCTGCCGCGATGACGTGGCAACGAAATAACCATACGTAGCGATACGTCTTTAACAATGCTGGGCATCCGACGCCGGCACAATCGAGTTTAACGACAAAACAAAATGTTTAAAACCTCGTAATTCACTTCCAAAATTACACATGGTACTTTTATGATCACGCGCATGCCGGCCAACCGATCATGTGGTGTAATTGTATTGAATTGTCAAACGTATCCGGTTACAACATAATACTTGGCGAAAATCTCGCCTGATAAGCCGCTCGTGGTCAATTCGTATTTCCAAATCGTATATAAAACGACTCGCCGGCGATTTAGGCACTGCGCGTACCGTGTCGCGTACAAAGCAAACCATCAAGGTCGAGGTTGGGGTTGGTTACGAATATTCGATGATCGTTTCGAAAACGTCGGGCGTCGAGTAAACGTGGCTTACGATGGTATACCAGTTTTAAACAGCTATATTACTATGAAAAAATGACATATAGCTCTAGTTAGGGTTACATAATCGACTATTCCGTCTAATATGTTTTCGTTTGATAATATTATAGTTATTTTATTATTCCGAGATTAAAAAAATAATTTAATTTTATTAGATATCTATTTAATACCTATTGCATAACATATTATTAACATGCCAATAAATGTAATAAGTACAATCAATTTTAATATCATTTAGTTCAGTATCGTGCAAATATTTGACATTACTTATCGTTTTTTTTTTTTATTCTATAATATACTTGTATACTTTTTAAAACTATATAGTCCGTTTATTTTTTCTCAAAACGATTCAACGTGATATATAATAGATGACTTTCATCATGTATATATATATATATATATATGAATTTAAAACAATAAACACTATAAACAAGTGCAGTTCGTCACGTCGCCCGACTCGATCGTAATACCAAACACTAATTTTTTAATCATTTTGTACTGATTCACGTAATATATTAACATGTTACGTTCATACATCCTGTGTCCATTATAAGTAACGATTATGCTGTGTCCCTTGTCGACTCGCATTTAACGCGGTAATGGACATTGCGCTGTTGTTAATATTATGAGTTGCCAAATTCACCTTCACATAATCACTCGGTTCCAAATAAAATTCGTCCGAATGGTACTATATACTTTCTTAATGGTTTTCGACTTATTTGTATGTGCATTAAAGTTTATACTTCAAACGCTTAGCCCGACAATTGAAACACGAACGATTTACTAACATAAACAATTCGAATTTTCCCACTTTGACGTTCTGTACGATTATTAATTATCGGTTTGTGCTATTTAATGAAATCCAAACGTGAAGTCGCGTAACAACGTCGAAAAATACGAAATAGGAAGGGAGGAGAAATTACGAAACGTAAAACACATTTATTGTTTGTTTTCAAAATGATTGTTTACATTAAACGTATGCGAACGGTCGAGACCTTAGAAGTGTACCTGACAAACGACATAATGCGCGGAATAACGTTTCTAGTGACTTATAAAAAAACAAACACAATTAAACGCGGACGGGATTTGTCGGTATATTCAAGGGCACTGAACACACATATCACATATGTTTCATCTAAATTCAGAGTAAAAAAATATATCCGCGTACCTAGATGACGTATACGAAATCTAGTTTGATACGCTAGTGTTATACAACGTCAAACCAACGTTAATTATAATATGATATATTTGCGTATACGTTAAGCAGTAGGATCAAAAAGTTTCCGGAATTTATTTACAGAAAAGAAAAAAACATTTCTCTTATCAAACATATGATTACCGGAATTGAGAATACACGTAATTCACTATTGCGTGTAATTTGTATAAATTAAGATTGAATTGAAAAAAAAAAAATAATTAAAATTAAAATACCTACTTTTTTTTTTCCACAGACACAAAGAGCGGAAACGAATGCATGCTATCCCGAAGTGGGTTGTTTCGACACTTCCGGTCCTTACGGTTACATCGGAATGGTACCGAACGGTCCGGACGAGGTAAACGTCGCACTGACTTATAATACGCGATTGGTGGCTGAAATTCTCAGAAATATAATTAGTTAAAACGATTAATTTAAAAAAAAAAACCCGATTTCTTTTTTTTCTTGTTATCTCTAAAACGCGCCGTCAAATCACGCGTAACTTTTTAGACATTTTAACCGCTCGAAAGAAAAATGTCATGAATCGAATAGTTTTAACTCGTACTTTTTTTCTGGTGTTCTACCCGAAACCCCTCTGTTTGCGTCGCCGAATTCTACACGTCGTACCGGCGCATTTTTACGAACTTTCGTCGCGTTTATTTCCCGTTCAGGTGAACACGAGGTTTCTGTTGTACAACTCGCGAAGAAGCCGACGGGACACGCCGCTGCTGGACGTGGCGTTCACCAACATGACGTCCATCTGGCACTGGGCCGGCAAAGCATTTAACGTGTCCGCGCCCACCAAAGTCATAGTCCACGGATTCGGCAGTTCCTGTTCCAACGTGTGGGTCTACGAGATGAGGTCCGCTCTGATGGACGTGGTGAGTACGAGCGGTTTTTTTTCTCTCTACAAGATGTTCAAGGACGTTAAGTTCGGTCCAAAAAATAAATAAATTTCGAATAACAATCGCAAACGGAATGAACGTCCACTACGCACACAAAACGTACGTTTTCATGACACCGAATAAACGAATATTCTGCCGAGAGGATATCGAGTGTAGTGGCGTATCCGGAAGGGTTAGGGGGTTGTACTCCCTCCCCTCCCACCGAAAATTATTGTTAGATAGTCAAATAATGTTATCAATATCGAATTAGACAAATAAAATAAAATAAATATTAAAAATGTATAAGTAATAACCGAATTAGTATGTATCGTTGACTATCAAATAAAATCATTTTCGGATAATAAAAATTGTTCCTCGTTACCCGTTTAGATTAAATTTAAAATCGGTCGGTGCACCGCCCGGCGATAACCATTACGCGTCAAAAACGGAACTCCTAACCTCCCGATGTGTTTTCGGTACATTTTCGAATTTCAATAGGGTTTTTCATAACAGTATCGTTCGTGTTGAAACGGCAACGGCTGTCAGTCTGTAGCGATTACATTGAACGCAGAACAACAATTAAATTTGTTGTGTTTTATTTAACCTCCCTCCCCCCCCCCCAATCGAAAAAAAATTCTGGACAAGCCGTGTTCGGAAATAAAAACAAAACAAATCCGCGAACGAACGACGTGAGCAAAGCACGGCGGACGCGACCGTCCGGCTTCCGGCGGATTTCGCCGCGATCGAACGACAAAGACCGTTAAAATTGCACGCGCTCGTGGCAAACGGATGTAACGTTTACGAGTTCATCGTGTCGCGCGGCCCGTCCGCAGGAAACCAGTTTGCGCGCGTCGTCGTCAATACGGCGATGATAACAATAATAACAAACGACCGTCGCCGCGCGCACCGGGTCATCGAAAACGATCTCGTCCGGCTCGGATTGTATTGCTATCATACGCGTCGCGTGCACCGCAACAGGTCGGGAACTCGCGCGCGCGTCGACGACCCCGTTGACCCAGTGGCCAAACGAAGCCACTTCCGCGTACACGTGCGAAAAATACCAGTTTTAAGACCAAAACGACGATTTCCGACGTGCGCCTTAGAATCGGGGGGGTCGATTCCACTGACGCGTGTTGGTCGTAGCTGTTCTGTCGACGGTTAAACTTAAAAAAACGCGGTCGGCTCTCGAATAAAACGTTCCGATGCGGCCTTGTTGACACGCGATGATTTTCCGGAATCGGTGTCTGACAAATCATTAAAACGTTCTTGCTACGACTGGAAAGCCTTTCCAACTCATCAACTAGACGAATGTTGAAATTAAGGTTATTCATTTCGTTATATGTCTAATAAAAATTTTAAGTACATGTATATAAATATTCGGATGTATATACACCTTCGAGCTACCAAATATAACGTTGGATTCTCGTCGGCGGAACCGTTACTGATGACCGCGGCGTCGTTTTCGTCCAGGTCGACTGCAACGTCATCTGCGTCGACTGGGAGGCCGGTGCCATAATACCCAACTACGTGCGGGCCGCGGCCAACACCAGGCTGGTCGGCAAACAGGTGGCCATGCTCATCTCGGGCCTGGCGGCCAAGGCCAACCTGCCCATCGAGAACGTGCACCTGATCGGCTT
This sequence comes from Schlechtendalia chinensis, assembly GCA_019022885.1. Taxonomy (NCBI): domain Eukaryota; kingdom Metazoa; phylum Arthropoda; class Insecta; order Hemiptera; family Aphididae; genus Schlechtendalia; species Schlechtendalia chinensis. The sequence goes on from CM032341.1 coordinate 9,035,619, forward strand.
CAGCCTGGGCGCGCACGCGGCCGGCTACGCGGGCGCCGAGCTCAAGAACCTCAGCCGGATCACGGGCCTGGACCCGGCCGGGCCGCTGTTCGAGAACCAGGACCCCAAGACCCGGCTGGACTCGACGGACGCCAAGTTCGTGGACGTGATCCACTCGAACGGCGAGAACCTCATTCTCGGCGGCCTGGGCGCCTGGCAGCCCATGGGACACGTGGACTACTACCCGAACGGCGGGCGCATGCAGAAGGGCTGCTCCAACCTGTTCGTCGGCGCGGTCACCGACATCATTTGGTGTGAGTACGATATACGTGTGCGTCACGTTCAACGCGCCACGATTGTGTCGAGCACGACTCGGCGAATGAACGCTATTACGAGCGTTTCGTTGCCGAATCCGTCCTCAAAACGATAACGACTCCACGGCCGTAACTCGTTTGAACAGATAGAACCGCGACCGTTACCGCCAACACCCGTGCTCACAAATCGGCAATAGGCGCGCGCAAAAAATAAACCCACGACAGCATCGCCGTTAATTTTATTGTTCGTGTACCACACGTTCTATTAATTCGGTTTTATTACATAAAATTAATTTTGTAAAACCGTTGTGCTTTGTACCGTAAACGTTTTCACCCACTGTATAAGTATCGCACCTAAACCTCTTTTTCATACGGTTTTGTACAGACTCGTGTTATACTCGACAGGCGATCATAACGACTCCGAACGGCGTATAAAATTTATCGTGTGCCTTGTGCGCAACGCGTACCGGATAATAGAATATATTATCGAAAATGCGTCCGGTGTTTTTCGTTTTTACCGTTATGTCTCGTGTTCACACTTCACGTGAATCCTCTCACTTTGCAGTCTGCGTGAATAAATACCGTATTTCTGGTCACCGAACAATAACGTTTCGGAACTATACTGTATTATTCCCTCTCCCGCTCTCATTCGAAAACCTGCCGTGTTGGAAGTAAACAGTTGTAATGGTTTCGACCGTTTTACTCGTTCCGAATCATTTTTGGGCGAAAATTTCAATACGTACCCGTCGTACAGTTATGGAAAATAACAATTAGTTTAATAAAAAAAAAAAAAACTCTAAGTTGAGATCGTTTATTCGTTCCGCTTTGTATGGGTTAACGTACACGGTCGAAATCCGAGCACGTGAAAAACCAAACGTTTTTGACGAACGCCAGAGAAACGCGACAGTGTCCGTCCAGTATGACCTCTAGTACGTATTGCTGGACGGGACGGTGTCGTCGATCATGATGATCGTTCACACGTGACGTTTGTACGGTTTTCAGCGGCTCCCGAAGTGTACGGCCGAAGCCTGTGCAACCACCGGAGGGCGTACAAGTTCTTCACGGACAGCGTGTCGCCGGCGTGCGCGTTCCCGGCCGTGCCGTGCGAGTCGTACGAGAAGTTCCTGGACGGCGAATGTTTCCCGTGCAAAGACAAGTCCAAGTGCGGCAACATGGGATACCATTCGGACAAGTCGCCGGGCCGCGGGAAAATGTACCTGTTGACCAGGGACGAGGAACCGTTTTGTGGTAAATATAATAGAGTGGACTTACGCGAAACACCGTTGAACACGTGACGACGGCATAGCCGTTGCGGGGGGGGGGCGAGGCGACCGAGGCATTTGCCGTCGCAATGGGAGCGCCAAACTTTGAGACGTTTTTCGTACTAAAAATATTTTTTCCGGTACAATAAAAAAAATACTCTTTTTCGAAAATGGTAAAAACAAAACCGTCCGGTTGGGGGGAAGCGCATATGTTCAAAATCTCCATCGATCCTTTCGCCGGAAACGGTGGTCGGTCACGCGTGCGCCTCCGAAATCCAACGCCCGTACGTACGTATAATAATATTTATAGTGTACGCGCGAGTTAACGATTGATGAACACGACGAATGGTCCGAGAAACGCGACCCGTCAACAGGGTCGTCGTCGGCCCGTCGCGTGGTTGTGCTAAACATTTGTTTGCGTTTACGGGACGGTCGATCGCGTGGCGGGCCTCCATTCCGACGACACGCACAATAGTTTTGCAAAAACGTTAACCCTAGCGTTGTGCCGTCGGCGATCGTCGAACTATTTCTAAAACGAAAATTAGTCTCTCCGGCAGTACGGTGGAATGTCGTGTCGATCGCGTCATCTCGTGCGCAAGCAGTAATGTGAGCCGTACATCACGTTCGTCGAGACCAATCCCGTTTTTGGGGTTTTTTTGTTTTTCGCGTCCCGCAATCACAGCGGACTTTCGATGTACCATATACGATACGCGTATGTTGTTGAATAGACTTTTAATCGGATCGTAAGTGTATCGATCGATACGTACACGAGAATATAATATGTTACGCGTTAACGTTTGATGATTGTGCAGTATCGAAATGCGTGCAGTGTGTAGCTAATAATAGCGGTCTGAATAAAACTGGTTCAAGCAATCCGTGTCGTTATAAATAGGTCTAACCGAAAGAAGAGAAAAAAAAACGGTTTTTTTTTTTTAATATAACGTAAGACATACTACACGTGTACGAGACATTATAAAACTATTGTTATTCTTGTCAAATTATATTCTTTTGCGCACACTTATATATTATTCGTTTGCTCCATAATTATACATAATTGATTATCGTATTTAAAATAATTATGTTTTCGGCTGGCGCAACACACTACACTATTATATCACAATGAACCTTGTTTTTATGATTTCCGTTAGTAACGATGTACGTACGCGTATACATACGTAAAACTCGTATTAGAATATAATTTTTACGCAACTTTGTATACGTGCGCGAGTACATATCAATTATTTTCACTCGTGTCGTACACAAGTATTTAAAATGCGACCGTTCAGATTTTATAGCGGCGCGTGTGTGCGTGTGTGTGGCTACTCAGTACACGTGACGACGACCAGTCTGGTTTCGATACAAAAGTAGGAAGGTCTTCTTGTTTTTCTAAGTTAACAATAATTGCGTACAAAACGACCGTCCTCGTTCGATTATTATTGACCCGTAATCAATAAATATTTTACAAACCCGTGCACCAGCTTCCCTCCCAATCTAATTATGTGTATCGTACGCAAAACAAATACACCAATAACGATTGAAACCCGGTCGAACGTTCCGAAATAAGTTATTTCTTGATTAATAGAATTATTTCAGATGTCACTAAAAAAAAAATACAAAACAACGACTACGGTCGACTTCACCTACTCGAATGGTCAGTGGCGTGCCCAGGAATTTTTAATGGGGGGGGGATGTTATAAGTAAATAGTAATAATACATTTTAATGAATTGTCATGGTAATACCAAAAACTCAAACGTTTATGTTTCAAGCTGTCCAAAATCGTTTCTAGCTCATGATTGTGTACGTTTGTATAGATTGTTCTATAATCGAAATGAATTTAAATTATAATACACTGATACCGAGTTGTTCAATTGACGTAACACCATTAAATTGAAAAAAATGTATTGCACGTTTAAAAATAAAATCAAAATACACGTAAAGTAGATTGCTTATTCCAAACGGAATTTCAACCGCCTAGCTTTTGTACTTTTTTACCATTAACTAATACAAAGTATTGAGTAACGACTCTAAAACAGCTCTTATAACTAATAAGTCGTTTTCTGTAGATCAGCGAAATAGACAATGGAGGGGGGGATATAACCCCTAACCTCCTCCCCCCCAGAGCACGCCACTGCGAATGGTCGGTGTTTTTTCGCAATATTACGAACATAACGCTCCCCCCTCTCCCCCCCGTCAAACGTAGGATCCATTACCGGATAATGCAGATCACATTCGACGACAACATAAAATAAGGGACGTTGAGAGAGAGCAAAAAAAAAACCCGCGAAATTCTCTACTTGTACAGTGCGCGACAACGCACGTATGACGGATGGTCGTACGAAACACGGGCGAATCGTTTATTATTATTATTATTATTTTGACGTGTTCTTTGTTTGTCCGCCCGAAATTTCAGCACATCAATACATAGTGAAAATCTATAACTCTCCCAGCGCGTTGCCGGTGGTCAGCTACGGCAAAATACAAATCGTCCTCTTCGGTCAGCTCGACATCAACGAGACGTTTACCATCACCAAGTAAGTACAGCGCCGCAACGATATAACGCGAGATAGTTTTTCCGCGCGTCGGACGCAAACACAAGCCTAAAAACGTTACGATGATCCGCAGCAAAGACGACGCGACGCTGGCGTTGGGCGAGACGATGAAGAAGATAATCGTGCCCCATCCCGCGTTGCAGGGATTCGACCGCGTGCAGATCACGTACACCGCGTACAAGGGCTGGCTGTCCAACGGGCTGTCCAAATGGAGCATCGACAAGTTCATGCTGACCGACAGCTACGGCAACAGGTAATAACGAACCGCCGCGCCGCCGCCGCCGTCTGTGAGTATCGTGTAAAATCGGTGTTTTCTTTGTTTCGTTCAACAGCCAGTCCGTCTGTCAGAGGGGTCTGGTCATACAGTCCGAAGTGTCCATCGTGTTGCCGTTGTACCCGGGCGACTGCAACCTGCCGGAGCTGATGTCACAAATGAACGTGAGCAAACGGACCGCGAACGTGTTTATTCGCTTTTAAATCGTCCCGCTTTTCGATCCGTCGGCTTCTTCTTTTCAAAAAACGTCGAAATGCATTTGAAACGCGTAGTACGGTCAACCTGAAAACCGGGATCGTCCAATTCGAACGTGAACGGTTTGCGCGTTACGTGGCGCCGTCGTCGCGCGAAAAGCCAACGGTTATTATCGGGACACCGCGCGCCCGAAACAGTACGGAGACAGGCCTGAAAAAACAAGCTAGACGAAAACCCGACCGGTCGGAACGAATCGAACTAGGCAGGTTTTCCTCCTCCGTCAGCGCTCGAATCGGAAACTTAAAAAGTAATGGAGCTCAATTGGAAATTTAAAAATAGCGTTCCAAACGAAATATTCCATATCGCAAAACCGTGGGTACCCACACAACCCAGTTGACCACTAACATATATAACCTAATTTCTAACCGTATTTTTTTTTCAATTGAAAATTTCTCTATACAATAATTTAACAGAATAGTATTCTACAACTAATAATCCCCGTTGAAATTTAAGTAGGAATAATATGTAAAAATCGATTACACGAGATTACGCTATCTCACGAGTTATAAAAAAATTATAATGTATTCACGCTATACAGGAATACATCGGCACACGATGATCGCCGATAGAATATAATTTTCAAAACGGTTCGTCCAATTAACGACGTCGTTTTTCGACAAATCGTGCTGTCACAGATATACGGTTTTATAGATCCGAAAATAATTGTCAACTAATATATGAATAATATTCTGTGATAAGTGATATACACGATGATAAATCGCCATTATCAAGTAGGCACGGCGATAGCCGATAAAAATAATACTATCAAATATACAATTTTTTCGTGATTTTTTTATCTACGGTCTCCATAAGTGTACCGGTTATAAGCGCTCGCCCGCGTTCGTTTGAAATCTGTAGTAAAGGGGCGCAAATTTTTATTTTTTTTTTTCTAAAGTAGTGGAGGAGCTCCGTCCCTCTGCGTCCTCCTCCCCCCTACCCCCACCTAACCAACTCGAGCACTGTCCTCCATACACGAGAACAACAAGAATTGTTCGAAAACCGACGAAATCCGGTACACCCGGGCCGATGAGTGTCGGGTTAACACACCGTCATAACCGATTTCCTCGCGGATTTGCAGAACGGCGGCGGCGGCGGCCCGGGAGACGTCAGAGACAAGACGGATCACGGGAACGGTCAGCCGGAGTACGGGCAACAGCACATCAACGACACGTGGTCGACCGGCGACGGCGATCCTGTCGGCGGCGGCGGCGGCGGCGGTCGGGTCGGCGGCGCTGAGCGCCACGTTGGGCGTGGGCATCAAAGAATACATGAACGTGCCGTGGATGCCGGTGGTGGACATCGACGCGGAGCCGACCGGCAACAGCCTGGACCCGTCGTCGTCGGACAGGCGCGAACAATCGGGCCGCGGGTTCACGGGCGGCGGCGCGGGCAGGACCGGGAACAGGACGGCGGCCGGTAACAGCAGTTCGACGGCTCGTCGTCCCGCGGAATCGCCGGCCGGACAGGACGACGGCGGCGACGACGACGACGACCGGTTCCCGTACGACGAGACGGTGCCCGCGGCGGCCGGCGGCAGGGGCAACGGCACGGCCGGAGAGATCCGCGAACCGGTTTTGAGGCCCAAGAGCCGGTTCCGCATGTACCGCATGCCGGACGGCGGCACCGGCGCCGGCACGCAAGCGAACGCGTCGGCGGCCGCCACCGCGGACAGGTCGTTCATCGTTCACCTGTTGCCGCAGAGGCTGATGAACATGATCGAACAGGCCGAGAAGTACGCTCGCATGGCGTTCTCGCCGTTCATGTGGCCGTCCAAGGAGCGCACGCAGCGCGCGCTCAAATACTTCCCCAGGTAGGTCAGTAGCCGCGCGGCACGTCCGTTTGTGGACACAGTGCGGGTATTCGTTCCGACCACTCCGTCGATCGGTTCGAGTTGGAAAAAAGGCATTCCGTTTTGCCTCCAATCCGTTCACGTGTTCATCGAACTGCGTTTGAAAACCACGCGAAACCGTCAGCTCGCATTTCATTCCGCTCACACCAGAGTCGTTCCCGAACGTCTCTTTTCTCGTATTGAACCCCTTCCGGCTCTCTCCCTGTTACAGCCCGTCGCGTGAATATTTTCTACGGCTTTTTTTTTATTCAGGCTTCGGAAATACAATTAGACTCGACAATTATTTTACGCACTACGTGGTTACGAAGAGTAAAAAAAAATAGATAAAAGTCAAACCAGAAAGCCCGAAAGGTTAATAAAGAATAAAACGAAGAAGTGGCTGTCGGGCGGAGAAAATATGTTTAGTGTTGTCAAATGGAATCGTTCAAAGGAAGTCTATGACAGGGTCTAAAATTGTGTGCAGTAGCGAACGGACAAGTGGTGCATCCAATTGTTATCACATTATTTTTAACGTGTAAACATTTATTCGTACATTATAATTGCATAGTTGAATTTCGTGACGCCCGGAACTTCAATTGATATTTCATAATGAATTGTTGGACGGGGTTTACAACTGCGCGTGCATTAGCAAGACCCAACAATTTTAGGCGCTGGTTTAAAGGGGGGGAAGTAAAACAGTGGCCGAAGCGAGAAAGTCGAGAAGATACGGATTTTCTGCCGGGATCGAGATTAAGGAACCGGCGGTAGGGCGGTCGGAGAAATTGTCGGGCGGACCTTTCCAGTATTTCCGACCGTCGGGATTCCGAATGCCGAGCGCGGAATCGGTTTTCTTTCTTTCTTTCTTTTACGGTCGCCAAAAACGCTAACGCCCGCGTGTGCGCAGGTTTTTGTTCGACGACAAGACGTCCGGACAGGCGGTGAACGTGCAACGGGACGAGACTCCCAAACGGTACATACCGCTGACCGCGTACGACGGAGACGACGGACGACGGGACGACGCGGACACGTGGACGGGCGACCGGCGGGCGCCGATGGAGACGAGGGTCGTGCCGGCGATGACGGACGACAGCCCGACCGTCGAAGAAGACTTAGACTTATCCAAAGAAGACATCCGATAAAACCGCCGCCGTTCGTTTCGGCCTTTCCACCCCCATCCCCTCTGCCGGTTTTTATTTTTATTTTTTATTCTTTTACATTTCACACGCACGACACGCGTCGTCGCCGAGGTCAACGAAAAACGACAACCCGTTCACAACGTTAGTTCCTAAGAATCGTGTAAAATTCGCAACGCGAAAAACGAACAGCTTGAAATCGTGTAAATTGTGCGCCGCATTTGTTGTACTTCCCCCGAAACGCCGTCTTCGCGTCGTCGATGACAACAGACGGTTTTGTGACGGGATAACGCTCGGTGTCCCGCGCACAGTTCAACTCGGTCGTCTCGCCGTGAACATGTTATGAAATATTTATTTATAATAATTGATAATACAATAAATATATCGTATTTTAAGTAATTTAAATACGACTTTATTTTTATTTCCTCGAGAGAAACGTTTTCGGTGTTTTTCGACGTGCTCCGCATCGTTTACGTCGATTTCGAACGGAACGAAGAACGCGTCCGATCGGTTAGTCGACGACAGTCGTTGTGTATACATTTTGGAACCAGTCCGTTCAAAAACAAATAGTTATTAACGCGGTCGAGAAACAACGAGTTTATTAATCAAAACGATTTCGGTAGATTGCTTGGCGAAAACAGCAAGTAAACGCAGCGCTACGGCTAAAGCACTTCTCTCACGAATCGCTGCACCATTATGTATTAACAAGATTTAACTTTTCCGTTTTCAAATAATGACTCAAGCCAAGTCGACTCAAATTACTCGTCCGAAACAACAACTCATTTAAAAGTATACAACAAATACACATGATCAAACTATCAAATTTTCTCTAAAAATAAATTAGCGCACTGGAGACTTCATAGAATCGGCAGAACATTTTTTCCATATTATAAACTTTATAAATATATTGATTTTCATTTTATAAGTAATCTATTTATTTTACATATTTCTAGGAATATAAAAACATACTCATTTTTAACATTTATTTATCCAAAATCCAAAAAATAAATATTTTTCCATTATTTCTCATATTTAAATGTTTTTATTGTTTGAGCACATCGTTTAAATTAAATACGTTTTTTTTTAAGTTATATTAACTAACACCTATTTTATATAGGTGTATAAGCAAAATGCTCTTGTACTTGTGTTTTTTTCCCATTACAATACATAAAAAATATATATTGAAAAATACAATAATTGTTCTCTTAAAAACGTTTAAATTTTGTATAGAATTGACTTTTGAATTTATTGAGCATATTCTATTTTCTTATGAAGATTTCCTTAGTTTAATGTTTTTATTTTAACAATATTTGTAATTAAATCTTAAAAGTGTAATAAAATATTAAAGACATATTTTCTAAAATTAATGAAAAAATTGATGTTTACACAAAAATTTTCAATATTATAATAAAATATGTTAGGGTTATTTAAACATTTTTAAATTGTTTACAAGATTAACATTACCATAGTGTTTACAAATTACAACTAATAAAACTTGCACAGAGTCGATTTATCAAACACAAATAATTTTTCATTTTACTTTCAAATTTAAAATATGTTGTAAAACTATGATCAAGTCCCAAAACAAAATTACGTTTAACAACAAAAGTACATGGACACACTTATATTACAGAACAATTTAGGTCAATTTGTAAATAAAATAATACAACAATATTTACAAAGACACATTTGTATATTTTTTAATTGTTTTTCAATAAAACAGAAAACATGATTAACTCTGCCTCTGTCTGGGTTTAGCCTGGGTGCCTTCACGGAAACCGTTCCTACAAACAACAAATTAACAGTTTTAAAACATTGAAACATTTAAAAATGTATTACTTCATTTATATATATTGTACCAAGTCAGTCCTCAGAGAGGGCAAGTACTACCCATTTTAAATTCAGTCGTATTAGCATATATTAATAACATTTAACATCACTGCACAACTTTTTAATAGATCATAAAACTCTCAAATTAACAAACTAGCCAACTTGATTAAAATAAAAAACCACAATAATAATTACAATGATCTCAAAAGCATACAAATTGTAAATATAAAATTATATTTTCATCACTACTTTGATATTTTATTACATTGGTAATTTTTATCTTATTTTTAGAATTTTTTTTAAACAATTAGAATAACACAATGCCTAGTTTCATATATTTTTACTTTCATAATTCCAAGGAACAAAATATTAATTATGCACTTCCTAAAAGATTAATATTACGAATACACTTGTATAATTATATATATATATATATATATATTATATACTCGAAAAATTGAATATAAAAAAACTAAAATAAATAATTTTTTAATAAAAATTCACATTATAATTAAATTTATAAGCCCAAAATCACAAAATACTCATACGCAGTTAAAGTGTATAATATTTTGTGATTTTAGGTTTATAAATTTAATTATAAAAGTCACAAATATTCTTTTATATATTATTAATACACATTTACTTTCAAATAGACATAATGACAGAGAATCAAACATAAATAAAATTTAAACTTGTAAGATTATTGTAATTGTTTTTGTTCTTTGTTTTATAACAATATATATATAGCCAACATGTCAATAATCTTTACCACATTCATGTACGGTCTATAGCAGTAGAATATAAATCGTTAAAAATACACACTGCTGTTATAAGAGTATTATTTTCAATGGTTTCATATGAAAGAATATCTTTTACTATTATACTACAACACTTCAAAACATTGGACAGTGTTATTATTTATTTTATTGTTCGTTTTATTACTCGTTTATTTGCTTTGATTTTTGATCAAACCAATTTTTTAACATCATTATTATTTTATTATGTTACAACATAAAAATACAATTTCTCTCAGCCAATATTTTGAACGATAAATAATAATAATGTTATTGAAATAATTATTCAGTTAATGGTGTATAATATACAAAGGTTATGATGGCAGCTATGTTAAAATATTTTTATAGTTTATAAATATTAAATTTAGGAAAGTCAATTATTTTAAAATAAGGTTTAATTTAACAATTTAAAACTAACAAAATATTAGGACGTGACAATCACTAGCCATCAATTAATAAATTATAGAAAAAAATCCATTAATATAATTTATAGATTTATGTATAATAAATGAATTAATAAGTCCTAACATGAAAAAAAGTTATACCTTGATATGTTTATAATAAATAAAATGAATAATAATATAAATATAAACATGATTGCTCAGAGAGGGCAAGAACTACCCATTTTAAATTCAGTCGTATTAGCGTATATTAATTATGATTAACATCATAGCAAAAATGTAATTAGTCAATCTAATCATACTGTCTACAGATAGGTAAATAGAACAATGCTCAGAGAGGGCAAGAAATACCCATTTTAAATTCGGTCGTATTAGCGTATATTAATAATTTGTCTTCATCATAGCATGTAATGTTCTGCAAACAAAATAAGTTTGACGCGGCCAGAAAAAACACATTAATCAAACTGCACATACATACAGATGCAAGTGTATGTAAAAAAAAAAACTATGGAGGTGACGGATACGATCGACAGGACAACAGTTACGATAGGATCAACTCACCTAAATTTCCTGCGAACAATCTTCAGATGCCTCAGACGACCAGTTCCAGTAGTCTTCCTGCGTTGGGCCTTTACACTCCAATTGTCTGCGGACAAGAGAAACGAAATGAGAACAAATCGGAGACTACGTAGTGACCCGTAAACACTTACAATGACGGAGTTTCTTGCTCGGATATCCGCACTGCGCGCACTTTGACTTTTGAATGTGATACGACGAACGTCCACAACGACGACACAGAGTGTGCGTCTTGTTGTGACGTTTACCAAAACTCGAAGTACCTTTCGTCTAAAAACAAACGGAGAATTATCGATCAACAGCCGCCCAAGTTGGATCGATCGATACCGGCGGCACGTAGGCCGCACGGCGGACGGCAGGACGGCAGGCCGAACAAGGGATCGTCGAAATAAAATCGGATAAAAAATGTAAAATACGAGCAGACTTACCATTTTTCCGAAAAAAGGAACTTAATAATGACAACGTCCAGCTAACCACTGGTCGGACGAATAGACGAGATAACCTACAAAACGCGAGTATTCGGTGTGAGTGGGGCAGACAGTATCGTGTATACAGTGTGACCACAATCACCATCACCACAAACGGTCAGTGAGATTTGGCAAACGCGGCGACGGCTACGACCTCCTTGGAACATAGAGTCCGAACTCCGAATTGCCCATTAGTTCGTATGTGCGTCGATCGTCGTTCGCGCGATGGATAACCGTTAAACCACACAAAGCATTTGAAAAAGACGTACGACGAACAAACTATCCTTGTGAAATTCTCGTTATTATTATTGTTTTGTAAATAATCGACTTCCGTTGAACGACTACCCGGAGATCGTTTGAAAGATATTACTCCACACTCGAATAAAAGTATTTTTTTCGTTTTCGTCAGTCTGTGTTTATCGCGGTGATGTACGTATTTGACTAATTTCAAACACCTGTGCATATTATATAAAACATTATTGTAAGTAGTAAACGTTAGTATTGTATTGTCGACGTATGTTCACCGGTATAACGAGCAGTCATGTCGATTTGCGAAGAGATAGAATACATGGACGTGTCTGTGAACTCGGAGAAAAACGAAACGACGTCGTTCAAGAAGATATTTCACGTCAATCGAACGCCAACACCCCTAAAACCAACCCGCCAGTGGTGCATGTCCACAGAACTCTTACGCTCGCAACAGTACAAAACGAACAAAATCCACAAACCGAGAGTTTTCAATCCTTTCAACGAGAATTTAATCCAAAGACTAGGTGAGACAACAATCAGTCCTACTGTATTTACCAATGTCAAAAGTCCAGGACAGGAAAAAGAGTTTGAATGGAATATAGATGATGTCTCCAAACTGAACCCAGTACACATCGAAGATGAATGTATGATTGATGAAGATCAAGTGGACGATGAAACAGAATCCAAATTACAAGAGACCATCGACAAGTAATTAAAATATCAAATACCTTTTTACAAGATAAACAATTGATTAAACATAACTGTTCTTAGGTATTTTTACTCAACTCATAAAGTTCCTAAGCCCATGGAACAATCAAGTTGTCGAGTGGGAAGCTTATGGGAACACATCATCATCTACACCTATGTCAAAAAAAAAAAAACTGAAAATTGAGTCTAATTGTTGTGAAGGTACCTTTTTAAGTAATTCAACGAAATTTTAAGATTATCTTGTTTTTAACATTTTTCAGTTTCAACACAAACAAATTTAACTTTTCCTTCTACATTACCAGATCACATTGAAGAAATACTGAAACCGTATTTTATGAATTCTGTAAATATTTTATCCTGTGTATTTGTATACTTAGGTACATTAATATTTTACGTTTTACTTTTGTAGACACAAAATGAAGGAGAAACAAGCCCCACTAAAGATAATTCAAATTTACGGCGCAAATTATTTTTCATTAATGATAATGACCCCATTTCTCCAGTAGAAATGTAAATTAATTATATATTACACATATATGCAACAAACATTATTTTATCCTGTTTTCCTGTTCTAGGCGTAAAACCCAATCGACTAGTCCGTTAACAAGATGTTTCATCAACTCTTCCAATTCTAAAGGTCCTGTGATTGGGAATCATTTAGGTGTACAAGAACTACCTAAAGACTGCCATATTCCTGTTGACGTTTCTCCTATAGTATATAGTCGAGCCAAAGAAAATACTCCACCAAAAATTAAAAGTGAATACTTATTTCAGAACATATTTTTTGATTTCATTATTATTAATAAAATAAAACAATTTTAAGTAAGTATTATTTTGTAGAGATGGGGTACTATGTTCAAATTTTAAACTACATTTTGCGGGTTAAAAATTAATGATTTGTTATTAAAGATAACCTAAAGTTTTTTGGTTTTTAACTACGTATAGAACATATGTACCCAGTGTTATTAATTACTATAAACTTAAAAATAATATTTGTATTATTTTCCATATTATATATAACTTTTTATATCACCTTCTATATAAAATACGTGACTTAATAAAAAAAAAAAAAATGATATACAATAACAAAATATATATTACTTATTATTATTTTATATTTATTAATTATTTTCTAGTATTTTATTTCATGATATTAATGCTAAAAATAATATTCAAATGCAAAATAATTACTCACTAATCTAATACTAACTACCTAGATATTATTTATATATTTTTTTCTTATTTGAATTCAACCTTAATTTACACCTATATGAAAATGGATAAGGTTGTGTTCAATAAAATATATTAATGATTCGCTTGCATAATATGTAAACAAGTCATGAATAATGATTTTTCACATATTTTAAGTTCTGATTGACTTATTTCTATTCTTCAATAATTAAAAATACATCTTTCAGTTGAATGATAATTAACCATTTGGCCACTTAGAATACCAAATTTTTAATTTTTAATTGTAGTCTTAGTAGTAATATTATGTTTCAATGTTTACACATTAGTTTACATAAAAATTAAAAACTAAAATCATATATCCACACACATTTTGTAGATATTCTTATAAAATTACAACCAAGCACAACTATAGGCAACAGACAACAGTCATTTTCCCCTTTTTTCTTTTCTTTTTTTTTACACGTAATGTAAAAAAATATTTACCTTGTTTTTCTTACAATTGTTTACTGGCCTATCTATTTTGAGATAATATATAAATTCTACTTCATACAATGAACAAAAAAAAACACATATAGATGCTTTGTTATATCTTTGATAAAACTTTGTAAATTGTGTCCATAACACATTGTATTTAATCTCTGCTATAACTTGTGTACCATCAGAGTATTTTTTTCTTCATAAAATGAAAGCTATTAACACATGTAATGATAATACACAACAATTTTCTATAGATTAAATGATAAGTCGAAAGATAATATTATATGGCATTATGTATAGATGGAAAAGTGTAATGTGAATATGTATGTCATCTATAATTAACCATATGTATATTTTTTTTTTAATACAAATCTAATAACAATATTAACTCTGTGAGAAAATAATTACTTGGGGAGTTTGTTTTTAATCAGGGAGTGAATGACTTAGATTCTAGAGCCATGCAATTAATCATTTTATGTTCTTTATAGGTGAAAATTTCATTTTCGTGACTCCGGTGTCCACAACGTCAATCCCAAAAAGACGTCGCACCAATAAAAGCAGTCTGATGATGGAAAACAGTTCAGATACTGGCTACCAGACTATGACGACTATGAGCATTAAGGACATATCCAGTATGACATCATTTGAACATGGTTCTAAGAATATTTTATTTACGGCGTCTACGCCAACTTAACAATGATATTTGAAATAATGATATCAGTTTTTCACTACCAATATTTAACATTCTCATCATAATCATTACATTTTTCGTACTCAGGGGCAATCTTCAAGTCTACTATTTAAGTATGGCTAAATTCCTATTCCCCACTGATAAACATTACTGTGATCTTTTGTGTTTATTTAAACAGTAAACTTGTTTATTAAGATTTTCCAGTCTTAAAGACAAGTGTACTATAAACTGGATCATTGTAATAAATTAATTTACTTTGTTTTATAAAAAACACAAAATATTTGTCATGTCAATTAAATATTAGCCAATTTTACTGTGTTACTTCCCAGATTTTAGTATTATTATTTAATGTGATAACTAGCAATGAAATTATCATTTGTTAGAAATGCACTTATAATTCACTGGTTATATTGTAATACAAATGCAAGTTTATAAAAACAAACAACTATTTTATAATTTTAAGAAAAACATTTTTAATTAATAAATACTATGTTGAACATCAAATTAAAACAAACAAAAAATATATATATATAAAGTTTGGTAAAATGAATAACTAAAAAACATGGAATGATTATATTATATTACCGAAATATAATGAATGGTAATAAAATAACAAAACAATGTATTATAATAAAAAGTTTATAAATAACTTAATAGTTACATTGGTACACATTTACACTGGACCGATAATTAAATGAATTTCTTTTCTGAGGATATCTGATGAATTTTATCACAAAATAAGAAAATATATACCTTGTCTAAGTTTTCCTTTCGTTGTTTACTAAAAAATTAAGCTCAATATTTTATTCGGATGCCATGCGTTTGAATACCAAATCCCATGACGTAGCACACTGGAACAAAAATTATTTTATAACCATATGGAGACGAATGTATGTCAATTGGTCACAAGTCAAATCAATCGCCGAACAAATTTGTTCTTATATAAATATAAATAATATTATATTAACATGGGAATAAAACTAAAATTACAAATATATTACTGCTGTCATGTAATAGTACAAATCACAAATACACACGTATAATGATTATAGATGTCTGAACAGTGATTAAAATTTAGTTACTTTTTATAAACATTATATACAGATTGTAATCGATTAATTGTTAATGCTATCTATAATTACTCAAATTACATTCCTCAGTATTATTATTATAAATGCTGAGCAATGCCAATCATTTAATTTACAAATGACCTAGAATCAAACTCTTTACAAATCTTTGATATTCTTTTGATTTAATTTTATATTTTTTTGATAAGGTTTTGTACTAGCCAAAATTTGAACAATTAGAATTAAATAAAATGCATTTGATGCAATCTATTTAATTTTTCCACATTTTACTATGTTTTAATAAAATTTCATATATTTGAATAAACAAAATTAAAAATGCAATGAAATTCAGTATGCTAACCTTCAGTTGCATTATATTTGGTATTTTGAGAAGGTTTTCTATCGTTAAGTCAAAACAATTTCAATAGAAAATTTTGGATTTTTGCATATCTATGTTTTCGATCAAATTTTCCTGTCCAAGTCTCTTCAAAATATTAAATAACCCAAATAATATATTTAGTTCATTTTGATTTTTCTAATAAAAGTAGCATAGACTATCAAAGTTTTCTGAACCAAATGAATACATACACTTTTGGAACAAATACCAAGGGTACCTACGAATAGATTTATATACATAAAATGTAAGGATGTAAGTTTAGCAACAACATTTTTGATGAATACTTCTTGCAGCCAATTGACTTTATAGCCAGATTAGGTAGGCAATGGTGTATGGGAAACCAAATACTCACATGTTGATAATACTGTATATGACTTTCTGCCAAGGCAGTTAACATGTTTTTGAAATCTGCTTTTTTTTGACACTTCCACAACCCATACTCTTGCCTGAACACATCACTACAAGCTTCCAGACGTTCTTGATTAGCTTCAACGACTGACACTAATTTAGGGATGACTTGGCTCATCTTTTCGATTTTGTCTTCTTTATTCGTTTCCGATTTCAACCAGAATGACATTAGAGGCTTATCATCATTAGCGACCTAAAAAATATGATCATTCCAAATAATTACACAACAACTGTCCCCCACAATAAATATGAGATAATATTTACTTTATCTTTGTCAGCCTTTTTCTTATCCAAATCCATAAGAGACTGTTCGTACTGTATTTGAAGTGTATCTCTTTTTCCTAATGTTTCTCGAACACATTCTATATAGCTAACATAATCCTTGAGTGGCTATTAAGACAAATCATTAAATGATGTTATGATCACTGTTGTTTTGTAATTACCTGTGCCCAATCACTAATAAAAGTCGACACCAAATTGTGACGTAAAGCAGAGCTATTGGCAGTAATTGTATGGCCAATACGAGACAGTGCAACAGACACTGATTGTTCGTTAGAAGACCATTCGATAAACGCTGCTCCGAGCTGATGAGATTCCACACACAATTCTAGAACAAAAAACAAAACCATTATTACCAAAATATTTAGTTTTTAATCAAACACCGACTATACCTTTTCTTTCTTTGTGGATTCTCTGGGCTATTTTTTCTAACATTGCTAACTTCTCAGACAGTCCTTGGAGATGATTCCTAATGGGATCAAACTCAAAGTCCACTTGTCTTGAATTATATGACACAGAAATAGTATTAAGACTGTTGGACATACGTCTCAATAAGCTAGTGCCTCGTTTTTTATAAGTAGCAAACTCCTAAATTAAAAATATTGATATTACAAATAAACATTCTTAAATTAAATATCCACTTAGTTGATTTAGTTTAGTTAAATTCCACCAAAATCGTGTTTAGAAGTTATTCCCATAAATTGTGTGCACGTACTGTAGCATTTGCAGTTAAAAAAACTTGTAGATGCTTATCTTCAGTAAGAATTGGATGGCAAACTAAACGCGACAGGAAGCGTTCCAATAACATCATTCGACACGTCACAAATTCTTTTGAATACCTGTCCAACTGACCAAGAATCGTATGTTTGGCAGGCAAAGGCTGCAATGAAAGGAAGTGTTAATAGAAAAAAAAAAATGATATATTTATAATTGTCTGAATAGACGACATACAGGTACAATGCGATCGGGATATTCTGCCGCAATGTTTTGTCTGAGCCACATGAAGTCATTGTAACGCCGGCGAATGACATACTCTTTGTGCGGATAATCTCTTCTTTCCGCCTACAACAAATTAGGTCAAATGTCCGTGTCTATCAATATACATTTATACACACACACACACGAGTACCTTGGTAGACACCCTGTACGTGATGAACGTCTCGAGTGGCTCAACGATCTTTTGCGGATTGTCCACGCGTACTTGAATGTCACGTCGAAAGTTCAACTTGAAATGAAAGTCGTTGGTGTTTGACGGGAACGACACTAACTGAAAATAAAAAATGGGCATAAGAACACGGACAATCAATATCGCCGTGTGCAAGACAGCGTGTGAATCGCGTTTACCGCGGGCGCTTCGGTCAGAAGAGTCCGAGGCGTCGGAGTGACGGCTTCTTCTTCGACCGACACTTCGAGCACTGCAGTGTTCTGGTCGGTCATCATCATTCCATCGGGTTCGCGACTCTCGGCCAGCTGAAATTCATAGTTTTTTTTCGTTTCCGACCGTCGCCCGTGATTTCACGCGAGAGAGAAACCGTCGTCTCCCCCACCCCGTTTCCAACGATCTCCGGGCCTACGGCGATCGGCCGACGGCTTGTCTCGAGAAAACCGTCCGACCCGACGACATATTTCCCGAAGTACTCACATGCAATTATTCAAACATAACCTTGAAAGCGTTATGTTAACTACAAGGCCGCTATCAGTCCGCTTCGTTATTGATAACCACCGGGGGGAAAAAAAAAAGAAAAAAAAAAACCAACGTGCCTCCGAGCGGGTGCGCGCGCGAAAAAAAACGGAACGAGTCGAAAACGTATTCGCGTTCCGTGTGGATCGACCGCGATTGATTTCGCGTAATCGACGACGCGGTCGACGTGTTCTCGGGCGTTGCACCAAAAAGCGCGCGCAACGTGTGCGTGCGTGCGTGTGCACCGCGTAAACGACGTGCCGTCCGTACGCGGGACCCGTCGAAACCGTTTAAAACTTTTTGAACACGCGTTCGCCGGTAAAACGACGATCTATGAACGTCGGGCCGGTGGTGACGACCGAACGAGAATACGCCGGGGAACGTGGTGGACGCGCGCAGGCATCGTTTGTTTCCGTCTTGGTGTGTGTGTGTGTGTGTGTGTGTGTGTGTGAGGATAACGATCGACGGATAAAAATATCGTGACGAAACCGTGTTTTTCGATCAGTCTTCCGTGCGCCTGCTGTTTACGCGTTACCGTCGATGGGCACTCGCCTTGCCGACATTTAAAAAAAAAGAAAGAAAAACCGATACCTAATGTACACCGGTCGTCTGAACAAAAATACCGTACACTACATGTACCCGACGGACGTTACCAAACCTATTGCTATAGTCGATCCGCTAGTCAATTGCGCGTACGGTAACAACGCGAGACCGTTGAATAACAAGTGTTAAATAATAACGCGTGCACGTGTTATATACCATGTTACCGTCTAAACGGGTGTTACGTTCAATTATATGACGCGCGCGCGCGAAGAACAAAAATAAAAAACGATTTCAAAACTAGTCTGTACATATATATATATATATATATATACTTTGTCGCGAAAACAGTGAAACGTAAAAAATGTATAAAACTGAAAAACGTAAACAGCGTACACGCAAATACTGGTGTACACCCGAGCACAACACCGGCTCGTGCATAAGGGCGATCGCCTGGTAAAATTTTCATAAATTACTTATAACATAGTTTTCCGTTAGTTTGAAAACGCTATCGGATTCCAATGATAAATATTGACGATTAAATGATTTCCGATGACATTGATTTTAACAAAAAAGCTATTGATGTATTTGGTGAAAAAAAAAATAGACGCTTAGATTTTAAGCATAAAATATCATAAGGTTCATTTGTATTTGTATTTTGTTTAATAAATACCTTTAAATTAGTACATAATTGTATTCTGTGCGTTTCATAAACGAGTAATTTTTAATCGCCCTCCTACTTTTAAAGTCCACGAGCCGCCACTGCGTAAGTATATAATAAGTAATATGTTCAGACGTGTTTTGAAAAGTTTTTACAGACGAGCACTCGATTCCCGATATCTACTTTTTTTTAATAGAAACATTCTTCACTCGAAATTATTTATTTATCAAATACGTCTGTAGTCACTGACCTCACTAAAGAGTAAAGAGTAAAAAAGTAAAAAAATTGAATAGGTAAAAATTTACTCCAACAAAAAGTTTATGTTCCGTGATCAATAGCATTAAGGTCATCGAATCGATCTAGTTGGCTTTTGGCATGTGATTAAAACAAAAACTATCAATTACAAACCATTTTGAAGGTGGTATTGATGTAAAAATAAAATGTTTTTATCAATACACAAATATTTTATTTCTGAAAAATAATAGTTCAGATGTAAATATTATTTTAATAACTACGTAAATAGGTACGTCTATTTTTTCCTCGCATTTGTAACCGTGAAACACGTCCTACTATACATCGATTATACGATTACAACCTCGATTTGAATAACCTTGTTTACAAAATTGTACATAGATATATTTATTCTTCTTCAATGGTTATTTGGATATTTTGCATTGATGTTGTACATTTTTGAAAACGCATTTGGTGAAAAATACGCAATTGTGTCAATATAATATCTTAACCCTTACAATCACATACATAATAATAATATGTAGATATACTTCAAACTACGATTTAAAACAATTGTAACCAGTGCTTGAATTGGTGACGGAGTATACTCCGTGACTTCGTATATAAACTGTGAAAGGTGAAGTGATAAATATTATAAACATAAGACAACGGCGGGCGTCATTTTGAAATGACGAATGTTTTAGAATTCTTATTAATGTTCCTATATATAGTGGATGCAATAGGTATCGTAATATCGTTATAAATATAATATTTTTAACTTCACTCGACGTCTCGTCTGATAAGCCTACAGATCGAATATGGATGGTTTGTTTGTTGGGCGTTTTTTCGGTGTTTAACAACGTTCAAACTCTACTCAATTATTAAATTATTTCAACAAACAGCACCAATGTCTTTCAAAAAAATATTCAAATAAAACCATCACGGTATATAGGTATTATGTTAAATGTCTCCCTGGCAAGTTTTTATCGTATTTGAAAATTATAAGTTTACATCACTTTAAATTCCATAACGTATAATGTCTCGTTTACTAGCCGAATACACTTATCTATAAGAACAATACAAATAATAACTAATTAAATAAAATCCGCACGTATTTTAAAATACAACTTTTATTACAATCGAGTATTAGAAAACACTTATATATGTATGTGGAACTATGTAGATTTTTCTAGTTTTACTTATCCATTATTATTTTATAGCCGAACTGTACACATACTATTTGAAAAGATATACTAATTTACTTTAATCTCTTTTGTCACAATGAATATTTACCGAAAACAAAAACGATTACCGATTATTTTTTGGGGACATCAATTATGTATAAATATCGTCTACAAAACATGATAAATAATCATTTTTTTCACGATTAAATATGCGATATCATCTAATGGAATAATACAGAATTAATCTAAATATTTTACGTGTTATCAATCGGAAATAAATTTAACTATCCAATTATTAGTCATTATCCAATTACTCGCTAAACGTAGACCTATATATGGCTATGTATAATAATATCACGTTTAAGTAAAACACATACTAAATGAATTAAACACTATAATAAACCTTATTCTTTTACCAATAAGTACGGTATACGTATACCTACATAAATTATTTTGCTAATATGATAACTAGTATCGAAAGGTCAGATTTCATAAACACCTATGGATAGTGCGCAAAATTCTAGCTTAACCGACTTCTCATTTTCTTATACAAAAAAGATAATTCCAAAGTTTTCAAAATTTCCCCTCCACTTTTTCTTATACAAAACACATTTAATTTAAAAAGTAATTACATCTTTTGGCAAGGTTTTTTGATATAGGAACTTCTTCACTCGCTTCTCGTATTTTAACTTTTTAGTGCCTAAATATATACGTGTAATATGTTTTAATAAAAATTCATTGCTTAAAAACAAAATATTAATAAATATGATTCATTTAAAAATATTTCGGTAGATGCTAGTAAATCTCATAGTTTTTATAGATCGAAATGGTCAGTGTTCACTACTCACAATATATAAAAAAAATATTTTTATTATTTATTAACACACACCATCAAAAGGAAAAAGAAAAAGAAAAAACATTGTTGGTATACCATTTATAATATTCGTTTTAATACTACATTTATATAGTTTTTATTAAAATATATAATATTAATATAGATTGTAATTATTACTAACCAAAAAAAAAAGGAGAGAAATTCAATAAAAATTGTTTCGACGTGATTGAAAATCTATAGTAGTATATTTTAGTAAAATATTTTGTAAATATTCCATTTGATGAATAACATGTAAAACTGTATAACGTGCCTATTGTTTACTATATAATTTTAGTATGTGTAATAAGTACTGGGTTAATGTCCTTCATGGTCAACATTCGTTCATCCTTGACATATGGTTTGCAAACAATTTAATTCAAACGAGTGTTTATACATATTTTTCGTGGCCATCTAGGTCTCCGAATTCAAATTAATATATATCTTATCTAGGGTCAATCTAATTTAAAATATATATAAAGTATGGGCTTAGTCCGCAAAATGTTGGTGACTAGTAGCCCCGACGCAATTTGGAAAGAAACGAAATAATAATAGAAGGTAGGTACTATATATATGAAACCGCAATAGTTTTTTTTTAAATATATAAACGTTTTATGTTCAAGGATAAGCGAATGTTTACAATGTTAAGGATATTATAAAAATATATTATATATATTAGGTTAGGTTATGTTAATAATAATATAATAACCATTATTTGTGACCAAACACTTTTCTATTTTCTTATTTTATCAAACACATTTTTCCGTTCTTTCGGCTCAAATAGATCGCTATTGTCATTATACCTCCTACATGTGTCATGTGCACGTAAATATATTCTTTCTCAAAAAACCAGTGTGCACACCTCTTTAATTTTATCTACTTACTTAAATGCTTACTTACTTACTTGTAATGAAAGCATCGAATCAAAAGAAAAACGCATCGCTATTACTCTATAGAAAATGTTATGACTTGCGTGATAAGTAAACAACATAACATGTATTTTAAGACATACTTATAGAATGAATGTACAATACGCTATAATATGCATTGTTGTGTCATGCATGAAAAAAATTGTTTTTAAGTTCATATTTTTTAAATGTAATCACTAATAACAATTGTATAGGTACTTATTTTAACATGACATTATTTTAGTATTGGAAAGAAGTAATAATTTCAATGTCTGTGTTAGGCATACAAAAATCCAACCTTTATGTTTATGTATATTGCAATATACAACAATAGGTACGCGTCGTACGTGCAAGAATAAGATAATAGATATTTTGAGGACCTCAGACTGAGTAGGTATTTAAATGTAATGTGATTTTCTTATACATAATACATACGTTATATATAATGAGTTATTCCTTTTCCCATAAACGAAATATATTATACATTGTTTTTATTCCGACAGGAGGTCAGTATTAAAAATAAGGCTCCTGACGACTCCCCCTCCAGTCATAGTTACTTTTACCGATTGCTATTGATTACCTTTTATTAATATAATAATAATTGTCACACAACAAATCTGACTCATTTGATATTCGACTACCTCTATCGACTGGTAACATAATTTGTAAATAACGTTACGGTGATTTATTGTTTATGTATTTTTAATAGTTAAAACGATTAAAAAAAATAATAAAACTTATATAAAATAATATTGCAAATATGTTAACTGTAGCGGTTCATAAAAATTATTTATTGAAAATGTATTTTCATTCAAATTCAATCAATATTTTAATGCGAACTGATGCATCGTATATTAGACGTACGTACGCCAACTGAACATAAATAATATTTCTTAACATTCTGTTGTTGTAACAATAATATAGGTTTGTCTTCTTTTTTTTATTCTAACATAAAATCTAACCAAAAAATAAAAAAAATATTTTTCTACGTTAATTATATATACAAGCATACACGCGTATAACCTGTCAGCATGTAAATTCTGTGTAACGTACCCACCTCTCAACCTATCTTTTCAGCGCGTACGTATACATATATATATATATATATATATATATATATATTTGTGTATATGTATTTTTTCTACTATAGTAGAGTTTACCTTCAACAGAGTGAAAGTAAAAAATATATATAATAACAAGGAACAATAATATAATGGTTAACACTCTTGACACTGTAGCGTTACATAATAGTGAACTCTTAACGTTATAGTTTTATCAATGTTGATTTTTTAAAACAGTCATGTGAGATCTCAGTCTTCAAACACATCGAATCCCCATAACATACAGAACTGTACCAGTATGCATACAAAACATTTCGGCACGACCATTTTCACCGTTTCCATTGCGGCGTATTTGGTTTTGGATCGCGCGGGTCAAATTAATGGAGCGTCCGAAGGTAAACGCAAAAAAAAATATATATCTTTTAGTTGTTATTTGGTGTCGCGAGAGTAATGAAAACGTTAACAAATTAAAACGTGTATTGAATAGTTTCTAACAATGAATTTTGGCCGTCGAATGTGTTGGGAAAACGTGCGATGCAGTTGGTTAGGGACCACTTGCAGTCTAGGAGACAAGAAAGAAAAAAGTCAAGACCGTCTAAACAAATTTGTTATGGTAAGATGAACTTTTCAAAATGAAAAATTGTTAATGATTAGTAACAACGCAAACTTTACGTCGGTACCGGTTGACTTAATAACGAACAAACTTACATCAGACATCGTAACACAAGGACCGACGATCATTTTTCTTTTTCTTACGACGAAAAAACGTACAACTATAACAATATTTTCAACAAAGGAACTTCCGAACACGCGTGTATATACTATAACGTTTACGGTACCTTTGAGATGACTTACGGGAGAAAACAGTAATTTGCTACAAGTACAGCATACCAATATACGATCGGTGTTTGTGAATTATTATTCATCTCGAATAAACGACTAAACGTGTTATGCATATTTATGAATATCGTCCGTACAAATAGGAATTTTATTTTGGTCTTTTTTTTTTATTTTTTCCCTCTCAATCAGACATGGTCGGGTGTTTTCCCGTACCTCGTATCAGTTATTCGCCGCTCATGAAATCGCCTCAATCGCCGGACGCGGTCGACACCAAATTCTTAGTGATGACCCGACAGAACCGCAGTGATTTGATTTTGGTCACGTACGGCGACGGACACGTTTCAATGATGAACTCGAACTTGAGGCCTGAACTGCCGACTAAAATCATTGTCCACGGATTCAAAGGCAGTGGACAGGATAAGGTGGCGAAACTTCTAGGCAACGCACTCCTGGACGTGGTAATGCAATATTGTGATTATTGACGATTTGAATAGTCTGTACATACAATTCATATGTGACAATAATATCATATTATTATAATCTATCCGGAAAGTGATTTCGTCTTTCCGCCAGAAACGAAACGCACACTTCCTCAATTGATTTGTGTGCTCATAAATTTGTTTTTTGTAAAATTTAAACCTTAAACAATTATAATACTTGATATTTAGAAAAAAATTAATTTTTTACCTAAAAATTATATTCTGAAATTGTTGGTAATACATTACACACAAACTGACTGAAAAAATGAACGCCTTACGTTTCAAAAAACCATCAATCAGATTTGTACGTTGAGCATGGACAATTTTAGGTCCAAATCAACGAACATTCATATAATATGTACAACGCGTTTTTTCCAGGAAGATGCAAACATAATTTTCGTAGATTGGGAAAAAGGAGCCGCAGGGCCTGCGTACGCGCTGGCGGCCGCAAACACCCAGCTGATTGGACGCCAATTGGCCATATTGATCATGGATATGGTGGCGTTGAACAGCGACCCGGACCGGATGCACATAATAGGCTTCAGTCTGGGGGCTCACGTAGCCGGTTTCGCGGGCAAGGCGCTGCGGCGGAACAACGTGACCGTCGGCAGGATTACAGGTGAAAGACAGGCAAACGGTAATTGGATTTGTGCGACCCGGTGCTCAATAGACGTGTCCGCACATCAGGTCTAGATCCAGCATCGCCGTTGTTCCGGCAAATGTTGACGGCCTCGCTGTCGTCGCTGGTCGCGGACGACGCCAAGTTCGTGGACGTGGTGCACACGGACGGCGCTCGAGTATGGTCCGAGGGTTTCGGTCTGTTCAACTCCATCGGTGACGTCGACTACTTCCCGAACGGCGGACTAGACCAACCCGGTTGCGAACAGGTCCGGGGCTCAGTGATCGTCAGCCAGTTGGGTGAGTGGAAAAATATACGTTAGTGTCGTCCGGCCCGTCACCTGATACACCGCCGGCGGGCACAATTCTAAAAGTCTTTGGACCACTCGACGGCGTGTCGGATTTTTTCTTATATCGATTTTTCTTTACGTATATAGTGTTGAGACGACGACATCGTATAAAACGTCCAATTCATCTCCGAGTACACAGTTACTCTAATCAGACAATTATTTTATAAATGTATTTTTGTTTTTTTTTGTTTTTTTGTCCGCGGGATTTCCTGACGGGATGATCCTGGATTATACCGTTACTATCGTGGTCGTATTTAGAGGGTACTATGAACTCGAGTGTGGTGTGCAATCATCTCCGGGCGTTACAGATCTTCCTGGAAAGTCTCAAATCCCGATCTGACCCTAACGCGTGCCAGTTCACCGCATTTTCGTGCCCAGCCGGATGGTCCGTGTTCCAGAGGGGCGCGTGTTTCCCACGAATTGCACGGGTAACCGCAATAAACTATTTTATGTTCAAATAAGTTTTTATAGAAAATAAGAAAAAATATTTGCCACGGTAAGTGTGTACAATCGTGTTAGTTACGGGCGTGTTCAGTTGCGCCGAAAAAACGCCTCCTAGTAAAATGGTTTGTAGAAATTAAAATTTCAATCCGACTACGCTAAACAATATATTTATCATTAAAATGATGAAAAAAATATGATTCGTTAGGATCACTCTAATTAGAGAAATTGGTTTAAACTTTTAACGACAAAAGTTCGGCACGGCGTGATTACACATTACTATATATATATAACCACAACACATGAATTGTGATATATTTTACGAATATAATATCAAATTTCAGTTCGTTTAATATATATTTGATTTCGATCAGAATCAAAGTAATTTATATTCGATTTAACTCAGTTACATTACATGAAATTATAATATGTAGTTTAAATAGTTTAATATAATTACGTATGTTCACAAGAATGTTTCAATTAATTTAAGGGTCACGTGCATTGTTTGTTAAATATTCAGTAGGTACCTGAGGAAAAATAAAAGTTCATACTACATGATAATAGACTTAAATATTTAAATTGTTCGCGTTATTTAAGTTTATTTACTACGTCCAGCAGAAAATATGCAGAATAGTAGACAACAATTCATAATTGGCACGTACGTGATAATGAATGTTCGTAATAATATCAATAACAATAATATAATATAATAATAATTGTGTACGAAAATTATAAAATTAAACTGTTACCTACAAGTTCGATGTAATAATATATGTTTAACGATTTTGTTCGTTTCATATGTGTTTCGAACCGCTCACATATTCGTAGATTCTAATTGTGTAACGATGGGTTTTGAGGCATCGCAATCGAAACTCCGCGGTCCATTGTATCTGATAACCAGAGATTCAAGTCCGTACTGCGGTAAGCGACGTTGTCCTTTGATCTTATCGTAAAATTATTACATACGCATTTCGTCACGTAGGACGACAACTCAAAGCATCGGTTTTACTATCTCCAACGACGTCTAAACTCCGAGGCTACTTGCAAATGTCCCTAGAAGACGGCAACAACACGACCAACTTCAAACTTCGAACAGAGTAATAATGAAATCGTACAATTGTTTTAGCGTAGTCTGTCGGTTGCGAAACCGCGACGAAAGAAAGCGTTGACGAGACGTCCGTTTTCGTACGCGCACTGATAATCGCTTATTGCTTTTGTTCAGACTTTCCGATCATATTTCGGGCGGACTGCTAGCCGAAGGACTGTCCGTAGCCATGTACGACAAGTCAGTGCCTAAACATTTTAACGTCGAGTTGAGTTTCCAGTCGTTAGCCTACCAAACGGAGAACGAAAGGTACGGGCCGATTAACGTGCTCGTGGACAGGGTATCCGTTTTCGACACGGAAGGAAACACGTAATTAATATTATTACTAATAAACAATAATAATCACTTGTTACGTAATATTTTTGTTTGTTTGGTTTTTTTTTTCAGGTGGTCCAATTGTGACGAGAATTCACATTTGACTCATGTCGAAGGGACGACAATATACGCCAAAACGTTTTCCCTTTCATTATTCGCTTGTTGACGAGACAGAATCTATTTTTCGTATATTTATTGATCGCATACCTACTTAACGAACGACTGAAATCGCCACTATATACACTACGCCTAAATATATATACTTACGTAACAACATATTATATATAATTATGATAATAGATAAACGGACTAATTCGCATTTTGTAATTTTAATTTTAAGATAATGAACTCTTTTTTTTTTTTTTTTTTAAAATATATACCTATACACATATTATATGTAATACTATAATGTAATACGTAATACATTGTTATAGACTTAAGATTGATTTTTTTTCTCATATTTCTCGTTAAACCTGTCGTACAACGTTTTTCTTTAAAATTATGACGACGACGGTGTTTAAAATAACACAAACGCACGCGTTAGGTTAGGTTACCGAACGAAACGGTTTTAAAGGCGTGTAGTATACTGTTATCATTACGTTATTAGTCGACACGTGCGAAATGGTCATAAAAAATGTCATAATAATAACGATAGACGTATCAAAAAAAAAAAACCCGCAAAACGCGTAGTGCGGACGAGTAGGCCGCCGTAACCACGTGGACAAACCGCGCCATCACGCACACGCACGCCGCACGGGAATCGTCGACGACACGCGCGCGCGCCCGTACGGTCGGGGCGGTTTCGTTTTCTCGCGCCCCTTCCAATCCGCCGCGAAGGGTGCGAAGCGGTTTTCGTACACACACGCGCGCACGCGTATATGCATTTGTGTACGGGCGGCGGCGGTCCCTTTTATCGATCGGGGGTCGTCCGGCGCGCGCGCCGCCACCGTTTTTTCGCCGCGCGCGTCTCGCAGTATGCCACGCTGACCATAATTACCGTGTCTCCTGCGGCGCCGACACGCGTGTTTTTATCACTCTCCGGCGAACGTCTCGCGAGTCCGCGTCGTACGCCGCCAAACCCGTTTGGTTTTTTTTTTTTTTTTGGACGCGAATAAATCGACGACGGAAATTATTAACGCGACCGTCGCTCGACGTTATGACAACAACGACCGGCTCTCGCGTCGTCATCGCGCCGTGACGTTGTAGGACACGGCCGAGGCGTCCGTCCGGACACGGGGACATGTCTTCGTCTAGTGCGGCCGTCCGGTCCGGTTCGGCGGGAACGCTCGGCCGCGGGAACGACACCGTGACGAAATGGTAGCGGACCGGACGGCGCACGCCTCAACGAACAAACCGTCGTCGTCGTCGTCGTCGTCCGAAATGCTCTGTTGCGCCCGGAAGAAGGTAAGAAGCGATTACGTGTCCGATATTGTCGACGGTGTCGGTTGTTTGACGAAATCTTGAGATTATCAGCGGCACGCTCTCGCCCTATGGTATCGCGATCTTTCCACGACGTTCTAACCGCAGTCGCCACGTATATAATGTATCCGAGTTGGCCGACTACGACCGTCAACATCTGTACACGCACGTTCGAACTTCATCGAACGTCCTTGTGTTTAAAAATAATAACGATCACACACGCGTGATGTTCGAGTAACCGACGAGTTTCAAAAATATCCAATATTCAATAAACCCTATTATTATAATACCCAGTCGGTTAAATGTGACAGGAATAATTATTGAATACGATTTATAAAATTATAAATGGGTACGTAATTTTTTTTACGTGCACGTTTTTATTTTTTTTTTTAAATTACAATTAGTGCAAAATCTAGACTTTATGTGTATATAGACGTATATACACGTAAAAAAAAAAAATGTTAAAAATATGTTAACGAAAATTCTGTTTTTTACGTATATAAGAAAATTACAGAAAGTGATTTAGACAGAATTAACACGCGTCAAAAATGAGTTAAACATTTTCCCAATCCAATATCTCATTCAGTCATTTATTATTGAAGTATATTTATAATAAATAAATCAAATGATAGCCCTCAATAATTATGTCTTTATATACGAAAATTAATATTAAAAAGTATGGGTATTTATAATAAATTATTTATACCGCACGCGGAGATACGCGTATTATATTGAATGCAAATGTGAAGAAATATCAAATAGATACTAACAATACTACAACGAATAAATTTGAAAAACATTCGAATGTAATGTTTATAGTAATCAATGATACTAACACTCAACAACAGTTAAGACGATGACGATATTATGTTTACGAGAACTGAATAAAAACACAACAAACAGCGATCACGTTCACATGTATCAGCGGACCAGCTGTACGATTTTCTTTGAACTTTCCGAATCGCAGAGATCTAGTAACACTAATTCGTATTATTCAGACTCCTATTGGAGTTATCTTACAATTTTATTACCGAGATGGACGAATTTTATAGTTGTCTGTTATTACGACAATCTTGACATAGGTATACTGCAACACACAACATTGTCCATTTAGACCCCCTTGCATAATGATTATTTTATCTTTACGCACGCACATCGACTGAGAATTGAATTTCTTTTTATTGTGCGTACAATAAATCCCTCCTAATGCCTATAAACATTGTATTATGCACATTTTTAATATGACATATAATTAATCATCTACACTACATCTACATATTGATTCAACTTGATGTTTAATGACTACGGAATATCGTATAATATAATATTCACGTTTGTTGTTTAAACTTTTAACAAGTACATTAAATTTAAAAAAAATGATGAACTTTAAATAAAATACCTAGGTACATCTTGGAATTCTAGAGGAAATGTGATGGAATAAAGTGAAACGAAGCATCGATGAATACAATACATATAATGCAGTTTTCCTGAAATTCTTTTATATATTACATGCCGGTAGTATCATATTCAACATACGTATATATGTGTTTGATGAATAAACATGGAATTTAAATTTAAATCTTAAAAAAGCAATGTATAAGAATTTTCTAGTCTTTTTTTGTTTTTTCACTAGTAGCTATGTATTATACTCGATTTACAAATTCAAACAATTTTTTGCACAAACATGCGAAAATATATTATTTCGATTTTGGGCAGAATTATGCTAAAGTATGAATTTAAAAAATATATATTTGAATATAAATATTTTTAATTTTGCATAGAAATAGAATTAATTTATATGAAAATACTAGACAAATTGTTTCAAAATATTAAACGTATATAAACATATAGTAAAAATAACATAAATATATTTTAGGTACATAAATTAATAATATACGTTTATAACACATAACGAATTTCCTATTCAACAAAAATATCTGTTTGAAATTTAATAATTTTCAGACATAATTGTTTGCTGAACTCACGTACGTACTCGAAAAGGGATTAACTTCCCCCCCCTAGGTTTTAAATTAAAAATGTTCCGTCCCTTTTCCTATTAAACACTGTTTTGAATTCTCAAATTAATTTCAGTTAAATCATACGAATTATTTTCCACATATACATATATGTAAATTATTAATTACCCAGTGAAATCAATTTCAAAAGGCTACGCATATTGTATATAAATACATAGACAACTAATTATTATAAAAACAAAAATCATTTAATCGCATCGCAATATTATTACAAATTAGCTACGTTATTTTACTACACGATATTAAATGTTATATATCACACAATTTTAGGGACTGAACGATAAACTCGTATCGTGTATTATATATAATATACCACGTCGTACGTTTACAATTAAATCATGTTGTTATAAACGAGTTAAAACAATAATGTGTATCAAAGTCGCAACAGTTAACGATGTAATAATATTATTACGACGACTGTGCACAAACTGTGTTTGCAGATTTAATTTTCGGAGAACATTAACATTTAAGTGATATAACATGATGTTACATATTTTATCTATTTATCTTACACGTGTATTAGAACATAATTTACAAAGAGCCAGAAGTTATAGCGTAGACATCGTTTTGTAGTTTGTTTTATTGTTATTTATAAAAAAAGAAACTATAATTCATTTGAAAATTTGAAGATCACATTAAAATTGACTTGATTTGTACTACTTGAGTTTCGTCTAGTATATTTCGATAGTTATTAATGTTTTTTTATTTTACTTTGTCACATAACTCCATTTCTTAACCAGCTACGTATTTTGTAATGTAACTTATAAGACAGCCGAAAAACGGATGATAATATTAATTAAGTTTTGTGTCACGAGTAAACAACTCGGAATTTTTTTTTATATACGTATACAAATAAAACGTGAATTCTAAACTATATAAGATATCAAATAATCACTGATCGTAATAAATGTTTAAAATTACACATATAACACGCGTATACATTTGTACTAAATTATATTTCTGTTAGGCATTAAAAAAAAAAAAATTAACTATCGAATTCACAAACGTATTAAATAACCGTATCGCCAATGATTCTGGCAATAAACCATCGTATAATACTATTCTCGGAGGACACGGTCAAATCGAGAGAAAACGTAGAGTTACATCTGATATACCATATATAAATATAATATACGCGTGTGTGTGTGTGTGTGTGTAAGACTACGACCACGCATTATAATATTATATATTATGTTAAACAGACGGCGTTCGGTGCGGTAAAATAAAATAAAATAAAGGTGTTTTGTATTTTCCTCGGGGACGACCGCCGCCGTCACGCGCGTCTACGATAATGTGTACGATGTGCGTGTGCAGTAGAAAATCTACACGATTTTCACACATATTACCGATTTATATAATACACTTATTATCACACGTATTCGGTACAAACGACAGGCGATCACCGTACACTTCGTCCGACAGCCACTGCACACACGTGTGTATATAAATATTTACGTGTATATATATATTGTTGTTTTCCGGCTGTGTGTATAACAGTTTGTACGACGTCGACGTGTATCTGATTTCACGACCCTCTAGCGCTTACACAACCGCCCCGATCGCCGTAAGTTTCGTTTCGCGTATACCTATTGTGTTAGAAACTGATATTTTTACACACGCGCGTTCATTATATATATATATATTTATTTATTGTTACGTAACACATCGTTATATAAATCACGTGTATTATATCGTCTTTGTACGTGTATCCCACGGTGTTCGCGTTTTGTCCCGAAATCGTTGACGTACAATTTATAATACCATACATAAATTATACAATTATTTTCTCGGAATTATCGTGACACAATAGCGCGTGTACGTACACGTCGTCGTATTTTATCAATATCTAATCGATACGCGTGCGACTGTACCTACTTAGAATATAGTATTTGTATGCCATCCGACCGCAGTATGTATGTGTACGTAACACTCAATTTCGATTAAAAACTAGTCGAATGATTTGCAGATTGGACGTTAATCAGTTAAATACGTTCAAATTAACTTAAACGATTACTATTGGTTTATTGGATATTAACTTAACTTATTTTCCTCAAATTAGCGTCAACTTGGCGTATTTTTTCTCCTCAACTCGGAATTTTCATTGCCGAATATTAATTCGTCACCACATATTTTGTTTAAATACATCCGAGACGATCGTAATAGCCAGAATGAATACAGGCGAGCGATTTCAGATCTTGAATAAACTGTTGAAAATGTATTTGTATAAATTAATGACTAATTTTTTCATAAAAAAAATCAAACGACGATTAAAATAAAATAAATTTAAGTTAATAGTATTATGTTAAATTAATTTGTAACTTTTGTACTTGAATTTTTAACTGGCCTTTAACTTTAAACTGGGTTAAACAAAATTTGAATTTTGTAAATTAAAGTCAAATACGCCACTATCTGGGAATAATATAAGCAAGACACTGTGTCAAATTTCGGCGCCGACTTCAACAAGATTTTTATGAATTATTTCACACTTTTAATGCATTTTTTTCAAAGTAAGTTTATTTTTCCCAAACAGTTTTTTTATGTTATACATTATCAAGTTGCTTATTTTATTTTAAATTGAAAATCGAAATATCAAGTCGCTTATTTGTGTTGATTACGTTAGTTTAAGGCCTCCTAAAAACTTATCCACCTGGGCCTTCAGGGTCTCGATCCGCTCCTGCTATATATATTATAATATTGTAACACACACAAACATATGCACAAAAATATAACGCTGGCATTATAAAAATAAACATGAAATATCAAGTATAACGAAATTTTCCAACGGACGCCGCCGCCGTGGCGCGGTCGTTATGCAGGTTAAAACATTTCTTATTTTCTCGCGAGGGAACATAAAAGGTCAAAATAAAAACGGTATATTATATATATACACACCAAAAAAGGCAACTGCCGCCTCGGTGGCAGACTCTCTCGAAGGGTTTTTATATTTATCATTTAGCGTCTCGGACGGGTGGAGGAGGACGGTATTTTACACTCGTGCCCTGGCGTGATATACCCACACCGACCGGCGATACGGTTTTAAAACAAAATCGATATAAAC
Organism: Schlechtendalia chinensis; assembly: GCA_019022885.1. Classification (NCBI taxonomy): domain Eukaryota; kingdom Metazoa; phylum Arthropoda; class Insecta; order Hemiptera; family Aphididae; genus Schlechtendalia; species Schlechtendalia chinensis. The sequence goes on from CM032341.1 coordinate 9,070,547, forward strand.
AAAAAAAAAAAAAAAAACCAAAAAAAACCCCCGTTTTTATACACTTAAACTTTACCGGACTAAGAGAGATTTTACCTGCGCTGCACCCTCGAACATCGTAGCAGAAACTCGTCCGACGCATAATAAACGCGCGTATTAAATGTATATAATAATATATTATGCACTCGGACATTGTATACACTATTATAAAACGTCATAACGCCGCGGCGATGTTTTTTGCCGGATCTTTGCCGTTTTTTTTTCTCCTCGCACACACCGTATATATTATAAACACTATTCTCTCTACCGTATCGATTTGCAACAGTCCATTGCTATTTTTTTTTTATTTTTTTATAAGGTATATTCCGCCACGTACTGTGTATATAATGTGTGTATGTGTGTGCGTATACACTAACACGCGTATTGCTTACATAAGAAAATATAACGCTGCGCACAAAAGCCGTGTCTGTAGACGGTACACGCTCAAGAAAAGGGATTGGCAACGATTTCGGGCGCGGAAGGGAAAAATCGTCTTTTTATTGCATCGACGAGATATATGTTTCTATACGCATCCACGCAGACACTATATTACATTTATATATGTATATGCAGCTCGTTTCTCTTTATGCAGTCGTTATACGCATTAAAAATTCGATTCTTTTAACGCGACGGATTGTCCAGAAAATTATTTCGACCATTATTTATAAAAAAAAAAAGGCTCGTTCATATTATATATTGTTTATGACGAGAGTACCCTTCTAGAAATCGCTCGTGTCATTAAACTTTTAACGAAACTTGTTTTTTTTTTTTGACACACTTGCAATACAAAGTTCGTTCGTAGCGGTGTGTGCGCATATAGTGACAGAACGGAGATGACGTATGCGTAATGGGAAATAAATCCCTTCCACTCTTGGCCTTTTATTTCCCATTATATATATATATATACATACAAATCGTTTATTCATTTTTTTGTTTTCGATATTTATTTAAATGTAATTTAAATTTCATTCACCCTCGTCAACCCCCCCCCCCTCCCCACCGTATCTAATTACGTGGGTAATTCAGAAATTCGTCGACCGATACACAGTATATATTATAAATAACAAAAAAAAAATCCTCGAAACGACACGTCTCATAACTCAGTTATATATAACTAGTGTAGTTAGTACGTTTATTTCATACAAATACGTATTTATGCGTACACGGTACGTATATTATTTAATGTAAATAACCTATAACGGTTTCACAGCCAACATAATAATTATATTGTATATAATAATAAACAACATAATAATAACAAAACAATTATTGTATTCGCGTGTAAAAGTCATATGTACACTATACACGGGCACCAATTATACACATATTGTAATAGTTTTGTGTGTTAGTATATATAATATTAAATACATTATACGTATAGACATAGTCACTCGATGGCTTATAAAAGTATGCCCTTTTGTAATACACCTATACAGCCTCTCAAAACTACGCGAACACTTGTAAGTTAAAGTATACGTACATACTATACCTATATATATATATATATATGATATATGATGGAAAAAGGAAAATGCAAAAACTAAGAAAGAAGGGAGGACGTAGGGTGTATATATTGTATAGGCACAGGATATGCGTGTATAGTTATTTGAAATGATTTTCACGGGAATTTTATAAACATTAAAATCGCGACAATATAACAACGCGCTATATCCTGAATTACTCATATATATATATAAGATGATATTTTTGCAGATAGTATACACGCTGACATACCTACCCGCCTATTCGGTTAAATATGTTAAAAATTTGATGTTTTATATATATATATATGTATCATCAAAACGGGTTATAAAAAAACAAATTGAAAAACCTTTTAGAACGTTTTATATGTATAAAATGTCCGTTTTATAATTTTTCGATTTGTGTATCTCTTTCAAACGTACGTTCGTATTCTCGTGTTTTAAAAATCGTCAAAGTTAGCAGTACACCCTAGACATGGGCCACGTACAGAAATTAACAGCCCTTTCTTTCACTGTAATATACGAGGTATACATACGAAACATACACAAAAATCTGAGATTATAGAATTCCTAGTCAAAAATTCCGCAGCGCTGTGTTGTACATATGTATAAACGAAACGATTATAGTATCTACTTGTAGACGACACGGATATGTGGGAGAGAATGGCACGAAACGAACACAATTAACACGGACCGTAGAAATGGAAAACAAATATATGTGCATATATTTTACTATACGGAAGAAAAACGTTTTTTCGAATATCTATTATTTTTCATAAGACGTTTCGAAAGAAATAATAAATATGCGCAACTATGAACAAAAAATTACAAATCTACATTTATATACGTCTTCAATAATAAATTTTGCGCGTTGTTGGCTGCGCTTTATGTACATAATAATTTATACGTAAACCGACGTTTCCATAATATCCTGACTTTACCCTTCAAATAGATAGAAATTATTAAAATAATATATCAAACTTATTCTCGCTCAAAATCATAATCTTACATTTATGTGTGTGTGTGTATGACCATAAAACAATACTCAATACACTAATGACGTTTATTATAAGTAATTTTAAAAACGTTTATCTTGACTTATTGATTATTACATTTTGTATAGGTAGCTTAAAGGTAGCTAAACTCTAAAGAATAGTTTCCAACAATTAGAGTATTTGAAAGGATGGTGAACAATCAATAATATGTGAATAGTCAACAATGTCACACGCGCTAGTATAGGCTCGCATATATATATGTACTACTATGTACATACTCGTATATATATTTTAGATACTATTTACAAAGCATAGACACTACTTGTTATACTAGACGATTAAATATGAAAATTATTTTTAATTTCTTTTGAAATAATAAAAGAAAAAACAATATAATCGATTAAAAACATTATAAACACTTACGATTTTAGTGGTCTTGATATTTTTAGAACTTCATTGCGGTCAAATAAAAACAATTCTTATTTATATAAGACACTAATAAATTACACCGAATGTGTAAACTGATTTAAAATTGAAAATGCCGTTCTCGGTGTATAATTTTTTATTTGTCGAGCATTTATTTTGCTTTTAAGAATTCACTGAAATCAATAAATTGAAATGGTTAACATTGCAAAAAAATATATATTTATATACATAAATTTATTTGTATTATCATTTATTACAGTAACCGATACCCATGTAAAATATTTAGATTAGAACGTTTTAGTCGAAATTTATAAAGTCTTTTGGATTTATAGTTATCATTAATTTTGACTTCTCAATCTGATATGAACATTTTAATATAAAAATTTCAAAAGCATCAAATTATTTCCATTTTTTAGTTAGGTACTTATAAAATAATGCATGCAATTTAAACTTAAATGTAATATTTTAATTTTAACTAAAAATTTAATATGCGTTCGCTTTTTTTTTTTCATTAAATCTTTAGTAACTTTAAAAAATGACTTTACTATAATATACCTGACGATGATAAACTTGTAAACAGAATTGTATAGTTTAGCTGGTGAACACGGTTAAATTAGAAATAGTTTTGGAATTTATGATTAACGGAAACGTTCATTTTGAACTCAATTTCAAAGTTTTGACAAATGTGATTAAATCCCTATACTATTAGGAGGTATGTCTACTTCATTACTAGGTAAATTTACACTGGCGACAGGAAATGAATGTATATATATATATAGAATATAATACATGAAACATAAATAATAAGTGCTCAGTTTCTGCACTTACGTTTAATACTTTCCGAAGTTTTCTTTTTTTCGAGAACATTAAGCATGCATATTTTATGAAAATATTCCAAATGAATACCGTAGCAATTCAACTCGCGATCAAAGAAACCGTGTTCAGTTGAATGGTGCGGGCAATTACAAGGGTTCAGTAGAAAATACAGTCAATACTCACTCATATGCGACTGGCGTTAAAAAAAAAATTGACGGCATTATTTTTCTATTCACAAACGTATATATAATATCAACAAATATTGAACGAAGGCGGACATGTTTTTTTTTCGTTCTCGAGATACCATAATTCGAGCGTAGGTAATAAAAAGTAAAAACACATATTGATTATCAAACTATAAGTAGTTGTCTATAAATTATATAATTTCCTGTTAAACCACTATGGTAGGTCACTAATATTTTCATATAATCGTTATCAATTAACAAACTCAAAGAATATTTATCGTTTTCGTAAAATCAAAAATTATTTGAAATATTATAATACACATAATATAAATATTACATATTTCACTTTCATAAACTTTCAATATTGGTACCCACCTACCGACTACAAATCATTATTTTTCTATGAAAAGAAAATAACTCAAGTTGGATAACCGATTACTAAAACTAATGTTTAAGTATGCTTTTCGCAATAATAATACTTTTGTTTTTAATCGATAACGTTTTACTTACTGAACTGTAATTTGTAATTTTCAATATTATTAGAATCTAAACTCTAGTTCAACAGATAAATAGTTTACTTTTCAAAACCTACTATAGTTGAAAAACTATATACATATATATTTATTATATGTATTTATATTATATAATTAATATAACACAAAACTACACTGTAATTGGTAATACGCTGATTAATACCATCAAATCATTTTTATTCTTAATTGCACAGATATAGACAAGTGTCTATTATTATTATCTTTATATATCTAAGGTGGTCAATAACCAATAGTCATAACTAAAGCTTAAATTTACGCCTTTTTTTTGGTTTGATCGACATCTTATTTTTTAATCTACAAATGTGTTACAAGTGTAGACCATTCTAATACCTGTTTTTAGGCATTTTTTACATTTTTAGATTATTTTAATAATTTAAAAATCATAAATGATTTTGTTTGAGCATTTTTCTTTTTAGTTCATTAAAAATTAAACATTAGATTATTTTAAATGTAATTTTTTAAATTTTTAGGCCATAAATGCATTTATTTTTATTTTTGTACAGCATCAAAATTAAAGTCTTAGACATGACGTTATAAATATATACTTAAAAAACAATAATTTATTGCACAAAACTATTATAAAATTCTATTGACTTGAGTACACTAAACACAGATTGTGTAAAACATTTTAAAATTTTACACAAATTACCATGTGAAATAATAACCATAACTTATGATATAAAATTATTCACAATCAAAACAGTTTTAATTGATTTATTAGGCACTTTAATTAATTTGAAATGTTAATAATAAAAATATTATTTTCATTCACAATCTCAGAAAACATTACCATAATATGAATAACAAATTAATTTTTATTAATGAATTTATTTTTATATAATAATAATAATAATAATTAGTGACATAAAAAATAAAATATGTGTTATTTTTAAATTTAATCAGTTCTTATACATAATTTGACTTTAAATGATAAGTCTTACAAATTTTAACAGATACAGAATAATAATTATTGGAATAAAAAGCTAAATTCTCATTAGACAAAAAATAAATAAACATACAAGACAAACTTAATATTTTTCATATTAACATTAATATTAATAATTAATTATATAAAATGTATTTCTAAATTTATAATTGAATGAAAACATTTAAACATATTCTAGATCAGGTTGAATAAACAAATTCAATTCTTTCTCAGTAAAATCATTGAAATCGCAATATTTAAACCATACTCGCTCATTTAAAAATTTAAAACGAAGACACGAACACTGGATAAAATCCAATAAATTTTGAATTTTACCCCGATTATACGGACTAATATAACCCTTTCCATCTAGAATAAAATGTTCGTATCTTGCAGCATTAATACGTTCGTTAGTAGTCATACCGAGCCAAATAATTTGATAGGTTTGACATCCTAACAGCATTGATACCCATATTGAATGTAAAATAGCATTTATCATAATCCAACTGACCCATGAATCCAATTTAAGAACTTCCCAAATAATATCAAACATATTGTAATCGTCTGTTGGTTCATTAAATTGGTATGCCATACTTAGGTATCTTATGCTTCCATAAATAATAAAACCACACGCTACAAGTAGAGTTATGAGATAACCAATGAAGTGACGATGGTTTGAAGCACCAATACAATTACTGACCCAGGGACAGTGATGATCGAACTTTGCTACACACCTGTAAACATGTATGAAATAAATGTGAATAATCAGTCGATCAAATTGATTTTCTATGCTTACCTATTGCAAATACTGCAGTGTTTTGATCTGATTGGCTTCTTAATAAGACATGTACTGCAAAATACATCCGAACTAAATCCAAAACTCTCAGCTAGCTCGATAATAGCAGCATATTGATCAGTTTTTGTGTTTGCCACATAACCTGGATTGCCATTCCAACTGTACATGAAATTGTACCACAACAATGCAGTAGTAACAAAGAACCCAACTGAACACCAGAAAGTCACAACGGGTAGTATCCAAAATATCCAAGTCACGTATATCCACAATTTTGTGGCAAAATATATCGACACAGGTAAGGTTTCTGATACTGCTGTATATGTGCGGTTTAATTTGTACATAATCAAATAACCAACAATCAAACAGCATAATTTTGCTATATACATCATGCGAGAGTCCAATATAGATCCAATCATGTAAAATGCAACAGAAACGATTATAATAGATAATGTTTGTTCGTTAAATTTTAATAAAAAACTTTTTGGTTTCATTTTATCGTCCACAATTTTCAATGTATTCAATCCTATCCAAACTTCTGATCGAGACTCATTAATTAAATTTAAAGCTGTACATCCTATTGAGTTTTTAATAGTTAACGGAGAACCCTTTGTGACTAGAATACTGATGGCAGTCGGATTCCGACTAATCAGGGCCCAATGAAGTGGAGTATTTCTGTGCACATCGTCTTGTATAGACATGGAAGCACCGAGGGATATTAAAAGTTTTGTTGGATCAAGTCCTAATGACTTAAACGAACTCCACATAAGAGCTGTCATTCCATTTTTATCCCGCAAATTGACATCCACGCCTTTAGCAATCAAATATGCTGCGATTGCTGTGAAACCAAAGTGTGCAGCGATATGTAAACAAGATCGACCTTCGATGTCATAAAAACACGGATCGGCACCGTTATTCATTAACAGGACTACTGCGGATAAATGTCCTTGCCTAGTTGCCCAATGTAATGGCGTTGCTCGTATATCGCCACCGACGGCGTCGACGGTCGCACCTTTGGAAATATAATATTTAATTAAATCTATCTTATTGTTGATTGCGGCCCAATGTAAGAGATAAATATTTTGCGGGTCTGGTGTATTGACATCAAAGCCGCTCTCTACTATTTCTGTACACCTGTCTAACAGTCCATACTGGGTGGCTTTGACGATATCAAAGTTCTTCGCTTCGTCATCCGGAATATTCGGTTTCCGTGTGTTGGGAGTCTTTTTGGCGAACATGGGGACGGCGTCTACGGTGGTTTTGGCCGACGATATGGCCCCACAGCCATCCTGTATGAGACCAAAATGACCGCATAACGAATGCATTGTCCTGCTGTAAAATTATTCCGACCGCCAAACAACGTTCAGACACACGGACAAAATGGAAATCGTAGCATCTTAATAATGTTTCGTTTTCAGCACCGAAACTAGCGATCGTCACTCACCGAAATCGGCGGCGGTCTTACGACTGATACACAACGTTATCGCGCGCGCCGCCACCGAACGGCGGTACGGCATACGGTTTTCACCTAAACGGCCGTGCGCGCATTTCGGCGGACCACGCACAACCGTACGACACACAAAAAGATGACAAGACACGCGCAATGGTTCGTTTCACGCGCCGACAACGGACGACGGGATCGGAGACCACTGACGCGAAACGATATTGCGGCGCACACGGAACGCGCGGACGTGACTGATAATAATATTCCGTCGTCGTGATGATAACGGACGGCGCGCCAGATACGCGGTTACCGGTAACTGTCTCCCGGTCGATATTGATCGTGACGTAGCACTGACCCAATTCAGAAGCGCGGCATTTTTCCCTGCCGTTGCACACGACCACCTACCGCGACCCGATGATCGTCACTCGACAAACGTATTACGCGACGTACAGTCATACACACACGGACGCCGGTCACGTGTAGTAGTAGTTGCTTGTAGCGTACAATGGCGATCGTGTAACTCGGTCGTTTCCGTACGACAATGTGTTCACGGGTGACCGCACGGGACCTGTAACAAATAAAATAACAACAGTTAGTTAATGAATATCATCCGAACATTTCATTATGTATTGATTTTTTTTTTAGATAATCCGAAACGCTAAAACAATAAAATATAATAGAGCACTCGTGACTGTTTTATGCTTAAATTTATAAACCCAAAATCATAAAATATTATACACTTTAATCGCGTATACGTATTTCAACAACTACGTTGTCATCATCAGCGCGAACTACTAGCAGCCAGTATAGTTGATAGTATCCAGTACTCAATAAATCGGTTAGAGCAGTTATTCTTAAGGCAAATATTTACGTAAAAAATCATATAAACAAATGTTCCCAATAGCGACCGTACTGAACGAAAGACAATAGTTATTATTTTTAAATAAATATTGTAGTTACAGTTATAATGTAAATATTATAATATGGAACCTATTTATAACATTTGCGTTTACTTTTGTTATTAAATTATATGCATAATTGTAGGCACTCGTATACAGTCATACATCATAATTTACAACGTACCACCCATATATTATTTGTAGCTGTTATATTGACTCATTGTATTTGTTTTTGGTTTGAAACAATACAAAATCTTTATCAAACAATTTTTTTGAATGGAATATAAATTATTTATCCAAATGCTTAGCTTTGTTTTAACGTCTCATATCCCGAACTTTTTCAACAAATTCATATACATCTACATATCTATACGGCTCTCACTTTTAAAATATTAAATAAATTATAATTATTTTATCAGCTAAAAATACAATTCAATATACTCGTAATATAAAAAAACAAAATAAAAAGAACATAGTTACCTTATAATTTATTATATTATTATTGAATGAAGAAACGCACAAATTAATTTCTTTTTCCGTGTATTACGTGCCTTTTGACAAGTTTATTACGGTTACGTCTTTCATTTCTAAAACAATTTTAAATATCGAAACGTTTTTACAGGAATTGTATAAATACGCTGTCCTGCGTACGTGTACACAGTTTAATATTAATGAATGACAAATAACAATATTATGCATAATAGATGCACTTAACTGAATAGGCGACAAAATTTTAGTTGCGCTTTCTGCTGTATAATTTTATTAAACAAGGTAATTGAAGTAAAATATTGTTATTATTAAACGTTATTTATAGATCATATACGTACACTACGCTTGCTAGTTTCAAACTTTTCTCAACTTTGTTTATATAGATACCTGCAAAGTGTACATTTATTATTTACATTGCTACAGCGGAATTTTATTAATACGTGGATATATAGTAAAACGTTCTATTGATCCCATCAGGGCCTACCTAACTATCCCCACCCGTCAGACTTGCTCAACAAATACACGTACGAAACGCACGCATTAGATCGAACCATAATGAAGGTAAACCACTAGTAACCAATAGTACTGTGTATACGGGCCAACTTTTGCCATCCAATTATTACGAAAATTTCTTGGCGAAAAAAAATCAGCAGAGTTTCTTGCCGGTCTGCCAACTCGGTGTCGCGTATATCTTGTAAATACATACGAGGTACAGGTACGCGGTCAGTCGCGCGCGGCCACTCCGTACAGAAAGTGATAAAACAGAGTCCAGAGCGCGTTAAACATTGAAAATGTTACGGACCGGACGGTCGTGACGTACAACTCGTATTGCAATTTTTATAATATATATAGGTTAGGTACCGCGTACGTTGAAACGTGCACGTCGATTTTAATTGATGGGCCGCGCGGCGTTTGAATGGAGTTCCTTTCCCACCCCCGACTTCTGTCCCGTCCGACGTTTTTCATTGACCCGTATTTCCCATACTTGACGACGACGATGACAATACTTGGAGTACTACGCGCACGGTCCCCGCGTATACTATTTACGCACTACGTCGCTACGCTCCCTCTCGTCATTGTATACACACACACACACACACACACACACACACACACACACACACACACACACATATGTTATATTGGTCCAAGTGTACTTTTCAGACGTTGCAGCCAACATCAAAGCGGAATCGAGTTTTCCGCATATTATATGCACGTGTACGTGAGCAATTTTCGTTGTTTGTCGTTTTTCCCGTTGCGCGTACGCCCGAGCGACGACCGTTTTATATCGAACGAAAATTCGTATACGACAATCTTGACGTGTATTGCGTTACGTATACCGTATAAAAAGAAAAAGGAATTCGCCCGGTATAATAATTATCGTACGAGCCGCACGATAAATACCGTACAAGGGTCCGTTTCTGTACGCAAGCGTAGTCACCACGTAAAATGGAGTGCTGTTGGATGGGCGTCCTGGAAAAATCATTTTCCCACGGCGCGTGTACGCTCCCCCGGCAGGGCGATGGCGAAACGTTTTACTTTTTATCCGAGTTGAAAACAAACAGACCTTCGTAACAAAAACCGAACGGATATTAATTTGCGCGTTAACACTTTTAAACATACAATTGTCGTCTGACTGGAAATATAAATATCACAAATGTGTGACAGGGATTCGAGTTCAGGATGTTTCTTCATATCAAGAAAGGTTGGTGATACTAATTGTTTTCGTGTGCAAACTATACGCCTACGATCACTAATAAAACGTTTATAGACAACTCGCGATCGAACATTATTAGTTAAATTATCATTTCCATGAAATTTAAAAAAAAACCATACAATACTTATACACAGCAAAGACCGGATTTCTCTAAAACGGAATGAGGTCAAATAATGGGCATACTAGTGTACTACTAATCCACCTGAAACGTACATGGCTGAACTTAATTATTAATTGATTTTTACGAACTTAATTATAACAATCATTATTTATTATTATTCGTCTAAGACGTTAATAACTATTTATTTAATGTGGACAAAACAAATAATACGTTATTAATTCATTATTATTACAACAGCACTAGATAATTATTATTTGATTTCACCTTGATTTCTTATTGTTCAAAGCACACATCTTTTGTAAAAGAGAAAAAAACAATAATGTGTACACCAACTATGTAAAACGTACTGATCAGTAGAGTTATCGGTTGAATTGCGTTCCGGTAGTTTCAAAATATAAGTGTCATATTTATTAACACTCAATATAGATGATAATTATCTATAAAATATTTACACTTTTAATAAATATTGAACGATAATTCAAATATATTGATTATAATGTATTAATGCAATATAATATAATATATATATAAATCAAAATTATAAAAATTTTGTATTTAGATAATATTTACGAACAACAAAGTATTAAAAACAATCCGCATGACCAGTGATTGCGGTATGTTTGCAATTTGATGTTGAAATTATTTTATTTGTTTAGGGTCGTGATCGAGCACAAGACTTGGCCACAACATCCAGACATGGCCAACAGCCATTGCCGGCTGGAACAAAAACTAAAGATGCACTGCCAGTAGTATTACAGAGTGATTTTCGAAAAGTAATTTAACTTTATATTTAGACGTGAAGTATTACTAACATAAGTATTCGGGTTAAATTTTCTTTTTAGTTGAGTGGTATCAGTAAAGAAGATTTCCGATTAATCGATACTATTGAAAACGAATATGACGCGACCACAGCGGCAGCACTCGATGCTGTGCAACGTAGAGGTGAAATGGTTGTCCGAATACTGGACCCTAGAATTCATCTCACCAAAACTGCTACAGATGCGGCTAAAAAATTTCTTATGCTTCAAGTAAATTGACATTTCATCTAAAAATCCACAATGTGTCTATAAATAATTGTGATATGATTTAAAATTTATTTCAGGATTCTAACCATATAGTAAATCTAGTCGAGATAATTAAGAGACCTGGCCAAACCTTAGGGTTATACATTCGAGAAGGTAATGGTATAAATCGTCACGATGGTTTATTCATTTCTAGATTAGCTCTCGAGTCGGCGGTATATAACAGTGGATGTATACAGGTACTTGGACAAACGACTAACGTACGAGTACCTATTGTATTAGAACATATATATTCATGGATGTTAAATGTAGGTTGGAGATGAAGTATTAGCCGTTAATCTAGTGGACGTCACTCGCAAAGCTGTAGACGAGGTTGTAATCATTATGTCAATACCTAGACGACTGGTATTAGCTTTAAGGCAGTCAAGAGGAATGCATCGAGCCACAGCTAATGTATCATTAGCCTCTGCTATGCCTAGTCATCAACCTCCGGTCGTTGTGATAAAAAAAGATCTCAGTAGAGAATCAGATGATCAGCATGACGATGACGATGATGACATACATATAAAATCGTACATGACCACCGGGTTCGTAAATATTATACATTTTATAATTCAATAAAAACAACATTCAATCATAGAAATATTTTAAAGTAATAAAGAATATATTTTACAAATATATGGCCCAAACTATATATATATATATATTTTAAATAATCTTATTGATTTGTTTTTTATTTGTTGTATAAATAGACGAGTTAATCTAAGAAATAAAGAAAACATACACGAACAACGACGAAGAGAATCTAGAGGAAGATCACAGTCACAACTTGCGTTAGACTCAAATGGTGATGTCTCTGGAGATTTATTTTACAATTCAAGGCCTCCGGAATCGAGAAGACAAACTTCTACGGTATTCATATAATTGAATTCAATATAATGAATTAGACTTTTTATACAGTAATTTTAAACATTTAATTATGGTTTAGTTGGATCGTCGTAATAATTGGTCATATCAACCTCCCCACCCTCCAGTTACTAATGAATCATCAAAACCTCAGCACTTTCAACCATTCGATAAAGCATATCCAAAAACTTTAGAATCATTAGCAGAAAAAGTGCATCCATTTTGTCCAGGTGGACAGTCATCAACTGGCAGAAGAATGTCAGCAACAACTACACAACAACAATATCGTCGTAATAATATCCCGAGGTCTGGTTCAGATCAGTATCTCCCGCGATCTGAATATGAATATGGCAATAGTGAGTTTTAAAAATGTTTAATTATATGTTAATACGTTACTTTAAGAAAAACTTTGTTTTAGGACCATATCGAACAATCGCAAACATTAATGAGATCTGGACTTAGATGTAGCGCTGGAGCAGGATCCAGTACACGTTAGGTTCACAATACTCGCAACAAAGTACTTCTAGAACACTACCAAGACATCTAGATTACGCATCAGATACGGAGGCAACAAAAGTAACTTCCACATCTCCATACTATTATAGAGGATCTTCACAAATATCAGGTATTTGATGTAAATTATTAATATTACTTAATAATAAATGTATATTATTTTTTCTTATGAATATATAACAGGAGTTTCAAATTTATCGAGATTAGGCAGTGCTACAATATCTAGGAGTAATTCTTTAAGATCAAATTCACTACCAAGAGATATACGAACACCACGAACTCCACTTTCATCTCTCAATACAAGGTGTGCAAAATTCTATAATATTTGAAATAATGTGTAAAAATAATTTTTTTTCACAATATTACATGTTATTTAATGTATACGTATTTAAGAAGTGTAATATATTATAATATATTTTTAACAGCTTAAGAAGTAGCTTAAGGCGATATAATACACAAGACAATCCCAAAATATCGCCTTCGCTGTTAAGTGATCACGAAGACAGTGATGGTAATCTTAGTGCTCCTGAATTTCAAATGCGGCGCAAAAATCGATTAGTCAGTTCTCCTAGTGTATTTACAGCCGATGAATACAGAGCATGGATGAGCAGAGCACCGTCAACTAGTGCCATCTATGACCGTATTCGAAACGTTTGCGACCCATCTTTAAAACAACAAAAAGTACAACGGTTTACATTTAGTGCGGAAAACCTACCAGAAAGAACTAGACATTCGGAATTGATGAGCTATTCGGGAACTAATGTCGATCTAAGGCCGTTTAGAGGTCTCGGGTCTCCGGCATTGCCTTCAGCAACAACTTCGACATTAGACAGGCATACTAGAACGTCTTCATTAAGAAGAATTCGACATCTTTTAGAACTAGAAGCTAAGCATTTAGGTCGACGTAGTCCCTCGTCCGCTTCAGATTTACATGCCGATAGAGCTAGAGTATTGGAAATTAATCCTGCTGGTAAGTTTTTAACATGTTAAGTAATAAAAAAAAAATTTTTTTTAATTAATTTGTTTTTCTATATATTTACAAAATAGAGTTTTTAAAATATAAATTTGACAAATCGACAATAGATAATGCCCCACCTATAAGTGGTTTATTATGGGTGCACTTGTTAGCTGGCCGAGGTCTCAGAGCAGCAGCTTCCACGGCTGTATTACCAAGTCAACCGACAAATGGTTAGTAAAATCATTTGAGACAATTTAAACTAAAACATTAATGTTGAAAAAAAATGTATTCTAGTTATGTCAGGCGCTGGTAGTTCGAGAGACTTATACTGCGTCTTAGAATGTGATCGTGTACACAAAGCCAGAACTGTTGTGCGTACTGGAGATCTTGTTTTTGATTGGGATGAAACATTTGAATTAGATCTACTGTCAAATAAAGAATTAGACTTTTTAATATACTCATGGGATCAACAATATAGGCATAAACTCTGCTACAAAGGATCTGTGCATTTGGCGTCTTTAGTTAGAGATAGTCCCGTACATCAATTAGCATTAAAAATCGAACCTCGTGGTACATTATATTTACGACTGAGACATACTGATCCCTATCAAACTTTTATCAGAAAAACTTTAAGAACTTCTACCACACTACCGCCAAGAACGAAAACTGCAGGACTTTTTGGTATGTATTTATATTTAATATTTATTACTTTAGTAATTATAATTAATCATATTATTTACAAACTGATTTTAAATTCTATTTAAATATAGGTATTGATCTCGAGTCAGTAGTCACACGCGAGAGTGGTGCAATTTCTAGTTCCTTATCTTCGTTAGCACAAGCGCCAACAACAGCTTCTGTGCCAGTTATTGTCCGTAGATGTATTGAAGAAGTCGAACGTAGGGGTTTAGATATTATTGGGCTTTATCGACTTTGTGGGTCTGCTTCTAAAAAACGAATTCTTCGAGAAGCTTTCGAACGTAATCCGAGAACTGTGGACTTATCGCCAGATAATGTTCCTGATATTAATGTAATCACAGGTAAGCATTGAAGTGACAATCTAATTGATTAATACTTATATTTATAATTTTTTTTCGATCTTAGGTGTTTTAAAAGACTATTTGAGAGAACTTCCCGAACCACTTTTTACACGATGTTTATATCAAATGCTTCTTGATGCGTTAACCGTACTGTTACCTGACGATCCACAGGCAAATGCCAAATTGATGTTATCAATTTTAGATTGTTTACCGAAGTTAAATAGAGTATGTCACTGTCATATATTATATCTAGTGAAACTTAACATTTCATTGAAAATGCATAATAATAATTTCATTGTTTAATTTTTTTCCACCAAAGGCAACTTTAACATACATCATGGATCATCTGGCACTCGTTGTGTCGCAATCCCCTCGGAACAAGATGTCTGCGCAGAATCTTGTCTATATGTCTAGCTCCCGTGTTAATGGTCCAAAGTGAGGCGAAAGAGAAACCGATTGACTTCCAACAACCCGTGAACGTGTTACGTTACCTGTTAGAGATTTGGCCGACTAAATCAGGTTAGGACAAGTCTATTTGCACATAGGCAATGTTACTACTGAGACCGAACAAGGGAGATGGAAAGTAATGTTTTACCCTAAATCATTCACCAAATAATAGAATATAGAATTTTATTATATTTAATATTTTTAACTGTGAATATTAAAACATAAGAATTGGGAGCGGATACAACTGCAGTCAATATATATATATATGCAGTCGATATAATATACACCTACATATATTATATTATGCCAGAACACTGTGTTCCACGCATTGTGTACATTGATGAGCCCCGACCATGTTTTCCAGACAGTTCGGGAGTGTTTGCCACCCTCGGTCGTCAACGGCGTTTCTCGGCCCCCACCGCTGCCCGCGAAGCCATCCTGCGTGCCCGGTGCGCCAACAAGACGCGGCCCGCCGCCCGTCATAGTAGCATCACCGACCAGTGACACGGCCACGTCTGACGATGACGACAATGAGACAGTGATTGAACCACCGAAGATACCGGCCCGGTCTAATGCGAACCGTCTGACCAAAGTGGCGGTGCCAGAGCCGATCGAGGATAACACGGCCGAGACGCCAAGCTCGTCAACAGGAACGGAAGACTCGCAGCGCGATGTGGCCGAGCGCGCTGCCGAGGCGGACGAAGAAAGCTGCGGCGAGGAACAGCTCGAACGGAAACCACGAGGACAGCAGAACGCTAATAATATTAATAAGCACAACGTTACTAATAATATTATTCATATAAAAACCAATAGCCAATAATATGCTATAATAACTAAATATATTGCGACACGACTGCCCTATGTATTAGAAAACGCGCGTGTTTGCCAACTTTCTACCTGCAAGAGGAGTCTATATACATAATATACTATAATATGATGAAATTATTTAACTTGCAATTTAGTGTGAGTCGCGTGTATAGAATATATTGTGGGTACACACATATATACAGGTATATATAGATTGTTGATGATTGTGTCTACAGAATATTTTTATTCTTTGAGTTGTGTCGATACAATTATATTTAATAGTGTTCTAATATCATCTTAAATTCATTTTACTTAACAGAAATGCATACGACAATAATTCTATCATATGTATGTAATATAATTTATTAAAATATCCTACAAATAAATACTACATATTTTTATTTTAAACGACAATATGTGGAGATGTATTTCCTTTAAATTTCTATAATAAAGATTTCGTGAAATATATTTATATGTACACATGCAATATACATTAAATATTTTCCATTCCTAGTATTACCTTTATACTATCCGCGCCATAAATAATATTTTATAATTATTTTAATAATAATTTCTGAAAACTTTTAATTACCGAAAGTTAAAATGACAATAAATTACTGAATAATTATGTTTATACATTATACTAATATTAGTGCACAATACATCATATTGTTTATTTTTAGAAAACTTTCTACATAATTACTATTTAACAATAAATTAATTGAAATATTTTATTTTTCTAACCTTTTTTTTTTTTGTTATATGCCAAATGACTTTAGTTAATTACTCCTATAATCTATACAATATAAATTAAATAGATTTATCACTAAATGGTAGAAATTTGGCAAGCAACATTCCACTTAACTTGATACATACGCACAAATATTAGATAATTAAATATGTATGAAAAGAAAAATAAGCACAAAAATAAAATGGAGTTTTAAATGTATAAATTCCAATCTTGTGTTTAATCATTCTAATTTATTACCTTCTATAATTTTGTATAAATAAAAAATATAACCATTTCGAGCACTTAAATTAATATTATATAAAAAAATAGAAAATTACGCGTAGATGTTGTAAAAATAATGTATAAGAAAACACAATCACAGAAGCACATAACTTAACAGAACATTAATGTTTTAATATTTCTAACTAAATGTAATGAAGTAATTTGTTGTAAATAAAGAATGGTTGTTCCTACCCTATAATATAAAATTAAGTCAGTAAAAGATGATTTATCAATCTTTTCACAACAATATCATTAAAAATTATTGATGTTCAATATGCATATAAAAGTGTATTTAACTAAAAATGTTTTCCGACAGTTACCTATATTTATTTACTCACAAGTAATTTTTGATTCTTGAAAATACTTTAGAACTATTTACATCTGAAATACTTTTTTAACAAATCGTATTTGTATTAAATGAATTTAAAAAAAAATAGTTTATCTCCCATTACATTTATGTTTATTTTAAATGAATATATTAAGTATTTGTGTTATATTTTTACCAAATAAATGTTAACTGTTATTCAGTTTATATAAACAAAAAAAGAATTTATTTTATTTTAAGAATCAAAACCCTAAAAAGAATATATACTCAATTATAAAATGCAATTAACAATAGGTATAATGAACAAGAAGACAAATGTCATGCAATCATGTTTCTGAAATGGTTTATAACCTTATCTGTTTGTGTCCTTACCAATATTTTATTCGTTTAGTTACGTCAATGTAAATATTATTAAAAAATGATTCACAGGTAAACTGTTTAAGCCCATTGTTTTCAATAAAAAGAAAAAAGAATGTTTTGTTATAGTGGCTGGAGAACTAAAACGTTACAATGTCTCTAAATTTGTTCGTATATTAAAAAAAAAAAAATGGTTGTAAATAAAAATAACTGTTATTCAATTATTCATTCTATATTTTTATTTTCCTAAATATATAGAAAAACAATAATTTGTTGTTAATATTGTGCGCAATAAAGAATACATGAATACAGATATTCGTATTTAAAATTAATAACAGATAGGATCACTTGTTGCTAAACATTAATACTGGAAATATACACTATAATATATGATATATTTTAATAATTGAAAATGTAATATTTATGAACTTGTTTTAGTTTTTCAGCTTAACCTACTACTAGTAACTAGATTTTTTTTTTTGCATATGGAAAGTGACTAAGTAACGTTTCAACACATATTTCAAAATAGTCTCTTTATTAGGATCTAGTGAAATAGGTATTAGTAATACATTTTAAATCAAGTTTAAATCAACCGCCAATATAAAAAAGATGTACGGTACAAAGGATTATGTATAATTTTTTTTTTCTTAATTTGGTGGTGACACTGGTATTACTTTAAGCTCAAATTACCGTACTCCCATAAGAGTCTGAGTAATTTATTATCAGTGTCCATTCTGGTTTAAATTTATTCTGTGGTATGACCTTCCCACATATAATAATAAGGCGTAACCGTAACGAGGTCCCAACAATGGTGGCACTGTATAAACAACGACCGTTAAAATAACCTCAAAACAAAACATTCGATCGAACGTGACTCAGCCGTAGGGACGTCAAGAGCTTCCCGGCAGCCGAATTTCGGGCGTCCGCAAAAAGCACGCACAGCGGAGTAGACCTGAACTATCTGTTATCGTTATTACTTCCCGCCGTTGACGATAAGGTTCAATCGGGTCCGTGTAATCCAGCGGTTCCCAACTTTTTATAATCGTGACCCTAAAATTTTAAATTAAACTATTCGCGGCCCTAAAAAAAAGTAATAATTAAAACCGTAGTAATTGAAATCATAATTTTTATCTTTAACTTGCTTGTTTTAACAGACTTGTTACAATGTTATAAAAATGAATTTACTATAAAAATGTAATACATAATAATATATTTAATGATTTCCTTGATGCTGAACACTTTCCACATGTTCTTCAATATTGGGATAAATATTAATCGAGAGTGCACACCGCAAATCGTGTTAAGGATCAAGGCGATTTCTGTAGTAATACATTAATGTTTAATCGTTTATTTTACGACTTTTATGTCTACAGCGATAAAGACTGGTCTTCATGACGTTCCGGGAAAAATATGAACAAAAATAGAAATTACGTCATATATACCAACTTTTTATAATTTTTTCTTTGGCGTTTTTTTTTTTTTGTCACTGAATTATAAATATGAAATAAGATATGAACCATGCTTCCGCGATCAACTGTAAAAACCTCCACAACCCTAATTTGAGGTCGCGATCCGAGGTTAGGAATCGCTGGTAAAATCAATGATTTTACCCATGATTTTGTGAATGTACTCCGTGGCAATACCTTCAATTGAATACTGAAAATATAGTTAATGTTGACATTTTTTTTCGGGATCGGTCGTTATAAAAACAATAAAAAATCCTCAAGAAAATCAGTCACAATAACTTATAAGTGATGTATCCTTTGAAGTACAAATGGTTGAGTATGTAGTTCATTGACCTTCATTAATTATTCAAATAAAATCTAAACAAATTACGAAATAAAAATACTTATAACTTTTAAAATAATTTCTTATGACATAGCAAAAACTCGAATTGAACACACCACAATCAACATATTTTTATTTATTACACTTTTAACAATATAACCTTACATGAACATAATATAATGAATGTCATAAGTCATAGGTTACTCCTGATACATCATTTGATTAAAAAATACAAATAGTAAAAAAAAAATTAAATTAAAACTTGATGTTTAAAGCGTTTATTAAAAATCAAATTAATTAATGCCTATAGGCTATAACACCATAAAAACGATTATCTAAACATAATCTACAAATGTTACATTAATTTTACAAATAATTTTATTATTTATCTTATAATTTTCAAATTTTTCCAATATCTTTTAAATTAGATTAATTGAATCATGTTCCACTAATACGAAATACCTACCGTATAAACACATTAAAAGATTCACCGAAAGTTCAAGTTTTAAATTGATTGAAACTTATTTAAAATATAAAACTTCAAAACAATGATATTTGAAATCAACGAGTAAAATCAATAGTTTTTTTCAGAATTTTAGTAATTGCAAAATAATTGGTTATAAACCCCTTTTTAATTTTTCGATACAATATAAACTATTGTGCAAGGAATAACTTTAATTGTATTGATGTCAAATAAATTGTAAAGTATATTGTAAAAATTTGAAAATCTTACTATATAAAATATATAAATATTTATTAAATTTTTATTTTTATTATTATCAAAATATGTATTTATTTATTTTATTTTATTTATTTATTTACTTAAATATATAAATATATTTGGAAAACCCTTGTCCCCTCCCCCGCACAATGAGTTTTACGACCGAATTATGCGTTGTGTAACATACTTGAGCGGGGAGGCGACAACGTGAAATGCAAAATAGCCTAACCTTAATTAAAAACTAAACAAGACAATAACGAGCAATATTTTTGAATGTAAATAATCTAATCGATGAATAAAAGTATCAATGTTAACAAAACAATGATAGCGACTTATCAAAACATCGTTTCGAGACGGTTTCGGTGATAGGCGAGCTTATGAATAGTTCAGTTCTACTCCACTGCGCGCGCTTTAGCGGATGCCAAAAATTCGGCTGCTGAAAAACTCTCGTCCGTAAAGCGCTGTAGATGAAATCGGTCAATTCGATGGGTTTTATCAACGATACGAGTGAATATTATTATTGTTGCTGTTAACACTAATAACACGCCGACACGTTTTTTCGCTTTGTTTGAATTCTTCAAGTTATTGTTTCACTATTACCGGTTGTCTTTTGTAATTGTC
This sequence comes from Schlechtendalia chinensis, assembly GCA_019022885.1. NCBI lineage: Eukaryota > Metazoa > Arthropoda > Insecta > Hemiptera > Aphididae > Schlechtendalia > Schlechtendalia chinensis. Next base: position 9,091,927 of record CM032341.1, read on the forward strand.
GTGGTTAAGTACGATGGCTGCGGTATTGAATGAAATTGGAAAATCCAAGGTGTCGAAAAATATCGAAGAAGTATTTGAAAACGAACCCGAAGACGTTGAAAATGAATCATCCGTCGTTAAGAAGAAGAGGAAGAGAAAGAAGAAGAAGGCCCAAACAAATGGTAAGTATATAAATATGAAAATGAAATTATGTTAATATGAATATTAATTAATATGAAATTTCCATCCCAAGACGCAGAAACAAATGAAAAAGATCAAGTGGAAGAAGAAGTAACCAGTGGTGTAACAAATATTAATATGGAAGATCAAACTGAAGGTGACAAAAAAAAACCTAGGCGCCGTGGAAAGAAGAAGGAAATTCAAGAAAAAGAACCAGAGTCCAAGGAGAAAAAACAAACTTATCCTCCATCTGTACCCATACACGAACTGTTTCCAACAAGTAAATATTACTTTCAAATATTGACATATAAAAGTATAGAGGTGTTCTTTTTGATAGTAATATTTTTTCCTAAAGCTCAAAAAAAAGAAAAAAAATATATATGTATACTTGTATTTAAAAATTCTAAAATGTCATATTAATTTTAAATAACATAATGTATAATTATTTTATTTTTTAATTTAACATAATTATTCCAAACGTGACTTGAAAATTAATATTGTTTTAGTTTAAAATCACTCATTATAAACTTTAAGGTGGTAATTAATTAGTAGTGTGATAAATCATGATCATCCGATGGTTATGTATTCTATAGATGAATATAAAGATAAGATAAGTTCTGATAAATACTACAGTGTTAAAAGAATATTTATAAATTTAAAATAGTGGGATAATTGAAAGTGTAGTATAGTATAGAAAGTAGTAAATTGAACGTAGAGCGTCCTGTATATATACAAAATTAATTTTTTTTTAATTTTATTTTATTGTACAATTAAAATTTTATTGAAAATTATTATTTAAATTTAAACTGATATACTTTTATTTTAATATAAAAAAAAAAGAATTGTAAAAATTGTAAGTATTAAATATTTTAGGTGAATATCCTGTTGGTCAAGAAGTTGAATATGATGGTCGTATGGGTAAACAACGTATAACAAGTGAAGAGAAACGAACAATAGAACGTTCCAAGTATGATGATTACAATGATGCTAGGCGCGCAGCTGAAGCTCACAGACAAGTAACTTAACAAATTGCATTTTATTTTGTATTTTAAAGAATATTGTCTAAATAGGTACGGAAATACATTAAAGACTGGGTGAGACCTGGTATGACAATGATTCAACTTTGTGAAGAATTGGAGCGATGTTCTAGAATTTTAATTGGAGAAGATGGACTTAAGGCTGGTTTAGCTTTCCCAACAGGATGCTCAAGAAATAATTGCGCAGCACATTACACGCCTAATGCTGGTGACCCTACGGTTTTATTATACGATGATGTAACTAAAATTGACTTTGGCACACACGTGAATGGTAAACTAATTTTTTCTTTTAAATATATATTTATTTATATGTTTTATTATTTATTGGTTTTAGGTCGAATAATTGACTGTGCTTTTACTTTAACATTTAATCCTAAGTATGACAAACTTGTAGAAGCTGTGAGAGATGCTACTAATACTGGAATAAAAGTAAACTAAAAAAAAAATAGTTTGTAAAAAAAAAAATCTTTATTGATAATTGGTTGGTTTATTAGGCTGCTGGTATTGATGTTAAACTTTGTGAAGTTGGAGAAGCTGTACAAGAAGTGATGGAGTCTTACGAAGTCGAACTTGATGGTAAAACATATCCTGTGAAGTCAATCAGAAATCTTAATGGCCATTCGATTGATTCATATAGTAAATACTAAACTACAGTATTTCTTATTTAATTATTTACATAATTTTTAAATTTTATTTTTAGGAATACATGCTGGCAAAACTGTACCAATTGTCAAAGGCGGCGAGGCCACTATGATGGAAGAAAACGAATTTTATGCTATTGAAACATTTGGTTCCACTGGACGTGGAATTGTTCGTGATGACATGGACACGTCGCATTACATGAAGAATTTTGACGCTCCATATGTGCCACTCCGTCTTCAAGCATCACAAAAGTTACTTAGTACAATCAATAAGAATTTTGGAACATTAGCATTTTGCAAACGCTGGCTCGATAGATTAGATGTCACTAAATATCATATGGCATTAAAAGATTTAAGTGACAAAAGTAAAGCACTTTTTAATCTTTATTCACTATATTTACTTGGTTGTTAATTACTCACTGGCTATTTATTTGTACACAGGAATTCTTGATGCATATCCACCATTATGTGATATTAGAGGCTGTTATACAGCCCAGTTTGAGCATACCATTGTACTAAGACCCACATGCAAGGAAATCATTAGCAAAGGAGATGATTATTAATTATATAAATAACTCAAGTCGATTTCATGTCACTGTCGATAATTAACAGAAACATTGTTATTTTTAAAATGTTAAATTTTTGGTGGTCAATAAATGATTAAAAATAATAATAATAATGTCATAATATTGTAATACCTATACAAAAAATGTCCGGGCTACAATATACAAATTACACTAACATAACAGTAAATACAAAACAATGTAAGAAATAGGTTTGTTACTTAAATTCATATTTAATCCCTTGATTTTTTTTTTTTTTTTACAAAGCAATTTAAAAATTATTGCTGACTTTTTTGTTGATCATCGCTGGTTAACAATGATTTTGCCATACGCTCGTAATCATCTAAACTAAACTGTGTAAGAGAACGATCAAATTCCTTCATGAATTCTTTTAATACCTTAACTGTATCTTCAGAACTATAATGCTCTTTTATGTGTTTAGTGATCATTTCTTCCAAATCTTCAGTTTTAATAAATGATTGCTGTTTTACAACTAGGTTCAATTTGGCACCATCCTTTATTTGTGGGTATTCAGTTAATGTTTTTTCATCTATAAGTAATAGCAAAAGAAAATAATAAATATTAATTACATACCAATATGCTGTGAATATGGGTAAAAGTGCTGTTAAGGTTTTAAGAGTAATCAACTAATTACCACATAGAGGACGGCCGGTATGTAATAATCTTTGATCTTTAACAGGAACCTTAAATGCTTCAAATACATGATTTTTTAGCTCTGCTACTGTCATTCCACTATGAACCTAAAAATGAATTGTTTGCATTAAAATGCAATTTACAAAAATTAAACCGAATCACAGAACTAGTAGATAATTAAAGTAATTAAAATTCATAAGGACATTATCCAAAATTTGGTCTTAAATATTTTGATTCTTTTTTATTTTTACTTATTTCTCCCTTTTTAGATATATTTAATAAACTTAAAGACAACTCAATGAAATTAAGTATTGTCAGGAATAATCTGATTATACCAGGGTCAAAAGTTCACAAAATAGTATATAATAATAAGTATATAGACAAAAATAATTTTTTATAATTAATCATTTATTATAAATATTATTTAAATTCCATAAACTTATAGTAAATGTAAAAAAAAAAAAATAACAATTAGAGAGTATTTAGTAGATGATATTTAAGTATAAATACATGTTATTTAGTTATGAGGTAAAATTTAAAAAATATAATTTAAGTAATTGTAAATAAGTTATACAGTCAATAAAAATCAAATAAAAACTTGTTGTGAAGCCAGCATGTCTGCAAATGGTTTTACTAGTCCCCGAGTGGCAAAATAAAATACAAGTCCAAAAGTTATTGATATTGGTAAAGCAGGTAGAGCTCGTCTAAATATAGCTAATAACAACAATGTTAAACACAATCCAATAAGTATAGCGACAAAGCATGCTAAAGTGGTATTCCAATCGCCGTAAGATGATGCTTTTCCTACTAGAACGCTGTAGAATATGAAATCTCCCAATCCAAGCTTGACACCTTTTTCATCTTCGTCCATCAGTCTTCTACAAACTCTGACTTCTTCAATCGGACGCTGTTGGTATTCTTCTACCCATGTCCTAGTAAACCCATTTTGGCTGTCTGTGTTACTATTGACACTGTCTGAACGATTCATCATGTATATGACAGTAGACGAATAAATCAATGCTGGAAATATTTGTTCGTTACGCTCTTCAGCCAACTCTACGAGTATACGTAAAGGTCCGCGTGGTGTAAGGACAGCGATTAAGTCCCAAATGGATATGACAAACAGTACGACCCAAGTAGTCCATTCAGGCATATATTTAATAAATACAAGTGCCATAAGAGCAGCGATGAATATTAGATAAGACTGTTGAATTCGCAATGGACCTTTCCAATGTATGCACACCATACCCAGCATACCAATATTCCATATTATCAAGAAAAATGTTATATAATCCATAGGAATATTGTACGTGAATAAGATTTCTTCAATGTAGAGACTAGTAAACATAGACAGGAGCATCAGTGACGACATGATTAGCCATCCGTGTATTAACTTATAACATCGATATTTGTATAATGCAATTAAAAATACAGTCATTACAATTACAACAGATATGAGAATCAACGAATTAGCTACAGCATTCCATACTTTAGTTGATGGCTCTGGACTGGTCTCATGGAATGGCGTGTATACCAAGTACATATCTTTTACATTGTAAAAAGACACCGAATTGATTGTGGCTACTACGACCAACATACATATGGACACCGGCACAAAAAGTTTAATAACATGCTCGGCACCATACTTGAGAGTCTCTTCTTCTTGGGCCGATAACGAATCGCGGCGCGACGTTTCACCAGGCACTGTCGTCGCCATTAGTGGTACTGATTCCCTACGGTCTGCTGACTTGACTTCCTCGCGCATCAAATTACACACAAACAAGGGGAGAGCAATGTAAACACCAAAATGAATACACAGACAAATCTAATCGCGTCTGTACTTCCTCTACAATGTAACAAAATAATGTATCGTTAAAAAACGCCCATACTCACATCGAATGAACATTCCTGTCCGTTGAGTATCTTGATGCTGATTTTCATTGTTACTGGTTAGTGGGTATTTGAAAAAAAAACAACTTTATTTATATTCAAACTTCCAATAAATATTGAATAATGTCGCCGATCGCTCGATCAAATCATAGTCGTGTTAGGTAAATGATTCGTGTTGCCTATAGTTGAAAACGCGATCAAAGAGAACAAAGATGGTCGCGATTATTTCGAGATTATTATTATTTATGATTGGCAATCGGTATGGTCGTCAAATCTAAACTCGGTAATACAAAATAAAATAATGCATGCTACTATGTTGGAGTACCTATCACTTGGCAAATTTTCCATTAAATATCTGATGTCATACACTGTAGTAACTCAGACGTCAGTACACAGCAGAAAATAAAAACGCTCAACAAAAACAATTCAATCGATTAAAGCGTAGGTCAAAGAGATTGTGTGAATTCAAGGACCTCACATTTGGCGGGAAATAATTTAAATATTTATAATACCCAAAATAATCGTTGCGATTAATATATTACACGATATATTATGTATTATGACCACAGTAAACTAATTATTTTTTGTTACAAACAAACCATTTATCATAACTTATAAGATAATGTCTTTCCGCAGAATAGTTATTTTCATCCATTGTGTGACGCTAAGATATCAATGATCTCATCCAAAGTTAGATTTCATCTTTATACATTTATCGATGCGATTTAAATAATATATAGATTTTCATCGCCAAAGAGAAAACATTACTTTTATTGTAGAAACGAAAAAACACCTTGAAAATTATTTTATATCGAATAAATTGTAATGTATAAATTTCTTTCACGATCACTTTGGTTGTGAGATATACGTAAACGTTCCCAACTGTCCACACTGATACATTAGTGACAAGTGCGGGTGGACCATCAACGGGCCGCACTCTCCGTTCGCCTGTATACAAACAATGAATACACGCAATTAATGTTTAACGAGCTATTTAATATTTTCGATATTTACGATTTATCTGAATCGGTCTACATCTACGCGCACACATACACATATTTATTTGTAGAAAAATAAATAAATAAAACTCGTACCATGTACTACAAATATTACTTTATTTTAAATACAGACAGTGCAAATTCGAGCAACCCCATCCGGCCGGTAATGAACCCGTTATAACTGTTATAGATATGTTTTTTTTTTTAGTTCTTGGTCTTTGAACAAAACACTTTATAAAAAAAATAACGCTAGCTACAAGTTATACATAAATGCAATTATAATTAATTAATTAGTAATTACACGCATGTTATAATAAAACGTGTAGATCTACGGTTTTTATTACTCGCCTGTTTTTCGTACACTTGTTTTTCCTGATCAGACATATTATCCCAACTGTCGGAAACGATTCTTCGAACAAAGTCTAGGGGCAGCTCAGGTCGTGTCCAATGGTATAGATTCATCGTTTTTTTTACGTAGATCCTTCTTGCGTCATTTTGAGCCCAATTATTGGAGTGATGCATTCTTTTAATCGGTTTATTTATTTGCTACAATAGTATAATTTATAATATTTCGTAAAATAATGAAATTTTTTCAAAAATTAAACGTTTAAAATAATAATAATTATATTTTTCTTTAATTTGGAAATGTAAAATATATTTTTAAATCTTTAAATTATTTTCTACACTTACGTGTATATTTGTATATATAGGTGGTCCATGACGATATTTTTTAAACAAATATAAATACGTGTGTACATTTATTACAACTCGTATTTTCTTTCACATAATTATATTTAGAATTTAGAATAAATAAACACTTATATAAATATATAACAGTTTAATAAATATTTAACGAAAATGTTTCCTTACTTTACGCGTATTGGGCCGAACAGGAAAGTTGGCGAAAGCTATGGATCCGGGAACGAAATTATCTGGCAGGTTAAAATGTATCGCGTCGTTAGTCTTTTTATACGGCAAAAGCTTTAGAAGCTGTTGAGGAGTCATATCGGATGATGGGTAAGTCTATGAAAAAAAAAAATTCAAAATCATGTATATATTAGAATTAGTACTAATGTATAGCAGGAAAGTGTTGTAGTCAATTACATTATGCCTATGGGCTACATATAGTTATTACGATTATTAGATATTTAGGTGTGTATACCATTTTATTGTTTTGGCAGTTTTCAAAATGTTAAATGTTACAAAGTGAAAAATTGTTCGATGTAAGAGCACTAAATAATAAAATAATACGTATATATTTTTTAGATGTTCACAAATAATTTCAGAATTCCGTAACGAAAATGATTTGTCCTTTACTTACCTACCAAGAGTAACTGATTGTCTTACTACCATAGATGACATTGTCATATGACTGCTGACCAAAATACCAGATGAGTTATAAGCGATAAGTATAATAAATAAATGAATAGCATACAATATCTTTTATATTAATTATCATAGATAATGGACTAATTGAGGAATAGAAAAGATGGGACAAATTGCCTTCATGATGGATTTTACTTAGGATCAAAGTTATTGTTAATTTACACCTACATAGATATTAATAGTACAAAATTACAATTATTTGAATTTCCAACACAAAGAATATACAAAAATATTGAATATAATTTTATATTTTATTTATGGTTCAAAATATAGAAAACAAATTGTTATTTAAAATTTATACATTTACTAATACGAATAAAAAGCATTTCTAAACTGATTTTCGTTTTTTAAACAAGAATGCTGAAGTAATTCAACGCAATGTGTATCATTTGTATAATTTTTTTCTTTCCAATCCACCCACATGGTTTTTTTGACTATGCCAGAACCTATTGATCTTTAGATAACAAATGATAATTTTGAGCTTATATTACAAAGAATTTTGGCTTACTCAAAAATGTCATATTAATTCAATACTTTATTTAATAAATAATTGTAAAATTAACAAAATTTCAAAATTAGGAATGGGTATGTGGTGACAAATTGCATTAGAATACACATATATTATAAAACTCAGACATAACTCTAGTTTTAGATGATAAATCGGTATATATTATACCTATATATCATTATCGTTAACACAGACTATTAACAGACTATGATGAATGCCAAAATTATCAATTGGAGTAAAGAAATATAGGAATAATATAGCATACAAAATATTTTCATAATCAAAATATAATTTTTACTTAAAAATAAATAACATTTGAACACAATATATAAGATTAAACTTTAGTTAATACAATAATAATAATATAAAGAAATTATTAATAATAAAGAAATTGACATATAATTATTATAATAAAGTATATAGGTATCACAAAAATATATATTTTATTGTGGAGCATTGTTTATTAATTTCAAGAAAGTTTCATTGAGATTGCAATGTCCTTTAACACTTGAATCACCTTTGGTCAATTATTTCAACTGGTCCTACCAAGTTATTATTTATGAATGAAAAAGGGTATAAGTGACCTATACTAGTTATTAAAAAATATAATGTATAATTAATGTATTCATGAGTTTTAAATAAACTTTTAAGAATTTCGATTTATTTTTATATATGACTGCATCATTTGTTAAAGTATTGTTTCCAATTTGTCCTTATAAAAGGTATTTGTTATTTATATTCCATAACCTAAAACAAAAAACGTAAAATTTAAAAACGTATTGCATTTTCTTACGTATATATACACACACACATATATAAGAATTAGCCAAACGAAAAATAAAACTTAATAACCTGTCAAATTAATAATTAATTTTAAGATTAACTTATACAATTGTGTTACTTCTTAATAGTAATAAATATATATTTAAATTGTTTACCAATTACTACTTTTAGATTGTCTAAACACAAGTCTATGTACATTATCCATATTTATTTATATTTGTATTTAGAACAAAAATATAAAATTTCATAAATATTTAAAAAAGTACATATTATTACTATTAAAAGTACAAAAGTAAGTATTATATAACTTATAAGAGCAATTCAAAATTTGTCTACAAAATATGTAAACAATATATGTGTAAAAACACTTACTGTTTATTCAGCAATAATATCCAACTGTAATGGTGGTATTAATTTCCATACATGTTGTTTTAATGTTTGACATTGCAAATTCAACTTGTATTGACCTGGATAAAAGAATACAACTCCACATTCATGATATATACTATCTTGTTTATTTACCTAAAAAGATTATATACATATTATAATTTATATTATATTATATTATATTATACACTGCATCAATGGTGCTGAACCTATATTCAAAGAGGGGCAGCCGCCCACCCTATTTTAAGGTGGGCAGTAGTTAGCTGTTCGGTACTAATTAATAAAACTATTTTTACTTCAAGTGATATTATTTTTGTTGGTAAGTTTTTATGAATTAATATTATAATTTATAACCTAAAACTATGACCAGTTCACCAACACAATCAGTTTAGCAATTATAACATATTATTGGTTGTAGTAATGGTGGTATTTAGGTAGTTTAGGTAAAACAAGAGATGGCAAACAGGTCAATTTCATTTAAGGAGCTATAATGAGTTAAATTTACACATTTTTCTGGTCTACATACAAAATAACATACAAGGAAATTTAAATTATAAAACTTTTTATTAAGTTAAATTTTCTTAAATTTCAATGAAATATTAAAATCCAACTTTTAATACAGTAATTAATATTTAATTAAACATGTTTTTAATGTACCTTGTTGTATTATATAAATATGCATAATCATATAATATTATACTTATTTTATAAAAAAAATTATATATATATATATTACAAATTAATGTTTAGTGGTGGGTGGTGGGTATTCCAAAGTTAATTTTGCCCCTCCAATTTAAATTTATTTTGGCACCATTGCACTGCACTATGAGAAAATGCAACTGAGCACCCAGTAAAATTAGTCTCGTGTAATATGCAGTATATTTATTTATTTATATACTCAACACTCACTCTTGCTTTATGAGTTTTAGTTGATCCCATGGTAGCTAATCGTGTTCCTAGTTGACTGTTTATAGTTCCATTTAGGTAGTCCTGATAGAAATTCAATTCCAATGTAACCTCATCTAAAGGAGCCATAAGAGAATTATGCACCCAAATCTGTAATTTTAACTGCTGACCAACTGGGTATTGAGAAATTTCTGATGATAGTTTTTCATCACATTCACTGATAATTTTTTCCTCATTTAGGTTAATTTCTAATAAAGCATAATATTATTATAGAAAAGTCACAAGTGTGGTAACATTTATTTCAGTACAATACCCCAATATATAGGCGATGTACAAACAATGTTCAACATCTGAGGACACAGCGTAAGACCATGTAATTTTGCAACACCCCATCTAGGTGGTAAATCATCACAAGAATTAAGCGACCATCTTAGTAATACTTGTTCAGCTATATGCTTATTACACTGGGATACCATATTAGCTTGCCCTTCTTCCCCGTTACTAACCTAAAATTTTAATATATTATACATAATTATTTATTTATTACTTATCAAATAGTTTTTCTTAAACCTGTTCCAAACTATGAATTAAAAATCTATCAACCGGAACTGGAATTCGGTAAGATTCTTTTTCTTCCATTAGTATACTTTTATTTGTAGTGTATTTCAATTCCATTTCTTGATTAGTAACATTTACTACATCAAGCACTAAATAAAATTGATAGCCCCTAAAATACAAACATGTAAATTAAACGGATAAATATAATTGTAAACAAAAACTCACGTTTCTGCTTGTAAAACATCCCATCCAGTTACCAATATAGAATTGAATATATTAACAGATAAAATGCATGAACTTATTCTACAGTAACCAGCAGCCATACCTTCGCCTCCAGCATACTTTACTTTAATATTAAATTCAATAATCTAAAGTAAAAGATTTATATTAATTTTTAATGAAATTATTTAAATTATAACAAATAGAAAAATATAAATTAAAAAAAATTAATTCATAAATTATTACAATTATATATAATACTCATTAAACTGGTATTCAAATATGTTGGAGCTATTGATTTTTGATATTACTTATATATTGAAAAAAATAATAAATGTTTAAATATGTTAAATTAAATTAAAATTAAAATTAAATTAAATTCATTCCTTGTTATAAGAATTCAATATAAAATATTTTAATTACATTTTATATTCATTAAAAAACAATTAATAAAATTATAATTTACAATAAATAATAAGTGATAGATTTAATAAATAATTACTTTTAATGAATTTATATCAGTTGGATTTCTATATCTAGAACAATTTGAACTCAAACTGCTTTCTCCAGATCTGAAAAATATTTAATTTATTTTTGTAATAACAATTAGTATTTTAAAATTAAGAACATAATGTGAATTTACCGAAATGATGAAGCAATCATTGGAGAAAATCTTTCATTTTTTTGTTTGGGACTAGGTAATGATGGATATGAACTTGGACCTGACATAGTTAAACTACTCTTCAAACTATTTAATTCTATAACAATGAAACATATATATATATATATATATAATAAGGTATCTTTATTTATTTAAGTACTACAATTATAATTAAAATTTTAATTAATGTTAAAATGTAATAGAAAGTTTACTGATGCATTCTCAACTTCTATAAATTAAAAATTATTTTGATAATAGTATACCTGCAAGTGGATATTGATTGCTGGAAAGAAAGTTCAATGCACCAGTTAAATGAACACCCAACCTAATTTCTGATTTTGAATTGATTGGTAAATATTCTTTAATATTTTCCGTATCAACTTGAATAATGTTATTTTTTAATGATTGATCAATAGTTGATTCAATCGAAATCTCCAAAAGATCAATGGGAATTGATCCTACATTTATTATCTTCAGGTTATAATCCGCACTAAATATTAAAATTCATTATTATACTACCAAAATCTAATTATGTATCTACAATTGTTTACCCACCTTTCACCAGCAAATAATGTAATTGAAGATATATTATCATTTTTTGAATCTAAAATTAATGCTTCTATACAAGGCATTGAAGGAATTACTTGTACATTGTAGGTAGATTCTGGTACATTGATAATATTTTTAAGGCGGCAATTTGATTTGACTCCTAATGTATGTGTTGAATACCCATTAATTTCAATTTCCCCAACTTCTTTTGGTATACCAGTTAATACAACATTCTGATAACTAGTCTCTGGTGGTAAGTTGATAGAATATGGAATACTCTCAAAAACAGCACCATTAGTTAATAGAAGCTAAAATATAAAACCTTTAAAATCAATATTTCATTTAAAAAAATTATAAATAAAATACTTACAATATTTGTTACTTCTAATTCAAAGTTTAATGGATTACTTAGCTCAAGTATAACTTCACAAGGTTCATTTACTACCCAAACATACTCCATTTTATTACTTTTAGTATTATATTTTTCCATTGATCCAAATTTTAATGGTGTAAATAAAAATGGACCAAAGTCTTCTTTAACTTTCACTAATTTATGTGGTCTCAAATGAAGTTTTAAATTTTGTACAGAAAATTTCCTAAAATGAGTTATAAAATAATACAGAGGTTCCTAAACTGTAGATAGCAATCTAAAAGTAATCCACAATTAAATGTTAAATAGGTCACAAAAAATGTTCAAATTTTTAAATAATAATAGAAATAAATAGTAACAATAATAATAATAATAATAATAATAATAAATGAAATCGTATTATACATTAAATATTTATATAGCATGCCCTTCATATTAAATAGAAAAAAAATTGTTTTTTCATTAAATAAATTATATTTAATACATTGTTATTGGTATATAATTAAAACATTATACTTTGATATTAAAATTTATTGTTAATATAATTTTATTTTTTATACCACCTCAATAAGCAAAAAAAAAAAAAAAAATTGTCATATGGCTTGAGTTGGATTATTGAAATTTGAAAATTTTAAAATGTGACCCAGATATGAACTTCTGATATAATATACATATTTTATTTTATTATTTATTATATTATATTAATTTTATTACTCTGGTTGCGGTATATTTAATAGATTTGCTGGCGGTATTACAAGTCCATTATCTAGTACAAGAGGAACAGGAGAACCCTCACACTGTGCAGATAATACAGACAATTGGGTAGCATAAGCACTTCTTTCTATTTTTTCCATCATCCACCACATAGTTTGTAATAAGAATGTACAATGTCTTGTTGCTAAACTAGCATTTCCAACTCTTTTTGCAGCTAACACAATTTCATTAACTACTTGTCGTTGTAATTCAGGCCATCCAATTTGACCTCCTGGTACATAGTCATTTGGATCTAAAGATAACTTATGCCCAGGTAACATTTGAAGTAATAACTTATAGCATTGTTCCCATGATGTGTGTGGATTACTTGCAGAAACATAACGTTTAGAAGCTAACCATTGAAAAAATGATGCTTTTCGGTGAAAGCCGATTTCTGAGTATAATTCTGCCAATTTCATTAGGCGTTGTATCTAAACATTAATAGAACATTATATATATAATATTAAAGTTGAAATATAATAAAATTAAGATTTTATTACTTTTTCTTCGTCAGTCAGAGTTAAGTTTATGGGTAAAACATTTTGTAAAAAATAATGAACATGTATACAATGATGATTAACTACGGCTATTCGAGCAGCTTTTAAACTTCCTTCGGTTAATATTACTCCAGCATTCAAATACTATATAAGGTAAAAGAATATATCATTAGTAAAACTTATATAGTTATATACTTAAGAAACTAAGAAACTAGAGGAATGGAAAGAATAATACATTTCAAAAACATTAATTGAATTAGAATAACAAAATGCACATTTCCTAATTAAATACATTTATACCATTATGCTTGAATTTCATAAATAAGCAATTAGATTGATTTTTTTTAGGAACCTAACTAATATTAATAAAATATTATTAATTATTAATAAAGATGAAATAAACATATTACTACAAAAATGTATAATGAATAAGAAAATATTATTTTTAAATAATATTTGACTTTGTAAAGGCTGCAGGTTAGTGCAATTCCTAGTGTACATGAATATTTTTAATTTATAAAAATCTATGAAATTACATTTTAACGGCACATGTTTTCATTAACATATGGATAGTATGTATAAAACTGTTATAGTTCAACTACACAATAAAATGTTTTATCTGTCAATTCCATTTGGGCTAGAATCTTTGAAAAAAAGTTCTATTAGTTGAACTAAATCAACATAATAAAAAATAAAAATTGGATTTTGTATAAAATGATGTTTTGGATAAATCTTTTTTAAATTTAAGAAAGTTTATAACTCATGACTATAAAACGAATTATCAAAATATTAAAAGATTTTTATAATTATTTTGAAACAAATTATTTTTCACCAAAATTTAAATATCAAAAGAAAAATAGAGTGATAGAATGAGCCAAATTCTTTAATTTACCTATGCATTATATTAAACTATGCAATAAATACAATTGATAATATGTGAAATGAGTAAAAAAAAAAATATATATACATTTATTTAGTATATATTTTATCAAAATACGTAGACACAAATTAATCTACATAAATTTTGTATGCACATAATATAAATCTACAATTTTTAAAGATAAAACATGAAATTCATTGACATTATTTCTAGACAGAAGACATTAATATTAGATTTATTAATATAACCAATTATGTTTAAGCCAAGAATCACTTCTAAGGTACACAAAAATGTGCGATTCTTAAAATTATATTTCCACTTATAGCTTAAAGAATAATTTTTGGTAGACTTGTTTCATAACGAAATGGGATTTGTCATATAATTTATTTTTCAGACTAAGAGTACTCAATTTGTAAAGTTAAAGATTGATTTAATGTTAAATAAACATATATTTTATAATAATTTGTAACTTTTAAATAATTTACAAATTTTTATTTTTAATAAATTTAACATTATCTGTTATAACAAATTACATGATAACATATGTAACTGTCAATAACAATAAGATATTTAATAAAACATAATATAACAACAAACTAATTACATTTTTCTACTTGCAAGTTTTAAACTATCTCCTGTTACAACTTACCTTACTGTAGTGTTTAAGAGCTTCACCGTAATTTTTATAAATATCATCAATGTTAAGTAAATTTTGAGGCATTGTTGATCTAATAGCATTATCATCTAGTGACGCAAATCCAGAACTTGTGGACAATGGCCTAAATCTATAATTTTAATTTCCAATTATGGAATTTAGTATATAATACGTAATAAAATCTTATTAGTAAACTAATGAATATTAGAGATGATCGAACCATACAAATTTTGAACTCTATTAAAAAAAAATGTTTATATATATATATATATATATTATATATTTGAGTAGTATAAATATTACTACATAATGATTAGTATAAAAGTTACTAGGTAGGTACTGATTTATTACAAAAATTATACAACTAAACATTTAAACTAATTATAAGTTCTAGAAGGTTATATATTCTCAATTCTCTTCACGCCTACAAATATACTACTGTAGCATTATTATTGACTATAAATATTAAATATATATATTTATATTTTTTTCATATTATAATGTATTTTATCATATTAAACACTTTTTATATCATGTTAAAATATAAATATTTATAACTTGTACACTATTCACTTAGTGAAAGCAACTTAAATAGCTGACTTGTGCACAAGGACATGGTTGTAGTCATCTGACCATTTCAGATGAATACTGATTACTTCTTAAAGTGATTAGAGCATACTAAAGTTTAAAATAATATTTAAACAATTACTTACTGGTCTAATTACCTATGTATTATATTTCTATAAAAATATGTCTCCTATTTTAACTGAAATTTGATTTGTACCTAAAAGAAAAATTATAAGATTCGAGTTTGATAAAATATTTAGTTTCATTTGTATTAGAATAAATAATTCAAATTATGTTTGTAAAAAGTAGTCAAAATTTGTTGAGATTTCAAGACTAAGGTTCGATCCATCTCTAATAAAAACATACTTGAATCTAGAATGACGTTCTTGAAGTGAAGCATTTCGTTGAAAATTAGATTTTGTTAATTGATTTTGGGGTTGTAAAATAATTAAAGATGTTGCACATAATCCTTCTAAAGAACCTTCAAATAGAATTAATTTAACATTGAACTTTAAATCATTTCTTAAAAATAAATTTAAATTACCTCCTAACCAAAGCCAATCATTACAAGAACGTAATGTATCTATAGCGGTTTGATAACAGTTAAGAGCATCATGTAAAAAGCCAGTTTGAAGATTCAAATCAGCTAAATGTTTAGTTACACGTCCCATACAACGTTTTTTATTAGCTCTAGACTCCATATCCAAACCAATAATATTACGTTTTTCAAATGGAGCAATTAATAAAGTGGCTTTATCTAACTAAATTATACACATATACATTATTTTTTTAGACTTAATAATATATAAAACATATACTTTTTCTTTTGATTTATCCAGGCGTTTGGCATCCAATACCCAAAACAAAGACAACAAAAACTCATTTAAATGCATTTCAATTGAAGGATTAGTATCATTATCACTAGCGTAGTACACATCTCTTGATTTAAAATTTGATGGTGTACTGAAATCTGGACAGTTTGAAGCATTTACACCAAATATAATACATCGTGAATCATATATGGTAGATTGATACTTAACTTTTAAACTCTCGTGTAATCTACATATTTCATTTAATTCAATTTGAAGTTTACATTTGGCTAAAAATCATTAAATATATACATATATACATATTAATAAATATAATAAAAAATCATAAAATAGTAAATAATTACAAATAGTTATAAGACCCAAAAGTCGTCTATGTGTTTGAAAGTCACCCCAATCGTTATTACCAACTGGATAATCTTTGATATATCTTGCTTGAACACATCGTTCTGTACCAGTACCATCCACTATATGTAATTGGTTAATGCGACAAATACGTTCAAAAAGACGATTAAAACTTTTTGACGATAATTCTTCACCTTAATAATACAATACAAAATAAGACAATACTGTGAGTAAACTGAATCACTTGTAGATTTTATTAAAGACAACACAAGTTTAAAAAAATCATGTTATTACAAAGCACAAATGTATTATTTACCAAGGTGTTTCACTAATATAAGTAGAGTACAATGGTCATACACAGTCATCTCATAGTCTGGATGTGACATGTTTGGGTCTTGCGTTGGAGTCGACAAAATGGCACTGACTGAAGATCGCATTGATTCCTAAAATGCAGTACATGATGTTGATTTGAAACATATAGGACAGATCTAGTGAACACAAATATTAACACAAACATTCACCTAATTCTAAATCCGGTTTTCAAATCAAATTCTATTGCAAGCACCAATTTAATTTATTAAAGTAACAATATTTATGTCACGATAAATTTGGTAATCCGGAAAGAACGAAACTGAAATCATTATTACATAAACAAATGTTGTGCACTTTATTATGTATATTAGTCTTGTAATTTGAACTTCAATTATTATTATTACTTTTATTCAAAACTATAAGTGATAACACGGTGTTGGTGACGTGATATCACACAAAACGGTTGATTATCATACAATGATTGTTATCCTGATAAAAATGTGGGAATCCCACATTTTCCCTACTAGCTGCCTCAAAAATAGCACGCTGTGGTGGTAAACACCGGTATATGGTTGGTAACAAGTTGACACATTGGAAACGTCAAGTGTTCCATATACAGCAGGTAGTTTACATTTTCTAAAATAATTATAGGTATGAATTACTGTTTAGTGTTTAAATTATTTAAGTCGTTGGTAAATATTTTAGCATTTCATTTTATTATTTTTTTCGTTTTTAACGCTGTTTCATCTAATTTTATGAGACTGGGCATTAAGCTTTTGATCGTAACTCTCATAAGACGTTAAAATAATGTCCGAAGAGCCCGCGCGCACAATGTCCCCTAATGATGATTTCTCTAATGACGAACAACACAAGCAAGGAACGCAAAGTTTTCAGTATTACTCGCGCGACCAGTTTGTAAATCAATACGATCAGCAGCTTAGCAATTCCTCTGGTATGGTATTTCATTATTCAGATCGGTTTCCGAAGATGTGTATGAATATGTATTTTTACGAAGACATAATGAAAATAGCCGAAAAACACATCGGCAATTATCGTAAGTACGCACTGACGATTTATTATAATATAATCATAAATATAACGGTTTTTCATTGGTTGTTGGCCCGAAACACAAACAAATGCCCGTATTCCGTCCCGCGATTACGAGTGTTTTATTAACAAGCTAAACCAACAGGCCGTGTTTTACCACGTTATATTTCGTTATATAATGTATCGTCGTGTTACGACTAGGTTTTAGTCGGGCTACGAGAAAAATAATACCAAATAAATACAATTTAGAATTTTAAAAAATATAAATAAAAACCTGTCTTAAATAAATGTTAAGTCTTCTTCTCTCTCGCCTCTATTCCAGCTATTTGGGGTCAGCTACCTGTGCACACACCAGCAAGCCTCATATTACACCCAATTACATACAACCACTTCTTCTTCGGTCTTCCTCTTCTTCAACATTCATTTCTATAACTGTTCTTCAGCTTCCGATTTTTCTTTCCTCATAACATGACCATGATATCTAAAGCTATTCTCTCTCATATTATCCATGATCGACACTACTCCTATGGTTTCTCTTACATATTCATTCCTTATCCTATCTTCTCTTGTCATTCCACTCATCCATCTAAGGATTCTCATCTCTGCTACACTCATTCTCTGTTCTGCTTTCTTGTCAACCGCCCAACACTCTGAACCATAGAATATAGTTAGTCTCACTACACTCTTATAAAACTTACCTTTCAGTCTTATTGGAATTTTCTTATCGCACAAAACACCAGATGCTTCTCGCCACTTAATCCAGCTGCATTTAATCTTATGTTTCATATCCTCGTCAAATCCGTTATTCTTTTGTACAAAGACAAACCTAACCAAGACCTAACCTAACCCTAAATACTTAAAACTTTCAACCTCATTTTCCTTGTCCGTACTTATTGTCATTACATTTCATTAAACTCATAATCTATACACTGTTTTAATTCTTTGAATCCTTAATTCCTTACCTTCAAGAGCTAATCTCCACACATCAAGCCTTTGGTTAACTTATTCCCTATTTTCTCCTACCAAAACTATATCATCATTAACTAAAGCAAACATCATGCACAAACCAATTCAAATCAAAATCACATTAAATATAATGTACCATAGTACCTACCCTTGTATCTTTTTTGTATTTTCATCCATTACTACAGAAAACATGTGAGGGCTTATTTTGAATAAAGGTTAAGTCTTATATAATAAAGGCTTGTCTTTCCATACTGGAACCCTGATGCTTTTAGGATTATTATTATTATGTATACATTTAAACAATTTGAATAAGACATTAATTTGTGATTTTCGTATGTTTGGTTTAAATATTACAAAAACCTATTAAAATATACATAAATAAAATAATTATGACTCAAAATATAATTAAAAATAATTAAATTACTTAACAAATATTAAAAACTAAAGAATAAAAACTTTAAGCATACAAATGTAGCATAATTTATTACTTTTAAATTATAATAATAATGAATAAAATTATTTAATATGTTTATTTGTTAATTCCCACTAAAAGTAATATGAAAATAATTGTTTTAGCATATCATAAGGTTAATCATTAGTAATTATTATTCTATTTGTATATAAGAAATAATTTATTATCTACCATACTATTATATAATGAATATATTAATAATTTTATTAAATTTACAGGAACCCGTTGGTTTGATTTTGATCAGCTACATTCAGAGTTTTCTCTTAATGAATCTTCAGTTCCATGGGATAATCCAATATTACAATCAGTACAGCCAATACATCCACCGAAAGAACTTTATAATGTAAAGAACAATAGTCATGATAATTTTACAAATAACCATATACTTAATGAAATAGTTCAAACTTCAACTCCTAGTTCCATTGAATCATTTTCAGTATCTATTTCATCTTCAGATTTTGAAGAACCTGTTACGCCTATAAAAGAGATATCTAAAATTGATGAAGATTTAAAAAAATCACCAAAAAAAATATATACAAATGTTAAAAAATTACAAGAAGAAAATAATAATAATAATAAAAATTATGTAATTGAGGATGATGATATAAAAAATAGAAGTATTAGCTCAAATAGTTCAAGATCTGATGTTACTGATGAAAAAGTTGTATCATACGCAGAAGTCATTAAACAAACAAAACCAAAACAATCTGTAAAAGCAGAAATCATTATTGACAATTTTAAAAATCAACCAATGAAATCTTACAGAATTCCACCATCTAAAAGATCATCAATTAAAATACCAGATACTCCATTTTTACCAAATCATCAATACTGTGTGTTCTGTAAAAACAATGGAGAGGAAGAATCTATTTATAGAACACATTTAGTTAAAGATGAATTGAAAAATGTGAAATGTCCATTTTTATCAATGTACACGTGTCCACAATGCAAAGCAACTGGAACTAAAGCACATACTATTAGTAAATGTCCAATGTTGATTAATAAGATCAACATAAAAAAATTAAAGAAATAAAAATTATAAATTATGTGTTCATAATTAATATTATTTTATTATTTTATATATTAAAGCGAATCATAATTTTAAAACTGAAATAACTATTCACTATAATGTTATATTTTTTACAATTTATTCTTTTAGATTTTTATTACAAGTATATAATTAATAACTTTGGACAATTTTGTTCATATTCAATCGAATTTGTAAAATGTTATATATTTTAAGATTTAAATATTTATATAATTTTAGTTCAAATAATAGTGAAATGATAATTTAAAACTTGTACAGAAGTGTTTTTATTAAAAAATTTCAAATATATATTTATATATTTTATTTTCATCTATTACTATATTAATTACATAATACATTAATGTATACTATATGTATACTTTACTTCTTTATTTATTGTTTAAAGTCTAACTGTAAATAGTATATAATTTTGTATTAACTATTGATTCATTCAAAATAAATATTTATTCTTATTTGTTATTATGTTTTCATATATAATACATATTTTGTTCAAACTTTTTTTGATGTATACTGTTTGTCATAATTCTTATTCTCTTATTGCCCTTTCACATTATTTGGTCACAACAAAATGCTTTGTAGCAGCCGTCCACTACTACTAAAAGGCATTTTGATTGCAATCTCAGTGACGTATGAAACCAAACGTAATATCATTATAACGTTTCACATAATAAGGTATTATTTGTATGATTGCATTAGCTGTTGCTGTATGGTCAAAACCTTATAGTGTAAAAAGACCAATAAAAATATCAAAAGAAAAATATGTTATTAATGTACTTTTATTATTCCTATAACTACTTTAAACTAAAGAGTTATTACCTAAATCTGGTTTGCCAATCTGTTTGCTGGTCACCAATTTTTAATGGAATATTGTTGTTCTCGTGTAACAATAACTCATAGATACAAGGTTTTATTTTGAATATCACATATTCATTTAATAATAATAATAATAATAATAATATTTAAAAATATATACATGACATAAATATTAATATCTAGACTAGACAATATCTTGTGTTGTATGTTTAGTTTAAATTGTTTATCTATGATCATTTCTATGTTTATTCAAACATTCCAAAAAGAAAATATAAATGATTAAACAATTAAGCAATATATATTGTTATACTATATATCTTTTTCAATAAGATTTTCATTTACGAATGTAATAACTAAAATTAATATTCATGTGATATTTAAATATGTTGGTGTAAAATTTTATCTGTGAATTATTGTCACAAACAATTTTTTACCAACAATTAATGCATAACTGTATTTTATTATTTATTTAGATCAGAAATAGAAAATCGATTGGATACATCAGTGTGTAAATAACAGTTGAACATATGTTTACAAATATACTTAATACATCAGAATTTATTTTCAGACTATATTTAAATTCGTGTTTATTATTTTTTAAATATCAAATTGGTATGCAAATAATAAAGTTACAATAAAAAAATTTAAAACTTAACTAGTTGATGACATTTGTGTTTAATATAATGACTAATAAATAAACATTAACAAAAAAATCTCAAAACAAAATAAAAAGATATATATTAAAATTGTCACATAGTGTACATACTAAACATGTAAATATTACATATTAAAATAAAATACAAATTAAAAAAAAAATGATTATAAAAGAATTTTATTTTAAAGAAAGAGGATCTAACTTATCAGGTACTATTATTTTGGTTTTAATTTTCTTATCTGCATCTGGTCTGTGTGGAAGTGCATATCTTAATTTCTCCCAAAACCAATAATCTCCCCATTTAATATAAGTGTTCATGGACAAATATGCTTTTAGTTCTGGGTCTAAATTTTCAGTCGACACATCCCCATGAAGTATGATAATTATACGACTTCGCCTTTCATTTAAAGCACTTGAATATGCTGTCCTGAATTCCATACGACCCCAAACGCTATCCAAAAAATTTTGTGACAACACAATAATAGTTCTTCGAGATTCATCAACTGAACGAGCAATTTGAGCAGGAATCCAATCACCCACTACCCAGTCTCTGTAATGGAGACAAAGTTTAAATGGTGTACTACCCCCTTCTAAGCCGGGTACTAAATGGACTGAAACTAGTTCTTCATCTTTGTGAGAAAAACTAATAAAGGCATCATATTTTTTATCTTGATCAAGAGATTCCTCTGTTATTGACCAGGTAATATTATGAGAGTACAACCATATTTTGATTTCAGTCTTATAGCTATAATACAAAGCTAATAATAATCCTAAAACTATACCAAAAACTGCCAA
Organism: Schlechtendalia chinensis; assembly: GCA_019022885.1. NCBI lineage: Eukaryota > Metazoa > Arthropoda > Insecta > Hemiptera > Aphididae > Schlechtendalia > Schlechtendalia chinensis. The sequence continues at coordinate 9,114,828 of CM032341.1, forward strand.
TGTTATAGATATAGCAATAATCTTGATATTATTTAATTCATCATTTTCTTGACATATCTCTCCCATGGTTAGAGTGTACAATGAAATAGATGTAGAGTGGCATGTAATATTGACCAAATCTGCAATCTATTTAAAACCAAAACACTTACAATAAAATGTTTAAACAAAGTTTTTAATTTTTTACCTTTGATGAATATTTGTGAATGAAATTCATAGTATTTTTTGCTTCACAACCACAGATCCATGCATTACTACTCATTGTTAAGCGGTTTAGGTTACTCAATGAGTTGTTCAAATTTATCTCATTAATCTTTGTTAGATTATTATGTTCCAAGTTTAATTCCTAAAAGTAAAGTGAAAATATATAAAATATTCAAATATATATGTATATTTGTAAATACTTACCATAAGGTTTTTGGGTAACTGTGTAATATTTATGGTAGTTAAATTATTATAGCCCAACATTTAACTTTCTGATGTTTAAATGTCTGTAATCCGGTAACTTTGTAATGAAATTATTACTTAAATTTAGTTCTGTATAGTTAATATTTTTACTGGAAATTATTATTTCTGGTGCAAATGTTAAATTTTTATTTGAACAATTCATTATTGCAGACTTATCATAGGGGCGATATGAGCATACACATTCTGGACAATGAATCTTGTCTAAATCAACAAAGTAGTTCCAGTCGCATGTTAAAGTATTCACATTTACATTAGCGAATTCTGTTCCATTATTACAGATCATATTTTGTTCAATTTTGATGTATTTGTACACATTTCTTGGCATTTGATATTGTATATATCTTGCAAACTCGTAATTACGACAATCACAAATCAACTTATTACCAGAAAGAGTTATTTGCCTAGTGTTGGTATTCCATTCATTACCCAGCAATGATTGAGCCTTGACAAATACTACTAAATTTGATAAATCAATTGCTTGTAATGGATTAAAATTAAAATTGCTCTTTACCCCATCATTAAAAAACTGAAAATCTTCTGTTCCAAGAACTGTAAAGTTATTATAGGCTAGATTGACAATTTTTAATTTTATTAAACCAAGCCAACCTTGATCAATACTAGTTATCTGGTTATTTGATAAATCTATTTCTTCAATTGCGTCCAAATTAATTAATGAAAATGAATAGTTTGAAAACAAGTCGCTTATCTTATTATGAGCCAATTTTAAATATTTCAGTTTTGGAATATTTAATGCTTCTTGTTCAATATACATTATATTATTTTTTTCTAAGTTGAGATTAATCAAATTTCTTAAGGATGAACCTAATCTTAACCCATACTTATTAATTTGAAATATCAAATTATTTGATAGATCTAAATTTTCTAAATTTATTAATGGTTTCATCAACTCAATATCTATTTTTTCAAATTTATTTTTGGATAAATCTAATTTTTTCATTTGTCTAGAATCTCGAAAAAACAATACTGGGAGTTCCTTCAAATTATTTGAAGCTAATGATAGTTCCGTTATATTTGCTGAATTCCAAATCATATTTTCTGGTACCACTTCTAAATTTAAGTTCTTCAGATTAACTAAACGCAATCGATCTAATTTTGTTAAAAATTTATCTGGCATAGTAGTAAAATTACCATAGTTATATTTGATTGCTTCCAAAGAAGTATTTTTAAATGGTTGATTCGGCATTGTAATGAAAATGTTTCTATTTAACGATAATTCAACAAGTTTATTGAGATTATCTACTGTTATTGATGTCAGTTTGTTATTGCTCACATCCAAACGCTTCAGACTTGGAACATTTAGGCTCAAAGTTTTCAAAGAATTTGAATCTAACAGCAATCCTTTCAAAGGAACACCATTAAAGAGATCAGTATCTATATTGGTTATTTTATTTCCTCCTAAATCCAATATTTCTAAAAACTTAAGATGTTTAAATGTACTACTGGGTATTTCTTCAATGGAATTTCCTCTGAGATATAATTCGGTTAAATTAGGTGTTCCGTCAAATGATTCATTTGTTAATATTAAATTTGTATTTCTAATATGCAATTGATTTATACTGTTTAAATTTGAAAAGTAAAAGCTGTCTAAACTGCCGTTGAATTTCATGTAAAACAGCGTCATGCTTTTAATTTCATCAATACCGAGTATTGACATGGTTCGACTTATTCCTGTATCTAACATACAATGGCTATATGATAATTTCGTAACATTAATATGATTAAATAATTTCTCCCACTGTATTTGGTTTGATTTACAATCAATTACAATTACGGACTCCATCAAGTTTGCTGTTATAGTTGATGAATCACATGTAACTTCTATTTCTTCTTTTTCGGCATGTTTCAAACAAGAACAATTCTTGCTCTTTAAGCACGACAATTCAGATAGTGTTTGACCAAAAAGTAGTGGGAATATAATAATGTTGATGAACCAATTCATTCTGAAAAAAATAATTGGTAATTTTATATTACAAATTATGAATCACTAGTTTTAGGTGAAGATTATAACTAATGAATTTAACCCAATGATGTAACCGCGATTAAATCTATGTATCATAAAGTTCACCTTGTTTTATTATTATTATTACTAGTTTATCATGTACATCATCATACATGTTGTTTATTATTTCGTTAAAGATAATATTTCTGCCTACAATTTCAATAACATATTCCAAAGATAAAAATATTGATCACACACAATTAAATTGAAAATTAAAATAATCAAAATATTATGAGCAAATATGTATCCAAGATGATTATCTTTATTATATTTTGATTATACTTTATTTAAAGTTTAAAAAAGAAAAGAAAACAATAATGGCAGTTTTCTAATTCTATAAATTATAAAAGTGACAGAACAGTATAAATGGAGTTATGTTTCGACATTTTCGAGAATCGAAAATATTACGAAACACAAAATAAGTATCCAAAAACAAAAAGTGTTTATATTGGAAAGAACGGAAAAATAGGAAAGGAACACACACAATGTACGGAGAACAAATTATACATTATTATTATTATTATAATCACATAGGTATGTGCATCGATTTTATAATACGTAATAAAATCATCGGTATGTGCTAATAACGCAAACGCGTACTTGTCTATGACCGTCGCACGATTTCGTCTAAACGTTCAAACTTCGGTAGTTCGGTACGGCAACGTGTGGTGAACCGTCGTTGTCGGACGCGTGGACATCGCCGTCGATAGTGCGCGGCGTTCCTCACGCCACGCGAACAGTAGTTTCTGACGACGATGGAACAGGATCCGACAGCGTACACCGTGACAGCGGATCACACCGTCGTCGTTCACGTCTTCGACGGCGTGCCCGAGTGCATGGCGCGCAGTGCGCAAGCGTGTCGCCGTTCGTCAGTCGACGCGCCCGTAATGTAATACACCTGTAGGACGCACTAAAATAATAACGTTATTATTATTGTTCGGCGCGTTTTCCCGTGAGAAACGAAACGACGATTGGCTCGGCGGACGTCTGCTGGCCGTCGTTGACCGCGTAAACACTGCGCACACGGACGACGTCGTACTGCGTGTAGAACCGGACGGTCGGACGGACAGTATCGTTCGGGGGACGGATATTCGGGCGCGTCGGAGGTGCGGAGCGGACCGCGAGCGTCGGCGCGCGCGGACACCTTTCGCCGTCCCCTCTAAACCGCGCGACCGGTTTCGCGGACCGTCCGAGCGAGTTTTACGTTTTGTCCGCACCGTCCGGGTTTACCGAACACGTTGTCTTCGTCGTCATCGTCATCGTCGTCGTCGTTATGTTATTATTGTTACATGATTTGTCGAATGCAATCGCGCAGCGGCGGGACGGGCGGCCAGAACGAGAACGACGTTACGTACGTCCGCGTCGTGATATTTTCGGTACACGAGTGGGGGAGAATCGTCAACACGCGTCTCGGCGGCGAGTTTTCTTGTCATTGTTTTTACTTTTTCCGTATCGTTTTAATAAATAAAAAAAAAAACGACGTACACGTTTTACGATTGCGATAATATTAGACGGCGTTGTTGCACCGGTGACGGCTATTTTGGTTTTTTTTTTTATCGGGAATAGTGGGAATTCCGATTAATTATGTATGCGCCCGTGTTATTACGATCGAGACGGTGGCGTACACCACTAGCGTGTTCCACCACTCTACCCAATATATTTATACATAATTATTATACGTTTCCGGCGTTCATATTTTATCGCGGTGACGATATTGTTATTTTTTTGTTTCATAAAGGAAACTATTGTTTTTAATCGAAATTTCCGATATATATATACGTACAATGTTATGTATAATTAAAATGTTGTAACTATATATTATTATCACATTAATCCCTTATTCCGTTTAAGAATTCATTTTCAGCAGCGATTCTACTGTTCTATATATAGTTTTAATTATATAAGTAAGGCATAGCTACCTCCTGACCGACATTGAAAAACAAAATTCCGAAAAAAAAATAAAAGATTAATACATTTATTTGAAATACGGTTTACGGACGTGGCACAATTATAAAATATACGAATTAAAGTATCCCCGAATACGTATTCCAAATAAACATAATAAGTATTTTTATTCAATTTAATAATAACATTATTTTCATACCTTATTCTAATGCATAGTTAAATATAATTTATGCGGCTGAAAGGGTGAAAAAAAGCTATTTGAGCACTTGAAAATCAATTTTCTAGTTGTTGAAATTGAAACTGTTTTATGAACATGATTACATTAGGTCGTTACTCGATCTCGAAACTTGACTTTCGTAATTTGATTGAACCAATTCAATTCAATTACCTATCAATAATTACACACTATTTTAATTTTAAAGGCATTGACGTAAAAATAAAAATAATAAATCAATACCTATATTATGTTGGATTAGTTACTGTACGTAAGACCATATAAATATATTAAGCACGTATTGGCATGCACATATGAACAATACATGTGAATAAAACATATTATATTCACATACCTACGGTTACACGAATGGTTATGATCACGATGGTTGCAACCAGTGCAAGTGTTTTTCATTGAAAAGAATTTTCATCACACAGCCTGATAGTCGTCACTACCATCATTCGAAAACTGAATCCATAAAAATACAATTTACGATATTAGAAAAGTGTGTTTTTCCTATTTCTATATTTAATCGGATTTATCTGATATTTGAAAAATTCAGAAAAATAAATTTCTGTTCGCAGTATAATTAATAACTATAGTATACATCACAATTTACAATTAAAGCTGATTTATAACGTAATCACGAATGTATGTTATAATCATTTTTTCTTATATTCTGTTCAAAAATTTATAACAGGTGCTTACATTTTTCTTCCTTTAATCAATTTCGAGATACCCCTAAATAATCGACGACATGGGCAACGATACTCACTTGCCCCCTCTAGATCCGGCACTGGCTGCAACCACGATTTAACCGTTTACATATCAAATTGATTAATAAGCCAAAGCCCAAAAAGTTATTTTCGTATATATTTAAATTTTAATTATACTGGTAGATATTTTTCATTCATTGAATAACTAACATACCGATTTGTAATTAATCTAAGATTAGTTTTTTGATAACCAGCATAAATTTAAGTATGTAAATAATGTGTCTGTAGATAAAATTAATTACAAATTATAGATATAATCAAGTTCAATAATTTTTTAGGTATGTAAATATCTATAGGTACTAGACGAATGAAGTCGATTTTTCTTATTGATAAGGACAAGGGTCTTTATAGTTATTTATAGTATTTATTATATAGTTCTTTATGTAAATCTGAAATCGTTATTGCACACCTATATACAATATTGTAAATTATAGTGTATATAATTTGTTTTTACATAGCCAATAAAAAATTAGCATTATACTGCAAAAAAAGACTAATCAAATATGCCTAATGTTATATATTTAATGGTGTTTATTTTAATACTGTTAAAAAAAATAGTAGATGTCAATATTATATGATTATTGTTAAAAAAAAACGTAATATGTAACTCGTAAATTGTGTCGAATCATAAATTAAAATGTAAACGTGAATGCGAAGACTTGACTAGAGATGGGAACGATCCTTGAAATTTTCTCCGTAAACACGTCCTTGTAGAATGCAAATCATTAATGAAATCTATGAATGACTCTTTTTTTTGAGTTTTTAGACAAAGATATTGATTTTTAGAGTTTTGGAAAGAATAAAACACTTATATTAGGCGATATTAATTCAGAATAGAGCCAGTGAGATTCAAAAAATAAAAAATAAATATATTTATCATTTTCATTATGTAATCTATCATCTTTTTCTCTCTCGCCTCTATCCCAGATACTTGGGGTCGGCCACCAGAAGAAATGTATGTCAATAATTTATAATAAACTTTAATAAATCAACATTAATGTATGATAAATGATAAAGCATATATTTATCTTTTTATTTATGAAATATTATTACCGACCAGTGACTAATACAGCGCATTTTATACTCGATAATATTTTAATAATAAATTGTACGAATATTCGATGTTGCATTGCGAATTGCGATAAGCTCTTACTTACTATTTAGGTGATTGGAAGCGGGTATTATCGATCTTTGTCTTGCACCCACAGAACAGTAAAATAGACGTTTCGTACTTCCAACGTACCGATCGATCTAGTGATACGATAAGGATTCTGAAAACAGATTTGAATTTGTCGTGAATTTCACTATAGATTTACTTTACCAATTTTTATTTTTTTATCTTAAGTTCTTCAAAAATGGAAAATTAGCAATTTTTTATTTTAAATTTGTTTAATTAATTTTGGAGAGGTTTATAAGAAAAATATATAAAATGCGGGGAAGTCGATCTTAAGTAGGCTTTACGACGTACTCAAATCTGTTTTTACATTTTTTATCGCACTACTAGATCAACCTGTGCATTTGAAGTATGATTCATCTATTTTACTATGTTTCGTGTGTGCAGGACAAAGACAAAAAATATCCGCTTCCAATCCTTTTAAGTTTATAATTAATTGTGTAATTATTTTGAAAAACAATATATATTATTGTAGTTTATGGAACATTAGGAACCTATTATTTGACATTGCTTTTGGTCTACAACAAATCGATAAATCTATATTCCATATTTTCACAAATATATAGCTACATAAGTATTTTTAAGTATTAAAGTAGGTACATATTATATAATAAAGGAATTATCGAATGTCTTATGTAATATTGACTTTTATGTCATGAACCTGACATTTTTGTTCGATTAACAAGATTTTATTTAACAAAAAATTAGGTATGACATTTCGTAGTAATAATAAAGTAATATTGGAAAAATATTGTTTTCTATTACCTATTGGATTAGTTTAGTAATATAAAATGACGTGAATACAAATAGCGTGCAGGTCACATGAATATAAGATCAAGGGCACTGTATTTAATATTATGTAATCGCTGTATATTAATCAATATAAAATGTAGGCACATCTCACATGTATGAAGGTACAATTTTACAGAACAATAAAACGTTTTTGAATTGTTGAAACACAGTTGTGGATTATGATCGGGATAGTTACAAATTGTTTTTAAATTGAATGACAATGTAATGTGTACTAATGTCATACTTGTCACGCTGATAAGGTAATACCTTTAATTGTACTGAAAATATAATGTAATTTTTTTTTTTTTTGGAATCGGTCGTTTATTATAGGAACAAGAAATAATTTTCTGAAAAATCTGTCCTAATAGCTGTCGAGTGATGTCTTCTAAAATACAGATAGTTGAGTACGTTGTTATTGACCTTGATTAATTATTCAAATAAAATTTTAAAAATTAAGAATTAAAAATACTTATAACTTTTAAGACAATGCAAAAACCCAAATTGAACACACCACAACCAACATTTTTTTATTTATTAAACTTCAACAATATAACCTAACTTGAACATAATAAAATGAATTTCATGAGTCATACGTTACTCCTAATACATCATTTGATTAAAAAATACATTTTAAAAACATATAGTAAAACAAAACACTAAATTGAAATTTGATGTTTAAAGCGTTTATTAAAAATCAAATTAATTAATGCTTATACACTATAACACTATAAAAACGATTATCCAAACATAATCTACAAATATTACATTAATGTTGAAAATAATTTCTATTAATTTTGACTTATTGCTTTCAACTTTTCCAATATTATTTAAGCTAAATTAATTGAATCATGGTTCACTAATACAAAGTACTTACTATATAGACATTAAAAGATTGACTGAAAGTTTAAGTTTTAAATTGACTATAATTTATTGAGAGAATAAAACTTCAAAATAATGACATTTTTTTTTTAGTATTTAAAGTAATTATTAATTTATATTTTGAAAATCGCTCTTCTACATTAAACTTTAAAAGCATGATAATTAAGTTAAATATTGAAAAGAGAAAATATTTTTTTTATTAAGTTAACAAATAACATACTTAATTAAAGTTATAATGCTTAAATATTAGAAAATTTACTTTGTAAATAAGACGTGAATAATGAGTATGATTTTTAAAATTAAAATGATGAAATGATGTAGCTATTAATTAATCAATCCCGAAACTATCAAATTTGTTTAATAAATAGTAATAAGTAGAAAAAATAAATATTAAATAATAACATAATCTAAATATTGTTCCTAGGAACAAATGAACACCTGATAAAATATAAATATAAAATTAATATAACATAATAGTACAATACTATACATATAACAATAAAATGGACGTAAACTTGAAAACTGTATAGTATGAAGTAAATTAAACAATAATTCAATATAAACAGGAAATGAAAAAAATTGGAATAGTTAATTTATATTTAACATAACAACAAATAATCTGACAAGTTATTATTTTTGGAATGTTAACATAGTTTTTAAACAAAAATATCATTTTTAAAAATAATAGTAAATAATGAATATAACACCTAACCAATCATAGTGCCTAAATCTAAACATCCTTCTTCTTCCATTTTAGTCAAGAACTTAATCACTCGTACTTTCGGATCTGTTTGGCGGACCATATCAATTAAGGCCAATAATTTCTTTATACCAATAAACACTCTACAACAATAAAAAATATTATATTTTACAATAAACGTCAAAATATAATATAAATATCAATAAAATACCTTAAAGATTAAAATAATAATAATCTCATTAACTTACTTATGTCCTGATACTTGGTTATATATCTTATGGATATCTTGTTTGGTAAACAAATCAAATTGTTCCAATACAGTTATTAGTTCTTCAGGTTGACTGAGATTTGGGACATGAAGTATAGCAGTAAAAGCAGATAACATTTCCATTTCTTCTAATACTTGTTTACGACTGCTAGTGCAAAACACTAAAAGTTTTTTACCTTTAGGAGGTTGCTTTTTTAACAGAACCAAAAGTGCTTGTAGAGTCAGATTAGAATATCTTGGTCCAATTGGACCATAGTCTAATAAACGTTCAATATTATCAACTAAAATACAACTAAGTTGAGATCTGTATGCATCATCAAAGATCTAAAAAATAAAAAATGTCAGCTAATAATGTAAAAGTTTAAACTTAAAAAGCATACTTTTCTGATTTGTAAACATTTAGCTGTTTCTGTAAATCCAACCATGTCTTCTGGTGAACATACTTTGACAAAAGGAAAATCTGAATTTTTTGCTAACATTGCTGCTAGAGCAGTTTTTCCTGAATTTGGAGGGCCTTCAATAAGAACAGAAACAAGGCCAAATGTATCAGTAACACGTGCTTGCTGTGTAAGTAATGTTCCATCTTCTAAAATTCCACTGACAGATGGTCCCCAGGTTATGATACCACGAGCTAAAAAGTGTTCTAAAGCCTCAGCACTAGCACCAAATGCTGGTTTTATATCATGTTCTAGTGCATGTAAAAAGTCATCCCGGTTCACTTGAAGTTTTTCTGATGCATCTGGATCAACTTCTACTTTATTGTTGGCTTTTATTAATCGGTTCATGGCTGTAGATTGAGCAGCACGAACTAAGCCTTCTAACTCAGCACCACTGAAGTTTTTAGTTCTTATTGCAAGTTCCTAAACATTTATGTAATGTTATTATATGAATATTTGATATATAATAATATTTAGATGGTTGGCTTACCTTCATATTAACATCATCAGCAATTTTTTTAAACTCTTTCATCCGTGTTGTATGAATATTTAGGATTTGATGTCGTCCATGTTCATCAGGTAAACTGATTTCCATTTGTACCTATATTTAAGTGATTATCATAAGTGTCTCAGGAAAATTCTAAACTTTTTACTTCAAGTCTGCCAGGTCTCAATAATGCTTCATCAATCATGTCTCTTCTGTTTGTCATACCAATGACTAATATGTTATTAAGTTGCTCGACACCATCGATTTTAGCTAATAACTGATTAACCACTGTGTCATGCACTCCTGTATTACCGCCAACAGAACCTCTAGCTTTACAAATAGCATCAATTTCGTCAAAGATGATTATGTGCAAACCACTAGCCGGACCAGCCTAAGATAAAGTAATGCTAAAATATAACCAAAATTTTTCAATTAATATTTCAAATTCAAACATACTCTTTTTTCTTCTTCTTCTGCATCAGCAAATAATCTTCTTACATTTGCTTCGGATTCACCTACGTATTTGTCCAAAATTTGAGGACCATTTACAATTTTCGGTTCACGTGCATTTAACATTTGACCAATCTGTCTAGCCATCAAGGTTTTACCAGTTCCAGGTGGACCATAAAGCAAAATACCTTTGACGTGTTTGCAACCTATATTAATATAAATGTTTAGTTAAACTTATAAAAGAAATTTTTTAAATTAATTTGATTTTACCAAGTTGTTCAATTATCTCTTGTGGAAACACTCTGGATGCAAAAGCTCTTCTAAAAATAGCATTAAATTCATTATCCAAACCACCAATTCCCATTTTGTTAAAATCGAAATCTGGGTTTATAATCGATACACGTGCTTGTTGGCTATACATAAATGTTTTATAATATATTATTATGAGTATAAGAATACTTAGGAAAAACTTACCATTTAGATTTTCCCACCAACATTAATGAAGTGTTGGGTCCAACTACAAATCGTACAGCAGTATTACTCAAACATTTTCCATATTGAATTGATCTGGGTTTTGCTCCAGTATTAATTTCATCAGAATTTACGCCTAAAATGTGGAAATATAAAAATCAAATGTTTTTTTATAACATTTTTAATGTATTTTGAACTTATGCCTATCTTAATTATGTTATAATTTATAAATATAAAATATTTGGTATTTACCTTCAATACTTTTGATTTTAATGGTCATCAATGGTTTGTCTGGCAACTGAAATAATAATGTTTGACTGACAGATAAAACATGATTTGTGAAACTCATTAAAAACTCTTTGGCCATCATATCAGTATCAAACTGTTCATTATTAGATTTGGATCTATAAAACAAATTGGACCACAAATGTTTTTGTTTTTATTTTTTTTTTGCAAGCATATAAATATATATTATTACTTATTTTTTTGAAAGTATTCAATTTCCGCTTCAACTGAACACAAGAAGTCAAGTGCTGCATTACTTGGATATGAAGCAATACTGATCGGCTGATTAATAGATAATTGAGCCCATTCCCTTTGGTTTACAGAAAATGATATGCATCCTCTTGGAGGAGGATTTTTAACAAACAACACAGTAAACCAAAACTTTAGGTCTGGTTTGATTTGATGTTGGACTTCGATGTATCTAAATAATAAATACAATAAATATTAATAAATACATTTCAAATTTAGTGTAATTAAATAGTGGCTTAAAACTTTTATTTAATTTAAGCATACTTTGTATCATTGCGAAAATCGTCATTGTTGACCACTGCACAATTTGTAAGAGCCCAGTCGTCTGACAAACATTTTACTGCTTTGAAAACCTATGAGACAATAGTATGATAATATCAAGGGATTATGCATTCATTTGAATAGTATAAAATATAATGTATAAAGTCATGACTTACCGCCATATTCAAAGACTTCCTGTGACTGAAATGTTTACCGATTTTATCAATCGGTATTATTAATATCGGTATATTAATATCTTCCCTCCCGTTTGAAGAACGCGGTACCTAAAGACAATTTAAAGTGAAATCCATATTGTTGTAAAAAAGAACCACTTCTGCTATCAACATTGTTATCAAATATATCGAAAAATCAATAATGGAAGGGGAAACGCGCATGCTTCATGACACAGATTTTAAAGGCCGCGTGGACAATATTTGTTACAAAATATTGTACGATCATAAATTATGTAGCATTACAATGACTCATGTTATACGTTTTTTTCACCTACATTTTTGAAGAAATAAATTATTGTTAAGCTAAAAACATTCGAATTATCAAATTATAGCAGTTATTCAATATTATTACTTACTTTTTGTATATATATTTTATCAAAACCGTTTTTAATAATGACTGTTATTTACTTCTAGTCTAGCCAAATGGTTTTCTTTCGTTGAACATTTTCTTCAGTCTTGCTTGTTGTTTGTCCGTCAGTAGATTAAATCGAAACTTATTATAAGGAAATTGGTCTTCAAATAAGTTTTGAAATTTTACACCTTCAGTGGCTGAATTTTGATTTAAAATTAAATCATCTATTTCCTTAAAAATTATATTCAAATACTTGTGTTTTGATGACTTTAAACGTTCTTTACACACAATATCACTAAGCGAAAGGAATAAAATTACCATAAACATTAAATATGTTCACTTATTTACTTAATTACTTACTAGGATTTTTGAGATTCACAGGACATTTTTACAATAATTACCAAGGAAGTATTGATCAAACATTTTGTATACAACTATGAAACTAATTCTTTTTTTAATAAATTTTTTTTAAAAATATACAGTTTGAAAATGAGTAATAATAATATAATAACTTATAAGTAATATTTTAATATAGGATAAAAATAATAATTTTATATTATTGAAGAATCTTCATCGGAATCTTCATCTTGATTTCGAGTCTTATTATCACTCAAAGATTTAATCAAATCGTTTGTTTCATCATTGTCTTCACTTCTAGCATCCTCCTCTACATTATCATCATCATCATTATCATCATCATCATCATCATCACAATCGTTCTATAATTACAAAATAATTATGTATATTTATAAATACACATAACAAATTATAAAATTATTACCTGTGACATTATTTCTTCTCCTTTAATGTCTATGTTTTTCATAATACCCATAAATAATGCATCGGTACAACCGTTCATGACAATTATATTCTTCACTTTTAATATCAGAGCTTCTAAAATGCCTCTTATGTTGGGTAGACAATTACTCAGTGCATTGTCTTTAACTACCTTAAATATGACATTTGCATTAAACGACAAATCTACTAATATTTTTAACTATATAAATTACTTTTGTGTAATTGCAAATATTTTGTATGTATCTTGTAATTATTTGAAGATTTTTTAAAACCTTTGACACTTCTTTTGTACGAAGTTTAAATAAATTTTGACACACAGTCATTCCTTCAGCTAAGAATAGTTTTAATAATAACATAGAGCCCTGTAAATTAAAAATATTATGAATACAAAAGATTAATCATCATCTTATAAAATAAAATATTACTTTCACAAATATTAAAAGATTGTTTCGCGAATCTTGTTTTTTTATTGATTGAACTATTTTTTCCATTATGTAAACAGTCGACTGCCAAACAGCAAGTCGATCTAACTCACTTTCAGACGTTTTCAAAACTCCTTTTACTGAGCCCAATAAAGAATCTAATATAACTTTGATAAAACGATTGAAATTCATTCTAGATACAAATAAAAACATGTAGAACAGTAAATTGATTTAAATTTTTTTAACATACTTGTTAATCGTTGGTAAAGTTTTTAGTCTATCAGTTTTTGATTCCATGGTTAAAACTTCTTCTTCCAACCAATCAACTACTTCTATTAATTTTTTCAATTGATCATTATGACATTGAAAATAGATTTCAAGTAAAAATTTAATTTGATCATTATATTTTGAACCATTTTCTTCTAATCCTTGCATTGAATACCAGCGTCGAGTTAAAAAATTCCAACAAATATCTCCTTTAAAAATAATAACAATAACACATACAAATACAAAGATTTTAGAGTTAATATTAAAACAAAATTATCATCAAAAGTATTAATTACTTAAAATAATATCAATTTCTAGCCCATTCCCAAAATTTTTTAAATTTTGTATAATGGTGACTAAGTTAACAGCTGCGTCTAAATGAAGAATAATACTCTGGAATTCTTTTAAATATTTTATTTTCTCTAAAATCAATCCTTTTTTGCATATTTGGCGTTTGAATTGTGTACTTTGACTATTTAAATCAGTTTTGTTGGTAATTTTTTTCAATGCATCTAAAATAATATGGGAATGTAATTACATGCATTTACACACACATATATATACAAAATTATCAAACTTATAAAAAGATCATCAGTGTCCGAAGATTCAAAGTCTTTCCATTGGAATAATACTACAACAGATTTAAAAATTAATCCAATACAATGTTTCATGTCAATCGATTCAGTCATAAACATTCCAGTAGCATCCAGTATATTGTCATTTGCCATCAATAAATTCTGAAAAATATTAAAAATATTGAATTTTTAAATTACCCAAGATATTTAACATAATTACCTTAAAAAACTCTGAAAGAATTTCTAAATCAGTAAACAAGTATGGAAGAAGTTTAATAAAATTTCTAAGTATTCTTTTAGTAGGTATTAATGAAACACTATTAAGCCCAACAGTGTCTTTAGACTTAATTTTAGCTAAAGGACTCAATTTTTTGTTTTTAAAAACAACATATTCTAATTTTCGCAATACATCTTCCATTAAATAACGTAACTCAGAAGGTCCTAATTCCGGTGTAAATTCTTCATCCTAAAAATAAACTTAATTAAATTATTTTAATCATTAAAGTTATAACTTAGTTCACTAACATGATCAGAATTAGGATTTATAACAAACTTTTGAGTCAGTATTAGCCAAGTATCAATATCAAGCTCACGGAAATAATCATGATAAATACTAATGTCCACTTCATTTATTACAATATCATCATTTTCATTTTCTAATAAATTGGTTATATTAAAATTTGATGCATTGGTTGATTCCTGTGAAGTATTTTTTTGTCTTTTACAATTTTTTTACCTCTTTTATTGGAGTTTTTCTGTTTTGATTTTAATGGTTTTCTAGATAAAAAAAAATAATTTTTATAAAAAACATTTTGATTATTGAGATTTTAAATTACTTTTTATTTCTACTAAAATTTGGTTTTTCTACATTCAATCCATAGTAACAAGATGGTGGAATATATTCTGGTTCATACATTACCGATAAGCATTTTTTTATTGTTTTAATTAAATATATTATAGTTCGTAATCTAATTAATATCTAAAAATAAAATAAAATAATTTTAAGAATTTGAATGTGTGTGTGATCACAAATATCAAATATTAATTTACTTTGTTCCCATTTTTTTGTTTAATCAAGTAAGAAAAACAATTAATGACTTCATGAAACCAATTGACAGCATGAAAAAGTGTGTTAACTACAACTGTTTGTTGTTCTGGTGATAACATTTCAAATTCATCTAATGTTTTACGAGTAGGCATTACAAGTGGACATCCTAATAATGCATCAATTTCACTTAAATCTTCACGTTCCAAACCTCTGACCAAACGAAACATTGATGTCAATACATTTGAACAGCAGCTTTGTAATCCCGTTATTTCATTATTCACCATTTTTACTTCATTAATGACTTTAGGACATAAATTGACAGCAATAATTTCATCGAGTTCTTTATCAAGACAAAATGCCAAATAACAATCTACTAAATGATTCCTATAAACATAATATTAAATTAATGATAAAACTGGTATAAAAACTAAAAAAATAATAAGTGTTTTAATACTAAGGTAAAATAAATCATTTTAACATTTTAAATAAGTTTTTAATTACAAGAGTCTTAAGTTTATTTTTCAAAAAAACAAGGCCAATTCATACCTCTTATTTAATATTTCCTACCTTATTTTAATTTAGATAATTTTATATTGATATTAAGAATTTTAATAAATATATTATATTTATTATAATATATTTAATGTTTGCAATTAAAAGTACTATAGTCAAAATCCATTTTTTTTTAAATTTAGTATAATACAAATATGTAAGTTTATTAGTATAAAATTATCAGCTAGTTATTAAATATACATATATAAATATATATATTCAATAAAATTATTTAATTACGTAAAATTAAATATTTATACTTTACTCATTTGTAAAATCATTAGCAGCGATTAAAAAACTATATTGAAAGTTTTTTTTCATAACTGAAGATACAGAATACTAAAAAAGAAATCCGAAATATAAATATTATAATAAATTGTATAATATTAAAATAATTTAAATTACCATGAATGTTTTATCAAGTGGAATACCGTGGAATAGCATAAGGGCAAATTGGTCAAAAAATAAAATTTGAGAGTCTGTATCTGATTGAGTCCGTGTTATTAACAATTCTATAACAAAAAAAATTATTTGAGTTAAGAAACAAATTTAAATTAATAATAAATCACCAATAAGGGAGTATGCATCTTTTGCTTTTTTAGTAAGTAAAATATCTTCACTAGACTTATCAATTGATATACTTTCTTCATCAGACTCTAGAACTATGTGTTTTGTCAACATTATTGTACCAATGATTCCAACTCTTTGAGATCTGTAAAATCATTTAATAAGAAATAATTTGCTGTAATTTATATTATTTCAAGTTAAATAATAATAATAATAAATGCATTCACATTGTGTCAAGGGAACACAATTCTTTTTGTACAAATATTTTCATTTCATCTTGGAACACAGAACAGTTATTTATGCCATCAGGACCTTCTGAATAGGCAATTTTACATAACATATCGAATACTTGAGCTATGTCTTTGGTAGAAAAATCATAAATTTTATTCATAAGAATTGACTGTAAAAGAAAAATTAAATTAAATATTAACTACTATATTGAAATATTATGTGAAGTATCACCATTAAACGAGTAGCAAGTGGTTGAATTTTATCAATTCTCTTTTCTGTTAATTCAGTAAGTATATTTAATACATTTTCAACAGTTAACTTATTACCAGTACCTAGTAGAACAAGAAGTTCATCAACAATCCAATTACACCAACACTGATCAATATTATTAAAACAATTTCTGAAAATTAAAATATGGTTATAATTAAATTGAAATTAAATATATTTAAGCATACCGAATACTTACACTATCATACTAGATACAACTTCAATAGATATATGGTCAGTTACTTTCAGAAGATTGGAAAATAAATCAATGAACATTTCAAAATACTGTTTGAATACCTAAATATATAATAATTAGAAAAAGGTGAATGAAAGGGTGCTGAAATCATAGTAAACTACTTGATATTTTCTCCGTTGCATCAAAAAACAACAAATCATATATATGTTTTTGAGGGTGTCTAGCTGTTAATGGCTTTAATAGTAAATAAATGCAATGATGATGAAATAGTATGATATGGTATGGCCACTGTAGCGCGATGTTAGAGTGGGTGTAAATTAATGTTGACATAACGCAAAATCGGTCATGCGAAACCGGTCACGAAAAGAAAAAGTTGTATCCAGCTCAAAAACATATATATGTAAAAAGTTAAATAAAAATTAACTTTTTTATTATTTTTAGTTTTTCTAAAATAATAACTAACCGGAGTAAATGTTTGGAAAGTACTATCCATAATCTCAGAACGAATAAATCCATTTTTTAAACGTTCTTTAAAAACTGACAACACAGTATTTTTTGTCGATTGGTCATTAGAAGTCGTCGAATAAGCCAAAAACATGATAACAACATCTAATGGTCTACAATATAAAAAAGTTTTATAAATTTTAATTTAGATACATAAAAAATAATTTTTTTTCATTATATTAGTTAACAAATATTTTTGCAAATTTAATTTATTTATACATATTTTATTAATTTACTTATGGCCTGCATGGGATTGGACTTGACTTATTGTTTTCACCCAAACATCTAATAATAATTTGCTTGATAAAAACCTATCATATATACAACTAAAAATTACAAGTTGTACACTTGACAAATTGTCATCGTTTGATATTTGTGAAATGTTTTCTAATGTTGAAAATAGAAGTTCTGACCGTAATCCATTTACAATCTGTCATTTAAAAATTTAAACATTACCTTTTAACCTATGTAAAGCTACAAATTAAGAACTAACTTTTTCAGCTACTGCACGATCATCAACTTTAATTAAAAATCTAACTAACGCTGGAAGTATTTCTGGTGGAGTATGATGAATAACTGGTATCATATCCATTTGAATTAATGCTATTTCTTCTTTATTGATATTTATTTGACCAATAGTTTCTAAAATACAAGCCATTAATTCTTTGTCATTTCTAAGAAGTTTACTAAAAAACAAAAAAAAACAATTACAATACATTAAATAGTCAAAAATATTAAATAATAATTGACAATTTTTTTTACCATAACTCTTCATGTACATTATGATCTTCACTATCAAGTACTATATCAGGAATCGACAAAATTAATTCCCTTTTGATGTCAAGATCAGATATTACATTCAGATTATCAAATAACTTATCACAAACTTTCCTCAAATCTAGAATGTTGTATAGCTGCTTAAAAGGTCTAAGCAATAATCGTACCCATTTTTGTAAAGACAAAATTGAATTGTCTCTAAAATACCACATACAAATTAATAATGAATATGATTAGCTAATGATAAAGAAATAATAACTTGGTTAACATACACTATGTCCTCTAAACTTATTTCTGCCATTTTATCAAATAAAAAATCAATCAAATTTGATTGAAGTTGAGGTATTTGGAGAAGAAGACGAGCTAAAGAATCTTTTTGTTGCCTGAGGTTATTTCCTGAATTAGCCTAATGGAAATATTTTATTAAACATTTTAATCATGGAACACATAATATTTTTTATAATTTTTAATTGCTTACTTTACATGGTGAAAGAGCTACTTTAAGATTTATTTTATGATTGTGATATGTTTCAAATTCAGTGAAAAACTTCTGTACAATATCATTTTCACCAATTTCTTCAGATTCATCAGATAATTTATATTTAAGTTTTTGCAAAAATCTGTACTCTTCAACAGCTGAAAATTTTAATTAAGGTTGCATAATGTTTCTTACACCTATTTAAATTTAATATTAATAAATATACTAACACAATACATTTTGATCACATTTTAAATGTAAGCCACAACTTGATAATGTTTGTTTCAAAAAAATATCATCATCATCATCAACAAACAATGGTTCTGAACCTCCATCTGTCGATTCGTCTACATACATATCTACAGTTTTCCGTTTCTTTTCAACAGGAAAATCAATGAAACCTTCCAACATTGATGGAGATTCTGGCGATTCATTATCATTCGAATTAATCTCATTGAAAATTGTCGACATACTTGGTGTATTAACACTTAATGAAGAATTTATAGAAGTTTTCATCAATTTTACCGAATTGTTTTCATCAACAGCCTTCGTTTTTGGAAACTTTCTTTTATACATAGTTTAAATAAAAAGATAATTTATTGTTAAACTATATTTTATAGCAGTGTATCAATATAGATGTTCGTAACTTTATACAAAATATAATTAATTTTTAAAATAACAAATAATATATAATACGCTCATTTTTATAGAAGTTAGGACGGTAATGCCTTCCTATCAAAATTGAGAATATCATATTCTATCAGAATATTCAAAATCATAACCTAAAAATGGCGGTTTTCATTGTTATTGTTAAAATGATAACAAAAATATTGCTACCGGCAATTATCTATCATGACCATACATTAGAACGACGCCGTTGCATATATATATCACAGAGTAAGAATCATAGAAAAGAATACCTAAGAATATATATATAGACCTTTTAGTTATATAAGTATAAGGTCTATGAGAATATATATAATTAAATAATTACGATTATGATTAAAATATAAATAAACATAATATACAAGCCTGACAAAATTATGTACTTTTTAGAATATACATAATCAAATAAACTATAGGCATTTTATTTGTAGATATACATTTAACATTATCTAATATATAAAAATGAATGTTTGTCGTGACTTATGAATTTCTCAACCGCTGACCCGATCTTGATTATATTTATACTTGTAGTAATCGTTTACTCGACTTTGTAAGGCTAAAAATGTTACAAATTTTCAAAAAAAACTTTTTTCTTTTTTTTCCGTTGGAGTTATTTCCAGTACGCGTAACATATAATTGATGATACTATTATATTATATCTGTGTGTTTATGTATTCTATGTATGTTGGCGTTTCTTCACTAAGTTTTGCATTTAACAATAACATTATCGATGCAATTGTAAGAATGTAATGAAAATCATTTGGATTTATTTGAACTGCTTTCTTTAAAAAAAATTATGCCTCCAAAACGCTCATCACTAATCAGTGGCGGCTCGTGCTAAGGAGCACATAAGAACATGTCCTACTCAAAATATTGAATAAAAGAAAATTATTTACCAAAAACTTAAATTAAATACAAAATATAATATTGCGCCAATCATATAATCGATATAACAGACAACTATACAGACTACCTGAAAAATGCGAAGTTCCAAGCGATCAATCGTATAACACGATTAATATACATTATAATCTGTATTCCATGTTTAATATTTATTGCCGACACTACATTACCTGTCGGCGGTCGATGCACGTCGCTTTTCCGACGATTTCGCATGGCTTTACATGTTTTTTTCCTCTGTGTTATTACGTGCCATGATTGCCTTACCGATCTGTGCATTTTGTTCGTAAAAGGTGTTTATATTATTATTATTGTTATTATTATTTATTGCCGATATTTTATTATGATGAATATCGTATATATACGAAGTATCAACTTTTCAAGTTTATCTCTGGAGAAAAAAATGGAGATAAAAAAGAAGGCAGGCCAATGCCAAATTTAAATATTATACATATATTAAGTATATATATAATATATTAAATTACATCACCTCCAACCCTAAAATCGCCTCTGACATTTACTTGTGGTAAATTTTAGGAATTAAAAAATAGAAATTAGGAGTGGTAAGTTTTAATGATGGAGTAATATGAAAGTGTAAAACATTACTCTAAAATATGCTCTACCCACTGTGAACCTCACAAGCCACCACTGTGACTTTTGAAGTCTACTAATAGAGTATGGACAATAAAGCGATTATAAACTACAAGCAATGGAGAAGATCGTTTATGAGTTACTCAATTACGTGTAACAGTCGCAAGAGCAATATGCTCTAAGACTTGCAAGACTGTTCACGAGTTGCTCATTTTTGTGGATCGGCATTTAAAGTGTCAATAATGTCATATAAATGAGATGCTCAGAAGTCAAGCTAATTAGCTCAATTTTTTTTTCAAATCGTGAGTAATAACATGGTTAAATTATAAAATTGAATACTTTTTTATGTATTTATAAAATACTAAATATATACCCTTAATTGTAAGAAAATAAATGAGTTTATTCAAAATATGCTAAAAAATTAAGTGAGTTTTTTTATAAATAAATATCTTTAACTGTCTGGACTGAACATTTTCATTTGGAGTTAATTGGCTTGGCTCAAATATATATTTTTTTATAGTAAATAAATTATTTAATTAATACTTGAATATTTTTTCAATTTCCATGTATCATATCATGATTTTCAAAAAAATATTTAGTTTTAGTATGTGAGTAATTTAACATATTTTCATTTTTGATATGAAACATGGCTTTAAAAATTATATTGAACTGAAGTTCAAGAAAATTAAAAATATAAAAACACAATATATATTAAAGTTATTAAAAAATATGACTAGTTTAAAGGATTATGATATTGTTCAGGATTATTAAACGAAATGTAATCATTTAATATAATTTAATACAAATGAATGTTTAATAAAATTAAGTTACTAGTAAATATTTATGATCATCTAAATAAAGTGTTGTAATAAAACATTAGTCTATATGAATGCAATTTAATTAGTATAAAATAAAATAGAATATACGATTCAAATAAATTTTAATTAAAAATAAATGTGTACAATAAAATCAATTTTTATTTTTTCTTCTTTTTTCTGGAGGTTGTACAAATTTGAATACTTTTTTATCACCTTTGTTCATATTTTTGAATTTTCCCAAACCACCACCACCATGGCGTTTTCGCGGACGGATAGCTTTGGCATTTAATTCTACAGCAGGAGGTGTTGTGAAACCAAATGAAGCTGCAACTTTTGTAATATCTAAAGTTCCAACATCAAATATTTCTTTTAAATGATGTGAATCATAAGCTCGAATATATGATTTGAAAGCATCTTTAGCAGAAATATGCAAGAAATAATTTTTGGCTATAAGTTTTTCAAGTTGCAGTTGTATGTCTGATATTTTGCTCCAAGAAAATTCAAATTCATTTAATGGTACTTTTGCTTTTTTTAAATACTGAAGAAATCCTAATTCTTCAGGGCGTAAAATTAATAGAGCATGACCACTGCTACCTTCACCTCTAGCTGTACGTCCCACACGATGAATATATTCCTTAAAATATGAAAAATAATATTTAACTATTTGCTCGTTACTAAAACTACATTCAATTAAATATACATACTTTGGGATCATCTGGGGGGTCAAACTGAACAATCCAATCAACTAGTGGTATATCTAACCCTCGTGCTGCAACATCAGTACATAATAATATACCAGTTTCTGCATTACAAAATTGAAAAAATGTAGTTGTTCGCTTTTCTTGTTTTTGTTTACCCTATATGAAAAAATATAAAAAATTATATAAGCACTTTAAATTATATATTGAGAATACAATTCCTTACATGTATGCACATAACAGGCAAGTCTATGTAATTTAATAATTCATGGAAATATTTTACTGCCATGCATGAATTGAAGAATACCATGACTTTCTTCTTTCTATTTTTTTTTAAAAATGTAAACAACAATAAAAAGCGTTTTTCAGATGGACACACAACATATCCTTGTTCTAAGCCATCAACTGTAGCTTCATCTTTACTATCATCAACTCCTATATAAATTGGTTCTTTTTTTAATGCAAATGTAGTCAATGCGTCAGTTTTAGGTGTTTTAGTAGCACTAAATAGCATAGTCTGTCTTCGTTCTATAAAAAGGAAAAATTAGTTATAAAAAAAATAAATACAAATTAATGTTTTACATAAAACATACTTGGTAGTAAGTTTATTATTTGTTTTATTTCTTCTTCAAATCCAATTTCTAGAATACGATCTGCTTCGTCAATTATAAGACATTGAAGATTTTTGTATAAAAAATCTGGCGAATTTTGTAAGTGATCTAATAATCTTCCAGGAGTAGCAACAACTATATTAATGCCTAAATACAAAAAAATTGTAAATTACTATACTTATTAATTATTTAATTATTAATTAAAATTATGATTTTTATTTAAGTATTTGAATAAAAATTAATAGATTACCTTTAGATAATTTTGTAGTTTCAGTCTGCCTATTAGCTCCTCCCATTAAAAGACCATATGTATGATGATGGTGTTTCATTAATTCTTTTAACACACCATATGTCTGCATCGACAACTCTCTGGTAGGGGAAATTATTACACAACCAGTACCGTTTCTGGGCATAAATTTAAGCTTATAAATCAACTCAATAGCAGGAATCAAAAAAGCTAATGTTTTTCCACTGCCTGTTTTTGCAGCTCCAACTAAATCTCGTCCTTCTAACAATGGAGGAATAGTCTTTGCTTGAATTTCAGTCATCACTGTAAATCCCATATCTGATATTCCTTTTAGTGTGTTTTCACATACATGACCTTCTAGACTGGAAAACTTCCTGATTTCAGCTAATATTTTTGATTCCAAGCTGGGACTTTCAGAAGCTATGAAAAAGGAAATTATTAAAATTACTTGCTCACGAGTGTATATTTTACAAATACTTGCTTTTAAATTCAGTCATATTTTTAGTTTAATAAAAATTTATTAATTTAATTCACTTATATTCATATTATTAATATTATATTTTTTTAAAAACGATTACTTCACAACAAAAGAAGAAGTTCCATTCCAAATCAAACTCAAAAAGTAAGAAGAAATTAAGACAAATTTTGAGTGTTTAGTGTTAGGTTATGTGCGAGTTACAAATGTAACGTGGTATCAACACGAAATGTAATCACAGATATCAGTAGTCTTAGTTGTATGGTAATAGATGTTGGTAACAAATTAATATAATTCCAGGTTATGATTATAAACATGTTTGATAATCTATTATGTATAATGAAATATTTAAACATTATTACCGACTAAATGTCTCAATGCTTTCAGTTTATTTAATTTTAAAAGTAATTAATCCTCACTGCGGTTAATTTTCTATAAAACTAATACAATGAGTGCAAAAGAGTCAACTACAGCGCCTGAAAAAAAGAAAAAAGAGAGTATTTTAGATTTAACAAGGCAAGTTAATCCAGAATTAAATCCAATGACCATTATATTACACTACATACAATATGTAAATTTATGTATTTTATGCATTTTTAGATATTTAGAAAAAGCCATTAGGGTGAAGTTCTCAGGAGGTCGTGAAGTATCGGGTATTCTGAAAGGATTTGATCCTTTAGTGAATCTAGTATTAGACAATACTCTTGAGTATTTACGAGATCCTGATGAACCTATGAAGTTGACCGAGGATACGAGGACATTAGGTTTAGTTGTTTGTCGAGGTACATCAATTGTACTAATTTGTCCAGTTGATGGTATGGAAGCGATTGCTAATCCTTTTGTACAACAAGACTAAATGTTAAAATTTTAATGAATGTTACATTAATAAATGATTGCATACCTATGAATATTTTTCAATCACTCATGGAAACTTGATTATAAGTTATATATAAACTTCATTATAGGTTAAGTTATTATTTTATCACTATGCTTTTCTTTTAAATATACCGCAAATGAATAAAAGTTTAATAATAAAAATAATTTTTAAAATGTTTGTTTTGATGAAAATTTTTTTTCTGAATAGTACCTTCATGAATATTTTTTTATTAATGTATTAGCATTTATAAGAAATCTATGAACATTAAATACAAGGTTTTATTAATTTACTAATACATACTTTAAACACATGAGTGTTTTATTTAATTAATAATGAGTGATCTTAAAGTGTTTGTAGTAACACATTTTGTACATCAAGAGATAAATTATAAAATAATATTTAAATATGAGATGTTTATATATAGAGATTTGTATGCAATGTCTTAGCACTGAATATATTGTGTACTGATATACCGTTTAATTGAAATAAATTAATATTAAGTACTATAGTTAAAATAATGAAAGTTGTGTAAAATACTAATCGAATAGAAGTCTGTACTTATTAAGGTATTTATCTTGCCTTCTGTAATTTTCAATAAATGTTGACAACATTAATAAAAAAACAATGTACCTAATGACAATTGATAATATATACCGAGTTATTTAACCATATTTATGGATGCCTATCTATATGTTTAAATAGTATATGATAATTTCAATGGTTATAAAAGTTTGATTCATTGTCCTGTGACTTTAAAAAAGGATTTGTCAACAAAGTGGTAATTGTCGGTGTACCTTTTTTGAAATATGAATTATACTTGTATATTTTATAATTTATATGTATATAATTTATTGATCAAATAATTAATTATGGCATAATTACTTAGAGAAATAGTATTGAACAAAATCATTGGTAAAGTCATGACACCATATTCTCAAAAAAATAATGCGAAAATAACCCGAAATATTTTTAAATTTGTGGGGCATTCAGTTTATTAATGCACCTGCTCTGAGAGGATTTTTAGTATTTACTTTATCTGCCATTATCGTAATGCAATAATAATATTATTAATGTACTGTGATCAGTCGAAATTTTAGTTTTAAAGGATAGATAAATAAATGTATAAATATGATCATTTTGGTTGACGGTACTAAGTGCACACTGAGGGGTCCATAGAAAAGAGATATTGATTTATTTTGTAAGTAACTTTAAACCTTTAAATTTTTTATTCAATTAAATAGTAGATTTTATCTGTGACACTTACCACAAATTAAGATACATTTCTTCATCTTCAATATTTTCAGGATGTAAAACGCAGCTATAGCTGTGATAAAATGAAAATTGTGTAAGTACACATAGTTATAAATAAATAGGAATACATTAATCACTAAACATATGTAGAATATTTTACAGTATCCTTTATAAAATTGAACACGTTATTGCGTTTCTATGTAATTCATTTTGGACATATGAAAATACAGATAGTTTTAAGCTTTTATTTACAATCAAAATTAGTTCATTTAAATTCAGTATAGTTTAAATTTTAAGAAATAAATGCTTATAATAATTAATTATGAATACATAACACAACAATCAACAATATACATATTATTTCTATGAAATACAAATACTATGTGTCTCATAAGACTATAAACAAATGGAACATTGTTATAAAAATGTATAATACACTATTTTTTAAAATTATATGTATAAGGTATTACATGCATTTAAGTTACTATTTGCCGTAAAATAGTAAACTTTTAGATTATTGTATATAACCTCAATAAAGTTCGACTTATGGCGCTCACGCTAAATCTGTAATTTAAATTTGAACTAAAATGTTTGGGCCAATAATACAATTGTGAATTTCAAATTGTTTTCAATAACATTAGAGCTTACTGCTCTAGTAAGTATTATATTTTTTTACACAATCATGTTAACGAAATTGAAGACACTATGGTTTTATATACCTTAGGTATGTTCTAGTTTTTAATAATACAACGTAATGTCAATAAGGTATTATTTATAATACCAGAATTTTTAAATTTAAAGATCCGTTAATAATTTAGTGAATTTTATGTAAAACTTGCTGTGTTAACAAAACAATTAAATGATAACACGTTAAAATTTTGAAGAAGAATGTATACGAGACACCAGTCACTTAGGTATTTAATCTTAATTTTTGTTTAAAAGTTTTCACTCATCAACAGTACTTGTGTTTCATAGAAAACAAATATAATGCTTTAATTTTTAATTATTAAATAATGATGTGTTGTAAATTTATTCTTTTATTTATTTATTTATTAATAATTATACACCTAAAAGTTTGGGTTCAGAACAGTTACTTTTCAATTATACAAACAAAGAAAAATGTATGACAATATGTACATATATTAATATCAAATAGGCATCATTACAATTAAATCAGTGATTTTTAACCTGATTAAGTTATCATGGACAAAATTAAAATTATTTATTGAATTTCCTGAAATTAACATTCAGTAGATCGGTGGGAACAGACTAATTTTGTCTGTAAATCGATGTGTAAAACGTTTGTGACACACGAGTATTAGTATGGGGGACATTTAAGGCTTAGTAATTCATGACATATATTATAGAATTCAGTAATTTGTATAACCAAGATACATCATGTAACTTTCTTCTTTTATCGAGGCATTCAATACCATAATCACTCACTAATTGCTTAAACGATACAACGGATTTGTTCATTTTAAATGCAAATTCATGCATTTAACATTTAACAACAGACAAGAGTGAAATATAATATTTTAAAGCAATACGGATTTTTTAATTCAGAACTATTACGCCTTATAAAACAGAAAACTCTAAGAGGTTTATTACACATCATAGTTATGTGACTACTAAAGGATAAGTCATTTGATAGTAAAATATCCAAGTCTCCTATCTCGATTATATTCAATAATTCTGAGTTATTTATTCTATAATGAAAATTTCTTCCTTGTAATCATTAATGATCTGTACTTTAAACATTAGATTATTTGATCATATATTCTAGATGGCTAACATTTCCAGAAATAAATATTTTTTACGACTTTGCGTGATGCTTAAAAAATGCTTTTAAATAAATATACGTAATACTTTTAAGCACAAAAATACTTATATTATTTTATAATTATAAATTACATTAAATATAGTCTATAAAATTAAACTGTATACAGATAGCTTTATCTCAAATTAAACATTTTTATGTAATAGCTATCAATTAAATTAACACTGGCACACCAAAAGTGATCACAAATATAATCCAATGAAGTTAATTTAGTCTAGTCTACGTTTACATATATTTAATATATATGTATTAGTGATGGGTATATTCAGATTTAAAAAATCGTAATTATTCGGACTCATGAAATCTGGATTTCACAGATTATCCAACTCAATTTTGTCGTTCAATGACACATTTATATATTCTAATAAATTTAATTTTAATTTTAATTACATTTATTACAATAAAATAAAACTACTTTATTTTACTAAATATTAAAAATAATTTAATATTACACGAAAAAAGCAAATCCATAAATCCGGATAATTCGACAAAAGTGGATATTCAAATAATTCAAATATTTGAATTTTATGACCACCACTAGTGTAATATACTTATATTTAGAACTATATTTATACATAAATTAACACTGATCAAGGATTTTCTGTTTTTTAGATGTTGGTAATAGACAAAGATGGTAAATTATGATTTGATTCACATTGTTTTTATAAAATAAGTTATAGTTTAAAAATAAAATGTAATATTACATTTTTGTAACCATTCAACATAAGTTTTTCAGTTAGTATAATTTAAGTGCAGATTATAATGTGCAGGTAGAACAAATTCAATTTATTTTGTAAATTTATTTGTAACTCTTATAAATTATAATATTTAACTATATATAGCAATACAATAAAATTTATAACAATTTTATATGATTAACATACATACATATATATATATATATATATACACATACACATATATATATACACATACACACATATATATATATACACATACACATGTATATATATATATTTATATATATAAAAGTAGACAAAGGATTTACTTACATAAGTCATTAGAAATCATGTAATGTTATTAAGAAAAAATCTTAAACAATATCAGTAATAAAATTTTAATAACAAATATGACAGCAAGTATATAATTATTCACAAAACGATTATGTACGTCTCCAAGAACCACCTTTATCTCTTCGATCACCTGATTTTTTGAATTTTTTTTTTTTTGGTTCATTTTTAGAACTACCGCTAGCCCAAAATCCAGAACCTTTTTTATTTTTCATATAATTTGGTAGTGGTGGTTGTTGGTAAGTATGATTGTACAAATAACTAGACTGATTATAATTGTTATATTTGCCTTGTTCTATGACCATTGGTGGTGGAGGAGGTGGTGGTTGCTGAGGTCCGTATTGATTTGAGTAAGTATCGGATATATAACCAGGTGGAGGGTAAGGATAAGGCATAGGTGCAATATAATTTATTGGTGCTCTGTATGGAGTTGAAAAATTAGGTGGAGGTAAACTTATATCAGGATTATAAGGTATAGGAAATTCATCTTCAAGTCCAGGCGGTGGAGGCTCAGAAGCCATAGTTGGAACTCGATGACGAGGGTCTCTGCCCTTCTTTTCTTCTGTAGAACCCTTAGATATTTCGGCCTCAGTTGATGAATGCTGTTCTTTTGTATTTATGGATGAAAGTATATCTTTAATATTACTAGGCAGTTGAATGTCTGTCGTCAAAGGTGTTAGTTCACTCGTGGGACTATACACTTCTTCATCTGGATCCAGTGGCTACATAATAAAATAATTATAAGTTAGTCAAATCAAAAAACAACTTATTGAAATATTATACTAACATCAACATCAATAATTGAATTTTGAGAACTCTTTAAAATTTGTATTACTAATTTCTCTTTTTCAATTTTTCTCGTTAATTCTTCCATCTGTTGATGAATAGTTGAAGCGCTATTCATATCATCAGATAAATTAGGATTGTCTTCATCGCCTGGTGAATATGGTTCTTCTTCCCCGGGTACATAGGGCAGATCTTCATCAGTCAAAACTAAAATTCAAAATTCATAGATTAATGTTTAATATATATAACTAAAATTTTAAATACTTTACCCGATGATAGTGGTAAAATTGGAGTCGGTAAACTAAGAATCTTGTTAGTGGGTGATCTTGGAGGTGTATAACTTTCTTTCGGCGAGTAATTATCTTGACCTGATGCCGGTAAAGCAGGTTTAAGATGAGGTAAAGCCAAAGCGTCATTAATATCAGGTCGAACATAATTATTTTCGGAGGATTTCCACGGTGAAATCCAATGTTTCTTTGAATTTCGTACAATTATTCCCAACAACAAATGTGTTCTGTAGTCATCTACACCAGGACCATCCAATGGCAATAATACTTGAGGAATAGGACTATGACTACCAAGTGGATATATATAAAAATCTTTAATATTTGGAAACGGTTTACTATCAATAACTGCTATGCGATTCTTAGCACTTAAGTACTGATAAAGACTTAGGTAGGACATTTGTTGTTCCATCCCACCTGCTGACAGTTTTGCTACAATAATATCTTTGGTTCCAGTTTTTTTCAATTTACCCATGTACTCCCAAACTGTTTGTTGTTTAATCCTTCCGACACAATCTAGAACTGTTAGAGTAAGTTCTTTGTTCAAACCATGTATATTACCAGATAATCGAGTCATTGTCACATTACATCGAGCAACATCTGTAAAATTTACAGTCCCTTTCCATATAGGACTAATTTCTTCTTCCATTCGGGGTGGAGTGGCTATCACAACAGTTGAACTTGGTTCCCTGTCACTAATATCTTCATCTTTACGAACTACTGTGTTATCTCCAACTTCAGTGTTATTCTCAATATTAATTATTTTTTCAACCTTTTTCTCCTTTATTTCTCTGCTTTTGCTTCGATCACTACGCCTACTATGTTTTTTTTCCTTGTGAGATTTATGACGATTTCTGCTAGATTTGTGATGTCTACGATCGTGAACAGTACTACTACTTTCTTTGTATTTGCTCTTTTTCCTATCTTTTTTGTCTTCTTTTATTAATTTGAGTATAATTTGTGGTTTTTTCTCCTCTACTTTAATATCGGGATTAAGTTCTGACACTATTGTCTCCTTATTATCTCTAGACTCAATAATTTCTTCTCCTTTGTGCGTTTTCATTAGTAAAGCTTTCGATTGGTTCATCATGTCCAACTCAGTTTTTCGAATCATCTCTATTTGATGTTTATTTTCTCGTTCTCTCCATTCGGCCAATTCTTGGGAAGCCATTTCGTCAGCTGTCATACGTACTAACTGGTATGGCGTAACCCACTTAAACATAATCTTTTTAAAGAAATTTAAATTCTTTGGATCTTTTATATTGAATAATAAGCTTCTATACTTTGTTTTATATTTCTGATCAACTTTACCAAAATGATTAAAAAGTTCTTCTTCAATCTTTGAGATTAATTCCTCCAAGTTTTGTTCAGTTGTTTTTAATTCCGGTTCTTCAGATATTCTACTACTCAATGACTCTAATAATGATTTTTTAACATTAGAACGCAATTGATCTTCACATTTTTTCTCATTAATAATTTCTTTTACAGGTTCAGGTTTTTTTACCGATTCTGGTTTTTTTTTAATAACTTTTTGCACATCAGTATGTTTTGAAGGAGTTATAACAGGTATTTTTATCTGAGTAACTGGATGTACTGATTTTAATAAATCTTTTTGCGGAGTTGAATGTTTAATAATATCTTTTTGAGGCAATATTGATTTTGATGCATCTTTTTTAACAAATACTAATTTCATTTTATCAGGTTGTTGTAATAATTCTGAAACATCAAATTCTCTTTTAATTTCTTTTGCCTTATGTTTATCTGAATTAGGGGCTGGTCTCTTAAGACGACTCTCATTATCCTTTTTTATAAACTTTAATGTACTCTGGGTCGACTTAAAGTTATTTTGAGATTTTGGAGATGGTTTATTAAGACTAGATTTAGGTGGTCCTGAAGGTTTTAAAATGTGGAATGTTGGATTTTCTTTCATCCATTGCTTTAAATTTGCTAGTTTTGGAGCTTGTTCACCTGTAACATAATATTTACATTTATGCATTGTCACTAATTAACATTATAAATTATTATATACAAAGTTATCATATATAATAACTATTATTACATACCTGTGATTAATCTACTGTTTTTCTTGTCACATAAAATAATGTCAGGTGATTCTGAAGCACAGCAAGATTTAATAGCGACAACACTGTCTTCAATATGCTTTTCCAAACACTTCTCATTGCAAAATAAGCCCATTGCTATACCTTCAATAACCTTATTGCACTGAACACAATTTTGTTGCGATTGTGGTTGAATTTTAATTGGTTTAGAATCAGTTTTTTTGATTGGTGTTGTCGTCTTTGTATTAGGCTTTTTCTTCTTTTCTTCCTCTAATTTCTTATCTTCTTCAATTTTCTTACGTGTTTCTTCGGTCTTTTTTTTCCTACATGGCGGGCAATTCCATTCAACACCACGAGCTTCCATTTGTTCGCCCAAAATTTTTGTAATACCTACACATTTTCCATGGAACCAATCTTCACATGTATCACAACATATCATAAATCTAAAATGTTTTAATAATTTAATTTAATTATATATTTTAATTTAATC
Source organism: Schlechtendalia chinensis (assembly GCA_019022885.1). Lineage (NCBI taxonomy): Eukaryota > Metazoa > Arthropoda > Insecta > Hemiptera > Aphididae > Schlechtendalia > Schlechtendalia chinensis. Next base: position 9,147,553 of record CM032341.1, read on the forward strand.
TGAAAGATGTATGTATTACCTATTATTATGAGGTTTTCTACAAACACACCAAAGTCTGTTTGGATCATCTTCTGAAGTCATGGTTCCTTCTTTGTCAGTATCTGATTCTTCACTATACTCATTTATGCTCCTTAAAAATGAGTGATTATTAGATTATAAGTATATAGATGTATTAAAAATCAATACTGACTTTTCTGATAAACGCCTATGTCTTTCTTGATCTTTTGTAGAAGCATTTGCATTCTGAAAAAAATTGTATTTAAAATAATGTATTAAATGATAATTAAATCAAAATACATACTTCTTTTTTTACTAATGATCGAGTTTTTGGAGTTTCAATTGGAGGTAATGTAAATACTTTACCAGATTTTCCAAATATTATAGTAGCACCTTTAGGTTTATCATCTGTTTTTAATAGTTTTGAGTAATTCTTGTCACTGTGATTAGGACTGTCATCAGATAGTAGTCTGTTCATTAAATCATGACTAGAATTAGATGGAGCAACAAAATTTGACTGAAAAAATAAAATAAAAAATAAGGTTCAATAAATTCTAAATTTGTTATTTTACATACAGAGTTTAGGTCTTCATTGAGATCAGCTAATTCATCTATTAAATTTTCCTCATCAATTATTTCTGCTTGATTGGCTATTTTGGAACTAATATCATTTAATATATCTTCTACTGTTTTAGTTACAGTGATTTCAACTGGATTATCTTTCATTCTATTCGAAATTTTTCGTACTCTTACAGTTTCTTCTTTATTTACAGTTATCCTATCTACATCTTTAGTAACATCGGAAACAAGGTTTTCTATGGTTTTTGTATTATCAACTTGTTCAACAATATTTATTTTAGGATCTATTTCTGTATTTTCTGTTTTAATGTAAGTTTTATTATCTATAATAATATCTGGAGAAGAAAATAATTCAGGTACATCCAATAATTGTTTAACGTGTTTTTGGGAAGCTGATAAAAATTCTACAGAATTTTCAATATTCCCAATTTTATCTTTATTTTTTTTAAACATTAATTGATTTTGTATATATTGTTTAGGTTCAATACTTGATTGGCGAACCAATTCATTAGCTTCCAGCAAAACTTGATCTACAACAACATCTGATTTCTTTTGTCGATTATTTTTAACTTGAACTGTTGGTCGAATTGGATTAGATTTCTAGAAAATATTTTTTTTTTTTTTTTTTAAATTACTACATAAAGTTATGTGGCATTATGTTAAAAGAATACTGCAAAGTCAATTATTTATGTTTAATAATAATGCTCTGGTAATAGATAATTGACTTCCTCCTTTTTTAAACTTGATGACACATAGTTCTGTTTAATATGATCACAGATAAAAAAAAGAAAAATGCATTCTATTTAAATACTGTATTAGTTTTTTTTATTTTAATGAACCAACACCATGGTACACCACTAAGATACAATTTATAGTTTGTATTTTGTACCAACGAAATCACATTAATCAGAACTTTTTGTAATTATTTTATAAATAAATGTGTAAAGCTTACCACCGGTGTTAGACGTTTAACTGGTTTTATAGTTCTTGGTATGTTATTTGATTGAGTACTTTGTATTTCTTCAGATATTTGTTCGGTTACCACATTTCTTAAAACCACAGGACTTTTAGTTCTTGATTTGTCATACTAAATAAATAAAAATAATATTATTATTCTATAAAGGTTCTATTAAAAAAAGGTTAATTAAAGGTTCTAATTAAAATATTTTTAAATACCTTCCCAACTTTTAAACTAAGTATATTTGTAGTGTTTAATAAATTGTTCTGAATATCATGGGGTGTAGTTGTTTTCGGTACATCAAATTTTGTATCTAAAATTTTTAAGTAAGTAAAGGAAACAATAAAATTAATTTATTAATAACTTATATTATATGTCTATACACAATACCTCCTCTAAGTATAGATGAAGGATCCACATTTAATTTTGATTCATCTGCTGAAACTGTAACCTCTTCAATTTCATCAACAATTTGTGACTGTGATATTTTGTCTAAAATAATTAACAAATTAAAATATAATAAATACATTTAAAAAGAATAATATAATTTACTTGTAATATGATGTATTCCAGTAGAAAGTACATTTTTAAAACTTGTATTAGTTTTAGTGTACTCTGATGTGTTTGGTGGATAATCCTTATAATAACAATGATCTAAATGAATAGGATTTTTTGATATATTATTTTTCTCACTGTATAAAATACCTAAAGAAAATCATAATAAATTTATTAGTTAATGACCAACAAATACATATGATAAATTATGAAACAAATTATAATCATAATAGTTTATTACATGTAACAATTTAAACGTCTTACTAATTATCATACCTAGAATATATTATTCACATTTTAACCATATATTTATAAAATATTATAAGATTGAGATAATGATATTATTATATATAATGTTTTTAATTATTTAAAAATAGTTTGTGATCAATAAAGTTACTAATAACAATAATAATTGTGAATAGTTTGTAAAAAAATTATGGTACATACAAATAATATTATCTTACCTTGGGACAAGAATTTTCTTGTGGAAATAGATGGATAAAAACCTTGAACGGTCAAATTAATTTCTGGCTCTCCATTTTCTGGATTTGTTATTATGCCTTTATTACTGCTGTTTTCAAAATGGATAATATTCATGGTTTCTTTTTTGTTTTCTATAAAATATAAAATAATATTGATTATAAGGATATTTTTATTTGGGTAGTTTTGAGTGTAATTCATATTATATTACTTGGAACTAAGCTTTTGTGCAGTTTGATTAAAAATAAAGTATATACTTATAAGATTTATAGCTATAAATAACAACATAGACATCAAACCTAAGCATTAAAAGATCTATAGTTCACAAATTTTTACTACTACACGACATGATTCGTGTAACTTTTTGCATGAGATAATTTAGAGAAAATCATTTTAACATCATATTTTTTAGTACTAGCTATTTAATATATAGTGTGGAAATATGAAAATTTATATGACTTAATTATATAACTGTTTGGTATTATAATCATATAAACCAAAAGTTAAATATATTTTTTGTCTAGTTATTTGAGTAACTTACAAAAAATATATGATTTACCTCTTAATACATCATCATAAAGCTACATAATTCGGCCAGTTAAGAAAAAGTAGTTTCACAACACATACAGTAGAAAAATGTGTTAGGGATTATTATTATTATTATTATTATTATTATTACCTAGATATTAAAAGATTTATTTCTATAATAGCTATAACCACATAGATGTTCATTATGAGTTGTAATGTTCTGAGTTCTTGATGTGTCTCGGAAAGTTTAAGTAAAAATTCAATAGAATGCACAATTTTATATATCAGTTATGCTCATTATAAAATATATAAATAGTTTGGTTAAGGTTGAAAATAAATAATTTAAAGTTTTTTTAGTTTATAAATACTTTTGTAGTAGACGAAATTCATATAGATTCAAAAAACCATAGTTAAACTCATTTCTGACTATAACATTTGTACATGTACCTTAAAAATACTGAGATTGTTTTTACAATTTAAGTTTTAGCTTAAATTCACAATGTAATTTTAAAATAAAATTATTCATTTTAATTAAGTTAATTTAAACTTTAAAATTGTTACCAATATTTTTGGCCAATAATATAGATTTAATTTATAGGTATAATTTATAATTGGTAAAATAATAATTTAAAATATGTATTAGTATAGAATTCAAGACGAATGTAGCAAGGTTAGTATCCAACATCAAATCACATTCATATTAAGTAAAAAAACAATCTTCATTTCTAAAATTTATTATTCCTATATTTAGTTGTCCACTATCAATGTCATGAACAGTACTTGACAATTAGCAACATACTGCTTACAAATGTATCATCTAATATCCAGATATAATATATTACTTACCCAAAACTCTATTGAACATTTCTTGATCAATTGCAACTGTACCATCAGGTTTTACGACTACTACTAAAGTGTCATGTGACTCTTCATCTTCTGGTTCTTCATCTGCTTTTTCAGTTATTTTTGAACACGACATTGTAAATAAAATTTATCTAAAATATGAAAATATAGATTGTTGATATCTAAATCTTCAATTACAAAAAAAAAACTGGTTTTAAATATATGCTATACCTCACAATCTAAGCGGCATAATGATATATATTGTAAACGTTGTTAATATTATAAAAAAGTAATAAAATAAGTTTACAAATATTGTAATAGTATTTCGACAATATATTCTACGATTAAATTTCAACCGAAATCGTTGAAGAAATGTAAAGAAAAAAAAACGTACATTTAAAACGGATGGTATCCGCTCAATAAATATTCGATATCGTCGTCGTACAATTATTTTCACGCACCGGTAGGGCTTTCAAGTCAACGTCGTTGGCGAATAACGCGATTGATTTTTTTTTATATATCAAAAAAAAAAAAAAATACACGACCATTAGCGTTACGGTTTGATATCACTGTATCACTATTTGTATCAGTGATGAGCGGAAAAAAAAAGCAGCCCGAACAGTATTATTGTTGTTGTTATTATTATTACGCAGATACAAGCGGTAGGCGTACGTTTTTCCCTCCAACCGGTTGTGTTATCGGGCGGGCGCTGCGGAGCGCGGGAAAGGTAAGTGAAGCGTCGACGAGCGAGCCACGGTAATTGGTCGGTGGGCAGAGCGGGATGGGGAAAATAAGTGGAAAAAAAATTCACAAATCAGTGTTGTTGGTGAGAGGGCAGAGGGGGAAATAAGAAATATGATTATCGGATGTATTATTATCACGACACGCGAAAATTGACGTGCTCGACGAATCATCGTTGTCATCGGAGACCAATAATCGTTGAAAAACTCACTCGGACAGGTAATCGCTGGAGAAAAACGTCTCCGCTGGCCGGCCGTTTGTTGTGCTCTCGTTATCCATCTATCCTCTACGAACCGAACCGTTCGTCCGGGCCCATCGTTTACAGCCGTCGTACGGCCAACAAACAAATCCTGCGCGGTTATTCGGATAACCGTCGAGCGATCAGGTTCGTTCAGTATTCTGCCTAGAGACGAATTAGACGACGCGAACGATTTTCGGTGACTCGGGAATGCTGACTTCTCGTCGTGGTCGTGAGGTGTTATTTATTGTTTTGCCGCACGCACCGCCATTGAGCGTCATGGAGACCCGTGGAAGAAAAACAATTCTCTGATAACAGCTGAAGATAACGAGCCGCGACGTCGCTTGCTAGACTGATCCGCGATAATATATTGATCATACAAATTATTACCACCGATTAGATGAATATTCATCTAATCTGTGTTATTACGGCAACGTTTATCGTGTGCATAGACTTATAATATTATAAGTCTATGATCGTGTGTATATATTGCTTTTGTTTATTGTGCGCTCGGATTTTGTGTATCAATGTGTCAGCTCCTTGTTAAGTGTACTAGCACTGCACTAATACTAACGTATTATTTCTTTTCCCTCATGTTATTCTTACAAACTTTTTCAATCCATTTTGAAATCGTACTCATGATCGATTTGTCATGGTAAGAAATGACTTACTATATTCCTTCAAAAAAAAAATAGACTTTCCAAAACGGTATAGATTACGGTTACCCAATAAATGTTTTTAAACAATGTATGATCAAAAACTAATTCATTACAATTACAGTATTTGTTAAATAATTAATATATTGATTGAAATGAATTATCCATAATATTAATGTTTTTTTTACTAAGAGTCCTAGTAAGAACACATTTCAATGCAACTTTGAATGATCAAACAAAAATAAATAATCATAATGACCATAAACTATTTTAAATATGCTACTTAAATTTTCATGGAAAGTAAAAAGTATACATATTTTATATTTATTTACATATAATGATTTTATACTTAAAATATCTAATTCCTTGTGTTGATTTTGGTTTTAAAAATTTTTGTATTTATACAATTTAATTTACTTGAGAAATTATAAAAACAATTAAGTCTTTATAAAGTAATGTAACACCATAACATAATATTTCATCTGTTTAAAGCCTTATGTTCCCATTTATATATTAATTGAATTACAGAAAATATAAAATAATTTTGTATAAAAAATATTATAACCAATTGGCATTTAAAAACCCTTATAGATTAAATTGAGATGCTATTTTTTAAATTAAACATTTATATACTTATTATTATTAAAATAAAGAAATATGATTAAAGATATATAAGATTTAAGATAAGGCTTCTCGTGGATATTGTTTACATGGGTGGTTCTTGGCCGTTGGATTCTTGGTTTTTCATGACATAAGGCAACTCGGGTGGTGATGAATATGGAATCATTTCCAACTGCTCAAATTCTCCATCATCCATTCTATAAATATCAAACAAATTAATTATTAAATACGGTTATTTTAATGTTTACATCTTACTTCAATGCTAAACCAATAGTAGCTGGGCTTTGTGCCTTAGCAGTAGTAGAACTCAAGCCACATTCTAATAAAGTTTTTGATTCGTCCATTATCTCATCTTTGTAGTATAGTTGTTGATTTTGCGGTGATATTTTTATAATACCTAAAATATTAGGTAAAAATAGTCATTATTGAAACAAATTAAAATAATATTTAATAATATTCGTAACATTTTCAATATTTTTCAATTACTGTCTTTATTAAATTATTTTAATATATTAATGTATATTTATTAGGTAAATGTGTATTTTGACCAAGAAAATAATATATTTGATGACCTTAAAAAAGGAGAAAAATAAATGTATTACAGTTGGGTCTCGATAATCCGAAGGCGATTGGTGAAAGGGGTCGTTCGGATTAGCGATTTGTTCGGATTACCTATGGCTTAAAAAAAAACATCAATTTTACTATTTAAAATATTGATTTTTTTTTTTTTGTACACTGGTTTCTATTATGGATTGGTATGCCTTGTCCCGCAAACGTCTAAGCAACATTAGTTCTTCTTTTAATGTAACATGCTTACGTGGAGCCATTTTAAGAAAAATACGCAAATAAATGTTACAATACGCAGTGTAAAACGATCTTTATGCAGTACGACACTCAACTGACGAACGTATGTAATCGACGTTCATATATAAACAACATACACGTGCGATTACAAACATAATCGAAAAATTTTATTACCGGAAATTATTATTTATAAATACATACATACATACGTACATATTACATATAGCAATAAGATAATTCTCAAGCCCGTTCGGATTACCGCGTCTTTCGGATTAGCCTGTGTTCGGATTATCGAGACTCGACTGTATATTAATAATTAAGTAAAATCTATGTATCAATTACTTAACTGCTAGTAAAATAAAATATACATGAGTGCTTACATTTTTCGTTAACACATTTAATTTAAATAACTTATGCGGAACAGATGAGTTTCTCATAATTTAATAATTTACTAATATATTTATAAACAGTAGAAATCAATTACAATCAAATTAAAAACTGATGTCATTTAAAACATATTGTGTAACTTATCAAGCATTCATAGAACAAAACATAACAATGTATACATTATAATAAAATTACAAATACATATAATATACATTAAAAAACAAAATACGAGCAACTTTAATATAAATTTGTACAAATAATAGTACATATCACACAATAATTTAAACTTCTATTTTAAACATCATTTAAGTTAACCTTGATTATTGTAAATCATTCATGATAACTTTATACATTGTATATCATTCACAAATTTATATAGTGAATAATAGATTTAAATAATAATTTATTTGCGAAAAATCATACTTCACAATTAAACATATTATCATAATACATTCTTCATTTAATAGAACTTAAACTGTCCCACTATCATAGAAGAAACCCTTTAGAAAGAAAACATATTAAAGCATTTCAAATATATTTATTTAGATTTATTTAAATGTAAAAATTTAAAAATAATTTGCAATTATTTATATTATAAATTGTAGAACATTTTTTTACCAGTAACTCAACTCACAGTTTAATACGATTAAAAAAATTATACATACATGCAATTATTTTCTTAAGTTCATGAACCAGAATGTTGTCTTTGGCATCCGTAAATATAGTCAATTTCTTTCGTTGAATCATCATAAATGCGTCCTAAAATATATACATACTTAAGATTTAAGCTAGAGTATAAAATGTTGTCGGTTATCGATACTAGTAAACAAACTTACCATTTCGAATATTGGGTTGACACGCGAGTGTTGGATATTAGTGTGATTTGTCTATTAATACTGTTATCCTTTAATTTCTTTTCTAATGTCTAGGAAATATTAATTAATTAATAGGAATTGTTAATAAAAGATTTTCAAATCACGAAGTCAATTATCTCGATCTTGACTATACGAAAAAACCAGTTAATAACTGTTAAATAGGTTAAACCTCAAAACGCGGTAATATCTACAATAACTTTTATGTATAAGTTATCACACGATTCATAAAACATTTTGGTCATATGATTATTACATTACGGAATATTACAGTTTTACCACATATCGCTTAGTGTTATAAATATCACTATATAACATAATTTGTTGTTTTACGGTCCAAATTGAAAACGTATATAAAATAGCGCATACGAACGATTACGAGTCTATGGGTTGACTATAGTTTTATGGTGTACGCTGTACAGTGAACCGACTTAAATATCATCTTTATTCGTAGCATGTACAACAATAAAATATTATGTCAATTGCCAACATGGACAACATCGATAACACAGATTAGATGAATACAGATGGAACACTCGCGATGTACACAAAAAAAGAAGACGTGATAAGTTCCCCTACAAATCAATGTCACCGCACAATAACATAATATATTTACCTAAAATTTAAACATTGCTCCTGTAAAATAACCTGTTGGTGTTTTTTGTTTAAATAAAATGAATTGTAAATTCTGGTTTCAAGTGCGCTTGTACCGCTCTTTTGTTTTATCCTCTTGGTTATTTGAGTAATAAAATTAAAGTTTTAATTTTCTTCTAAAATATGGCTTTAAAGAAGAATAAACGGTGCTCTGTTAAGTGTTGTATCAGTTCGAACAGTATTCAGAATTTAAGTTTCTTTGGATACCCAAAAGAAATTGAGCGACGTAAAATTTGGATGAAGAACTGCCACACAGAACACTTAACAAACAGTCTTTCGAAATCAAACATTAGTTACAGGATCTGTGATTAAATGTTGGCTTATATTCAATGCAATCCCTACATTGTTCAATTGTAAGTAAAATAGTTATATTAGATATGACATACAAGTAATAAAAATAAAATCATTTCTTACATATATATTTATATAAATGAAAAAAAAAAATGTTTAATTTGTAGTTGATGTTGAAGAGGATCTTGTAACTAATGTGTCAACTTCTCAAATTCCTATCAAACATCAAACATCAGTTGTGCTAGTCTAGGCAGCAGTTCTTCATTCAGTGTAGTGAGTGTTGAAAACACTGCTTCTACATCAACCGTTGATTCTAGTGATTCAAGTAATCAAACGCCACGAAAGAAAAAATGTCGGTAATAAATAAGTATAATATGAAGGAAATTAATCGTTTAAAAAAATTAGTCAATAACGACACTGTAGAAAATTATGTAGAGTTAAGCGAAAAGTACTTCTTTCTCTTAGTTTATTAATAATTATCAAAAATCACCATAATTTAAAAAATAAAAATATTCAAGGTTATAGGTTTAGTAATGATATAAAACAATTAGCTTTAAATATTTATTTTTTAGGACCCAGAGTCTAAAAGCTTTAATTAAATACTTTTTATTGTTATTTATTCCTACTCTTAAGCGTGTAACTACTAAATTCGAACTATTACCAGGACTTAACTATTTACTTTTCAATATAATTTCATTTAAAATAAATCGTTTTGATGCTGAATTTAAAGAATGTGTCCTTTGTATCGATGAGATAGCCTTAAAAACTAGTCTTCGTTATAACATTAATAAAGATGAAATAATAAAATTTAATCACACTAATCTTAATAAAACTTATAATCCTGCTAAGTATGCATTAATGTGTTTGATTAGAGGATTAAATATTAATTGGAAACAATATCATACTTTTTAGTTTCCAGTAGTTGCACAGGTTATATGATTTACAGGACATAATATTTTCTAACATACAAAAAACTTTTTAACATATATTTTAATGTAAAAAGCCATGTTACAGATATGGATCTTAATTTTCTTAATTTTAGCAATAATTTAAATGTTTCACCTGATCGGCCATACTTTCTAGTCGGCGAAAATAAAATAATTTACATCTTTGATCATCCCCATTTATTAAAATCAACCAGGAATATGTTTTTTCAACATAATTTTAAATTTAATAATAATCTTATTGAAAAAAAACATTTAATATCATTCTACAATCAAGATCATAAAAGTAATTTAAGAACAGCCCCCAAATTATCACATTCTCATATTTTCCCTAATCCATTTGAAAAAATGAGAGCTTTTTTTGCAGCCCAAATATTTAGCCAATTTAGTGTAATAGCAGGTATGAAGACTTACCTAGCTAGTAATAAATTAGACTTTTCTTCAAAAGTTACAATAGAATTTTTTAATGATATGGATAAACTTTTTGATATTTTTAATTCTTCCGGAAGATGCACATCCAAAAATTTCAATAGATCATTTAAATGTACACAAGCTCAAATAAACCATTTAACTTAAATGCAATTTTTTTTTTCAAATTTAATTAATAGTTATCAAAAGATCTAATAATGAAATTGTTACAAACCGTATGAAATTTATAAAAGGTTGGCTAGTATCTATATCTGGATTACTATTACTTTTGAAAGATTTAAAATTCTCAAAACCCATAAAACAACGAGATTAGTATGTTCTGTATACTAGTAGGCTAAATCAAAATTGTCTTGAGAATTTTTTTGCACTGTTTCGACAACAAAATGGGAATTATACTAATCCAACTCCTTTTGAATTTATTATGGCTTTTAAAAAATTATTCTTATTTAATAATTTTACACATTCTGACAAAGCTAAATGTATCAATGACTTGTACGAAATTTTAGCTAAAAATTCTCTAAATGTTAACAAAGCTATTAATACAATATGTTGTGATAATACACCCTTTCAGTTTAAAAAATTTATTACACTTCCAGTAGACTAAGTTGATTATAAAAATTTGAATATTCCTGAGGCAAATGCATTCATTTATGTTAGTGGCTATATAATGAAAAAATATCCAAGTCAACATTCGTGTATTTTATATATTGAATATACTAAAACTCAAAAAAATTAGATCATTACTTTTTATTATGTTATTTTAAAACTTATGATAATGCTTGATAATGCATGATAAATGTATGATTTATAATACTTATAAATCATGAGAAATCAACTTTTAGTAATTTAACAATGCCTGATAAAGAATTTTATATTTATATTTATAAATTAGAAACATTGTTCGTTTAATATTTTCCCAAGTTGTCTGTTGAGTAAAAAGTCAAAAACTTAAGAAATGCATGGTCAATGTAGTATATGAACATTCATGTCTTTGTTTTTTTTTACAAACAATAAACATACAATAAACAAATAACAATACAAAACATTAATAAAAATTATTTACTTTCATTTTGTATTCGTTTTATGATTTATTTGTCAATTAAATTCTTAAATAAAAATCTTTTATCTGAAAAAAAATTAAAAACTAGAAAATTAGCCATTTTACATCTGTAATAAATACTCAAATGTTAATTTTGTGAACTCAATATTCACATCATTTTGTATAATAATTTATTCTAAATTTCCTTATACTTTATACTGTAATCTCTATTCTCTACATAATTTAATATAGGGTCAATTAATTATATTAATAATATACTTGTGAATTACCATGATTAATTTCTGAGCTTCTTTTTTCAGAACCAAACGTTTAGACATTTATTTTAACAGTCCTTGTTAGGACTTTTTTAAACTGTCCTTGTGAGGACTTCTTTTTAATAAGCCCTTTTCAGAACTACTAAAAATATATTTTATTATCTTTTAACTTATTTTTAATTTCAGGACAATCATATTCAGATGGACTAAGTGAATGAATTAAACTGTTAAAGAAACAAACTGATTTGTGTTTGGTATGTTTTATATGAATGTAAGTTAAATGTTGGTACTATATGGTCGAATAAACTGTATGTGTTATTAAAAGTTTTTTCTAATTACAGATTTTCAAACTCATTATTCGAATTGTCATGTGCGCCAAAGCGTACACGAACACCGAAAGAAATTTGCAGTCAACCAGCAACCGTATTCGGACCACTAGATTATAATTTACTATAATAAAACATATAATCATCTAATCCATGTAATTATTTCATCCGTACAATTATTGAAAAACAAACATTTAAAAAATATTATTTATCAAATGATGCATGAAAAACGAGAAATGGAATTGGTTGGGATGAACACTCTTCTAGCATATGCAGATGACTTAGTCATTTTAGGGGCATCTGTAAATGAAATAAAAACTAGTGCAGAGAAATTATTTAAAGCAAGTCAAAACATGGGTCTAACAGTTAACGAGGAGAAGACCAAATACATGGTTATGTCAAGACGAGTAACCCCGAAGAGCAATCTCAAGATATACGGATACTCCTTCGAACAAGTAAAAGAGTTTAAGTATTTGGGGGTGAACATTAATGAAGAAAATAACATGCATGAGGAGATAAAGATCAGACTGATGATGGTTAACAAAAGCTACTACTCAATGAAAGAGATGTTCACGTCAAAGTTACTGTCGCGTCGAACAAAGGAAAGGTTATACATAACCTATTTGCGACCAATAGCGACGTACGCATGCGAGACGTGGGCTAGCACAAAAAAGGGTGATGAGGGAAAGCTAGCCATCTTTGAAAGGAAAATACTAAGGAGAATATATGGTCCTTTGTTTAATGTAGACCTAGGTGTTTTCGAAAAAAGGAAAAATGAAGATTTACAAAGACTCTATAATAAACCGAACATTTGCAAGTATCTTAGTAGCAAACGACTAGAATGGGCTGGACAAGTATGGCGTGCAGAGGGATGTCTTATAAGAAAAGTGTTCGATGGAAATCTGAACGGGAAAAGACCCATAGGGAGACCACGGCAAAGATGGTTCGATACCGTGAAAAAAGATCTGACACGAGTGGACCCTACATATAGCATCAATTTGGCAGTAGATAGAATGCAATGGAGAGGTATTGTAGAAGCGGCATTAGACCTAAATGGTCTGCTTCAAGCCTGAGAAGAAGAAGAAGATTTATCAAATGAAGACACATAAATAGTATAATAAACATTTATCAGTTAAGTAAAAATCTGTAGAAAAATTAAAAGAATTTTCAAAATATTAAATAAATTAGGTATTACTTAAATTTCATTATTAAAATATATATAAAGAAAAATATATGTAAAAAATACAGAAATTAATTAAATAAGTTAATATAGGAATATATATATCTAACGAAAAAGTCCACCACTTAAAAACAAAAAATAACGATACATATTAAGAAAATTGTTGCTGTTTTTTTACTGCTAAATTTTACCCTTAAATATTAGAAGCTGGATTAGAACAATAGTTAGTAATATTTCTTTCTATTGAATTTGTGGTCAAGTTCATTTGTATTTCATTTGTACAATTCATGTAGACAAATAAGTCTATACTTGGTGTAAATTAGTTAATCGAACATGGCATTTTTTTAAAATAAAGCCATTTTCCGTTTTGAATTATAATTCAATTGAATTTCATTCACATTTTAGTTGGAAACAAATATGTACTTAATCTGCATTAAATTTTTACTGGCATATGATAATCATTATTATTATATTTAAAATAATAAAGAAGTTGTACAATAATATTGTATATCATCACTATAATTTATATTATCATATGCGCCTACATTGATTTGAGGGGAACCAATCAGAAAAGCGTATTTGCAATTCTTTTGTTCTCGGGCCGAGTGATCCATCTGTATTCATCTAATCTGTGATTATACTCGTAACATTACAATATTATTGTGCACAATTATGTGCATGTTCACTTTAATGTGGCATGTAATATATTTTGAAATCGTTAAAGCGGTCACATTGAATGAACACCGATGACGTTCCATTTTCTTGGCGGCCACTTATTGGTTAGGTCACACAATAGAATAGTTTGGTTAGGTGATGTATGAAACCTTTTTGATTATAGCGGAGTAAACATTGTCGTGATAAATCTTCGATCACGGTATCTGAGTACGTTGTTTTGTGATACTGGGTGTCGACAGTCTGTTGAACAATTCGATCACTGTCTGCGTCCTGCTCGGTTATAACTGAAGTAGTTTTCAAGACATTGTGTCATAACAATTGAATAGGCGTGTGGAAAATTGTGTAACAGTTCAACACTTTGTGTACATTGTCGAAATGTCTGACCACTACGTTGACCCAGAGAACGTTCAGATCAGTGGCCGACTTAGTGACAAACGCAAATTAAGCGAGATGGAAGAGAACAGTGTCCAACTTAAACGCAAATTAATCAAGATGGAAAAGGACAGTAGCCAACTTCAATACAAATTAAGCGAGATGGAAGAGGAGGAGGAGAAATTGTACAAGCAACAAGTCTCCATGGCTGGATGTCAGAGCATCGGGCTGTTTGAATTCATTGGGCTGCAATCGAGTATGTCGTTCAAGTTTCTACCACTTGTCCACCAGCCACTAGACGTATTCTGTGCTTCAGAGACCCGTGGCCGTGGATAGGACACAGCTCGTGCTCGTTTTTATTTCTCAGTAAATTACATGTTAAATGTTTTCAATTATTTTTAACTTTCAGTCATTAATTCAATAATGACTAATTACTATTTTCAATTTTACAATGGCATTTTATCCACAAAAACTTAAATTTAATTATATCATTGTTAGGTACAGTAAATTATTAATTTGTTATTGTGGTACAATAAACACTATTTGCAATATCTTTTTTTTTTATTCATGCCATCCATACCTAAATAAAACTTCATTGACTTTATACATTTTATCTAAGGTTTAAATTAAATTTGTATTAGTTTTTTTTTTCATACAAAATCTTTCACTATTATAACATTAAAAGAAATTAATATAATCTCAAACAGCTTCATGGTGGTGTTCAGTGAATCCTACAAATTAGTTTGAAGTTTTCCTTCAAGATACAAGTATTTTAATAATACAAACATACGTACAGGAAATAATAATATATGCTATGACAATTTTGTTGATTTGACGTATTAGTTGTTATTGGCTAATAATTATATAAGATATTTGTTTGGGCAATATTAAACCGCATTTAACAATTTATCAATGTAATAATAACACAAGTAAGTCTTTTATATATCACAATCATCATATTAAATATCACAAGATATGATTATAACAATTTGCTTAATAATTTTTTAAGTGTCTTTAAATTCATTGTTTATACTTAATAAAATAAATTTTTCCTTAATAATTATTAATTTCAACTAGCATACTACAAATTTTTGTAGAAAAACATTATTCTTTAGATAAATATAATAAGTATAAACAATGAAATTTGCGTTACAAGCGATTACCCCTAATTTTTTTGTTCGCAAATTTAAAGTGATAGTGGTTTTATGTGGGAAACTTGTCAAAACAGAAAGAGTAAAACTCAGCGGGCAGGCGGAGTAACTATGTACAGTAAAGTGTTGAGCTACATAGCTTTCACGTCAATATCTCAGATTATTGACGACATATCATTGTGATCGAACAGGCGCGGATCCAGAACTTATTTACGGGGGGGGAGGGGGCATCTTAATCAAAACAATTTTAATCCTCATTTTGTCGCATCGAATAATAAAATATTTTCCAAAACGTTTTATTGGAAATCGTTTGCGATACATCCGAAAAATCCCATAGCTACAACTCCATTTTAAATTGTCTTTCTATAGTATCATAGATAAGAGTTAGAATTATAAAACGATACTAATAAAAAAATTTAACAAGAGTCTACGGGGGGGGGGGGGGGCGATCGCCCCATGCCCCCCCCCCTCGGATCCGTGCCTGCGATCGAAAATAGTAAGAGACTTCATTTAGTTTCTTAAACCATTGCAGCGGTGACGAGGTTTTTTCCTCGTCTTACTTACTTAATACTTTTTTGTATTTGTGGGCTTGTTTATCAAACAAACGAATTAAGAGCAAGGCTAGTGACAAAGGAGGCATAGGGGGTATTTCGCCTACCCCTAGAGTTAATACTTTTCTGCCCCCACTCCGACTATATATATAGGCCACTGCTTTATTAATTTTCAATAAATACAAATAGCAACGCAATTTTATAATCACAATACTACTAATAATAACAATATTAAATATTATTAATAAAAATGTATATACATTTATATATATATATATAGACTATATCAATTAAAATTAATTCTACGAACCAAATATATATTAGTCAATACATTCACAATGATCGTCAATGGATACATTTGCATAACGACAGAAATAATAAAAGCAAACAATCATTAATCAGATATAATATACTTTTGAGGAACATATAATATTAACTCAAATTGTGTATCTTACAAGAAATAATTTACTTATGGGAAATTTATTTGTAATGAGTATCTTTGGCAAAATGCGACTGCAAATTGGAGTAATCATGTTAACAGGAGTATATTTGGTAAGTAAATTAAATAATATTTGAATAAGCCTATTTATGGGTTTTGTTTTCCGCTTAAAACATGATAAAACCTACAATAAGTCGTTGTCTGAAAACCCGCCTTAAGATATAATATATATTTCATACATTTTAATTCGTACAATTTATGAATCAACTTATTATTAATCCTAAAATAAAAAAACTTAAATATTCATCAATTCCTTTTTTACAAAATTATCATTTTACTCGTATGCGAGATATTTAGCCTATTTATTTGACATATAATATCGTGTATATATGCTTATTATTAATATTTTGTATGTAATGATTTGATATTTTTCTTAATTAAGATAAAACAATAAATTGTTCTAGGGTTTAGCTTATGCCATTCTCATAGTTAACTGTTCGGAATTACAATTTCCACCTACAAGTACTGCATATAATAAATACATTTTAACCTTTATGATTATAACCACTTTTAATTATAAATATTTTATTGTTTAGAGGGTAATTATGTATTCATTGCAATGATAACTCTGTTACTACTTTCATGGATAATGGTGGTTATTGGAGCGTATGAGGTAAGCTTGATTTTTTGTATTCTTAACATAACGACGATAATTGTAAACGTACCTAGTATAAAATATCAAATAACTTGAATAGAATAGATATAAAAACATATAAAATGAATTGTATAATGAATCATTTTTTATTTTTATATTATAAATCCTGGGCACCCCATATAAAAAGCAAACGAATTCTTCTAAACTCAAGGCGGAAATCTCTTTATTATTTACTTGGTAAATATTCCAAATTAAGCATTAAAACTAAATTACTTCTCTATAAAACTCTATTGATGCCTATTTGGACATACGGCATTCAACTATGGGGTGCGGCCAAAAAATCCAATACGAATAAAATTCAAACCTTCTAATCTATAACTCTTCGTATAATTGCAAATGTCCCAATCTATGTCTCTAACCTAACACTTCATACAGATTTAAAAATAAACACAAAAGAAGAAACTGCTAAAATCCTATATAAAAGATTCCGTTCCCGCCCAATAAATCACTCTAATCCATTAATATTCTCTCTTGGTTCAGATACCATTCCTGGTAACCCTCCTTGCAGACTCAAGAGAAAGTGGTGTAGAGACCTAAATCTTAATTAATTCAAAAACAAAAACCATATCTAATATAATCACCTTTATAAAGTGCCACTATTGGGTGGCTTCATTTTTTTTCATGTGTCAACGTCTTATTGTAATTACTCATTTACAGATTGTATGTTTTACAAATAAAAGTTAAAAAAATATATATATATCTATTCTAAAATAAGGAACAAATACATGCTTATATAATATATATGCAAGTGTTTTATTTTTTAAAAACAGTTTACGATATTAATTATTATTCATTTATATAGGAGTCGTTGAAAATTATACGGTACGCAGTGTTATGCTGGACCGTATTCATGTTATCATGGATAGTGTTAACTATCCTTAACATGAGTATACCTGACACGTAAGAAAATGTTGAAATACGGTAGATATTAATAGACGAAAATTGAGGCGAGTTCACACTTGTCGAACCATCTCGCCTTGTGTATCTTGCCACGCGCGTCGTGTAAATCCGGTCTTTACGTGGTGGCGGATTGGTCTGGATTGGACTGGTCCAGGAGGTGATCGCCTGTTGGTCTGTTCTCTGTGTTTGGTTATAGTTCTATGGACCCGTTGCCGGGTAAATCTTATTTTACATTATCGTAATATATTCCGTCTGGTAATAAATCCTATTTAATAAGTGCAGATAAATCGATTTATTGTAGTTGTGTGATTTATAGAGTGATGTGGTTAGGTACAAATTATACTTACATTGTTCTGAAATTCTGGTACTCAAATAGGATTCTTTGCCCGTAGTAAAAAAGAAAAATTAGCGATCAGTCTGCATGTTTATCAGCCCACCTATGATACAATACGAATAATATATAGTACTTTGATTAATAGATGTCTGCTTATGTATATTGTGCATGAAATAGTTATAGATTTGAAAAGTCCCATTCGTAATTATTTTGATGACTATTTTATTTTTCATATAAATATTTATATTTATCAATAACATGACTTTTTTATTGCGGTCTACACAAGTATTGAATATGAAATAAATTATCTTTACTTTAATTTCCCCTCAAAGTAGTGACTTACCATTCAATAATTTATATATTATAATAAAAATAGGCATATTTTTAACGGAAATAGGTTGTAAAACTAGAATTATTATTAATTGAATGCTATTTACGTAAAGGCAATTGTGTGTTACACGTAGTAACACATGTCCATCGTCAATGTGGTTTCTTCGTTTGGAAGGCACAGACAATGATGCAGGCGCCACTGGTATTGAAAAACCGCAAGAAACTACTACAACAATGGTGATTATCTTACAACAATTATTTATATTGATGTATATTATTTTTAATATAAAGATAAATAGATTTTTCTTGTTTTATTTTCTCGTCTTGGAGATCGTTGTCATAGATATGAAAATTCATAAAAATTTGTAAGCTTGCCGAGTATATAAATAATATATATTATAAAATCCGTGTAGTTAATATCTATAATTATTTGTTATGATAACACGTAGGTGCGTTATTACAATTATTTGCCGAATTTATTTCTAAATGAAAATCTAGATACCCTATATTTTAAGTATACACACGACGAAAAATCTACTACCAATTATTTTTTTTTTAAATTATGCTTTAACTGTTATTTAACTTTTAAGGTCCCAACTGAAAAACTTGCACTCAAAAGTAAAAACAAGCGTAACGACAGAAAAGTACAAGAGTATACGACCAAAAGTAAAAGTATTGGATCCAAATCCGTTACGTCAACTATAGCAAACAAATTTATTTCGCGAACAAAACAACAAATACCATCTGTAAAGCCGACTGTGTCGACGATGAAAAATACGCGTATGGTCAAGCAAATGACCGTCTCTGTTAACGATCTAGTTATCGTTATAAAAAACATAGACACCAAAAATATGATAGTACTGACATTCCATGCACGTAATATACGTTTTAAATTTTAAATTTTGATAAATTAAGTTCTGTTTGTTTATGTATTTTGTTGTAGTGTTGAATGTGTATTCATGGTATGTCCTAATAAGTTATTACAATGAATTAAAATGTATTTCCAATTACGTTTGCAATTGTGATTGTAACTGCGTTTGAAGTGAATTTTGTTGTGGATGGATAAAAATGAAGTATGTACTATATAATTAAATTGATATAATTCTTAGTTTTTCTATTAATTTTCTTAAAAGTTTAGTACTAAGCAGGTCGTATTTGGATATTTTACGCCCCGGGGTAACACATTTTAGCCGCCCCTTCATAATTCCCCCTTCCTCTAAAAATTACGTTATTTATCTTAAAAAAAACACTCTATTTATAGATATGTTGTTGATAAAATATAAAGCCGGGCCCACATGACTCGTGCAGTCGTCGATTATTCGTCAATCATATGTACGCTCCTCGTCATCGCAAATGCTTCTACACACGAAAGCTATGTTCAAACGATATTTTTCAATGTTCCTTCAATGTTTTCTCAATGACAATGAGTATTATAATTAGTATGTTCACACTGGGACCATACGGTAAAATCCCGTAATTGTGAAAATTCTTTTCCCCTACACCGTACGAACTTGTCACTACGACGATTCGATAAATCTCGAATGTATTTTATCTATTACGTGATAAAGTAGTGCTTATTTTTATATATTTGTCGTTTACAAACAGAATTTTCTCGGATCTCGAACAAAAAATTAGTCCCGTGTGAAACGTCGTTTGGTATTAAATAACTTTATCGAAAGTATCGTAATAAAACTTTACGATTAAATACCTTCCTATACGACTCTTATACTTTATTTTTTTCCACGGTCTGAAAATAAACAACAGTCGAGTAACGAACTTAAATTAATAACTTTTTTAAATGATAAAAACAAAACACTCCATTCTCTTAATGGTTATCCAAATATAAAACAATTATTTATAAAATAATTTTTTGTTTTCCTTTGCAGGTTTTATTCATTCTCCAAGTAAGACAATACTTTTGAAAACTAGTATTTTTAAATGGTAACAACGATTTTATTCTTGGTGAAAAATAAATATCATGTATAATACCTATGATAATTATTGAGTAACTTCAAAATTTGTTGTTATTTAATATGTACAATATTATTTAATGTTGTAATTTTTAATTTTAATAAATTTTACATGTATGTAATTTTGGTGTATCATGTATTTTTTTTTTGTATCTCTGATACATGTATCTAGTATCTTTTCTTAATTACTAAAGTATTTTGTACCTTGTATCTAGATACTAAAAAAAATGTATCTTGTATCTAGTATCGAGATACATTTTTTAGTGTATCTTGCCCAGCCTTGACCGCAGCGGTATCGTTTGAGAGACCGCAAGTGCGCACGCGGTATCGCGGCGGTGCCATGGGAATCCGCGGGACACAAACGCCCGCAAGTTGACGCAGCGTCACCGCGTGTTTAAAAGACGCACGTGTGCATCGGGCCTAACGATTGTCGATTATTCGCCGAGTATCCGAGTCGTGTGGGACCGGCTTAACAATATTTTTCCAATAAATTGTAGTATAAATATATAAATTATTTTTCTAGTTACGGCAATTACGCTATATTTCGTTATTTGCCGTCTCCCCTAAAAGACTAAAAAAATTGCCGCCCCGGGTAACAAGGGACACTTGCCCCCCCCCCCCACCACCACAAATACGGGCCTGGTTATAAGGAAAAATTACTGAAAAATTATAATTTGTTGGCATGCCGATTAATTGAAAGAAATATTTTAATGTTTTGTGGTAGACTTTTCCACAAGTTAAATAATTTAATTTATTGTATGAATCGTCGTTTTCCGTATGCAATGATTGTTTTCAAATAATTTTTTAAGCCTCTTACAACACCTCCTCACCAAAATAAATACGTCATTAGTTGTTTATTATTTTGTATTCATAATCTAAATTGTTTGAATAAAATCGTTGAATTAAAAAATATTTCTTTATAAAAGTTTAAATATTACATTAGTGAAAATTTGAAATATTTTTTAAGTTATTTTTGGAATAACATCAACAAATTAAAGTTTAAATGAATAATTATTGAGTATGTTGATGGTTTTAATTTTTCAAAGCTTTTTTATTATACTTAACTTTTAATGGAATTTCCAAGAAAACCAGAAAAAATATGAATTTTTTTTTTTTTAAATTATTAAATCTATTTTTTTGCCAATTCATCCAATACTTCATCTGTGGCAGGGGCGAACTCCCAAAATTTAGGATGATATGTAAAATATGTACATAATTTTGATTTACTTTACATGAAAGTAATACAATCAATGAACATTTATTATTATTTACGTGTTAACTATTAACGTTGGAAATATGGCATTTTCGAAATTATTTGTTATTTGTTATTGAATATTATTTACTTTATGTACAATACGTTTATTCCATATGGATATCGTATTTAATCGTTGTTTAATAATTGTGATTTATGACATAATATACATGTGAATTATTGAACTGTGTATTATTTAATCATTATATCTTTAATTATTGTGGATTATACACATTTGGAAAGTTTTGTTAAAATGAGTTCTGATTCGATTTTAAAGTTTTTTAAACTGAAAAATATTATGACCGTTTCAACGACTTCAAATTCTGATCCTAATGAATCATCCGTGAGTAGTTTACCAATAAAAAAGGAAAAACTTGATTCTTCACAATCAACTGCAAATTATAATGTGAGTTTTATCCATTAATTTTATAATATCAAAATTCTACTAGGAGTGTTTCGATGGTTACAGTAGTCATATCTTGTTTCTAATAACAAATAGCATCTAGTTGGTACTTTAGAGCAGTGTTCAGCGGTGATCACTTTAGGGTTCCGTGAAACTCAAGTATTTTTTTCAAAATATTCAAAAAAATTACTTCGAAAAATCTAACTAAAGATCAGATAGTGGAAAAAGTGGGAAAAAAGCATGATAGGCGTGCACGTGTATAAAATATTAATATATTTTAATTTTACATAATAGTCAATTACAGTGTGAAATGTGCACTCGGTAAATAATAGTATATAGTTAATATTATTTTGTACTAATACAATATAAGAAAGGTCGAAAAATGACGGTCGATAACGAAAAAATAGTATGTAATTAGATAAAATGACTGTTTGGTTTCAATACGACCGTGTCTTGCGATACTGTGCGTTTTATTGTGACGCTACGCTGTGCAGCGCAGGAAGTTTATTTATTTTTAAATTGGTTTTTATGATGATAAAAGTAACGAAGGCACGACGACATTACCGATATCGTACATAGGGATAGGGTATTAAAAGTATCGAATACAAATATTGATATCAGTAAAATATCGAAACGAATGTATCGATATCAGTAAGTATCGAATCATTTTATAAACCTATATTTCATAGTATATAATTTAATAAACAAAATATTTAAAAATGTAAAATAACGGGAGCGGCCGCATACGTGCGAATCAACCGAAAATTAAAATTAATAACACACAACTGTACAAGGTTAGAACCTTACTGAGGTACCGATACCGATATGACGATATGAGAATGCATTGCCGTACACTGTACAGTATCGAATGAAAAAAAAAATGTTATTATTGTCATATTGAACATTAGTGTATTTTCCCGATTTCATAGTATTTATATGCTATATGTTTAAATCAAGGATTATATGAAAATATGTATATGTATAGTGTCTGTGTCTATATAGAGAATATTAATTAATATTTCTTGCTTTCTCGGTAAACGGGAACTTAATTACACTGATTAGGAAATCTATTGTATTGTGAATTGTCATTTGTGGACTGTAGTCGGTGGTATTTTTAGAAAATGGAAACGAGTAATTTGAACTGACATGGCAGTAAATGATTCGATACCAGTACTTTTTTATCGATATGAGTAAAGTATCGAAACAATGATATCGATACAAAAAGTACTTGTATCGAAAGAAAAGTATCGATACTTTACTGATATCGGTAATATTGCAACGTCCCTAATCGTACATCAGTACGTAGTCGTCCGTTGTTCGTTGTGTGTGGTATTATAATATATTAAAATAATATTACCGCCGATATGAGTAGACAAAAGAAGTTGAATTTCTTTTTAAAAAATCCAAAAGTTACTGTAAATGCTACTGCTGAGGAACTAATACCATCAACGAGTGATGTAAACGTGAACATATCCATTTCTCAACAATGTGTCACATCTTCGCCGGAACTAAAAAGGAAAAAACAAAAATTCGTAAATATAATCCCTCCTCATACATAGCATTCGGATTTACATATTAAGATGATTACTCTCAATGCGTTATTTGCTCGGAAATTTTAAGTAATAGTGCTATGGTTCCAGCAAAACTTACTAGGCATTTGGAAACAAAACACGAGCAGTATAAGAATACGTCGATCAATTTTTTTAAAAGTAAAGAGAGCGAATTGAAAGCTCAGACGATTTTAATTGGAAATACGGGAAATGAAAATGAGTTAGCTCTCAAAGCGTCGTTTTTAATATCACTTCGCATTGCAAAATAAAAAAAAAAATTTTCACCTTAGGGGAAGACTTAATTATGCCTTGTATGGTGGATTCCAGCCTTACACTTTTGGAAGATAATGCTGTGCTAGAAAAATAAAAATAATACCTCTTTCTAATGATACCGTTTCGAATCGTATAGCTATGATGAGTGATGATATTCATCAACAACTTTTAAGAAAAATAAAAAGGTCAAAAATTTATGCTCTTAAATTAGATGAGTCGACTGACATTACTGATAAAGCATTGCTACTTATCTATATTCGGTATGTGGACTGGGACGAAGAAGAAATTAAAGAAGAATTTTTGAACTGCTTGGAACTGAAGAAACATACAACTGGCGCTGAAATTTTTTCTGCATTGTCCGATTATTTCTTAAGTACAGATTTAAAAATGTCAGACTGTATATCAATTTGTACTGATGGCGCGGCTAATATGACTGGTAGGCATGCAGGATTAGTCACAAAAATGAAACAAGTAGCTTCAAATATGCAAGGCACGCATTGTATGATATACCGAGAAATGTTGGCAAGTAAAAGAATAAATGCTGAGTTAAATCAAGTACTAACAATAGCTGTAAAAACGGTAAATTTTATTAAGCGCTCTTAATTTTCGACTGTTTGCAATCTTGTGTGATGAAATTGGATCCACACATAAAACGCTATTGCTACATGCTACGTTTCAATGTTATGATATCTCCTAAATAAATAATTTTATTACATTTTGCTGTATTTAGTATATTAAGACATTAGGTGTATTATAATTGTTGCCATTTATTGTCATGTCTAGTGGTACTCTTCTTTTTTGAAAGTAATTTTGATAGGGGTTCCGCATAAAAAAATATTATTGTTTGGTGTACCGTGATTTCCAAAAGTTTAAGAAACACTGCTTTAGAGAGATCATTTTTCGATTTTCTCAAAAGCGCCTAGAAAAAAACTGCATAGGAACAATTTAAGAAGTTGTAAATTTTTTCATTATATCCAATAATGTAGGTCAGGTTTTAAAGAAACATATTATATCATCATGCGTGAGCGGGTGTAAAACAGACACGGCCTCTTAAAGCTCTCAAAAAAGCCGTGATCCTCGACGTGATCTGCTCCGTAACAAATATCGTCGACATAATATGTCTGGTAACGCAGAGCGGAGTCAACGTCTGCGATTTCTTGCAAGACTAGCAAAGCCAAAAAGGGCGCACAGTTAACACCATACGTAACTCGTACTCGATTAATTTTGAATAAATTGATTTTAATATTAATTTTGAATTAATATTGTGAAAGAATTCACAATATATAAATAAAAATACATGCAATTATGATAAAGTAATAAATCTAATTGATAGTTAGGAATGCGCGCGGGTCAATATCGAACAGCGATAGCCCACACGTTGGGCCAACTTCACAGACGTATAGCCCACCGAGACATATGACAACTTATCTACGGAAAAACCGGTCGAGACCGTATTCCTGTATAGCATTTATAATTTTGTACAACCACGCTCTGTTACCAAAACCAAACATTGTCTTCGAATCGATCCTACGAAAAGTGCGGTTGTCGACTCCCCGCGAAAACAATATAAATAACACGACGAAATGGTGCTAGTATTTACACACGCGTATAATAATAATAATAATAAAATACGTGATTTAACAAAACATTGAATAATACGATACGTGTTTGAATATGGTATATACATTGTCACAAATACAGCGAAACAAATGTTGAATGACAAATAATATCGATGACCGGATCGACGCGGTGTCGGAGAACCGCGTGCACGCAAAAGATAAAATAAACGGGGCCGCGACTAGAAAAACGCCCACGCGCGTTAACTCGATGGCAGTCGCCGTACGACAAAAAGACGAGGCTCCAAGGCCAATACGCGCACACCGGGCACAGTTCGGACAAGACGGAAAGTTCGAGAATCTTCGTGACGAATTCGCGCGCTCTGTCGGACTGGTCGCGGACAGGTGCGTGGCGGCACATTTGAAACGGTGCAATGCCCGAACATTCTGTGAAACATGTTGGGTAGAGCACATGCATACACTCTCGTTTTATTTTATGACGTATATGAACATATTTGTTCACCGTCGGGGGATTTGGACGCAACTAAGTTATTATAATAACTAAGTGAAAACTGATTGTGAAACAGCTGCAGCTGTAAGTTGGCAGTTAATTGTTTCTATCATCACAAAAAAAATTGATACCAAAATTTGTGAATAGTTTTATCAGATTATTGTAAACAAAAATTATCTACGTTAATATAATTTTTTTCTTTTATTAATAAATATGTAATAAACGGCATACTGTTGAAACTAATACATAATAACAAGAAGGTCATTGGGGATATATCCCCTTCCCCCCCTCTGTTTGACCGCTACTTATTCTAATCCAAATATTTTTATTATTTACATGTTTCCGAATATTTTTAATTGTTTTTTGGTAAATACCACTTACATAATTTTTTCTGTGCGTTGATTCGTCCGATATATTTTTGTTAGTATGTTTCGTTTAAAAATTGATAAATCGCTTATTGTTTAATTGGTGCTGTGGGATGTTTATTTTGTTTTCATATTATGCTGAATTAGAATTTTCAATTATATCATACTATTATTAAAAGGCCGTGTAAACATTTATCAAGACCAATCAAATCTTTTCTTATTATTTGATTAATTATTTATTTACCCACATTTAACAGGGGGGCAAACAAATTTCCAGGGGGATACTGCCCCCCCCCTCCTTGATGTATACTTATGATGTATAATTATTTGTCAGCATATTTTAAATAAACTCATTTATTTTCTTATAATTAAGGATATATGTTCAGCACTTAATAAATACATTAAAAAAGTATTCAGTTTTATGATCCAACCATTATTAATTATTACCCAAAATTTGAAAAACAATGAAGTTAATCGGTTTAGCTTCTGAGCGCCTCATATGTACTATTTCTACGTAATGCCATTGACGGACTGTGCTACTCTGAAGATGGAACCTGCAATGGGTCCGAAGCGTCAGTAAAAAATTTAATACGTGGATATTTCCAAAAAATACAATACATCGAGTTTAAAAATTATTTATATATATATATATATATATATACACACAAGAAAATCTAGAAACGCCTGGAATACTGAAATTAGGATTGAAATTTTTATAATTATTATTTTTCAATTAGTTTAGATAGCCCGTATTATATACAATATAAAGTTCACAAATACAATATACTTTATAACGAAAAAAAATAAAAGATATTAAAAATCGAGTACACCGACAACCGTCGGGCGTATTGTATACGATGTCGTTCGTTCTGTGGTGCCTGTTTTCGTGTGACGTTGCGGGGTGAGAATGATGGTGTGTGCGTGTGCGAAAGAGATAATCCGTTCACAGTCGGTGCCCACTCCGTTGTAACGCCTTCATGGACTCCGTTGACTGCAATATTTCAAACGCGCTTTCAAACGAGTCGCGTCTATACACAAACACGCACACATACCACGCGAAACGTCTTCCGCGACCGATTCGTTTTGTTTTGTTTTTTTTTTTTCGTTTTCGAGTGTTTTTCGCCTTTGGTATTTTTTTCTCGTTTTTTTTTATTTTTGACGTCGTCGATGGCGGCGGCGGCGGCGGTCGAATGTTTCACGATCGCGTGTAGACTGCTATAAACAATGTGTATTATTAACGCACATATTATTGTTATATGTTCTACGTCGAAACAATAAGATGACGAATTCTTCAACGATATAACCATACTAACCGTCAGCATCTGATACTGTATAATATGATACAATCGTTGTAATGACCCCCAGTGCGGTGAAATTCGGGAATCGCGACTTGATATATATATATATATATATAGACCGTAGGTGTGCATATAGTATTTAATCAATAATACCTTCTCAAATATATTGTATTGGACTCGGGGTGAGCCGAGGAGAAGAGTCGCGGAGAAGGCGAACCGAGCGTTCGTAGGTACGTGAAAAGAAAAAATAATACATACCTACTATGAATTTGACCCAGATGACTATTGATACGATATTTATATGCGGTGCATAGATAAAAGTCTTTGCGGTTCAATAAGTTTGCACCGGACTGGCTGTTCGCGGCGGCAGAGGCGATCGTGGAGAAAGTGAATTTCTTTAGATTGTCAAAAACTGCTCCGTTACGTCGCGCGCGCGCGCGTTATTATATACTTATTTAGTCGTATACGGTCTTATGTAGAAAACACGCGCCGGCGTGCTTCGGTGGTGACAAGGATGTCAGGACGTCAATACGCGCATACGAACAGAAAATCACTATAAACAACTCCACTTATAGGTTATAAAACACGTTCATAGTTAACACCTGTTTTACTCCGATGTTGGGATTAAAACCCGATACTGATATCCATATACCGTATCTACGCTTGGTTCTGTTAAAATTATATGTTTTTTCGTTACTTATTTATGAGTCACGTCTAACAATTACTCTCCACAAAATATAATATTTGGCTATAATGTTTCGTTTTGTTTTCCCTTTTTTCACCTGAAATATTTACCAACGTATATGTTCGAAAAGTCGGTTGCGATAGTTTTATTTTTTAAATTTACACGTGGCTATTATAAAAATCAAAAAAAACTATGTAAATTGTCCTTTCAAAAAATTAAACATAATGCGTTTTAAATAGGTGTATCATTCCTATATAGTTTATATAATCATTAAAATATAATATACCTATCGTCTATTTGTATGTAGTGTTGTTGGTACTTACGCTGATCGCCGGTACGTGTATAATCAATGATATATTATTAACTATGTATTGTTATATCATCAAGGTGTTTACATTTCTACATGATTTTGAATAATCAACATAGAAAAAATACTATTAATGATGAATTTCAATACTAAGTAAGTTATTAACAGTGTTAATAATGTTAGGTTATATAAAGTGTAGTTACTGTAGTACTTTCCGGCCGCGTGATCTCGTCGCCCAAATGCTGGAGTCCCCGACCAAGTGGGAAGCGGTTACCCAGTTCGCGTCGACCGTGATGGGTCGGAAGGAGGAAGCGGAGTGGGAGAGGCAGTCCCTGCAGGGGATAACCCCATCGAACGGTTGGAGGAGGAAAAGGGCGGCGGTAGGTCGCCCTTAAAACGGAAAATGTGAGGGGAGGAGCGGTAGGCATTGACCGGCCGCTCCTCCCTGTATTTCGAAATTGTGTATATACTTTTGTAAGGGGTGGTGTGGCCGGAATTGTCCGGTCACCTACCCCAGCGAAATATTGTTATTTAATTATTTTTGAAAAAACGATGGCGACCCACTGCCCCAAGTATTGCTTGACAGACTTTCAGGGCAGTGGGTGTATGGCCGATATCATAAAAAAAAAGTTACTGTAGTTCTACTTGTGCACTCTAAAAGTACAAGTTCTATGACGTTATTATTTATATAATTTCTTGAATATTCGAAACAATCGTTTTAGCAATATTTATACGCAGTCTCTCGTGTTTCTTTATGGTTTAAACATTATTTTTCAAATTTATAAGCATTGCAACGTGCATTTGAAAAGCTACTTTCGAAGTTTTCATATACCTGTATGGTTCTCTCTAAATATTCCTGTAGGCAAACACGCGTATTACTTGTAAGTTTATTTAAGACATTTCAGTATTACATATGTTATATGTTATGTAATACTGTTGATACTATTTAACAGTAAGAATAAAAACCTCTAAATTTATTGTCTGGGTACAAGGCCAAATTATATGACGAGTCATAAATTTATTAATAATCGTTATATTACGTACATATATCACATATTAAAAAACAATACGTTAATTCGTTTGTTGATATTTATGGTTTTCAAATAAATATTATAATTAACAAATTAAATATATATAAATAACCTAAATGCCAATAGTGTATACATGTGTATAGTTATTAGTTAATAATATATACTATATACCAGATACCTATACAAAAAACATTAACAGATAATCAAAATACTCTACTATATACATATTACGTGTGTATAATGTTTAAGAAAAGTAACATTGTTTATAAAGTTTTAAGTTATTTAGAAATTAAATGAATAAACTATTTCACAACATCTTCAGATAAATGAATACTTATATGTTTTGTACGTTTTATTGAATCAAAGATTTTGCATAGTTTAATACTTATTAGTTGATTACGCGTTGGTCATAAACGTCATGATATTAATATTTTTTTAAAAATTATACTAGGGTTATTTTATAATTATAATAGGTTTGTTACTAGAAATTTTTATTACACTCCATACTTAATTTTTAAATTATAGGTATAATATAACCAATGTTTTATTTATTTATTCAAACGACTTTAATATATGCGAACCTCAGAATCCCTCTTCGGTTCAACATGCAACACATTGTTTTTACATTAGCACATACGTCTACATCATTGACACATATGTATAATTTGTACATACAGCGGAAGTATTTATGCAATACCTTATGATTGCCATGTTTAATTTTCAGCGAGAATTACATTGTCCTAAACTAATGTTTTAAGATGCATAATGTGAATTTTATGAAACATATGGTCATATTTTTAATGTTGAGAAACCAAACAGGTGGTTAGTAGAACAGCCGAATACTATAATTAGAATTAGTTACGTAGAAAGTACATTATTTTACAGCGATATTGTTATTATATTAATACGGAAACGTTTAGAAAATGTAATGAACTTGTATACAATTATGGTATATAGGGGTGTTTTATTAATTATTATTAAACGATAAATAGGTGAAAAAATAGTGAACCTAACCTTTTTAAAATATATTTTAACGCGGCATGTTAAAAATATATATATGTTCTCAAAAGATAGACTTTTATTTATGGCGATAAAAAAACATTACTTCATGCATTTTCCTTCGTATATTTTCTAAGCTACACACTGCGATATGTTAAAAATTCTTTATATGTATTTAGTTGTTTTCTTATACGTACTATACAAATATAATTTCATAGTTGAGTATAATAAAATACAATAATGATTAATATATATGTGTTGTTACGTCTTTTTTTATTTTTATCCGAGAAAAAATCATTTCTAACAATTTCTTAGATACAAATGTTAAGTAAAACTTGTTTATATGTCCCACATAATCGATGTAGCCCAATAGAGTACATAAACAGTCCATAATCCAAACACAAAAGAACTTGCAGTGAAACGATCAAAACCCAATCAATTGTCCACACCTTAGGTAATAACCTAAATTAACTAATAATGTAGTAAGGACTTGTTTAGAGATCTAAAGTGGGTGTTGACAGTTAATAAATAACATTTCGTACGTTTATATAATTACAAATTGAACTATTGAAAATTAATGTGTTATTAAATTAACGTTGCGACCAGTGCAGTGACTTGGGAGCCGTGAGCGCCGTTTTGAGTTTTCGATGCAGTCGTTCTACTATGCTGTTGGATTGTGTGTGTTAAGACGTTGTACGAGTGTGTTGAATGCCAATTGTGATAGTAAGTGACCGCGTATGGATGGACTCTAACTGATATCCCTCGTCCGTGGTGAGTACGTCCGGTATTCCGAAAAGAGCAATCCAACGCGTGACCAGTGTGGCGACTATGGCGTGTGTGGACATATTGTCAAAGCTTCAACGGTCAAGCTTCGGACTATCGTGTGAAATGGTTAATGTAGGTTAGGAGGTATTTGGGGTGATTGGAAGTAGGTGACGGGTTGAAGAGATTGAGATAGATGTACCCGAACTGACGATCCGGTGCGATGAACGGTTTGCTGTTTGGTCTTGGCCCTTTGATATTGTTCGCAAGTCTTTGTCCAGCATCGTATTTCTCAGTCCACTTCGGGCCAGCAGAAGCGCGCTTTGGTAAGCCGAAGTGTGGCGACTTCTGTGGGCTTGGTCGTGGAGTGTCACGGATATGGCATGTCGACGGGAATGATGGGACGAACAGGCGCGACCGATTATTTGCGGTGTCGAAATAAACAGAGCCGTTTGACGTCTGTCGAGCCTGGAGCTAGAACGATTTAGTGGAGGCGTCGGACAAAATGTCTCGTAGTTCGTTGTCGCTGGCTTGGTCGATTGTTACTCTTGACGACGACTACAAGAAGAAACATGAATTGACTCATCGTGATGAAAATGTGAATCAATCCGGAATAGCGATGACAATTCCGAGTGAAATGTAAAAATGTAAAAATCAAAAGAACGTATTGTTTATATTTTAAATTTCATTCATTGAATATAACCGCGAATAATATATTTAGTATCATCTTAGTACGAAAGCCGAAATCGTCGAGTTCACCACCATCCATCTCCCCCTCCCCTCCTCACTTCATTACCGATAATAATACATAATACATTAAAAAATATATAATTGTGTGTGTGTATATAATATCACAACGGAGAGCGGACGTTTAATAGCGAGATCCGCCATGTGTAGCGTGCGCGTGTGGGATAAAAACACCTCCGCGCGCGCGGGTTCGTTCACACCGCGCAACTTGTCCGCGGGCCGTTTGCCGCGCGGTATGCTCACTCGTACGCGTCCGTCCCGTGTTTTGTGCAGATGCCGTTTTTGGAGGGCGCCACCGAGTGGGCAACACCAGTCCTCCGTGGGCTGCAGTTGCGAAGGCGATCCCGTTTATTGCGGAGGTGAGACTCTCTATAATATAATAATAATAATAATAATAATAATAATAATAATAATAATAATAATAATAATAATAATAGTAATAATAATAATAATAATAATAATAATAATGATAATAATGATAATAATGATAATAATAATAACAGTAATACGATATAATAGCTCTCGCGCTGTTCTATTCAGGTGCAGCGACGGCCGCGGCCGTCAGCCTGAGTCCCACGCGGCCCGTTGTTCCGCCCGGGCGACCGATCCGTTTACGCGTGTCCTCTCTCAGGCACGTGCTGCGGCGGGACGGTACTCTGCAACAGCATAATATATTATCCGTCCGTACGCGCACAAAGCTGTTATATCGCGTGTGTCCGATCCAAATCAACTATTCGGGCACACGTAACACAATATAATTATCATCAACGTACTTATATATATATATATCTGTGATTATGGCCGTCGAAAAGTCCAGCGACCAATTGCGAAAATTTAGGCGCGTACAGTAATTATAATATTATATTATTGAGAAATAAATTTCGATTTACATAAATTATTATACAACGTTTTGAGACGACGCTGTTAGAATAAGGGCACGCGCAAACTAAATAATATAAAAACAATATTAATCTAAACTCGCGTACACGCGATAACGTATGAGAATATCAGTAGGTACCTACTCAAGTTACTTAAAAGTTAAAACGAGCCGTTCAATACATGTACACGGAGAACGTCGAGTGCATATGTTTATTGCATTCCCTAATGCGTGCGATCATGAGAAAAAAACACGTAATATGTGTTGTTGACAATATTTATTCCCTCGGACTAGTTAAATTTCGACAATATTTATATTTAATTGTGATATTTTAAATATGCACTTATACATTTATAGATGTTTTTCGTGTAACACAATCCGGGGGCGTAATGACACATGCACTATTATAACGATTATGTGCGGACGTATAATCCCCACGGAGCTTTCTATTTTTATAGAGACGTATATAACATTTTAATGTACTGCAGAGACATAGGTCCTCTGGAGCTTTCTAATTTTTGTTGAAATCACCAGAGTGATTTCTATTGAAATTTAATTATTCGTCGTTAACGCGTTCATTTCCTCCCGCGAGAAATGTACGTTATATACGTTCAGGCCTTACGGGTTGCATCGCAAGTATATATTATAGACTCGTCGATCGGATGATTTATTTTTCTTTTTACATATGAACGACATTTAATTAATGAATACAATAATATATTCTCGTGTCGTTTGTCGTCTGCTTGTACGGTTTTATTTCGAAAATAACATTTAAGACACTAAAATATCGATATGATATTGCTAGTGCACGCGTATATATATTTGTTAACGGCGCAACAACACTATAATATTGAGAATGGTAAATAACTTATAGTAATGTTTTTCAAAGACGTATTTCTTTAGACATGCTAATGAGGCGATAATGCAAATAGTACGTTGTCTTAAAATGTTTATGCGTATACGATACTAAATAAATAAATACATATTTATGTTTATACATAATATATATTATATATATATAATATATATATATACACGAAGTTGTTAGACGATTCATCGATCATTTTAACAAAAACTATTTTTTCTTTTAATTCTGCGAGCGACTTATCTACATATTCGTTTATCATATATAATGTGTAGTATAGCAAAGTAAGGCATAATATATAAAATATAATGTAGCATACACTCCTTTAATGCTATTTACGAAGTTGTGTGAGCGTATTAAGAACCATAATTATTAAATATAAAATAATATTTATACAAAATTATTATTTTATAATATATATTATTCTATTTTTATAAAAGTATTACAATTTTTAAATTTTATATTTATTCATAATTATTAATTTGTGTTGATTATTTTAAAAAAAAAAATGTTAATTTGAAATTAAATTCATAATATAAAACCAGCAGACCAGTAAATGCTAATTGATCATTCAATTTCAGGCATTAAAAATGCAAAAACCCCTAACAATGTTATGAATAATGAACAGTATTAAGTACACACAACATGAAATTATTCTCATACATAGAAATACGTATGTATATATACATCATAATTTATCATAAACCTAATAAAAAATATTGGTTTTAAATATTTTTAAATGTATAATTAAATATAATAATATATAATAAAGACATTTGTATCTCATAACTTATTAAAGAATGGATAAATACAATATACATAAAATATAGTATATAAGTGTAAAATAAAACATTAATTAACGCTTAACCAACCTATTAAATACATTGTAAATAATCTTTTTTATGACTAATATTTGAATACATTAGTTTAAGAAAAATACGTAATTAATATCATGGAATAATTACCATAATTGTTGAAACTTCAATTTGTTTTGAAAAATGGCTATCTGCCTGTATAAAAACGTAAAAATATTTATAGTTGAATTTATCTCGACAAGTTGGGGAATGAAGAAATCTTAGTTATAAAATGTTTTAAAAAGACACACACTCAAACACATATTGGCTATTTGACAACAATTGAAATAACTTAATTTTAACTAACTTTAAATACATCAGATTGAAATATTTATCACACCGTATCTAAAAAAAAACCAGATTGACAAATTAAATTGGAAAATCTAATTTAATTCTCCTATAGTTCATTTAGTGTCAAATTAGGTACGAGTGTATGATAGACCTTATAGATGGTATGTTTATAGCCTTATAGATAAAACGCTATCAATTAACCAAGCAATTGAATTTTTCAATATTCTATTTTATAGATGTAAATATATAATGACATTACATTGTGTCAAAGGAGCAGTTAACATTTTTTCAAAATGTCCACAAATGTATAAATATTATAAAAGTTTTAAAACATTTCAATTATTATATTGGTATATGTGTAATCTTTTTCACTAACCTAGTTTCAGTTTCTAAATATGTCTACAGAACTAAATTCGGATTAGTTAAAGTATCACAATTTTGTCAAAGCGAGTGGTCTCCAAATGTTATTTTACTACTTTAGAGCCACCTTAATAATTGTTCTGAAATTTCCGAGCAAAATAAGCACCTGCACTATTTAATTTTATAGAAATAGTCTTTTTTTTTAAAAGTTCTTCCACGACCTTGCTTGTTCTAATAATATTACTGTATATTTTAATATTTATAATATATAATATAATAATTATATACAATATCCCATTGTACATTTGTATGCATGTATCTTTATTCTTAACCTGTTCGCAGTAAATTTATTTTTAATGTTTTTTAGTTTTGTTATTTTCCAATATTTTGAGTTTAAATATTATCGAATTACGTAGGTATCGATTGTACTCAAGTAGTCGTGAATATATTGGTTACCAAAAAATGTGTAAGTAATGTGTTTGTTCAAATAAAATACATCAAAGTGATAAAATAATTTGCAGGTTATTGCAGGTTTCATACTCAACTAACATGTACTTTTACATTATGTATAATATAACCTTGACTTTGATTTTGTTGAATATAAAAGCGGTTTTGCACTCAAATATATATATTTATCTAGTTATTGCAATTTTCAATTGTATTGTGTTGCTGGTCCATATGATTTATTTACCGCAAATAAATTATTTCGTATAACGATATAGCGGATGAACAAATATACTCGTATATCGATAACGTATGTTTAACATTTTAATAAGGAAAAAAATGACTAGGAATTTAGTATCTATATGCATATATAAAAAGAGATCCCATCTCATGTCGGTTTTGCATATAATCATAATTTTATATAGGCGTATCTTTATTTTGATTGAATATACCAAACGTTTAAGATTTAAAGTTGTAGAGAATATTAGAATGATTAATAATTTGAATCATCGCGATGTTTGTTATTGTGTATTAATGCGGCTCTATATTATAAATCACATTTGTTGGCGTGGGCAAGAATTCGTTACGTAGGAAGAAGGCGAAAATCGAAATAATTATTTTTCTAGGCACACCATTTATTATTGTGTATCTGCTTACCAAATTATTATTTTGTGTAATAATCATTTTTATGAATGAATGAATAAATACAAATAAAATAAGGTGTACAAGTATACAACACGTGCATGTGTATATGGTGTACGATAGAAAGTAATATTTTAACCTTCGGCCATATTTATTGAGTTCGTTTTGATTCACCTAAACAAAACAACTATTTTCATGTACCTACCTATCTATACTTTGTTTTTCGACTGTATAAAGTATTTCTCAAAACACATTTCAAATTATTTGCGCGCTATTTAGTTTTAATATCATTTAGAGCAATAATAATTGAATTACTTTGACGTAATTTACTGTAATTATATATAGTATATATAGTTACTAAACTAAATCAAAAAGTTTCATTTCGAATGGTTATTTCATCATATATATGATATATATATATATATATATAATATATATATACATGTATATCATCCTACTAATGTCTATTTTGGTATAAAACATATAATAATATACACAATTGAAATGGAAAACGCATACATTGTTACAAAA
Source organism: Schlechtendalia chinensis (assembly GCA_019022885.1). Classification (NCBI taxonomy): domain Eukaryota; kingdom Metazoa; phylum Arthropoda; class Insecta; order Hemiptera; family Aphididae; genus Schlechtendalia; species Schlechtendalia chinensis. The sequence goes on from CM032341.1 coordinate 9,184,990, forward strand.
ACTGTAAAAACGTGAACTAAAATTAAATCTTGTGTGTTAAAATTCGAAAAAATATAGTCAAACAAAATGCGTATATACACGGTGTAATATATATATTATCGCTCGAGTCCGCCAAGTTATTAGTGTTCCATCCGGCAGTCACCACCGATATGGCGCGCGGCGCACCTAAATCGTTTATGTTCACAAATAAAATGCAATTTAAGCAAGATTACTGCATTGTGTTTCTATACACATTTTATTTTACAATACCAAAACAAAGCATAACATAATATTTTTACTAAATTTATGTCACATTATGGTTCCTGTGCTGGTATATATATTTAATATTAACGATTATATATTATTATAGTGTCGAAAGAAACTGAAAAAAAAAATGTTTAAAATATTTAGAAATCTGACGTTTTTATGGTAATATCTTATTTGTTTACTATGTATATTACAAACGCATGAAAAATTAAACATACAAGATCACCATCATAATAATAATTACCATTAGTGCGTTACCAAGTACTGCCATACAAAGCCGTATTTGGGAGGGATTCAACCCTCCACCCGAATCTTTTTAATAGTTATAATAAATTAAATTTATTAAACTAAATTATTAAGGTGGAGACACACTATTTACACGTCTCATGTTAACCCGCATTTAGACACATTTTTATCTTACACAACATAATCTAGTATTTAAATCTAGTTGTTGAAATATGATTCGGTTTTAACCCCTCTCCCCCTACAAAATGTGTTCCTGCTTTGGCCTTGCTGCCATATGTCTAATATATATATATATATATATATGAATATAAGCTAGATGTGCATATAGTAAGTTGATGGGAACCGAAAACTTTTGTAAAGAAAAGTAATTTTTAAATTTAATGTAAGTAAATATAATATCTATTTGTATATATACCCCAACGACGAATAATTATTTTATAACCACGATAACTGATAACGATAAGACTTTAAATGTTTTATTAAAGCTAAAATGCCGAATGTATTATTAAATTTGCTATTAATATATGATCGAGCTTTCACAATAAATTTTACCTACAATAACAATTGTAATAACAATTGGTTGTGTATGTTAATTTTTAACGTCATTTACAAAATTATATGATACAACGGTGAATACTGCATAAGTCATTTATTGGATTAAAATATGTCGTCGAAGAAATACGAACTTGATAAATTATATGTAACAAAACATGGCGTAAGAATATTAAAATAATAATAATAATGTTGAATGTCAATGAACTTTTTTTTGGTGCAAGCATTTAAAATTATAATTGTCAGTGACGAATCCACGAAAGAACAAAAACATTGTTTTTAAAAGACAAATTTCAATTTGACCATTTTAACAGATTAAATTTTCTTCTTTATAAAAATATTGCAGCAGTTTAAATTTACTAGAATACTGTATAATTCAAAATTTATCTGTAAACAATAAACGCTATATATATATAGAGAGTATTCATTATTTTCTAGATAATTTAATTAACAGCTGTTAAATTACATATTGTTACATGTATAAGTAATAAGTATTTTTTCATAATATTTTATTCTACGAGTAAAAGTAACAATTGCAATAATATATTTTGAAATTTGTGGTGAACGACTGTTCATTTTTCGTTAATTATCACATTGTAAAAGTTACACAAAACATTGACATATATGTATTATGTATATCATCACTCGATGGATTTATATAATTTTTGTTTGTTTTTTTTTTAACAAATGTTAATACATTTTTAATTAAATTAAGAATTCACCAATACATAGTGTTTTCTTTATTTACCAAAAATTGTTTCAATTAAAAAAATAATTATATTTTATCGTTGAAATTACGTTTTTATAGAACGCGGCGGAACAGTAGTGAAGGTAAAACATTTTTAACCAGTCGGTTAATTTAATTTTAATTAGATTTTAACGAGAATTTGAATGAAAATGTAAACCATATTATAATATTATTAAGTGCTTGAGGCTTAATAAACGTGATGCTTGAATGTAGGGGGTGAACATTTTTATTATTTTATATATGCCTCTATACTAAAATAAAAATCAATTTTTCACTATAGATATAAAGGGGTTCCGAGTGTGCAGAACGTATATTACACCCGACTATCATACATTTCGAGGGCCCCGCATAATGTATACATAAATAATTACTAATTTTTATTTGCTACTCATTTATACATTTTTTTAAAATAGTTTACAAGAGTGGCCTTAACGAGTCGTTACTTTTATGAGATCTCAAAAATGAATTTTGATTTTAGGCGTGCTTACAGGGAGAGTTTTCGTATTAATTTCTCCCTTCTCTTAAGGAGGAAAAAGAAAAAACATATTTGAGTTTTAAAATGGCAAGAATACCCAACATATATATGCATGGTTATACCACTTTGTATAGATTATTATAAAAATAGGTTAATAAACGATACATAAATCACGTGCAATCACGTGCCATCCGCGTTATCGACTTAAAATTTATTAAATATAATTACGTAGAATTCTTTCAATTTCAGAATAATTTATAATTATGTATTGTGGTTGCAATATAAAATACATTATAAAACAATGGTTTCCAATTACCTCCCCCTTATTGGAAACCACTGCTATAAAGTGTGAAAATGTAATGAGAATGTATCGTAATCGTAATCGTAATCTTACGTATTCGTTGACCGCAGACGTCGATTTTTAATATAAATGCTTAACTTTATATGACATGTATTTTTATCAAATTTGGCTAGGATATGTGTCGGTATCTTTAGATTGATTCCAAAAATCTATAAAAACGTCTATAGAATTCCCTCTTAAATGGTATAATAATATATGTCAATTAAACCTACGAATTGCGTTTTACGAAATTATAGATTTAAGAAGGGTCTCGATGTATTAGTCTAGTTAAGGCACTGTGTAGTCACAACAAAAACTAAAACTATTTTTTCATTAAAATATAATTAACAATATATTATGGCCGGAGTACAGTAAATAATAAAACTGTTTTCTTTAAATTGTATTTAACTGAATTACACATTTTTTTTTTTGAACGTTTTATTTTGTGTTTCCAATATATTTCAATTGTGTTTTTGCATTATATAAACATTGAATAATATTCTATGAATGGTTGTAACTTTGTACGGTATATAATGGTAAATTATTATCTATAGAAATACTCGTGGGCCTGAGATATTTAATAAGTATGTAAATCAAACGTACTAATAAATATATTATTACGTTTGATATACCTATTATATTATATAGTAACCTATAGTAATAAGTCTAACAATTTTGTTAAACACAATATTTTTAATTTAGAGTTTCTTTTATTATTTTCAAATTTCAATTGCTTAATATTTCCATATTAATATGAATATGAAAATTACATAAAAACTTAAATGTATTGTATTTTATGTTATACTAAGTACGTTTATTTGAACTGGAAATCACGTATACTCTGAAACTAAAGACTTATTTACTTTTTTCGACGTTATTATGTTTGACGATTTACAACAATTGTTTTCATATTATTTATACAGATAAGATGTGTGATGTGTGACAAAAATATTTTAAATTTCAATAATTAATTTAAATAGGTATGGCAAGTTAAAATTGTCCGTATTGAACAGAAACCCGACTAATAACTTTTTCACGATCGTTCAATTAGTTTGACATCAACTAAAAACGATAAATAACTGCTGCTTGTTACTATGATTAATGAAAAAAAACCTATTTAAAAAAACATAAGCAAATTTAACAACTCATTACTAGTTTAAAATAAGAAAAGAGAAATAGTTATAGTTACCTAACAACAATATTTATTTTCACAAAAATAAAATTATCTTTATATATTATGCTAAAAAGTTATTCAAATTTATAAATAATTCACATTTTAAACGTGAAAGTAATATTTTTGTCAGGTATCATATACAATAATATCCAAGTTCTTATTATAGAATACTATTTCGTTATCCTATACAAAAGATACTAAAGTATGGTCGGAATATATTTTCTTACTATACAAATAAAAACTATAAATTCGAAAAATAAATTGAAAATAACTAAATTAAAAATAAAAGATTGATAAAAAACAATGATACGAACACATGAGAAATGCACCTTTATAACTCCCAAATGGCACCCCTGAATTTTTAATTATACTCTAATCAAAATGTCATTAGAAATGAATTGAAATCCTGTAACTTTTTTTAGTTTTTAATTTTTATTTGCTTCTATAACTGCTATCTGGAAACCAATTACCAACGAATTAGGCCGAATTTTTACGGAGTTTCAATTTTTAACATTTCCGTAGCATGTTAACTATATTACGAGAACAGAAGGTGAATTTAATATTTAATTTATATTTATTTTAAAAATATACATAGGTATTGTAAATTAGGTATATATATATTTAAAATTCGTAATAACTCGTTGATTTTTATCAAAATTTTATTTTCAAAAAATATAATTGATGAACTTTGAACCCTAAACTTACACACGCAATAGGTTGTGATATAGGTAAAATGTAGATATAGATAGAAGTATACTATATATTGATATAGAATAGTATGCTCACTTCCGCTCAATACACTCCAATCACAATTAATTGATTGAACAAATAATAATCTTCGATGATAAAGTAAGGCACGTCTATATGTATCATTAAGTATTAAAATATATTATATATTATATTAGAATTTATTATATCTATATATTATATAGATATTAAATTTATTGTATATTTTTACCATATATGGATAAATTTACGTTTTACGTTTAGAACATTTTTATTTTATTCACAAAATATAATTGTAGTATATGTCTACTTTAGAGTACTTGTTATAAAATGTATTATAACTTAAAAATCAATATATTTTATACCTTGCACTTATGTTTCATCTTGCTATAACAATATTGTCTTAAAATTTAATAGTTATACATATAGCATATAATTATAGATATATACAAAAAAATATTCCATATAAATCCTGCCCAAACATGAGAATAGTAAAATGTTAGTATCATTGCAATTTTATTGCATTTTCTTAAAAACACTTAAAACCATGCAATCAAACATAATTACCGATTTTATATTAGCACCAATACACAAATTATTTTTCAAATTTATTAGAAATGTAATTATAAAAGTATTCAAGTATATGTGTACGTATACAATTTAATTAAAATAATAGTTTTTCTGATTTTTTGGATTTTTGAATGCCATGATTATTTTAATGTTTAAAACAATATAATATGGGTTTGTGATATAAGGTGAGTAAAGTGAATAAAATACATCATGTATTGCAATAATCCAATTCCATGTTTTATCTGCGAACTTTTTATTCTGACATTTAAATGTATTTCAACCAAATTGTAGATAATTATAAATAAATAAAAATATTCTATTCTTGATTCTTATATTAATTCAACTTTTTTACTATATGCCAATATTTTATCGTGTGAATAAACAATAATTTATTTCCAAATTGTTAAAAGTTTTCAACTTCTCAAAATTAAAAAAATTAAATACAATTTCATTAACTATATATACATATAAACAATAACTATATAATATATTACTTATATTAATTAGAACAAATTAAATTAGTTTAATAAATGTTCTTAAAAATAATAATTTAGATTTAAGAATTTTTTTATTTTAATCTTTAGGTTATTGGGTTTTTATAATTTTAATATGATACTAAATTACGAATATGATTTTAAGTACTTGATTAATAGTTTGTAATAGTTTGCATTATTTTAATTTTGAAGACCTCCTGTAGTGTACACTTAAACGATTATAGTTTGCATCTGTTAACTCGATCACTCAACATTCGCCTACACACCAATTCCCAATCACTTAAACTACAATCAAATATATATATCTATAAACCATAATATTTATAAAATATCAGTAGGTAAATCGAAATCCATCTCATTACTTTTACTCGTACAGTACCTAAAATATCTTACTCGTTTTATTACGTATATATTACTTTACATTTTTACGAATAACGTACGAGATATTCAATGTTTAGACACATGTCAAGTATACATAATATACATTATGTATTCTATTATACTGTATATAAAAACTAGAGGACGAATTTTAATTTAAATATTTTTATGTAGTTTTTACATAGGAAAGTTCTTGACAGATATGTACGTTTCATTATATTTTGAATAAGTTGATGATAATTTTATTTTAAATATTTTTAAATATTGTAAAATAATTAAATATTTATAAATGTTTTATAAATAGATACACATGTTATGTATTATTGTAGAATTTTTGTGTTTATTTTAGTATTTTGTGATGTATGACACGATACGAAAAGGTCTGTACACCTTTTGACATCAAACGACGATTCGATATCTTATCTAGATACAAATTTTAGTACCTACTCAGTAGTTAGTAGTAAATACCATAGATAATGAAGATATGGATAGACCATGTCTATACCTCATACATGAATCCAAAGAGAACGCTATAATACCACAGTGGTTACTTATGGTTTTAATTATATGGTTACTTGGTAATTGATATATGATAATTTTTTTTTTAATAATAAATAAATGATAATATATGATAATATAGTTTTATAATAATATATTTTAAATAACATAATATCAGACTGGACCCATAGAATATTGATACAGATATTCACAATAATAGATACAATCGTTTTTAATGTTTTACATAACTATTGATTTTAAAATAGAATTAATTTAGTATACTTGGCTCTTGTGGTTAATTCATCGTTTTTTTTCTTATTTCATGATGCATTCTAATACCTAAATACTTATAAATAATGATATTACGTTGTATATCATTGTATACCAAACAGTAACCATATTGGTAACTAACTCTCTTTTCGAGCACACTTGAATACCATAGCATGGACTATCCATATCTTTATTATCTACGGTAAATACGCGTTCGTATTCGATCACATTATTTTTATGTCGTGTCCGTTAGTTGTCGTGTAGTTTGTATCCGTTAGTTTATTTCATATTATAATATTTTTAATAATTCAAATATGCCCAAAGTCACTCACACAAAAACATCAAAAGTTCATCTTTATTTACAAGAATTTCCAAATGAAACTTTTAGTAGTGATTTACAAGTTTTATATTGCCAATCTTGTGAAAAATCAGTATTTATTGACTAACATGGTCAAATTATTCAGCACATCAATACCAGTAGACATAAAGAGAATAGAGACGGAAAACTTAAATTTCAATAAAATTTTATTTCTACTTAATCTGCATCTACTAATAGTAAGTTTGTTTTTAATGATGATTTGTGTCATGCTCTAATACATTCTGACATTCCTGTTTTTAAATTGAAAAATTCTGCATTTAAAGATTTTATGGAAAAATATACTGGTCATAAAATTCCTGACGAAAAATTTATGTAAGTGAAATTTATGAAGAAACTATTTCAAAAATACAAACAATTATTGGAGATGGATTTATTTGGGTTAGAATGGATGAAACCACAGACGCCGACGCTATACGCAACATACTCGTATATTATGTTAATTTCGAGATAAATAAAATTCGCAAGTACTTCACGAGTGGAGGGTACTTCGTAAGTACATTGATCATTTTGATGAATTTTTCATTTTCAACTAAAGTGGTGAATCATTTATTGTATTCATTAATTATATTTATATACATTGATAAATTAATGTCGTTTTTTCTTAATAATTTTGCATATAAAATGATTTTTAAGAGACGAATCATGCTCATTGAATCATATTCGCTGAATATTTAAAAAACATTGGGTATGACTTAATCAATTGACAGTTGCTTCTATTTAAAGTCTAAAATAATAAAATCTGTTAGTACGGATAATGTATGTTAGTACAGAGACATGAGTATTCATTACTGTATCTGCACTCGTTTCATTTTTTTCATATTGTTGCATGATAACGTTATATTTTTTATTATATTTAATTAATTTAATTGAAATCAATAATTGTATAGTATTTGAAAAACTACATTGATCAAAACCTGATTTTTATTATTATTTAAATGCTTTCAAATTTGTATATATAAATGCTAAATATATAATAAATATGTATATATTTTTTTCAATATCAATTGAGTATATTCATTATATATTAATAATATGGTGAATTTACTTAAGCCTTGTATTAGTTTACAATTAAATTAAAAGTAATATCGTCGTGACATTTAACATTTACTATGTTAAAATTTCTGATAACTTTTGAAACAATACCTTAGCATATAATATTTATTCATATTTTGAATTTTATGTTATTCCCAAACTTCTCATCAAATTTATATTAATAGTTAACAAAACCCGAATTCCATTAAATAACACCCTGTACTCTTGTTAAAGCAGTAAAAGATTAAAATCTAAAAACGAACCGCTCGGAGCAACTCTTCACAGCCTATACTAAGATGCTTTACCCGTTCTTTACAAACGGTATAATTTGAAATGTAGTAGGTCATAAAATATTACACTATTATTGTTGTCTCTGAATACGATTTTAATTAATATTTCGTTTTTCTTTTAGGTCTTTATTGTACTGTGCAAAACAATGGGTTTATCTACAGTGTGCGCTGGCGTTCAAACAATGAAGTTATAATAAGCGTTAAGTTTATAGGTATAGTATTCTTATTATATTTTTCGTAATCGCTCTGTGTTCAGGATGAATTTAGAACATAGCGTGTACCTATACAGTATTTAAATAGATATCGGTTTCAAACGATCATAGAAAAATATTTCCAAATCATTATGATTTTGTTATTACGTCAACGTAGGATACATCACACTGCACGAGACATAGTACACGGCTCGGCGTTAGTTATCAAGATTTTCAAAAATATGTAAGAAACAATTTTTTTTAATCCCCCCAAAAAAAAAAAAATAATAATAATAAAACAGAAATCTCGTTACGGTGACGTGCGCAGGATATCACCGAAAAAATTTTCGCGATGCAAAACGAGTTTAAATCCTCATCTACGCGGTATCCTCCCACGGGGTTCTTTCCGGGACCCCGACCACCGTCTCCTGGACGTCACGGCAAAGTCCAAATATGGTGTTCGTATTGCCCCGCGAAACAATAATAAACGGACGGACGGACGCGCGCACGCGGCGGCGGTATTCTCGTCGTCTAGTTGTTTTGTTTTTTTTTCCCCCTCCCTGTTTCTCATTCCGACGCATCGCGCATGCGTCGTATTACGCGTCGTCGGCCGACCTACGGGCCTCGGCCGAGGTTAGTTTAAAAGAGCACTCGTCATCGTGTGCGCAGTCCAATACGTGTCCGTAGTCCGAGAGACAAATCCGTACGACGATTCCGTTTGCGTCGTTTTCTATTCACACCTCAACGTCTTTCCAAAACCAAAGACGGCGGACGGCCGTCGATAAGAATACAAACACACGCACGCGCACATGTATAGTATATTATAATAAATCACAAGATAAATATAAATAGAGGTCGTATAACATACAATATAAACCGGACGAGTGCGACGCGAGTTCACCGATAACACGGTTTACCGTCTCCGTGTCGAAAATATATATTTCTATTATAACGTGAAACGTACACGCGCGTGTAACGCACTATCGCCAAATCATCGTGTCGATAACGCATTTGTGTAGTCGCACACACGCTGTACAACCCGCGAAAAATGTCATCGAGTCTCGTCTGACGGCCGACATTGAACGAACACGCGACGCCGCCGAATTCAATCGTCGCAGCGGAGGATCGCAAATTTCCCGCCGACCGCCACCGTCCGGCGTCCAAGCGCACTCGCACGCCGTTGTCGCCTTACCGAGTTTCCATGAAAATGACGGAAATGAACGCGGTCAACACGCAGAGCATCGCCGACTATTTGGCGCAATTGCTCAAGGACCGCAAGCAGATCACGGCGTTTCCCAACATGTTCATGCACGTCGAACGGCTCATCGACGAAGGTAATAATTGCACAGCATACGTTTTTTCCCGTACGGTTTCGTGTTATTATCATGTTTCGCGTCGTCTGCCGCGACGGCGGCGCGGCGTGTCAAACGAGCGACGACGACCGTATCAGTAGAAATATGTTCTCGGCTCGTTTCCGGTCGCCGACGACCGATTATCACGGTTTTTGTTCACCGCGAATTCAATCTGTCGCGGCGTAACTCCGACACCCGATTAATAATTAACGTCGGATGGTTATCATCAACGTCGTCGTGGTCGTCGCTTGGGCGCGATGCCGTCGTCGCGTGATAACGCGGACTCAGCTGATTTTAGACGTCGTCGACGGCAACGATTTTAGTTCAATTTTTTTTTTTTTCACTTCTCGTCATATTGTAGGTCGCGTTTTTCTTGCCCGCGTCGCTTTCGCGGCACGTCGCACGCCCGACGTGACGACGGCGGCGGGCGGCGGGAGCCACGCATCTCGTTTTTCTCGTTTTGCCTTCCACGCGCGCGCCGCCGCGCGTCTACTCCGCAGCAGTCCGTACGCGCGCACCACATACACGTCTATTTCCGTCGTCCGCTGTTCTCGGTCAATTTTTTGGCCTTAAGATCGACGCATCGTTCCGCGCCATGAGAACAAACCAAAAAAAAAAAAAACGCCCGTCGGAAAACCCGCTGTTTTATACGATGATGTAAACACGCGTCGTTTGTATAACAAAAGAAAAAAGGGTTCGGTCTCGTATGTGTGTGTGTGTGTGTGTGTGTTTATGAGTGTTCGGCCTTCACTTGCCGCGCGCGCGCTCAAAGACGTTGCCATTTACGAGCCGCGGCCGCCGTCGTTCGGTGTGTACGTGTGTGTTTGTATGTGCGCGCACGGATTCGGTTTCATGACCGGAATGCGGCGGCGGCGGCGGCGGCGACGACGGTGGTACCACACCGCCGGCCCACGTGCTCTACAGGTGGCGCGCTGTGCACCTGTGCGCAGGGATCGTGACGGTGGGCCGGACGGCGGCGTGGTTTCGCCCGAAGTCGGTGCGACCGTACAGTTGCCGGGCCCGGCCCTCAGCCCATGACTCGCGGACCGTCGTTGTCCGTCCCGAGCCGTATCCGAAAGGATTTTCCACACACATGGATGTGACGGCCGCGCGTTGCGCAACAAGTGGCACCACCCCACGCCGCCACGCCATCTATATAGTCTCGGTAACGGGAACGCGCCGTTTTATTTTATTTATTATTATTATTATTTTTCGTCGTGGAACGTGTGCTAGAAAACGTATAAACAAGACGGCGTTGACACATTCGTCGTAGTAGTTACTAGTAAATAAAATATTATCACGTCATAATAAATATTCGCAACGTTACACGTTTTTATTGTTGTAATTATTATTTTTCTCCGCTACGGGTTTTTGGTCGATCCAATCGTATCCAAACCTAACCTCGTCCGTGGCTATCAGGGTACTCGAGCCACGTGTGTGTGTAATAAGCTCGCCCATCCCGTGTTAAACGACATTTATTTGTTATCTCACAGGTCGCTGTTGCATTATTATTATTAAAATTGAATTATTATTGTTTATTTTTGGTTTTTTTTTTCATTTATGCTATTAACCGTTAGAAAATAACTGCACGATGATGTAGAAAATTTGTCTCCCGTCAAGTAGCGGTGACTAAAAAATAACGTCGTGTTCGAATAATACTAACTACCGCACGACGCCATGTTTTATTCGGAAACTTGACGTACCTATAATAATAAATATCCCTCTCTAGTTTATCTAAAAGAGATTTCGAAACAATAAAATGAAAATTCATTACTGACGCGTCTGACCACACCCCTTATTATATTCCCCATGACCCCATCAAATGCTCGTTTTTGGCCGACGAATACCACGTAGAATGAGCTTCGAACACAACAGTATTGTTTTATTTGTTTGTTTACGCGTAGTGCATATTATCCGTTTGTCTATCATCGAGAATAAAATCGTCTTTACACGTGTATTTCGGTGTAAATATTTTATGATGAACGCAAATTGTCGTATGACTCAAGATAGTTGACCGGCATGTGTTTTTGTGTATGGATAAAATGCGAAAAATATGCGATAAGTTTTATCATTAGTAGTAAATAAAACACGATTCAATATTTGTTGGGAAAATTCTGTGGATTTTTTTTACGGAAATCGTAGATTTTTAATTGCATTTTAAAATGTTCATAGTATATATAGTGTTGTTGAACAATTATATTTTATAAAATTGAAAAAAAAATTATTTTATGAAATTGTTTTCAATAAATGTTATTAATATAATTTAAAATTTATAACGTTCCTAGTGGTTTGCTAAAAACAAATGAATATTCGACAATGTATTGAATTATTCACGTATTTAACGATTTATATCCTTCAGTATTCATTAATGACAAATTTGTTGAAAATCGAAAAGTTTCATATGCTTCTTTTACAAGAATATTTTTTTTAAACATTTCATTTGTCTTTTCGTATATAGAAATACTTTATGCAATAACAATATATTTGATTTTTTTCTTATCATTGTGTAACACAGCTATATTGTGTACTACTGCTATACAAGATAAGATGATTTATATTTTTCGGAGAAAAATTATAAAAAGTTAAAATTAAATTTTTTCTATGCAGCTAACGAGTTATGTAATATAATGGTTCCACTCTTTATAAAGGCGCTTATTATTATTATTTTCAATTGATCAGGCGAGTTAATGTAAATAGTATATTGTGATTTTTTTTATCTAAAACTTCGTAGATATTTGACTATGTTTTGTGTTTATCATAGTCTTAGAGTATTAAATTAAATACATTCGTATGATAGGTAACTCGCAATAAATATTTCGGTTTAAGTGTTCATCAGATTTGTTTAGGTTTTATTTTTCGAAAATTTACATTGAAAATTTCTTTTAAGTGCTTGTTCACATGTTGGTTTTATTAAATTGTAATTGAATGTAACGTGAATCGTGATCAATATTGGAGTGGAATAGATAAACAAAACAATTAAAAATATCCCAGGCATTTAACAAATTCGTGAAGTCTATTTAATTTCTACTTTCGATCATTTCTTTGAATTTAAAACACTTTTTGTATTTACTGTATCCGTCCATCTGAAAATCATTTTCCAATAATTTATTATACATTTAAATTTTTTTATTGTTCAAATAACTATACATTTACACATTTCCAATTTAGTAATATTTTACAAAGAGTGCTCTCGAAAATATTCTGTTCTTTTAATTTGTTTATATGTTCTGTGTTCTTTCTGTAATTTATAAATTAATTTATTAATAGATGGTTTACATATGTAACACCGTGGTTTTGCTATACGAGTATATTGCTCAAATAATAAACACGGGGATACGATAAATGTGGACATCGCGTACTTATGAATTGTAGTTCGTATTTATTATTATTTCTCTGTTGAAATGCTGAATAAATTCACATGAATAATTAAAAAATTAATATTATTCATTTTTATTAAAAATAATATCAATTTACATAATGTATCACAAATGTGAATGAATATTTAAATACAACACAAAATATTGCATTATCACGAGATTTCAAGATGAACATTTTTATATTGATTATTAAGAGAGAGTGTGCTCTCAAAAGTTTCAGAACAAATATCTTCATAATTTCAAGTGTTTTTGAACAGTAATAATAATTATAATGATTTTTGTGCCGTATTGTGTGATAGGTAATTCGATCGTTACATTATTTTTTTATGTCACACAAGACAAAATAGACGCAAGACTCGATTATTTTCTGGCTTTCTAATTCGAAACGATGTGAAACAAAAGGTTTATATGAACTGTGTATATAACAAATGCATTTTACGTGTTTCTATTGACAGGAAACGCGAGTATACGTAACAATGAGTTAGATAAACTTCAACGTAAACGATTCCGTTGTCGGATAGACTGTTTACGTGATTTTCGTAGATTATAATTAATTTTTTCGATTTTGATAGAAATCGTTGCTTTAAACGACGGCCTACGGTGAGTACATTTTAGATATACGTTACCCATCTCGACCTAGATATTCTCGGGATTATCGGTCAAAGCGATCACATGCCGCGAGATTATAGTTCATAAAGCCGTAGATGACCAACAGCATAACGTCTATAAATAAGTAATTAGCAAAACGTGGTTTTTTTTGGCGCGTATATAATATGTGTTGCCTAATACGTGTATTTGAATGCCGAGTCATTTAAATTAAATTTTATACCCGAAAAGGTCGCCGCCGCCCACCATCTACAAGAGTGTAATTTTCTGCACAATTTGAATCCGACCCAGTCGGGTAGGGTCTTCGAACTGGGACAGCAGCGGCGTTTCCACTGGAAAAAACCGTCATTGTTTTACGTATCGTTGTCCGTCTTTTATGCCGCTGAAAAATAAACAAGACTATTTTTTTTTTCAAAACATCCACGGTGACACGACTATTTAGTTGGAGAAAGAAACTAGAGGGGAACTACCTCTCGATAAAAGGGTCGGTGTACTGTAATTGCAATTTGTATTTATTTAAAGAATTAAATACGTGTTTTTTAGTTTAACTCGGAAAATGTGCAAATTTCACTTGTATCATTATTTATTTGTTATTATTTATCGACGGATATATTTTTTTCCGACGGTATTAAACCGATAATAATATATACAAAGAAACTAAAACATCGAACGACTGACAGACCTTATTGTTGGAAAAAGAACCTCGTTACGTTTCTCTTATATTCAAATCCCCCTCGAAATCTTTGCCGTGTACAGGTGTCGCATATGCATACATGTGTGCTACACACCTTTGGGGCGCCGACCTAAATACACGCGTCTCCACCCCTTCACCGCACTGCCAATGAACCGGACGCGAATCGCGTTCGCCCTTGGCCAATTCGCGTATTATTATTATTATTATCAACATCACCGCAGTCAGTTATGATTATTGTCAACCGGAGCGGCTGGAGACGGAATATTGTATTTCCGACAACTTAATAGTAACGTAAATGTAAATGTATTGATAATAATATCAAAACGTTAAAATACTACTACTACATAAAACGATGATGACAATAATAGTAATAATAATAATAATAATAACAATAATAATAATAATAATAATAATGGTAATAAATTGTCGACGAATATTGCAAACGACGCGAGTTTAATGTCGTAACTCTAAATCGCCCCAGTCGGCGACGTGTGTATATGCGTATAATGATTTTCATCCGTCCAAGTGCCACTGACCCGCATTGCTATCTATGGATGTGGTTTGAAAGTTCCGTCCTCCGTCACCGCCGCCGGTTTCTATGCGCGCTGTACGCCTTTACCAGATGTCCGTCGTTTGCGACGGCGCTGGTGCTTTCACGATTCTTACGCCCGCGACATAGTCGTCACAAATCGTAATAATGGTACGACGGGCCGCGAGTAGAATTTCGGAATAAAACATTCCTCTCCCGCCGTCCCTGAGTGTTTTTGCGAAATTTTTACAATGTTGAACGTAATTCTATTGACGCTGCGAGTGGGCGAAACGAAAAAACTCCGTCGTGCCGAAACGGTTGCAGGAAATAGGGTTATTATCATATTATTATTATTATTATTATTATTATTATTATTATTGTTCTGTGTACGGCAAATCATCGGTCTCCGTGATTTGTCCGCTTCAGGTTGTATTGTGTAGTACGACGTGCAGTTTTGCGTACACGTAGCCCGGAGCGTTATAACGTCTTTTAATAAATGAAAAATTTGGTTTGGCCCACTTGCCAAAAAAGGGACTGGTCACAGAGCCTGTAATTTTCTAGTGTCCGCGATTGGAAACCACGGCGAGAAACCGGAATATTCGTATGCGTGTAACGCTCACGAGCGAATATCATCGTAGCCGGACGACGAGAATGGTGTCTTTTCGACGTCCGAGTAAAAGTCACAGTGTTACGCGATAGAATTGAATTTCATAACATACATGCGTATCTTATATATGAAATACATCTTTTGCGCTACTGATACATAACGTATATAATGTCGTATGGTTAAAATCCCTCCGAGTGTCGAGCATAATAATAATCATTTCAAAGTCTTGTTTTCGAGCCGTAAACATAATTATTATCTTGCATTCCCAAGTTAAATGTAAAATCTTATTTATGTGTAACGCTGCAATTCATTTACATACTGCGGTTTTATATGTAGGCGATTAAATAGGTCAAGCTAGATTTGGTGAGAAACTTATTAAGTATTGTTTTTTTTTTTTTGTTTTTGTTACGTGTTTAATAGTTTGTGCACACACGTGACTCGTCCATTACAAATCGGTTAAACAACCGTGTGATTAATCATATTTTTAAAATAGTATACTACATACGTGCGCCACGTATTATAACTAGTATTATTTATCTCCAAACACATTTCACAATAAAATTGTATACCTATGTATTGTGTTATCCGTGAAACAATTTTTGTTGTCGTTTAAAGCAAATTAAAATAACATTTTCGTGTAAAACGTTTTCCTGGACGGTGTGCTTTAAAACTTTAAATGCGTTTACTATGAGAGTGTTGGTGCATCTGTCATTTCGACAAGCAAAGACCCGTTAGCTTTATATTTTTAAATAGTTACCACACATGTAACGTTTAAATACATTGTCGTCGTACGGATGGGAAATCAATTTCTGGTAACCCACGGCCTTGAATGCGTCAGTGGAAGGAAGGGAGGAGCAAGGCTGATCTTCGTTTAAAACTCAATTGTAATATCGTTTTTTTTTTTTTTTTGAACTCCGTAATTGATCATTTAATTTAGAAATAGTTGAATTCGTGGTTGTTGAACTCAGCGACATAACAGCAGTGCGTTTGTGTTGATTGTTTTTTTAGGTTATATAGAGTCCTTCGACTGTCGTCCCGTCGTCCTGTTAAATAGCGATAAATCGCACAAGGCTTTTCGCAGGATTTTCCTACGCACGTGTTTCACGTCCGATGATTATTATCGTATCCGAATGACCGATTGAATTAAATTTTTCGTTTAGATCAAGCAAGAAAAAAAGTGAGCATAAATAAAACAAATACGAAATAAAAACGTGTACAAAGTTGGTCGTTCGTAACGCACGTATATCCGAGGGGATATATATCGTCGCCGTCCGTTTATAAATAAAGAGCGCGTTGAAAAAAGTCAAAATGGCGTCACAAGCAGATGCCAAGTGCATTGGATCTATTCTTGGATCTGGCGTCTGCATCGC
Source organism: Schlechtendalia chinensis (assembly GCA_019022885.1). NCBI lineage: Eukaryota > Metazoa > Arthropoda > Insecta > Hemiptera > Aphididae > Schlechtendalia > Schlechtendalia chinensis. Next base: position 9,202,134 of record CM032341.1, read on the forward strand.
GCGTGTGTTTTCTCCCCTTCGAAGGAGGGACTCCGGTACCAACGCGTAGACGACAGAAAAAAAATACACACACTCGTGTACGTTCGTAATAATAACGTGTATGTACCCTGTTACAAAAATAACATGTTTTCGGCCGACGCCCGCATACGGGAAACATTCGTTCAATTAACACACAACCCCGACGATGGGGGTTGTTTAATTTTTTTACCGTGTGCGAAACGCGCGAACGACAATGAAACTACTCCGGGTTTTCACTTATTAGCTTATCGTTAATAAACAATAATGACACACGTCGTGTATGGTATCATGTACGTGTGTACGGTATACACATATTTATGTGGTGCGTGTGTGCGTTCGTCGGCATAGCCTTGACGGGCGGAAAGAAAAAGGCGGCGACCGACGGGATTGGTAATTCGAGACACACCGCGCGACAGAGAACAATGTGAAAACAATATACAGATGAACATGTCACACTTGTTGATTTCGGAGTCGGGGCAATCGTGTATTGTTTTATCCGATCGTAATCCGATATTATTCCTCCTCCTCCCCCCCCCCACCACCACCGCTCATCGGCCGAGAAAAATGCTTTTTTTTTTTTTTTGCTTTTTCTAACTGTTCGTCTAACGGGATTTAATGTGTGCATACGTACGTGTAAATTATTCGTTGCCGACCCTTCGCGACGAATCCCGCTGTTTTGAGAACCACTGATTCGGTATTTTTCCGTTCGTGGTACGTGACGCACTATCAAACGCATAACGATAATAAGCCCATTTGACCACCATATTAGACGTCGTATGGAATAACGTGACATATACACGCATCGTGTGTTTTAGCTGGTAAGACAAAGCATGGATGTCTCGTGACGTATCCTGTGTGCGTTATATTCTTTTCGTATTATATAAAACTTATTCCTAATCCAGAGAAAACGAAAATATTATAACCACGTTATAATGAGAAGTCCACAAAATCTCTCTTTTTTTTTTTTACGGTACTTTTATTCTTGGCAGTTGTCGTGTACAGATGGCAATTTTAAATGCAGAACGTCACATAAAATGCATTACTTACGCTTTTAAATGAGTCGCGTACAATTCTTAGACGCGCGCATCATGGTTGTGGCTATTTTAACTCGTGTATAATTGTACACCTGATACTGCGCGACGAATATTTGAAAACCCAAGATGATTATTCGGATTTTACGAGCATTGCGAGTTTTAGAATTTTTTATACTACGCGTTGTAGACTTGGAGACGCGTAATACTATATAACATTATATATTCGCGGTGTTTCGATCGATAATCCATTTAGCAATCATAATATTATCTTCGTCATGTACCGCGCGCGTAGTTTGGTCGTGCAACGTTTATTTTTGCAATAACATTGGAAACAATTTGTTTGTGAAAGTTCGCTCTTCAAACGTTGAAAGTGTTCCACGCACATGGTGTACCTACACACATACACATACGATTTACGTACTCAATACGTTCGTTATCCGTTTCTCGATCGACTATTATAGTGGGTGGTGGTATAGCAGGCTTATAGTTTCTATAATTATACCCCGTCGTAAACGATCGGCGGCCGTACTCTTAGGGGTTGTCCGTAGCGTACCACTATTACTAATATTATAATAAAAAACAAGAAACAAAGTTCTTCTCGCGGTCACCCCCGTGGGCGGTTTGTTGGCGTCGGCATATAAACGTTTGTCTTGAAAATACACGTTGTGTATATTACACAAACACACTCACGCATATATTTATTATTCGTGTATGAAAAAGGGGTTCTGTTGTTGAGACCTTGACGCTGGCGTCCGTCCTCCCCTTCCCTGTACGCGTGGCTAGCAACCGGTTTCCATTACTTATTATAAATGCGTTTGGAATCTCCTCCCTGGGTCCGGTTCTCGGCGGCGTATCGTTATTCGATAAACGCTAGTCGTCGTCTACAGAGAAGTGGAAGAGAAATGTTAAAGTATACTTTTTTAATGGTGAAAAAATAGTCGATTTCGATTTACAATAATTTTGTCGTCGTTGAGACCGGTAGCGTGTGGGCGTGTTGTATTGGTATGCGCGTGTGGGACGATTTCCTTCTCCTTCTCGAACTGCAATGAATACACCTTAAAAGCGTTAATAATAATAATCGTAATAAAATAACAATTTGTGTACGTCCGCGTAGGCTTTTTTTCCTTCCACGCCGTCGTCTAGTCCTCGAATGTAATCAACCATTACTCGACCTTTAAGCGGATTCATATATAATATGATTTCCTCGCGCGCGCGTGCTCGAATACAGTAGGTAGGTATCGGCGGCGGCGTAGTGTTTTTTGGCATATGCGACGCGACGCCCACCGCTCTTGTTGCTGTCGACCCGACGCGATCTAACCGAGTTGACCGTGTAGAATATGAATTTAACGTATTCGTTTAACAATGAACGACACTCCTATGAAAAAAAAAATACGAAAGAAAAACAATAATGTGTATAAGTTTTTTGTTATGAAAACAGCAAGAAAACCGCTTGTTCACGTTTTAACTAACGCAAAAACAGTAATTTATATATGGCCACTAACGTCCAATGTTACTCGAGATGTATTTGTTTTTCATTGCTTGTTTAAAAACGTACAAAATATTATACTTTATTGTGTCAAACGATGAACCAATTTTATTTTATTTTATTTTTTTTTTAAAACCCGTACATTGCTATCTTTTATTCTCTTTCGACAGATACTCGTACGACGGAGTTTTACTGTATACTTATACAGTCGTTTTTGTAAGAGGATCAGGTTTTTTCAATGGAATTATTTTTACTGTAACACTGTTATTAACACGATAAGTCGACCTTAAACCCTGTGACGAAAAACCCTCCTCGTAGACAATTGGAGGCAGGTGTCTAGACGTGTTTTTATCGGGCGTGGGTTTAATACGATTCCCAGACAAGACGCAGCGATAGAGAAACCGTAAATCGAAAACATAATCATTATTTTTCTTCTTTATATACCGAATTAATATTAGGTTGTCGTTGTTATTATTGTGGTCGTAAAAAAATAAAAACCGATGTCAAATGTTTGTCGTACATACAAATGTACATTTTGTTTGCTCTCCGTTGGAAAAAAACGGCGCCGTCGGTAGAAGAGAAAATACTCATTGTGTTCCGCGGCGCGTAATGATTTTGTGAAACGCTAATACGTGCGTTTATTATTTTACAATAGTATATCTGTCATTTTAACCGAGCAATTGCGTTTTGTCTTTACAGAAATAACCAAAGTCCGGGCCAGCCTGTTCGAAGTGAACGGCGTGAAGAAGGAACCGCTGGTGCTGCCGGAACCGGACGGCGCGCCCGTCACCATTACCGAAAAAGTGTTCGTGCCGGTTAAGGACCATCCGGAGGTAAGACGAAACCGCTCGGGCGTTTAATTTATTATTATTATTACTGTCGTCATCTTCTCGCATGCGCATTATTATTACCGTTTTCCGGGGCGCGCGCGAAGGAAACGGCGACGGATGACATAATATAATCCGCGCGCGCTGCCTAAAAATAGTCTTGAGGTATCGTAATATCATGTCACCGAGCCGCACGTAGCAAACAGCCGCCCACGCCGCCTCCTGTGATGTAGATATACGGAGGTGACCGTGCCAAGAGAGCAGCGCACGGTGTCGCGTGTCATCCACTCGCGCCGCCGCGACGACCGCTGTGGCACGGACCCAAAACGCCAACAACGAAAATAAAAACGAGAAAACGTATTATTCTTACCGCGTGACGCTAGAAATTAAAATTTAAGAGAGGCCGGAAAAAGAAAAATAATGAAATTTCCCGTCGTCGCGTCAATGCAAATACGACGACGCGGTGATTATTATTGTGTTTTCGTTGGCTGCACGTTTTGTTAAATTGTATAAACAAATAGCGCTAGCGCACGGAAACGGACCGACGGGGCATTATGAAGACGATGATGACCGCCGAACGTCCACGGGATAACGAAATCGCCGTACCGGTTTTCACGACAGCGTGCGCGCGTCGTCTTTTGTTCGATTTTTCGTCCGATAAATACGTGTGCGCGCGCGCGCGCGCGCATGCACGCGTATTCTTCTTCGTTCAAGGTCTTTTTCTCCGTCCTCGAGAGCTCTCTCTCTTCCCCTTTTTTTGCGCGCTCGCTCGCGGTTTTTCTATCGAGAAAAATCTATTGTTTGTTCGTTTTGTTTTTTTCATTTACGTTTTCTCCGCCATCCGATAGTTTTGAGATTCTTAGTGCGGCGCACACGTTTTTATTTGACACACGTGCAGTGCGTTTTAACGCAGTACGACGGTGGTCTCTCTCTCTCTCTCTCTCTCTCTCTCTCTTTGTCCCCCGTCGTGACTTCTATAAATACCAACAGTAGTTGATGTACATGTGTGTTACTACTTCCTGTCGGTCTCGTCCCTCATCACCGCCGCTACTACCACCGCCACCACCACCACCACCACCACCTCTACAGCCCTTTCGACGGAGGGGGTGCGCTGCGTTTGTTGTGCTACAGCCGTTGTTCGCCGAGTTGCACCTGCAAACGTGGGCTGTTTGAAAATGAATAATCTCTTTATTTTTGAGAACGCTTTTTGCATTTCTCCAAGTACGAGACGAAATGCATGTGTTCATATGTTATTATTATTATTAGTATTGAGTGTGCACGGTGTGTTTACGCAGACATAATAATAATAATAATAATAATAATAATAATAATAATAATAATTAATAATAATTTACGGCGGTCCGTCTATGGCGACGACGGCTGTGGTGTGACGTAAACAATGTACAGGCGCGTTGTTTTGCGTGCAAATTAAAGATGGCCGCGCGAGTGTCGAAGGCGGCGACGGCGATTCGTTCGGAAAAATATGTCATCCGCGTTGTGACCGTTTTCTTTTTCTGGTCCGGTCACGACGGCCGGCGGACCACCGAATCATTAATTCTATTTTTAAGGCGCCGTAAGACGACAACAGTCGAGAAAAACAACAACGAGCGAAAGAAAACGCACTATTTTATTCGTGTTTACGTAATGTAATAATATTGCGTGCATGTGTGCAATGATATGTATTACTTGGAAAGCAGAAAAACGCATCGCGAACAACATAACGATAAAATGCCTTTCAAAAATATGTCGTTAGAATTGTGCGTGCGTATATATCCTAATGGACAAAAATAATTGAACGGCAAATTGCCGGACGTTTCATCGATAAAAATATTTAATTACTGCATATCTATAAAATAATTCAAATTTTTGTTTAGTGAAGAAATCTCGCGTTCGTCGTTATTTCCATTGCTTTTCTATAATATTATTAATTGCAAATAAAATTATACATTTTTGTCCAATGTGATTGCAATTAAAAAAAAAAAAAAAATCTGAATTCAAATAAACATAAAATGATTAAAACGTGTCAAAATGCGTAATCGAATTAAAAAATTCCCCCGATCGTACTAGTATACGTATGAAAGTTATTTTTTTGGACTAACTGTGAAGTACTAAAAAAATTAAATGCCATAAATCCTTAGCCCAACCATTATGATAATGTTTTATATTATTTATACATGGTAACTAAATATGATATCGTTGACATTATTATTAATATTTTAGGCGTGCGCTTTTGCATTTATATTTCTTCGGATTCGGAAATTTGTTTTATCTATTAGACCTCTATGTTTTATTAATTATACCGTATAAACTAAGCACTAAATAGACTTTAGGTCTGTGCAAACGAAATATTTTGCAATATTTTTTTTAATTGAACAGTTATTTACACGTCGTTTGTATTTTTTTACTGTATTCTCCGAGATATTCAATTATTATGAACACGTTTCTTTTTAATTGTTTAAAGTACATTTTTAAAAATATTAATCATTTATTATTATTATTATTATTAGCTTTGACTAAGATTTCAATAATTTTTAAAATAAAATTCACAACTCGTAATCGTATCGTGTCGTATTACAGTCGTGTGGATAACGTGTGATGTAACGATCAAAAAATAATTTTCGATCTTATACAATGTTTTATTTTATTTATTTTTAACTCGTCGTGGCGATAGATACATCCAACCGCAGTTACCATAATATGCACTGCACAGTAATCCTAAGAATCCGTAAATTTAGAAAATGTTTTCTATTTTTATTTAAGAATGTTAGAATTTCTAAATATAAGTTGACGATTTTACTTAATTTAATTGTGTGTCGATAAAAAATTATGTATGTGAGAAAATACGCGTTTGCAGGGAGTTTGCAGAACTCGAGGAGGTTTTATTGTATAAATTTAATTTACGATTATTTTTAAACTTTGTCTCATCGTGTTTTATACGTTTGTCTCCCATTAAAATATATATAAATATATATTTATATAATACTGTTTTCGACGCCGATAAAAAGAAAACTAGTACGCTTTACGTCATACCGATTCGACCCTTTCACCGGTGGGAGAATATAATGATAAACATCGACCTTATGTACTATGGTTGGATATCTGATTATAATGTAATGACGGGGAGGAAAACGGCGCGTCTCTCGTTACGCGCTCGGCAGAAATGGGTTTGGCGGCGTGGCCTTGGCGTGCGGCGTGTATAAGCGTATATTTGTTATTACACACGACGGATCGGATGGGATGGTCCGAAAGACATGTCCGGCCGTGGATGCCCATTAATGGACATCAGTGGCGTATATATGTGTGTGCGTGTGTGTGTTTTTCTAATTTTTATTTTTTATTTTGCTATACTCTACAATTTCAACCTACACACGCGTGGATCGGGTTTGGTTACATATGGCGAATAAGTTTGAGAGAGTGAGAGGGGTGGGAGAAAACGTGTATTATCCACATCTGCGCGTCGATTTAATATCTTCAATGTGGGGTTGGAGATGTAAGAAAGTTATTGGCGTTTCTTCACCGTTCTAATCATCGTTAGATTATTATTTAAAAATCAGACGAATGATATTGGGCGTGTGTGTGTGTGTGTGTGTGTGTGTGTGTGTGTGGTGTGTGTGTGTGTGTGTGTGTGTGTGTGTGTGTCATAGAACGCGGGCGGAATAATGCCATTTCCAAAATGAGTAATCCCACGCTATTAAATTTCCATATACTTCCACTTCCACCGTATGTATAATATATAATATTATTTTAGTTATTTAAATCGTCGTCCATGCACGCGCGCGCGCACACACACACACAATATATATATATATAATATGAGAAATGTTAAAGATCATAAACGTGCCAGAGAAAACATGAGAGGACCATATGGTCGGGTTCTTTTTTAGGATCGTGACAACGCTGAATATGGCCAACGAGCAATGGCGCCCTCGCAGTCTTCACCGCCGCCGTCCAACGTCTCGTGTCCTTAATATAAATAATATGTTTCCTAATATCATTATTAATATTTTTTTCCAAAATCGTTTTTGCGTTTGTCGTCGACTTTACGTCTCGCGATGATGATAATAATAATAAAAACCGGTGACACGTGCACGTTTGAGCGATACGTCGCGGTCTCGTACACGACACAAGAAATTTGCATATATATACACACACACATTTGATGTATTAGCGAGAATAAGTATGCGCTCATAGTAGAGGGAGACGGATATGTAGATAGAGTATAGTCTGTTGTATAGGCGGAGATATGGTCTTAAATCCTTTTTTGGCGTTAGCGCCGTTCTCGGGTTCGGCCGAAAACGGTTCATTAGCACGACGGACCATAGCGCGGTAGTTGTTTTTCGTTTTCGTCGCCGCAAAGCCATTGTTGTGATTTTTTCGTGGTGACCATTATCAACGTCGTTAACTTTATACTTATATACATGTGCGCGCGCACACACACACACGTGTTCATGCTCAATCCTTAACAGGCGGTAAAGCAAAAAAAAAAAAATAATAATAATTAATCGTCTACTTGCGTGCGTGAATTACGGAGATTTTTTTTCTTTCTTCGGTCGTTGTATTGTATAGGCGGACGTTTAACTGCGCGTACAATACGAAATTCTGATGACGACATTTTCAAATGTTTAACTCGTATACTCGTGTATGTGTATGTTAGGTATAGGTAGGTACGCAGTATATGCTGCGCAGATGGGTTACGAGGCAATTATCTGGTCTGCGGCGGGCGCGTCGTTTAGTATATCGACTTCGTGCGAAACACGTAACGTAAATCGATACGGATAAAACTCGTCGTCTTATTTCTGAAATGGGGGGTTTTTTTTTATAAAAAAAAAAATTAAATTAAATACACATAATTTAAATAACAGCGTTTTAATTACTACGCATACGTGTCGAAATCGACCTTATTATCGCCGCGTAGGTATGTACACATACACTTATAACATTAGTTTTGGTTTTTTGATAATTTAATAATAATAATAATAATCAGTAAAATATACACAACATAGCTGTTTTGTTTAATAAATTAGCGTTTTGTATACCCTATTAAATCCACTGGGGTCATACTATAAATGTAATGGTAATGTCTGAATCGAACGCACCATGTATGTGCGGATCTCGTACAATAACAATTTAGATGAAACTTATCGATATAATTTGCGAGACGCACTGCGTATTTATATTTGCGATTACATTCGAACGTGTTCGCGGTATAGGTCATAGTCGAACTACGCGATTTTCTCGTCTCGTAGGACTAGAAAGAAAAGAGTCCTTAAATTTCTATACATAAATAAGGTATTCATTTTTACTGCTAACTTACTGCTTTATGTATAATTTTTACTGCTAAGGCACACGCCGCGGTTTCGTATCAAATATATAAAAAAAAAACAAAGTATCGTTTGTTTTCGGATTTGTCGATTATTGTAAAATACGTCGACGAAGACTGCAGTGCAATGCTCTGTCGTCGTATAAATGGTAAAAATAATAACAATACGAAAACAGTACGCGACCCGAGTTTATAATTTTTCAAAGAATTTCGTGTGTCTAATCGTTTTCTTTTCCTTATTTCTATCGAGCTCAAAAAACAAAAGTACGTATAAAGGAGTGTTTCACTATTATATTATATGACCGTGTGTGCCGGTTAGGACGACATATATTATCAGTGACGTAATAAAGGGAAATATGTAAGGACATCCCGACGTTTAAATTGTTAATGAACCGTTCGAGCAAAACAAAATTGACACTCTACATTTTTATTTTGCCGGTCTCCTATTATACCATACGTACACGTATACAGGACGTTTAAAAGTCCTATTTTTATAAGTCGTAAAAAAACCTCGTGTGCTTAAATATATATTATGTTCGTTCGGTTATTAAGTGACGAGTGGACCACTCGACTTTAATCGTGATATACACTGTGTTATACTGTTATGTGTGTCAAATCACCGATACAATTCGAGTACGTTCGCAATAATTGACGTACGTTTGAATGATAAATTAATATCACGTCGAGTTTTGTGGTTATGACGTTGTGTGTTGCGATTTGTGTATAAATTAAAGTCGTTTAAATATTATTTTATCTTTTGGCAAATCTTAAAATAAGTTTATGATATCGAAACATAATTTGAACGGACGTATTATATATAAAAATCGTACCATATCAAATAAAAAAATTTAAAAAACATTTGAAAACGTCGACGTGTCCATAATTGGTGATCTTAAAATATAATTAAAATATTTAATTTGTTCTGGCTTAGTATTTCATAAAGGCCAAGTCGACGTTTTAAAATGTTAACAAAATTATTTTTAACTCGTCTAGTGGACGAATGTTGTTCAGTTAAAATAACGATAATTTGTATTTGTTTTTTTAGTTTAACTTTGTTGGACGCATATTGGGCCCGCGTGGTATGACAGCAAAACAATTAGAATTGGAGACCGGATGCAAGATTATGGTTCGAGGAAAAGGCTCGATGCGTGATAAAAAGAAGGTATGTACGAACACGAATAGAGAATTCTATTTTGTATTTTTACTATTTTTTTCCTTGTCTAACACTATACATAATATCATTTATATGCTAACATTTGCTAACACATTATTGGAAGTTTTTGATACAGAATCGTAAGTAAATGTTTGAAACGTGTACTTGACAGTTTAATTAATCGTAATTGTGTTTCAAGGAGGAACAAAACAGAGGTAAACCAAACTGGGAACATTTGAGTGAGGAGCTTCATGTTTTGATATCCGTAGAAGATACGGAAAACCGAGCCAAGCTCAAGTTGAAAAGAGCTATCGATGAAGTGAAAAGGCTTCTTGTACCCGTTAGTTGAAATTGTTTTTAAACATTTTGCCTTGGTTATACATTGTAATTTATTCGACAAATACAGCGAATTTTCACTCATTTTAGGCTGATGGCGAAGACGAATTGAAGAAACGACAACTCATGGAACTTGCCATCATCAATGGAACATATAGGGATTCAAATGCCAAGGCTTTGGCAGCAGCAGGTAAACTAATCTGCTTTTTAATCCCAACGACATAATAACAAATTGGCGTTCTGTTTTAATAAACAATTTATGAGCATAAAACTCTTTCAAAATTTTTGAACCAACTGTAATCTTTTTATTTAACGGTGTTGATAAATTTTCAATTAACAGTTAAATTTCGAATTGTACTTGTGGAAAAAGTTGTTTGATTTTAATTAATTACATCATGACAATAATAATTAATATATTATTTATGATTAGATTATAATGAATAGTTAATTAATTGATTACCATCAGTCAGAATTGCAGATTTGTTGCTCATAAACTTATACAAAAGAACTATAATGAAATGGAATATAGGTTGACATTAATTTGTTTACTTTGTTTGAATATTCTAGCTTGTGACGAAGAATGGCGTAGGATGGCTGTGGCAGCAGCCGCTGAGACACAACGGCTGTTGTCGCCACATGGCATGGGTGGCTTGGCCACATCATTGCGACCACAAGCCGCCACACCGTTAGCTGCTCCACTTATATTATCACCACGTATACCGACTGCCATTACTACCAATGCCGGGAATCCTGGTGCACCTCAGTTATTATCTCCTGCTGAACATCATCATCATGCCGCTGCAGCAGCAGCTGCAGCCGGTCTTATATATGCGCCATATGCAGATTACGCCAACTATGCGTTAGCTGGCTCGCCATTGATCACAGAATACACTCCTGCCGACCACTCGGGTGCGTTGTTGTTTGTTTGTTAAAAAAAAAAAAATATAACTATATATACTTTTATATTTCATAATATATATATATGATTGAATGCGCTTGGGAGACTGAGTATAAACGTTATTCAGGATTTAAAATTACAGTTAAGAGCCCCTGTTCATATACCATTAAACGATTTTATTAGTTTTTAATAAGACTGAAAAACAACAACGACAAAACAAAAACAATATATATTCATACCTAATCAGTATTTTTTTTTTTATACTTTTCAAAGCAAAACTGTTCTTGAGATATTTTTTTAAATTTTAATTTATTTTTATTATTATATTAAAAGAATGTTCGGCCAGATACATGCTAATGGTTCCAGAACTACAAGGGCTCACCTACCGTCACTGGCCAAATCAACGTTAGTACCATCCTTAGTATTTGGCCATCCAACCCTTCTTTTTATGTTTGTGAGGTGCTATCTTATTTATTTATGTATAATTTTAGGAGTTAATTTTATTTCAGTATTCCTTATAATAATAATTATTATATTATTATTATTATTATTATTATTATTATTATTTTATTATTATTGTTTATATTATTATTATTTGTCTTGTTCATTTTATTATTATTTTTTTATTTATTTATTTATTTTTTTGATTCCTTAATTTTTCGCGCGCTTTTTAATCGATTTTACTATACAAAGCTTTAAATTTTTTATAGTTGTAATTTATAGACATTATTTTAGTTATGTATGTTATATATATATATATATATATATATATATATATATATCCCTTCTTTACCTCTGTTTCTTTCGTGTTTAGTTAGTTCGAATATATTAGTTTAACTCGACTAAAATATAATAAAAATAATAAAATTAAAAAAAACTAGGTGTGTACTAATGAATTTAATACGTTAATCAAAGATTTTTCCTAATAATACTCCTCAAGTACGATATATTAAAAATAACGAATTCATAGCATTTTCATTGTAACTGGTAAAACAATTCTAATAACATTTAAACAAATCCTTATTACTTTTATTATAATTTTCATTGTTTTAAAATATTACTTAGTTGAAAATATTTTTCCTATCTTCTTAGTCGATATTTTCAACTAACTGGGACAAATATTTACATTATTTTTAGAAATATGTAAACCATGGTGTGACTCTAACATTACTACTAAAGTTTTTAACAAATATATAAAAAAACGAAATATTAAACACATTAGGAGACCCGAATTAACAAAATACTTGAGGGACCAAGAACCACTACGCAGGTTTTCTACTCATTTATAAGAAGAATATTTTACTTCTGACACCTAAAGTTCCTTAATTTGATAAGAATGAAATACCATGACAAACACTTTTAATATTTTAATTATGTTTATATTATATAATATATATATTTTAAATATTATATATAAAAAAAAATACTCAGGCTGATTATATAATTAATGTTATGTATATTTTTTTTGATTGTTTAGTACACATCTATGTTTAGAATTCGTTATAAATATATTTATATATTTATATATTTTTTTTTAATTGTAATAATTACTATTATTTTTGTACGAGTTATAGGGGGTCGTCATTTTAAGATTGGAACCTGGCTTACAAACGATGTTTTTTTTTGCATTTAATCATTTAAATTTTCAATAAATAAATAGAAATAATATGTTTATAGCAGGTGCAGCAGCCGCGGTTGCGGCGGCGGCTCAGGTCGCCAAACAAAGAAGGCATTTGACTCAGATCAGGGATCATCCGTATCAAAGGGTTGGCACTTCGATTGTCAATTAAATAAAAAGACCAAAATTAAAAAAAAAAAAAGTTCTTTGAATCTGAAAGGTCAGTTGCTATTCGTTTTTAATTTAGGGTTAGAAGTTATAGTTTATGGGGTACAATTTGGCGCAAATATCACATTTTTTAGACCCTTATTTTTTTTCTGAAAAATTTGAATGACCCCATTGCGCGATTGTTTTTATTTATGCTCTTTTCTTTCTTGGCCTTTTTTTTCGGTTGTGATATTTTAATTTTTTTTATATCGTTTATTTATGTATTAATGCATTTGTATGTTACTAATATACACTTACATACAATACATTTATATAAATAATATATATATATATATACATATATATATATATATTCGTATTCAATTTATTTATTTTTGTATGTTTATTTGCTTGTCAGGGCAGTATTACGTAGGTGTAGGAGCTACCTATCACTCACTCTCTCTCTCTCTCTATATATATATGTGTATTAATTTGTAGAAATAACATATTTAAGTATATTTTTCACGTATTGTGTTCTAATATTGTATTTAACAGCTAAACCGAAGATTTGTTTATTGGTGAAGGTGAAGAAATGTATCAGAATTATTTACAATTACTTTGAAAAATATTATTATCCCCATTTTTTGCACTTATAATATATTTTTATTTGAATGCATATACAAACAGTAGAATGAAAAAAAACTTACATTTCTGACTCCATAATAATATGATCAAACGAAAGTTTTTTTTTATCTTACTTATATATATATATATATAGATATATATAGATATGTATATATATATATATATATATATATAAATATTTAACGCTTTTCACACATATGGTAGTAAAATATTATACTAATAATTATTCAAATACACTCGGCAGAACATTTATGTTTGTCACTGGCATACTTACACTAATACAATAATAGAACATAATACTTTTAGTTGCTATTTTTTTTAAATATTTCGATACTAACATGTTTTTTTTATTTATTTTTTTATTTAACCTCGAAAAAAGGCTTGCGGAGATCTAACATACTGGACCTTTATTTTAACACCACACAATGCAGCCTGCGGCCGAAGTGCGACGATTGCCAGACGGAACTATAATTAACAATTAAACAATATCATTCTGTGCACACATACACACTTAAAAAAACAAAAAACACAATATCGCACTTGAAATTATTCGTCTAACCAATTATTTGTCTGTCTAATCATTTTCGTGTAATAATATTTGTTTTATTTATATTATTATAGTGTTTAATGTTGTTTTGTAATATTACAACTTAAAGACTAGATAGATTTTTTTTTCTTGTTGAGTCATATGCCTTTAAAAACATATAATATTTGTTTACTTTGGCATTCATATCGACATTCGTTATACGACTGTTGTCACTAGTCTTAGTATTTTTGTTTGTTTATTTTTCTGAACACTGAATGGCGTTATGATCTAATAACACCAAGTATACGACAATTGAAAATTAAAAATAATTAATTTTGAACAAACATTTTTTTTTGACCACTCTACTTATCAAATTTTGCTTAGTTAAAAAGAATATATATATATAAAATTAAAAAAAAAAAATATATATGTATATATATTATTTTTTTTATGTTGTTATTATTTCGAAGACCAATGTATTTGAATGTAGCGTGCAATAAAATTTTTTTTTTTTTTAGAAAATATTTTCGGTTTAATTATGTAGAGAAAATGTTCAGTATTAAATAAAAAAAAATATATATATGTATATTGTATAATATCATGCCAGGTGCCAAAATCGACCCATGCCAGTTCATTTTACATATTTTGTTATCTTTAGAATTATGTTAAACAATTATTATTATAGAGTGTAATCACAATAAATTATTTATTAGTGATATTCATATAAACATATTATATTATATATTAAAAGTTTTTATAATATTTTTGTAAGTACTTAAGAGCCTAAACAATTTAGACAATCTCTCGATTATATATATATATAAATTTTTATTTTTTTTTTGTTGTTTATGAATCTCAAAGTCAAAATAGTCGTGTTTTTGTTTTTTCTTGTTATCATCTTAGACGTTTGTAGTTAATATAATTAAATATATATATATATATATATATATATATTTATGTATATGTATGTGTATACATATATTATACGCACGCACATATGTGTGTGTTGTAGTGTTTAGAAAAAAGATATTTGTTTGTAGACGAGCACTTTATACTGCCTCTTAAAACATTTTAATCGATTACAGCTGTTTGATGTGTTTCTTTCAGGCTTATGTGCCATAAGGTAATAGTATTTTTTTTTCCTAAATTAAGATTTAATGTTATTACTGAAAACATATTTTTATTTGTTATAAACTTACTTCATTTTCAAATATATATATATATATATATATATATATTATATTGTAGAAGAAAGAAACACCACACATACCCATTATATTTTATATATTATACGCCTTTACGATATGAATTTTATTTTTAAATATGTTTTATAAAAATATATATATATATACGTACCTCTCTATATGTATATATAAATGCATATATATATGTATGTATGTATGTATAGGAGTTTCTATTTAATCAAATTATCAATGTTGCATGTAAGGTTTTTCAGATTTTTATGAAATTTATTTTGTAAATGAAAATGTTTTTAAGACGCAACATGAATAATAATAAATAATAATAAATAAAAAAAAAGCATGTAGAACAAACGGTATTTTTTTCGTTATTGTCGTTCTCCGTCACGTATTGGCGAACCAACATCATAATAATTCCTGCGACTACATACACACACACACACACACGATACGTTATACGAAGCTCGTCGTTGTCGTCGTGTTTGCACCGAGTTAGGATCGTTTCACACTAGGAAGACTGTCGTGTTAAACGACATGCGGCCGACGTCGACACTGCACGACACGTATGTTTTATGTATTTCGCACAAACTCGACATTCTCAATATGGTTGCACGGCCACAGCCCTCAAGCGTACACGTCGAAAGATGGCATTTGAATTTTGTGCAAATAATCCATTAACGTGTCTAGTCTCGTACAGACGTTTAAAGAAAAGAAGAAAAATTATGTTGCAGTGGGTCCACTGCATCCATCCGATCAATAACAAAAGAAGAAACCGAGGCCGGAGCATTATTTGTCATACTGTTTCATTCGGTCGTTCGAACGTTTCGATCCAAAGCGTTTCCTGTTAGGATCCCCCTGTCCTCATACGGTCGGTCGAGTTTTGTCCCGTAAAAACGGGTCGGTCGTGCACTAACGCCGTAAGAACGTCGACATCGATTCCCGCCATATCGTCGTTTAAAGTCACTCGGTCCGTTGACGCGACTGACCGTGCGAATCAATAATTGAACACGCGAAACGAGACGAAAAACGTTTAAACGCGACAACGACGGTCGGTCGGCTTTCGCACAGCAAAAGAACGCCAGTCCGTCTATCGTTTACGCGACAGTGGTCCCGGTGTGAAACGGCACTCGGTAGTCGCGGCCGTCAGCCGCCTCCAGTGGTTTGAATAGTGTCGTCGATCCGGGCACGGTAACGTGACGTTTAGACGTTTGCACGTGCCGTTATTAGCTCGAGTTTGCCACTTGAAACGCGCAACGATTATTGCCGACAAAGATGGCGTGTTCCCCCGACCTCGTTCCCCTCCCGTCCCGCGAACACGTTTTTAAGAACTTGTAACGGACTTCGCGGGGGCTTGGTTTCAACGTTAAGTCCATTTGTTCTTCTTCACTAATTTCGCTATTCGTTTTTCGTTTGTGTTTTCGAAAAATAGCCCGGTAAGACGACCCGCCAAAAAGACGAATGCCATCGTCGTGATTGTAGAGAACGAATTATTTTTTTTTTTAAACGCTCCGTAGTTTTCTTTTTCGTCTACGCAAATCGTATTCAACGTGCACTTGAAAATAAGGTCTACGTACCGAACAACGGCCGTTGTATAGGAATTCGTTATTTGTGACACGAAAAACCGTCAAACACACGCGGCGATTTCAAACAATTTCACATTACCCGCGTTTACCTGCGCTGAACTTGAAAGTTCAGTTCTGAAGTCACGACTTATCCGAATCGGTAATATTAAACGTGTCGACCGACGAAGTTCTCGTTGATTAGTGCATTTCGGCCTAGTGCGTCTAACGATTTAAATGTTCTAAATTATAACACTGTATCGATCTAAATGCACCATACATGTGGAGTAGGTAAAGTAATTCGAATGACGTGTCACATAATTTCACCGGCCGCTTGAACGAATGCAGTGCATGACAACGACAACTACTGGGGTATTAAAAATTTCTGAAGTATTTAACAGTGATACTTATCCATTACACGTTGATAATTACTTATTTGCCTGTTTATAAAAAACTTAAATGTTTAATAACCAAAGCGATTGCGTTAGCAAGATTTATTTTCCGAGAGGGTCACATTGTAGACTATATTTTGATGAAAACCGTACCTGTTTTCTGGTCGTTTTAAGGATATCCAGTCATGATATTATCGGATGATGATGATCTTGGATTGGACTGTTGACTATCCTAGTACGAGTCTAAATCTCCAGGGTTACACGTATTTAAAGAATTAAACCGGTCGTTGTTTGAGAAGTAGAACGTTTTAAAACGGGTTTTATGTTCATACATTATAGATATAACAAAACATATATTAAGGAAATATTAAAATAATAATAGAAAGTCATAATTGTAGGTTGATTCTCCTTTTTGAATCTTTGCAGTTGGCCAGTAGTACTCCACGAATATGTTTTGAGTATTGTTAAGTGGACAATGCAACCGCATTTGTTGTCTCCATACACATTTAATATACAACTTAGCAGAATCACGCCTTGCAACTCTTAAATTGTGATGTTCGCATTGAATTTAGAGTTTAATCACAACATTTGAATATAAAAATATTTTCCAGCAACACTGAATTAAAAAGTAAGTATCGATTAACACGGTAATTTTAATTAATTTTTTCTTATTTAAAATAAATAAACAAAAACATAATTTCAATAAATTTAATTTTCCTGGTATTTACAAACTTAAATGTAGTTGTAATCAGTTTTATGTTGGTAAAACGAATAGAAATTGTAATACAAGATATAAAGAACACATCTCTGTAATAAAATTTAAAAAAACTAATCTAAATTCAAATCTTGCAAAACATGTTTTAGAAAATAATCATCTTATTACTTTTAATATAAATAATGACTTAGATATTTTAAATATACAAACAGATTTTAAAAATAACATTCTATATTAATATACATTAGATAATATTAATATCACACCATAGTTGCTTTCATTATATACACAATTTCTTTGCTTTTTGATATAATATTTTTTTCATCTAACTCTATGTCTTTTTATTGTAATATTCATAATATTCTCTATGTAATTTCTGTCTTATTTCTCTGTGCAATTTTTTCTTATTAACTTTACTTTTAATTTATTCTTCAGTTATTGTATTTTATTTGTATTAACCTGATGCTGACATTTTATCGAAACCAGTAGTAATAAACACACATATACAACAACTTTTATATTTTCTTTCTTTTTTCTTTAATCAAGGTAATACTCATTGGCTTTTTGTACATTTAAGTTTACATTTACATATATATATATATTTTTTTTTTTTAATTAATAGAAATAAAAACTATTAATAAATCATAGATCATCTTAATTCAAATTATAATACTATGGTTCAAAAAAAAAATAAAGTAAACTTATATATACTGTCACTGTCTAACAGGCACTATAGTGAAATCAAATTCCATAAAGACTATATTATGACATTTAACTTAAAGTTAGAGTATAAACATTTATAATAAAATTTACTAACATTATCTGTAGTATACTTTTGTGGTTTTTTTCCAAAATTGTAATTTAAAAATACGTTATCAGTATTTTCAGATTTATTTCAGTAATATAAATTAAATAGTGAAAGTAATAATAATTTTAACAAAAAAAAAACCGCAATAGAGGTGATATTATTTATCCTTGAATAAAGGTATTTATTTAAAGTTTAAATTCTAAATTTAACCTATATATCACAATTTAAGTTCCCCATAGAGTAATTGTAATACATTGTTCATTAGATTGAAGAAATAAATGTGGAAAAGGCTTAAAACTACAATATTATTATTCATTAGTTATTTAGATAAAACATATAAATAATTAGTTCAGTTATTTTCATCTGTCCAGTGGTTGTCACATAATTTATAATTTGGTATGTTGCCCTGTATGATTAGGCAGTAATATCTTGTCATTAGATCCAAAAAAAAAAAAATTACAAACACAAATAATGTGATTGAACAAGTAACAGAAAATTTTTTTAAAAAGTTTAATGATGTTTTTGTACTTGACTTCTGTTGAAGTTCTTGTTACAAATATTGCAATGAATCCTATCGTTCTGTAGGCATTTTTTACATTGAAGGTGTTTACAAGGGAGACAATATAAATTATTATTTTCGTTACAAGTACTGCATTGTATTCTGATAGTTTTGGCTTGCCGTTCTGTGTAAAAGCTAAAACTACGTTTGCCCACTGTACGAGGTATAGACTTTATGTTCTCATTGTCTGCATGTTTTATTAAAAATGAATCAATTCGTCCTTTTAATTCAGGAACGGGCATTGGTTTCAGTGTATCGGTTAAAGGTATTCCAGTGAAAGGATCACAAGGTGTACGTCCATACATGGTGTCATGCTCAATACACTTTTCTATTGTTGATTGGTCGACATATTTTCCACAAGGTAAAACCATGGGACAAGTCATTACTTCATATGTGATTGAATCTAGAAAGTCATCACATATTTTAAAAATATCAGAATGTTTTTCCGTAACTGGCCGAGCATTGGTAATTGTTGCTCGTTTTTCTTTTGGTTTTTTATCCACTTCCCAATTGCAAATCATTGTTTGTCGAACTACTTTTGGTACACTAAATGAAATCTTTCCCCAAACCTCCAATCTCCCAATCGCCGGTATGGAGTTGGCTGTTTTAAAAATACGTACAGACAATTTCTCAGCTGATCTGATGTTTCTACTCGCAGATATATTAAAACAACTTTTATCATAATCGTGTCCAAAGTTTGACAAATCGGTGTTATTATCATGAAACACTATCGTTTCTTTTTCAGTTATCATGGAGCAAATCTTTTGTATATTGTCGTTGCGCCCAACCGACAGTTGAAATCCCGAAGACTTTTGACCTCCTACTCTTGTACCGATTACCACATACTTTATATCAAAAGCAAACGGGAGATTGACCGTCAAGCTTACAGGTGGCCGAATGAAAGTTTCACACAGAAATCCTCTTTTACGTAACTCTGCATCGGACGATATAAGATTTTCCACAGAATAATCTTCTCTAGATATACAACTGCCGTCTAACTGAATGCTGGTGTTGAAAATCGGATCGCATGCATTCATTAGCTGCAAATCAATAACTGTATTATTTCGATTCATATTATTATTTCCTAATTAAAAATATTCATAAATCACACTCACCATTATAACGTTGTATGTTTTAGTTCACGCGATTAATTGTCATAACAACATCGTAACTATTCACTGTTTTTGTGTTGACTAATCAAAACGGTATATACCTTTGGAACAATTAAACCGTAATGAATGAACGAATGTTTGGTCCATCCACAGATATAAAATATTTTATATCTGTGGGTCCATCTCAGATAATATAATCACGGAACGATAATATGGAGGAACAAATGTTCTGTGATGGAGGTACGTGAAGGTCATGGTTAGGTCCTCAGAGTCAGTGGCGTATTTACGGGGAGGGGATATGGGATATAGATCCCCCCCCTTGATTTTTTTTAGTTTTTGATATTCTTATTTACAATAGCCAATAGGTATGATTTTACGAAGTGCTCTTTAGGTCAATAAAATATTTTTTAACATATATCCCCCTCTAGACAAAATCCTAAATATGCCACTGCTCAGAGTAATAAACGTATAGAGACGGCCATAGGAAAGAGATTAATAAAGAGACGGCATTTCATATAGCAATGTGTAAATAATAATGCAGCGAACTTTATCCATAGATCTTTATACCACAGATTAGATGAATATTCATCTAATCTATGCTTATACTAAGTTTATTATTATTAGTATTTATTATCACATAAGTACCGCATACGATAAACTACACCCTTAGATCATGGAGTAATACTCTATGTCTTAGATGGTGTTGGTGTCATAACAAAATTTAATGATAAAAAATGTCCGTCGAAGTTGAACATATCAACTGTTTTTTTTTGTTTATTGTTCCTATATTATTTGTAATTAAAATGCCGAGTTGTTGTTTTTGTGGGAAATGGCAAGTAGGTAAAGTAAAAAATGAAGGCTTAACGTTCCATAAGTAAGTTAACTATCTAAATTAATTATAGGAATTTGTAAATTATTGTTTGATAAATGTTTATAATGACACATGATGTACATAGTACATACAAACGTACATTACAATACGTTACTATATACAATTAATTACTTACTACATTTTTTTACATAATAATTAGATTTCCAAAAAAGAATCCTACATTGGCAGTTTGGATGGAATTTCCAAACGAAATCAGAAGTCAAACCTAGGAGTTTTGTGTGTTCAGCTCATTTTACAGAGGACTGTTATGATCGTTTTCTACAAAGTGTTTGTTTAAAAAAATTAGCCATTCCAACAATAATGATACAATGAGTTAAAAATATATATAAAAACAACCATGTTTTGTTTAGTAGTTGAATAATAATATATTTTAGGCCAAGATATTGTATCCTGAAGTTTTGATGCCATTAGATCAGTATAACCAAACAATTATTCTTGATAATGACCTACACCATAACAATGATTTAAAAATAACACTTCCTCATTCTACTGAACAATATGTTAAGGTAATGTTCTAATGTACCTATATTTTACTATTTTATCGTGATTATTGTTTATAATTTAGGTAACAAATACAGTATCAAGTATGAAAGGAGTTGAATTGATTATCATTGAAAATTTGGACAGTAGTATTTCAACTAAAGATGACATTGTGAGACATTTGTATTAAAAACACCAGATAAAATAGTATGTATGTCAATACAATTAGTTAAATTGTTTAAAATTTGTTTTTAATTTTTGTTATTGTTTTTGTAGAAACCAAGAATAAAGAACCAGAAAGTAAATAACATGTCAACCTGCTATTAATGATTCACCAGGATGATTAATTTTAAAGCAAAAATTTATTAATTATATTTATTGCTTAGATCTAGTCTAGAACTTTTAGATCTAACCTAAAACTGGTATTGTTATTGTAAGTGTTACTTTTGATGGATGTTCTAATATTGGCATGACAAAAAATCTTGGTTGCACATATGGTCCTACTTATTTAATAACTAATTTTACAATTAATAACGTACAGCATATAGTTATTTTACCTGATCCCTCACATATGATTAAATTAGTTAGAAATTGTTTTGGAGAAAAAAAAAGATTTGTAGATGATAATGATGAAATTGTAGATTATATGCATTTATTGAAAAACTGTTGGTGTTATAAAAAAACAAAAACTGCCATTTATCAAATAAGTTAAAAAAACAAAATATATATTTTTCTAGGTAAAAAATGAAGATTAAACTTGCTATCCAACTACTTAGCCAATCAGTTGCTATCGCATTGGATTTCTGTAAGAATAACTTAAATTTAGAAGACTTCCAAAACGCAGGAGCAACAATTAAGTTCTCAAATATTTTTAATGTTATATATAAAATGTCTGAGGTAGATTCATTAAGAAATTGGTATAATAAAATTATACTATTTAAGGGACAGTCTTTAGTATTGTAATATTTTTTTTTTTAATTGTTTTTTGTGAGTACCTACCTACTATAATTATGTTTAAAGAAAGTTTACTTATAATAATAATAACTGTTATTTTATATATTTTTATTAAATGTATTACAGTTCTATAATAATGATTTATAATAAAGTATACCTCACATAAATATAAAGTATTTTATCATTTTTCTTGGAAAATAATTGATTTATGAGAAGTTATATAAATACATTTTTCTTTTATAATATGATCTATAATTTTAGTTCTATACATTTTTATGTTAAATACCATACTATTTTAAATTAAATTTAAAAAATGATAAAACTACACATTAGTGATATTTAAATATTCAATATTATGGGTACCTTAATTTTTAAAATACAAATATAACAACGACAAAAATTAAATAGTTGTTAAACTATAATTATTCATGTTCCATTAATTTAAATATGGCATAATATGTACATTATAATTTAATGTACGAAGTTAAACCGTTGTTCCGTTAATATACCTAATATGTACTGTATTAATATTATTATTATACTCGTAACATTACAATATTATTGTGCACAATTATGTGCATGTTCACTTTAATATGGCATGTAATATATTTTGAAATCGTTAAAGCGGTCACATTGAATGAACACCGATGACGTTCCATTTTCTTGGCGGCCACTTATTGGTTAGGTCACACAATAGAATAGTTTGGTTAGGTGATGTATGAAACCTTTTTGATTATAGCGGAGTAAACATTGTCGTGATAAATCTTCGATCACGGTATCTGAGTACGTTGTTTTGTGATACTGGGTGGCGACAGTCTGTTGAACAATTCGATCACTGTCTGCGTCCTGCTCGGTTATAACTGAAGTAGTTTTCAAGACATTGTGTCATAACAATTGAATAGGCGTGTGGAAAATTGTGTAACAGTTCAACACTTTGTGTACATTGTCGAAATGTCTGACCACTACGTTGACCCAGAGAACGTTCAGATCAGTGGCCGACTTAGTGACAAACGCAAATTAAGCGAGATGGAAGAGAACAGTGTCCAACTTAAACGCAAATTAATCAAGATGGAAAAGGACAGTAGCCAACTTCAATACAAATTAAGCGAGATGGAAGAGGAGGAGGAGAAATTGTACAAGCAACAAGTCTCCATGGCTGGATGTCAGAGCATCGGGCTGTTTGAATTCATTGGGCTGCAATCGAGTATGTCGTTCAAGTTTCTACCACTTGTCCACCAGCCACTAGACGTATTCTGTGCTTCAGAGACCCGTGGCCGTGGATAGGACACAGCTCGTGCTCGTTTTTATTTCTCAGTAAATTACATGTTAAATGTTTTCAATTATTTTTAACTTTCAGTCATTAATTCAATAATGAATAATTACTATTTTCAATTTTACAATGGCATTTTATCCACAAAAACTTAAATTTAATTATATCATTGTTAGGTACAGTAAATTATTAATTTGTTATTGTGGTACAATAAACACTATTTGCAATATCTTTTTTTTTTATTCATGCCATCCATACCTAAATAAAACTTCATTGACTTTATACATTTTATCTAAGATTTAAATTAAATTTGTATTAGTTTTTTTTTTCATACAAAATCTTTCACTATTATAACATTAAAAGAAATTAATATAATCTCAAACAGCTTCATGGTGGCGTTCAGTGAATCCTACAAATTAGTTTGAAGTTTTCCTTCAAGATACAAGTATTTTAATAATACAAACATACGTACAGGAAATAATAATATATGCTATGACAATTTTGTTGATTTGACGTATTAGTTGTTATTGGCTAATAATTATATAAGATATTTGTTTGGGCAATATTAAACCGCATTTAACAATTTATCAAAGTAATAATAACACAAGTAAGTCTTTTATATATCACAATCATCATATTAAATATCACAAGATATGATTATAACAATTTGCTTAATAATTTTTTAAGTGTCTTCAAATTCATTGTTTATACTTAATAAAAAATTTTTCCTTAATAATTATTAATTTCAACTAGCATACTACATATTTGTAAAATTGCCATAAAATATATTATAAGACTATGTTCTAAGAACAATTATACACAAACTATCATTCCTATAATATAAAAGAAGTATATTAATAAAATGTTTTGTTTTTATAGAGGATTTTAATGCATTTTTTGATTTGGAGAAAAAAGAAAAAATAAAAATAAAGGATAAGATCAGGTTGTATCAAAAAAATTATAAATATATCCAAAAGCAAATCAATGCGATGCGAAATGAACTGAAAAAAATGGGTTTTATAGTCTGACACAATTTTTGTACCATTTGTATAATATAATAAATGTGTGTCATTGAAAAATATGAGTTTATTTTTGTTCTTAAAAATATGTCACTGGTGAAAATAGTAAAATCACACTATGCATATTTTACATGTTGGTATTTGGATTGAATTTAGAGTTAATCACTTGTTAACAAATTTGAAGAGGAGAATGTTTTTAAGACATTGATATTTAAATAACCATAATTTCGGTGATGGATAATACTTTACAAAAAACAATTCGTTTACAAATAACATATTACCAACAAATATTTTTTTTTGAAATATAAATAAATATATGAAAACATAGCTATTGAGAGTAATATAAAATAAAATTTGTTTATTAAGAACAATTGTATTTTCTTTTTCACATTACACTTGACAATGAATTTTAGCGGAAATCAGTAGTTAATAAATACATTGTATGTAACAATTCTTTATTGTTTTTTTATTTTATTTTATAATATTCGTTGTCTTTGTTATATATATATGTATATATACATACAATTTTTTTTGTTAATACTGATTACTGATTTAGTTTTTCTTATTTTCTTACTATGCAATGTACAATCTATACTAGTTAGTGTATGATAAGTGTATTTGCTAATGAAACAGTGAAATACCGAAGTACGTACAAATGGTCAGATTTTTTTTACGAATACTACTTTTGACTTGTACGTACACAACATTTAATTCAATATTCTTTGAATATCTCAATGTATTTCCTGGTGCGATTTTTAACGGTCGCGATCAGTGGAACTTCGACGTTTACCGAACCGCGCGCGCATTTTATTCAAAAATTTGTCAAATGTCTCGACGTGACGCATCGTCCGTATTCGAACGATTACCGTAATAACGTTTTAAAATATCATCACGAATCAATACGTGACTGTAAGATTACGACTGACGTTACAAGCGTATTGAAATCATGTTCCGCGCGCGAGTCCTTAGAATTCGTTTAGAGGCTTCCTTCATGTCGGTTTTTTGACGTGGACGCGTCCATGTTCTCGATGCCGTTAGGTTTCGATTCATTCTAAACAAATTTCGTACGTGTCGGCGCTATCTGTTGGGTAACGGTGGAACTGTATCGCGCGGTGTACTAAATACATCTTATTTAATGTCGAGAATTAATTTAATTGTCATTTATTAACATATTTCACTTAGCATCGTCGGCATCATAGAGTAATATTACTCTATGGTCGGCATGGACGCGTCCACGTCTATTAGTACCTGAACTGGGAAGTCTTCGTTTATAAACAGGTCGAACCGTGCTCAACAATTTTCTGTGGTTATGTTTTTATTTACAAAGTTTTCGTTGTTATCAGTTATCGTCGAATTGATTATCGTAGCTACATATATGTGTTATTATTTTCGCGTTGTACGGAAAACGACGTTTTGGTTTTGTTTTGTCGTTCTTTTACGACTTATATATTTTTTGTACATGCCTAGGGTAATATTGAAAAATGTCTCTTACCATTGCCCAAATCCGCCAACATCTAAGTCATTTAGCTAACGCACAATCGTCTCACAAAGATCAAGTTGACAAGTGAGATTATTTATTTTTTTTTTTTTTTTGGTCGGAATAATTTAAAATCCATTATCGGTTAATTTAATTTTAATAAATACTTTGATTTTCATACAATACAACCGACCGTTACAGATATAGAAGTTTACTGAACAATGTTTTGTCAAATACCGGAGATAATATCATCGAAGCTTTAAAAGTTTTTGTTGAAGCTAGTAAGCATTCGTTATTATATCATATAGTATAATGTTATATATATATATATATATATATATTTATTTATTTATTGCTCGAAAAATTATTTAAAAAATAAACTAATGTCTTATTTGTTTAGTCGTCAATGAAAATGTCAGTTTGGTAATATCGCGTCAAATATTGTCCGATGTTAGTACACAACTATTACCTGATTTGCCCGATGGACAATCCAAATTATTAGCTCATTTTACACTAGAAAAAGTAATGGCTTTTCAAAGACCGTGTGTATTGTAAAGTAAACAGTTGATTTTTAATAGATTCAACCGAGGGTAATATCTTTTGAAGAACAAGTAGCCAACGTACGTCAACATTTGGCGTCCATTTATGAAAGAGAAAATAATTGGAAAGAAGCAGCCTCAGTGCTCGTTGGCATACCGCTTGAAACTGGACAAAAGTATTAATCTTCAGACACAATTATTTTTCTACTATTACCATGAATATAATACTTTTAGGAAATATACTGTTGATTACAAATTGGAAACATACATGAAAATTGCACGTCTGTACCTAGAAGATGATGATCCACTGTTGGCAGAATCTTACATCAATAGAGCTTCATTATTACAGGTAAAGTTTTTATTAAACATTATGTTATATTTTCATAAAAAAATATCAATTTACAATTGTTTACCAGACTGAATCGAAAAACGAAAAGTTACAAATTTGCTATAAAGTATGTTATGCAAGGGTATTAGACTATCGGCGCAAGTTTATCGAGGCTGCACAGAGATATAATGAATTGTCCTATAGGTCAATTATATCTGAAGAAGAGCGTATGACAGCTTTAAAGAACGCTCTCATCTGCACAGTACTGGCGTCAGCGGGTGAGATGTTATCAACTGAGCCATACAATTAAATAAGTAATAATTTTTAATTTGTTCACAACAGGCCAACAACGTAGTAGAATGTTAGCGACATTGTTCAAAGACGAAAGGTGTCAAAGTTTACCAGAATTCCCGATCCTTGAAAAAATGTACTTGGATCGTATTATTCGCCCTAATGAAATCGCTCAACTAGACGCAATGTTACAACCACATCAGAAAGCAAAAACGATTGACGGTAATTAGTTATTAACTCCAATGATTCAAATCTGTATTCTTAATCGTTTTAAATATCACAGGTTCGACCATATTGAATCGAGCTATTATCGAACACAACTTGTTGTCAGCCAGTAAATTATACAAAAATATGAAAATCGAAGAACTAGGCCGTTTATTGGCTATTGAACCAGTTAAAGCAGAGAAGATAGCAGGACAAATGATATCGGAAGGACGTATGGAAGGGTCAATCGATCAGATAGAACGTTATGTTCATTTTAAATGTGAGTATTTATACAGGTCCATGTTGTTCTTTGGCTCATGTTCATCAGCGGTGTTTATATTTTTTTTCATAGCTCAAAAGTTGTTGCCGACTTGGGACAAGAAAATCGAAGCGTTATGCTATCATGTCAATCATATTATTGAACTCATGTCTGCAGATTCGACTGTACGTGAATGGATGAATAAACATTTAAATGATCAAATGACATTTTAAATCAACCAAATGAAATTAATTATATTTTTCCTAATTGATGTTAAATACAAGAATTTCTTTTTGTAAATTGTAGATAAAAATACTTTTATGATTATTTGTTTTTAACTCTATGTTTTACTGACAATATGTTTTGTCTACGCAACAGTACAATTCAAATAAATATGCTGTGTAGCGGCTGCTTACAGAGCAAGCTCCAAGCCAATACCGAATTTGTGGCCGCCTTGGTTAAACTGACGACATTCGAACAAGCTGGCCAATGTCAATGTAACACCTGCAAAAAAAACGTTTATTACAACAAATTGTACTTCAACTCATGCGCGTTACAAGCTTACCATCCTTGATTTTAATGCCAGAGCCTAGGCACAATTGGCTCTTGTTGTTGATCTTAGCACGCAATTTAACGTCTTTGTTCAATTGATATTGGGTACCAACAGCAAGTGATGAATCGTTGTTCTCGGAAGACCAAGATACTTGCAAGCCCAAATCCAACTGATCGGATAACTTTTGGAAAACTGAACCTCCAAACAATTTGTTATCGTTACTGCAAATAAATAGTTTACAAATTTTTTAGTACAAAATGTATAAAACTGACGATCGGCTTGCGCACTTACACTGTTGTGGTGAATACAAATTGTTTAGCTACATAACTGAGAGCAAGGTTGTTCGACTGCAAGACTTTGTCGGCAGTATTGTATTTAACGTTCAAGCCTCCCAACCAGCCTGAAATTAAATTGAATTAAAAAAAATATATATATATAAAATACGAACAAAGTAGAATATTGTACATACCATTATAAGCGACTACAGCAGAAGCATTGATCACAGGTTTCAATTCTTTGAATTCAGTGTCCAAGTTAGCGGAGACATAATCATTTTTGTATTCAGACTTCACTTTTATGACTTTGGTCCTTTCGAATAAAATGATATATATATATATATATACATAATATCGACATTGATTAAAACGTATTTCATTTTCACACTCACTGTTTCTTACGATCGAATGTACCGTCAGTTGTAAATTTGACTCCGGGTAACAAACCACTTACTGAAGCTTCAGTGGTCATCACATCGTTTGTGTTCCATTTTTCAACAAACGTCAGTACTGAAACAGAAATCGTAAACCAGACGGCGATTACCTTTTACGATCGTTTGTTGATGACATCGAGTGTACGAATAGCCGAAAGCGACGACTCACGGTATTTAGATTTGTTGATCACGTATTTGGTCTCCAAGTTGGCGTTGACGACGCCGGACAACAAATGCTGCGTACCGCCGGCCTTGATCTCCACGTTCTGGTTGGTCTTCAGGTCCAACTTGAGCACGTCGAACACGTAGCCGGTGTTGAACACGTCGCGCGCGGCCTTGCCGAGATCGCTGTACGACGGTGGAGCCATTTGGATTTCGGACGGGACGCTGGCTGTGCGGGCGTGCGGCACGGCACGAGAAAAACAAACGAACAGAAATCAAAACGGATGCGCGAGACGCGGGTCGGTTAGCGGTCAAGGTGACGGCGCGCGGCGGGGGGGTAGGGGAATGTCATTTTGACGCCGTCGCGCCGCGTGTCGAACACGTTTGCCGCCCGCGCGGCGGCTCGTCCGATTTCCGGCGCAACCGTTCGACATTGTGGGCTTACCTTAAAGGGAACGCGTTCGGGAAGAAGTGCTTCTCGTGACGGAAGGCGAGCGGGCACGGGACTCGGGACGGCAGGAAGACGTCGTGACACAAAGCGGAGCGTGCGACGAAATGGCGAGGCGGTCGCGGCGGTTCGTCGGTCGTGCGGAGCGGCGGCGAAGGGGCGTGACCGTCGGCGGGTCACGTGATAGCGTATCGGATGACCGGGCGGGGCCGGGAGGGGTACGCGAACGAGACGGGAGAGAAAATCGCGCGCGCCGACCGGATTCGGGACGGGCCCGCGGCCGCCGGTAGTGGAATCGGTTTTTGGAGAACCGTCCGCGCGGGTTTCGCGTTCGGGATTCGATGTGTTTGACAGTCGTACGCGCATGGAAGAGTAAACGGTCGAACCGTCCGCGGAACAGCTGGTTGCGCCCCGCGGTCGGGAACGCGTCGGTAATCACAAACGACGTCGCAGCTGGTCCGACATCCGTCCGCCGTGAAATTGTTCGTCGCGTTCACCACAGGCTTGCCAACCGCGTAACCCCGTGTCGGTCGTTTTATAATTATCGACCGCGTGCCGCCGTCTCGCTGCGATAACGTTTTGCCGCGCGGAATTTAAAAAACGATTGCATTGATAAGGGAACACGCGAGGACAGGCCAAACGGCACGGTAACGGTATCGCGACCAGTGAAACGCACGGCGACCGCGTCGTGTTCAAATGGTTCGCGTGCAGACGTTTAATTTTCGTTTCGGTACTCGTCTTCACACGTTAGAAAACCGACTACGCAGTTAACGTTCTCGTCCGTACGTTTTTAACATGTACCGTGACGGATTATCATTTGCAGATGCGAACTGTGACCATTGTCTTTGTCGTTCAGACCGACGGATCCGTATCGAAACGATTTTGGGTCTCCTGTGCGTACGCATCGAACGAACGCCTTAGTTGTTGTTCGTCGCGGACCCTCGTCGGGCTACGGTTTACCGTCGACGTCGAATGTACGAGTTCACTTAATTTTATTTCTCTTACACGTGTTGTTCGACTGCAACAACGATAATAATAATAAAACGACGTCAGACGTGTGTTTTCAATTTTTGTTCCCGAGAACGTTTCAACGGTTATTTACCGATAAAATAGGTGTCTGCCCACGTTGTTTTGTGTACGTGGCCATGGGTTCGGTATAAATCTCAGTATCCATTCGGCAGTATCCTTTTCGTTCGTTCGTTTTTTTTGGTCCCTCTCCGACCCGTGAATGCACCGCGCGTACCGTTTTCGGAGTCAACCGGACGTCGCGCGTTTTTACGGTTTTTTAGCGCATTACTGGAATTCACCTTACGACGCGTGTCACACGCGACTTATAGAAACCGCTAACATGGGGCGTGCTTTCAGTTCGTACTCTTTGGTCGTGTCCGTGCCTGGCATAAGCGTATGCGTACGACAGTGTTTCTTTCAGGCGTATCTCCATTGTTCAATGTCCAACGAACGCGGAGACGATTTGAAGAACAGTAAAGAAATATCAAAATGTTGGAAAAATATAATTTTGATATCACGGCGAATGACCTACAATCGTCATATGTGATAACACTACCTGTGAAGTTAACAACAAATTTATTTCTCTTGATGTAATATACACGGTTATTGACGTTCGAACGAATCGAAACGCCGAAGAACGGTAGACAAGTGTCCGCAAAAAAAAATAATCAAAATAATAGTACGTTCGTTGACCGCTAGATAGCGACGTACATTTCGAATACGGTCGGCGGCAACGTCGTAAAACGTCGCGCATTAGCGATTTCGCACGCGCAAGATTGACCGACAGACGGTGACCGTTTTTTTTGTTTTTTAAAAATGTCGTTAGGATATCGTGCGGCGATGTTATTCTAAGGCGGTGGCGGCGTGCCCGATGGGATGAAGGGGTCTCATGACGGATTTTTTTGAACCCGATTATTTTATATCTCTCGGTTTCGGAGTGTACGCATTTTATCACAAACCCATTTGACCGCGACGTAATTTTTCTTTGCGAAAATGTTGCAATTGAAAAACAAAAAAACGTCGCGTTCGCATTCAAATTTCTTCAGGAATAATAACGTAACTTCGAATCAAAACCGGGGACCGGAATTATTTAAAAATATGAACTAAAAGTATGTGCTTCAGAGTTACGGACGAGTTAGGTTCGTGTATGTTGAATTGTTTTTTAAAATTTTTTTATTGATATTCGCTTTATAATTATAGTATAGATCATAAATGCATATGACGATACTCGAAATTGATTTATTAGGTTTAAATTCTAAAAATGTCCACGGGAAGTCTTTTTTCGTTCCCCTCCGCTGACAATAAAACGTTTGAACATATTCTCTTGTGGATAATTTGGCGCGTCGTTAGCGATAAGCACGATTACTGAGTAGTAGACACTCTAGTCTCTTAAGTCTCTGTATAATTAAAATGACATTATCATAAATTCAATATACTTTATTAATATTATTATTTGTATTTGATTCGTGTGAAAACGTCGAAGCTCTAAACGTTTAAATAATGCTGATGACTAGACCGAGATATTTACATTTTACGAGTCCGTCGGCCGTTTTGGGTTTATCGACCTCTGGACGCGTTTCGTAAATTTTCTTTCTCCGGTTCGGACGTGACTCGTACGTTTCGTTGGCCGACAAAATTTTCATCCCAATAAAACATTGTATCAGACAATACAATGTCCGATTTCACGAAATTATACGAAAAAACAAACAATGTTGGCCCGCGGTGCCGAAACGCATCTCAGATTGTACAAACCTTACGTACAATAATAATAAAATTTAACCGACATCAAAAACAAATTATTTCGATTATTTTCTATTCAAAGAAAATAAGATATTCAATCCATACCATATTGACATGATTCCCCTTCAAAAAAAAAAAAAAAATGTTCTCTACAGTTGCAGAGCGTACGTATATTATAAAGTAAGCACTAGAAGTACGAAACGAGACAGAAAACGCACGAGGAGGTGGTTGAGAGGGGTGTGTGCGAGGGTAGTAGATTTCGTGAGTAGATTTCTTCTCGTTTCGTCAACGTCCGGAATTGTGTGTGTGTGTGTGTGTGTGTGTGTGTGTGTGTGTATGTGAGTAATAGTTACGTACGCCCGCGACGAATATTTTTTAGAAAACGATACCGTTCGTCAAATAAACGTCAATTAATCGTATATTTATAAACAGTCGTGTACGTAATGATATGATGTCGCCCGTCAGCCGTTTGTAGACCCGCTTCGAAAACTGCGATCACGAGTGTTTGCCACGGGTCTAGCAGAACGTTTCTCCCTCTCGGAATTAACGGATCCTCCCCAAACTGTCTATCACCTGAAAATCTCTCTCGTATGATCGACACGTTAAAATCATATAGGACGTTCTCTGAGAATGGTTTCTAGTCGGAAATTAAATATAAATATAAATATATATATATATATAATTTTATTTATTTTTTTTGGTTTATTGAAATTCGAATGTATCAAAGACAGTGATTAAATTACTACGTTTCGAGAAGTCTCGACTTCCGAAAATCGGTTAACGTCAAGTACTCCGAAAAAGATTTTTCTTTCAAAATATAGAACGGAGTAGACAAACATTTATTTGTATATACAGAAATAGTACGCGCGATCTTTCTCCTTAAAGTTCATTATTTTGTGTGATCGCATAACAAATACAATTTAAAGTAAACCGAAAAGGTCCCCGGTACTTTTTATCATGATAGTATTGTTTTTTCGTAATGATATATGAAGAAATATTGAATTATTATTAATGTGTTGTTCAACGTCTGACTACTATTGGTAGTCTGCTGTTTTAATAATATTTAAAATATAAAATATGACGTTTAGGTTTTTAATAATTTAAATTAAACTGATATAAAAGTAAACAATGTTTAATAGGTAAAGATAATTTTGTGATTTGATGACCTGATTGTTAGGTTAGGATGATTTTCTTAAAAAAATATATTTATAGGTTAAAGAAAGGAAAAATCATAACTTACAAAAGAAAAAAACACATTTTGCAGAAAGGCGCAGAATTTATTACTAACACTTATTCATAAGCTCAAGTCTTTTTTCAATATTTCCCTAGTGGGCTACGTTAGTTTATACAATACTTGTATACAAAGTTTAAGCTTTAAAAAAATATATTAAAATTTAGTTTATTCTGTTTATATAATGTTTAAATATTTAAACTAAATCATATTCTTTTCTTCGACGTAAAATTGTCATTTTAAACACTTTAAATGATGTCTTTTTAAATAAATATAAATATATTTTGAATTTATCAGAATAACAATTGCAACTTAATTTTTAAAAATCATTAGAATTTACGTGTGAAATTTATTTTAAATGAACCTATTAGAATAACATTGTTCAAAAAGAAATAATGATTATTTACATTTTTGAAATAAATTAATAAAGTATGTAGATAATATTATTTTTCTATTCAAAAGAATTTATTAGAATTTATTGAATTTTATTTGTATGGAAAGTTTAGTTTTTACCTTAAAGTACCTATTACCTAATTAGCTGTGTCCAGTTTGCCAGATCAACAACGAAATTATGAATATGTTAAATAAACGAATTGCGGTCTCTTATGGAAGTATTAATTAATTATATTGTCTTTGGACTAACCTAGTTCTCATTTGTTTTTGATTTGTTTGTTTAAAAATAATCTATCGTAAATTGTACGACAATACTATCATTATATAAGGCCTTTTTTAAATATTAAAATTTTATTTTATTAATATATATTTCGAATTTAAATAAAACTAAAAATAAATATATTGAATTTTATTTTTAAAATTCTACTCTAAATCTAAGAATTATTTGTGAGGTAGGCATATTCATTTTTAGCAAATGTAACTTTGTTGTATTTCAGATAATTACATTTTCAGATATTTATGATAATTAGAAATCTAAAATTTGTATGGATTAATTATTTTAGTATTATATAGATGTAATAATAAAGTTTTTGATTATTTTTAGACAAAATAGCGAAACAATTCTTTAATATCAAAATCAGTACCTAAATTAAAAAATAAATAAATGTTTTGTAACTTAATTTATTTTTAATTTAATACTTTATTATGTATAAAAACTTAATAAAAACACAAATAATATTCTTTTATTTATTAAACTGATTATACTGGTCCCCATGTGTTCGAAAACGAATTAATAAATAATTTTTAAAATTTATTCTCAATTTACTTTGTTGGTTTTTGTAAAACTGCTCGAGAAAACATTTACCCAAAAGGCTCTTTAAATATTGAAATACATAAATTTACAGGTAAAGCCATGGGGTTTTGAGTTACCTTCATATTTTGTATGTACAATGTTAATATTGATAATTTTATTTATGTGCAATGGAGACTATACATATTGTTTGGGTAGTGGTCGGAGAAATTACATCACGTTCCGCGTAGATTGGATTGGCAAAACATCGTCTTTATCCTGTTATTCCTTAAGCCATTTGTGAGTAATGGAGATACAGGCAACGTCCCAAATGTTCGCCAAAACTTACTAAACACTTGCCCATTTATAATAGAAATATTCAATTGCCCCAGCTGTAGGGGGAAAGTGGTTATCGGTAACAGTGTTAATATTGTTTTGTATGAAATATTATATAGATATGATTTGTTTCAAGTTTGCACACAAATAAACATTATTTTATTAGAAAAATAACTAATAATATAATATTTCAAATTATAAAATTGTTTACTATTTTATTTATATAGTTTTCTACGTACTTGAGATTTTAAATGAAATAAATAATTATTTATTGCTGTCTGCTGATGTTTTTAAAATTATAAAAGACACACACGCACACACATATATTATAAATATGTTGTACTACTGGGCCGATTATTTTTTATTGCTGCATTATTAAACTTAAACTTGATAAATTTATTTTGAGTAGAAATATTTTAATGAAATCATCACAATTCATAATATCAAAAAACAATTTGAAATAGAAACAAAACAACTCGTAACATAACCGTAATAGAGTAACTTTTGATTAAACGCTTAAAGTAATAATATTAAAAGTTGCCTATTTTACGGTATAACATTTTAAAGTCTATACAGAACGACTGGAGAATAATATGATTTCGTTTAAAATTTAATAATGGTTAGAATAATAAAGTTAAAACTAATAAGTTTAAGCTCTAACCATTATTACGACCTATATATCATATATGTGTTTAAACGAAAAAAATCGTGGTAATTTTATTGTAGTACTGGAATTAAAAAATATGAAACGTAATTTCTCTTAAAAAAAGCGTGTTTTCCCGGTTTCTATATTAAATGAGGAGTCATCCGATGTTCGAAAGGATTTACAATCGAAGCTGGACTATAACTTGACGACGAATTGTCATCGTTTTTTCATACGCATTTGTATTGCATACATTTTTCGTCCTCAAATCGATTCCGAGGAGCCCCTAAGTAATCGGCGCCCCGGGGCAAAACGATAACCACTTGCCCCCGACCGCTATAGCCGAGCGGGACATACGGCGTTTCGGCAAGAGAAACCGTTCGTCGCGTATTTTCGCCGTCCGTGTTAACGAGTGTTACCGGTTTCCAGGAGCGGACTGTCAGGGGCGGTAGGAGGTCATACCCGCCCAGGCCCTCTAGAAATTTTGTACTCGGGCCTCAAGCTGTATATTTTTTTGTTACGGCCTATTGGCCTACACAAAATAATATAATAAAAAGCTTATTGCCAAGTTCAAAATGATTTTTGATGTTTGTTGTCTTCCACACATCACACCGTAATCGTTGCCAAATGCCGATAGCCGAAATCGAAGAGTCATATTTTTTACGTTATACGCTATCGAGTTATCTGTTATGCTTGAAATTGAGAATCGTAACGTCAAGCCCCAGCTTGTTCGTGTCGCCCACGTTAGTTCAAGGCCTCCCAAAAACTTACCCGCCCGGGCCTTCTTCAGGGTCTCGGTCCGCCCCCGGCCGGTTTCGGGCGACGTGTCCGGCGTACGGAGTCGCGGACGTGCCGCCGCCGGCGTTCGCAAGCTAAGCGCGTCGATTCGCGACGCTCGGGGCCGGGCCGTAATTCGATCTCGCGCCCGAACCAACAAATCTAATTTTGCGCCCGCTCCGCGAACGGTTCGACGGCGGCGACGGCGACGAACGCCAGCAGCCCGCACGACTTTTAAAAACGAGAACGATCCCCCCGCAGACGTATATCTGATTATAACGCTTTCGTCCCATCTCCGACGGTTCGCACGCCTCGGTCTTAATCGGATTACGTCGTCGCGCCCGTTGTTTACCGCGTAGCACCGGAACGTCGTACGACGGTTAGAGACCTGCGACAAAATCGAGAGTCACGATGAAAACGCGAAAAACGCGTGGGGTGGGGTAGTGGGGATGGGGCGCAAACGGTCTTTCGCGCGACGCAACCGACCGACGAAAAACGCGTCATATTGAAATTATTGTCGACGCTCGATCGGCCTGTCCGGAAAGGAATGAGGCGCCCGCGATTTACGGAAAAGATTAAAAACAAAAACATAGAGAAAAAAAAATAAAAAAAACGGTTATAGACCTCTTGGGATTTAAGAGGCTCGTCCAAAAACAGAATATATTTACTTTGGAAACTTTACGGCTGTTTATTAAAGGTAAATGAACAGCCGTTTACTTTATAGTTTCTGGGTGACATTAGCATAATGATTCCCACGATAGTGCGAAACGAAATATAAAAAAAAAAAAAACAGGCAACGTAGAAAAAAAGTGTTTAAATCCCAGGAATATACTAAGAAATTCCGTAGGTAAAAATAGTACTTGGAATATGCGCTGGGGAGTACTTCGACAAAAAAGGAGGATTATTCTTGGATTAAAAAAAACAAAAATGTATAATTTATTTTGACAAACATAAAGTTTTCTCATTATATATGCTAAGAGAGATAGATGTCATATATGTAAATGTTTAAGACGGCTAATGGTCTATCGCGATATTCGGTTCATTGTAATGTAACGGGGTCGGTTTAATTACGGTACAAAACAGTGTACAGATGAGTTGTAGTGGACAGGTGCGCGTTGACGATGTAAAACGTAGTAAAACGCAACGGTTTATGTTAAAATATGTGTAAAAAGGCTTCAACAAACGCGTAAAAAAAAGAAAGAACTTCCCGGACGGTCGCTAGGTTTCGGCGGGACCGCGGGTGCGCACGTCACGCGACGCTGTACGAGAAGAAAACGGCGACGTTTCGATAAGTTTGTCGCGGCACTGTTAGTCGTCATGAAAAACCAAAAAAAACGACTCACGTCGCCAACGAAGTTTTTGCTTTTCCGCAGCTCTCGTTTAGAATTTAAATTCGTAAATCTCTCGTAGGGACCGACGTGGTCCGCGGCGCGCGTCTCGTATCGCGAATTCCGCCAACGACCCGACCAACGCCGTCAACGGTTTCGCGCCGTGTTGCGAATCGCACTTAACTCGAGTTCCCCGCGCGCACGACCGCTGCGTTCCGTCGATTCGTACATCATTATCACCATAAACGACAGCCGTTATATGCTGACACACACACACGCGCGTTATGTTAACACGGGCTGGGGAGCGGACAATCTCTCGGTTTGGACTTTTTTTATTACGAGGGGCCGAATTTTCGAGGTCTTTCAAAACAATCGTTTGTAACTTACAATAAATAATAAGTTCGAAGGATTACATGTTTGAAAACGTATATACGAAAATTGAATTTTTCGTACATTTTAATCGGACGCGTTTGCTAAAACGGTATCCGTTTTTGTTTTTTTTATTCCGGTAGTTTTTCCTCACGCCGAGAGAACCGTTGAGAAAGTTTCGCCAGACGATTCGCAATCGGACCAACACACTGTTGCTCGGCATCTACAACGGAACCAATCCGTTTTCCGATTTTCGTAGATATTACTTAACTTCCCAATAGTCTGCGTTGTTCGACGCCTAGTCGGGCTGCGGGACGGTGGCCGTCCAAAACGTTCGGGATCGCGGTCCGCAAACGGGCGCGCGCGCGAACGTCGCGAGAATTGTTATCATATTGCACGCGGGGCGAATCGCCTCCGCCGCCGGCTTCGCTTCCGGTC
The DNA here is from genome assembly GCA_019022885.1 of Schlechtendalia chinensis. Lineage (NCBI taxonomy): Eukaryota > Metazoa > Arthropoda > Insecta > Hemiptera > Aphididae > Schlechtendalia > Schlechtendalia chinensis. The sequence continues at coordinate 9,241,124 of CM032341.1, forward strand.
GTCGCCGTCCGTTGTTATTTTATTAAATTCCCGGCGGTCCGGTAATTACGGTCCGTAGGTTGATGGCCGGCGACCGGGTGCGTTCTTACTCCGGATGATCCATCGCCGTTTGATCAAACGCACCCGCAAGGTCCGCGGGCACCGATTCGCGCGTCGTCGGCTGATCCCGAACATCAGTTTAACGACCTCAGCGCGTCTGTTGGTTTGGTCGAGTTGCTGCCACCTTACGTTCTCGTCCGAACGACTGGAAGTTTCGGCTGAAACGCGGACCGTAACATATTGAGTTGTCTTCGTCCGATGAGACGACATGTGCTCGTAGCATTCGTGTATTTCAGACACGAGAAACGACAAAAACAAACAAGAATGTTGGACTCGTCCGTATTATTCACATCACGTTAACCACAGTTCGTTGCAAATTTCATGGATTTAAAAACATTATTTATTAGAACTGTGTTTTTTTTTAATTGTCGTTTCGCGCTTTTTCTTTTATATCTTGTCGTGTATAATTAGACGATGTTATATCGTACAGACGTGCGCGGCTTTTCTATAAGTCGTACGAAAGTCACGTTTTCCTTCTTGTTCGTTCGCCGTTTAAAATTAACTAATACAATAGGTAGATTACCTAATTGAAATATTAAATGAATATCGCGAAAACCGCGAGCAACTAGTATGAAGAGACGGGGCGGGGGACACGTCGAGTTGATTTTCAGTCTTGTTGCTACCGGCGAGAACAATGTCAATTTAATAAATGCATGTCGCGTGGACGGTCGCCTTTGGCGAGAACTCCGCTTTATTATAGACCAGGGGTGTCCAACCTCGGTAGGTTTTATGGCGCCCCCACGCCTACCACGCCAATTTTAAAATTATCAATCACTTGTATAAGTTATGGAAAAACAGTTTATTATACCGAGTATACAAAACTAAAAAATTTATATCATAAATAAAATCAAGGTATTACCTTATATCGATTTAATGGTATATGAATGTGTTATCGTTAATGAAACGGTATCGATGCCGTTTATCAATAATATAAGTACAGAAAATCAAAAAACCTGTCAAAGAGTTTGAAGATGAAAATTGGCTTTTTTCGTTGACTATTCGTTTAAATGGGTTATACGTGCGTCTTCAAGATAAAAATCAACTCTTTTGTACTACATTTCGAAAAATAATTGTTTTCGAACTAAAACTCAAATTATGTCAAAGCCAAGTTAAGGCGAATAGAATTTTTTAGATTTCCCTACGTTGGCCAAACGCAATCCCAAGAACAATGAGAAATATGCATCTTTTAATTGACAAATACGTTGTTTTTGCAACACAGTTTTCGGTCGATATTACTTTGTTGTGGAAAAAGTGACGGATTCAGTTCTTTGCCTAAGGGGAGGCCAATATTTGTTAATACATACATGGCCATTAAAATGTAAATATGGAGAAGAGTCTTATGTTTTTTTTTATAAAGATCAAACAAATTCAATCTATAAAAAGAGAAAACTTGGTTTGTATAATAATTTTATCATAACATGATAATAACACATGCATTTTACAAACTCATAACTGATAAGGAATATAATATTACCACAGTAATTATTATATTCCATGATATTATTATGGTTACGTACCACACTTACCTATCACGTTATTCATTTTCATTATAGAAAATAATAATTACCTTTATTGTCTAATATGATTTCTATCGAATTATCAGTGTTGTCAGTCGATATTTGGTAAAGGTGCGTTGACCGTGTCCGTGTCGTATCGTGTCGTGTTATAATAAACTTTTAGGAAAAATCGGAAAAAAGTATTTACGCGTATAGTTCAAAATGTGTAGGGGGAGCCACGACATATATGGCCCTACCCTAAACGTCGCCTCTGTTGTGGAAACCAAATTTCAAGCAAAAGATTTTCAAAGAAACATGTACTCACGATCACGTATTGTTCAATTGTTTTCAAGATCGAATGACACCAAGAGGTAAGAATCGGTTGTCCGCTATTTCAGACTATTTCGAAAGTTGTTTGATAATTGCCACAATTTTAATCGTTACCGGATATTGATTCGTCACGAAAAAAGCAATTTCAAATTTCACGTCGGGTTTTTTTTTGCCTTGTAATTATAAATAAAATTTACAATCATTAAAATGTACGCGGCCCGTTGTTCGCGCGCAAAAGGTCGGACTTACAGCAGTTGTGTCATTTGGACGGTGGGGAGGGGGGTCAAGGTGGGCATTTGTCCCCCCCCCCACCCTTATTATCAGCTGGCCGGTTTTGAGCTAATTGTGGCCCGCCGATATGATTCGTGCTTTTATATGTAAGCATTGAAAAGTTATCCTAATTCTACCTATTGAATAAATACATTGTATTATTTCTAAACTAATTTATAGTAACAACCTCTTAGATTATATAACGTAAGGTAATAACAAACCTCATGGCAAACGGTGGATATAAAATAAAATAATATTAGCTTAACTTTATCAAAAGTATGGTTAAAACCACGATTATAAGGTCTTAAATCGTGGTTATAACTTACCGCGGTTATGTGATTTTTCAATTAACATGGTAATGGCTACCATTAATAGCAGTGTATAAATTATTAACCTTAATTTAAAGTATATATTTATGGTGTTTCTACATTTATTGCTTGGGCCGTTTGAGAGCTGATCACATTTAGTATTTTGTGTTTCGTTTTTTTGTGTGCGTAAAAAGCGTAAAAACTAAAACTAAAAATGAAAAAAATCGAAAGGTGGACGAGAGAGAGAAAAAAAAATCTCAGAGCTGTTCACAAAACATTTATAACACGTATGATGTGATGAGAAGAACAACTTCAGAACGTGAATCTCAGGTAATACTTACTAGTCAACAGTGCTCGAATTGGGAGGGGAGGGAGGAGGAGGATGTAAGGGGCTCCTTACTATATTTAAAAAAAATTAGAGTCTCTTTACTACAATTTTCAAAGAAACGCTTATAACCGGTATACCTGGGGACCATAGATAAAAAATCATGAAAAAATTGTATATTTGACACTATTATTAATACCTTATTGCTATATCAAATACCTACTCTAAAACTGTATATCTGTGGCAGCACAAATTGTCGATAAACAACATCGTTAATTGGTGAACCGTTTTGAAAATTCTATTTTATTAGTAATCATCATGTATAGTGTGAATACATTATCATTTTTTTTATAAGTTGTGATAGAATATTATCATATAATTGATTGTTACATATTATTATTCTTAACGAAAGTTAAATGGGTTTATTAGTTGTTTATTTGTACAAAATGTTGTAGAATACTATTCTATTCTATTCTATAAAAATGTCTTATTTTTTTAATTGAAAAAAAAGAACATGGTTAGAAATTAGGTTATACATTAGTGGTAAACTGGGGGTTTGTGATGTAGAGTATTTCATTTGGAACGCTGTTAGGTTAAATTTCCAACTACTAGCTCTACTATTTTATATTTTCCAATTCGAGCACCGCTAGTCATTAACGAGATAATGATTTCAGATGAAAAAGCAATGGATTTATATTATTATTATTATTATTATTTTAATTTCGTTAAATCGGCCGGTTAAAAAGTTTGCCCCTCCCCGTTTCAAAAACTGTGAAATGACACCACTGACTTACGGGCGGTTACAAGATGCCGCGGAAACTGGTCGCGCGCGCGATCAAACAAACCGGTAATTGGTCGGGAAAAGGCACGGGGACGCGCGCGCCGTACTCGGTTCCACCCTGCGCCCCCCCCCATACGGTTACCGGGCGATTTCCCTTTGGCCTCCTTCGCTCGCCGCCGACGCGAGACCGGAAAATACGGTTTTTCGCGCGCGACCGAGAGAGGCGCGTGCCGCCGGCGAACATCACCGTCGCCGAGTACCGAAATCTCCGCGCGCCGGCCGACAGTGTGCTCACGGACGGCTCGCGCGTACGACGTATCTTTGCCGCCGATCCCGCGCGCGTCGCCAGTGCCGTTCGTTATGTTCGAAAACGAGATTGGGTGTCAGTCGGTCCTGTCCCGCCGGTAAAACACGACTTCTTCGACAGGTATACTAACACGCCATACTCTTAATCGTTTTACGAGGAACTTATTCTCATCTCGGTTTTTGTCCCAACACCCGTGTAAAACAATTGACCAGACCGTTGTAAGAATAATACGTCGAAACGTCCGATACGAAATTCGTATTGTGCTCAATAATAGTTAGTGTGGTTTGGACGAAAACGCCTTCCGTTTGCTGTAGTATTTTGTATAGATTTAATACATTGAATACTTAAATAGCACGCGGTTTCAATTTATTTTTTCTTGTTTTTCGACCTTTTTTTGTAAGCACGTGAGAAATAAACGAAGATTTTTTGCACGCCAGTGGTTATTCGACGAAAATTTCATTCTCCTAAGAAAACGGCAGGAAATCAATTGTTTATTTGTTTACATTATCATCGTTGGAACTTGAATGAATAACAATAATCAGAATAAATAAAGAATTTGATCCGTTTCTAAGAGAATTAGAGATTATAATTAATTTTTACATTTATCGTGTTTACATAATGTATAGTATTAACGGGGAAACTATTGATTTAGACACATTTTTATATGGGTTATTACGTCATGACTATTGATTTTATTTTGAAAAGCCTATCAAGTTTCATTTGATTATAATAGGTTAACATTCATAATTTACAACAAATAAACGTGCCATTTAAATTTTAAACAATGCCGTTGATATTGAAATCGTGACATATGAAGTGAAACTGTTATTTGGCAATCATTTTTCCCCCTCAAAGTTCAACTTTTATATTTATACAGTCAACTGATCCGGAAACTTTAGATTATTATTTATACATTCGTTAATATACCGAAATATCGTACAAAAATGCCTAAAGCGTTGTTAATTACGATTTGTAATGTTTTTAAACGAACATGTCAGATTTGGCTGATTGGGTTATTAATTGTTAGCAAAAAACACCGTTCAAAATCATTAAAAAATAAATTAATTAATTAATAAACAAAATACATGTTTTATTGTAAATTAATTGAACTATAAAATCGTGATTCTGACTTCAGTGGCTACTACTAATAACGGCGGTACGTCGGACGCATATCATATTTTGTGTTTGGCTTTTTTTTTTTTTTATTTGTTCGAATGGCAAACATTTCGCACCAGTAAAACGATGGGTTTATCTTTTTGGAATTCTATAAATAGTATACTATTACTACGTACGATATATACCGGTTTTGTTACTCATTCGCTGTAGAACAGACGTAATATGTACAACTCGCAGATAACGACAACAACGGACATGAACTAACTGCCCGTGCCGTAGAGCCGTGCCGCGGTCCGTTCTTTCATTTCGGACAGGTACGGGGCCGACAAATTAAAGTAAATGAAACAGGACCGAATATTGAAAATACATTCTCGCCGCGATTACGACACGGTCTGCGAAACGTCCGTATTTGTTTGTAATGCGGTGATGACGGTGGTAAACACGCAATTTAGGTGTTTGCGTAGATATTTTTAATGAATATTTAAGGCAATACCAAGATTGAAATATCATTAATGTTAATAATATTAGAAATCGTTTTATCATGATTCCTATCTAACGACAGTTAAGCTATCTTATTTGTTGGTTTTTTATGTATTACACAGTGTTTGAATAGGTAATATATGTAAAAATAAAATAAATATTTTTGTTCTTTTGAGCAATTTCGTATTTCTAAATATTATAGATTGAATTTATTAAAAAAAAAAATTATTAAATTCTTAAAATATTTATCGATTATTCGAAATACTAATAACGTATATTTTTTATTTTTATTAGCAGTATCAATTTTTTCCAATGCAATCGTTGTTCATTTATTGGAAATGGAAACGCTGGTCAATCGCACAGTGTGGAACCTAATTGTCTGTTTTTATCTTCTCATCAGTACAAGTAAGTTCATACAATTTTAAATGTTTTATAGGATGTATGTTCCATTCAGTATATACTAATGTATAAGTATATTTTCAGAAAATAAATATTACGTAAAGTATTTAATTGGTAGTCGGTACTAATCGGATATAATTTAAAGTATAACGTATGAAAAACATGATAGACATAATGTGTCGCGCGATGCACATATCGGTTGATATTATATTTATAAATGTAAATTAACCATTGATGATTCGTTAACATTTTACGAGTTCTCCGCAAAAAAATATATGATATGTACCTTAAAATTCTTATACATTTTTAACATCAAAGAGAAGACCCTGTTAGTTTAAACGTAAAAAAGTAAAAACAATGATAATAAAAATAAAAAGCCACCTCATTTTTTTTTAAGCAAATATTTTTAGACTAAAATATACTGGAAAGGTCCGTTAGAATGAAATAGTTGTTGTATATACCAAGGATTTATTTAATATTTAGTTATGTGCTTTTGTATATGTCACTTGTGGTATTCAAAAATACAAAAAAAAAATGAATAACATTTTGAACAATAATAACTATATGTACAATTGTAATTGTTATTTTTTAATAGGTACATTAATAATTTACTGTGGTACAACTTTTATAGTTTGACGATTAAATTTGTTTTAGGTTAGTACAATTGAGAAGTTTCTCTTTATTTCTCTCTCTCTCAATAAAAACTACATATAATAGAAATTATAATATTTAATGCTACGTCTGTTATAAGCCATAACAAACCATTAATTATTTTTGGATTTTAAATATGTTTTTATTTTTCAACGGATGTATTTAAAAAATACAACATAATATAGTTGTACTTTACTATTGTATGAACAATTGTATTTAATATCGAGTTAACACATTATAATGTATTACATTTATATATTTTTTAAACTTTATAATTTAATATTCTAATTTAATAAAAAAATATTGCATTTTATAATCAAGAAGTTGTACGATATATTCTTCAAATATATTCACTTTTATGGCTAATAGATCTTTATATATAAATATAAGATATAAATAATATATTATGATTTATCACAAATATATATTTCGTGGAATATATATATATATATATATATTTAAAAATAAATAAATACATATTAATTACTATCATATACTATTTACTATTATAGATTAGGATTAGTTTGAGATTTTAGTTGGGATTTGCTTATATCAAGTGGTAAATTGAACTTTGATAAAAAAATGTAGTGGGTTTGCTTACCACTCTATTTGATATAGTATAGTGTTTATGATATCTATTTTAACTATACTAAAAGATTAAAATATTCGCAGTATCACGTTGGTTTCATAAAAAAGGTTAAAGCAATTGTATTAATAATTGTATACACTGACAGGTAAACTAACCACTAGTTGCGTATTTTAAACTTTAAATGATATTATGACACGCAAAGAAAACGTATGAAGTGTAAAACAAGTACTTTCAATAATAACACAATTATTATTCATTATTCATAATATATTATGCGATCTATCAATTGGAATAATACGTTAAATAGTCATTATAATTAATAGGTAATAATAAAGTAAATTATTAATAAAATCTCTTTTTTAGAAATAAGGTTTTTGGTAATTTCGGTTAACACGAGTTTATTTATAAATTTATAGCAATTGATTTTGTGATATGTATTCTGTAAAGTCGTGTTAATTTTAATCGTCTAGTGTGTATGAAACATTATTATTATGAATATGATTAGTTCGTGCTAAATGACTATTTAGGTGATAATAATAATATTTGACAATAATTTATTAATTTCATATACACATGTTGTTTGTTCAAACAACATTCTTAATTTAATTACTGATTTTATTGGAATCTATGTTTTTTAGTAGTTATGTTCCGTTCTTTTTTTGTATTTATATTTTATAGTAATTTCATACTACATATATCGAGTATAGTACGCTTATGATTTATGGGTTATGACGAAAGTTTTTATTTGTGATAATACTGTAGTATGCTTGTGATTTACATTGAAGTTATAGTTTGTTAAAATTCGTTGCAGAATTTGAATTAGATTTGAAATATGATTTCAACGAGAGTTTGTAACTATTTAAAGTTTGATTGTGCGTTATATCTACTCAGTTGTTAAATTACGTGATTTAATTGAAATAATTTTTTAAAAGTTTAAAATACTTTTCAACTTAACTCTGAAAGATATATTTTGGAAAACATTTCGACAAGATTATCGTTTATATTTACGTATATTCTATAGCTAGTATATGCCATTTATAGACATTATACATTTCGTTTTATTATGATGTTTGAAAACGATTTACGGTTTAGCTCGTAAAATGAATTAGATGTTTAAAGGACAATTTGTGCGTAAAACATTAAGTAAACATAGGTTTAGTTTTAAATGCAAGCAAGTTAGCAAACAGACAGAAAAGAGAAATCATTTTGAAATTCTGTGTTTGCATGACCTCTCTTGGGGATCTCGTGATGGCAACCAATCATGATACCTTGTCACTATTAATTCACTTATGTTCAGATGGTGTGTCTACATTTGACGAAAAGGGGAAAAATAATAAAATAAATAATGTTAAAAAAACAATACACATTTATTACAATAAAACACACACACACACACACATACACATGTGACCTTTCTGCGATATCGCCAAAATACTTCGTCTATTTATTTAACATGTTACCGTGACATAACACATATATACCTTATATTTTTTTTTTGGCAGGATTTTTGTGTTTGAATAATACATAAACAATGTAAAACGCCAGAAGACAGTTTTAAAAGGGGGACAATAAATGCACAATAAATAAGACAATAAAATAAATGACTTAAAAATTTCATAGTTAAATATATTTTTTAAATTTCATATTCATTTATATATTTGTATTTTCATTGTAATCTTCACTCAGAAAATACGCAGTGCAGTAGGTTAGGTTTATTATAATATAAATAGTAAATGTTCTGCCCAAAATATTGATTCACGGCTTTCCGGGCAGTGAGTGTATTGCCGATTTATAATGAAAAAAAAAAGTAAATGTTGTTTGTTTAAAACACATTTTTTACATTATAAATTATTAGCAAGAGAATATGAAAATGTTAATGAATAATTGTGTCAATTCAGTTTCGGTATGTTATATATATAATAAATAGGTACAATTTAGACATTAGAATAGGCTGTATGTACTACATTTGAATACCGATTTAATAAAATCATATAATTTAATTCCAAATCAGAAGCCATTGCTTCAATATGTTTGTGACTTGCCGAGATTTCGTACACATTTTCGTTTAAATAATATTACTTTATTTTTGTTTTACAGTACCTAGCTAAATTAAGTAAATTTCATGATCAGCATTATTGTCAATAGTCAAATAAAACGAAGTATTTAAAAAAAAAAAATCTTTTAGAAAATCGTACTAGACTTTATATAATAAGTTTATAATCTCACCGCGCGTTTATAAAAAATATTTTATTTTTATTTTTACTAATTTTATCGATAAAAAATATTAATGGTTACACTTTTTTTTGTTTTAATTCTTATATAGTAACGTAAATTAAATAAACAATATATATATAAATGTATTTTTAATAACTAAAAATGGAGGACGAACATACAAAAACGAACTTAACCCGTATATTCGAGTGTTTAGAATCGTCTTTAAACGATTCGTTGGCTCGCGTGCTCGGCGCGGCTCACAGCGCGAACGTCATCAGTTATAATCATACATTTCGCCAAATTTTCTTGAATAGATTGGCCGAAGATCTATGGCTTAATAATCCGTTGCATCCAGAACGCGTAAAAACGTCCATTTGCAACATGCCATTCGTAGCGGTCAGTAGTGGTATGTTAAGGCCACTATATAATTTTTCTTGGGGAATGTCCCGAAATCAAGCGGCTACTATTATACAGGTATTCATTATGTAGATCATGAATTGTATGAATTAGAAATTAACGCAGACGAGTATTTTACGCATTTAATTATTTTATTCGTGTTGAAATGTATATGATTTTAAAAGTTTGAAATATTCAGATATAGAAAAAGAATGAATTAAAATGAGAAGTAGGTACAAGTGTTACAGATTTTTTTTCTAATTATTAAGATAGAAAGAAAATGAATAAATTACAAATACTCAATCATATTAAAAATACGCGATGTCATCGATAATTATTATGAAATAGAGTTTTATTGAATATACAAGCACGTAATATAACTGTATAGAAATATACTCACGTACATTTGAATACGAAAGCGGTATACTTATATAGATATAGCAAATTAAAAATGTACAGTATACGAGAACAGATGTGATTTGTTTAAAACTACATTTCATTGTTTATTTATTTTTTTTTTTTCGTTAATTATTTTTGTCTAATGAGGATTACAATTATAATATGCGAAGGATGAAAGAGATGATGGTAGGGTATGATATAAAACGATTAAATTACTTTTTTGAAAGTTCGGGATGTCAAGGTTCGTAATATTAGTGATTATTTAAGTGTTAAGCAATGCCTGTAAAATAATTGTATTATAATTTTTTTTTTTTACAAAAATAATCAATAGTTAAAATTGTTTTTCAATTTCTCACTAAAGTCAACTTTGTTATGAACATGATAAACTGTTTGTGCAGTCAGCATATCGTGCGCACACAGTTCGGATGCAGCCGGACGTAGCGGAAATGAGGGCTTTCTGGCGTGCGTTGACAACCAAAGGCCACGAATAAACGTATACTGCGTACTATAATATAAAAAAAAAAAATGAATTTAACTGTGAAATTTTTTTTTTTAGTTATTTTAATGTTCCATGTAATGCGATACAGTGTTCTCGATTTTTTGAATCATTGCCGTCAGCACGCCGAATAAAATATCTCCCTAGCTATTATGTGAAAAATATTATCATTTTTTTTTTAAAAGTTTTTACTGATTTTCCCCTTCTGTCAAAATAATTTTTTATTCCCCTTTAGATCTGTTGACCTTTTCATTCCATTCACTAAACTACCAATAGGTATTACAACAATAATAACAGTCGCTTGGGACTCCTAAAAAGTATCATTTCACTAGGACAGAGTGGAATCGTTCGTTATGTTCATTGTCCATAGAGTAAAAATATACTAGTATATTATGCAATATAATATAATAATGTTCTATTCAAAACGTTTATTATGTAATCCACTATAATAGTGACATAGAGCAAAATGTGTACTATATTTTATTATAGCAAATACAAAAAAAAAATTGATCACTATGATTGATGTTTTAAAAAGGTACCAAGTTCAAATATATATTGATTTATTTCTATTAAGCAATTAAATTATTTACGTTTATTCAATATTTTTTTACGATTTTATTTTAGAAATAATTCGTAATTATATATAAAGTTATGTCGAGTATTTGAATTTAATGTTTTATGTTTTTTTTAATTTTATTTTTTTATAAATTTTCAAACGAGATTTTATTGATCGATTTTCATAAAACAGTTTTAATAGAAAAATGTGTTGGAAATGTGCATAAATTTTATTATATGTCAAACATGATCAATTACGTATTATACATATTATAAGATTATCTTAATCATATCACTAAGTATTCTACAGGAGAAACTGATTTGAAAAATGGTTAGCCATTAATAAAACTCTGAAATTCATCTACAATTCCAAATTGTAACATAAAATAAATAAAATGTAATTCGTTGTGTCTGTTTTAAAGGTATAATCGTATATAATGTACATAAATAATTGGACACTTTATAATCAGTCTAAAAGTCGAAGTTAAAATTTTTTTTTGCACTGCATTTTTTTTTTTTTAGTTATTTACCTTCATTATTTATTTTTATTCACTCATAATATATACATTAATTTCCCTTAAGAAAATCTATCAATGGAAAACTCGACGATCGATCAACTGAAAATGAATTGAATTTTACAAGTGACTGATCAATACTTATTGAAGTATTTTTTCATTTCAATAAAAACACTTCTTATAAGACGATTATTATACAATTTCTAAAAATAACATACTTGTTTTGTGTGTTATACCTAAAACTAAAAGTCGTGAAAAGTGTAAACATCATTATTATTCGTGGAGCTACATAAAGTATAATAACATTAAATAGTAAAACTGATACATTTTAATCGTATTATTGTAACCTTCAAAATATAATGTACTTATATGTAAAATTGTTTATGAATTTAATTTCTAAAGAAAATATATAACGAAAATGTTTATGTAATTTATGTTTTGCTAGTTTAATTTTTAATTTTTCACGATCTACTGATGTTTAACTAATCTAATATTTTTATTATATAATAATAGTTTATTATGTATTTAGTTTGATATAGTATTACTTCTAGTTTTAATTAATAAGTACAATGGTAAATTTATGAAGATTTTTGAAAAATATAGGTTGCTAATATGTTTGAGAATTTAAAAAACTAGTACGACCGTATAGGTTTTCATTTGAAAATCAGTAGTTGATTTTATGTTAGAAAATAAAGGAAGGAGGTAGGAAAATACTATATCGTATGAAAAATATGATTTGTGGTTAAAATTTAAAAGTAAAAGAAAATAGTTAAGATCAAAAACACGTTTCGTTTTGTTGTAGTTGGTTTAAAAACAAAGTCACCTCGTATATTTTATATTACTTTATACGTACGTATATGATTTTGGACATTTCTTGGTTGAAAATTTAAATAACTAAGCGTAGGACGACCGCACTATTGTGGATATATATATATATAAAGAATAACTCAATTTCTGGAAATGTTAACTATACACTTGTGTAATAATAATGATGATATTATACCGATATAATAATACAATAATACATTTAAATACGTCGTCGTGCGAGTGTAACAGACTTGGATCTCAGATTATATTGTACATAGTGTATATTATTTATGTGCGTATTGTGGTGGTACAAATATCATGTGTAATACATATATATTTTTATTTAGATTATTGGATATAAGTTTGTATGTTAATAATAACCGTCGATAAAATGTAATAGTTTAATGTTTTCATGAATTATTTAATGATTTTTTGAATTATTTATCCGCCTATTGAAAATTGTTTATTTACATATTTAATTTCTAGAATATCTGCCGGAAAGTCGAAAAAATACGTTTATTTCCCACTGGCTATTATTTTAACACTACTGTTATATTTATTCCAAAAATAGAATAGAAAACAATATTGATATTAGTTTTTTTTATTTCTAAATCCATATCCACTGAAACAGAATCCGCGATAGTTTTTCTAACGTCAATTATAGTCATCACCATTCCAAATCGATTAAAGACTGTCACTTTTTTTTTAACGAACGTCAATATCATCGTCGCAGTTTATAGAACGTTTAAAGATAAAGCATTTTGATGTATAAATAAACATATACATCTATATTCATATATTATAGAGATAATCGACGCGAACAGTGACTTGAGTTTGGTGTTATATAAGACGCTCCGAGTGAAATGTAATTTTCAAGACTGCAAAAAACGCATTACCATTAAAAATGTATATATATATATATATATATTCAAATATATACGACGACGTTGTATTCATTTGAAATGCGAGCATAATTCGTGCAACCGTAATGATAACAGAGTAAGTATTTATACATTTGTTGTTTTCATATGAAACCGTACATATTGTATTATATATATACGACGTGCATGTTGCAGTACATGATAGTATGTGCACCGGTGTGTCAAATTATCCGGAGGAAATAGGAAAGAGAGAAAGTGGGGGGAGGGAGTATGTGTTAAATAAGTTTACCATAAGTTCGACTGGAATAGAAAAATGTATTTATTTATCGAAGCGTCCCGTCGCGGGTGTTCTCGATTGAACTATGCGTAAACTCCTACGAGACTGACCTTTTTACCTGTGAACGGAAACGTTATCTACTAACACGGGCAATCCCTTCCAACATTTTTATCGGTCGGCAAACTCGATATTCAGAACTTGACGGGATCGATAAAATATTATATTATATTATCATAATACATTTATATAACGAACATTCGACGTCCGTTGGACCGCTACTACTAATTTTATGAAAAGCGATTTTCCAAGCCGGTTGGTTAGGAAATTCTGCGCGCGTTCCAAATTTTATTATTTGGTGTCGAACCTCTCGGAACACATCAAACACAAAGAAAAATCTAACAATATAATACAATATTACTCGGTCGATAACTATTTGATGTGTTCCACGTTGACGAATACAATGCGAATCGTTTCATTCGAAATCGAATAGCAATTGTTATCATCGACATCTTAACCTTCGTTTATTTGTTGTAAACGTTTTGAAACGAGTACGGATTGAGACGTACATCGTATTACAAAGTCCTAGTATACAAAGACGAAATGTATACCGTATAGAATTTTATTCAAAATAAATTTCGAACCTAATTTTTAAATTGTATATTTTTCAACGACCGATAATTTCATTATTATTATTCCACATAATATAATCCTGACAAGTTATTGTAATTCAACACGCATGACGACTTTTTTCGAAAACGTTTTTGTATTTTGTCGACGTAATATTATAATCGTACGCAATTGTCAATGTTTATTACTCGGCGAAACTCCGTTTTGAAAACCATCGACATATGTAGTACGGTTTGTCAAGCCCGTACCGATAATAATGTTTTATACAATTGTACGCTTCGTACGTATCGGTCGACGCTGTCCGCGGGACTTAGAGTGTGCCGTTCCACTCCGAGTGCAGGCAAATGATAACCGCGACGACGCGAGACGGTGGCAAAGAAAAATCAAAAACGTAAACGGATTCGCGTCTCGTAACCGGAGCGTTTTCCTTCGCTCGTTAATTGCGTCGTGAACGGACACGTTTTTCTTTCACGCGAACGTTAACAAAAAAAAAAAAGGTCGAGAACAACCGCCGCACGGTACGGCGTACAATTATATTAATTAATTTACACCGTCGCGAACGACAAAACGTTTGAGAACGACGCGGCGGACGCCGTCGCACGACATCGGGGCGTAACGATTTTGGCGGCGGATTAAGTATTTCGCGAGGCAATTAACCCGAAATCGCATTACGTACGGCCCCGGCTAATAGTTTACGACGATATATGTGTGCTCGCGTGTAAAATATACATATATTGGGGACCAGTAACAAATCTTAGCGTCGGCCGCGTAAACGGGCGGTGCTTGTATACAATAAAACACTGGTTTCCATTGATTTTCTTCGACTTTGGCTCGGCCAAGGTTTTTATGTTCGCGCGCCGACAAGCGTCCTTTATTTGCCGTCCGTTTTTAAACCGACGAAACGTAGGTAAACGCGCACGGTCTTGGCTATCGAGTAAAATTTCGATAACTACTGTACAATCAGCACGTTTAATTGAAAATATTAACGGCGACAAACTTAATAAACAAGCCAATTAAAATACGAAATCAAATTTTTATTGTAATAATATTATTACATGTCATGCTTTTGGGTCGTGCATTAACACAATACGGACGTTTCGTTACAATGTTTTCTTTCGTCAAAACGAGATACGGATAAATTTCATGTTTATCCTAAAAACACTTGTCGAATCCCGCACCGTTGTAGTGCCGTGTGTTGCTCACAGGTCTTTATAGTCTTTGTTGTTTTATTAATAATATTGTCCGCATTTTGTTGTGGCCGGAAGCGGTCGTTTCGGACGAAAACGTTCGGTCTGTGAGACGTTATTCGCATGCGTCTTAAATTAATATTTAAATAAATACTTATATATATATGATAATAATAAAGTAATATATAGTAATAATTGTAACGTAAAAAAACCCTAATAACTATCCGTTATACGTTTGCGAAATGTAATTTAATGCGTGTATCGCGTTTCTATTGTGTTATTGATTCTGCAATCGTCGGAAATCAACTTGTTATCTACGAAACAATTAAATACCTGCTAACTATTATAATTATTATTGTAAACCGAAACACAACCGGAAACGATTAATAATTGATCAGCCGCGTGCTAGATGTAGATAAATGTTCGTTTAGTCAAATAATATTTAAAATGTCCGTCTTGTCGGAATCGTCAATTTCTACCGTTTTTAGTTGTAGAACCGTTGTATGTTACGTTTCCGCGTACACTATGTTTGTCCGACTTTTATGTCGTGTGTACACTATTATAAGACAGATAATCCAATTCGATTTTTGTTCTACCGAATAAGGTAAGAAAGCGTGTTCACATTTTGGCACGATTTTCATTACACGTTTTTAGAAAGATTTACATAGGCTGTGTCAACAATTTCGAACAAATGCTTTTCTTGTAGTGACAATCTGTTTGAAAATGTTTTCATCATGGTAATTAAAATCCGGTAAATATTTGATCGTTTTTGGAATTATAATTTGTATTAAAAACACGTATCCGATTGATTATTAATTTGACGTTCACTTGGAATTTATTCCATCCACTTAAACGTATTATGTTATCATAGCGGTTAAGATTTCTCGTCAAGTACACGTACACCGATAACGGTTTTGTCTGTAATGCGGCGTTTAGACAGAATTATTAACTATCAAGTCTGTGGAAAATCTTCACGATTGTGTTTAATGAATTATAAATTTTACGACAGCATAAAGTTCTCTGCACTTTCGTGTATATCGCGCACCTATTATGCGCCGATAGCATCGCACGAAATAACAGACAAAGAAACATATTTATTTATTGTACAACAAGGTGTTATATATTACGCGTGCTGCCCCGTAATCTTTGAATAAAACGCCATTGTTGTAGTCCGCGTCACTAACGTCGCGCGTACACGATTATTATTCTGGTTTCGGCGCGAAACGCAGTTATCTAGACGAAACGAAAATGGTTATCATCCGAATTACTCGTTGTGCGAAGTTTTTCTCATAACGGCGGTAAGCGCGCGCAATATAAACATTAATGCAATATAACAATAATCGGAACAGCGATAACCGGCGCGTGCGTTTTCTTATTTTTCCGGCGAACATCCGATACGCGTCGCGCACATAAATAATAGCAATTAAACACGGCGGCGGTCTACGAGGTCTGGCCGCGTTTATTGGGCCGGGCAAGGGAAAACGACGGACGAGGCGGTTTTAAGTCGTACACGGTAATTATAAGCGCGCGTATCGATCGAGACCGGCCGTTTGAAAAATAAAAAACAGATCCCGGAAGCTTCTCGAAAAAAGCGTTTTCACGGTCGGTAGACGGCATTTTTTCCCCTCTCGGTTTTTTTTTAATCGAATTACGCCTTTTTTCGGCACAGCACGCATAAATATATAACGATGACGATAACGATAATAATAATATAGTCTCGTCGTGTCGTCGGGAACCGCGTGAGATTTCTCGTCCGACAACGCACTTTCAACGCGTGTTTTCGTCGCCGTCGTCGTCGTCGTCGGCGGCGGTTTTTGGCAAATAATATTTTCGTTCCGGCGGCGGCGGCGGCGACGACGTAGACGGGACGGGACGGGACGTCGTCGTCGGCGGCGGCGGTGCCAAAACGGTTCAGCAGGGGTCGTATAAAGTTATATAGGGTGGAAAACTACGTAGACAGACGCCAAGACAGACATTAAAAACGATCGTGTCTCCCTCGCCGCGCGCGACGCGTCCAGAACGATTCCCAGCCGTCGCTCGGGATGAATCACGTCTGAATAAAAAAATAATAATAATAATAAAAAAATATTCTTTCGTCGAAACACTTACGTACGTATATATATGTGTGTATGTACGTATATTGTATTGTCGTTGTTGTACACAAGACGCGGAGACTTCGCGCCACAAACGCAATTATTGTGAACGCACATTGTACAGTCGTGCGTATTTTTTTTTTTCACAAAAAAGCAGGCGACGCAAACTTAACACACGCAGTGTCTCGTATAGCTGCCCCGACCGATTCCGACCGAGAATCGATAAAACGACAAGGTCTTTTGTTTTGTTTTTTAGAATCGTTTTGATTTTTATATATTTTTCTATTGTCAAAGCAAGTTTCCGATATGTCATCACGAGTCCAAATTATATACGAAATTTCAGCCTGATAGAATCCCCGTTCGTTCCCGACATTTATGTGTTTAACACGTTCACGGTCAGTTACTGCTATAGCAGTGATTTATTAAATTTATTAAATTTATTAAATTGGTCATTACTGCTGTAACGGTAATTTAAAAAAAAAAAAACGTACAAAACCGGACACAGTTGCTCATGCAGTACATTTTTCAACGGTACTAAACGAAACTAAAGATATAATTGGGCACGTAACAATATCACGCAATAATATTGTTCCAAACACGACGTGTTCTATATTTATACTTTCTGGTGGATTTTTGTTTTTATCGTAGTATTGTTGACATCGACGTTGATTATGTAGCAAACGAATGATTTTGCTACAAAAATACAATTTATTCGTTTGTTGGACGCGGAACCATGCGCACGTCGACCGATTTCAAATAGTGTACGTACGTTTATGATCGATATGTTTGTATATCGAGTTGAAATCGAGATATAAGAAATTATTTTATTTTACGTTTTAAAACTTCTATATTGATTGTCAAAAATAAGTTAAATTATTATTATACGGTATTGAATTAATTATATATTGTTACTGTTATAACAGTTATGACACGGTACAAAAAAAAAAAATATGTATCAGGTCAATACTGCTATAGCAGTAATACAAAAGTGATTTTCTGAGGTAGGTGTATGAATAATATGAAAAAGTGAGGTGTCCGTGAACGTGTTAAAATCGTAACCTTTCCAAGACATTTAGACATATTTAGCTGTACATTATATTTTCGTTATCCGCATTCGTTATTGGCATTTTTAGGCACACAGTGCACATTTCTGTTGTTATACAATTGATTTTCGAGTCGCAGTTGTAATTGGTTTTCGATCGGATAGTCATGCGTTGCACGTTTTTTCTTTGTCTAATCGTTTTACGAACAATTGCTGTTTGTTTTTGACAATTTTTTCACACTTACGCGGCAGCAGAGAGAGTTTTGTTTAACGACAACACGCCACAAAACCTTACGGGGTAGAAATAATAAACAACCGACGCACGGCGGCCAAGGACCGCGACGCGTGTTCTTGCCGATTCTTTGTTAACGTGCGTTTTTGCGCAAACGCGACGTATTTACGCGTTTCGGGCGACTGCATTCGCGATCACGTTACGGCCGTGCTTACGTGCTGGTCTACGCAAGTTTCTTGCTCGTGTCGGGTAAAAACCACGGGATTGTTGTGTTTATTTGTGTTCGTCGGAAACGATTAGGACGACGGCGTGCGTGTAAAACAAAAAAATGGAATTGAAAAATATAAAACGCAACTGTTTGTATACACTGGGGGTGAAAACGGACGGTTTCTAATCACGTGGTCACGAAATCGTACGCGTCGTACGTACTTGGTCGGAACGGCGAGATTATCGATTGGTATCGATTTTATTTACACGCGTTCGAAACTTTCGACTAATCGATCAATTTCTGCGGGGGCGACAACCAAACAAAATATATTGGTTTTTGGTGGTTTTTTGTTTATCCTTTCGCTTTTGATTGTACAATAATCATCGAATATTTCAAAACGACCATGCCAATATTTTACGTGTAATCAAATGTTTATCTTTGAATAACAATTTTTTTTTTAACTTTTTAACGCGATTGTCTATTATTTTATTAGGCGTGAAGTAATACGACATTGATTTTAGTATATAAGCAAATTTATTTTTCAGTTCATACATTTTGAAGCTGGATATTTCGGTGTAGATACATTTAAGTTTTTGTGGTAAAATTATATTTTGGTTGAAATACTTGTTGACTTTAACCTGTTGAAATTTGGCACACATCTGCGATAAGCTGTACTCGTATGTTTAATGTTTATTTATTACAGTTTTTTTTTTTTTTAAATAACATAGCTCTAGTTTCATATACAGTTACATTTATGACCTACACAATTGAAAAGTAATAAATATTATCGCTAGTTATTTTGTGTACGACGAGTATTGTGTTGTCGTGTGTATATTATTTCGAAAAAAAAAATAAGCGTAGGGAATTTAGGATATCTAGATCGAGTATGAAAAATCAGATAACGAAATAAAAAGTCTAGAACGGTTTCTCGTTAGTGTATGCTAAAAAGTCTAAAAAAAAAACCTGTCAAATGTCTGTTGTGTACTAAACGCATTGGTTTGCGTGTGCACCGTGTGTGCGTGACGGATAAAGTATAACACGTTAATTTTGTATACATAGAAGAAGGTAAACTGTACGTCTGAACACATAACGTCATGCACGTTGTTCGCTGTTCAATACTTGCATTTTACATTTAGACATAACGTTTCACTACCGAACGGTTAAAATCCGAAGTTGTTTGCTTAACGTTCACGATCATGTATCATTAATTATGGAATTGTATTCGCGTTTAAACGGACTAAGTAATGAAAGCACCGTATTCGAGTTTAAATAAATGGTCTTGTTGATTATTGTATCGGTTTAGTTTTCCATTATTGTCTGGGCACAAAAATTCACATGGTCGCGGTTGTATATAATCCGCTCGACGACGGACGAGGTTAAGCGTGCAATTTGTGCTTGGACGGATATAGGTACTCGCACGGGGACGATGTTACAACCATCATGAATATTAATTTCGTCGACAAAACGGGACGATATGGCGCGAACGGAAATAATTTGTCTTTCGTGTAAGACGTTGCAGTCTTCACATCGACGTTCGTATCAGGCGCTCTGTGTACAATTGTAACGTACAAGAATCGCGTGCGCACACCGTAGATTATGTCATATAACTGTGTCAAAATGAATAATAGTAACATTAATGATCTATATAACCGTATGCACATTATATATATATAGGTTGGCCTAGCTCTCTGTTGCGGACCGGGGAAAAATATTTTTAGAGGCCTCTATAAGACTAATATTAATCAATAATCGATATAAAAAAATATTATTTCATGTAATATTTAGTTTTTTTTTATACTATTAATGCATTTTTTTACACAATACTTTGCTGGACCATTTCATAAAGGCTTTCTTCAAATGTAAGAGATTACAAATTTTTTTTGTTTAAATTCATATTAGTCATATTTAGCCTGTTTTATTTAATGTGTTGGTATACTTTATAATTTATCACATAAATCTATATCTTACATCTATATGCTATGTTATAAGAGTAATCAAATATGTATTCATGTACCTACATGTATCGTCGACGTTTCCAAATGGTAAAATGACAATGAGAACAATGTTTTCAGATACTGACAGTATGTTAAACTTCCTTAAATAGAATAATTAAAAATAAAAACAATAAAAATAAATAATTTATTTAATCGTAACGCTGACTAGGTATGGTGTATAGAAAAAAAATGTGCGGATAACACCGAAATTACAATATATAATATAAGTAGTATGGTTCCCATTTGCCAATTTTTCATAATATGAATAATAATTGTTAGGTTTGTGAAATTACGAACGTCGTTTTTGATAATCTTAATAATCGTATACTCCGTCTCTATAGGGTTTTTCGTGTAACCGATTAGAATTTCAACAATCCATTCTGTTTATTTTGCAATTGTATTCGTAGTGGCCACATTTAGGTTTAATGTTCGCGGCCCGCCGGGCCTTTCCTCGGTTTCCCGGTGGCCTAGTCCAACCCTGTATATATATATAAATGTGAGAAATATTCACGCGGCTCGTCGGCGTTTCGGTACGCGTACCAGTCTGAATTAAAAATAAATGCCCTGCGCAGCGTATACGTCTAACTATATACGACGGTTCTCGGAGAATACTGTAAACACGGAGAAAATGTAAGACGGCGTTTGTTGGCCGGGGGACGTCCGGAACGGTACTAGGGTGAAGTGAAATCGACTGTGCGGCGCATCACGATGACAGCTAGCCAGTCCGTTGCACGTATTACACGCGGGGTGCAATCGTCCCTCTCGTTCCCTCACACTTAGTGTGTGTGCGTGCACTTTACGTCCTTACCCCTCCGCCACGTCACGTATACATTCCGTCCGATCGATCATATATATATGTATGTGTGTGTGTACGTTTTCTTCGATGCTTGTATTCCAGTTTAAATATCTATATATATATACGCGTATCGGCCGGCGGTGACTATATTCTATATATTTACGAACAATAAAACCGGGCTTGTTTAGCTTAACTCATTAGTTTCTATCGAACACGGAGGATAGGGGGGTGGATTTGTGCTTTATGTTCGTATAGGGGTATTGATTTTGGCGATAACGGTCCGAAGACGACGGGGTCCGTCGACGAGTTGGGACGACAAGCGATTGTCGTTTCCAAACAATTTCTTCCTCCTCCCCTTCCCACTCCATCCTTCTAACCCGGGTACCGAATAAAAGTTAATTATATACCACTAGAAATTTGCTGTCCGAGGGGTTCCTCCCGAGATGGACGCATAAATCACAGTCGATGTAATATACTAAACGCTCGCGACAACGTAACGTCGACCGTCTGAAACTTGAAAAACACGTGTCTCCACTTTGCACGTAGTAACTGGTTAGTGGCTTATATCATTATTATTATTATTATTATTATTATTATTATTATTATGGCGGACGCTGCAGCTAGCCAAATATTTAAACTTTGTAATAATATAACAATATGCCATACGTAAAAGATGAATATTCTTAATTGAATTAAGAAAACACGTTTTTGTACTCGTATATTATTATAGCTGTGTGTACAAGTAGGAGATCTGCAATATCTATATGCAGTGTAGTATCGTAATATAATTAAAATTAAGTTAACATAGGCGTGCCCTAAGTACTACTCTAAACTTATGGTTTATGGAAATATTCTATATCGTAAATTCTGTTATAGACTACGAGCCAAAATAATATATTCATTATTTACTTTAACTCTGGTTATATAGTATAAATTATTATTTTATATATTGATTTGATTGAATTTTGCGCTATAGTAAAATCTGCAGTATATTTAAATTATAAACGGTTCAATGAAGCGTTATAAAGTTTTCTGCAAAATTAGATTATTTATAAGCTCCATGTATGCATTAAAAAAAATATTTTAAATGATTTGCGAGACTTATTTAATAAAGATATAAAATTTGATTTAGAGATTATCCATTTTAATTTGATCATTGTTGATAAATTTAGTATGATGAGTTTTAATCAATTTTTTTTTAATGCAATGAA
This sequence comes from Schlechtendalia chinensis, assembly GCA_019022885.1. Classification (NCBI taxonomy): domain Eukaryota; kingdom Metazoa; phylum Arthropoda; class Insecta; order Hemiptera; family Aphididae; genus Schlechtendalia; species Schlechtendalia chinensis. The sequence goes on from CM032341.1 coordinate 9,264,205, forward strand.
AAAAATTCTTTAATTGGAATCATTTTTTATAAGTGATGCTCGCGATAACTATATACATAATATATTTATATTTAATTATGACACCGCAGTTGTATATACTTTACTCGTTTCGCATTAAATAAAAGCTGCAAATCTGTAAATATCAATATCACTTATTATTTATCATTAACAAGTTATCAACACGTAATAACATTGTGTATCATATATTCAATTTTCGCTTTGAAATAGTATTTTTCTTTTAAAAACGAAAATATTTAGATGTAATAATTATGAGTCTACATTTAAAACAATATTTATTTATATTAAAGATAATTAAAATGTAAATAAACTTGTTGGTGGAATATTGACTATTAAATGTGTTAATTTTACTCATTTTTACACATTTTTCTTTCTTTTTATTATTTTTAACGTTTTATTTAATATTTTTTAAAATATATTTTCACACTGAATTCTATATAGGTCGTAATTATTCTATTTTTATTTTAAATGTTTTTTTTTATTAACGCACGTTTAAAATATTTTTTGTTTGTTTTTATATAGCATTCTAAAATATAGTCTAGCTAATACCAACAATGCAAAAGTAATTAATAACAAGTTCAGCGTATTGTTTTATAATACGTACTTGTACATTCGTGTATACTATTCACATAATACCGTTTTTTTTAAATGAATTTTTTTTTCATTATATTTTATATTCAGTTGTAGGGAGTTTTAGTGTACACATAACAGTGTTTATTTTTATGGAACTGTAAAATGGGGTATCGATTTCCATATTTTAACCATTGATTCCGAATCAATAAAAATAAATAAATGTTCATGAGCTCGTATGTATTATATATACACACACACACACACACATACCATCGATGGAGTTTTCAGGCTTATTATTATGTGCATAATACATTCAACACATTTTCTTCGTGTGCGCATTAATTTTTAACATCTATATAACATTTTATATAGTTATTGCATTAAAGTAGATCGAGATACAAATATGTAGTATTTGTTTACGAAATTTCGTGCTTTAATATTTTATTGATCGTCCAATTCTTTTTAGAAATTTTAAAGTTCTATTTTTTATTTTAAATGTTTAATCTGAATAAAAGCAACAAAAAGAAAAAACATATTAACCAATTTATTAGATTTTTTAGAGTTAATTTGGCTTGGAAAAAAAAACAAACATCGATACTATGTATTTTAGTCATGCGATATAGTTTAGGTCATACAAGTCACAAGACCCAGTGCCATACGTGGTTATAATAATTTAGTTAAATAAAGTTTTGTTGTACTTATCGGGGTCGTATTTTTCGCGTTAACTTTTGAATAAATCTTTCAAAACACCATCTTCTCCACCTTCTGTGTTGTTTCGAAGAATAGAATATAGAAACAAACGACTTTTCGGTGTGATTGAACAGCTAAGTCCGTCATTTTTATTCGGAATGCGTGACGAACGTTTATTAATTGGAACAAAAAATATTTTATATTTTCCGTACGCGAAATGTATACTCGAAATATGTTTTAATTGTACACCTTCGCGTGGCGTGTAATAACAATATATATTTGTTAATTTTCTTGCCATTGTGCGTTTCACGTGCCGCGTCTTGAAATACAATTATTACTTGTTATTCGGTGTGGAGTCGAATACAAGAGAAAACGAAATTGCATTTTGAACGACGAGATTCTTTTTGATATAGTTTGACGGCATAAAGCTCTCGATGTAAAACGCTTCTGCATAGTTCGTCGAAAAAAAACAGCCACGAAAAAGTAAATCGTGCACACGTCCATCAAATCGGCATCACCTATATATTTTTCTCGTTCGAATCCTTTGTAGAGTTCAACTAAAAGTAAAACTAAATCAAAAAATGAAAAAAAAACCACGAAACTTTTGTAATGTATTTTTGTCGAATTACACGGTTGTGCGAGCGCACTCGTGTGGGAAATCCAATCGGGACGTTTAAAGAAACAAAAATAATAATAATAATAACAACGTCGGTAATTGATTTTCCATATTGTGCCTCTGTCATACTATCAACCGACCTGCGGTCCTAGGGACTAATGTCGGAAGAAGCGAGTACACGAGAGTTGTTCGAACCGATCGGTCTCGTTGAACGGTCACGCGGCAGTCATCGTACCCGCGGGCAGGACCACCGGTACTATCATTGTAGCAGGTGTGCTATGGGGTACACCTACGCCCGGTGTCGTAACCATACCGGTATGGCGACAAGAGGCGTGCAGGGATTTTTTCCAAATCCATCGGAGGTCCGGGGCAGACGTCTAGCTTGCGAGGCTTTTACCACATAAGATAACTCCTACGCTTATCCGCCACCACGTAACCGATCCCGACAGAAGATTCTGCCCGAGGGTCTGGAAGCCGACCCGACCTGAGCTTATCCCTCGCCCGTGTACCGGTAATCGCCGGTTAGACGTTTTCCCGCCTTGGTTCTTTTATACAGCCAGCGCTTCCGCTTTTCAATTTTGTGTATTAGGCGAACTTTAATCAGCGGCCGGTAGTTGGCTATCGGTGGCGTTAGGTCGTAAACCTGCGATTTTTTCCAATTCGGCGAGCACGATCACACGGAGTTCGCGGTCGAGAAGGTCTAGACACTTGTAATAATTGACTTGTGGTAATTCAAAAAAAAAAAAAAAATAAACGAAACGAAAACCGTGCGCGCGTAGTCGACGTGTCGTTAGGTCGTGTCTTTATAGATGCCGCCGCGTGCACTAGGAACGGACGAGGGGCGAAGAGAGTTGCGACTATCTTTTCCGAGAGGCGGTTTCCTTATTACGCAAAAGCCCTATCGTTTTGATTATGACGGTAAAACATTGTTGCCGTCGCCGGAGATGGCGACGACTAACTACGTCGACTACGGTGTCGGTCGGACTAGGTCGAGCGCAATTCGCATTGTGCATTATACGGGATAAACGACCGTAATTTTTTTCCCCGTTCCGTTTCCGTCCGCTCACTAGATCGTGCCTTACGCATACTATCTCGGAACACACGCGTCGAAGCGTGTACCTCGTCTCGGTCGCCGTGTAATATCGCTGTAAGTCGTACGTCATCGTCTCACGTGTTTCGTAGCAACGGTTCTCTCGACCTTTTCATATCCCACCTACGGGATTTTGAATGTTTTTGTGTGCCACTCGGACGAAAGAGCGGCCCTTTAAAACACAGTTACGAGCAAAGCAACCCACGAGCAGTGGCGTTTACTTAACGTGTTGTATCGAAATGGTTTTTAGGTGGGTTTTCTACGTATTTCATTACTCGCCATTGCTCCGTGCAAAAAACGATAGGCAGGAAACATTTTAAAATTGTTGCAGACATTTCAGAAAATTGATTGACCAACAAACATTTATAAAAGAAAAAAAATTGTTTGTCGAAATCGGGGAGTGGTATTCAATTAGTGATTTTCAAGCGTTCAAGTTCGACAAATCTGGTGGTACAATCAGTTTTACAATAAATTCAAAATGAAACGATACGCGTACAATTAACCGGTTCGCGGAGGAAGATAAGACGAATTCAAACATTAATTATTCGCTGGGACGCTTGGGGGAAAAATCGTTCACGGGCCACGGGAAGTTTTACTTGGTCGACGCAGTATCACATGCGATAGGTGTACCTAATACGTATGAATAACAATGATAAATATTCGTATGTGTATTGCGAAAACTAATTTCTTCGCAGAGCGTTTGGTCTCGACAAATGGAAAATGCACGATGTGTGTTTTTTGTGCGTTTTTGTTTGGTTTAATCGTCGTTGTAATATCGTACAAAACGATAAATATACATTGCGATACATATAATGTTATTATTGTATTGCGTGCGTTCGGTCCGATGATGTTTTTCCGTGACGAATGTCGAGTATGTATTTTTGTACGTCGTATAATATATATATATATATTGGATACGAAATACGACGCGATCTTAAAAGTATTAATACGCGATCCGACGACGGGAAAACGCGAGTTTTTGAAACAATTTTCATTTTTTTTTACGATACATCCGTGCGGTATTATTATTATCATCAGTGTTGTGATGTGATGGGCTGATCGTACGGGTAAAACATAATCGCATTTCTCGAGGAATCAAATATTATACGACTGTTGATTGAAGAACGTTTATTGCCCGTGCAACTGTTCGAGTTACATTTACTGTCGTATATGTATTTGGTCTACGTACGAATACGGGATTACTCGTGTAGATTGAAAAAACAATCGACTGTTTAGACGTTCGTTAGAGAACTCCAGTTTCTCGATACGAATTTCGGTTTCATTATCATTGCGATTAAATTTAATGATAGGCTGTTCGATTTTTGAATATCAAATTTTTCCCGTAGATCTTAGGTATTTTATATTATACGCCTAAAATACAGCGCTGACGAGAAAAATAATGTTATTTATATACAAGCAGACCAACGTTTATTTGCTTCTTGTAATCACCATTCTAAAATCTAACATTTAATTTTGTTTCCGTTTATGAATGTTTCTAAATCATACTATTTGATTTTGTACGTGTTTGAGTTTATAATTATTATTTCGGGGAAGTGATTTGATATTATAATAATGTTTTACTAATAAAATACTGAATTACTAATACTGCTTAATTTCGTGTTTTGTAAAATCTAAAAATAACACGTTATTAAAATAAATAATTGATAATTTACGATATTACGAGATACGGTATCATGTATATGTCGAGGTAGAAGAGACGAACTGCACACATATTCGATTGGGGTCGTCTGGCGACTCGCAATTAAAAAGATACACGTGTAGCGCACTTCAAAACAGACCTGTCACGAAATCCGCACGTGTATTTACGTTCGGCAGTACTCAGTTTAGGTCAATAGTGCGAACGAGCAAAAAAAAAAAATACTCGTACCGACTAAAATTTAGCTTTTAGCATTCGAATATAAAACCAGACGTATAATATATCCATTGGGGTTTTAAAAAAACTTCTCATTGCATTACAGTGCATACATGAATAGTTATTTTCAAATGGAATACGAATGCACTTGGGGGTTAATGCGGTTCAAGTATACGCAGGTGAAAAAACTGTAGACTAGTGGTAAGCATATTGAATATTGTATTCGTTTCGAAAGAAACCGATGATGGAAATTCAAATATCTTTCTTTCGACTATAGTGTTACACTTACAATAGCGTATAGACATTTTCTTTAGTCGCCATAATGATTTGCCATAGAAAACAGCATTTTAAATTGGAAAAAATTTGAATAATATTACACACGATTAGACGGTATTTCGCAAAAACGTTTATTATTAATTTAATGCTCTATAGTTAAATGGCTCGGGCGTGCGCTGTATTGTACAATAATAATTTGATTGAAATAACAATTTCTGGTGGTTTAAAGTTTGGGAGAAAACATTTGTAAAGCGGTCGGTGTACGTCATGACATTAAAAAATTGAAATTAGAGAAACAAAAACGAAATACGTACTCTTTCCGTTTAGTATTTTAATGAAAAAATAGCATTAGATAAAATGCCGACCGTTTAATTCTAATGCAATTTTGTATAAGCAATTAGTGTGCGTGTACCAACACCAACTGTTTTAATTAATAGTTTTTAATTCGTTTAGCATAAGCGGGAACGGGCGTTTTACGTTTTAAGTAGAAACTCAAAAATGGGTTTAATGTTTGATTTCAAGTATACGTGCATACATGTTACGTAGGTACCGAGGAACGAAGATCAAACATTAATAATAATTCCGCGTAGAATAAATTACACACCCCGTGCCCGGCAAATCCGTCCATCATGTTGCAAAATTGGGGCTGTACCGCGACTCGCCGTGTCATAGCCGGGGCGCGTGACTAAACGACGCCTAACACGAAGCCGTTAAAGTCAATTTCTGGGTCGTAGAACCAGCCGAGCCACGTTATAATCGTGTTCACTCTAATCCGATATCGATTCGAGTTGATTTTTCGTTCGAAAACAAAAGCATAGGCTCTTATATACTTTATGTCGTCGGTCGTCCAAATATGTACGCGCACGAAAACAATACCAATCCATGTCGTACGCGACGTTTGCCTCCCTTCCCCCCCCGCTCACGTGTTGATCCGTAACATCATGTCAGGAGATCCATCCATCCGCATCGGATTTTCGCGTCGGCGATAAAAATTAAACACGCCCGCGAGCGCGTATTATCATATTTTATTATACCGCGTATAGTATTTGTGTTCCACTCGGGCAAAGTGCACTCAACTCTCAAGTACATGCGTTATATACGTAATATATATATATATGTACACCGAAAAGAAACGAACAGATTTTTCCCGTCTCTCGCGATTTTTTTATTCGTTTTTTCGGTTTTTTCGGTTTTTTTCTTCTTTTTTTGAGAAACACCGCAGATTTCCGGTCACGTCGAGACGTCCGTTCGCTTTTATCCCTCACCCCTAACCGTCCGTCCGGGTGTCGAGCAGAACGAGAGCCGTTTGACGAATGATGTTTCTGTTTCGCGCCCTCTCGGCCACTTCGGGCCGTGCGTTCCATTAGGCGGCCGGGCCCGTCGTCTACGTGTATAACGCACAATGTATTATGCAGTGCGCGCGCTCCGTCGTCGGATACGTTCGCACCACTTCAAACGCATCAGCCCGACGTGGTACGACGAGCGAATATTCCTTATCGTTATTGTTATGTCCTATCAACGGGTTCGCCTCCGACACGCGCGTGTTATTGTGTGCCCGTCGGGAGATGCGTTCGATACGTCGCGACGAGGCCGCGCGGACGTTATCCCCGACGATTATATTATGCGACGTGTGTCGTATATTTAGCGTGTTATCACAGTGGCGGCGGCGGCGGTGGTAATGGTGATGGTTTTCTACGGACGAGTTCGCGTACACGCGTGTAATTCGATACTTGGCAACAAAAACATTTCGGGTCTCTCGCGCGTATACATGCGCCGCGTTCGTGATAACTAATAGGGTGCGAACACACACGGTACGAACGGCACTCTTCTCGCCCCCTTTCTGCGTATAGTTTACGTAGCATACATACGATACGTGCTTGCGTGCGTTACGTGCGGTTGTCCGTTCGTTTCCCGACCAGACTTGATAATTTGCCGTCAAACCGTTAACAAAGCCGACACGGCTTATCGAATAGAATTTAATTGCGTTTAATTCGCTCGCGCCCGACCGACGGGGCGTACGTTATCGCACACAATAGGTCTGTTAAAACGTTTAAGTTAAAAAAAAAAAAATCGAAAAAACACGATCGGGTAATTATTTAACAATAAAAATAAACAAATTCCATCGTTTATTCGTTCCGAGGAAAATGTCATTTGGCGTGTCGCGTGTCCCGTTATTACCGTCCAATATTTATTACGTCCGCCACGTTCATTACACACGTTTGTGGATTTGTAATTACCACCGAATCGATTAAATATGAATAATCAATCTAATAAACCAAATACCTGTGGTTCGGTGGGGATTGTGTAAAAACATTCATCGAACGTTTTGACGAGTCGTTTTTTAAAGTAGCGCGTAGTGGGTAAACTATGAGCGTCGTGATTTCGGATTTGATGAAAGTTTTATTATAAACTGTCCGAACATAGAGCTATCGATAATAAAACGTGTACAATACCGAATTTATCTCGAAGATTGATTGTCAACAAATCAAACGTTGAAGACTTTTCGCGGCCTTTCGTCGCGTTTACTAATAAAATAATCGTTTTAAATTAATTATCTGGTACACTTCGCGTAGACATCTATAACGTACGTATTATTTTTGTCCAACACTTTACGATGCACCGTGTGTTATCGAAAAACCGACATACATCGTTTATTGCCGTTTGCCATTGTTTTCAAATTAAACGCGTACGTCTAGTTCTGTACAAACCGTACGAGTGACCAACGATCCGGCGATAATTTAATTCAGCGTATTCGGTCGGCACGTTATGCATTTACGCTTGCACTATATAGTCGCAAATAATTAACAAGGAACTGAACTGCGACGACATTTCGGAATTAAATATACATATATTTTTTTGCTAACATGTGTTAAATGGTCGAATCGTCTCGTCGTCGTTTAAATCTAACCGCGTACGCTGTAGTTAAAGTTAGTGTACCAGCTGGTTTTACCCGGTTAATCGCGTTTGTTTTTCAACTATAACGTCGATATTTTATTAATTCCATGTAGTAAACAATTGATCACAAACTACAATCACGGATATCACATTTCAGATTTCTATTTCAATCTATTAAGTTTAAAATAGCTTCGTTTCCTATGAATACACGCACTTATCTATTTCTGAATTATCGTCAGTTATAAACGAACGAAACGAAAAATAAATGTGTCATCAACAATAGTGATCCGAGCAAGGAAGAAGGTGAAAATAACACACAGCAATCCATTCATTTTAAGGCGTCTTTGTTGTAAACAATATTTCGGTTGAAACCGTTCGGGGCTATGAAGGAAAACATCGTTGCGACCGACTTTGAAGCGCGTTTTATGAAGTTGCCTGCGGGAGAAACGCGAGAGATTCGCAAATCGACACCTATCGTTTTGAACGTTTGGCCATGAGGTTTGTTTTATCGCGAGTGCAAAGCAAACGTTGATCGGAAATTAAATTCCTCGTAACCAACAGAAACCCTTCAGAGATTCCTCCACCCGATTCAAAGCCGAACGAAATCCACACGTGACAGACATTTGACCCGAGCGCACCGATCGATTATATTTCTATAGCTAATAAGTGAAGAGTAATGTGCGAATCAGGCGAAACACATAATTCGTTCATAGAAATGCCCCATTGTCTTATTGAATCGTTTTCAGTTTTATTTATATTTTTTTCATAGGAACCGAGGTTAATAAGCGTGGTTCACACGTTTTACAGCCGTGGGTAGGTGGGGGGGGGGAGGGCTATGTTCCCACGTAATTTTTGTCGTGCTGGCAGTTACCCTCGTCGTCCTCGTTGTCCCGGCGCTCCTGACGACGGAGCAAGAAAAAAAGAAAAGCGGAGCAACAAATAATAATAACAACGGAACAAAAATAAATGAGAGAAAACGACAGGCACCACGTTCAAACTTTAGCGGCATGTTGTTCGTGGTCTGGTACGCACCAACGTCACTACGTCGCGCGTATATGACAGTACTGATGCACGATAGACTGTTTTTGTGTTATTATTGATCAATCAATATTACGATAAACTTAGCCATGTCTATGTTTTTCTTTGAAAACGTATTTAAAAAATACAAAAAGCCACATGTTAATCGCGTCAGTAGATTCTAAGGGATTGTTTATATATAAAGATACCGATGGATGCCATCTGAAATCGTGTTCATACATTTAAAAAAAAGATTGATTATTTTGAATTTTAATAGTTATAGTTTCATTTTTACACAAACTATTATTTAATTTTTTTTTGTATTGATGCGAAAAAACGTAATGAATAATTAGATTTACAAGCTGAATATTTTTATATTGTATATGTGTATATGTGTGTAAATCATTTATACAGTTGATTTATCATCGTTGTCAATAGGTTTTTCGTAGTTCACGTTAATTGAATATATGTTTTTACGTACAATTTTCTAGTAAACGATAAGTCGTTTAAAAACTGCATTAGACGTTTAAAAAAAAATACAATTAAAATAATAGGAAAATGATTATGGTGTGTTCCTTTAAGAAATCGAAGACGTTTTTGTGGATAATGGAGTCGAGTGTAAATCAATTTCGTCGCATTAGAATGACACTTGAAATTCGGATCGGTATTATACGTGAATAATAATGTAACATGAGTTTTCGAAATACGAGCGCGAATAAACTTTCGGAGAACGCGGACGAGTCTTGTCGGAATAGCATATCTATTATGTTGTATTTCTTTGACATTATACCAACATCGCGATCGTATTACTTGTCGTATATAATGCGCATATTTATCGTTTATGTATACATACTGTACATGTCTACAGCGCGATATAAAATCGCACACCACAGTGTTAATTAGTTTTGTTCGATCAAAGCGGTTTACGGAATTTCAGCGAGATGCAAATGATTATTGAGAGTGTGAATAATACGGTCCGTATACTGTAAATCCGCTCTTCTTCTATTATTATTATAATAATTACCACGTCGCAATGCAAAAGTAATTGTCTTTATTTGTATATTTCGCGACGTTCCGACGCGCACGGATATACATTTAGGCTTGACAGTTGTTGTTCTTTACATGCGTTTCTAATGAAAACTCGTTCGATAATTCCTCCCGCGTAACGTGACATCTTTTTCAAACTTTTAATCGTCGTGACTCCATGCGATGTTCGCGCCGTGTGCACGTACGGAATTTGTGCGGGAAACGTTTTCCAAATACTCGTGAAACGAAACGTAAATTTCGATTAAATCGTTCGTTTCGATTTTCACAATCGGCGTCAACGTATGTGTTATTACGACACGCCGAACTCTCTCTCGCGCGTTCGACTTTAATGTTTGAACCGATGTTGTAAAAACAAAAAACAAAAATGAAAAATCGTAAATAAACGTGTAATTCGTACATAATATGACGTATACGAGATCGGTGTCCGTACCGTTTTTCACGCGTTTTTATTTTCCAATACGCACGCGCGGGTATTTGAGCATATCGGGCCGGAATAATCCGCGTTTGATCGAACGAGCGGATTAATGGATCGGACGTGGCCGATTAAATAATGGGGTATTTCGGTAATTTTCAAACGCGCAATTTTCCCCAAACAGTACCGGTCGGCCCGAATGAGAAATTAATGACATCGCCGATTTTGATTAATTTGTTTACGACTTTTTTCCCTTAACAACTACCAGGCAATATATATATATATATATATATATTATTTTCCGGCGCTTGTGAAAAACAACAGAGCGACGAGAAGAAAATATCGTTTACAATCGAATTGAATTGTTCAGATTTTATTGGAGTGAAACTTCTGTAAGGAGGTTACAAAATCACGCGTCACGGTCGGCTGTCATGACATTTTTTCTCGAGATCAAATTGCGCACGCGCGTTGGTCTCGTTTTGGTCGCGGTCGACCCGTTCGACCGTCACCACCAGTTTTTTCGAGAGTAGTTGCGCATGCGCGTAATGTGTCCTGTTGCAGCCAATAAGCGTGCGAGCAGACCGTGCCCCGCCAGTTTCACCGTATTTAGGCGTCCGTGCACTCGCACGCGCCGTGACCACGTCATTTGTTGTTTATACGCACGCGTGCGCGCACCGGGCCAAATAATGTATACGAAAGTGCCGCGACCGTCTTATTCGTGTTACCCATTTTTTGTGTGTTCCTTTCTCTTCTTTGTTTAATTTACATTACCACGTGCGCTCAGGCTGGTCGGACTTGGGATTGATAAACCAAGTAACCCGTTTCAAAGTATCTAGCAGTGGTGGCGACCAAGTAAGCATTTTATCGATAAACGTCCCTCGGCTCGTACAGTTCCTGCATTTATTTACCTAGCGGAATACGGAATGTTTAGTAACGTCCATATACGTTTTTGTCTATGTTCATTCCAATACAAACCTAACACCCTATCGGTTGGATGACCCCGAAAGAAGTTTCACTTCATCCGCGCGCGTTCGTAACACGCACAGTTTTTCCGCGTGCCGCCGCGTCGCGTATACCGGCAAAGCACGGCCGATTTCCCGCCAAAACCGGTCGTCTCGGAAGTCTATCGATTTTCTCGGCATTCGTCCGCGAACGGTTGGAAACGTCGGCAAACGAAAAACCGGCAACGTTTTCGAACTCGTCGCGTTTGTCGCAACGAATAAGGGTAATACTTATAGCGCACTCGTACCCGTCCGTTCCGGAATCTCGCGGAGACGGACCGGCCGCATATTGTCGTTGTAATCGTCACTCGCAGAAGGTCGGCCTCAAATTGCCCGGCGCCTCGTATATTGGATTCGGTAACTCGTTGTGTACATTATAATAACGTCGTATTACCTGCATTATGCGCGCGGACAAAAACCGTCCGACTATCATTGTCGTTAGTTATTATTGTGGCCGTTGTACTATTATCTTACGCACACACGCGTGTATATATATGTATATGTATATCGTTGTCGTTCCCCAAACGATAATAATAATAATAATAATAATATCGGACTCGCAATTTCTCCGCCGCGTACATGACCGCGCGCAGTCGATAAGAAGCTTTGTCCTCTATCTCTCTCTCTCTCGGACGGACGGACGGACCTGCACGGAAACAAGAAGGATGGAGGAATCGTATCGGTATAATATATATATATTTATGTGTGTGTGTATTTACGGTGTTATCATCGAAAGATTTATGGGCGTTATATTCCATATGCATTTCCATAAAACGGCCGTTTTCGCGACCGACTCTTCTGGTCCGAGTTTAACCGCTTTACACCGGATCACTATAAATACGTATCGTAGAAATACGTTTTTCGTCTTTCGTTTCTTTTCCGCTGATAATTTCTCAAAACGAATTCCGTTCTTATATATATATATATTGTATTATATTGTATTAGAATTTATATCGTACGTAACGCGTAGTTCTCGTCGCGACAAAACCGCGGGCGCGACCCACCACCTCGACAATAACGCAGACGTGACACAGACAAAACATTCGACTCGTGCGGTACGGGGGGAGGGAGGACTTAATTAAACAGTGAACAGTTCGATATTGACGCGTGACAGATTCGTTCTGACTTTGTGTGTCGTTTCGTTTCATATTTGATTTTTATTGGAAAAATGCATCCCCCCTCCCGTAAACGGTTTTATAAAAAACTATTATTATTAAAGTACGTATATACAAAGTGATTCCTCCCCGAGATATACAATAAGTATACTTATTACTGATAGTAAATTATGATTAAATCTGATAAAATTTCATTTTCTAAAAAAATGGTAGTGTCGTCGTACACCACAAAAATATAAAACGGGGTTCCCGAGTGTACTTCAATTTGAGTATTTGTGTTTATTGTTACGATTGTAACGGGTCGTAATAACAGTGATAATTAGATATCTCAATACCGCGATATACGCGTACAACAGTTAACTGGCAATTTATTGTCATACGTGTTTTAAACGAATATGAAAAATTGTTATTCAGTGTGATTAAAAATGATCGTAGTGGTTTGTGTAGATAAATCGTTTGTAGATCTTCAATAAAATCATATTTCGATCGTGTTTTTCGATTAGTTTTTAAAATAATACATTTTCTTTTGACGTCAATAAATTATTAAACCCGTTTTGAATGTTCGACAAACGTTGTAGTCTTATTTTTTTATGCACGTGTCGGATGTATCAACGAAAACTGACAAGTAGTAGGTCTTTGTCGATTGAATTTTATAAATACACTATTAATTTACGTGTATATAAGAGAAACGTGTATGTATTTTATGTGTATATTTTAACATGTGACAATGAATTCCGATTTGTATGAAATGACCTATTTCATATTCACGTCGATATAAAGAAAAGGAAAAATATATTTACACCCTTATTTAAAAAATTGTACCATATAAAAAATTCAAATATAAATATTGTATAGTTATGAGCAAACAATTAAATAACAATAAAAAAACATTATCGTCAGTTTAACGGTGGTTATAGCTATTATTTGAATATTATGAATTCCCTTTGTTGGCTACATATCGGGTTATACATCAGATAAGATTCCGTGAACATTCAATGTACGTTTGGTTTTGATGTTTGTCATTGTCAAAAACCGTTTTTCTCATCGAGTAGTTTTTTTCTTATGGCGGAATTTAAAGAAAGTTCTGGAGATTCGAATATTTGTTATGCATCAAAAATCGATAAGATTTATTTCTATTTGACAGTTTATTTTTAAATAAGGTATATTGTTGTACTCGAGTTCAATGATTTGGTATTCGAAATATCAATTGAAATACAAAACAGTCTATTGAACATCTCTACGTTCTTCACGAATTTTAAATAAATGTTATCGAAAGTCAACTTGAACGAGTCATTTGTCAGCTATATACGTCGCGTCTTTAATACTGCATATATGTGTACTCGTGTATGCTGTGACAGGCTGTGATAGTGTCATAAAAATAACATCAATATTTTCATTACATTTCTATAACTATTTTCAATGTACAAAATAATAAATTATTGTTCATTCGTCAATAAAAACGTGTTCAAGCAAGTCTGTGTTTAAGACAAGTCTATATGTTGGTCACAATTATTAGGTCAGAAACGAAGTATAAATTAATTAATTAGTAAATGTGCCAAGCGATAGAGACGAAGAACTCGTTTTTTTTGTTTGAAGCGGATTTTGAACATTTTAGTTTTAAGTTTACACTACATTTATATTTTCCCAACGAGAACTTTAATTATATTTTAATCGATTTTTATTTGTGTCTTTTATGTTCTGAAGCGAATTTACTTAACAATTTATGTGTAACATATTTTGGTTTACAAAATACTGTTGTTTTACATTGGAAATAATAGTTTCATTCAGCGAAATTTACAACACTTGCAAAAGGTTTTCTGTAACGCGAAGTAGAACAACATTGTTCTCGCATAAAAATCATATTATGTGCGCGTGTATATCGTCCAGATATAATATACAATATTATATAAACAAATAATAATAATGATAAAAAAAACGATTTAAGGGAGAAGAAAAATAACTTTGTTAGAAGAAAAGGCAACTATTCTTGAACAGCGACAGCTTATTGAAACAGCACCGTATGACCCTTATTGAATAGTTTAAGGTTTACGGTCGTATAAATTCGTTCCCCTTTCACCGAGTCTCTTAGTGACTTTCGTATGAATTTCAAAACGTCGACTTGTCGATGTGAAAACGATATTCCTGTTTATGAGGAAAAATATCTTTTTAAAAAGCGACATTTTATATGTATCTAAATGTTAAATGTACAATTTCTTCCGCAATAGATGGGTATTTTATATTTACATTTAAGTTATCAATTCGAACTATTTCAATCAATGTAATATATGTATTGCGTCTCGATAATATCAAAAGCTCCCACGATGTTTTTCGACGTAAAACTGGTTACGCAATTTTTAAACTAATATGTAGTAATTTTATAATATTTTTTGTCATATTATATATTTAACGTTTTTTGGTGGTTTTTTACATTGATATTTTAGAACAATCGTGTATTTTTGATGTTTTATAAAATGATTTATAAACAATGAAGCGTATCTTGTTTTTACTATAATGATGTTTAACTGTTATATTCCGCTACATTAATTTTACGCATGAGAGTATTACAGTGATAAATAAAAGATAGTATAATGACGTAGTTTTTTTTTATCACATTTATACTTTTAAACGTTTATTGAATTAAACTTTAGAACAAGTAAACTACTGGTGCATTATAATATTTGGACCGTTTTCCGGGATATCTCGTGGTTTCCGAATCTTGCGTATATATATATATATATATTTATTTACAGAAATACACATTTATAGTATTTATTTTTCTCGTTTAAAATGGGTATGCTTATTTTGAAATTACTAAAAACATATTTTCATTAGCTATTTATTGTCGAACATGCGCATGCTTATTTCGGAGTTCAGGCTGCGTTTGAAATACCTGTATATGTCGAACCTTTCTCAGATTTGAATATTTACGGTGCAATAAGCAAACCGTCGTCAAATAATATTTTCGTTGTCATATAAATATATTTAAATATATATATATATGTGTATGTGTGTGTTTGTGTGTCATACTATGAAGTATAAAAACTTTATACGCGAGGCAAAGAATATCGAAAAATGACCTGCATGATTGTTGTGACTTTCCGATTATTTCTCTTTCTTCCTCAAAACGTATGAAAAAAATCCGTTTTCGCGTGACATTTTCACAGGATTTGTATATTATGATATATACACTTTCGTCGTGTGTACGGATCATGAATCATGACAATATTACAACAAATAACGTTATACATGGTTTTAATCGTGTTTCAGATGTTATCGTCATAGTCGACGGCGACCTGCAATCAGCCAAAGAAATCGACCCGAACGCCAACTCCGTGAACCAATTCAATCATGGTGAGTGGATAAGTCAAATAATGTAATAACGTATAGGGAACACACGTACACACAGAGAAAGAGTGAGTGAGAGAGTGAGAGAGAGAGAGAGAGAGAGAGAGAGAGAAGAGACGTTATAATTAAGTTTAAAAGGCGACCGGAATAATAAATAACCGGGGCGAACGTTGTGTTGGGTATCGGGGGCCGGCGGCAGCGACGGGAAAACGTTTGTGCTGCAATTTCACGGTCAACCGCGTGCACACGGCTATTCTTTTTCCCTTAGCGTGAACATAGAACATATTACGGCGGACTTTTTGTATTGTCGGCCTCCGTCCGAGTGTACGTTTCGTCACGAACGAAGGCGATCCTTATATATATATATATATATATGTATACAAAAGAAATAATGCCGTTTTGTGGATGACGAGCGGAGAAGCGAAGAAGGAAACCGCGTGGGCGTAGAGAGAGACTTTGTGCGAGTACGGGGCGAGAAGAGAACCGAACTTAAAACACGATAAATCTAGTAGCGTTGGAGTAATAGTAATAGTAGTAGTAGTAGTAGTAGTAATAATAGTAGTAGTAATAGTAGTAGTAGTAGTAGTAGTAGTAGTATTGGCGGTACGGGAGGAAGAGGAACTCGTATTTTACCTGTATATGTCATCCCTCGCTGTAGGGGAGCGCGCGCGTCCCCGAAGACTTAAGTCGATCCTTCCGTTTCCGACCCTCGAGCCCAACGAATATCTTCGGCCACCATAACTACCTCTCAGAGATAACGGTTTAATTAAGTAATAATTTAACACGTGGCGCCGCCGCCGCGACCGGCCCGAGCGTCGCGCGCGTGTACGAAAGCATCGTTTGCATATCGTTAGACGACAGAACGACAACGTTTACCGGGCGTCACGTATCAAACGGCGCTGATTACGATACGCGCGTACGTCGTTACCGATTGAAATACGTTTGAAACGGTCCGCGGATCGTCCTTTTCGATATTTTTTTTCCCTTCACTCCAATGCCATCCCCCGACTCGTTCATAATCTCCGTCGGAACGTTATAGTGGCCGCGCGGTTGACTGTAAGATTATGTGACATCCGCGTTTTACTCCGTTTCGTATAAGTTGTAAAGCTTGTTTGAGGAGGAGCTGGAATTATAGATGAGATCGTTTACGGACTTTAAAGACTGCACGTTTTTATTTCGATATCGTGGTTGTCGACTAATAAATCATTATACACGCGTGATTAAAATTGATTAACATGCCCATAGTATTAGTAAACATAACATCTATGAAATATTTTATGAAAACACTGAAAATATTTGACAAATGTCTTCATAAAAAAAAAAATACTCGACGAATTTTACGTGAAATTTTTCGTCACGTCGGTTAACTCCTCATATCCGCTATTGGTGGTTGCGCGTCGGGTGGGGTTTTTTTTTAACTAGAAAATATTTAAACGTAATTTTCCACACCTCCGTCACCGTCATTGTTTGAATCTCGCCAATCGTTTACTACTACTAGTATCGTTTTTATCTGTGTATCGACGTGTGTACACCGTGCAGTGTTCTCACGTTTTCATCGACCCAATAAAAACGTATCTTCTTACGTGCACCCGAGAGCTTTTTAAATCGTAATTTTAACAACGCGGCCGATACAACGAAAACATTATATATAGCTTTGTGGGGGATTCGGTGCGAACACAGTACTCTATTACACGAGACTGCGGCAAATCATTGAAAACGAAATGTTTTCGATACATTATGTTATACGGTTAGATATGCTCGTTCTGCACAGAGGATTTCGACGTTAATTGTTACTATTGTGCGTCATGATTGTGCGTTCTTGTGTCGAATCCGTTCGTATGAACACGTCAAGTTGACATAAACGCTTGCAGGAACTTCAGTTGACTTGACACAGCAACACACCGCGCAACGTTCATTGTGATTCCGATTCTCTGTTCAGATGTGCACTATTGTAATTGGTATGAGATTTCGACTTAAAACGAAGTCCTGACATTTATAAAATGTTTTGTGAACTGCAGTAGACAATAATTGGACGTGCACGCCCGATTCGAACGTACGCGTATGCGTAATAGTCATAAATTCGGTACCTATTTTCAGTGATCGAAATTATTATTTTGGTACTCAAAGTACACTGGAATACCAAAACGGTAACTCGTCGGTAGACTTCGTCTAGTTTGACGGATTTATGACTCATAGTTTTAATTACAAAATCGGGTTATATTATATTATTTATTACTTTCGTCAGAACATGAAACGGTCACAAACGGAACACAACGGTAATTCAATTATTGAATAATTGAACAATTGTAATTAATAACATTCGTCTAAATTCGTTTAATTTATTTGTTTGTGTTCGAGTAGTACATACCTATAATATTTTAACGAATATGTTGAAAAAGTGTTGTTATTAAACATTTTGAATTGACACAATTGTGTTAAATATATTTAATAGCTATATTATTAATATTATATACTATTTGACCGTTAGAATTTTACATGGAATACTTAAAACACTGACCATCGATATATACGACCCAGTTTTATTGGATACTTATACGTTTATGACAGTGAATAATTGAAAAATTCAAATAAAAACTGTTCGTTATATCTACCAATATAATAAAACTTGGCGAAGAAAAAAAAATCTATTGTTTTAAAATTAATCTATTTTCGATATCATGCATTTGTATACTTCGTCGGAGATAACATTTTACGTTCAAACGTAAAACGAGTTTTGATATTTTGTATCAAAACCTAATAATTATTTGTACAAAGGCATCAAATTGGCATCAAACATTATTATTCGATTAGAGTAATTTTGTTGTATGTGTGTGTGTGTGTGTGTGTGTGTGTGTATATTTATATTTATAGATTACCTATATCAGATTCGATCCATTTGTGTTTTACGGCCCCATATTTTCACTAATAATGCGTTTCAATGTATACAAACTATATTAATATGATTAATTTACGTAACGAAAGCGTACGCTATAAATTATCATTGACGAGGAGAGTGTATATTCAAAATCAAATTTGTAGTTGACCTACTCTTATAACACGATATTATAATACGTATTTAATTTGTGATTGATCGTATTAGTAGTGATCGTATTGTAGATCTAAAAGATTGATTATTACTTCAGTTTAATTTAAAAAGACCAGAAGTTTCGTAAAACTTCACAATATTGTTCGTAAAAACAAACATAATTCATTTAGGAAAATCGAGAATATTCGTTTGTTTTTCATCCCATATAAAAATTATTATTATTTTAAGTCGATTTTTCTTACACATTTCGCAGTTTCATGAAAAGAATAGTCGTAAATTATATATTATATATAGTCGATCGATCACTACGAAATGAATACGAGTTATAATTTCAAACCGTTTCTAACCGTTGTTAACAACGAAATACATGTACGAACCTTCCAACAGTCGTTTGCGCGTACTGTTATACTATACTCTGCGATGAAATCTCGTGTTCATTTCGATTTTAGAAAAATTCCACGTGACGAGTACAATATCTGTTGTCATAATGTAGATACATAATTTACCGTGTTCTAGACATGATATAGAGGAGCGTGACTCGGAATATTTTGCAATGTTTTTGGGTCCATTATGCATGCGTTTTTACGACCTGTTCGCCAAATTCAACTGTACGGCAGACATAACAATTGTATTTTATTTATTTATTACTCAAAAATGCACGACGCGAAGACGTTTATATTCAACGTTTTATTGCGTATCGTGCGATATTGTGCCAACACTTGTAATGCGTCCGCGAAAATACGATTTCCCAGCCATTTCTATACGGTTTGAAATTATCCGCCGTACACAGAAAACAATTGACGAAACAATGCGGTGATCGGTTAAAAAAAACGACCGTGTCGCGCTCCCGTACGTGTTTTAAACGGTATTCGCTTTCAGATTCCGCGAGACCAGAGACGTTCCTGACGTAATCATTTGAATTATCTAATCGCACGCGCGGCGGTACCTGCGGACACGCGAATTCGAATTCATTTGTTTCGTTTTTTTTTTTTCAATATAATTTCCCAAACAATACCAACAACGTAACAGATATTAATCACGGCGGACGTCGCGACTCGGCGTTTACACGGTATTCACAACACACACACGTCGGACACGCGTACGTAAATTACGCGATTGCAATAAGCTTATCAATCCGAGTGTGTGTACCTGTGCACGCGTCGTATGCGCTGTACGTAATTTATGCGCGAGTTTTGTCGGCACGGGCTGTAGTTAAAGAGCGGCCGGTGATAAATCAGCGTCTTTCGCGGAGGGTTTAAGCGCGGGGTTAATGCTGGCGCGCGCGACGGGGGAGGAGAGAAAACCGCCCTCCCCCGTATTCTCGTCTGACGTCTAAAACTGTCCGTCCGGGCTTTTAATACCGCTAACTGTGTTCGCGGATTACGGCAAGTTTACACTCGTCCTAATATATATATATAGGAGCACACGAAATTCGCCCGATCCATCCGACGAAATTGCCCCGTTCTTCCGCAGTAGCTACCGCCGCAGCCGCCGCCAAATTCCCGAAATTCTCCTATTATCACGGCGCGAAACCGCACGTAAACACGAAATATACCACCGCGGCGTGACCGAGCGCGGTTATATAGTTTTAATAATCATTTTTCCCTTATCCGATCGCAACCGTCCGATTAATATTGATCGTGTGACTGTTGAACGCGCGGAATTCGTCGTTTTTGTTTTGTTCGTCGCTCCGTTCTGACGCTTTCCGATTAAACGAATTGTGATGATAGATTTTTTTTTTTTTTGGTATTTTACGAGTTTGTAGCAAAATGAAAAATATTTATAAAAAAATAACAATTATTATTTCAGTATTTTTTTTTTAACTAAAAACTAAATATTTATAATTTTATAACTCGCGATTTCAATACATATATAAGTGTGCGTATAGTGTTTTACTGTTTATTAGAGCTTTTATCACAACCAGTCTGTATCGCATATTTGTATATTACGTTGTTCTGTTTATCTTTTCGATAATTGAATTTAACTAACATTTTAAATAAAAACAAAAACAAAATTATTATGTATTTTAATAAATTCAATTAATACAATTTTTTTTTTTTATTGGTAATCTCTGTAGAATAAAATGTACTTCATTTTTGTAATCGACTATTTTTAGAAAAATTGTCATCCATTTATAATTTCATTTTCATATTGTATTCCTAAACATTCGTTTAAGTTGTTTTTTTTGTCGAAATTCTCATAATATTTATGAACAACACACGTTCACCAAACACTAGTGTTAAATTTAATTATTATAATTGGCCGAAACATAATTATTTGTATTCGCTGCGTCATCTGAATTTATTGTATTTTATTTTGTTAAAAAGAAAAGAAAATTCTAAAGTATAGTTAGAAAAAGAAAAATTGTTTTTATTCATATTTTCGTGCTATTTACTAACTATTAGATGATACTTCAGTTTGATATATGTATGAACCTATTTAACTCAAAGTATTATATTTGACGCTCATTCACATATTTTATACACAACTCTATGCGCTAAATACGTGGATTTAAAAATATCTTTTTATTTAATAATTTATGTTGATCATAGATAAAATGAATACTTATAGCTTATGCAAGTGTTTTTATACTGACTAATTGCTAATTGACTTCGTTATCGCGCAGATTATAAATGGCTCATTATAATCTTTTGTTTTGTACCCTTTGTTGAAGAAAAAAATCCCTTGAACATTAAAAGTTATTGTCGAATGAAATAATAACTATTTTTTAATTTAATAATATTTTTATTCATTTTTTTATCAGTGCCATTAATGCCTCGTCAAAATAAATGAACGTACATTATTAATAATATTATTATAAAGTGATTAAATACATTGAACCATTTTCTATTAATTAACCTCATTATTTATGTTTTTAATATAAATTTCTTTTAATAATTTTGAACAAACGTATACTTATTGTTTTATTTTCTGTTATTATATAAACACTTTATTTGAATGGGTATTTAAGTTTTTTACTCATGCAGATATATCGAAATCTATGGACCATTTTAGTCACGTTTAAATCAGAAAACTTTAAAAAAATGTGATGATTCGTTTTATATATATATATATATATTTGTTTTTTGTTCATACAAATTTTTAATATACGCGTTAACCGATCATAAATACGAAAAAATTGTTTCAATCTTTCTACGTACATACAAATAACGCAAACAAACAAATACACATAACGAATGGTTTTAAGAATTTCAGTCGAATTCCAATATGTTCTAAAGCGAAAGTAATTTAAATCAAGTAATGATATGCAGTCGGGTGATTTTATTTTCACGAGTTCACAATAATGGATGGCAGTTTTGATTTAAGAATTCACGTAATTTGTCCGACTACCCTTTAAACTTTGTTTCCAACTTTCAAAAAGGAATTTTATGCACGGCGAGTAAAGAAAAAAAGATTTGATGCATTATTTTTCATAGATTTATGTTAAACGGATGAAACTTTAAACATAAAAGTACAAATTATCAACAAAAGTTTGCGCGAATGTTTTACGATATAATCGTCAACGGTATAATTTTGAACATTTATTTACATATTTTTAACTATTAGTTATATTAAACAAGTTTTCTACGGGTCCCCTTTATTTTCGTGTATCATATATCTTAACTAAGTTTACGTAGAATATCGATTAAATATAAACATTGGTGATTGATGATCAGTAAGAAAAAAAAATAAATGAAAGTTTCTTAATTAACGTATATTCGATATAGTGTAAAGCCGTACAGAGCAATAATAATAATCATCGAAACAATAGGGCGACAAATAAAACTGTTATTTCATTAATTTAAATCGTTAACAAAAAGAAAAAAACAATACTATTCGTGTAAAAAAAAGAGAGAAAGTGAAATCACTTGTAAGGCAATACAATAGTATAGGAGAAAAAGAAGAGAAAAATGAGAGTTGGTCGAAGTAAAACTTACAAAAAATAATGCTGACCTTCAAAACGTTATCACCAAATGAGCTGTCGAAATTGAGTTTGTAATGAAGTTGTTTTTGCAATCTCGTTTTTTTTTTAAGCATCCCATCTTCTTCGAAAACAACCGTTCGGCTTCTCTCGCACATACACTCTCTTTATACACATCGTATAATAATAATAATAATAATAATAATAATAATAATAATAATAATATGCTGTCGGTCGCGTTATAACGTGACTGATAATTCAGACGGGATACACAGAGAGTGAGGCGAGGAAAAAATGAAAAGAAAACGGGAATTTTCTAAAGGAAAATAAACGAGGGTGAAATACGGTGAGGAAAACGTTGAAACCATTAATGAATTTCGGGGATTTTTTTTTTGTAAATTACATTACGCACATTGGTCTTGACTACATTTGTGAACCTCGTGAAAAGCTCTTCGTGACGTCTCAATCGAAACGTTACTGTTATGGCGTTTTTCTTTTGAGAACCGAACCTGTCCGTAACGAAATGATTGATCAACCCGGGTTAATCAGTACGAAAGATGAATATCGGTTACGGCGCCGTATAACCAACAGGCCAAATCGAAATACTATAAGACCAAGCGACAAGAAAACACGGGTTGACCAACAATAACGTCGTTTACGTTGTTTCCGAGGGGACTCTTTGGTATTTGCCAGCTTAGCTCTCCCGCAGCCTCGCACGTACGTGTGCATATCGGCCGGACGGGATGTGCACCGCTTATCCGAATAAAGTTTTACGATAATGTTACACAACGCGTGTTGTGAAGAACGTCACTTTTTCGCATAGCGTTCCATAAAGATTTTCCGTGACCGCTTTCTCGTCCACCTGGCTCATCGATATGTGTATTATCGTATTTTTTTCGTTCCTCGACACGGCGGTTGCGGAAGATAAAACTATGAGACCGCGCGCGCCCGCCCGACGGATGATTAATGGCAGCCGCGACCGGTGACGCCTGTCCTATATATGCCCGCGTACGTACGTATTATAATATATAGTAACGGCGGCGGCGGTCCTCTCCATCCCCTAACCTCTCCACGTCCGGTGCATTCGGTTGTCGGGATTATGTGCCGTTGACGTATCGCGCGTCGCCTGTGATTGATAAATTATTTAATACCTTGCCTGTGTGCGTACACGCAGATACGGGCCCGAGATTTCAGTTTGTTTGTTTTCTCGTCACGGCGGCCAACGGAATAAAAATAAAAAAAAAAAAACGTTTCCGTTTTCCATTTCGTAATTGGTAAAAACGGCCGTTCGCGTTCATCGATACCGTGACTTGTTGTCGTACCACGTCATTCCGTCGCCGCCGCCGTCGACTTTAATTTCGTTTTCGAGCCGTCACAGTTTGTAAATGCGTTCCGTGTGTCAGTGTATCCGATCTTCCGGCAATATTTGTGCGAAGAATTCACACGCTCTTTCGTCGTGTTAATGCTTTCGAATCGCCGCCCATCGGTTTGTCGACCGATGGACCAAAACGTTATCCACCAAATAGAAAGCCATTACAAAAGGAGTCTTTTGAAAAGTAAAAATTTGATGTATGTAGTTTTTAAGCTGGCATATTCATGAAACCAAGTAAAACTTTGTTTTCATGGGAAAAACGGTGGCATACATGCCTAATTTTTCGTGAAAATAAAGCTTTTAAAGGGACTAATTTGCGGATTGTGGCGATTCTTGAACTAGCGTGATAATTGGCTAGAAAATGTGGATCCAACATCGAGTTAAACAATGGCGGTATGAACAACTGGTTTTTTGGCTCATTGGATGAAAACGCTCGACTTTTGACTGATATTAATTCATTGAAATAATTCGAAGACTCGGATTCAAAAATATATAATTTATAAAATATTAGATGCAATGCTGCTAAATAATTATAAATTATATATTTTTAATTCGATGCGCTAAAAAACTAATGTCGCATAATATTTTTCACTAAATTTGATTGTCGGATTTTTTTCCTATTTTTTTTTATTTACAAACCAAGTTTAATTGCTCAATATTTTGGCGCGTCTGTACGTTTTAGTATCATATTAAATTTTCGCTATGAAATTTTATACGCTTACGTATTTATACACTATGAGTGTATTGTAAAAAAAAAAATAAATAAAAGCGTTTTTATTATCGCTTTTACTCGACGATTTAATAATGTACCGCGTGCAGATTCTTTCTCATATAGACAGTATACGATAATTTTACTCTAGTTACGATCATTATTCGGGAATACGTTTTTGGTATGTATTTCGTGTATGGTTACCGTGTAGTTATAACCAGACGGTTCTCAATCGATTGGAAACAATTAATTATTTAATAATTTTTAGAAACTCGTTCTCATATTTATATATGGTTTTAATTACTATTAAATTTATATAAATGTAATAGTTTACTATAAATTCATCTATATTACATATGGTTTGTACACATAAGTGCGCGTTGAGAATGATTATATAATATGAGATCGTAGAACGCATTTTCGTTTTATTGCTCTATTAAATGTTGTGTTCATTTATTATTTCAACGTAACGAGATAAGTGAACGCGCAGAAAACGGGCTTTAGTCGTGCGAGATAGGACTCATTGCTAGGAATAAATTACACTTATATTATTAAAACGATTCAAAAACGTACATTATAGTGCCGTGCAAATCGTATATAAAGAGTACGCCACGTTGTCCCTAATCTCCGAGTTCCGACACACTTTTGTTACGTGCTTTTATAATTACTTAAACCTAATATATAGATCGACAGAATGAAATGTTTAAACGACATATTATTGGTAATGTGTCGTGCGATTTCGTTTCGTAAACGATTTCACGTCTTCCGATCAAAACGGAGCTGTGCAGGTCGAGGTTAATTACATTTGACAATCGCTGTCTTAGAAGTAATGTTTTATATGCAATGCGTGCACGCGTAGTGTGATATTAAAATTCTAAAATATTTCGAAAACGATTGAAAAATATAATTTCCAGACGATTGTTTTTTAATCTGTTTGATCCGTGCACGACTTCGTTGGCCAATTGAAAACGTATTCGGAAACGAGCATGTCCGTGTATAATACTCACGTGTTCGATGCGATAGGATATAACTTTGACGTCGACGTCGTGCGTTATATAGTATGGTCGACCTAGTCCCCGATAGAACAAATTAAAAACAACAATTCGTACGTACAAAGAATTCGAATAATATCTATATGAGATGATACTTGAACCGGAAATTCAGCTACAAAAACGTTCGCGTGTATTTCCATACACACACACACACACACACACACACACACACACTTCCATTATTTATTATAAACGGGTGGAATTTATTTCGGTATATCAATTTATCCGACGCGCCTCGGTCGCGGGGTAACGTGATTTGTTTACACGTCGACCAGATGGATGCACTTTATAATAATCCGTATACCGTGTTGGTAGTTATATATATATATATAAATACGTGTATACGGATTAATAACGCGCGTCGAACATAATTTTATATACCTTACGCCGAAATAATATTACGACGCGAGCTGCGCGTGTTTTTTTTTTGGGTAATACAAACCGTTTTTATTTCTCGAAAATATACGTTCCGTAACGCAAGTATGTGCACGGTTTTACGACGTAATTTCTTATTTATATTTGCTCGCGTCATGTGAATTACCGCTGTAACGATAACTCGATTTCCGATCGATTTTTTCTCTTTATTTTCTAAAAACTAAACGTACTTGCTCGCTTATTATATAATATGACGTTTGTATTTCTCATAACAATTATCGACGATTCAATTATGATCACGTCTGCCGAGTTCGTACAATCGATTTAGGTTTTGCGATGGCGTATTGACCCCGGAAGACGATTTGCCCGCCAATTACACAACAATCGCTTTTCGATATCCGCGTACACGCGCACAAGGGTAATTTAAATTTCGAATATTGTTTCTGTTCAAATCTACGTTACTATTATATTGCTGGTAGGAGTTTCGTATGGAACGTTCGTCGTCGCGTTCGGTTAGACAATTTTTCCATTTATTTCTTTTTATAATCGCGTCGTCGGCTTCGCATTGAACTATATTCTCCGCGTATCTGAGTCCATTTGGCATGAGTATTTCTCCAGACAGACAATCCTTCCTTTCCTATATATACATACATATATATATACATATGTGAGATAGTACCCCCCGGACGATAAGCCCGACACAGTAATTCGCATGAATATATATTCCGAAAGATAATCGGTCTAGTTTTCATATATATATATATATCGTTCGTTTTATTACGCATAACGGTAATAATAATAATCAATGAACGACTAAGCTGCTACAGCGCACTGTCGAGAAATAATGTGCGGTCGTTGTAAATCTCGTACATCGCATAAAACATGCGATAGTTTTCTTTTATTATTACCATACATGCATGCGTCGCGTTTGAATTTTGTTGTTTAAATTATTTCGATGATATATATATATATATTATTTTATACTTGTATTTTTTATCCTAACGTTAAGGATTTGTGATTTATTCGTATTCAGAACATTTAAGTATACACGAGTACGACGTACTTAACGTCTAAACCGTTTTTGTAGATAACTATTACGAGAAAAGCGAAATAAATAGTATATATATAAGCGGACGCCTAAAAGATCTTCTAAAGATTATTTTTAATTCAAAGGTCGGTTTCCAATAGGTGATAATGTATACTTTTTGTTTGTTTAAACCAGTGGTTCTTAACCTTTTTCGGTTCAGCGCCCCTTCATCAAGATAACTGACGGCTTATGCCCCCCCCCTCTTCCAACAAAAATTCTCATACCTTTATGGATCAGTTTTTAAAATTAAAAACTCTTAATGTTTAGTAAATAAATGTTTTATTTGACTCTAATTTAAAATTTTCTATACAAAAAATAATATTTCATATCATACCTATTCAATGATTGCCCTGGGCCTGATGATAAGCGGCTAATGTTTCGATGTCTCGCTCAATGTTGGTTAAAGTTAAACGCAGATCACATTTATTGCAAATATCCAACCGATTTCTTTGCTTCGTTAAAAGCTGAACAACAACGCTAAATCCTTTTTCTGCTAGATACGTCGACGGGAAGGAAAGAAATAACAACTTAACTTTTTTCCATAGTTGTGGATATGTGTCTTTAAGCTTGACCCAGGCAAACTCAAAAACGACCTGCTTTAAAACAATTTGAGCTTCACAGTCGTGTTTAAGATCGATAAACTCCATTTGTAAATGAGGCTCGAGATCTTGTAAAACTCGATTAGATAACGTGGCATACGAATGTTATCTACGGC
Organism: Schlechtendalia chinensis; assembly: GCA_019022885.1. Taxonomy (NCBI): domain Eukaryota; kingdom Metazoa; phylum Arthropoda; class Insecta; order Hemiptera; family Aphididae; genus Schlechtendalia; species Schlechtendalia chinensis. The sequence continues at coordinate 9,292,451 of CM032341.1, forward strand.
CTACGCCATGCGCAATTACAACTATTCTGATTTCACGTGTGATAATACGTGTCACTGGACACTTGTATTATTGGACATTTTATTTTTTCCATTATTCCGCATTTGAGAGCTAACCGCCCCCCTAAAGCTCCTTTTAAACCTAACGCCCCCCTAACAAACCAAAACGCCCACTAAGGGGCGGTACCGCCCACGTTAAGAACCACTGGTTTAAACAATACGTAGTCTTAAACGAGCGTATATATTGTTATTATAAGAGACGAACAACTGTTTATAATAAAATGAGGAAACATCTTTAAGACGTAGAATCCAATATGATGTATTTAAAAAATATTTGGGAATAAGAAAATTTTAGATAATAAGTGTATACGTTTCTCGACATAAAATGTTCGTGTATTGTATTAATACACCGCGTGTTTTGGATAAATAATTTCCCATTTATTCTTAGTGATCGTGTTTTATTTTATATTATTTGATATAAAAGTACGATATTACTATTATTATTATTACATATACTGTACAAGGAACAATATAAAACGTTTACGGAAGATACAGTTCCAGCTAGAGATATCTGGGAAATAGTAGATAAATATTACGAAAATTATACACAGATTATTATATACGTGTACATGTATACGATACGATTTTGGCAACAGTTTTCCATTAAATATTTCGATTAGGAATAATGCTAATCGATTCCAATGTTTTCACGGTTGTGATCAACATTACTATAATACGTTCTTGCACGTACATCTATTTGAATCGTTTTCAAATTGTATTTAAAATGAAACATTTTCGCGGTTTAAAATTGTATGTAACATAATATAAGAAATCGATTACAGTGTATGCAATTATAATGCTGTTTGTTGATTATTTGTTTGTTTTTAGTAAATTTTACGTGTTTACCCATTGCTTTTGTTTTTTCCTCCTCCCGTCTAAAATACCAAACAGTTCAGTAAAACAGGCAATTGAAAGTTATAAATTAATCAATATTATTTTTTACTTAATTTAAAAACAAAATCTTCGCAATGATAACCAAAGCTCATGAAATTATGGCGATTTTTTTTTGTTGCCTACCGTAAATCGTGAATAAACGTAAATAATTGAATAGTGAAAACGCACGGAATATGTTTATAGGTTTTCGCGTATTGTATTTCGATGTTTCAACTATTTCATATTTATGGTTTATAATTTAAAATGATAAAAATCGTCGATTTTCCTTTGGAAAGGATATGTATATTTTGTAGTTGTGAACAAGTAATACACATACATTTTTTATCTGTTAATAACGGAATTCTCAAATGAATTGTTTAAAAATTAGGTTTAAATTATAAAACTGTTTTTAAGAATTCATGGAAATTTGCGAGAAAAAATACAATTATTTTCAATGTATTTAGAAATTGTTGTATTAATTTTCATGAAAACTTCACGAAACCAAATTTAATAAAAACAGTTATTAGAACAAAACAATATGCAATTCATTTCTAGCGAACTGACAATTTATTTTCAATTAAAACCGAAAAAAACGCGACGAATACATAATTTATAAAATAATAATCTAAAATTCTCGAATTTCGTGAATAGAACCGAAACGGCTAGTCATTGTTGTTTCGGTGTGTCAATGAAATGACGTCGACAGACGAATACCGAGCGAGTTCGCAATCGTGATTTCGATTCCACGTACGTTGGTACCAACATGTTAAGTTCCGATTTATATTAATCCGATTAATATGTCAACTATTCGCTTAATATATGTACAAGGGAATTGGTCGGGTGTATTTATTTCGTTCAAATGTGTACAAATTTATGTTCGTAATCGTATAAATTGAAAACACGATTTTGGAAAAAACGGAATTTGGATTCCGAATAAAAGTGTCAATTTACGATTGAGGAATGATTGTATAATATATTCCTTACCTTCGGTGAAAAACGTCTTTTGCGACATAGTTATCGTGTGTTTTTATATGTAATGTATGCACTAAATGGGTACATTGATCAAATCCGTATTTTCGTATGTCAATTTGTTGTATAATTTATTTATGGAAAAAAAAACAATTTATCTTATTAAGTACATGATTATCGGAGTTGAAAGTACACGTAATTGATTATGTGAAGGTTTAATCGTTAAAATTATATTAGATAACATTAAATGTTGTTTCAATCTTGGAATAGAGTCGTTTACGATTGGTTTAAACGTTTCGAAAATGATCAAGAGTCATACGAAGACGAAGAACTGGAGTGGTCGACCGTTAATTTCAAAAAACGACGAAACAGTCGGAAATATTTAAAACTTGGTGCGATCAGATCGTTATTTACGCATTTGACATATGGCGAAGAATACAATTAGAGCATGGTTCAGTACAAAACATTTGAAACGTGATTTTACGTTTTTTTGCGAAATTCGTTCCACAAATTTTGATCGAAGACTAAACCGAAAACAGAAAATTGATCATCGCCGTTGAACTTTTCAAATAAAAACGATTTTCAATCAAAAATTATTACTGGAGATGAAACTCGGGGTTTCGTTTGTGATCCAGAGATAAAATTTCAGTCAGTAACAACGTCACCAAGGACGAAAAATCACGTGTTTTCAAATCACAATTCATGAAGGTTGTATTAATTGCGTTCTTCAATAAATTATCGAGAATTTGTACCAAATGGACAAACAGTTTTTTAATGGTTCTTTTTATTGAAGTTTTAAAACGTTTAAAAGAATCGATTCTTTGGAAATATGGGAAAACGGCTGGTTTTTACTTCGCGACAATGCTCCAACTTATCCTTTGCTGTTTAGTAATTTACCGGATTTTGCATCGCGTGATTTCTGATTATTTTCGAACTGGAATCTTCGACTCAAAGGTTTTGCATCGATTAAAGACATCAAAGTAAATTCAATAGCTACTCTCAGGGCACTTCCAATAATAGATGGTTATCAAAGATGTTTCCACTGATTACAGATTCTTCGAGGTAAGTTTGTTTGTGCTGAAGGACGATACATTGATGGAGATTAAGTTAATTTAAGTTTTAATTGTATAAAAAAAAACTGAAATTTCCAGGAACTTTTTGATCCTACACACATAATTCACACACATTCATAATTTAGAAAATTAACGAACTATTAAACATATTGTAATCAAGTGTTTAATTTTTTAGCAATCATATTATTTTGTACTTGAGTAACGATTTAATAGTTAAATTATAATTTTCGTTTCCATTTCATTTTAATATATTATTATTTCTCGGGCCTAGCTAATTGATGGATTACACTGTTCGTGTTTTATTGTAACTCGCGGGTTTTTGTTTTCGGCGATTTATTTTATGGAATTTGCTAGTAGAAATCTAATGAAAAAAGTTAAGTAAAAAAGAACAAGGGGACGCGTAATGATAAGTATAAAGACAAAAGGCGGGAACGAGAAAAAAAATAAATAGAAACATCATGTGAAAATGAAACCTATAAATTATGCGAGAAATTAATAAAGAAAAAAGAAAACGCGAAATCACGAGCAACGATTTTGTTTTCAACACCCTCCTCCTGTCGGCATATACTTTTTGTTGTATTGTCCGCGTCCGTTTTTATATTTTGATGATATTCATAATAATAACAATATTATTATAAATTAAGTAAACTTGAAAAATGTGTTCTGCACACAATTGAAATTATTTATAATTTCAAATGGCATTTTGTAATTTTGTTTTATTACCGTACATATTACCAAAAGGAAATGACATCGATTACTGTAGGCCGTTGTCGTTGTCTCTTTCGAGGTGAAATAACCGCATTTATACATATAGCACGCGTTGGTTTTATATGAGAAGACATATATTTGATCGAGTACAGCAACGATAACAACATAAAACGTAATGACATGTATACGTATATTATACAGGGTGTGCTAAGATTTGACGATTTCACGTTTAGATCACATGCAATCCCTGCCGCCCGAACCGTAGTATATAATGTACTGTGTTATTTATATTACGTACAATATTATATTTGTATGTTTATTTGTTGTGCGTACGTTCTGCCGTACTATAAGCTGTAATATTATGTGCACCTACTGTTTTTCTATTCATATTAAATTAAAATAACAAGAACATTTATTTTGCACGGAATAAAGCTTTAAATTATTGATTCATGTGTAATATATATGGGGATTATTTTATAATTAATTCCGAATTATTATTATTATTATTTTTTAACATATATATGTTTTTGAGCTGGATATAACATTTTTTTTTCGTGACCGATTTCGCGTAACCGATTTTGTGTCATGCCACAACTACACCCACGCCCACTGATACCACCGCTGCTGCACTACCATCACAGTCACCACCATTTGATAATGGTTGAACTATCACTACTGATCGGAATGCAGCGCGGAGTATTTTGTATTTACTATTTGGTTTACTATTTACGTACCCCTAAAAACGTATACATGATTCAGTGTTTCTCCGTGCAGCGTCGGATTGTCACATATAAAGAAAAAAAATATCTCAAAAAGCCTTCCGTTTTTTTTCTCTAGAAATAGATAGACAAACCGATAGAAATGCGATCAACGCGATTTTGTGTTTTACTGAAAACGAAAATAATTTATCACGTATTATTAGAACTTGAGCCTTTTTATTGTACGGCGTCTGTTTTGTATTTATTTTAAAATATATTACACGTATTATTATAGTGTAGATATATTACGTTCATGCGTGTTATAATCAAAACAAATTGCGTTAAAAAATGTCCCGTTTAAACATCGTGTCGCAGCCGTTTCTTTTATTATACCCTCGATGAACTCGACGGCGCCATTTCAACAGTCAACTATAACATACACACACGTTGTGTATATACAAATGCACAGTATTAAATCATACACGATACGCAATATATATATATATGTGTGTGTGTGAATGTTACACGTACAGGGTGACGGCCGGGACGATGACGTTTCCGAAACGAACGGCCGTTGTCGCGGTTATATAAAGTCTGACTCATATAATGTCCGTGTGTTGGAGACGACGACCGTCCGTACGATACATACGTCTCCTATACGCGTGCACGTCGGATTCGTGGACTTTCAACGTTGTTTTCGGTCGCCAATAAATAATTTTTAACCGCGACGTCGACGCGAGTGCCGTTCTTATATTTGAAAACCGACGCTGACGACGGTTCGCACGAATCGCCGTAATCATTGCCGAAGAAGACAATGTATTCGATATTGTTTTCGTCGTGTAAACGTTGACGGCGACAAATTTATGAAACCGGGCAACGTGTACATAAATAAATAATGATTAAAAAAAAAAAACTGTGGTTGGGACGCGTGATTGTATATATATTATATACGACGAACGGCAACGAAGTTGTAGTACGGAAGTAGGACGAACGTGTTGAATTTAAAACAATACGAGACACGGGGCGTCGATACGAACAGTGTCTGGAGCACTCGCAAAATATTATCCGAACTCGGCGCCTATACGTAACGACGGCAATTTAATGACGTACTCGAATCGACAATCATGTACACGTGAGCGTCGTCGTCGTCGTCGTCGTCGTGCGAATATACGATTTCACGCCTGGTTCGCGGTGTCGTCTCCACGTTTGTGTATTTCTCTCGATTTCTCTCGTCCCGACGCTGTCGAATTAAAACGTCAGTCGTATGTTCGTCGACAATTGCGTTTTCGCGTACGTCGTCTTCGGGATAAATTTAACGTTTTAGACCAGTGGTCTCAAACACAAATTACCTACGGGTTGTATGTTTTTTTTTTTTCAAAAAAAGTTCGTGGGCCAAATTTTTAATGTCCTTTTTATTCTTTACTTATATGCTCAAAATTGAAGACAAAATGAAGGCAGATATAAATACGAAATCCATTTATTTTAACATTATTACTGTTATTATATTTACTACTATTAAAATTACTTATAAAAATAAACAAATTAGTTGTATTAATTAATAAGTTAGTTTTACTTACTGTTATTACAAAATTACTGTTGAAAGAATGTGACGAACATTAACTCAAATATATTTAAAAACAGAATCTGAAAAAATCGGAATTAATTATTTTGTTTTTATTTTTATTTTATCTGACATCTCTTCTTTTGTACCAGGCTGTCAATATTTTTAAGAGTTTCTGAACGCCAAATGTAGAACAGATTATAGTTTTACATTTGATATTTGATTGCGACATTTAGATTTATTTGACTTTATGAGAGAAAAGATTTTCCATTTTTGTACGAAATACATTTTTATTACGGCGCATGTTTGAGAACACTGTTTAAGACGTTTTACCTCTACTACTTTATCGGGCTTTTTACGATTATAACTGTATTAATTATTTTCATTTAAATTCGCGAGATCGGCGTTATTAGTAGTTATTTGGAATGATTCGTCGGTTTAGGTTTATTGTTGGACAATCATTTTGGTACTTTTTTCGTTGTAGCTTTAATGTGGAGCAGCGTTTCTCAAACTGTGGGGGCCTGAGTCAATTTTCGGCGGGTCACGAGAAGTTTTTTAATTGTATAGATTCTACGAAATTTATGTTTTTTATACTTTTTTATTATGTAGATGTTAAACTATTAAGGGGTCGCGATAAATTTTCGTGGGAGAATTTGGGTCGCGGTTCTAAAAAGATTGAAAGCCACTGCCTTAGAGAAACGATGAGACAGCGGGTCGCCTAAAACACACTATGGAAATAAAACTATAAAAATCCACTATGTCGTAAAAAATAAAAAAAACAATACACTCGCACGTAAACGATTCGCGTTTTTATGAAAAAGTTAATGATAGTGTTGTATTTCAATAAGTTTTGTGTTTTTATTTTTCTTGCAGAATCGTCAATGCCCAGATTTGCCGAGCCCATACCGAACGTCACGGTAAGCATTGGCAGGGACGCGCTGCTGGCGTGCGTGGTGGACAACCTACGCGGATTTAAGGTGAGCAAAACCGAATCATCATCATGTTGTCCCTTGGCGGTTTCACACTAATCTGTAGGTAATTCGAAAGGTAATTCTCCGGGGGCCTTTCGTTCTGGCCCCACAAGGTATATATGTACCGTCCGCCGGCTTTTCTAACCATTTTCTAAATATAATTCTTACGGCAACGCCGATGCATTACAGTCGCTTAAACCTCCGAACAGGTGGCTTTACCCTATTAAACAACCACGGCCAACGGAGGAAAAACTTTTAATTGGATTTCGAAATAATATATAATCTCATCTATCCGCTATAATTTTTTTCTTTTACAACCATTAGGCTTTGAAACGGCCGGGGGAAAGTTTATCAACGAACATTCGCTGTTTATCGCGGCAGTTCATTGATTTAAGCTTAGGCACAATTTTAGCGACTTGTATAATTATATTACGCGAAAACGTGTTTAATAGCAGACGGTTTTACTGTTGCGTTGGAAACGTTATTAAACAGTTCGCGGGCGTGCTTGTGAGGACAATTATTTAATATAATATTACTGATAATTAATAACAAACGCGTTGTAGAAAAAAATATACGACTAAAGACGCTTTTGTATTTCTTTATTTTTACGTTCAAACATTATTTTTTAAACACCGCGCACATTTTATTATAATTAATTTATTGTATTTAGCAAAATACTACTTATGTATACATAATAAATGTCAACTTTATAAATATGTTAATTTAAACAGGCAGGAGAAAAAAAGCTACGCGTATTATTATTATCATTATAATTTACTTCAGAGATTAATTTTATTACCTTGAATGGTTCAAGTTTTAATCCAGAAAGTTTTCTTTTGGGCGATTTCTGTTAATTATTTACCTTGATTTCGTAAAAAAAAGAAGAAAAATAATAATTAAGTTTAAAAACTAATATCGGTAATTTAAATTGAAATATTATAGAATTTAAATTAATTAAGTTTTATTTCATCGGCATTATTACGCACATATAATATTAAAAACTATATTGGTTAACTCAGTCGAGGTAATCGCATTTGTTCAATTATGCGGAGTTTTATTTTTATTTTTTATATTGTATGAACATTTCATAATCTGAATTAACAATTCATTTAATATTTAACGATATTTTACGTTTTTGCGGATTTTAAGATAGTAAAATTTGATATTTTTATATTACGCATGAAAAACACTAACTCGTTTCTATGATAACGTTTACAACGAAATTTATTCATTTTACTACGATAAGAATAACATGAATTGTGATAACTGGTGCAATTACGTGAAATATCATATTGCAATAGACGATATGATGTCAATTTTGCTTTTTCCAACAAAACTATTTATTTACTTACTTTTTATTCGAAAGAGGAAAAAAAATCTATACATTTGTACAATAAGTCATTTAGTTAACAATAAAATATTACAAAGTAGAAAGTTACTCAGTAATAATACATTTATATATATATATATATTTATTTATTATACCTGGAAAATTAGTATAAAAAGATAAAAGACATTTTCATTTCGTTTTTGGTTTCATCAATGTCACGATTCCAGTTTTTTTTTTAATCTGGTTGATCAGTCAGAGATATAGTACGAAGACATGGTTTGCATTAGAGGGTTGGCGTTTGAAGAAAGTTCACGTGCATACAATCATAACTAAGTTTTGCAAGTTCGGTTACGGTATTTATTTGTAAATCGGTGTATAGAGCTCGGTTCGTTCCATACCAGTGGGTATATGAAGAGTTTTATTTTGGAATGCCTGGATTGAACGAATGTTTGAGGGTTTGGCCGGGCCTCAGATTTGAATGCTGTAGGAATAGAGGGCTTCGATAATGGTGTTGTGTAAGGGAAACATTTTAAATTTGAGTTTGGGTTTTAAGAGAGTTCGTGGAATTAGTGAAGTTTGCTACTGGCCATTTTAATTTTGTTTTCGAGGCGAGTCAAGACGTTTGTCAAGTATTATACCACATATTTTGTTTCGTTGAGAACTGAAATGATTACATTGTATAATATAATTAAAAGACGTATACATCACGATGCAGGGAAATGGTAATTGTAGTCGACTCGGTCTCATTTATTTCGATCATCCGGTTTTTGAATCAAGCTTCAACGAAGTTCACGTGATGTTGTAAATGACATGAAGCTGTAACGATATATTGTTGCCTGTAGACAATACGGCCGTGTCGTCAGCATAAAGGTGGTTGTATAGCAGTCGTTCTAAGGTCATCAGAAGTCAAGATAATAATATTATAAAGATTGGGTGCTAGATCGCTACCTTAGGGCATCCCAGCAACGGTATTGTACTGTGACGAGAAAGCGTTGTTTGAAAAAAATTTTTTTATCCAAAAACTGATCAAGAATCAAAAAATAATTGCGCTGGGCTGGGCGCTGGCATAACAAAATTACTGTTCGTGCGGTTCGTATCATTATCGTTTACCTGTTAAACTTTCGTCGTGCACCGTGTGTCCAATAATTAACGGTACAAAGGTATACACGAACGATCAATCATACGAGTAGATGAGTGTGTCTTCTAATCAAATTGATTGTAGTCGGACGTGGCTAGCTGGTTAATCAGAGCGTGTATCCGTTTCTGCGTATATGTATATACATTATAACGATAAGTCGAAAAAAAATATATTATAGTTCACGAGATTTACAATCGGTTCGCCTTAACCATCTACACACGACACAATATAACATAATAGGCAACGATCGCATTTCGCGGTGAACATTAGCTCATGACAAATAAATATCAAAGTACTACAATTACGATATATATATATATATGTATACGATAAGGGATAGAAAATGAATGAAGTGGAAGTTTGACAAAGAGGGCGATCACTCTATTATTAACCCTTCTCTGGGGTCCTGTTTATGGTACTCGAGTCCGTCAGCAGCCATTGTACGCCTCTCGAGTTTGTCCTAAAAATATTAAAAATGTCTTTGCCCAACAGATTTAAAACGTACCCATTAATTCAATGTTTAATATATTTTTCTGACGTTTATAACTGGCAATAGGTACATGCCTACATTTTCCATTCATGTGCGCTGTTAAATCGATTTGTTTTATGTATTTAAATATTATTATTATAATAGGACCAACAAACGTGTATAATTTTGCACTTTTGTGTATGTGGGTGTTTTTTTCGAAAATTGTATATAAAATCAACATCCAGAATTTGTTATTCTCATTATGTAAATTAAATACATTCTTTTAGTGGTTTGTTTTAAATAAAATGTTATATTTTATTGAGAAGCAATAAAGTGCAAAATTGAAATGACTAATTAAAAAAAAAAAAATAATATTAATAATCGCGGTCGTATGAACAATAAATGATTAAACTCACAATTCATGCATCCGTACGTGTATAAGTTTCCGACCGTCGCGAATCATCGGACATTCGAATTTATGACTATAGCCCGATAAAATTGTATTATACTTATTTGCTTTCTCATAGGTCGCATGGGTCAGGGTCGACACTCAGACGATTCTGTCCATTCACCATAACGTTATTACACAAAACCCCAGGGTCACGTTGTCCTACAATGATCACCGGTCGTGGTATTTGCACATCAGGGACGTGCACGAGGAAGATCGGGGCTGGTACATGTGCCAGGTGAACACGGACCCGATGAGAAGTCGACAAGGGTATTTGCAGGTGGTCGGTGAGTACGCGCGACGCGACGACGGCTTATTTTTACTTGTTATTATTGTTGTTCACGACGTGTTCCGTTTAGGACGTATATTCATCGAATGGCTCATCGGAAACGTCAACGGTCCGCAGGTTTATTAAGTTTTATTAAGTCACGACAATTTACGTTTCTATTATATCGGACGTGCCTATAACTGCCCCATCGGCGTACCGAGTTTAAGATCAGATTTCTGAATTCATTCCGATAATTTACTTTTTTTTTGGAGCGTTTTATTATTATTATAGTTACTGTTATATATATAAATATAAAATATTACGAAACTACATTATTGATTGCCTTTTTATAATATATACATATATATATATTAACTTCGGAGTTTCAAACTGAAAGGCGATAAAAATAAAAAGTCGAGAACATAGACGTTACTCGTGAATTGTTTATTACGCGTACTTCGTGAACTGTAAGTTTGTAGAGATTCTTTGAAAAGTCGGATGAAACATTGGAAATATCGCATTATGGCGCCGATACACGAACACGATATGGTTTATAGTCGAGATCGACTTATGACCGAAAAACCGACGATTTCAATGAAACGTTTCGTTTCTATTTCTGTCCTAGTACCGCCGAGCATTATAGACAAGGAGACGAGCACGGACATGGTGGTGCGCGAGGCGAGCAACGCCACGCTGATATGCAAAGCCGACGGATACCCGGAACCGTATGTGATGTGGCGCAGAGAGGACGGCGACGACATTAATTACAACGGAGACACAGGTACGATAACGTTATAATTGTAATTAGAACAAGGCAACGCGGGCGGGCGGTCACGGCTCAAAACAACAGCCGGGGGAATCGAAACAATTGCGTTGTTGTACGCTGGTGACACGCGCGCCGACAGGCTTACGTCGACGATCCAAAACGTACATCATTTACCACCGTGACGTCGGTTGGGTTCGTGACGTGGTGTACGCGCGTATTGTCTGGCGAAAAGAGGTCGAACGTTTCGCGGGGCACGAGAAAGCGATTGCGGAATCGGGAAAAATCGTTCGGGCAAATAATTCGAGGAACGCGTCGATTTCCCGAACTGTTCGGACAAATCGATCTCTCGACGTCCGGGCTTATTCGGTCCGGTCGAGTCGTTTTTGTCGTGTCCCCGCGGCTTTGTCGATAATTTCGTTACATACGACTTTCGGATATTGTACAATTCGCGAGTCCGACGATAGCCGTGTCATACGTACGAATCCGTAAATCGCCGCGCGCCCACAGTATTTGTGCGTTGTCCGTTGTTCGCGGCGGATTAAACATTCGTTTACTGCGGAGATCGCGAAAATTCAAATCGATGTTTCCAATATACGTCTGGATTGTACAAAAGTGCGCGCTGTTTTTCTTCGTTCGATCTCGACGCTTCTTTATCGCGGACGACGTTCGAGTTTCAGAACAAATAATATATGAGCTGGATGCGATATATATCGTGTGTGATATCATTAATAAAAAAAACAAAAACAAAAACAAAAGAAAAAAAGAAAAATTAAAAGAAAATGTTAACGTACAGCGTCGTCCTTCTTACAACGGAATTCACGATAAATACGTTACGTTAGGAGTCGTTGTTGGCTTAACAGTTTGTAAACAAAACTTGTATTTTTTTTTGTTCGCATAAACTCTATTATGTTTCGTCACCAAATTACAATAAGAATGTTAAACCGTATGTGCGTTGTTTCGGCTCGCGCGAGATAGCTTTTATTATATATATATATACACGTGTGTGTTTACAAAAAAGTCGTAATCCTTTAGCGGAACGTACAACGCGCATTAGTATTATACACGAGCAGCACACACAGAGGTTACAGAAGTGGTTTGTAAGGTTCGCCTGTGCACGTGTGTTAAAAATATTCAAATTTATGTACGGAATTAAGTGGATTACTTGCCGCACACATTCGAAAATTTTGTCGTTTCCGCAACGGTGAAAGTGTGTATTCGTATGGTGGTGACGTGGGCGATTTGATTTCGCTGTTTTTCCTTTTTCTTTTTTTTTAATATAATTTACGTTTAATAACGTCGTATAATCGTTTCAGCCAAAACAGAAGTGTAACCCGCACATAACGGATCGGTTTCAGATTTGGTTTTATAAGTTTTCGTCCTCCCCCGTCCCCCCAGACACGCGCGACTCGCGAAAACGTTTATAATCACGCGTTCAATCTTTTTCGCCGCGACGGCGTGTAATTTCGCGTTGTAGGTTCGTTGTCTGGCCACGTGTCTCTGCGCGTGTATGATATTCGCTCGTTACGAAAATTCCAATTTCCTTTAACAGCCGTCGTTTTGTCTAACGACCGTATTGTTCGCGCGCGGCGTGTATGTTTTCCCGGCCCGCTGCGCATTACGATCGAATCTGGTTGTTGTTTTCCCTATTTTCACGTTTCCGACGCCACGGTTGACGGACGTTGACCGCGACACGCTTCGCAGTCGTATGTTTCTCGTTATTCTTTTAATTTTATTGAAAGCTATTACTTTTCGAAGAAAAAAAAAGTATGTTTGAAAAGTGAATAATGTCGGCAATGGATTGTGCAAGAAAACTTTTGGAAAATAATTCCTGTATGAAACGGACGAGGAAATATTTAGAATGCAATTGTTGCCAAAAAAAAAAAAGTTTTGATTTATTACTTGAAATCGCTATAAATTCTAAAAGTACATTTAATTTGATTATTTTTATTTAAACTTATGTTAATGTTATGCTGAAAAAAATCAATAGTGAATAACTTAAAAATATACCATTTATATCATATATCCTAAATTATTATAACGATGAATATTATACATTTGGTATTTTTTTACTATACATTTGTTCCTAAACAAATAATGTTAATTAAATGAGCAGTGCGTTGCGAATAAAATAATTAAAATGCAGCTATACATTGATACGTTTTAAATAATCATTTTTTTTATGCCTTAAAATTAAAACAAAATACTTAAAAGGTCGGAATTGTGATTGAAAATGGTGTATTTTTACAATTCTGTTTTATTATTTTTGTACTGCGTAATTATATTATGTTGTAATCCTGAATTTAAATTATCTATACTAATAATGTCTGAGAACAAACGCAATCGAATTATTTTCAAATCGTAAAAATAATTTCTTTTCTCTTGCCTCGAGTAAATTTTAATCGAAACAATCGTAATTCAAAAACAATAATTGTGCTGATATAAATCCATAGTGTTTTGAATACTATACAATATAATATTTGTGAAAATTGAATTAAAAGAATACAGTTTGTAGTACATAGCAGTGATGGTGGTCGTAGTATTATATGCATGCACATAGTGATAATACCGAAAACGCAAACGATTATCGTCAAAAGATTAAATTCCGTTTTAAGGCGCGTACAGTTAACAGGGAACAGTCGCGCGCAATTTATTACATGTATTGTCTAATACATGTTTATTGACCAGATTGCGGCAAGTTATCTCGACCGAATTTGAAACGTTAACTTAACGATAAAACTTTTCAGTGTTGCGCGTCCTATTTTGCTACTTGTTTAATTGACTTCCAACTAAAACTAATACGCACACACACGCAGAAGAACGAGTTGAATGCAAACTTCAAATGAAGACGTTACGAGTTATTCGTTGCGCCGGTGATATTGGAACGTGTACCCACGTGACCTATTATTTTCACTTCCATCGAGTACGTAGACAGTGTTAAACGAGTATAAATTATAGTGTCGCGACTCCTACGTAAACAAGTACACGTGACTAATCTGAACAAATGTTGTCATTTTCATGTTGACATTCCTCGGCCGGTGTCGTTCGTTCGCGTCCGTTTCCAGTGAAATTAAATCCGTTGTGTATTTTGCTTTTCGATTCACCTAAGCGAATATTTGTATGAAATTTCGTATGACTTCCGGTTTGATATTTATATTTTTTTCCCTTTAACGCGTTTAAAAATCATCCGTCAAACACATTGTGTTCGTCGCGATTGTGAAGTTCGATATATTATTTGTAAATCACAATATACGTATATAAAAAATAACCGTTTAAAAATTGTATATATTTTCCATCGTCTCGTTTGAAACTAAAATGCTAATGGAAAATAAAATCATAAAACTATGTAAGTCTGAACATTATTTATTCCAATATTTTAACATCAAATCTATGCGAAATTATTTAATCGTTTTCACTTGTTTCACAACATTTTTATCCCCTTGTAAATTTGTCACTCGACGTTTTATCGGAAATGTTATCTGCGAGTCCGTACACATATGTATACGAGTCGTTTAGCACGGAATTCGCTTATACAAAAGAAAAATCATTATCTACCGAGTTCGTGCGATTCGAACGCGTATTTCGAATTTTCAAACCGTTGGGAGCTGCAACGATAAAATAATAATAATAATAATAATAATGATAACGTCGAAAAGATCGACCGAATTTTGTGTGGATCCGTCGACGTACTCGGCAGTGACGAGGACGAAACTCGTAATTTTTCTTTTTTTTTCCGTTCCCGTCGTTTGTGAATTAGATTTGCGACCGTCCGTCGGCTGGAAAATGGTGTTCTCTGGATGTGCTCGTCCATTACGTGCGCGCATGCACGTGGTATATATATATATGCACGCGATACACATAACAATAATTACACCGTCGCGAGAATTCCTAAATAAAATAAAACACGGTCCACCCGTATATATATATATTATTGTTAGGCGCGCGTGATATTGCCCGACTGGACCGCCGCGTTGCCCGGCACGTTTCATAACTCTCGTGTTACGTTAATTTAGGGACGGTCGTTGTATCTCTGTGTCCTGAGGTATTTTTTTAAATTTTACGACTTTTTGAAAGTTTTTCCGCGTCCCTGGGCTTCGTTCATTCGCGCCATAGATATCGTGAAATAATACGGTTCCGACCGTATATGATGGGATCATATAGTGTCGACGACGTTATGCATATATATTAAATAAGTCTATATTTTGGAACGACTGTCGTTTCGTCTGTCCGATAACAGTACGTCCCGGCAGAGCAGAAGAATCCGATCGGTAAGCCGACCGAATCCAGGGTCGTCTACGAACCACCTGCACCGGGAGGGATGGGGCTAGGCCCGTATCCTTTCGAGGAGAAAGCGCGACCCAGTTAAGCGCTGTTTGGGTCGCTCCTCCTGCCACTGGGTCTTGTGGTTTGGTCACTGTTTAGCGTTGTAGCCGACATTGGTTCTTCACAATCTTGCGTGGCACTGCGTCCGGAGCGGCAAACCCGTTCCCGTGGTACCAACCACGACGCTCTAAGTTGACGTCGACCCGGGACATTACGAATGTAGCTCCCGAGCCGGCAAGTGGCCTATGTATGTACGAGATTCTCGACGAAATCGAGTCGGTATTTTTTGCGATTACAAGCGTACAAATTTAGTCTCTTCTTCATATGTGTATATACGGACGCGGCTGCTTTACTTCCAAGACGAAGTATATGTATATATATCGCGATCGACCATCGGCACACGTCTCTCACCGCGTGCCTCGGGGAAAACTGTAGACCGGAAAGAGCCCGTGTGCCCCGAGCAATTCATATATTGCGTCCGAGCGGCGGCCGGTCGCTCGGGAAAACATAACGAACCTCCTCCATACATACACGTGTGCGCGTGTCCCGGTTAGCGTCCGTTCTTCGCCCCCGCCGGGTCAGTGTTTTTTCCGACGTTGGGTCACGGGGACGCCTCGTTGCGCTCGACCTTCCCGCGGGCCGCGTGTTCGGCCGGACAGTTTCGCCAAAACCCTTCGTGTATACGCGCTCACGAACCCGCCGGGGAATCCGTCCGTGTAGTATCTATTTCCCTATATCGTCGTCGTGTCCTTTGTACACGTATTCCCGTCTCGACTTTTTCGCGTCGCGTGCGTTCTATTTTTATTTATTTATTTGTTTTTTTGTCCCCTTCGACTGTTTTTCTCTCGTAAATCTTCGGGGACGTCGATTTGTCGGTTTTGACGGAAACGACCGCCGTGCATATACCAAATCTCAATGATACGCATGTCGGCGATCGTGTAACGGTTTTTATACGTGTATCGTATACGCGATAGGTACGCTCCCTACGCACGATAGTAAAAAAAAAAACATTTTTCGACCGTGTGTGTACGTGGTCGTTTGTACGGGATGAAAATCGTCAAAAATAAAAAAAAATATTAATTTGTTTAATTAAAATAGTACGAAAATATTTTTAAGCCGATTAATACTTTTTAATCAATGATATGTTTCGTGTGTGTCCGACACGAAACCAAACCGTTCGTACGAATACGATTACGTTAAATAATTCGCGCTCGAAACCGACGGAAGAATGGTACATACATGTTACGTCGAATTCACGAAAACGCCGATTTCGTGCGATCGGCAATTTGGCTGCCGACTTCATAAATTAGGCAGACTTTGTTTTGCCGAGTGCATGAATTATTTGCCTATTACATGCATTCGGTAACACATTATTCGATAAACATTTTTCGACAGCCGCAAGTGTACCCATTGGAATTACCGGTCATTATTCAATCCTGCAGTCTCCACACGCCCTGCCACCGTTATCTCAATTAGCTAAAGTACGATACGAATAACCGATATGTAACAATTAGACAGTCTCCTCTTTATTTTACGTCTAATAAATGAAAATGTTCAGTCATTTTTGATTTGGATGTTGAAAACAGTGTACGAAGGGTGGACGTTTCGATAAATTTGTTAATAACATTTCGATTTCGTTCTTAGTATTTTTTAATTTTTATTTTAAATAACGATGAAGTCGCAGTGGACGGCCAAACGAGATTCTGAAGCTGTTAGAATATCAACTAATGACCTTATCGTGAAAAAACATAGGCGGTGTTATCATGTCCTGTGAAAAATTCGAATAAATCGAGGTAGCTGACGTTCGACGAATACGACGGAAACGCGATCGAGGTATAATGGCGGTAATCGATAACTTTACTAGTATTATTCGTGATATGCATGTAGCATGTAGTCAGTTAGGACAGGCCAAGGATATCGTCGATGTACGTGTCGTGCGAATTGCACATCAAAAAGAAATTCTCACGTTAAAAAAATTGCATGATGTGTAATTCGGCGTGGCATCCCGGGCCGTAGCTGCCACAATACTTATTTTTTTGTAATTGTACATTTTTTGTTGGATTTTATGTAATTGATATAAGTAATATAAGTATAGTAACTATATTAACTGTTAATATTTAATTTTTATATTCGTTTATTTTTTTTATAAGGAAAAAGGCTTTGTCGATTTCACGTAATCGGCAGTTCTATGTTCTTTAGAATACCAATTTCTCGTATTCAGCAACGGCGTTGTTTTTTGTATGAATTCGGCGTAACATATGTATTGCTATTGTACAAAACGGTGACGAACCCACGCGCGTGGAAAACGGAAGTATTGTTTCGGTTTTGGAAGCGTCACGCGGCGCACGTTTTCGTACGTCACGTCGAACCGAAAACGTCGTCGTGGGCAATGCGAATACGCGCGCGCGAGCGCTCTCCAAAAACATTCGTTAGTGTACGGCCGCCGAGAGACGAACTAACTTTATGGAATCCGTCGCGCGTTCGCCGAGAACAACCCGACGTTTGTTTAATAGTACCGTTGCCGGGCGCTTGATTTCATTTGTTACCTGGGTAACACTAGTGACATCTACCGACCGTGCACGTGCAGCACAAACGTCGTGGTCCGTCGTCGGAATCGCATACAGTACGGAAGACTCGGTCTCGTGTTCGGGTTTTCGCGCGGTTTCGGACGTTCAACGACGCGCGCGATAACAACAAGTGGATTACCGTCACGACACTCCAGTGTTGTAATACGCGAACAAAACATTCGGCGTATACGGTATGGCGCGGACGGACTCGAGCAAAGTGCAGTTTTTGGGTATTGAGTAGGAGAGAAGCAGATCGGATTCTCGGGGGAAAAAATACAAATATTATTCGGAACATTTGTTTACGAACGCGTATACGGTACACCGTGTCTAACGGCATCGGTCGAGCACCGTGAACGCCGTAGTACGAGCGGCCCGTGTATTTGAACGTCATATTTTTGACTCGATACGACCGTCGCTGTTCGGGCAATTCCTCTGACATAAATTACAACGGCGTCGCTGCATATTCTGCCGATATATCGCACGTCTTGTTTTCCACGTTGGTTTTCTCGAGTGTGTCGGCGAGATTTTGATCGGTGGCGAAATTTCATCCCCGTCGTACGAACACCGACAACACGTGTTCGACGTTGCGCCGTTGCGTTCACATAAAGTGTTCGTGTCGATTATGTGTGTGAATATGGACTCCCGACATTAAGATATCATTAAGATAGGCGGTACCCCTTCGGCCACCTAGTTACGCAATAACGTCTTAAAAAATATTTCCGACTGGGAAATACATTTTATCCGATCGAAAGAGCAGCCATCCGCACACGTCCGACTGAATAATTTTTTTATGTGCCACGGTTCCGTATTGTTGAATGTTATATGATGTCGGACTGCTGAATACTTTACGCGATCGCGTTTAGTACTCCCGTTGCCAGCAAAGTATACCGTATATTTATTTTACAAGCTATAAAATATATAAATCTTGCGTAGAAGCAATGGACGAAAACTTTATAATACAGTTTCCTTAATGGCTTTTGTTTTAATAACACATTTTATTGATAGTGTTATTATGGTGTGTATTCTAAACGATGATATATGAAAAAATGAAAAATAATATTTATGTTTATTTATCTATCAAATGTGTTATGATGATGACGAAACAATTATTTCGCTTAAATTTACCCGAAAAAATGTTTAAATTTATTACACGTAATTATACATACTTGTGCCGTGACGTTTGCGAGATTATTATAATAAGGTTTTCTTGGTGGTTTTTTTTCTTACAACGAGATAGTACGTAGTTTCAGATTTGTTTTTAAACGCTGATTTTGAATATGCTGCCAAAGATAATGTTTATCGGATAATATAAAGTAAGCTCGTTAAATTTAAATGATAAGAAACCCGAAGACCGTAATAGTGTTTCTTGTTTTAGATTTTAATATTAGCATAGTGGATAATATCGACGACATAATTTTAGCTGTATCTCGTAAAATCTGGACTATTATATAATTTATTCTTTAGAGACTTAAAAAAGAAAAAAATTATAAAATTCAATTATTATTTTTTCTTTTATTGCGTATGAGCGTAAAAGGTACAAATCACTTTTTAATTTTTTTAAAATATATACTATTGTTACAATTTACAATAAAAATCCAACTTTACCGATATCGTTGTACGATATAAATGTATATACAGTCTCTATAAATACGATGCAATTAATTTCTGTTTTATCTCGATTGTAAAATTTAAGTTGTTATGCATGAAAACGAAATAATGTGTTTCGGATTCCAAACGGAAAAACGTATTATTGGTTATAAAAACGTCGCTTACGTACACCAATTCGCCTGTTAATCGTCGAAGCATTATTTATACGCAGAGTCCTTTAACGATAATAAAAACATTTTTAAATGTTAATTGTTACGTGGCAGACTACTATCACGAAATCTTGAATAATATATACTGTGTATATATGTGCGGAATGACTTTATTTTTAACAACTACGTTTTTTCTACGGAACACTTTACTTTTTACAACAACGATAACGCCGTCGCATCCCGCACTTTTGAATGCATCTGTTAGAATTCACCGTGAACTGTAAACAAACCGTGTCCGGCGAAACCTCGCATATTATAATAAGACACGTGATGATTATTTTTCCTAGTCGACTGAAAATTGGCTCTCTCGGTGTACTTGAAAGCTGTTGAAGGATTTTACTGATCACTTATAAGATTTTTGTACAATGCAAATTGGACAAAAATTGTACGATAATGAAGAACTGCATTTCGTCCCATCATGGTTTTTACCGCAGTGCGGAGACCTGTATCAGAATTGCCTATCCGAAACGCCGCGTGAAAGTCGATCGAGTTGAATTTCTAATAATTTATTCAATTTTCACGTTATCGAAAACTTTCACACACACACATACACACACACGTCAATATATGAATAGTCTTGGAAATGAATGATCTATTATAAAATCACATAAATATGATGAAATGTGATGATTTAGAATCTGAGTGAATCGAATCGGTTTTATAATGATGCGGTTTTTTGTTTGTGAAAACACTTTTTCGCGTAGTCATAAGTTACGTTCCGGTAACAAACCATATTTCTAATCGGTACTTTATTTGATACGTTTTTCGATTTTTTCAAGCGTAATTCAAAGCAGTCTAAAAATTAAAAAAAAAAAGATAAACTTGTAAACATATTTGTTTTGAACACTGACGATTTTTGTGTTTCTTAAGAGCTCAAAATGTAATACTTGTTTAGACATATATTACTTATCAGCTATAATAACCTACTAGCATGGCGCAGAATTGTTTTACGAATACAACGATTTATTAACATCGTTTTCCAATTCAAAATAACATTAAAACTGTGTCCCAACGTTTCGTTAACATCATTGTGGTTAACGAAGGAAAATTACAATCAGCGTACGATATCATACAATGAGTAGTTCGGACGACAATATTGCACAATTACACGGCGAGGAAGTAGTAGTATTAAATAGAAATATCTCCCGAATGAATGATTTCTATATCGAATAAAACGGAAAATCTCGCCGCGTTTCTCTCGATCAGGACGCGGCGATCCGGTTTTATAACCGAACGCGTTTTGATAACAAATCGTGCATTTTATGGCTCACGACGCGAAATTATTATGCGCGTGTTCTTGAACGGGCTGTGTGGAAACAGAGACAAAGAGATGAATCGCTCCGTATGAATTATACGACAACGACGACGACGACGTTAACAGTTGCACGCGTTATTCGTGAAAATTCAATTAACCGCATTTCCTGCGGTAAATTATAGCGATTTCCCGAAATTATGTCTACTACGCCCTCTCGAACGTCCGACGACATATAATAAATATATAACGCGCTGTTGTTCCACAACGTATTCAATGCGATTTCCTTATATAATATTTTATCTCGCGGCGGCGGCGGCGAGAAAAACGTGTTCCGTTCGGCCTGCCCGCCGACAGCCGTAATGTATAGCATTATAGTATTTGTACGGGTCACGAATATTCTTACATACTTTAGTTCAGACTGAATCGTATACGTGTAACGTCACAAAAACGGTCCGAACGTACGTTTGATGTTTTTCGATTTTAACAAAACGGTTTCATCGGGCGAATCACCGCGAAATCGTGACGCCGATATACCGTATCAATTTTATGATATTAGTATCGACTTGTATAGCACGTTGCCGTTTGAACTGAAAATACTCGATATGGGTATGCGTTTATTCTGAAGTTCGTATTCTAGTTCGTATGTTATGGGCAGTGTTTATGTTTGTATTCGAGCATTCCGGTTGTAGACGTATGTAAATAATATACCATAATCGTTAATTCTTACAATGTTTATCGAATTAGACACAAAGTGGAATTACTTTTTCTACATTTAAAAAAAAAATGTAATTCAAAATTTAGCAAGTAGTAACGTTTCCGTAGACAAATATAAAAAAATAATTGTTTTATTGCGAATTTTCATTTCGGCGAGACAGATTTTAATAGTATCGTATTAAACGAATAGCGAGTTATCAATAACTTGTAGTTAAATTTTATTAGTTAAAAAACAAAAAAAATAATATTTTGTATTCCATTCTCGAAATCTAACCCACAGCAAGAATTGGAGAGGGGGGGAGGGAGGAAGAGGGAGCATAAATATCAAATGATTTAGTAATCCAGTTCACGTTTGTATTGTATAAACGAATGTAGAGTTCTAACAATAGGATTGAAATTAATACCATTGTTCGCAACAGTTTTGGACTACTGCCGTCCAGCACTGTATCACAAAACCTTTATCGAAAAACTTCCACGGACAATATGGAAGAGCTAACGGAGCCAAGTGTACTTGTCTGTCTGAATCGCTAACCGTATGCGCGGGCTCGCCCAATGTAGACGACTGTAATTCAATACATGGATTTACAATACGTGGATTTACGGGCTTTACCTCGAACCATGACGCCACAATGTAACGATGATGATGATAATAATAATAATATTATAATAATAGTATTAACAATTGTACAGCTCTCGTTTGTCATTGAAGCGTTAGAAGTTGAGATTGTGATTAATATCGACGGCAGAGGATTAGGTCGGTCAGACTTTAATACCATAAAGCAATATGATGTTTTATAAATAATCGTTTTGTATGTTAAAGGGTTATTTTACTTTATCGACTCTCGTGTATTCCTTTCTATACATTTTTATATCATTGCGTATAAACGTGTGTGGTGTTTGTTTCTTATTTTATTTTCTTATACGAATTTATTGGACAGAATATTTTTTTTTCAATTTCAAAGAACACAAATCAACTGGTTTCCTGCTGTCCAGTTAGCCAAAAGTTCAAATATTCATCTGAGATAACCCAAAAAACAATTCGTATTTTATTCAATTGGATATTGTAAGTTCCGTTTTCTCACGCAATAAACGTTCAACGTTTATTAGTTCACATGTCTTTTATTCATTTTTAAAATAGTTTTAGTTTCGCGTGTTATTCAATTTAAAATTGACCACAATCAAATAAAATATTACACACTCTGTATTGAATTATAACGTATCGCGTTATTCTGTGTTATGAAGACGCATTTGGAGAAACTTTGATTAAATATTTATAAGTCTTTGTCACGGTAACTGATATTTTTATTAAAGTAATAAATACATAAAAATAAATTTAAATAATACAATTTTATTTTCTTTACTCGATAATAACACACAAATATTTATAAATATATATTAAAAACGTTTATTCCGTTGGTTTAAGAACGAAGGAGCAATAAATACAAATACCAATATATATATATGTATGTATGTATAAGAAGCGGCGGTCCGTTAGACACACGAACACACTTATATATAACAAACATGAATATTCATAGGTTTTTCCCGTCGCGAAGAAACTTTTCCGACCGACCGAGAATATTTACATATTTTATTGCATTTTAAATGCTCGGTGCGGCGCTCGTCCGCCTCGTCCGTAAGTGCCGCGCGCGCCTGTTCGATACGTATACACGGACAGTGAACGGGAGGCCGCCAGCGGTGGACCGACGACGACCGCGCGCGACGGGCGGCCGACCGCGTGAGACTTCGCGGATCGTCATAACGTTATAACGGCAACGGCAATCGCCAATGTTTAAAAAATGTAAATTACTCCACGGGTTCGTTATCGCGTCGACCCCAGTATCGAGTATCGGTCTCGTTTTCGATTTTCTATGTCGATCCAAACCCGAGCCGTGTAAATATCTGACGTCGCGCACATACGGTTTTACACAAACGACCGGGCGGCAGACGTTCCGGCCGACTTATTGACACACTTTTTCCGCCGTCCGTTTTAATATACTGTCGTTGTCGTTAGAGTTGTGATTTTCTCAGGAACCACCGAAAACAAAACGCCGTGAGAACTGTGAAAACCGATAGAAAATAAGTATTTTCGTTCACAATGTATTTATATACATGTTAAAAACTCTCGACGTTCCACCATAAATATGTGTGACGTAGTGAACATTTTTAATGCGACCGTTTCGCCGCAGTAGTCGAGTGCATTTTTTCGTTATCGAATCAAGTACTCGATACGGTGTGTACGTTCATCTGCATACGCCTCTTTCGCTTGGAATCTTAGTTTCGCGATCACGTAAAGCGTTCGTTATAATTATTATTATTCTGTTACGAGTTGGCGTATGCACACACGTGTGCTAAGCTTAAACGATTCCGCGGCAACGTGCAAACGTACAAGTAAATGTCGTAACATGACGAATGCGTTTGTACGAACGTTATTCCGGCGAATTGAACTTTAAACGCCGGAAATCGATAGAATAAAAAAAAATGTATATATAAGCTTTTTAATGTTTTTCTACATATACACGCGTACAATGTAATGTATGACTTTTGTATACCGCTGCGCTCGAATTACTGGCTTTCAAACTACACACACACACACACACACACACACATACACACAAAACGCTGTTAACTTTAAAACTTTCTCCATTTCGCATGCAATTACGGGCAATATTTTAGCGAAAAACGTATTGCGAAATGTGCTGTCATTTTATCTGCCGTAATTTTAATACGAGTTTTATGAAAACCGCCGGAATACTTGCCGCCGTCGCCGCTATTATGTATGTATGTATATATATATATATGTTTAGTTATTATACACCGCGCGGGCTTAATATATATATACGTATATAAATGCACTCGAATTTACGATATCATGTGTATTTCGTAATGAAAGTCGTATACGAATATATTTTTACGTATATATATATAAGTGTGTGTGCGCGTGTGTGTGTGTATCGAGTGTAAACTTTACGAAATGTAGTTTGCGTAATAATCTACTATGCGTGTTTACATAATATACGCGAAAAAACAAAAAAATTGTTTTATACAAGTTTACAAACCGAATAAGAAAATGATAATCGGAAAAGTTTTAAAACGTGTTTTCGGCCGTTTGACGCGCGGTTCCTCGCGTATAAGATACCGATTAGTACGTGCGCGTATCATTTTCAGTAACAATTATACGGAAAATCGTATTACCTTTGAAAATAATACATGACGTGTACGTACATCCATTTCACTGTGTTTTTTTCGTATACGGTATTTACACAAAATAACATAATACTTATCGGACATCGTTTTGACCGCGTACATTTCTGTAAACCGACGACTTATCTTCTTCTTCTTCTTCTCCCTCGCCTTTATCTCAGCTATTTGGGGTCGGCCACTTGTGTCCTAAACCTCCACTTGATATGATCTCCCACATCCTTTATGCTCACACCCGTAGTCCTCATATCACACCCAATCGCATCTAACCACTTCTTCTTCGGTCTTTATCTTCCTCTTCTTCCTTCAATATTCATTCCCATAACCGTCCTTACAACTTTCGAATTTTCTCTCCGCATAACATGGTCAAACCATCTAAGTCTATTCTCTCTCATCTTATCCACGATCGACGCTACTTCTATGCTTCCAATTACATATTAATTCCTTATTCTATATTCTCTTGTCACTCCACTCATCCATCTAAGCATTCTCATCTCTGCTACACTCATTCTCTGCTTTATTTTCTTGTCAACTGTCCAACACTCTGAACCATACAACATAATTGGTCTCACTATACTCTTATAGAACTTACCTTTTAGCCTCATTAGAATTCTCATACCACACAAAACCCCAACCGTTTCTCTTTACTTGATCCACCCGCACTTAATCCTATGTTTCACATCCTCGTCAAAATCGTTGTTTTGTTTGTACAAAGGACCCTACATACTTAAAACTTTCAGTTTCATTTACCTCGTCCCCGCTTATTGTCATTACCCTCCTTGTGTCATCGACTTGTTCTCTTTCATTAAACTCATACTCTATATATTCTGTCTTACTTCTACTAACCTTTAATCCCTTTCCTTCAAGAGCTAATGTTTACACATCAAGCCATTGGTTAACTGTAAACCGTCGACATATATATACATAAATACAATAGGTACAATAGGTATACAATAGGTACACGTATTACGATCTAATTAAAAGTTTTAATGCCGAAATCCGTCCAAAAATCGTGTCTACAAAATGGGCTGTCTTGATTGTCATCGATTTTCTCGTGATTAAAACTCAATCGAAAACATGTCCGAAGTATGACGGTTATTTGAAAAAAGAACAAAATACCACGCTAAAATATCGAATAGAACAAAATAGTTATTGTTGCGTTCGTCACGTGACGGATTTATAAATGTTAATTGTTTCTTAAATTTTGTTGCAGTCAACTTTATCGACGGCGAAGTGTTGCACATCACGAGAGTGAGTAGGCTGCACATGGGCGCTTATTTGTGTATAGCTTCAAACGGCGTACCCCCGTCTATCAGCAAAAGAGTCACGCTCAAAGTCCAATGTAAGTACATAAACTTCAAACTATAAAATGCCGTTTAAAAAGGAATCATATCGTTGGCAAAAAATAAATGTCGTTTGTTAGAAACCATACACACGAACAATACGTAACGACCGTAAACAAAGGAAGTAGACTGTCGTTGATGTATTGATCTTGAACGAGATTCTTTTAACACGCCGATTTCCATACTTAATGGGGGGGGGGCTGCTGTTTATATAATGGTACCTTCATTATCCGAGTTTATAAATATTTCAAACATTGCGAAACGTGCAGGTGAATCCATAATGAAAAGACTATAATATCGATAAAAAAAAATTGTAATTCACGACTAATCTTCTAATTTTTCCACGAAGAACGGTGTATAATGTAGAGGTACATTTTGAGTTAAACAGTTAATTTAATATTATCGTGAATATGGCATGACAAAACGTTTACATTTTTTAAACGTATTTAATATTTTAAATGTCTCACGTTACTATTCAACTAAAAGTTTGAAATGTGTTGAATTGCAAAAACTATTATTATGTTGTCGTCGCGCAGTTCCGCCGATGTTGACCATCTCGAATCAACTGGTGGGCGGCTACGTCGGGCAGGACATCAAGCTTGAATGTCACACGGAAGCGTTCCCGACGTCGATTAACTTTTGGACGACGGAGAAAGGCGACATGATCGTCTCGGGTAAGTGACCGTCCGACGGGATTGTGTAAATGATGATCAGAAGTAGACATGACGGTTTCAGGCGAAAAATACGAGGCCGTGTCCACGGACAGCGGATACAACAAGTACATGATACTCAAGATTAGAAAACTGTCGCCGCAAGATTTCGGGTCGTACAAATGCGTGGCGAAGAACTCGCTGGGCGAGACCGATGGATTCATCAAACTGGACCGTGAGTACAATATTTTCGTCTAAACAATATACAAGTATATATGCACGTGCACGCGACGCGAAACTATATAAACGCGCGGCGATGTAACGCGTACACTGAGTGTGTCTGAAAAGTTCCCGAATTAAATTCCTATAGTCGATACGAATAGCGCTAGCGCTCGTACAACTAAGGCTTCTTCTTTCTTTTTCGTATTCAATTCTGAGATTGGTTCTCAACACTCTTCCCTGTTAGCTGTTTTTCACTTTGTTTTTTCGTAAGAATCACACCTCCGGTTCGTCATTATTTGTCGCAAAATATATTCCGAACGCGGTCTCCATTATAATTTCTGCCTTCCGCGCACCATTCTATAATTAATCCCAGCGACCCGCCATGTCACAGTGTACGTCCAACCCTTTCATCTCTTCTTTTCTTGACAATATTCCATAGTTCGTTAGCTATCGTATCTGTCCAACTTATCTTAAGCTATTATAAGCTTCTACAAAATGCGTCGTCGAGTCGGCAATCGTATTGCTGCGCTTTTTTGTTCCGTGTTGCAAGCTCGTACACGTAGCGGAATACAACTCGAGACTCGCTCGTGATCAAACGCGCTGAAATCGGGCCCACGTACCTGCCGGCCAGGCTCTGCACTGTACACGAAGCGCGTTAGTCGTCCGAGCTATTCGTACTGACTACAGCGATTCGGAACTTCTCGGACACGCTGTGTGTACGACAACGCGCGCGCATGTTGGTTGTACGCGTCGTGAGTATTTCGACCGGCGGTGGGGCGGCGTTAAGTCGTTCGGAGTAAGCGATGCGATTTTTTTTTATACGCGCCACTTTAAAAGAACGGGAGGATGGAGTAAACGACCGGACCATTTGACTCGCGCGCGTGACGTATGCTCGCGATAAATAACGGCGCACGTCGCCGGAACAACAGACACGGAGAAAAAAACAGGAAACGCCGCACGTGCGATAACGATGATGACGTACGAATATAAGATGTATGTGCGCCGTCCGCGCGAAGTTTACTCGATTCCGTTATAAGTGTGCAGTGATAGTAAAACGCGCGTATGTTCATGGAAACGGCTTAGAACGATTTTTCAAAAAAAAAAAACAAAAACATCGTAATTTTTCCGTTCTCTCGTGTAATAATAACGCTTTTCGTCCATAACTGCATTATTTCTATCGTTATTGTTTTCGTTTTTTTCTTCGTTTTGTAGCTTCGTAAATATATTATTTAAGCTCGGTCGATGTTGTTATACGAGTTTCGATAAAACAAAAACAATATCTCTGACCAAAAAACAAAAATGTTTCGTATCTATATATACTTAGAGAGCGAGTATAATTTTTTGCAAGACGCATTTTTATTTATTTATTTATTTAAATCTAACAACAACAACAACAACAACAACCAAACCACGCGACAACGTTGAGTGTGTAACATAAATCACGTCCAGTGTGTGCGTGTTGAAAACAACGACGCACGCGACTGTTTTTGTTTTCGAGAAACAGACATCAGTCGTACACGTACGCCGCCGTCGTTATCGACCCGTCATAATAATTCGATACGTACGTGTAGTTGCCGAGAAAACCGCACAGTCGACATTTCAATGTACACGGTCGGTTTGGTTTTGGCAATTTTTAAATTATTTAGAAATAAAAAAAAAAAATGTATATCTCCACTGGTTGTCGTAAATATTATTGTCATCCCAACAACCCCGAATTCTCGCGTTTATTATTATTTAACAGAGATGTATTCAACAAAACAAGTTATATATCAAACGTGCGTGTATTGTCCGATTTGGCGGGTCGGCAGTCCGTACCTTTTTTTTTTTTTTTTGAGAATTCCTCTTGAAACGAATTCGAACGTAACAAACAAAAAATCCAACCAAACCGTGTAACGGATATTTCGTTTCGAACGCATATGTCGGCCGTTATTTTCAACGGTTTATCTCTACTCCGTGTCTCGCGTTGACTAACGATAACTAAACGTATTTTTTTCTCACATTATAACGTACTAGAAACCTAAACGATTTTCCACCTCGTCCTCGCAGCGTTCGAATCGCCGTCAAAGAAGGGAAATCTACGCAGTTTGGCATTTGTCAGGACGATCCCGTTGATATGATATACGCGAGCTTATCGCACGGGCGACATGTATAATTTCATAAATTTCCGGTTTCGTCGACGACGATCGTTTCAATATTATAAACGTGTATATCTACACACACACACACACACAATACAAACCGTCTGAACGGAAACTAGACGCTTTTTTTTCTCGTCAATGAAACGCGAGAAACGTATTTGTGAACATACGTCCGTCCGCGTGATATTAATATTGTGTAGCAACTCCGAAAGAAAACCGCCGCGGGACGTTTTAACAGTCTGTCGAAAGACATCTGTCTGTGAAAGACTCTGCGTCGTAAGTGCGAGGAGAAAACATACAAGAAGAGCAATAACAGATAATAAATTCGGTCGGTTTTGAATGGTTTTCTTTTTTTACCAGTTGGATTCACGTAATATATATGCCGTTGTGCACGGTGTATCGTCATGACGGTTTTGACGAATCGGTTTCGCGATACTAAATCCGAAATGAAGTTTCGCACGTTTACGTTTTGGCCGTTCGTTACGATTTCTCAGCATTTCCAGCATAACATTAACAACGTCGTTCAATCACGTAACGATTTATTTGATTATTTTATAAAACGTTTTAACATTCAATAGTGAAATACCCAAGCAAAAATAAAAAAAAAACATAGTTATTTTTATAAAACATAAACTTTTTTTTGAGTGCACATTTAAAAGCATATTTCAATCGTTTTAAAGACGCGTATGTTTAGGTTTTTCGAGGGCAACAGCTTCCGAGCGCTATTTATAACCATCCGTACGCAGTGTAATTACGGATCTTTCGATAAAGCTAATTTCGTATGCGTAGAACTATTGGAACAGTTTATCTCTTCGGGAGTGTGCTTCCAGAGGTCGAACGATGCATGTTTCGCTACGATTTCGGCCTAGAAAGCAAAATGTCGATACCGATGTATCAACACGTTTAGTGTGTAACGTTCGTCGTCGATTCACGAGACGAAACGCGTAAATGCAAACGTTTCACAGTTGAAAAAATACAATTCTAAGCAACGAAAGTCTGCGTCAAATGTCTGCTGACGATTTCCGTCTGCCCGTCCAATCGGTTTTGATCGTATTATATAATTGGTTCCAATCGATTATGACAACAGACTTGTAATTTACATCGGTTTTGCGATCCGAATTCACTGTTAGAACGAATACGTATCATATAATATGTTGTTGATCGTAAATCGATTGGTAAAACGTGTTTATAGGTGCAGTATAAATATAACGCGTATAACGACTTTTTTGTTTAGAATTTGCAGGTGTCGCATAATAATACGCACTTCGGTCGAAAGTTATCTTGATTTACATTAACGATCATCACACCTTAATAGTATCGTAAAAACTATTTCTCGAGAATAATTTAAAATTTTCAATGTATTAATAACGACAAAAAAAAAAGGAAAGAGTGTATATCATCGGAAAACCGACAGCTTCTTCTGAACCTTATTTATCCGCACAACGTATAAGAATATAAAAACCGATTACGCGAAAATCTGTCGTGTTCGATTTCAATAACTATATACCCAAACGGAAAACGTGTTCGGCCGTCGCTGTAATTTCGACTGTGTTCGGGATTTCGGGCGTATAATTAGCTTCAAACGCGGAATTCATAAACATTAAAAAAAGAGAAAAAAGTCACTTTTATTAAGTTTTATCAGCGAACCCCGTGACAGCGATTTCGCGTTAATTCGATCGTTACGCGACACATTTTCGCGGTTCGAGCTGTGCAGTGCGGATGTAATTTAGATCGTATACGGCGACGCATTAGCTTATCGGCACATATCTGTATACACCTATTCAGGAACACGTGGACGTAAAACTCACGTTACAAACTCGCGATTTCCAACAGTATTTAATCTTGTTCGGTCTGCCGATCGATTTTGACGACGGATCGCTGCGCGTCGATCAAACGTGTCAGACGAAAACGTTTATACGATTTTTGACGACGTACGCTAATTCGACGAGATTACATTATTCGCGGCAATATTTCCAAATCCGATCGACTGACGTGACAGTCTCCTATCTACTTTTTATTTCTTTTCCTTTTTTTTCTCTTTTTTTTATTTTTTTTTCTATCGCGATTTCGCCTTCTCTCATCCGCGCGTTACGACCACGCCCGTAGTGCACGTGTCTGAATATATTTCTATACACAAGCCGTTTCCGAGTACGCACGCGTTATTGGATCTAAAGGTTAGGTACGCGCGTGATATATTCGTAGCTCCTCCGCGGACGTACCGTCTGTCCCGCAGTCGACTATTCGCCGTTCGTCTTCGAAATGAAATTACGGGGAAGGAGAACGGGATACGTTGTTGCACAGTCGTCGTCAGTACACGTGCACATAAAGGTGTTTTGTCTGCGAAGCAACTCGCGTTGACTTTTGAATACGTTGACACAGACGCACATGCGTGATAGCGGTCCGCGTGTTGATTTACGCGCCCGCGGAGATTTTTTGCGCATGAACGTACGACTTTGATTCCCCAAAACGTATATGTTACTCAGCACTAGTTCGTAAAAATACCTAAAGATACGTATTTCGAAAAATAGAAAAAAAAAATTTGACCCTTAACGGGCAACGTGTTAATGAATATTAAATGTGTATAAAGTGTTCGCAGTGAACGCTTATAACGACCGTTGTCGGTTTTTTGTTCGCAGAGATCGCAGTGCCGTCCAGACCCGTGGCCGTCACCGAAGATCCGGACAACGGTCGCAAAGGTACGTTCACACTAGGACTGGCGTTTATTTAGCCGTGACGTATATATAAATAAAACGGTTGTCAATAACTATAATCATAATTCGGTGACGTATAACACTTTGAAAAGTGAATTAGAGCTGACGAGTCCGTGGCCAGTCCGTCAGGATAGTCGTAGAACGCACCTGACCCCGAGTACAGCGCGTATGCACGCAGCAATGGAAAACGTAAAGCGCGGTGTGACTCGTTCGAATGTCCGCGTCTCCGCGGTTGGAAATTCTGTTTGTCATTTGTCCGGCAATCGTCGTTGTCGCGCTCGTACGTTAAGCTATACGTTAGCCAGTTGTGCTCAACAAAAAATGTTTAACATATCGTAACGGGAAGGGTCCGGAGGGTAAAACGCGTCAGTGTGCTGCGAACGACTGTCCGAGTGGATGTAAACGATAACGTCTCCGGACGTCGATGTCTACAAGCGTACAGACGAACGCGGCGTATGTAACGTTATGTTTTCGCGCAGATGACGAGGTCGAGGACGAGGATAAGGACGACGACGACGACGACGACGGGTCGTCCGATACGGTCTTCAACGCGTTGCCGACGGACAACAACGGTTCGCTCAGCTCGGACGCGGCACGATCGTCGGACGACCACCACCATTTCGGTTGGCTCGTGACGGCCGCGTGGTGTCACGTCGCGGCCGCGATGCTCAACAGGTGATCCGGACGGACGGCGGGCCGTAGTCGTTTTTTTTTTTTGTTCTTCCTTTTTTCCCCTTTTTTTCCTTTTTTTTATTATTTATTCCCTCCCCCTTTTAACCTTCGCGTTTTTCCGTTTTTCCCAGTGAGTGCCGCCGCCGAGTATGTATTTTTCGCGTGCGCCCCGGGACGCGCCGCCGGTTTTTCGAGTTAAACAACTCGTCGCTTTCGTGTTTATACGTAATAATCAAATCAAATACAATATATATATATATATATATACAAATGTTGAATGTGCTACGACGGATTTATATATATATATATCGATTAAATATTATTATCACGTCCGACAGCGCTATTGTAACGGTTTAATATTTCCTATAATAATATAATAATGTCGCGTGCGTAGTAGTGTCTCTCTCCCACGGATCGTTGTACATATAACTTAGTTTAAACGCGTGTCTGTTGTTTCGATCGTTTACGCCAGTGCTCTTCAAACTTTTTTTGTCACGGGGCCTAAACCTAAATTCAATGTAAAACCGTCAAGGCCCCCTTGAGTGTTCTAGAGTTATTTTTTTGTCCGAAAACTTACTATTAAACCTAAAACAAGAAAAAAAAGGTCTTCGTTGAACACATAATTGTTAACACTAAGCTAGCTAAACATACGGTGACCACAATAATAGTAACAAATAGGGTTTATATCATTAATGTTTAAATGGTGTATTAATATGTTATGATCATTGTCGATAAAGTCTAATGCGAGGTAAGTAATAATGATACAAATTTTATTGTTATTAAATAACTGGCCATTTAATTTTGATATTCAATTAATGTCTTAAGAAAACGGTTAAAATAAAATAAATATATCCAAATATTTCGCGGCCCCCGGGTTTGAGAAGCACTGGTTTACACGACAAATAAATACTTAGACAATATCGTGTTCAAGTACGCCGGTAACATATTGTATACACGCGATGTGTGCGTGTTAAAATAGATATGTATTTGTGTGCATGTATTATTATTATTATTATTATTAAACGACGTGTAATGCGATTTCCACGATATTATATAATAACCTTTTATGTGAATACCGGACGTGTTTATTATTCCGGTCCTCCCCGTCACACGGCGGACCAGCACGCACGCCGGCGACGGATTTTTTTCAGGAATTTTTTAGCAGGAATTATTTAACGGCGACTGATGTTTTGTAAATACCGTAGCGTGTATCAAAATGAAAAGAAGGTCAAGTGGGGATTCTCCCCCCCCCCCGCTACTGCTACGTATTGAACCCTCCCAGCCGGAACAAAAAAAATAAAAAAAAAAAAATGATTACTATACGGGAATTATGCCGAGATGAACTACAAGCGCAAAATAATGAACGTATAGTACAGGTGGTAAACATTTCGTGATATGCCGACTCGTTTTTACAGTAGTAACGAATAACGTGTCGGCAATAAATATTTTTCAAGAGCGCCGACTTGACGCCGAGCTGAATACTAGACAGGGGCGAATGCACGAGTCGGTTCCCCTTCAAATGACGTCGCTGCTTGTATGGAAAACAATAAATAGGCAAACATCAATGTTTCTTGAGACGTTCTTAAAAATAATTTGATCCCCTCCCAGTTCGGAAAAAAATTAAAAATACCCAGCGTAATGGTGTGACGAACACGACGAACGATCTCGCGAATAGATCGTGTATTGATTTTATTAATTTTATATTGTGCACGTGCAGTGAACGTCTCGCAAAACACGACGGCATACCGTGTAACGGAAAAATGATTTACGTTTATATTGTAATTACTGCGATGCGGAAAGAAAGAACGTAGCAAACGTTTTGATATTATTTTAATTGTACACGCAGTGCTCGTCAATAGTAGGCCGTCCCCAGAGCGTTAAACAGGTAACTATGTACACACACACGAGCTTACTATGAGCTTTTGGAAAAACCGTTTCGGAATCGACGACTGCGTTCATTTCACGTGACCTGACGGCGTGGCTGTCGTCCTCTGTCGAGCAAAAAAAAAAAAACCGTCGTCCTCTCGACCGTAAAAACAAAACGGACACGAGGCGTGAACAAAAAGAAGAAAAACTTTCGCGCCTACACGGCAAACGAGAAACGGAAAGCGTGTCGGCGGGCGTGCGATTGGGTCGGCGGGGACGCGAACAACCGTCACGGGGTGTGCGCACGGGCGGGCGAGTGGCGATTTCGGGGAAGAGAACCGTCGCGGACGGGCGACGTGGATAACGCCGGCAAAGTCCCTGGTGGCCCCCGGCCACGGCGGCGGGTTCCTTCGGATATTTATCGGCGCTGCCACGTGGCCGACGGCCGGACCGTTTATCTGGACGCGAGTCCCCCCCACCCACCACTACCCCCCTCCCCCTCCCCGGGGACCGCCGCGGGACCCGAACCGCGTCCGTCGTCCACGTGAGAAATGCGTGCGTATCGGAACAGATTGGCCCGCACGGTGGACGGGACGCGCGAACGTTATTAGGCGGTTCCGGCGTTGGAGAAAAAAAAATACTATAAAAAAAATACTATAAAAATCGCGTCGTCGGTCCGTGAAAACGTCGTGCACGACACCCGACCGGGAACGTGTCGTCGCTTTCGAAAAGTCGAAACGAGCGAAGTGGGTTTTTATTTTTTATTTTTTGTCCCGAAATCAATAACTCACAAACGCGTTTTGCCCGAGCCTACGGCGACAACAATCGCGCGACGTCGCTTCACACGGGAAAACAACCGTTCCCTATCCGACCGCGAAATCCTCCGTACGATCCGTTACGAGCGCACTGTTCCAAACCGGCCCATCACTAGCCGGCTGGGGAGCTAGAATAGTGGGAGGGATATGATCCCGGGTTGACCCACCAACGTCAACTTAAAACCCAGTTGGTACCACTGGAGCGGGGGAGGCTTGCCGTTCTGGATGCAGTGCCCCCGCAAGGTTGAGGAGCCTTTTTTTTTTTTTTTTTTATTTTTAAATCGGCAATACACCCACTGCCCTGAATGCCTGTGCAGCAGTGCTTGGGGCAGTGGGTCGCCATCGTTTATTAAAAACAATTTTCCGTTGGGGTGGATGACCGGACAATCCCCGGCCAAACCACCCCTCACAAAACGTAATACAAATTAAACAGGGAGGAACAATAAAGCGGATGCTAACTGCTCCTCCCCTCACAATTTATAAGTCAAGAGGGCGACCAGCCGCCGCCCTCCTTCTCCTCCAACCACGCGATGGAGCAATCCCCTGCAGGGACTGCCTCTCCCGCTCCGCTTCCTCCTTCAGACCCATCACGGTCGAAGCGAAGTGAGCAACCGCTTCCCATTTCGCCGGGGACTCCAGCATTTGGGCAACGAGATCACGCGGCCGGAAACGACCTATAACGCGTATAAGATCGTTCCTGGCCCACTCGAACGCCTCGCAGCGAACGAGCGTGTGAAACGCGTCGTCATCCTCCTCGCTGTAAGAGTCGGGTGGTCCGCAGTGGGAACACCCGCTCTCCGGAGCACGGCCGATCCGGTGTAAAAACCGGTTGAAACAACCGTGCCCCGTTAACAGCTGGGAGAGATGAAACGTCATCTCACCGTGCGATCTCCTCACCCACCGATCGAGTAGCGCGGGGGGTATGAGTGTCCGGGTCCAGTCCCGTCCGCTCCCGACGGGAGCGTCCCATCTCACTACCCTCCCCGCCCACTCGTCCGTCGTCAAGGCTCTCAGGTCACCCGACGTCGCCGGAGTTCCCGAAGGCCGTCCTTCCGCTGCCGGCGGTGTCGCCCTCCTCGCGTCGTACGCCGAAGCGCGTTCGACCGCTAGGAGGTCGATAGGGGGTAACCGCGCGACGACCAGCACGGCGTCACGGGAGACTGTGCGGTACGCACAGGCGCTCCTGATGGCCGCCCTACGCTGGACCTTCGCCAACGTTTCTACGCCCCGCGGGTTATAAGCCAGCGTAGGCGCCCACGTCGGAGCGCCGTACAATAGGATCGATTGCACGACGCTCACCAGCAGACGTCTACGGCTTTCCCGGGGGCCGCCCACGTTCGGCATGAGTCCGCACAGGGCGGACATCACCCGCTCGGCTTTCGCCGACGCGGCGCGCAAGTGCGCACCGAACATCGTCCCCTTGTTCTCTAGGATCACTCCCAGGTACTTCAGGGACGCTCCTAGTCGAAGGTTGAGGAGCCTACCTCGGCTGCAACGTGGTGGTTGTAGGACAAACGCTAGATAGTAAAAGACCACTAGACCCAGTGGGAGGGAGGGAACCCACATGAATCGGAAACGATTTGTGCCTTCTGCTCAAAAGGGTACGGGCCCAAGTCCGGTGCTGGTGGTCCATAGACGACATTGGGCTTTGCTTCGGCAATGTCTTGATCTACCGCACCTCTTGAATAGCGCTCAGCGCTAATAGAAGGTGTGCGGTCAGTAGGCCTAGCGACCAACAAAATCTGGAATTTACTGTTCCAAACCGGACTCGACCTCTGTAACGGGGTCGCGCGCCCTATACACCCCCGGTAAAACACGTTTTATTTTTAGAAACTACATTATATATATATATGATAAGGTTTTTTTAAACATATGTTTTAAAAATCATATCGTCTAAATGATGACCTCGACGAGCGACACACACATGAAGCCGCTCTTGAAAGTTGTCCATAACTCTCGTGTTTAGGAATTCCAGCAATTTGTTCACGAATGGTCTCCTTGAGTTCTTCAAGGGTTCGCGTATGACGTTCGAAGAGCTCGGATTTGAAGTACCCCACAATAAAAAGTGACAGGGGCTCAAATCAATGGAGTGAGGTGACCATGCACCTGTTTTACCGTGTGGAGATCGGGCGACCGGGGAACACGTCTTGCGGACGAATTTTCGCGTGACCATAATCTTGTGTGTGTGTGTGTGTGTGTGTGTGTGTGTGTAATTTAATAAAGTCACAGCGGAAAATTTGCCTTATCGTTCGATTCGACGTCTGAAGAGCAGAACGCGATGGAGACTCGACTATCGACGCTGTGACTGCGGCGGTGTTGTGTCAGTGGTCCTCGCCGTCTTGGGACGTCCGGTTGGTTTTCAAGCATTGTAGACGCCGTTGTCTTTAAATTTCCGATCCACTTAGAAAACCCCGTTTCCGATCAGGAACACTTTCGTTTGGAGACAAACCGAAGCGAGTGCGAAATACCCTCTGCGCGTCGCAGCCATAGACCCCCGGCGTTTTTGAAGAATGCCTCAGTACTAACCTTATCGTTTCATCCAACCTAACGCGTTATGCACCGCATAACTCTAATCGGCGTAAATACGTTCAAATGAATTTTCGAAAAGCCCCGGCTTGTATTGTGCGCGCCCGTCGACGCGCTCCGAATGCCGCGAACGTTCCGCGAAAGCGACTGTTGGAAACCGCGACCCAACGGCCCTAGTGTTATCATTCACTAGGTAACCCATCAGCGGCGGACCGAGACGCCGAATGTCCGGGTGGGTAGGTTTCTGGGAGGCCTTAAACCAACGTAATTAACACGAACAAACGACTTGATGTTACGACTTTCAATTTTCAACAAAATAAATAACTTGATAGTGTATAATAACATGAACAAAATTTTCGGAAAAAAATAAAACTGACTGACAACGATTACGGTGTGGAGGATGACGGATATTGAAAATCTTTTAGAACGTCGTAATCATTATTCTGTCAAGTGTTATATTATTTTGTGTGGGCCAGTAGGCCATAGTAAAAAATATACGAGCTTGAGGCCCAAGTACGAAATTTCTAGAGGGCCTGGGCGGGTATGGCCCTACTATCCGCCGCCCATGGTAACCACCGTCACGCGCGGACTCGAACACGACGAGGGCGTCTCGAAAACTTTACACGCGAGGCCGACGAAGTTTTTACAGGCGATTGTCCGTCGATCCGAATGCGATTGCGCGGATTTAAAATTCAAATTGTTTTCCCACCGCGGCGTGTAATATATGTATCATTTTAAAACGATCGAAAAGAAAAAAGTCGATTCGCGCCTCGCGTTTAAAGTTATTTGATTGAAAAGACACCGTACACGTCGCGATGAAATTACAAATATTTCTCGTGTTTGAATTTTCTTATGGGGAGGTTTTTTTTTTTATTCGCAAGAACACATTAAAAAATAAAAACTATGTTAAACCAGAGAGAAACACGTTGTTAACAATGTTCCAGTACAGTCATTTTAACGCGAATCGTCTGATTGAAAGATATCTCGCTCCACTTTTTAATTCGATAATATGCAAATCGTGAAATACCGCCCAACACGTATTATGTACAATGAACACGCGAACATAATTTTTGTTTAATTGTAGGACATATTGAACTCTTTATTTTGTAACGATCCTCGTGTTTCTATAAGTTTTAAACGGTTTAGCGATTTGTCACAACAAATTGTTATTTATTATTGTTTCTATGTTTTTGTTCTTTCGTTTTTTGTTTTCGCGCGATATGGTTCTCCGTTCCCACCGAGAAAACGTTTGTCTCTCGGTTTGCCGTAAATTATATTTCTACGATTTCTGTACAGTGGAATTTCTATTTGTTTTTAATATTCGGAGCGAACGCGGACAAAATCCAAAAAAATCGATACGTTCGTAACTGGCCGGATCGCTAAATGTCGCACTGGTATTATTATAGGTACACGCGCTGGTCACAGTGTACACATACACATCACTACGTCCAAAAACAATTAGTTTTTAAACATATATATACGAACGGAAATACGATTTATATATCGTATTGCTGCAGCGACAAACGTTAGAACAGTAAACGGCACCTAACCATAAATAATTGAGTAATTTCGATTTTATTTATGGTGTTCAACGACTATGGTACGCGAGTTGATCTATAAAACCAATAAACGTTTTTCGACAACAGTTCCAACAAACACTCAAACTTTTTAATTATCGCGGACTTTATGCAATTAATCGCCCGATGGACAGGCGTCGCGGACATGTAAATGTATGCAATCGTATCTGGCATTCTAAAATGAATCATTTTAACCATGATTCTGTTTCAACGTAATTTAATGTTCAGACTATATGCCGAGTATTTAGAATGCGATTGAAAAGCTATTGAACGATTGCGCGAAAGCTTCAATTCGTTCGACGCACGCGTTACTGATAGAAAAGTTATGTTTCCGAGGCAACCGTGGGCGCGTTTTAGGTGGAACGTTTTTAAAACGCGAGATTTGTCGAACAATTAGGTTAGGTTAGGTCGAACGCGAGTTCAAATCCGAAATGTTCAAACGAGTGTTGTTCGGTATACCGTGTGCAGAATCAGAAACGATTGGAATTTCGCACAGGAATCCAAAGAGTACAAAGAGTTCGGGTCGCGGCCGTTTGTACGAATCGGGGTTTTAAAACGCCATCGTAGAAATAACCGTTCGGAAAATGTGAAAACCTGAACGCGGCGGGGGTGGGGGGTGGGGCGTATAACACTATAACGCAGTGTTGCCGTTCGTCCGACTTCCGGTTTCCGGCCGCAAACGAACGTATAAATAGAATGGTTGTGCCAAAAGCCGCCGTCTCGTTTGACGGCCGAATCGTTTTGTCAGGCCTAGACCACGGGTTTGCGCACACGGCGGCGGTAAAGAAACGTGTTGTCGAAACACGCGCAGCGCACCGAATTCCCCGTAAACGACCGTACCGGAGATACCGGTATGTTGTCTCGTGTCCGGCCGGAATCGTGTCGGTCGCAATCCGAGTCGCGTCGTGCGCGTACGCGATGTGCGCGCGGGAGACACCGCCTAATGTATTATTGAAAATAATAATTATTATTAATGTATTATTTAATAATAATAATGTCGAATAAAAATATTAAATGATAATATATATT
Source organism: Schlechtendalia chinensis (assembly GCA_019022885.1). Classification (NCBI taxonomy): domain Eukaryota; kingdom Metazoa; phylum Arthropoda; class Insecta; order Hemiptera; family Aphididae; genus Schlechtendalia; species Schlechtendalia chinensis. The sequence goes on from CM032341.1 coordinate 9,333,203, forward strand.
TACACATAATGTTTTCATCAACGTGGGTTAATTTTTATTTTTATATGTAGACATGATTTTTTTAATAAGTTGAATAAGATTAAAATTTATATCGTCTTAATTTTCATCGTATTTTAGATATTTGTTGAATCTTTCTAAAAAACAACTAACCAAATACTCAGAACTTAAGATATTGACAACGTTTTCAAAAATTATGTATTTTCATATGTTGTAGTTTTTAAACGTTGAACCACCGATTATTGTTTGTTTGCTATATAAACTGAACATCAACATTGCAAAGATTTACAGTCGCACGTAGATACCTAGGTTTTTTTTTTTTTATTCTTTTTTTACTCTTCTTTTTAACGTTCTTTGACGCAACGACGACCAAGCCGACCACTAAACAAAATGTCGTATCGCCTTCACACGTCGGTGCACACAAATGAACGCGGTGCACCCAAATATTTAGCCGTCTAACGACTCATTAGCCTGTCTTCACTGTCATCGTGGCAATGGCGATGCGTACTTCAAGGAACCTCTATCCTATTTGAAGGACATTTCCCGGCTTTTGTTATCAGTTTTTCTGTATATGCGAACTTTACAATACCCGAGGGGGAATATCGTTTGAGAATAAGCCTGAAACACAAGGCCACAAGCTTAACGTGGGACTCATTTTTCTCGTTAGTCTCTCGACCGGAACGGTTATATGGACTCAGGAACAGGAAACAAGTTTGTTAGGTCAGCTTAAAGAGAAGTTCGTTTGACCGTTTCTCTCAGGCATGCACTTTGTCCATAGAAATTTCAAATTCATTACGTCACGTCAAATATGGGTTGATCACGCACTGCGAGGACCACCTTATGCTACGAGTCCAAGAATTCTCGTGCAGAGGGCCTAATGATTTTGAGTGCCTGTTTTGTAAATTAATTTTCTAAAACATTTTGATAGTCTAGGATCTGGCAATGAATTGAGATGGTTGGGGAATTGGCTGTGAGACGGGATGGTCATAGTGGTCGGATAAACTAAAAAAAATCATTATAATTAGAATTAAGAGACAGTATAATAGCATTAAACTATTGGAAATTAATAAACCAACATCTAGGTTACAATGAGCCATTGGCCAAATAGTACATAGCAATTTATTAATATATAACGTAATTTTTTTTTTTTTTGTTGAAAATATTGAACTTTTAAGATTTGGTACATATGTTTAATTTTATAGATAGAATACAAAATAAATAGTTATTATTACTACTATTATTATAATAATCAAATTGTCTTATTTTCAATTAAATAATGTTTTTTCAGACATATATAATTTAATACCAATGCAGTCAAGTTATAATGAAATGAAAAATGACATAGTGCATTATTAATTAATTTTAATCATAGGGTTTATAATTTGGCTCATAAGAATGGTCGTTAAATGACGTAGATATAAATGATGAAGTTGAGGCGCGGTTATTTGGATCATTTGAATAATCCTCCGGATACTGATTAGCTATAAAAACAAATTATATTCATTATGTACTACTGTATATTGAATAAAACATAAGCTACGGAAAAATATAGATTATTCTGGAGTGTTAAATAAATATAATACAGCACAATATTTTACGATTTAAATATTATTGTTTTCCTTTATGTTTTCGAACGCTATTAACGAATAATAAATTAATGATACAAAACGAAATGTTGTAAAAATTAGGAATTTTATATTTGTCCATGAAACGGTTTAATAATTATAGTAGGAAATTAAATAAGATTAACAATTTTTTTTTTAGGATCCCTAAAAGGTTAATACTAGGTTTTTAACGATTAATAGCTTAGGCTAATATCATAATAGTGTGTTATGATGAGATTAATATTTAAATGGTAATTTGTCGTAAATTTAAATAAATAAGTGGATCATCAAAAATATAAAATTTAAAAAAGGCTTTCTGGGAATAATTTTAATATAGTTTACGATTATTAAAATACAGTGTGAATCGTTTTTATTGCTGTAAATATACAGGTTACTAGATTTTAAATCATTATTAATTACTTGATTGGTATTGGCTGGTTTCGGGTAAGTTGGAGTCAAAAGTGGTATATTGGCTATTGAATAATGTATTTTCCAATGGTGTGTAATAACCTGTATTAGAATCATAATGTAGGTCATTCCGTAATGCATCTGAATATTAATAAAAAAAAACAACTTTAAACATTGCAACAGTCAATTAAATAAAAATAGATATTGAGCGAGTTGATTTTTAACCGTAAATGATAATTTGTCTATTTATATATAGTATATAAATATATAAGATATGGCTGTAAATTTATTCAATTTTTATAAAAATTTAGGTGTATAATTATGTTAGATAAAACACTTTTTAGTTTTTGAGATTGTAAGTTCAACACAAAACCCATTAGTATATAGTGTGATAATACTATATAGAATATAACTGCTTATGCATAATCACTTCTATCTATTTATCATGTAAATACATACGATATTAATATAAATAGATTTTATCAAACGTATGATTGTTAAATGTGTACTAGTTGTCTTAGGGAGAACGTCCGCCAACGTAGTGTGGATGTGGTGTGGCGAGAAAGTGGCGTAGTGAGAATAACGCAAAAAACACGTCATGCAATGCGGCGCACTAACAGTGTGCGCTTTATATACAGTTATCGCGATGACTTGTGATCACGTTTGTTGATACTAACCGTATCCATACAATATAATACCATTTTATATTGACTCTTTCATTTGAGTAATATTTGCTTGTATAATTATACAGACAAAGATAATCTAATATAATTTCTATAAGTTTAATGAATATCCCTTTAGACATTTTGAACAATAAATAAATGTAATTTAAATATCCATAAATGTCCATTAAATATCTATTATAAATGGATTTCACCAACAAAAAACTTGAGTTGTTTGAAATTATTTTCTATACTTAAAAAAGTAAATATAACAATTTTAGTTTTTATGACTATAATAATAAAAATATATATATATATATTAGTTTTTAGTTCTGTTGATAGGTATTTATTAAATTCAATACACCTCTCCAAAGCAGTTCTTCCGTTGAAAGGACATTAAGTGTAGGGGATGCTACGTTAACAAAAAAGAGAACATCAATAAACGACAAGCCGTTTGGACATATTATGTTTTTGATATGTGACCATTATTTGGTCATGAAATATAGTTAATAATACACATCAAAAACATAATTTCTTCAATATACGTCGTTAACTATTATGTATAATTTATATATATATATATATATGAGTAGTGTTTGTAGCATCGTACACCATTCATTAGCACAATCTACCATATCCGTCTTGTTCGTTTGTTACCAATGTCACACTGTTAGTGTTGCATGAGTATTTCTGTTGATGTAATAGAGAATTCATTACGAAAATATTTTTCATCAGTTTTGTTATTTATTCTCCACGACCAAATTCATTCGTGAGTAATTTTGTGCGGGCCACCCGTCACAAAAATTATTGAAACAATATATAATCCGCTGAGCAGAATAACTACTTAACCGCCCACTCTAAGTGAGAATTAGTGCAAATCAATACTTAAAATTATTATTCCATCGAACAATTGAATAATCGTAACTTAACGCAGTGTCCTACGTGGGCGAACTCAACGCGAACGCGGCGCGATGCGAAGCGACGCGAAAATATCAAACAGTTGAATTTGTATGTTGGTGGCCTACGTGAGCGAACGCACGCGAATCGCGGCGCGGCGCGGTGCGGCGCGAAGCGAACGCGATCAAATGGTTTGATATTTTCACGCGATTTGAACGCGATTTGTGGAAAACCCGCATGAACTGCATGAACAGTCGGTCGTTGGAAAAGCGTGGTCGCCGCGCACGTAGGACAGTCTCGCCGCTTCGCGTCGCGCCGCGAGGATCGTTCGAATTTTCGCGTCGCTTCGCATCGCGCCGCGTTCGCGTTGAGTTCGCCCACGTAGGACGCTGCGTAATATACACCAGCAGTGCAAATATTAATTGTCATTATAAAAATTTAGGGACAAAATCAATATTAAATAATCACCTGATTGGACTTGACCAAAGGACGATTGATTGAAGACAGCGCTATTTTGATTATTAATAAATGCATTTGCAGTTGATGTATTGAAAACGTTGGAGTGTGATCCTGGTGAAAGGAAATGATTTAAGTAAAAAATAACGATTATTTCATCGTCGTAGTATTAATTAAATTATCAAAAATAATGTAAATAATGAAAAGTTACATAAATTATTTACTGTAATAAATATAATTAAACGTGTATTACAAGTAAATGATACATTGTTAAATTTAATACAAACAAAAACTATTATTCAATACATAAATTATTGTTTTTATTTATGTTTTTCTTCAAACGCTATTAAAAATCAAACATTATAACTAATAACGAAATTTTATCAAACTTAAGAATTTCACTTTTTCTCATGGAACAATAAGGATACACAATTGAATTACTGTGCAAATTAGTATTATGTTCTTCGTATTGTTATTTAAACATTTTGCATTTTTAATGTTGTTTTTAGACCAATGCTGTGCATTTTTGAATTGATGTGGCTAATATTACCTTGATCAAATAATTGTTTCGAAGATTGGTTAGAATTCATATACTGTTGTAAGTCTTCAGCAGAGATTGAATCTAAACAAATAAATTAACAATAAATATAAAATTGTCTAATAATCATTTTTTTAAGAATGTAGAATTAACTAGTTCGATTTAGATAAAACCTAACCAGAGGTACCTTGTTCCATATACCAATATCGAATTTTCAACAATAAATAAGTAGGAATAATCAAACTCAGATTAGACTCAGTTAATAAAATATAAAATGTCGAAATAATAATAATAATATCTTCAGCAGTTATTGCTAAACAAACAAATTAACAATAAATATAAAATTGTCTAATAATCATTTTTTTAAGAATGTAGAATTAGCTAGTTCGATTTAGATAAAAACAATTAATATGATTTGGATTAGTAGTCGATATTGCAATAAATATAAATTTCTGTTTTTAATTGTATGTAATAAACCTTTACAACAATAAATACCATTTTCAACAAAATTAGAGTTAGACAGTTAATATTTTATCATGGTATTATTCTTAAATGTCATACAAACAAAAATTATTTATTTTTCGAATTATTAAAACGTTTTGTATTTTTAATGTTGGTTTGAGACCAATGATGTTCTGGTTTGAGGAAATGAGATTAGTATTACATTGATCAAATAATGATTCCGAAGGTTGGATGGAAGCCATATATTGTTGTACATCGTCAGAAGTAAATGAATCTAAACAAACAAAGGTACAATAAATATAAAATACCTTATTCCATATACCAATATCGACTTTTCAACAATAAATAAGTAAGAATAATCAAACTCAGTTTAGACTCAGTTAATAAAATATAAAATAATAATAATAATAAATAAATAAATAATAATAATAAAAAAAAAATAATAATAATAATAATAATAATAATAATAATAATAATATACAATTTTTTGCATTTTGTATGGAAAATCGTGAAATATGCGCATCAAAACAGAAAGAACACGAAATATGCATTTATTAATAAAAATTGTAAAATATGCAAATACATGCAAAAAAAAAATGATATATATATATATATCATGAAACAGATTTCTATATAAGTAAGCTACCTAAAAAAACATGCAAAATCATAAGCATCCTAACCCTAGTTATGAATGTAAAATTAGTTAATTCGATTTGAATAAAAAGATAAAATATAATTTGGCAAATAGTCTTTATACTAATGACTTTTAATTACAATTTTTAAATAATTGTAATGACGATATTGAACAAAAATAGAATGTAATACACGTATGTACTATTTAGCCACGTTGTAGAGAAAACATTTTATTGAATTTAGTGAATATTGAATTTCACTGTACTACATATATTTTTTTTAAATATTCAGGAATGTGCTGGAGTGGGGTAGTAATTGGTTATCCCTTGTAGTTAAATAAATTTAATATTTATTTGATTTGGGATAATTATGTTACTTTGATCATCGCTCAGTGGATTTACAACCGACGTTTTGAAGCAATACAGTTGTGGTCCCATTAAATGAGATTGATCTAAAAATAAAAAAATTACTAGGCATATATATATATATACATATTGGTCTATACAGTCATCTAATTAAATTACTAATGCGACTAATGAGTAGATATTGAACAATTAATATTGAATCTTAACATTTGGATAATTATAAGTAATGAATAGTGTTCCTTATGATTCCTTAATTAAATTTATTATATTGATACATATAATACGGCATACAAAGTTTTTTCTAAGGTGTTACTGAGTCGTTTAACACCATATGCAGAAGAGTGCCTAGGAGAGTACCAATGCGGATTCCGCAAAGGAAAATCGACAGTGGATCAGCTTTCAATAATTGGACAAATCATGGAGAAGAAATATGAATATCGTCAGAATTTTTGACAGATATTTGTGGATTTTAGAAAAGCATATGACAGCATTCATAGAGAGAGCTTGTACAATATTATGGAAGAATTTGGAATACCTAATAAGCTTATATCACTCACCAAAATGTGCATGGAAGGGACAAAATACCAAGTAAGGGTAGACAGCATACTATCTGATGCCTTCACAGTAGAAACTGGCCTTAAACAAGGTGATGCACTATCCCCGCTACTGTTTAACTTAGCACTTGAAAAGACGGTAAGAATGATGCAAAATGCAGAAAGTGGAGTAGCGGTCAATGATCATCGAGTGCAGATTCTAGGCTTTGCGGATGATCTGAACATCCTTGGTGAATCACTGGAGGATGTTTTAGATCAAACGATGGCTCTCGAAAACGCCGCAGCAAAAGTAGGGTTACAGATTAATGTGGAAAAAACAAAAATTTTAGAGATTCTCGACAGTGACCCACCTCAAGACGTATTTGAACCAATAGCTTTCGAAAAAGTGGAAGAATTCCAATATCTAGGAGCGATACTTAGTACAAAAAATGATTGGTCACGGGAGATAAATGCGAGGATAGCAAAGGCAGAAAGAGCCTCTTTTGCACTATCAAAATTCTTTAAGTCTAAAGCGCTGTCCAAGAAGACAAAATTAAGGTTGTACACGGCAATAATAAGGCCTACTCTTACTTATGGTTGTGAAGTATGGACAACAACAAGCGTGACGAAAAGAAGACTTAGAACTCTCGAAAACAAAATATGGAGAATGATATGTGGACCAGTTCGGGATGCAAAAACAAATGAGTGGAGAAGAAAATTCAATAAGGAATTACAGGAAGAACTGTGCTTAGCACCAGTCACTAGCTACATAAAAGGACAAAGATTACAGTGGTTTGGGCACATAATGAGAAAAAGCGAAGACGAAATTATTAGGGCAGTGATAGAATGGAAACCAGAAGGGAAGAGACCTCGAGGCAGACCAAAAAAGAGATGGCTTGACGTAGTAGAAGAGGATCTTAAAACTGTGGGAGTAAAAGAATGGAAGGAAATTATCCAAGATCGAGAGAAATGGAGAGACATAGTGTTGGCGGCAAAAACTCTAATAGAGTTATAAACGCCAGTGATGATGATGATGATGATATTGATACATGAAATAATATTTGTTTATTTAAATTTGAATATATAAAAATCAAATTAATAAATAAAAATATAAATAAATATTTAGTAGGACAAATTTTTTTGTCAAAATTTGATATAATAATTATTGTGTTAAATTTTTCGTATCAAAAATCCAAATATTTCATATACTCCTCGTATATAATTTTCATGTTCAATTAAGATACGTACCAATAGTTTTTTTTATTGTGTCAAGAATGTATTCAACATATAACATTGTAGTTTCTAAAAATGAATGTTTATTAGTTTTAATGTTACAAGTATTATGTATAATATTCATTTTTTTCAAAACTATAATAAATTTCTTCTAATATTTATTTAATTAATTATTGAGAGACAAACCTTTGTCATATCTCAAATTCATTTGTTTCTGTATTATTCACTTATAAAATTCTAATATTTTAAATTATTATTACAAATCGAATACAAAGTTGGCAGACTTTATATAAACGCAATTATTATTTTCAAACATTAAATTAAAATTAAAGTAATGAAAGTAAAGTTTAATTGAAAGTATATAATTCCATTCATTATTATATGTCAGTATAATTTGGTGTGTCAGTAATAATTTATAATATTTGATTATAACTTTCCATAAATTATATTGTTATTATTAAAGAAGTCATACTTTTTAAAAGTTTTCTGGCAATTTCTACAATTAAAAAAAAAAAAAAAATTAACCAATTAAATCGTATTAATTTTGTTTTTATACAATATCATTGGTTAGTATTTAGACTTAATATATGCATTAGTATAAAATTAGAAGAGGAATGCAAAACGATAAAAAAATATGAGTTCCAGAATAATTAATTATTTGAATTTCTACTATGAACTGTTAAAAAGGATACACAAATAATATATAAAAAAATATGTACCCTGTCCTCCATGTACTCTCAACAATTTAAACGATTTTTACGAGTTAATTTGATTCCTGAATAGTGTATAAATATTCAACGAACCGTGGTTAAAATTTCAGAAAGAACTTTTAATCTTTAGATGAAAACTAATTTGCGGGGAAAAGAAAATTTAGAGATATGTTTTGGGAAATATTAAATTAAATTAAATTGTTTAAAGTTGGGATTATAATATTAATCGCTTTATGTGTTCAATTAAATATTCCAAATTCAGAAATATGAAAGTAAAATGAAAACAATTCTTAAATATTGTTTTTTAATGTATATTGTTCTCTTAATATTTACATATGATATGTATTTTATAACGAAATTTATGTATTGACCTATTTGGCTAAGAAGTACAAAAACATTTATTTTCATTTTACTATGTCAAAATATTTATTACTAAAACTTTTTAGTGATAGATGTAATTATTTCACATTACAACATAATAGGTTTAGAATAATATATAAATGTAAATTAAATACTTTTATGAAAATATGTATGTTCCAAGGCTGATTTGGCATCGACTTTTGTTAAAAAATAAATTAGTTAAAAAAAGTATTTTATTATGTTTTTGTCAATTAGTGTAAGAAATTAAGTAACATTCATAAATGTCATATATTGTAATTGATTGACTAGTGCTCATGTGAAGTATACAACTTACATTTTAAATATTGTTCATTCATACAAACTAGAAAAATTATACCAATTTTAAAATAACTTTATGTGAACCATTGCATGCCTATTCTATTATAGAAGTCAAAATAAAATTCATGTCTAGCATTGATAAGGTGTTTTTTTAAGTTTTAAAATAATAGACCAACATCGATAAAGACTTGTTCATGTCATTAATATCAGAAATATTTATAATTAATGTAATTCTGCGCAGGAATACTTTTAAATCAAAATTTCATGAATACATATAGACAAGTTATATTTTAATTTTGTTAAATTTACTATTGGGAATATTCAAAATTTTTTTTTACATATCCATTTATTACCATAGTATGTTGATTTTGGTTGGTCAGTCATAACTATTTTACTAAGGTCTAGGATCATAATAAATAATTTGTATTATTAATAATATGTATAATGTGTATATAATATACTTGCGATTAGTTTTAAATCAATAATTTTCAATTTGAAAGCTTAATATATAGAAAAATCCATGTGTTTATATATACTTTTGTTTTTATACGTAAGCAATTTCTGATTTTATACTAATTGATTTAATGCTTACACAAATTTATTTTTAAAATATGAATATTTATTGGTGTTTAACTATTTATATGATAAATATTTTATTGACTTATGCAAAATTTACGTTTGTACTACTTATTAATTAAACGTTTTTCTAAGTCAGATTGTTAGAAATCCGTTGTTAATATTAAAAGTAAAAACTGCTTATTATATACATATTTATTAGTAATTAATGCGAACTATTCTTGTGTTCCTCACACCAGCTGCTTGGATCTTTCAGTGTTTTAACTGCAAAATCTAAACATTGGACGATTATATTTTAAAAATATTAGTTTCGTAAATCTATACTGATTATCCTATCACATTAGAATTATGTTTTATTCACTGGTATAATTAATATTTAAATATTCTTCAGAACTTTTTCATTTTGAATGTCATCAGTTTTTGTGTTCAGCCAGGTTTTCGTAGATAATATTATCCGTGTCAGCGTGATTATTATATTGCTACTTTTGTTACATTATATTTTTTATTTTTGTAAACAATATTTAATATTAATCCTGATTAATATAAATAGTTCTTATGTTCTACGTTTAATCTAAGCTTCCATATGTATTCTAGTCTGAGTTCCAATTAATTTTTATTGCTATCCATATGTCTAGTCTTTGTTAGAAAGTTTATAACTAATCATATATTACAAGGATGGTGTTGGTGCCCATCGTATAACTCTCAATCTGGACGACCAATACACAATAATAAATTAAGATTAGGATACACGTTACTGTAGTAAACTGTGAGTATATTTGGCGATTGGAACTCCATTATCTCAAACCCATTATAACTTTTTTATAGTATATATTAATACGATAATTATAAAATTACATACTCGAGATGACTGAATCATAGAGATAATTGAAATACTGACGTAAGATACCTATAAATGTAGATTTATTCATTAAAGCACAAATCTCTTTGAGCGTAAAATTTGCATCAATGAAATATAAAATTTGAAACAAATAAGGTACTAAATTATTAATTAATTATTAAGTTTTAGGTTACCTATTATAATATCAATACAATATTTAGTGTGTTGTAATAAAATAAATTACCAAATTTTTTGAAACGGATGTCATTTGAATTGACTACAAAAATGAAAAGTTTATTTATTTTTAATATGTATTATTGATTACATATTAAATAAATATGTATCATTGATTTCGATTTCGAAAAGTACAATATATTCTATCTTATGATATTTGATTAGGCATGATGTACGTTAATATGCACATGGTACAACAAAGGACGAGAAATTATTACTTCTCAAAATGTTTACATCATCAAGACGTTATATTTTCAATATAATAACAATAATAATATAACAATCTGGTTTCCTCTTCTAAATGTATTTGAGTTTATTATATTAAATTAATTATGTTTAAAAATGTCTTTTTGAATTAATATTTCACATTAAGAATTTTCATTCTTGAATATTTAATACCTAAAATATTATATTTGAACCGAAGAATAAATAGAAAAAATTGTAAAGGACAGGCCTTGTAAGCGAGAAATCGTTGAGAACTTTCAATATTTATTACAATCAACATACAAATTGATCAACAGTTGTGTATAGTACTAATTAAAACGTAATTTCATAAAAATGCAATTATTAACTTATATATATATATATATGATATTGTTATTTATAACACAATGGTTGGTTGGACTTCCTTAACGATGCATTGAAATGGCCAGTTTTCATCATGTTGTTACAATATTTGATATGTTTCTCGAAAATATTATCGTGAATTCTCTTATATATATCTTGATACATCATTTTAAATTCGGCATATCTATTGCGTCGAACGTTGTATAGTTTAACATAGATGTCTTTACACTGTGCCTTTAATTATACCAGAAATATTTTTGTACAGATCGCGCTGAACACGAAAACATGGTACTGCTCGAGTTTTTCCGGGTTATCGGTTGATTTCGAGCATGCGCTGGCCCACACATCTGGTTGAATCAGTAGGTGGAGAATAACGGGATGTCTTCGTTTTACTAGAGACGAATAAACTGAATAAATTGTTGACAGGCAATTGTCGGAAGTGAATGTACCACGTCTTCCACGTGAAATATGGTATGGTATGAGCTCAAGGAATGCTTGGTTTTTATCGACGCTGAATCGATTGGCGGCATGTACATGGACTTAATTTGCTCTCAACCGAAGCATCTTCTTGTTGGTTCACTTGAGTAATACGCAGCGCTAATAGAGGGGAAACTATTTGCAAAGCTCCAACCAAAATCTTCTTGACCTATTGTTTCTAGGGTTATGTAATTATTATAATTGTATGTTTATTTTATCTAACGTTGAATAGTAGTGCACTAGTAAGGTATGTTATTAAAAAATATTAATATATATATAAAAAAATGTTCCAACATACGTTTGGAACCAGTTGATATTAATTTGTCTGATTAATAAGAAAATAGTAATCGTTTAAAAATAGGCAAATTATAAATTTACTTATTGATGATGAAATTTCTATTATGCTACTCACTATTATAATAAGCATATTCAAAGGCTTGTATTCCAATGAACTTTACTAAATGATTAAAACGTTTATTTACATGTATATGGTTGTATTTTTGAAAAAAGTATATTTATCGTCTAAACTTCTTCTATACATTATGATACTAATGATACTTATAAAAATGATACTTACTATAATTTTTTTAGATATTTTGTATTACATTTATATTCTTTTATTCGCACTACAACTTTTAGATAATTATTTTAAGTTATATCTTACTATCAAAATCTCTATATTCTTTAAATGCATCTAGACATTGATTTTACATTTATATAATAACGATTAGTACAAATATTAAAATATTTTGTTAAAAAAAAATGTATATAATTTATAATATATAATATGTAAATGTAATATTAAGTTTTAAATTTTCAACTTTAATTATGATTTACTTTTTGCTTACAAATATTAAAAAATATATATATTGCAATATTAAATGTATATTTTATATTTGTCATATTTAGAAACTGAATAAGAAAGAAGTAAATAAAAAATATACAGGCATTAATCATTAGAATTATACATAGTAATTTGCATACATATGATAAATTTTCGTGTTTTTAACAATTTCCTGACTCAATAATGTAAAATTTGATGTAATATAAATGAGTATTGTAATTATATATTTTAATAATAAATGCCAGTAAAAAAAATAAGAGTTAACATTAAAGAACATTAAACACTAAACATTATGAAATAAATATTATTTTGTTAATTACTAATTTGATAAATATAATTATTCAAAAAATATGGAAAACATTCGTTTTACATTTTACAAGGGATCAAAACATTCTATATTTATTCTATCATCATTAATTTCTGTAAAAATAGTTTAAATATTTTCTGGAGGATAGACAAAAAAAAAATGAGGACTACAACTAAGAAAATTTAAATGATTACGATGGTAATTAATGTAACCTGTTCATTAACACTTCAAATATTTTTTATTCACAACAGACATTTATACAGAAAGTTACCATTGCAACATTTAATTGCAAACTTTAATTATAGTATGTGCATCATTATGTTATTTGAATTACAAATATACATATAAATGTATATTTTTTAAACTGTATATTTTCAAAAATTGATAATCTTTTATCTTACTTGTACATTCTGAAACAAAAATTAAAAATGTGTATTAATATTATCGCCATATAAAGCATTTTTATACTTTAAAAAATTTGTCAAGACCTATATAAGAATAAGGTTTTTTCTTTTCTGGACATGGCTCTGAGAATAAAAAAAAATAATGAAAATTACATTTAATATTATCAATAATTTGTAAATGATGATTATTCTGAAAAATGTATATGCATATTTAAACTGTAACTTGCAATGAAATCAACATAAGTAATAAGATAACATTAATATAAATGAATGACTGTTATATATATATTATAATATATACTGTGGGATATCAAGAAGAAAGATTACAACAACAGAATTTAAAAAAATGACCATAATGATCCATAAATTATAAACCATAAATGATCATACATCAGTTATATTGCGTAATATAGATTCAGTTCTGTGTTGATCATGTTGGAGTGAACATCTACCATGGCTGCAAAGAGAAAAGACGAAGAAAGAAAATTCATGTTGGAGTATATCGAGGTGTATCGAAACTTGTCTGCTCTGTGGGATATCATGAACAAAGATTACAACAAAAGAATTAAAAAAAATGACCAGTATGATAAGTTGCTTCGTAAATACAGGGAATACTATCCGGATGCTGATAAGTCGCTGTGAGTGAAAAAATTTAATTTATTGCTCACTAACTTCAGAAAGGATTTAAACGGAATAAAAATTCGGAAAAAAGCGATGAACGGATAGACGACATAATATAGCCAAAATTATGGTATTTTTATAAAATGAAGATTCTCGTGGGTAGCTACATAACGCAAAGTTATTAATAATCTTTGATTTGTAGGGACACCATCTCGCATTATAGTATTCCTTTTTAAAATTTAGGTGAAACCATTCTCAAGAGTTCATCAGATACTGCACTATCCAGTCGCAAAAATTTTTGAAAATCACTTGGTTCATTATTTCTTAGTTCCCGTAACATATTTTCATGAGTGTATTTATTTCTTTTTTTAAACCATTCTTTCATCCACCTGCACTTCTTGTTTTCTTTCTTTCTTGAAGCGACAACTAATGCTATAGTCACACAACTTGCTGTCTTCTAATTATTTCACATGTTGACGGTATACATATCAACAGTGAACTAATTTATTGTGCAATAATATTGTACCGTCTGGGTTGGACAAATAATATCATTGCACTAAATATTATGCAATATATTGACGTAAATATTGATCATCTAGGGTCCGCTTAACGTGAAATACAAACACATATAATGATATTGTGTTAAAAAAAAAATAATAGGAAACTTCTGCACTGAATTACTAACATGACTTCTGTTACCAAATAGTCATATAATATTATACAAAACGTAGCTGTACTTAATGCATTGAGGTTTGGATCAATTAATAGACAATAATTTGTCATTGAGAAAATATTTATCATATTTTACATAATGACCTTTACAGTAGTGGTCGATGTAATATATTGCAGAGTCGAAAAACGAGTTGATATTTTCGCAAAAATACTTCGGTGTTACTGCATTTGTCTCAGCTACAAAAAAAAAAAAATACAATGAAGCTAAGCATTTATTTAGTTTACTAATTATTAACAGAAATATTTAAGTAAATCTTTAAAATGATATATTTATACGATACGGATAATATTCAATAATAAATTATTTTCAAATTAATATCATTGTTAATGAAAATTGATATTTTTAATATTAAATTATATGAAAAATTTGTGGATTATGAGATCGTATAAGAATTTTGAAATACTCAATTATATATATTAAAAATATAACATTACGATAAGTTAATCAAAGTTTATATAGACATTGTATGAGAATATTATTAGGCTGATTATAACGAAAAATGCAAATAAGTTTCTGCCAAATCTATGTATCTGCCTGAGATGCCATACCTATTTTAATTATAATTTATTGTTTTTTTTATAACGTAACATACCAATTTTTGGTTTAATGGTTTTAAACATATAATTGTAGTATTCTGTTGGTATTTCTAAAAATACATAAGAATGTTATTAATTACTTTGATTATAATGAATATAATTTCTTTTCATAGAGAATTATTGACGTTAGTATAATATAATATATTTAATATATCTTTGTTATACTTTCCTTATACATTTTATAACTTAATGAACAATCGTGTACATATAATTAATTCAGAACACATATATTGTATAGAATTTGCAATAAATGTACTTCAAGCATAGAAATGTTTTGATCTTAAACAAATTCAAGTACTATGCATGATAATGAGAGTAAAAGAGTAACTGTAATTATTTATTCTGACTATTATTCCTATTTAATTTAATTATCATTTTGTATTTTTAATTTAATTTAAAAAGCTATATTATACTTCAAATAAAATTTTACTATTGTGCTGAATTTCGTTTATCATTTAATAGATTTTCATTACATTGAATATCATAATGCTTATTATATAAAATAATTTTTGGATATAAGGCCTGATTGGAAGGATTATTATATTCTTGAGTTTTATAGAGTTAAATAATTTGGGATATATATATCAGAATATATATAGTAATATATTAGACATACTTTTCCAACGCTGTCTGGATGGTGCTTTAAATGTTGAATGTAAAGAAGATGAATACAAGTTTATTATCATCGGTACACAAAAAATAAGAGCAATAAACTCCCCTGAAGCCATTTCTTCCCAAATTTGTTCTCTGAGCGACATCAAGCGAGCCATACAATCTCAGATACTGCAACTGTGGCAACACCGCTGGTCGTTGTCACAAACCAAGTTAAACGAAATTAAACCTTCTATTAACCCTTGGACAACCTTCCACTCCAAAAGACGCCCCGAAGTCGTAATCAATAGACTCAGAATAGGGCACACCAGGTTCACTCACGGTTTCCTCATGAGTCACGAAGAACCAGAACTATGTATTACTTGCGGGGAAGTATTAACAGTCAAACACATTATCTTATTCTGTCGTAATTATGCTGATACTAGAACAGTTCTGAATTTACCAGACCATTTATACGAAGCACTAGGACCAGATCAAGAAAACTTCAACAAAATCATCACCTTCTTAATAACAACCAAACTGTACAACCTTATCTAATTTTATCTTATATCTTTATTTAGCTGTTCTCTCTTATCTATATATCTTTAACTATTTATGCCTAACATTTTGTTATTATTTGTAACCTTATTCTATGTACAAACATAATGTAATATTAATATTGTAAACTTCGTAAGCCAATAACCTAAGTCGTTGAGGCTTTAATAATAAAAAAAAAAAAAAAAAATGTATGTACGATAAAATATGTCAATGCTGTTTTCCGCAAATTATGAAAAGGAATAGAGTGTTGCACTCTATCACCAAATATGTATGGTATAAGTTTGTTTTTTTAATAAAATGTGTATACAATTTTTTATTATAATATTTTTTAATATTATTTTTATTATATTTATTAAAATGTAAACCATTTCCTAAAACATTCCGATGAAATATAATCACCCATATTAAAAAACGCAAATTTAAATGCTGCTTCGGCGTCAGTATTATCTGAAACATAAAAATGAACTAAAATTTGTTTTGTACACTATGACCTGTAATTAAAATTTTAAAATAGGGAAATGTCATATATTGAATTAAACCAATAGTTTTAAATTGTCGTATAATTTGTCATTTAAATTTGTAAGTGTTTCACCAGATTACATACCGCCAAAACCTGCTTTCTTGAAATTTTCTAGAAAATAAATAAATTTTTTAAAATAATGCTGAAATACTGTATTAAATTAATTCCAAAGATTATAATTCTCCATTTTTAATAATAACTAAAAATTATTATACACAAATTGTAAGAAGAGATGTATAAAAAAAATATTTGTTATTTAATAAATTCATATATTAAAATGATTGAGACGATTAATTGCACATATCTATGTATGAGGATAATTTCGTTGAAGCAACCTTTATTGTTAAACAGAATATGAAAATATTTACAACATATTTGTTTTGTTTTTTGTTTATTTTGAATTATGATATGTTAAATAATCATAATATACTACAATATACAGTTGAGCTGATATAAACATTTACCGACACATCTATTTCTTTTGTCATCCTCAGATTCATCCAAAATAATTCCTTTAAGTTCTAAAATTATAAATATTTTTTAATTACGCAGTACCTAAATCATAGTTGATATTCTTACTCTGGTTACACAATAATAATAGTAATATTTTATACAATTATAAATGTTGATTAATGTAATTTGAAAAATATTTTTATGAATTTCAAATTATATTTTTAGTGCTTATATTTCTCATGACCTATGAATTATAATCTCATGCCCGAAATTTCAAAATGAGATCATGAGATCATGCAATAGTAGATTAATCATGTGTTTTACAAAATACTTCTATCTAAAATAGATGAAATATATTTATCAAAATTCATTACTAACTTTCTATGTTTTCTACACACCAGTCTAATGGATTATGGATTAGTACTTCACTCCAAACTGAAATTGACAATTTTATTTAAATTAAATTAGTATGAAACATTATTATCTCATATTTATATGGTAGTTAGTTGATAATTAATAATCATAGTTATTAAACGAAAATAACAATATATACCCGACATAATTGCATCATAGAATTTTTCGAGGTATACAAGTAAAATATCTAAAATATTTAAATTTATTCATAAGGACTCTTATATCTATGCTTTGAGAAATTTATAATATTTAAAAAAATAAATAAAAAAATATAGAATATGAACAACATGCAATTTAAGCTCATTATTAATTAATGTTAATAATGGTACTATTTATATTATGTGGATCATTTTATTAAGAAGAAATTACCACTCCTTTTATAAATATATTCTGCCACTAAAAAAAAAAAATTAATATTATTTATGTATGCATGGATATGTTTTATAATGTTATGTCTATAATCGTCTTGCGTGGACATTAATATAGCTCCTTGGTAAAAAAAAAAAAATTGTAAATGTTACGATTACTCGCAGATGGAGTGAACCATTTTTCTAAAAAAAAAAACTAAACTCGAGAAAAAGTGTGGTGTCGGGCTGGCCGTAACGGCCTACCGTGCCCGTCGATCGTGATGTACAAATCAAAAAACTGTTTTTTGGACCCTTTATAAAGAAGTTTCACTTCATAAATCGTATTTACAATTGATACATTTGCATAAAATTAAACTAATTTGTCCATAATAATATTTATACTTTATAATGTCTATTTAAAATACTTAACAAATAATAATAAACATCAGCTGAACAAAATATTAATTAATAGTTAAGGTTATGGTCTTAAGAATTTTAAGAAGAAATTTGAATTTATATTTAAAGAAAATGGAAAACTCTAAATAAATAGATTTGAAGGACGATTGTTTAAGATGGTCACCAAAAACAAATCTAGAAATTCCTATTCATATGTATTGCTTTTATACTTTTTAGAAATTTACAGATGGTCGATAAAAAAATATTACTTTCGTAATTAGTTTCCATCAATTTTTTTAATATATCACCTAATATTGTTATTGAATAATTATATACAATTATGAATATTAATTAATAATTAATATAAAATATTATAATTATTATATTGAAGTTATAAAAATATTGTCTTAATATATAGTAATAATATCCCATTATAAATATTTAATGATAAAACGTATCTACTTACTTACTTGTACATATTTTACGTTTTTTTAACTAATTTTTAAAATGGTGATAATGATATTGTGATTTAGTGACTCGTAGGAATTTTCAAAGTGGTTCTTAATTAGATAAATGTTGTATAAATCCAAATTTTCATGTAGTTTCCAATTTTTTTTCCTGTGATTTGAGGATCTCAGTTTGCTTAAATATAATTTAGTAATTGTTGGATTGTAAATAAAATTTAAATCACTCACTATTTTTGTATACAGATTCAAATATTTTTGTTGTGTTTATATTAACTAAACAGCAATGATAATGCATTTATTCAAACTAAATATATATACATATACAATTATTTTATTAGTGTCAATTATTTACAATTTATTCTTTAATAAGTTTATATATATATGTTTTTGTTTTCCTTTAAGTCAGTTATTACTTCACACAAACTACAAAAATGAACAAATTAATGTACGCTTATACTAACTATTTAATTGTCCAATAGACTCCAAATGATCTAGACGATAAATAATTAATTATAAATTTGCATAAAATAACTAATTTAAAAAATAATTTATAGTTATTTTGTTCTAGTATTTCAATATCACTCTTTCTATATAATTATTTATGTATACATGTAGTCGTAAATATTGAGAAGGTCTTTTAATTCCTATAAAATTTTATTAATAAATAAAAAAAGAAAGTAATTTAATTCTACATATTTTGTATCCAATAAACATTAAAAATAATGTTAAAGTTCTAACTTATACATTAAAAGATCTAATTTTCTTTTTTCTTTTTTTTCTCTCTTCTATGTCTCTTCTATATTTCAATTTATTTTATGATGTACTGTATAATACTTTAATTTTGTATTGTATAACATTTTAATTGTAGAACTAAATTGTATAGCAAAATTTCAAAAAAAAAAATGTATAAGTTTTACAAAAATGGTTTTATCTTACATATGCAAGCTAGAAAAAAATGACAAAATTCTTTAATTAAATATTTGAATTCCAATTTTATATTCGTAAGATTATAATATTTTGTTTATTTGCTTTTTATGAAATAAAAGTGTATAAAAAAAATATTCCTTGTCTAATAGAGAAAGTAAAAGTTATTTTATAATCACTCACATAACGCAAATATTGATTTAATTAAAAAATTATAATAATTTCGAATACTTTTAAAGTATTATTTAATTCGAAATTCCTGAAATTTTTTTTTATAATAATATTTTAGCGTATAAAAAAAGTATTAGTCAACTTTACGAAATGCATTTGAGTTATCGACAGTAATAATTATAAAATTATTAAAAGAGTTGATTATCTTTGTAAGCATGATCATTTTATTTTACATTTGAAAATACGATGTTTTTGAACAATACAACAACATTTACGAAATATCGCTTTATAATGAATTTATTTTATTTCATTAAAAAAATGTGTTGTTGAGTAAATAAAAACGCAATATGCAATATTACTCCTTGCTTGGCTAAATAAATAATTATGGTTAGTAACATTATATTATATAAGCATCAAATTTGGTTTTATACTGTTATTTTATCTAAAATCAGTTTGAAGTAATTAATGTTTTCCAGTTTTAAACAACTTCGTAGAAAAATTTTTTTATTTTAGAATTTTATTATCATAATAGTTATGCTTGTCAAAAACTATAATATAATATTGTTTGAAAATTTTAAAATTTGATTTACTCAAACTTCATAACATATATAAATCATATACATTTTTAATGTATAGAATTTTCTGGTAGTATAGACAATATTTTTTTTTTTTGAGGAGAGTGGGTAAAACCAAAAATATTTAAAAAAATACTCAACAATAAACAATAATATATTTTTTATTTTATAATCATTGTTTAGATGAATTTTTTTATTTTATTATCATTCATTTCGACAAGTTAATATGAAACAAAATGATAAGAATTAAAAGCAGTAATCCCTATCAAATTTTTCAAACGTATATAATAATCTAAATGCGTATATAAAATGTATATAAATACGTAAATACGTTAATTTGGCCGATGGTGAGAGGGATCATGGCTCACTAGATTCCCCTCGCCATGACTAGGCCACTGATTTTACTGCTGGCTTTGGAATTATAATTTTACATCGTTAGACTTGTAGTAACAGTAATGCGTAATTCTGATTCAGAATTAATGTAGTTTTACTCTGCCATGAATTTTGATATTCCTTTATATTGTAAAAATGATCGGAAGTTCATATGGTCTAGTTGTCATTTTCTACAATTTTTGGATGTTAGAAAAATTACATATATTTTTTTTAATATTGGTTTTGGAGAGGATAAGGTAGACCAGAAAAATAGTGACAGTGATTAGTCATTACGAATGAAAGTAATTTATATTTTCCTAATGTAAATATATTTTAGAAGCTCAAAGCCTAATTTAAAAACATTAATTTTTATCCTATGTATCATGTTAGAATTTTTGAAGACTACAGTCATGGTTGTAAGACATATCACATATTTCCGACAGTCTATCTACCAGGATATTGGTGAACAAAAATAGCCTATGCATTTACATGTTATTAAATGTATATCTTGACTCAATTTAACTAATTTAGTACATATATGAACGATGTATAAATGTATTGTTTCTTGTCAAACGAATATCTACCATCAAGAAAATAATCGACCAATTAATAATATTATCTACATGATTATAGCAATAATAACAAATAAAAATATCTACAAAAATAATATATAATACTGATTTTCTAAATCTTTATATAATCTATCTTTAAATTAAATATAAATTCTATTTACGGTTAGCAGTGGAATTTTTGGCATTAATTACTATAAAAATTATAACAACAAAAAAAACATTAATATTTCTAGTAGGAGCCATGTTCATCGTCTTTTGCGTTTCGTCAAATGTATATTTCATTTAAAACAATCCGAATACTAACACTGATGTTATACGAGTCTCAATGAAATGTGGTCTTGAGTAAAAAATATGCAAATCGTAGGTTAATATTTGTATAGCTGAATAAATACATATTATCAAAAAAATTATTACATATACCAGCTAAGATTCGATCAGAACATAATAATTTTTTTAAAATTGAAATTGGTTATACAGAAGAATAGTATATTAAAATAACAGAACAATGAATAATTCTGTTACTGTTATTTAGGTATTTTGTCTATTTATTTACATATATTCTCATTTCTATTATTTTGCCTGGTGCGTATAAATAATTCTTCCATTTGTTAAAAATTACTATTTAAAATAATTTATACAAACCTCATGGTATTTGTCTCAAATTGTATTTACAACTCTAAACTTATGGTCCAAGTTTTAATAATTTAATCTTATAGATTTTTTATTATTAATGTACACGCATTGAAATTAAATCAAACTAATTTATTTTAATTATTACATCTGACGTGGATTATAAAAAAAACTATATTTTTGAAATATTTGAATTGCCAATTAATCTACAAAAAATGTCCATTGGAATTTATCTAAATAACCCATATCAAATGATAGAAAGATTATTATCATATTATAAATTATTTTCATTTACATAAACGAAATATCGTGTATTTTTGAAGTTTATTACATAGTGATAATCAACAGTTTCATGTATATGAAATTACTAGCTTTACTACCTGTGCATTGTAAGAGTCAAATGTAGATTTGTATATTTATATTTCTGCGATTTATGATTTTTATAATTTCTCGCAATATTTGGGAAAACGTTTTGAATGAATTCGTGTTTGATAGATATCATCTTACAAAAGTTTGTGGGCAATGTAATACGTTGTGTAGAATAGTCAATTGCCAACTTCCCATTCCCAATATCCAGCAATTGTTTTGCGAATCGTTCGGCGAATGCATTTCACAATGCATCATTTCGTCCCATATGACAAGTTCACATGTTTGGAAAACTTTGCCGTTTCCAGATTTTTTTCTGATATTGCATGTTGGCATCTCAGTGATTTGCAAATCCAACGGCAATTTCAGTGCTGAATGCGCTGTTCGACCACCGTCCAATAGTGTTGTCGCAATGAGCAGAATGTTAGAAATAAGAAAAGTTTTTCCAGTAACTCCGGGCACATCTTTGATGTACGATCCACGGCTATGATTGTTTATTGCCTCCATGATTGTGTCATGTATTGTAACTGTCTAACAACTCACTAGCCTGACATCATCGTCACCGTGTCAACGATGATGCGAAGGTGAGATTTCGATGAATCTCTATATGACTTTTAAAATACCCGAGGAGAAATGTCGCTCGAGAATAAGCTTGAAGTACAAGGCCAAATGCCTTTTTTTCAATCAGCAATCAGCAATACACCCACTGCCCGGAGAACTGTATTAAACAATACTTCAGGCAGACGGTCGCTATCGTTTATCAAAAGAAAAAAAAGCTTCAAAATAAACATCTACAAATGGAGTATGTGACTGGATAAACCGTCACCACACCACTTTTAATAATACGTGAAATACAACTTGTTTCAGGGTGATGGTGGGATATACATCTACTTTTTACACTTTACACCATTAAATGTCATACAAAATTAAATAGCCTATAAATAGCCACAGTCTCACACCACCTACCATCTACCACCACCACGCGATGGAGTTATACCCTGTGAGGTCTGTCTCTCACGCTCGACGACCTCCTTTGCCGTCAAAACGGATCACAGCAATCCACTAATCCGGAGACTCCAACATCCAAAAAACCAAATCGCACATCAATACGTTCTATCCTTTGGATGAGGACGTCTCGTTCACGCTTGAATGCTTTACAATGGGAGAGCATGTGTAACGCGTCATCTTCCTCCTCGGTGTATGACCCAGGGGCTCCGCAATGGGTACACCCGGGTGATGGAGTACGGCCCGACAAAAGTCGAGTGAGGCGGAACGTCGTATTGCAGTCGACCTGGACGCCCATCGGCTCAACAGATCAGCGTCGAGTCAACTCGTGTCCACTGTTCGCGGACGTACCCGACCGTAACACCCTTTTTGTTCATTTGTCCAACGTGATCCAACGTGATGAGAGATGAGGCGTTAGCCGTCGGGATTTCTGGATGTCCATCCTCGGCTTCCACCGGTAAACGCCCCCTCTTAACCTCGAATGCATTGTTGTGCTCGAGGGCCATCAAGTAGAAAGGAGGTATCCCCGCGACGACCGCGATGGCGTCGTTGGAAATCGCGAGGTACGCACGTACGTTCCTGATAGCCGCCCGTTGCTGAACCCTCGCAAACACAGCAAAGCTTCATCGGTCACGGGTTAAGGAGGTTGCCCGCGTCGAGGCATCGTATGGCAGTATAGACTGTACAACACTCACGAGCAGACGCCTTCTACCCTCGCGCGGTCCGCTGACGTTCGGCATCAAGCCGCTCAGATCCGCCATTAATCGCTGTGCCTTTTCGGACGCGTCGCACAGTTGCACACCTAATATCGTCCCCTTGCACTCGAACACAATATTCAAGTACATTAAGAACGGTCCTAATCACACGATCTTACCCTACAGACGTATCTGTGGTTTCCTCAAGTCGTGATGGCGCGTTAAGATCACAGCTTCCATCTTTTTGACGGCGAGCTGCTAGCTTGTGTCACGGATGTGACTTGTGACAGTCACGAGCGCGGTGTCTGCGCAGTCCTGGCGTTACGGATATTGAGGTTAACGGCCACTGACGAGAGCTACATGCGTCCGTCAACATCATCGGTCTAGTCGCGTGAACAACACCCCAGACCTGACTCGGTATACATTCAGTGCTAGGAACCTTGTTTCAAGATTTAAAGCGATTTACTGCCGCTTTATTAAAAAATATAGAAATAAAAAAGAAGGAAAATAAAAGAATTAACGAATAGAAATAAAATAAAAATTATAAGTCAATACTCGTATTACATGGTTTAATGAAAAAAGAAAATATAAAAGTTGTTGTATATATGTTTTTATTACTACCAGTGTCGACAAAATGTCAAAAATGACAAAAAAAACAACTGAGGAATAAATTAAAATTAAAATTAATTAGAAAAAATTGCATAGAGAAATAAGACAGAAATTACATAGACAATATTACGATAAAGAGACATGGAGTTAAAAGAATAAAAAATATAATACAAATATATCAAAAAGCAAACAAATTGTATGTAAAATGAAAGCAACTATATATATTAATAGTATCTAATACGTATTGATATAGAATTTTATTGTTAAAATCTGTTTGTATATTTAAGATATAATACTCATTGGCTTTTTTGTATACATAAGTATACATATATATACAGTACATAGAAATTTATTAATATATAACGTATTGTTTTTTTTTTTTTGGAAAATATTGAACTTTTAAAATTTGGTATATATGTTTAATTTTATAGATAGAATACAAAATAAATAGATATTATTACTACTATTATTATAATAATCAAATTGTCTTATTTCCAATTAAATTATGTTTTTTCAGACATATATAATTTAATACCAATGCAGTCAAGTTATAATGAAATGAAAAATGACATAGTGCATTATTAATTAATTTTAATCAGAGGGTTTATAATTTGGCTCATAAGAATGGTCGTTAAATGACGTAGATATAAATGATGATGTTGAGGCGCGGTTATTTGGATCATTTGAATAATCCTCCGGATACTGATTAGCTATAAAAACAAATTAAATTCATTGTGTACTACTGTATATTGAATAAAACATAAGCTACGGAAAAATATATATTATTCTGGAGTGTTAAATAAACATAAAGCAGCACAATATTTTACGATTTAAATATTATTGTTTTCCTTTATGTTTTCGAACGATATTAACGAATAATAAATTAATGATACATAATGAAATGTTGTAAAAATTTAGAATTTTATATTTGTTCATGAAACGATTTAATAATTATAGCAGGAAATTAAATAAGATTAACAATTTGTTTTGAGATCCCTAAAAGGTTAATATTAGGTTTTTAACGATTAATGGCTTAGGCTAATATCATAATAGTGTGTTATGATAAGATTAATACCTAAATGGTAATTTTTCGTAAATTTAAATAAATAAGTGGATCATCAAAAATATAAAATTTAAAAAAGGCTTTCTGGGAACAATTTTTATATAGTTTACGATTATTAAAAAACAGTGTGAATCGTTTTTATTGCTGTAAATATACAGGTTACTAGTTTTTTAAATAATTATTAATTACTTGATTGGTATTGGCTAGTTTCGGGTAAGTTGGAGTCAAAGGTGGTATATTGGCTATTGAATAATGTATTTTCCAATGGTATGTAATAATCTGTATTAGAATCATAATGTAGGTCATTCCTTAATGCACCTGCATATTAATAAAAAAAAAACAACCTTAAACATTGCAACAGTCAATTAAATAAAAATAGATATTGAGCGAGTTGATGCTTAATCGTAAATGGTAAGTTAGATTTAAAAGTGATTAAGTCAGTATTACATAATGGTATAATTAGTGCTATTATAAGAAGATAAATGTTTTCCTATTTATATATAGTTTATAGATTAGGTTAGGTATATATGATATTGCTGTAAATATGTTCAATTTTAAAAAAAAGTTAAGTGTATAATTTTGTTAGATAAAACACTTTTTGGTTTTTGAGATTGTAAGTTCAACATAAAACCCATTAGTATATAGAGTAATTATGAATAGTATAATTCTAATACGTTTTCATAATATAATAATAACTTTTATGCATAATCACTTCTAACTATTTATCATGAATGAGCATACGTCGTTAATAAAAATAATATTAAAAACACCATATGTACACTGCGTCAAAAACACAACCAACGACCGGTTCGTGTGGTGTAGCACTATTTCGCCACTGCCACACTACCACCAAACGGCATCAGGTTGGGCTTTCACGTGAGAGTACGTGCGTATTAAAAAAATTGTTTCACCACTTGTGGCATTTGCAAAAGTGCCACTGTCACATTGCTTTGGTGGGCATTTCGTCTAAACTCCATTTATATTTCATTGAAAAGAATACACATTCATTGTTTTGTTTATAAATTCTTGTCTAGTATAGGTCATAATTAAATCGATTAGTGAAACTTTTCCTGATTATTGGAAAAAGATATTCATTAGTAATAAATTAGCAGTGTTGTAAAGTACTTGAGTACAAAAATTTGAGTATTGAATACCAATTTATTTTAAATACTTTTATAATTATGTTATATTATTTTATAAAAAATAAAAATATTACGTCTCACAAATTGTACACGGAAAAATAACCATTATGTATAATTTATACATATATGTGTATGAAGTAATTAAACATATTTTTTTTAGTATTTGAAAATTATTTCATTTAATTCATTTCAGTATTTACTCAAAAATATTGGATACATATTTATATCAGTGTTAACTCTAATTACATACTTTAACAAAATTTTTCTTATTTACTCAAATACTTTTTAAAAGTATTCTTTACAGCTCTGTAAATTATTCTTGCGGGAAGTGAGATATTATGGTGGCAAAAGAAATATGTATCGAGAACTGCAACACTTTAACTGGTTTCCGTACAAGACACATAGTGTTTCTTGTCACATCTCATTAAATGATTAAACGATTAACGAGAACAGCAACTGATAAATTAGAGAATTATCCAGATATGTATTTTTATTGTTTCAGAAAAAAGTACATATATTTACAGAGATTGACACGGACCGTGAATGCCTTTTCGACGCCTATATATGCATTCACGTACTGATAATAATCAACCGTCTTTCCAGTTCGCGACTATCGCAGACCAAAATACGTTCCCTCGCGTTTATTTATGCGTACGATGTAAGCTACCACCGGCCGCTGACGACAGAGACAACTAAACATTCATATTTATGGATAATGCAGTAATAACGATTGCGTAATTGAGCCTTTCTGCTCAATCTCCCCCGTTTGCGACGTCTCGTTCGTTACGACTTCTCGCGATCGAGCGCCGAGTGACTACTCTCCAATAGTTTTTGTGTTTTGGAAGGGTCGCCAACCATGTACCGAGATCTGGGAGACCGGAGTACATGGATTTAAACAAAATCACGGAAATAGGAAATAAAAGGAAAAAAAGAACAATGAAATTATATGTTTGAACGATTAATGTAGTTTATTAATACGAAAATGAAAGGCTTTAATTAAATAGAAGGAAAAGCATAGACATATGGTCCTGCATTAAAAACCTTCCCTAAAAAAATATGATAATAAAATAACACCAATAATTCAAAACAACAATAAGAATTCAAATACACAAATATATAACTCACGAACGATTAACGATAGTAAAAAAAATCACAAACGTGATCTACTATAACTAACCTCGCGAGGGGCTTTCCGACCGCTCGTAGACGTCGGAAAGACAATTATAAATTTTATGTATTGTATTCTTTGTTTTTGTAAAAAAAATAATAATTAAAAAGACATAATAACAACGATCGTAATGTACCGGCCAAGTACCACAAAAAACATATATATATCCATTTTATTCTACTCACCTTATGATCCTAGAGTACCTAAGACCACGACCGTCTCTCCCTCCGTGGACGGACCTCCACCACGGGGACGATTCCCTGGATCTACTCCATATTGGAGTATTGGACCATTATGGAAAAATAAATGATCACGACAAAAATAACGAAAAATTCGGGAGAAGACGGAATCTACACGTTGGTGACCGGTGAAAGAGTGGGCCGAGGTAAAAGAAAAAATATAAATAACTCACAATCATATTGCGTAACCAGCCCGTAATTAAAATGATGATATTTTTATTCGGTTCTTATCGAATATTTCTAATTAATTACGCTGTGAGGGCGGAGAGGTGGCGACGATGGTCGGGAATCGGACGTCGAATACATACCTCTCCCATGAGAACACCCGACACGTATTTATATTGAAAATACCGTCTCCATCCACAATTAATAGTTTCTAGGTATACACAACTTGTTCTGAAACGTTACATGTTAGTACTTAATTGTTATTATAAATATGAATGTTTCGAATGATGGCAAAAATAAAATTACCTACGAACGACCGACTGAACGGAATATACCGAATAGTCATATATGGTAAATTGGTAACGATTGTAGCATCATACACCACTCATTAGCACGATCTACCATATCTGTCTTGTTCGTTTGTTACCAATGTCACACTGTTAGTGTCGCATGAGTATTTCTGTTGATCTAATAGAGAATTCATTTCGAAAGTATTTTTCATCAGTTTTGTTATTTATTCTCCACTACCAAATTCATTCGTGAGTAATTTTGTGCGGGCCACTCGCCACAAGAATTATTGAAACAATATATAATCCGCTGAGCAGAATAACTACTTAACCGCCCACTCTAAGTGAGAATTAGTGTAAATCAATACATAAAATTATTATTCAATCGAACAATTGAATAATCGTTCCCTAATATACACCGACAGTGCAAATATTAATTGTCATTATAAAAATTTAGGGACAAAATCAATATTAAATAATTACTTGATTGGTCTTGACCAAAGGACGATTGATTGAAGACAGCGCTATATTGATTATTAATAAATGCATTTGCAGTTGATGTATTGAAAACGTTGGAATGTGATCCTGGTGAAAGGCAATGATTTAAGTAAAAGATAACGATTATTTCATCGTCGTAGTATTAATTAAATTATCAAAAATAATGTAAATAATAAAAAGTTATATAAATTATTTACTGTAATAAATATAATTAAATGTGTATTACAAGTAAATAATACATTCTTAAATTTAATACAAACAAAAACTATTATTCAATACATAAATTATTGTTTTCTTTTATGTTTTTCTTCGAACGCTATTAAAAATCAAACATTATAACTAATAACGAAATTTTATTAAACTTAAGAATTTCACTTTTTCTCATGGAACAATAAGGATACACAATTGAATTACTGTGCAAATTAGTATTATGTTCTTCGTATTGTTAATTAAACATTTTGCATTTTTATTGTTGTTTTTAGACCAATGCTGTTCATTTTTGAATTGATGTGGCTAATATTACCTTGATCAAATAATTGTTTCGAAGATTGGTTAGAATTGATAAACTGTTGTAAGTCTTCAGCAGAGATTGAATCTAAACAAATAAATTAACAATAAATATAAAATTGTCTAATAATCATTTTTTTAAGAATGTAGAATTAACTAGTTCGATTTAGATAAAACCTAACCAGAGGTACCTTGTTCCATATACCAATATCGAATTTTCAACAATAAATAAGTAGGAATAATCAAACTCAGATTAGACTCAGTTAATAAAATATAAAATGTCGAAATAATAATAATAATAATAATAATAATAATAATAATAATAATAATAATAATATAATAATAATAATAATAATAATAATAATAATAATAATAATAATAATGATGATGATAATAATAATAATATAATATACAATTTTTTGCATTTTGTATGGAAAATCGTGAATTATGTGCATCAATGCAGAAAGAACACGAAATATGCACTTATTAAAAAAAATTGTAAAATATGCAAATATATGCAAAAAAAAAAGATATGTATATATATATATATCCTGAAACAGATTTCTATATAAGTATGGAAGCTATAGAGCTACCTAAAAAAACACGCAATATCATAAGCATTCTAACCCTAGTTATGAATGTAAAATTAGTTTATTTGATTTTATAGAAAGATTAAATATAATTTGGCAAATAGTCTTTATACTAATGAGTTATAATTACAATTTTTAAATAATTATAATAACAATATTGAAAAAAAATAGAATTAAATACACATAAGTACTATTTAGCTATGCCGCAGTGAAATAATTTCTCTATATTGAATTTTACTGTACTACAATTTTTTTTTTATAAATATTCAGAAGCGTACTGGAGTGGGGTAGTAATTGGTTATCTATTCTAGTGAAATAAATTTAATATGTATTTATTTTGGGATAATTATGTTACTTTGATCATCACTCAGTGGATTTACAATCGATGTTTTGAAACAATACTGTTGTGGTCCCATTAAATGAGATTGATCTAAAAAAAAAATTTCTAGGCATATTGGTATATACAGTCAATTACTTAGATTACTAATGAGACTAATTAGTAGATATTGAAAATAATTTGGATAGTTATGAGTTCTGAATAGTGTTTCTTATGATTCCTTACCTAAATTTATTAAATTTATGACATTGAAATATGAAATCATATTTGCATGATTAAATTTGAATATATAAAAATTAAATATTTATACATATTTAGAAGGAAAAATAAAATTATTTGTCAAAATTTGATTTAATAATTATTGTTTTAAATTTTTCGTATCAAAAATCTAAATATTTCATATACTCTTATATCATTTTTATGTTCAATTAAGGTACATACCAATAGATGCTTTTATTGTATCAATAATGTATTCAATATATAATGTTGTAGTTTCTAAAAATGAATCCAACACAAAAAAGATATATAAATATTTTTTTTCTTGCTACAAATTGTTGAAAGACCAACATTTGTCATGTTTCAAATTCATTATTTTTTGTAATGTTCACTCATAATTTTTTAATATTCTAAATTATTAATAAAAATTGGATACAAAGTCCTAATTTAAATGTGGATAATATTTTAAAAATAAATTAAAATTAAAGTTATAGAAGTAAAGCTTAATTGAAATTATAGAATTCTATGCATTATTATATCTCAATATAATTTGGTTTGTCAGTAATAATTTATAACATTTTATAATAGCATTACACACAAAATTCATTATTATTATTATAGAATTCATACTGCTTAATGGTTTGCTGGAAATCTCTACAGTTTAAAAAATAAATTCAACCGATAAAATCGTATTGGTTTTGTTTTTGTATGATGTCATTAATTAGTATTTAAACTATGCATTGGAATAAATTTGGAAGTGGGTTAAAAAATAATACAAGATATATGATATCCAGAAAAATTAGTTGTTTCTCTTTTGACTATGAACTATTAAGAGGGATACATAATATAATTTAAAAAAAGATGTACTCTGTCTTCTATGTCACCACACCAACTCAAACACTTTGTAGGGGAGTATTTGATTAATGTTAAATGTGTTTAACATTTAATGTATTCAGTTAAATATTCCGAATTCATGAATTTGCAAGTAAAATTAAAATGTTTCTTAAATATTGTGTTTTAATGTATATTGTTTTCTTAGTATTTACATATGATGTGTATTTTATAACAAAATGTATGTGTTCACCTATTTTGACTAAGAAGTACAAAAACATTTATTTTCATTACACTATGTCAAATCATTTATTGATAAAAACATTTTAGTAATAAATGTAATTATTTCACGTTCTAACATAATAGGTTTAGAATAATATTCAAATGTGATTTTCTTACTGATATGAAAGTATGAATATCTCAGAGCTGCTTCGGCATCGACTTTAGTTAAAATAATAAATACGAATAAAAGTATTTTTTATGTTAACGTCATTTAGTGTAAGAAATTAAGTAATTTTCATAAATGTCATGTATGGTAATTGATTAACTAATGCTCATGTACAGCATAGAACTTACATTTTAAATATATTTCACTCATAAAAACTAGAAAAATTAAACCAATTTCAAAAAAGTTATTGTAGAACATTGCATGATTATTCTATTACAGAAGTCAAAATAAAATTCTTCTATAGCATTGATATTGTGCATTTGTACATTTTAAAATAATAGACCAACATCAATGAAGACTTGTTCATGTCATTAATATCAGAAATATTTATAATTAATGTAATTCTGCGCAGGAATACTTTTAAATCAAAATTTCATGAATACATATAGACAAGTTATATTTTAATTTTGTTAAAATTTTTATTGGAAATATTAAAAAAAAATTTTTACTTATAAATATATTACCTTTATATGTTGATTTTAATTGGTTAGTCATAATCATTTTATGAAAGTCTACGATTATAATAATTAGTTTATATTATTAATAATGTGTATAATGTGTATATAATATACCTGCGATTAATTTTGAATCAATAATTATCAATTTGAAAGTTTAATGTTTAAAAAAATCCATGTATTTATATAAACTTTTGTTTTTATATGTAAGCGATTTCTGATCTTATACTAATTGATTAATTGCGTACATAAATTCATTTTTTAATATGAATATTTATTGGTGTTAAATATTACATATTATATGATCAATATTTTATTGACTAATGCAAAATTTACGTTTGTACTACTTATTAATTAAACGTTTTTCTAAGTCAGATTGTTAGAAATCCGTTGTTAATATTAAAAGTAAAAACTGCTTATTATATAAATATTTATTAGTAATTAATGCGAACTATTCTTGTGTTCCTCACACCAGCTGCTTGGATCTTTTAGTGTTTTAACTGCAAAATCTAAACATTGGACGATTATATTTAAAAATATTAGTTTCGTAAATCTATACTGATTATCCATTAGAATTATGTTTTATTCACTGGTATAATTAATATTAATATTTATATATATATATATAATATAATTAATATTTAAATATTCTTTTCTTTCTTCCTAACTTTTTCGTTTTAAATGTCATCAGTTTTTTTTATCAGCCAGGTTTTCGTAGATAATATTATCCGTGTCAGCGTGATTCTTATATTGCTACTTTTGTTACATTATTTTTTTAAATTTTTTAAACAATATTTTTATTGATCCTGATTAACATAAATAGTACTGATGTTCTACGTCTAATATAAGCTTCCACATGTATTCTAGTTTGAGTTTCAATGAATTTTCTATTGTTATCCATATTTCATGATTTTGTTAGAAAATTTATAACTAATCATATTTTACAAGGATGGAGTTGTTGCTCATCGTAAAACTCTCAATCTGGATGACCAGTACACAACAATAAATTAAGGTTAGGATACACGTTACTGTAATAAGCTGTGGGTATTTTTGGCGATTGAAACACCATTATCTCAAACCCATCATGATTTTGATATAGTATATAACAATACGATAATTATAAAATTACATACTCGAGATGACTGATTTATAGAGATAATTGAAATATTGACGTAAGATACCTATAAATGTAGATTTATTCATTAAAGCACAAACTTTCTTGAGCATAATATTTGGATCAATGAAATATAAAATTTGTAACAAATAAGGTACTAAATTATTAATTAATTATTAAGTTTTACGTTACTTATTATAATATCAATACAATATGTAGCGTGTTGTAATAAAATAAATTACCATATTTTTTGTGAAGAATTTCATACGAACTGACTACAAAAATAAAAAAAATATATATGTGTTTTTAATGTGTTTTTTTTTCATATTAAATAAATATGTATCTCTGATTTCGATTTCTAAAAGTACAATATATTTTATCTGATGATATTTGATTAGGCATGATGCTCGTTAATATGCACAAGATACAACTAAAAACGAGAAATTATGACTTCTCAAATGTTTACGTCATTAAGATTAATAGCTACATTATAAAATTATATTTTCATATCTCGATTATTAATTGGTAATATCATTTTTATTTGTATAATTAGCTGAAAAACCAGGTTTCCTCTGTTAAATGTATTTGAACAAAAAGAGTTTATTTAATTAAATTAATTATGTCTAAAAATGTCTTTTTGAATTTTATTTCTCATTAAGAATTTTCATTCTTGAATATGTAATACCTAAAATATTTTAATTGTACTAAAGTATAAACAGAAAAAAGGTGTAAAGGTCCGTCTTGTAAGCGAAAATTTCTTGAGAACTTTCAATATTCATTACAATCATCATACAAATTGATCAACAGCTGAGTATAGTCTTAGTTAAAAGTAATTTTATAAAAATGCAAGTATTAACTTATATATATATATATGATATTGTTATTTATAACACAATGGTTGGTTGGACTTCCTTAACGATGCATTGAAATGGCCAGTTTTCATCATGTTGTTACAAGATTTGATATGTTTCTCGAAAATATTATCGTGAATTCTCTTATATTGTTAATCTTGATACATCATTATTAATTCGGTATATCTATTGCATCGAACGTTGTATAGTTTAACATAGATGTCTTTCCACTGTGCCTTTAATTATACCAGAAATGTTTTTGTACAGATCGCGCTGAACACGAAAACATGGTAATGTTCGAGTTTTTCCGGGTTATCTGTTGATTTCGATTATGCGTTGGCCCACAAATCTGGTTGAGGAAGTAGGTGGAGAATAACGGGATGTCTTCGTTTTGCTAGAGACGAATAACTGAAAAATAATCGTGGGCCAAGGGTCTTTAGTAAATGTTTCTAGTCCTGCTTTTAGACTAATCATCTGCAAGTCACGTCACCTTCTAGCTGGCGGGAAGTAACTAAAGAATATAAATTCTTCCAAAGCGCAGCGTCCCTAAGAGTGTTTACAGGCGATTTTCGAAGGTGAATGCACCACGCTTTCGGTTGACCAACACAGCTATTGGCTGCCTAATCCTGATTATCGTATTGGTTGAGGTAAGTAGATAGATGTACAAGTCTTGTACTGGAACAGGGTTCCAGAGTCTGTAGTTCGGGCAAAATTCAGCTGAGGTCATTGTGGAGTCTAAGAGTACGAATAATTGACGGCCGATGCTACCTGAAGGATATAGTATGCCAGTAGATCAACAGACACTAATATTGTTAGGGCTTTATCTTAGAGATGACGCGTGCAAGAACGGTAGTATGGGTATCTCAAAGGTTTAACCAGGGGATCACTCCCGCGGCCATAGAAGCAAGAATCAATGCTGGTTTGTGTTGGATTCGTGTGGGTTAGGTTTCGTTACAATGGATAATATATTGTGTTCACCGCTCCCATCAACGTGTTTTCAAGTGAAATATGGTACGAACTCAAGGAATGATTGCTTTTTTGACGCTATATCGATTGGCGACATGTACGGGGACTTGATTTGCTCTCGGCCGAGGCGTCTTTTTTTGTGTCACTTGAATAGTGCCGTAGCGCTAATAGAAGGGAAACCATAAATCAAACTCCAATCAAAATCCTCTTGGACCTATTGGTTCTCGGACTATGTAATTATTATTATTGTTTGTTTATTTTATCTAACATTGAATAGTAGTGCACTAGTAAGCAGTGGCGTACCTGTGAAATATTTTTGGGGGGGGCAAAATATTAAATACCTTATTTTAAAATTATTAAAATGTAAAAGTTTAATAACATTATTCTATATATTAAATTAAACTATTATATTAAAATAATTAATTACCTATAATACAAAATCTAAGTTTCTTTTTTTAGTACCAGCAAACATATTAATAACTTCATCAACTTGAATGACTCTATGCCTATGAATATTAAGTAACGCTAACCCAACTAAGCATTCTTCGCCCATATTTGACCTTAACCAAGTTTTTAGTCTAAATGTAAACATACAAAGTAATGTTAATTAATATAACTATTCATGCATGGTGCAAAAGCATATGTCAAAATCTATAAAAATACAAATTGATTAATTTTAATAAATTAAAACATGGAACTACGTCCATGCTCTGTTTACGAGTATGGGTATAATGTCTATGGTGAAAATAGATATCAATTTTAACTTTTAAACGATAAAGATAGATAACATCAGCTATCACCTGTCTTATGTAAAGTTTACAAACGTGGAAAAAAAAGTTATTGATAAAGTTCTAATGTGATTAAACCATTACTTTTAATATTAATTTGGTCAAATTATGATATAAATAGATTGATAAGTCATATCAAAATTCTATAACGGAATATCCACACGCTTGTATTGTAGAAAACATATAATAAAAAATAAATATGCATTAAGCAAACGAATAAAAAACTTCTCGGGGGGGGCAAATGCCCCTGTTGCCCCCCCCTAAAGTACGCCACTGCTAGTAAGGTATGTCATTACAAAATAATTAATATATTGTGACGTCCAAATAAAGAATTTAAAAGATTAATTTAAATGTACACATCGATGAAGCCAGCACCATGCCACGATCGCAGGCAGGTCATGATAACTGTGCGCCCACCTCCGCTGTTACCGATCGGCGTACAGTCATTATCGGCATTAATTAAAATGTGTAATACATCGGCAAATTTAAGAACGTATAAAACGTCTCAGTCCTTTTTCACCTCTGCTCCAGAGTGCTTTCCTTTCTTTGTTTTTAACTGAAATATTAATGATCATGGAGTAGATACATTTTTTGTCCCCGCGGCGATGCTCGCTGACGGGTGAGAGCACCATAAGCGGGAGTAAGTAGTTTTTTTAATATTCGGCCGGTACACTTTTTTTCTCTATGCTTCATTGTTTTTTTTATTATTTATTCAGTTATACATGATTCACATATTTTTCCTTTTTTTTATGTGTGTGATTTCTTTATTTTCTTATGGATTTTTGTATCTATATTTGTGTATATTGGGAGGAAAAGTGTTATTTGTTGTTCCCGTCTATGTACGTGGGACACTCCATCCGGGGATTTTATTTGAATGTGATAAAATAAAACAATGAGTTCTAGTTTTCTATTTTTTTATTTTTCTATTTTGTGGTATTTCTTGTGATTTCTTTTCTTGTGGAGTTTTTACGCCAGCCCGAGCTTTTCTCCGTAATAACGTCAAAAAATGATATATTTTGAATTATACATCGTCTTTATTTATTTGTATTTGTTTATGTTTCCTGATTGAGTATTTATTCGGTAAAGAAATCCCGGCGTGTGTCCAAAGACCTCACCACTGGTAGGCGACCGTATATTAAAAGGTATTCGCCACCGAGCGATCCGACCGGAAGTAGCGGAGCGTTTCAATATATATAAAATAATATTTAAACAAACGTTTAGAAACTATTGATATTAATTTACATGATTAATAAGAAAATAATGATCGTTTAAAAATAGGGAAATTATAAATTTGTCTATTGATGATGGAATTTCTATTATACTACTCACTATGAAGATATGCATGTTCAAAGGCTTGTATGCCAATGAAATTTACTAAATGATTAAAACGATTATTTAATTATTTCAATGAATATATATAGTTCTATTTTTGAATAAAGTATATTTATCATCTAAATTTCTTCTATATAATATGATATTAATAATACTCAAAAAAATGAATTGTACCATAATTTTATTTGATATATTGTATTACTTTATATTATATACGTTATATTCTTTTATTCACATTACAAATTTTAAATTATTATTTTAAGATATATCTTACTATCAAATTGTTTAAATACTTTAAATGCATCTAGACATTGATTTTACATTTACATAATAACGATTAGTATAAATATTAAAATATTTTGTTAAAAAAATATAGTATATAATTTATAATATATAATACGTAAATGTAATACTAAGTTTTAAATTTTCAACTTTAATTATGATGAACTTTTTGCTTACAAATATTAGAAAATATATATATTTCAATATTAAATGTATATTTAATATTTGTCATGTTTAGGAACTGAATAAGAAAGAAGTAAATCAAAAATATACAGGCATTGACCATTAGAATTACACATAGTACTTTGCACACATATGACACATTTTCGTATTTTTAACGATTTTCTGACTCAATTGTATAAAATTTGATGTAATATAAATGAGTATTGTAATTATATTTTTTTAATAATAGATGCCAGTTAAAAAAATAAGAGTTAACACTAAAGAACATTAAACACTAAACATTATGAAATAAATATTATTTTGTTAATTACTAATTTGTTAAATATGATTATTCCAAAAATATGGAAAACATTCGTTTTACATTTTACAAGGCATCAAATCATTCTATATATATTTTATCATCATTAATTTCTGTAAAAATAGGTTAATTATTTTCTGGAGGAAAGACAAAAAAAATGTGGACTACAACTAAGAAAATTAAAATGATTACGATGGTAATTAATATAACCTGTTCATTAACATTTCAAATATTTTTTATTCACAACAGATATTTATACAGAAAGTTATCATTGCAACATTTAATTGTAAACTTTATTTATATTAAGTGCATCATTATATTATTAGAATTACATATATATATTTTATACTGTATATTTTCAAAAATTGAGAATCTTTTATCATACTTGTACATTCTGAAACATAAATTAAAAATATGTATTAATATTATCACCGAATAAACATTTTATACTTTAAAAAATTTGTCAAGACCTGAATAGGAATAATGTTTTTTCTTTTCTGGACATGGCTCTGAGAATAAAAAAAAAATAATTAAAATTACCTTTAATATTATCAATAATTTGTAAACGATGATTAATCACAAAAATGGATATGCATATTTAAACTGTAACTTGCAATGAAATCAACATAAGTATTAAGATAACATTAATATAAATTAATGACTGTAAAGTGACCCTTAGGCGATCAATATTTACGTCAATATATTGCACAACAATTGATATTATACAATAATATTGAACGTCTGTGGATCACATTAAATGATTGAACAATATATTGAGTCAATCAAAAACAGTTTGATTTTTATTGTGGAATTTCGTAAATATTGCATAGTTTGTAGGCAATATTGCGTAATACAGATTCAGTTCTGTGTTAACCGTGTTGGAGTGAACATTTACCATGGCTGAAAAGACGAAGAATGAAAATTCATTTTGGAGTATATCGAGGTGTATCGAAACTTACTCGCTCTGTGAGATGTCAAGAACAATGATTACAGCAACAGAATTTAAAAAAATGACCTGTACGAACAGTTACTTCGTAAATACAGGGAATACTATCCGGATGCTGATAAGTCGCTGTTGGTGAAAACATTTAATTCATTTCGCACTAACTTCAGAAAGGAATTAAACCGAATAAAAAATTCGGAATAAAGTGGTTCAGGGACAGACGACATAACAAAGCCAACATTATGGTATTTTGATGAAATTAAGTTTCTCATGGGTAGCTAGATAACGCAAAGTTATTGATAATCGATGACTTGAAGGGATAGCATCTCGAATTATAATATCCCTTTTTACAATTTTGTGTGAAACCATTCTCAAATGTTTATCAAATACTGCACTATCTAGTCCCAAACAATTTTGAAAATCACTTGGTTAATTATTTTTTAGTTCTTGTGACAGAGTTTCATGAGTGTATTTATTTCTTACTTTAAACCATTCTTTCATCCCCCTGCACTTCTTGTTTTCTTTATTTTTTGAAGCGACAACTAATGCTATAGCCACACGACTTGCTGTCTTCTTATTATTCCACATGTTGACGGTATACGTATCAACAGTGAACTAATTTATTGTACAATAATATTGTACCGTCTGGGTTGGACAAGTAATATCATTGCACAAAATATTGGGTATTATATTGACGTAAATATTGATCGTCTAGGGGCCGCTTAACGTGAAACACAAACACATATAACGATATTGTATTAAAAAAAAAAAAAATAGGAAACTTCTGCACTGAATTACTAACATGACTTCTGTTACTAAATAGTCATATAATATTATACAAAACGTAGCAGTACTTAATGCATTCAGGTTTGGATCCTTTTCAATACAATTTATTGGACATTTACAGAAATTTAATGAACGGTAAACAAAATTTCGGAGCGTCGAATAGTCTTCTTATTTTCCCCACTTTAATGGGATGGCTTTGCTTCTGCAAACTCTTGGTTTTTTAGTACCCTGTGTGTTGATAATTGATGTATGCCGGGATAGAGTTGTAGAACATTTAATTATTGTCAATGAATGAATGAAATGAAACATGTTATTATACTTTATGAACCGAATACATTTAATGAGACAATATGTTTCCAGTATATTTCCAGTATATTTCACTTTATGCTAAGATGTTTGGACGAAGGTTTAGTTTACATCTTATCATAAAATAACATTGCGTTATTGATGCAATATAGACAATTTCTCAATGATAGAATATTTATCATATTTTCATAATTACCTGTATAGTAGTAGTCGATATAAAATTTGGTAGGGCTTAAAAACGAGTTGATATTTTCACAAAAATACTTTGGTGTTACTGCATTTGTCTCAGCTACAAAAACGAAAAATTACAATGAAACTACACATTTACTTAGTTAACCAATTATTAACAGAAAGTTTTAAGTAAATCTTTTAAATTTTATATATATATATATATTTCTTCGATACTAATAATATTCAATAATCAATTATTTTCAAATTAATATCATTGCTAATGAAAACTGATGTTTTTATTATAATGTTATATAACGAATTTTTGGATTGATGAGATCATATAAGAGTTATGAAATACCCATTTTTATATATTGTTCGCGCAAAACGACAAAAATGGGCATTGGACCCGACCGTTCTAGAACGTACGAGAATTTTCTCCAGATATCCCTACTCGCTGACACTGTTTATCATCATGTAGTTTTATTCGGGGACTATCGGTTCTCGTTGAGTTGGTTTTCGACCATCATGCGTCGTTGACTTTATCCTCTGTGTCGCGACGACCTTTCGTCCGTTTTCACGTCTTACGCATTTTTACGTCGCGAAACGTTCGTTTTTGCGCTTTACGCGTGCAGCGTCAATTTCATTGTGGTTATTGTCGTTTTCTTTATATGAACCCGTGGATTGCAACCAGTCGAAAATTTCGAAAAATTCGAAAAAGTCGAACTTTCCCGGCGCAAAACAAATATTACATTAAGATAAGTTAATCAAAATTTATATAGACATTTTATGAGAATATTATTAGGCTCATTATGAAGAAAAAAGCAATCTAGTCTCTGCTAAACCTCTATATCTGCCCTGAGATGCCATATCTATTTTAATTATAATTATTATTTTTTTGTTTTATAACGTAACTTACCAATTTTTGGTTTAATAATTTTAATCATATATTTGTAATATTCTTTTGGCATTTCTGAAAATACATATGAATGTTATTAATTGCTTTGATTATAATGAATATAATTTCTTTTCATAGAGAATTATTGTCGTTAGTATAATATAATATATTTAATATACCTCTGTTATACTTCCCTTATACATTTTATAAATTAATGGACAATC
Organism: Schlechtendalia chinensis; assembly: GCA_019022885.1. Taxonomy (NCBI): domain Eukaryota; kingdom Metazoa; phylum Arthropoda; class Insecta; order Hemiptera; family Aphididae; genus Schlechtendalia; species Schlechtendalia chinensis. Next base: position 9,375,326 of record CM032341.1, read on the forward strand.
GTGTAAATATAATTAATGAAGAACACATATATAAAAATGTACAATTAATGTACTTCAAGCATTAAAATATTTTGACCTTAAACAAATTCAAGTACTATATATGATAATGAGAGTAAAAGAGTAACTGAAATTATTGATTCTGACTATTATTCCTATTTAATCTAATTATCATTTTGTAATTTTAATTTAATTTAAAAAACTATATTATACTTCAAATACAATTTTACTATTGTGAAGAATTTCGTTCATCAGTTAATAGATTTTCATTACATTGTTATGAACCCATGGTGATTTTTTTAGTTTTATATAATGAATTTAGTTTTAACAGTGTTATTGTAAAAACGAGACATTGTTGGATAGTATACACAAGCATTTGCTGAAGTAGCGAATTCTTTCTTGTGTTGGCCGACAGTGACTCGTCCCCGGCATACGTCCGGTCACTGTTATAGTAACAGAGCATCTAGCAGAATCTTTATCATATAATAATATTTTATAATATAAATTATTATTTTTCGCAGTAAATTTAATAAATATAGTTTGTGTTTAATTAATTTATTTGTTGTGGTTCATTTTTCTTTTTTTTATTGTTTATTGTTGTGGAGACGTTCATAACAACATTAATAATAATAATTGTTATTATATAAAATAATTTTGGGCTATAAGGCATGATTGGAAGGATTATTATATTCTTGAGTTTTTATAGGGTTAAATAATTTGGGAAAATCAGCTATAAGAATATATGTAGTAATAAATTGTAACATACTATACCAACGCTGTTTGGATGGTGCTATATATTTTAAATGCAAAGAAGACGAATACAAGTTTATTAACACCGATATACGAAATATGCATATAAGATAAATTATGACAATACTCTTTTTCACAAATTATGATAACAATATACATATGCATAATATGCTACACTCCACCACCAAATATATATGGTATGTGTTTGTTTTTTCAATATAATTTGTATAGTATATTTAAATATAATATTTTTTACTATTACTTTTGCCCTATTTATTGAAATGTAAACAATTTTCTAAAACATTCCAATGTAACATAATCACCCATTTTAAAAAACGCAAATTTAAATGCTGCACTGGCGTCAATTTTATCTGAAACATAAAAATGAGCTAAAATTTATTTTGTACAGTATGACCTGTAATTAAAATTTTAGAAGAAGTAAATGTCATATATTGAATTAAACTAATAGTTTTAAATTTTCATATAATTTATCATTTAAATTTGTAAGTCCTACCAGATTACATACCTTCAAAAACTGTTTTCTTGAAATATTCTAAAAAGGAAATAATTTTTTAAAATAAATGCTGGAATATAGTATTCAATTAATTTGAAAGACTAGAAATTTCCATTTTTGAATATAACGAAAGATTATTATATACAAATCTTATGAAGAGATGTATAAACAAAATATTTATTATTTAATAAATTCGTATATTAAAATAATTGAGACGATTAATTGTACATATCTATGTATGAGTTATTATAAGGACAATTTCGTTGAAGCAACATTTATTGTTAACCAGCGTACGAAATAATTTCCAACATATTTGTTTTGTTTTTATTTTATTTTTAATCATGATATGTTAAATAATCATAATATACTACAATATACAGTTGAGATGATATAAACGTTTACATGTATTTTAATTACCGGTACATCTATTTCTTTTGTCATCATTAGATTCTTCTACATAAAATGTTACATAACCTAGAATAGTAAATTTTATTTAAATTAAGCAGTATCTAAATCACAGTTTATTTTCCTACTCTAGTCATACAATAATAATACTAATTTTATATATAATTACAAGTATAGATTGATATAATTCGGAAATTATTTTTATGAATTTCAAATTATATTTTTAGTGCTTATATTTCTCATGACCTATGAATTATAATCTCATGCCCGAAATTTCAAAATGAGATCATGAGATCATGCAATAGTAGATTAATCATGTGTTTTACAAAATACTTCTATCTAAAATAGATGAAATATATTTATCAAAATTCATTACTAACGTTTTATGTTTTCTACACACCAGTCTAATGGATTATGGATTAGTACTTCACTCCAAACTGAAATTGATAATTTTATTTAAATTAAATTAGTACGGAACATTATTATCTCATATTCATATGGTAGTTAGTTGATAATTAATAACCATAGTTATTAAACAAAAATAACAATATATACCCGACATAATTGCATCATAGAATTGCTCGAGGTATTCATGTAAAATATCTAAAATATTTTAATTTTTTCATGATGACTTTGAATTTGCATTGAAAAAGTAATAATATTTAAAAGAATTAATAAAAAAACATAAAATGTAAACAATATGCAATTTAAACTTATTATTAATTAATGTTAATGATGATACTACGGATATTATGTGGATCATTTTATTAAGGAGAAATTACCATTTTTTTTATAAATAGTTTCTGTCACTAAAAAAAAAAATTAATATCATTTATTTATGCAAGGATATGTTTGTTTATAATCGTTTTGCGTGGACATTAATATAGCTCCTTGGTAAAAAAAAAGTTGTACGTGTTACGATTACTCGCAGATTAATTGAAACTATTTTCAGAGTCATTCAACCACTAGAATATAAGGTTTGTATTGAAATAAAATAAACAAAAATGTATATAGAACTTACAGAATAGTATATGGAACTTTCTAAATATTCTCTATTCCGCTATGTAAATAAATATAGGAACTGTTCGAGCATAGTGCGTTTACCAATAAAATGCTTACTTCGTCACTACTGCTAGATACTTTTAAATGGGTTACTTGGTTTACCAATCCTAAGTCCTACTAGCCTGAGTGTATGTAATAATATAAATTAAGCAAAGAAATGAAAAGAAAAGAAAAGAACACACAAAAAATGGGTAACACAACGAAGACAGTTGTGGCACTATTGTATACATTAAATGGCCAGGTATTTTTGTTTGTGTGTGTATGTTTATACGCTAATGACGTGATCACAACGCGTGCGTGTACATGGGTCCAAGATGCGGCAAAACTGGTGGGGATATCCAAGCTCTTTGCTCGCACGCTATTTGCTGCAACTAAAATAAGGCAGCACGCATGCCCAACTAAACTCGAGAAAAAGTGTCGTGACGGGCCGACCATGACGGCCTACCGTGACCGCCGATCGTGACGTACAAATCAAAAATGTTTTTCTGCACCCTTTATAAAGAAGTTTCACATCATAAATCGCATTTACAACTGATACTTTTGCATAAAATTAAACTAATTTGTCCTTAATAATATTTACACTTTATCATGTCTATTTAAAATACTTAACAAATAATAATAAACATCAGCTGAACAAAATCTTAATTAATAGTTAAGGTTATGGTCCTAAGAATTTTAAGAAGAAATTTGAATTTATATTTAAAGAAGATGGAAAACTATAAATAAATAGATTTTAAGGACGATTGTTAAAGATGGCCACCAAAAACAAATCTAGAAATTACTTTCTAGACATTTACAGAAGGTCGATAAAAAACAATTACATTCGTAATATTAGTTTCCATAAATTGTTTTAATATTTTCTATAATATTGTTATTGAATACTTATATTAAATTAGGAATTATAGTTAATAATAAATATTAAATATCATAATTATTATATTGAAGTTATAAAATTATTGTTTAAATATATATTAATAATATCCCATTATGAATATTTAATGATATAACTTATCAACACATGAACTCGTATATATTTTACATTTTTTTAACTACTTTGTAAAATGATGATAACGATATTGAGATTTAGTGACTCGTAGGGATTTTCAACATGGTTTTTAATTAGGTAAATACTGTATCAATCCAAATTCTGATGCGGATTCCAAATTTTTTTCCTGTGATTTGTCAACCTCATCTTGATTAAATATCATTTATTAAATGTTGGAATATTAATAAAATTTAAATCACTCACTATTATAGTATACAAACTCAAATGTTTTTGTTGTGTCAAAATCCACTGAACGACAATGATAAAACATTAATTCAAACTATATATATATATATATGTTTTATAAGTATTCTGTTAGTGGCAATTATTTACAATTTATTCTTTAATATGTATTTTTATATATATATATATATATATACGTTTTTGTTTTCCTTTCTGTCAGTTATTAATTCACACAAACTACAAAAATTGTCGACTAAATATACACTTATACTTACTATTCAACTGTCCATTAAACCACAATTGAGCTAGATGATGGATAATTAAATATAAATTTACAAAAAATAACTAATAAATAAATGATTTGTAGTTATTTGCGTATTTCAATATCACTCTTTCTATATAATCATAGATTTATACATGTAAATATTGAGTATGTCTTACCCACGTTTACTCTACATATTTTTTAAGCATTGAATATCGAGTATATTAGTGTATAAGATTAACAAAAATGTATTTATCTTACTTTTGCAATCTAGAATATAATTTTAAAGTTCATTAAAAATTTGAATTCCAAGTTTATATTCGTAAGATTATATTTTGTTTATTTGCTTTTTATGAAATAAAAGTGTATAAAAAAAATATTCCTTGTCTAATAGGGAAAGTAAAAGTTATTTTATAATCACTCACATAACGCAAACATTGATTTAATTAAAAAATTATAATAATTTGGGGTACTTTTAAAATATTATTTAATTCGAAATTCCTGAAATTTTTTTTTATATTAGTATTTTAACTTATAAAAAAGTATTAGTCAACTTTACGAATTGCATTTGAGTTATCGACAGTAATAATTATAAAATTATTAAAAGAGTTGATTATCTTTGTAAGTATGATTTTTTTTACATTTTATTTTACATTTGAAAATACTCAGTTTTTGAACAATACAACAACATTTACGATATATCACATTATAATGAATTTAATATATGTAAATAAAAAAATGTGTTGTCGAGTAAATAAAAACGATATATGCAATATTACTCCTTGCTTGGCTAAAGAAATAATTGTGGTTAATAACCTAACATTACTTAAGCACCAAATTTGGTTTTAAACTGGTATTTTATCTAAAATCAGTTTAAAGTAATTAATGTTTTGGTTTTGGTGAGGATAAGGTAGACCAGAAAAATAGTGACAGTAATTAGTCATTACGAATGAAAGTAATTTATATTTTCCTAATGTCAATATATTTTAGAAGCTCAAGGCCTAATTTAAAAACATTAATTTTTATCCCATGAATCATGTCATGATTACGCATGACTACAGTCATGGTTGTAAGACATATCATCTATTTCCGACAGTCTATCTACCAGGATATTGGTGAACAAAAATAGCCTATGCATTTACATGTTATTAAATGTATATCTTGACTCAATTTAACTAATTTAGTACATATATGAACGATGTATAAATGTATTGTTTCTTGTCAAACGAATATCTACCATCAAGAAAATAATCGACCAATTAATAATATTATCTACATGATTATAGCAATAATAACAAATAAAAATATCTACAAAAATATTATATAATACTGATTTTCTAAAACTTTATATAATCTATCTTTAAATTAAATATAAATTCTATTTACGGTTAGCAGTGGAATTTTTGGCATTAATTACTATAAAAATTATAACAACAAAAAAAACATTAATATTTCTAGTAGGAGCCATGTTCATCGTCTTTTGCGTTTCGTCAAATGTATATTTCATTTAAAACAATCCGAATACTAACACTGATGTTATACGAGTCTCAATGAAATGTGGTCTTGAGTAAAAAATATGCAAATCGTAGGTTAATATTTGTATAGCTGTATAAATACATATTATCAAAAAAATTATTACATATACCAGCCAAGATTCGATCAGAACATAATAATTTTTTCAAAATTGAATTTGATTATACAGAAGAATAGTATATTAAAATAACAAAACAATGAATAATGTTACTGTTAATGTTATTTAGGTATTTTGTCTATTTATTTACATATATTCTCATTTCTATTATTTCGTCTAGTGCGGATAAATAATTCGTTCATTACTAAAATTCGTCAAAAATTACTATTTAAAAATAATTTATACAAACCTCATGGTTTTAGTCGCAAATTGTAATTACACCACTAAAAAATGGTCTAAGTTTTAATAATTTAATCTTATAGATTTTTCAATATTAATGTACACGCATTGAAATTAAATCAAACTAATTTATTTTCATTATTAAATCTGACGTATAATCCATTATAAATGGTGGATTTTTGAAATATTTGAGTCGTCAATTAATCTACAAAAGATGTCCATTTGAATTTATCGAAATAACACATATCGAATGATAGAAAAATTATTATCATATTATAAATTATTTTCATTTACATAAACGAAATATCGTGTATTTTTGTAGTTTATTACATAGTGATAATCAACAGTTTTATGCATATGAAATTACTAGCAAATTACTAGGCAAATGTAGATTTGTATATTTATATTTCTGCCACTGATGATTTTTATAATTCCTCGCAATATTTGAGAAAACGTTTTCAATGAATTCGTGTTTGGTAGATTTTATCTTACAAAAGTTTGTGGGCAATGTGATACATTGTGTAGAATAGTCAATTGCCAACTTTCCATTCCCAATATCCAGCAATTGTTTTGCGAATCGTTCGGCGAATGCATCATTTTGTAGTTGAACACGCATATTGGTTTTCAAAGTCAAGTTGTTGACATGTCGCCATAGAACTGAAGATTTAAGACATGCATTAAGTTCATCAGCGGGTGTTGAACGTGGTATCACTGGCAGAGTTTGTCAAAAATCCTTTGACAATAGAATGAGTGCTCCACCAAAAGGCTGTCTAGTACCCCTCAAATCTTACAGTTACGATGAAGCGCTTCTAAAGCTCTTTGTGAGCCATTGTACATTCGTCCCATATGATAAGTTCACTTGTATGGAGAATTTTGCCGTTTCCAGATTTTTTTCTGATATTGCATGTTGGTATCTCAGTGGTTTGCAAATCCAACGTCAATTTCAGTGCTGAATGACTGTTCGACCACCGTTCAATAGTGTTGCCGCAATTTCTGAAGATGCAATTGCCAGTGCTATTTTTTTTTTTTGTAATCATATACTTGCCAATATCATAGAAATGAGAAAATTTTTATTCCTGTAACTCCGGGCGCATCTATGAAGTACGATCCACCGCTATGATTGTTTATTGCCTCCATGATTGTGTCAAATACAATGTGCTGTTCTGAAACCAATTTTCGAAGATTGTTTTCAACACATGTTTTGTATGATGGGCAGGATTAACATTAATTTTTCAAAAGTTCAGTAGCAAATACTTCAGTGCACGTACAAAAAGCTAAAAAAAAAACAAATCCCTATTTTTGAGTTCTTTATGCATTTATTTCGGACACCCACTTTTTGATTTTTAATTTTTTAATTTATAACACACTTAATTTGACACTCTATTATAATTAGATAATAAATTTGTTGCTAAGAATATTATGCGTTTTTGCTTATACATTTAGCATAACAATATCTTTCTAAATTTAATGTACCTGGGATTTTGGCATTTTTGTACGGTAAGATTAATTTTCTTCTTATCCCGTAATGACACTTATTTATTGCATCATTCAGCTTAAACGACACTGGAATATGGTAATTTTTGTAATAATAATTTCCAATTAAAAGTATTTTCAACACCAACAGTAGCATAGGTGACAGTCACGATCGCGGTGTTTGCGCAGTCCTGGCGTTACGGATTTTGAGGCTAACGGCCATTGACGAGAGCTACATGCGTCCGCGATGTTTCCATGCCCTACACGCAAGTATCTTTCAGACATCGTCCAGAAGGCACAGCGGTCAGGATACGATAACATGTTCCGCTCCGGCTTTCCCGCTTTTCCTTAGACAGGTGATGAAAACGACCGTCAACATCATCGGTCTAGTCACGTGAACAACACCTCAGACCTGACTCGGTATACCTTCAGGGTTAGGAACCTTGTTTCAAGATTTAAAGCGATTTGCTGCCGCTTTATTAAAAAATAAAGAAATAAAAAGGAAGAAAAATAAAAGAATAAACAAATAGAAATAAAATAAAAATTATAAGTTAATACTCGTATTACATTGATTAAAGAAAAAGAAAATATAAAAGTTGTTGTATATATGTTTTTATTACTACCAGTATCGACAAAATGTCATAATCAGGTTTAATACAAATAAAATACAACAACTGAGGAATAAATTAAAATTAAAATTAATTAGAAAAAATTGCATAGAGAAATAAGACAGAAATTACATAGACAATATTACGGTAAAGAGACATGGAGTTAAAAGAAAAAAAATTATATAATAACAATATATCAAAATGCAAAAAAATTGTGTGTATAATGAAAGCAACTATATATATTAATAGTATCTAATATGTATTTATCTAGAATTTTATTTTTAAAATCTGTTTGTATATTTAAGATATAATACTCATTGGCTTCTTTGTATACATAAGTATACATATATATGCAGTACATAGAAATTTATTAATATATAAAGTATTTTTTTTTTTTTTTTGGAAAATATTGAACTTTTAAAATTTGGTATATATGTTTAATTTTATAGATAGCATACAAAATAAATAGTTATTATTACTACTATTATTATAATAATCAAATTGTCTTATTTCCAATTAAATTATGTTTTTTCAGACATATATAATTTAATACCAATGCAGTCAAGTTATAATGAAATGAAAAATGACATAGTGCATTATTAATTAATTTTAATCAGAGGGTTTATAATTTGGCTCATAAGAATGGTCGTTAAATGACGTAGATTTAAATGATGAAGTTGAGGCGCGGTTATTTGGATCATTTGAATAATCCTCCGGATACTGATTAGCTATAAAAACAAATTATATTCATTATGTACTACTGTATATTGAATAAAACATAAGCTACGGAAAAATATAGATTATTCTGGAGTGTTGAATAAACATAAAGCAGCACAATATATTACGATTTAAATATTATTGTTTTCCTTTATGTTTTCGAACGATATAAACGAATAATAAATTAATGATACAAAAGGAAATGTTGTTAAAAATTAAGAATTTTATATTTGTTCATGAAACGATTTAATAATTATAGCAGGAAATTAAATAAGATTAACAATTTTTTTTTATATCCCTAAAGGGTTAATACTAGATTTTTAACGATTAATGGCTTAGGCTAATATCATAATAGCGTGTTATGATGAGATTAATATTTAAATGGCAATTAGTCGTAAATTTAAATAAATAAGTGGATCATCAAAAATATAAAATTTAAATAAGGCTTTCTGGGAACAATTTTAATATAGTTTACGATTATTAAAATACAGTGTGAATCGTTTTTATTGCTGTAAATATACAGGTTACTAGATTTTAAATCATTATTAATTACTTGATTGGTATTGGCTGGTTTCGGGTAAGTTGGGGTCAAAAGTGGTATATTGGCTATTGAATAATGTATTTTCCAATGGTATGTAATAACCTGTATTATAATCATAATGTAGGTCATTCCTTAATGCACCTGAATATTAATAAAAAAATACAACTTTAAACATTGCAACAGTCAACTAAATAAAAATAGATATTGAGCGAATTGATTTTTAACCGTAAGTGATAACTAGTCTGGTATGATGATATGGGTGTAAATTTATTCAATTTTTATAAAAATTTAGGTGTATAATTTTGTTAGATAAAACACTTTTTAGTTTTTGAGATTGTAAGTTCAACTCAAAACCCATTTGTATATAGTGTGATAATACTATATAGAATATAACTTATTATGCATAATCACTTCTATCTATTTATCATGGAAAAACATACGATATTAATATAAATAGATTTAATCAAACGTATGATTGTTAAATGTAGACTAGTTGTCTTAGGGAGAACGTCCACCAACGTAGTGTGGATGTGGTGTGGCGAGAAAGTGGCGTAGTGAGAACAACACAAAAAACACGTCATGCAATGCGGCGCAGTAACAGTGTGCGCTTTATATACAGTTGTCGCGATGACTTGTGATAACGTTTGTTGATACTGACTGTATCCATATAATATAATACCATTTTAAATTGATTCTTTCATTTTAGTAATATTTGCTTGTATAATCATACAGACAAGGATAATCTTATATAATTTCTACAAGTTTAATGAATATTCCTTTAGATATTTTAAACATAAATAAATATAATTTAAATATCCATAAATGTCCATTAAATATCTATTATAAATGGATTTCACCAACAAAAAACTTGAGTTGTTTGAAATCATTTTCTATACTTAAAAAAGTAAATATAACAATTTTAGTTTTGATGACTATAATAATAAATATATATATATATATTAGATTTAGTTTTGTTGATAGGTATTTATTAAATACAATACACCTCTCCACAGCAGTGCTTCCGTTGAAAGGATATTAAGTGTGGGGGATGCTACGTTAACAGAAAAGAGAACTTCAATAACCGACAAGCTGTTTGGGCAAATTATGTTTTTGATATGTGATCATTATTTGGTCATGAAATGTAGTAAATAATACACATCAAAAACATAATTTGTTCAATATACGTCGTTAACTATTATGTATAATTTATATATATATATATGAGTAGTGTTTGTAGCATTGTACACCACTCATTAGTACGATCTACCATATCCGTCTTGTTCGTTTGTTACCAATGTCACACTGTTAGTGTTGCATGAGTATTTCTGTTGATGTAATAGGGAATTCATTACGAAAATATTGTTCATCAGTTTTGTTATTTATTCTCCACTACCAAATTCATTCGTGAGTAATTTTTTGCGGGCCACCCGTCACAAGAATTATTGAAACAATATATATTCCGCTGAGGAGAATAACTACTTAACCGCCCACTCTAAGTGAGAATTAGTGCAAATCAATACTTAAAATTATTATTCCATCGAACAATTGAATAATCGTTTCGTAACGTAGCGTCCTACGTGAGCGAACGCACGCGAATCGCGGCGCGAAGCAAACGCGATTAAATGGTTTGATATTTTCACGCGATTTGAACGCGATTTGTGGAAAACCCGCATGAACTGCATGAACAGTCGGTCGTTGGAAAAGCGCGGTCGCCGCGCACGTAGGACAGTCTCGCCGCTTCGCGTCGCGCCGCGAGGAACGTACGAATTTTCGCGTCGCTTCGGATTGCGCCGCGTTCACGTTGAGTTCGCCCACGTAGGACGCTGCGTAATATACACCAGCAGTGCAAATATTAATTGTCATTATAAAAATTTAGGGACAAAATCAATATTAAATAATCACCTGATTGGACTTGACCAAAGGTCGATTGATTGAAGACAGCGCTATATTGATTATTAATAAATGCATTTGCAGTTGATGTATTGAAAACGTTGGAGTGTGATCCTGGTGAAAGGCAATGATTTAAGTAAAAGATAACGATTATTTCATCATCGTAGTATTAATTAAATTATCAAAAATAATGTAAATAATAAGAAGTTACACAAATTATTTACTGTAATAAATATAATTAAATGTGTATTTCAAGTAAATAATACATTCTTAAATTTAATACAAACAAAAACTATTATTCAATACATAAATTATTGTTTTCATTTATGTTTTTCTTCGAATGCTATTAAAAATCAAACATTATAACTAATAACGAAATTTTATTAAACTTAAGAATTTCATTTTTTCTCATGGAACAATAAGGATACACAATTGAATTACTGTGCAAATTAGTATTATGTTCTTCGTATTGTTAATTAAACATTTTGCATTTTTATTGTTGTTTTTAGATCAATGCTGTTCATTTTTGAATTGATGTGGCTAATATTACCTGGATCAAATAATTGTTTCGAAGATTGGTTAGAATTCATATACTGTTGTAAGTCTTCAGCAGTGATTGAATCTAAACAAACAAATTAACAATTCATATAAAATTGTCTAATAATCATTTTTCTAAGAATGTAGAATTAGGTAGTTCGATTTAGATAAAAACAATTAATATGATTTGGATTAGTAGTCGAATTGCAATAAATTTAAATTTCTGTTTTTAATTGTATGTAATAAACCTTACAACAATAAATACATTTTCAAAAAATTAGAGTTTTACAGTTAATATTTTATCATGGTATTATTCTTAAATGTCATACAAACAAAAATTATTTATTTTTTGAATTATTAAAACGTTTTGTATTTTTAATGTTGGTTTGAGACCAATGATGTTCTGGTTTGAGGAAATGAGATTAGTATTACATTGATCAAATAATGATCCCGAAGGTTGGATGGAAGTCATATATTGTTGTACATCGTCAGAAGTAAATGAATCTAAACAAACAAAGGTACAATAAATATAAAATACCTTATTCCATATACCAATATCGAATTTTCAACAATAAATAAGTAAGAATAATCAAACTCAGTTTAGACTCAGTTAATAAAATATAAAATGACGAAATAATAATAATAATAATAATTATAGCGATCATGGAATGGTCGAGAATCTTCGTAGCGGATAGGCAACACAAAATGCATATACACACGAAGGTTCTCGAACATTCTATAAATAAGAAAAGAAAGAAAAATCTAGAACACCAGGATTACGGTATATATATAGCGGCGCGATAATGCCGCGTTACCATTAACCGAAACACCGCAGTTCACGTAGTGTGACCGTCTTGCATGTAATTTTTTCCGTATAGAATAAACTTTCACTTTTCTCTAATAAGTGAAAAGTGTTTTTTTTTATTTTACTTAAATTAAGTCGCTTCAAAACACTAAAATAATAATAATAATAATAATAATAATAACCCGTGTGTGTTTGCCAGGACCTCTATCGGGCGCGGTCCTCTGCGAATGGGGAATGCTCTTTGCACGCTTGTTGTGTAGAGGGTAGTGGGGAAATAAAATACCCATCGTGGAACAAAACCTGGCACACCATGAAGTACAATGAGAAAGAAGAAAGCCTTGGATAAATGTAACGGCGTAAACGGGATCATTGCGATATCGCCTGAAACCGCGTCTGGCAGGGGAATTGAGGTGTCCTCGGTCGTTATCATGCGAAATCCTCAATCATCAACCCATACTCAACACCAAACCTTACCTGACACCTATACAACTTTCAACATACGAAGAATTGTAGGAGATGGCAACTGTCTATTCAGATCAGTGAGCCTATATCTTTACAACACACAGGATAAACACATGGAATTAAGAGAAGAAGCAGTTTCTTATGTAAGAAGACACTGGAACGAGCTGAAAGAATATCTGGTTTTAAACCCTTCAGAATCATACAATCAAAGAAGTTACTGTTATAATATGAGACAAAATGGTACGTACGGTACAAGTGTGGAAATTTTGGCGATGTCAGAAATACATAAACTGATCTTCATGATATACGCGGAAAATAAAAAAAATCATGAATAACCAATACGCTACAAATAAAAATCCCACGATAGTCAACAGAACGCCTTATCAGAGAAACATTAAACTACTCATTACAGGAAATGTGGAAAAGTTATTAGACGAAGATATAGAGAAAGAACAAGAACAGAACGTGGAAGACCAAAAACCTAACAATAAGCCAGACAAGAGGAAAACTACACATCAAAAGGAAACAAACATAGTATTTTCATGTAGCAAAAGAGAAAAACAACCCAGAGTAAAATGGTCTAAAGAAGAATATAAAGAAATAATTCTTTGTCATTATTACACTTTGAAAAAAACGGGAACCATCAACCTAAAAGAAACATTTAACTTATGGATCAAAAGAAATCCAAATTCAACTCATGAATTAAATCCTAACACCATGGCAACACAAAGAAGATTCATCCTGAATAACAACAAACTAACTGAAATAGAGTTAAAAGAAATCATAGAAGTAGCAATGCTCATGAGTAAGGAAACTGAGGACCAGAAAATGGAAAATAATGTAGAGGAAATAAATAATATGATTACAAGTTTAGCTAATGAAGAAATAAATACAGAGGTTACTGAAACCACACAAGAAACCAATGAAACTGAAATTGTACAAACCTTTGAAGGAAAAGACGACGACATTGATTTAACGATTATGATTAGTGAAATCATAAAAAGAGTCCTTGAAGATAAAAATTCAGATGGAAAAATGCAAAGAGAACCATTAAAAAAACTGAACAACAATCCGAAACTCAAAGAAAAAATAAGGCTAGGTAACAGAGCTATAGTAAAAATTATAAAAAGAAGACCAAATGAATACAACCACATTACGACTATAAATAAACTGATCTACGCTACCGCTTCAACAATACAAGACACAATATTACTTCCAACAACAAAATCAAACAAACAAAAGAGACCATGGTTGGACGGACCACCTTGGAAAAAAAGAATTCAGACCAAGATAACTGAAATCAGGAAAGACCTATCACGCCTCAAGGAATCTCTTCAACTGAATCTTAGTAACAAAATGATTAAACAAAAGCGATAACTATATGACAAATATAATATAACAAATTCCAAAGACCATGTGAGAGTTGAGGAACAACTAAAGCAGAAAGTAGCAGCAAAAACATGCAGGATAAAAAGATATACAGAAAGATCAGCCCAAAACAGACAAAATAAAATATTTGTTGAAAACACCGGGAAGTTTTATGACAGTATCATGGGGAAAAAATACCAAATTGGTTCTACACCGTCGAAACATGAAATTGAAACTTACTGGAAGAGCATCTGGGAACAAGACATCGCACACAATCAGTTAAATCCATGGATCCAACAAGAATATAAAAAAATGGCCAACATCAGCCGAATGGAGTGGGAAAACATTGACGAAAGCGAATTAAAAGCAGCCGTAGGAAAAACTGCTAATTGGAAGTCGCCAGGTAGTGATGGCATAACCAATTTCTGGCTAAAAAATCTTCATGCAGCACACAAGAACTTAACTACTGCATATAACGAAATGATCAACAACAATGATAAAGACAAGCAAAGGATTCCAGATTGGCTGACTAAGGGAGTAACGTATCTAATACCCAAAGGCGAGAACACAAAGTTAGCTATGAACTACCGACCAATTACATGCTTAAATAATGTATATAAACTTCTTACAAAAATAATATCTGAGAGATTGCAACACCACTTAACAAAGAATGACTTGTTTCCAGCCGAACAAAAGGGATGTGTCAAAAACACATACGGGTGTAAGGACCACCTTCTTATTAGCAAAATGTTATATAAGGATTGCAAAGATAGGAAAAAAAATATGTCACTGGCATGGATTGACTACAAAAAAGCCTTTGATAAAGTCCCGCACACCTGGATTATTGAGGTACTGAATATCTACAGAACATCCTCTACCCTCCTTTCTTTCATCAGCAAAACAATGAATAATTGGAATACCGACCTGTACCTGATGTCTGACCCAAACAGAGGCCTCAACAGCAGCAACATAGTCATAGAAAACGTGCAAATAAAAAGTGGGATATATCAAGGAGACTCGTTGTCACCATTGATGTTTTGCATTGCACTATTCCCTCTTAGCTCAATCCTGAACAATACGAACGCAGGTTATAAATGCAAGCGAGAAAAAGAGTATTACCGAAGAATAATCCAGCACAAAAAAATGAAGACCAAACTAAAAAAAGAGTATTACCGAAGAATAAGAGAAATCCTTAAAACAGAATTAAACGATAAAAATAAGATGACAGCAATAACAACGCTGGCAGTATCTGTAATCCAATATAGCGTGGACATAATCAAGTGGACCCAGGCGGAGATACGAAAATTAGACACTCAAACAAGAAAATTACTTAACATGTTTGGAGCACTTCATCCACGAGCCGACATCGACAGATTATACATTCCTAGAAAAGAAGGAGGCCGAGGAATGAGCAGTATTGAATCTATCTATAACGTCGCAAAAAAAGGACTTCAGAATTACCTAAAGCTAAAAGAACGTGACAAATATTTAGGCATCGTATTTAGACAAGAACCAATCGAGGATGATGAAGACCAAGATCAAATTACAGAAGAGATAGAAAACACCAACCAAAGTAAACTTGAAACAATAAAAATAAAAAATATATAGCAACACCTAAAGCAAAGAATAAAAGAGGAACGAATAAAAAAATGGAAGTCCAAACCACTACATGGGCAATTTGCAAAAGAGTCGGAAAAAGAAACCATAAACCGTAACCATTCTTGGGCGTGGCTCAGTTACGCAAATCTCAAGACAGAAACGGAGGCATTAATAACAGCATGCCAAGATCAAGCCATTGCAACAAATTATATGAAAACGAAAATAATGAAAACTGGCAATGACCAAAAATGTAGACTTTGCCGGTCCTTCAACGAAACTATTCATCATATAATGTCAGGCTGCTCCATCTTGGCAAAAAAGGCATATTTAGAGAGACACAATGCAGTGGCAAAACAACTCCATTGGAACATCTGTAAACACTATAATGTAATAGTCGACGAAAAATTGTACCAACATGACCCAAACCCTGTAGTCAACACAGCAGATGTTACTATCATATGGGATACTCAGATACAAACAGACAGGAAAATAATAGCAAACAAACCAGACATTACATTAAAGAATAAAAAGAAAAAGCAATGCCTCCTAATAGATGTAGCTATCCCTTTAGATTATAACATAACACAAAAAGAAGCAGAAAAACAACTGAAATATAAGGACTTACAAATTGAAATACAGAGAATGTGGAACCTTAGAACCAAAGTAATCCCCATCGTCATTGGAGTAACAGGACTTATATCTAATGTCACCTCAAACTTAATTTAAAGAAGTTCCTGGAAAACATAATCTCCTACAAATGGAGAAGACAGTGGTGTTGAGTACTGCACACATAGTACGCATAGTACTATAATACAGAAAACGCATCAGAAGTCATCAAAATTGAAATTAACACCCTAGGTGCACAGTGTGCACTCGGTATTATTAAACAATGCAACCTTAGTCAGGCTAAGTGAAGTCGGTAAATAATAATAATAATAATAATAATAATAATTATAATCATTATATTAATAATAATATAATATACAATTTTTTGCATTTTGTATGGAAAATCGTGAATTATGCGCATTAAAACCGAAAGAACATAAAATATGCATTTATTAATAAAAATTGTAAAATATGCAAGTATATGCAAACTAAAAAAAATTATATATATATCATGTAACAGATTTCTATATAAGTAAGCAACCTAAAAAAACATGCAAAATCATAAGCATCCTAACCCTAGTTATGAATGTAAAATTAGTTAATTCGATTTGAATAAAAAAATAAAATATAATTTGGCAAATTGTCTTTATACTAATGAGTTTTAATTACAATTTTTAAATAATTGTTATAACGATATTGAAGAAAAATAGAATTAAATACACGTAAGTACTATTTAGCCACGTTGTATTGAAAACATTTCTCAATATTGAATTTCACTGTAGTACATATATTTTTTTTAAATATTCAGGAGCGTGCTGGAGTGGGGTAGTAATTGGTTATCCCTTGTAGTTAAATAAATTTAATATTTATTTGATTTGGGATAATTATGTTACTTTGATCATTGCTCAGTGGATTTACAACCGACGTTTTGAAGCAATACAGTTGTGGTCCCATTAAATGAGATTGATCTAAAAATAAAAAAAATTACTAGGCATATATATATACAAATTGGTCTATATAGTCATCTAATTAAATTACTAATGCGACTAATGAGTAGATATTGAACAATTAATATTGAATCTTAACATTTGGATAATTATGAGTAATGAATAGTGTTCCATATGATTCCTTAATTAAATTTATTATTGTTTGCGACGTTTATTCCCGCAGGTCGAATTTGCGGGAGTGTAAACTTCGCCAGTCAGGTTCATAAAACCATCAAATTAAAGTGGACTGTATTGTTTTCAGATAGATTGTTTATTACGTCGTTCTTTAATACATACACGCGTATTACGATACTAACCGATGAACCGCAAGCACAATTATATATATACAGTCATTAATGATATACACGGTGCGTGGCACGATACAAGGTTCAACAAAGAATATATATATATAACAAACGGGAATATTCGCGCGGAATATTACAATGTTAAGGGGGGTGTAATAATGATGACGACCTGACGTGATACCGCTTCAGCTGACGTGCAGTGTTGCCACATCAACGAACCACCCAGACCACGAGGCACGTTTTTCAAGAACTGGACGGTATTGCACTCAGCCGACGACAGAACTCCAGCACCGTGGTCTCAAATGAATAGATTGTCAGGTCGTCACATACGACGACCAAAACGATGTCAATAAGTCGGTCAAACATGCACGCGAGAACGACAGCGTACGCACAAACAAAACGGCTCCGCCAGTAATACGAGACGCACGCGAAGTTACGACGTACGCGCGAACGAAAGCGGCTACTCCGATAATACGACACGTACGCGAAACTACGACCGTACGTGCGTCAAATGCATACGCCGAACGCTTAAACGGCACGACAACGGACAACCGCGAATGTCAACAACACCCAAAAGAACAACACGCACGTGGAATCACGCGAACGTACGTGCGTCAACTTTGGTGAGCATCAAGAAAAACCGGAACAACACGAACGCGACAAATCGACGTACGTACGTCAAACGACACTGACTTGCGGCGGCATAACGAGCCTTATCGTTGCCGTCGAAGTCCGATAGGGAAAGGAAGGAGGGGAGCGGGACGATTTCTAGAACATTCGATAACACCCCGCTCTCCGCCACGTGACTATCATTATCGACTCGTCTGTTGATAATTTCCGTACCCAACAATTATATTGATACATGAAATAATATTTGCATATTTAAATTTGAATATATAAAAATCAGATAAATAATAAATATTTAAATAAATATTTAGTAGGACAAATAATTGTTTTTTATCAAAATTTGATATAATAATTATTGTGTTAAATTTTTCGTATCAAAAATCCAAATATTT
This sequence comes from Schlechtendalia chinensis, assembly GCA_019022885.1. Classification (NCBI taxonomy): domain Eukaryota; kingdom Metazoa; phylum Arthropoda; class Insecta; order Hemiptera; family Aphididae; genus Schlechtendalia; species Schlechtendalia chinensis. Next base: position 9,394,330 of record CM032341.1, read on the forward strand.
CATATACTCGTATATAATTTTCATGTTCAATTAAAATACATACCAATAGATTTTTTTATTGTGTCAATAATGTATTCAACATAGAATATTGTAGTTTCTAAAAATGAATGTTTATTAGTTTTAATGTTACAAGCATTATGTATAATATTCATTTTTTTACAAAACTATAATATATTTCTTCTAAAATTTAATTAATTATTGAGAGACAAACTTTTGTCATGTCTCAAATTCATTTGTTTCTGTATTATTCACTTATAAAATACTATTATTTTAAATTATTATTACAAATCGAATACAAAGTTGGCGAATTTGATTTAAACGGAATTATTATTTTCAAATAATAAATTAAAGTTAAAGTAATGAAAATAAAGTTTAATTGAAAGTATATAATTTTATTCATTATTATATTTCAGTATAATTTGGTTTGTCAGTAATAATTTATATTATTTGATAATAACATTTCCATAAATTATATTATTATTATTATAGAAGTCATACGGCTTAAATGTTTTCTGATAATTTCTACAATTAAAAAAAAAAAATTTACTAATTAAATCGTATTAATTTTGTTTTTGTACAATATCATTGGTTAGTATTTAGACTTAATACATGCATTAGTGTAAAATTAGAAGAGAAATGCAAAACGATAAAAAAATATGAATTCCAGAATAATTAATTATTTGACTTTCTACCATGAACTATTAAAAGGATACACAAATAATATATAAAAAAATATGTACCCTGTCCTCCATGTAATCTCAACAATTTAAACGATTTTTACGAGTTAATTTGATTCCTGAATAGTGTATAAATATTCAACGAAACGTGAATAAAATTTCAGAAAGAACTATTAATATTTAGATGAAAACTAATTTGCGGGGAAAAAGAAAATTTAGAGGTGTGTTTTGGGAAATATTAAATTCAATTAACTGGTTAAAAATTGGGATTATAATATTAATCGCTTTATGTGTTCAATTAAATATTCCAAATTCACAAATATGAAAGTAAAATGAAAACAATTCTTAAATATTGTTTTTTAATATATTTTGTTCTCTTAATATTTACATATGATATGTATTTTATAACGAAATTTATGTATTGACCTATTTTGACTAAGTAGTACAAAAACATTTATTTTCAGTTTACTATGTCAAAATATGTATTAATAAAACTTTTTAGTGATAGATGTAATTATTTCACATTACAAAATAATAGGTTTAGAATAATATTTAGATGTAATTTAAATACTTTTATGAAAATATGTATGTTCCAGTGCTGATTTGGCATCGACTTTTGTTAAAAAATAAATTAGTTAAAAAATGTATTTTATTATGTTTTTGTCAATTAGTGTAAGAAATTAAGTAACATTCATAAATGTCATATATTGTAATTGATTGATCAATGCTCATGTGCAGTATACAACTTACATTTTAAATATTGTTCATTCATACAAACTAGAAAAATTATACCAATTTTAAAATAACTTTATGTAAACCATTGCATGCCTATTCTATTACAGAAATCAAAATAAAATTCATGTCCAGCATTGATGAGGTATTTTTGTACGTATAATATACGTATAATATACGTATAATAATTTTAAAATAATAGACCAACATCGATAAAGACTTGTTCATGTCATTAATATCAGAAATATTTATAATTAATGTAATTCTGCGCAGGAATACTTTAAAATCAAAATTTCATGAATACATATAGACAAGTTATATTTTAATTTTGTTAAAATTTTTATTGGGAATATTAAAAAAAATTTTTTGCTTATAAATATATTACCTTTATATGTTGATTTTAATTGGTTAGTCATAATCATTTTATGAAAGTCTAGGATTATAATAATTAGTTTATATTATTAATAATGTGTATAATGTGTATATAATATACCTGCGATTAATTTTGAATCAATAATTATCAATTTGAAAGTTTAATGTTTAAAAAAATCCATGTATTTATATAAACTTTTGTTTTTATATGTAAGCGATTTCTGATCTTATACTAATTGATTAATTGCGTACATAAATTCATTTTTTAATATGAATATTTATTGGTGTTAAATATTACATATTATATGATCAATATTTTATTGACTAATGCAAAATTTACGTTTGTACTACTTATTAATTAAACGTTTTTCTAAGTCAGATTGTTAGAAATCCGTTGTTAATATTAAAAGTAAAAACTGCTTATTATATAAATATTTATTAGTAATTAATGCGAACTATTCTTGTGTTCCTCACACCAGCTGCTTGGATCTTTTAGTGTTTTAACTGCAAAATCTAAACATTGGACGATTATATTTAAAAATATTAGTTTCGTAAATCTATACTGATTATCCATTAGAATTATGTTTTATTCACTGGTATAATTAATATTTAAATATTCTTCAGAACTTTTTCATTTTGAATGTCATCAGTTTTTGTGTTCAGCCAGGTTTTCGTAGATAATATTATCCGTGTCAGCGTGATTATTATATTGCTACTTTTGTTACATTATATTTTTTATTTTTGTAAACAATATTTAATATTAATCCTGATTAATATAAATAGTTCTTATGTTCTACGTTTAATCTAAGCTTCCATATGTATTCTAGTCTGAGTTCCAATTAATTTTTATTGCTATCTATATGTCTAGTCTTTGTTAGAAAATTTATAACTAATCATATTTTACAAGGATGGAGTTGTTGCTCATCGTAAAACTCTCAATCTGGATGACCAGTACACAACAATAAATTAAGGTTAGGATACACGTTACTGTAATAAACTGTGGGTATTTTTGGCGATTGAAACACCATTATCTCAAACCCATCATGATTTTGATATAGTATATAACAATACGATAATTATAAAATTACATACTCGAGATGACTGAATTATAGAGATAATTGAAATATTGACGTAAGATACCTATAAATGTAGATTTCTTCATTAAAGCACAAACTTTCTTGAGCATAATATTTGGATCAATGAAATATAAAATTTGTAACAAATAAGGTACTAAATTATTAATTAATTATTAAGTTTTACGTTACTTATTATAATATCAATACAATATGTAGCGTGTTGTAATAAAATAAATTACCAAATTTTTTGTGAAGGATGTCATATGCATGAACTACAAAAATGAAAAAAAAGATATTTGTTTTTAATATGTATAATTGATTACATATTAAATAAATATGTATCACTGATTTCAATTTCTAAAAGTACAATATATTTTATCTTATGATATTTGATTAGGCCTGATGCACGTTAATATGCACATAGTACAACTAAGGACGAGAAATTATTACTTCTCAAAATGTTTACGTCATCAAGACATTATATTTTCAATATAATAAGAATAATAATATAACAATCTGGTTTCCTCTGTTAAATGTATTTGAGTTTATTAAATTAAATTAATTATGTTTAAAAATGTCTTCTTGAATTATTTTTTCTCATTAAGAATTTTCATTCTTGAATATTTAATACCTAAAATATTATATTTGTACCGAAGAATAAATAGAAAAAATTGTAAAGGACAGGCCTTGTAAGCGAGAAATCGTTGAGAACTTTCAATATTTATTACAATCAACATACAAATTGATCAACAGCTGTGTATAGTACTAATTAAAACGTAATTTCATAAAAATGCATGTATTAACTTATATATGAGGGCTGTGCAGAGAGTAACAGACGTTTGGAAATAAAAAATAAAAAAGTGAAAAAAACAATTTTTATTTTTTACATTTTAAAGGTAAATTCTTAGGCTATTTTTCTACATAATCGCCATTTAAATTAAGGTATTTATTATAACGTCGTACAAGTTTTTTAATACCCTCTCTGTAGAAATCTGCTCTCTGCGAGTTTAACCACTGGTTTACATCAGCATACAGTTCAGTATCAGTTTTGACCAAGTTTACTAACCACGGTTTCATGAACTAAACTCTATGAAATTTGTGGGAAATGTTCTGAGGGTTCCGTAATCGTGAAACGATGATTTTCACGAATTTTTTTGTCGACTTCCGCCACCAATTCATCATTTACAAAACTAGGCCTCCCACTGCGATACTCAACGTGAACATTAGTTCGGCCTATTTTAAAATCAATGCACCACTGTCTCACTCGGCTTTCACTCGTTATTCCTTGGACGTACACATCACAAATCTGGCGATAAATTTCAATTGGCTTGTGATTTTTTGCCAACAAAAACCTTATTACAGCCCTCACTTCACAGCTGGCGGCATTTTCAACTGCATTACTCATTTTAACACCCTATTGCAAACAAACTACGAAAGGTATGATGCGCATGCTACGATGGCTGGTTGCATACTGAGTGTAGTAACACCTGACACCGTGACGGCAGCGCTACCCTTACGTTATATTTTGGACAGCGCTCGTATATAATATTTATCTATATGAAATTGTAATTTATAACACAACTGTTGGTTAGATTTCCTTAACCCTCCTCCGACACCCACCGGGTTGTGGGCGACCCAGAGTAAATTTTTTATTGGTGTTTGGTCATTCAAAGTTTATTATAATGAAAATACTATGATTGATGATATAATGCTTTCGCTCATTGGAAATATATATTTACATTTTTACATACATATTCATTTCAAACCCGAAATAAACAGTTGTTAAACGATAACGTCAATTTTTGTACAATGGGTCGCACGCGACCCAGGGGTGTCTTATGTGCCAAGGACTTGAAGGGTGTCGGAGGAGGGTTAATGATGCATTGAAATGGCCAGTTTTCGTCATGTTGTTACAATATTTGATATGTTTCTCGAAAATAGTATCGTGAATTCTCTTATATTGTTAATCTTGATACATCATTATTAATTCGGCATATCTATTAACGAAGAATAACGGGATGTCTTCGCTTTGCTAGAGACGAATAAACTGAATAAATTGTTGACAGGCAATTGTCGGAAGTGAATGTACCACGTCTTCCACGTGAAATATGGTATGGTATGAGCTCAAGGAATGCTTGGTTTTTATCGACGCTGAATCGATTGGCGACATGTACATGGACTTGATTTGCTCTCAACCGAAGCATCTTCTTGGTGGTTCACTTAGGTAATACCGCAGCGCTAATAGAGAGGAAACTATTTGTAAAGCTCAAACCAAAATCTTTATGGAACTTTTGTTTCTCGGATTATGTAATTATTATTATTTTATTTTTATTTTATATAACATTGAATAGTAGTGCACTAGTAAGGTATGTTATTAAAAAAATATTAATATATATATAAAATAATGTTCCAACAAACGTTTGGAACCAGTTGATATTAATTTGTCTGATTAATAAGAAAATAGTAATCGTTTAAAAATAGACAAATTATAAATTTACTTATTAATGATGAAATTTCTATATGCTACTCACTATTATAATAAGCATATTCAAAGGCTTGTATTCCAATGAAATTTACTAAATGATTAAAATGTTTATTTACATGTATATAGTTGTATTTTTGAAAAAAGTTTATTTATCGTCTAAACTTCTTCTATACAATATGATACTAATGATACTTATAAAAATGAATTTTACTATAATTTTTTTAGATATTTTGTATTACATTTATAATCTTTTATTCGCACTACACCTTTTAGATAATTATTTTAAGTTATATCTTACTATCAAAATCTCTATATTCTTTAAATGCATCTAGACATTGATTTTACATTTACATAATAACGATTAGTGTAAATATTAAAATATTTTGTTAAAAAAAATAGTATATAAGTTATAATATATAATATGAATGTATAATATGTTTTAAATTTTCAACTTTAATTATGATGAACTTCTTGCTTACAAATATTAAAAAATATATATATTGCAATATTAAATGTATATTAAATATTTGTCATATTTAGGAACTGAATAAGAAAGAAGTAAATAAACAATATACAGGCATTAATCATTAGAATTATATATAGTAATTTGCATACATATGATAAATTTCCGCGTTTTTAACAATTTCCTGACTCAATAATGTAAAATTTGATGTAATATAAATAAGTATTGTAATTATATATTTTAATAATAAATGCCAGTAAAAAAAATAAGAGTTAACATTAAAGAACATTAAACACTAAACATTATGAAATAAATATTATTTTGTTAATTACTAATTTGATAAATATAATTATTCAAAAAATATGGAAAACATTCGTTTTACATTTTACAAGGGATCAAAACATTCTATATTTATTCTATCATCATTAATTTCTGTAAAAATAGTTTAAATATTTTCTGGAGGATAGACAAAAAAAAAATGAGGACTACAACTAAGAAAATTTAAATGATTACGATGGTAATTAATGTAACCTGTTCATTAACACTTCAAATATTTTTTATTCACAATAGACATTTATACAGAAAGTTACCATTGCAACATTTAATTGCAAACATTAATTATAGTATGTGCATCATTATGTTATTTGAATTAAAAATATACATATAAATGTATATTTTTTAAACTATATTTTCAAAAATTGATAATCTTTTATCTTACTTGTACATTCTGAAACAAAAATTAAAAATGTGTATTAATATTATAGCCATATAAAGCATTTTTATACTTTAAAAAATTTGTCAAGACCTGAATAAGAATAAGGTTTTTTCTTTTCTGGATATGGCTCTGAGAATAAAAAAAAATAATTAAAATTACCTTTAATATTATCAATAATTTGTAAATGATGATTATACACGAAAATGAATATGCATATTTAAACTGTAACTTGCAATGAAATCAACATAAGTAATAGGATAACATTAATATAAATGAATGACTGTAATATATATATTATAATATATACTGTAGGATATCAAGAACAAAGATTACAACAACAGAATTAAAAAAAATGACCAGTATGATCAGTTGCTTCGTAAGTACAGGAAATACTATCCGGATGTTGATAAGTCGCTGTTAGTGAAAAAAATTAATTCATTGCTCACTAACTTCAGAAAGGATTTAAACGGAATAAAAATTCGGAAAAAAGCGTTGAACGGTTAGACGACATAATAGAGCCAACATTATGGTATTTTTATAAAATGAAGATTCTCGTGAGTAGCTACATAACGCAAAGTTATTCTTTAAGCTATTTTAAGTCTTCTTATTATTCCACATGTTGACGGTATACATATCAACAGTGAACTAATTTATTGTGCAATAATATTGTCTGTCTGGGTTGGACAAATGATATCATTGCACTAAATATTGTGCAATATATTGACGTAAATATTGATCATCTATGGTCCGCTTAACGTGAAACACAAACACATATAATGATATTGTGTTAAAAAAAAAAAATAGGAAACTTCTGCACTGAATTACTATCATGACTTCTGTTACCAAATAGTCATATAATATTATACAAAACGTTGCAATACTTAATGCATTCAGGTTTGGATCAATTAATAGACAATAATTTGTCATTGAGAAAATATTTATCATATTTTACATAATGACCTTTATAGTAGTGGTCGATGTAATATATGGCAGGGTTTAAAAACGAGTAGATATTTTCGCAAAAATACTCCGGTGTTACTGCATTTGTCTCAGCTACAAAAAAAAAATACAATGAAGCTAAACATTTATTTAGTTTATTAATTATTAACAGAAATATTTAAGTAAATCTTTAAAATGATATATTTATACGATACGGATAATATTCAATAATCAATTATTTTCAAATTTATATCATTGTTAATGAAAATTGATATTTTTAACATGAAATTATATGAAATATTTGTGGATTATGAGATCGTATAAGAATTTTGAAATACTCAATTATATATATTAAAAATATAACATTACGATAAGTTAATCAAAGTTTATATAGACATTGTATGAGAATATTCTTAGGCTGATTATAATGAAAAATGCAAATAAGTTTCTGCCAAATCTATGTATCTGCCTGAGATGCCATACCTATTTTAATTATAATTTATTGTTTTTTTTATAACGTAACATACCAATTTTTGGTTTAATGATGTCAAACATATAATTGTAGTATTCTGTTGGTATTTCTAAAAATAAATAAGAATGTTATTAATTACTTTGATTATAATGAATATAATTTCTTTTCATAGAGAATTATTGACGTTAGTATAATATAATATATTTAATATATCTTTGTTATACTTTCCTTATACATTTTATAACTTAATGAACAATCGTGTACATATAATTAATTCAGAACACATATATTATATAGAATTTGCAATAAATGTACTTCAAGCATAAAAATGTTTTGACCTTAAACAAATTCAAGTACTATGCATGATTATGAGAGTAAAAGAGTAACTGAAATTATTTATTCTGATTATTATTCCTATTTAATTTAATTATCATTTTGTAATTTTAATTTAATTTAAAAAGCTATATTATACTTCAAATAAAATTTTACTATTGTGCTGAATTTCGTTTATCAGTTAATAGATTTTCATTACATTGAAAATCATAATTGTTATTATAGAGTTTTATAGAGTTAAATAATTTGAGAAAATTAGCTATCAGAATGTATATAGTAATATATTAGACATACTACTCCAACGCTGTCTGGATGGTGCTATAAATGTTGAATGTAAAGAAGACGAATGCACGTTTATTATCATCGATACACAAGAAATGTATGTACGATAAAATATGACAATGCTGTTTTCCGCAAATTATGAAAAGGAATGACTGGATAGTGTTGCACTCTTTCACCAAATATAAATGGTATAAGTTTGTTTTTTCAATAAAATTTGTATACAATTCTTTATTATAATATTTTTTAATATTATTTTTATTATATTTATTAAAATGTAAACAATTTTCTAAAACATTCCGGTGTAATATAATCACCCATATTAAAAAACGCAAATTTAAATGCTGCTCCGGCGTCAGTATTATCTGAAACATAAAAATGAACTAAAATTTGTTTTGTACGGTATGACCTGTAATTAATGTTTTAAAATAAAGGATTGTCATATATTGAATTAAACCAATAGTTTTAAATTGTCGTATAATTTGTCATTTAAATTTGTAAGTGTTTCACCAGATTACATACCGTCAAAACCTGCTTTCTTGAAATTTTCTAGAAAATAAATAAATTTTTTAAAATAATGCTGAAATACTGTATTAAATTAATTCCAAAGATTATAATTCTCCATTTTTAATAATAACTAAAAATTATTATACACAAATTGTAAGAAGAGATGTATAAAAAAAATATTTGTTATTTAATAAATTCATATATTAAAATGATTGAGACGATTAATTGCACATATCTATGTATGAGGATAATTTCGTTGAAGCAACCTTTATTGTTAAACAGAATATGAAAATATTTACAACATATTTGTTTTGTTTTTTGTTTATTTTGAATTATGATATGTTAAATAATCATAATATACTACAATATACAGTTGAGCTGATATAAACATTTACCGACACATCTATTTCTTTTGTCATCCTCAGATTCATCCAAAATAATTCCTTTATGTTCTAAAATTATAAATATTTTTTAATTACGCAGTACCTAAATCATAGTTGATATTCTTACTCTGGTTACACAATAATAATAGTAATATTTTATATAATTATAAATGTTGATTAATGTAATTTGAAAAATATTTTTATGAATTTCAAATTATATTTTTAGTGCTTATATTTCTCATGACCTATGAATTATAATCTCATGCCCGAAGTTTCAAAATGAGATCATGAGATCATGCAATAGTAGATTAATCATGTGTTTTACAAAATACTTCTATTTAAAATAGATGAAATATATTTATCAAAATTCATTACTAACTTTCTATGTTTTCTACACACCAGTCTAATGGATTATGGATTAGTACTTCACTCCAAACTGAAATTGACAATTTTATTTAAATTAAATTAGTATGAAACATTATTATCTCATATTTATATGGTAGTTAGTTGATAATTAATAATCATAGTTATTAAACGAAAATAACAATATATACCCGACATAATTGCATCATAGAATTTTTCGAGGTATACAAGTAAAATATCTAAAATATTCAAATTTATTCATAAGGACTCTTATATCTATGCTTTGAGAAATTTATAAGATTTAAAAAAATTAATAAAAAAATATAGAATATGAATAACATGCAATTTAAGCTCATTATTAATTAATGTTAATAATGGTATTATTGATATTATGTGGATCATTTTATTAAGAAGAAATTACCACTTCTTCTATAAATATATTCTGTCACTAAAAAAAAAAAAAGTTAATATTATTTATTTATGCATAGATATGTTTTTCTATAATCGTTTTGCGTGGACATTAATATTGCTCCTTGGAAAAAAAAAATTGTAAATGTTACGATTACTCGCAGATGGAGTGAAACATTTTTCTAAAAAAAAAACTAAACTCGAGAAAAAGTGTCGTGTCGGGCTGACCTTAACGGCCTATCGTGCCCGCCAATCGTGACGTACAAATCAAAAAATAGTTTTTTGGACGCTTTATAAAGAAGTTTCACTTCATAAATTGTATGTACAACTGATACATTTGCATAAAATTAAACTAATTTGTCCATAATAATATTTATACTTTATCATGTCTATTTAAAATACCTTTCAAATAATAATTAACATCAGCTGAACAAAATTAATAGTTAAGGTTATGGTCTTATAAATTTTAAGAAGTAATTTGAATTTATATTTAAAGAAGATGGAAAACTATAAATAAATAGATTTGAAGGACGATTGTTTAAGATGGCCATCAAAAACAAATCTAGAAATTCCTATTCATATGTATTGCTTTTATACTTTTTAGAAATTTACAGATGGTCGATAAAAAAATATTACTTTCGTAATATTAGTTTCCATCAATTGTTTAAATATATCACCTAATATTGTTATTGAATAATTATATACAATTATGAATATTAATTAATAATTAATATCAAATATTATAATTATTAAATTGAGTTAAAAAAATATTGTCTTAATATATAGTAATAATATCCCATTATAAATATTTAATGATAAAACGTATCTACGTACATACTTGTATAAATTTTACGCTTTCTTAATTAATTTTTAAAATAGTGATAATGATATTGTGATTTAGTGACTTGTAGGGATTTTCAAAGTGGTTCTTAATTAGATAAATGTTGTATAAATCCAAATTTTCATGCAGTTTCCAAATTTTTTTCCTGTGATTTGAGGATCTCAGTTTGCTTAAATATAATTTATTAAATGTTAGTTTGTAAATAAAATTTAAATCACTCACTATTATTGTATACAGATTCAAATAGTTGTGTTGTGTTCATATTAACTAAACAGCAATGATAATGCATTTATTCAAACTAAATATATATACATATATAATTATTTCATTAGTGTCAATTATTTACAATTTATTCTTTAATCAGTTTATTTATATATATATATATATATACGTTTTTGTTTTCCTTTACGTCAGTTATTACTTCACACAAACTACAAAAATGAACAAATTAATGTACGCTTATACTAACGATTTAATTGTCCAATAAACCCCAAATGATCTAAATGATAAATAATTAAATATAAATTTGCATAAAATAACTAATTTATAAATGATTTCTAGTTATTTTGTTCTAGTATTTCAATATCACTCTTTCTATATAATTATAGATTTATACATGTAAATATTGAGTATGTCTTACCCACGTTTACATATTTTTTAAGCATTGCATATTGACTATATTAGTATATAAGTTTTACAAAAATGGTTTTATCTTACATGTGCACTCTAGAAGAAAATGACGAAATTCTTTTATTACATATTTGTATTCCAATTTTATATTCGTAAGATTATAATATTTTGTTTTTTGCTTTTTATGAAATAATTTGTAAAAAAAAAAAATATTCGTTGCCTAGTAGAGAAAGTAAAAGTTATTTTATAATCATTCATATAAGGCAAACATTGATTTAATTAAAAAAATACAATAATTTGAAGTACTTTTAAAATATTATTTAATTCGAAATTCCTGAAAATTTTTTTTTATATTAATATTTTAACTTATAAAAAAGTATTAGTCAACTTTACAAATTGCATTTGAGTTATCGACAGTAATAATTATAAAATTATTAAAAGACTTGATTATCTTTGTAAGTATAATTTTTTTTACATTTTTTTTTACATTTGAAAATACTATGTTTTTAAACAATACAACAATATTTACGATATATCACATTATAATGAATTTATTATATGTAACTAAAAAAAATGTGTTGGCGAGTAAATAAAAACGATATATGCAATGTTACTCCTTGCTTGGTTAAAGAAATAATTGTGGTTAATAACCTAATATTATATAAGCACCAAATTCGGTTTTAAACTGTTATTTTATCTAAAATCAGTTTATAGTAATTAATGTTTTCCAGTTTTAAACAACTTCGTAGAAAATTTTTTTTTATTTTCGAATTTTATTATCATAATAGTTATGCTTGTCAAAAACTATAAAATAATATATTTTAAAAATTTAAAAATTTAATATACTCAAACTTCATAACATATATAAATCATATACATTTTTAATATATAAACTTTTCTAGTAGTGTAGACAAGATTTTATTTTTTTTGAGGAGAGTGGGTATAACCAAAAATATTTAAAAAATACTCAACAATAAACAATAATATATTTTTTATTTTATAATCATTGTTTAGAATAAATTATTCTATTTTATTATCATTCATTTCGACAAGTTAATATTAAACAAAATGATAAGAATTAAAAGCACTAATCCCTAGCAAATTTTTCAAACGTATATTAAAATCTAAATACGTATATAAAATGTATATAAATACGTAAATACGTTGATTTGGCCGATGGGGAGAGGGATTTTTTTCTCATTAGATTCCCCTCTCCATGGCTACTCCACTGAATTTACTGCTGGCTTTGGAATTACAATTTTACATCGTTAGAGAGTTAGTAACAGTAATGCGTAATTCTGATGCAAAATTAATGTTGTTCTACTCTGCCATGAATTTTAATATTCCTTTAAATTGTAAAAATGATCGGTAGTTCATATGGTCTAGTTGTAATTTTCTACAATTTTTGGATGTTAGAAAAATTACATATATTTTCTTTATTATTGGTTTTGGTGTGGATAAGGTAGACCAGAAAAATAGTGACAGTAATTAGTCATTACGAATGAAAGTAATTTATATTTTCCTAATGTCAATATATTTTAGAAGCTCAAGGCCTAATTTAAAAACATTAATTTTTATCCCATGCATCATTTTAGAATTTTTGAAGATTACAGTCATGGTTGTAAGACATATCACATATTTCCGACAGTCTATCTACCAGGTATTGGTGAACAAAAATAGCCTATGCATTTACATGTTATTAAATGTATATCTTGACTCAATTTAACTAATTTAGTACATATATGAACGATGTATAAATGTATTGTTTCTTGTCAAACGAATATCTACCATCAAGAAAATAATCGACCAATTAATTATATTATCTACATGATTATAGCAATAATAACAAATACAAATAACTACAAAAATATTATATAATACTGATTTTCTAAAATTTGATATAATCTATCTCTAAATTAAATATAAATTATATTTACGGTTAGCAGTGGAATTTTTGGCATTAATTACTATAAAAATTATAGAAACAAAGAAAACATTAATATTTCTAGTAGGAGCCATGTTCATCGTTGTTTGCGTTTCGTCAAACGTATATTTCATTAAAAACAATCCGAATACTAACACTGATGTTATGCGAGTTTCAATGAAATGTGGTCTTGAGTAAAATATATGCAAATCGTATGTTAATATTTGTATAGCTGAATTAATACATATTATCAAAATAATTAGTACATATACTAGCCAAGATTCGATCAGAACATAATAATTTTTTCAAAATTGAAATTGATTATACAGAAGAATAGTATATTAAAATAACAGAACAATGAATAATGCTGTTATTGTTATTTAGGTATTTTGTCTATTTATTTACATATATTCTCATTTCTATTATTTCGTCTGGTGCGTATAACTAATTTGTCCATTTATTAAAAATAGTAATTTAAAAATAATTTATACAAACCTCATGGTATTAGTCTCAAATTGTATTTACAACTCTAAACTTATGGTCCAAGTTTTAATAATTTAATCTTATAGATTTTTCAATATAAATGTACACGCATTAAAATTAAATCAAACTAATTCATTTTAATTATTACATCTGACGTGGATTATAAAAAAACTAAATGTTTTGAAATATTTAAATTGCCAATTAATCTACAAAAAATGTCCATTTGAATTTATCTAAATAACCCATATCAAATGATAGAAAAATTATTATCATATTATAAATTATTTTCATTTACATAAACGAAATATCGAGTATTTTTGAAGTTTATTACATAGTGATAATCAACAGTTTCATGTACATGAAATTACTAGCTTTACTACCCGTGCATTGCAAGAGGCAAATGTAGAATTGTATATTTATATTTCTGCCATTGATGATTTTTGTAATTCCTCGCAATATTTGGGAAAACGTTTTGCATGAATTCGTGTTTGGTAGATATCATCTTAAAAAAGTTTGTGGGCAATGTGATACATTGTGTAGAATAGTCAATTACTAACTTCCCATTCCCAATATTCAGCAATTGTTTTGCGAATCGTTCGGCGAATGCATCATTTTGTAGTTGAACACGCCTATTGGTTTTCAAAGTCAAGTTGTTGACATGTCGCCATAAAACTGAAGATTTATGACATGCATTAAGTTCATCAGCGGGTGTTGAATGTGGTATCACTGACAGAGTTTGTCATAAATCCCCTGACAATAGAATGAGTGCTCCACCAAAAGGCTGTCTAGTACCCCTCAAATCTTATAGTGTACGATGAAGCGCTTCTAAAGCTTTTTTGTGAGCCATTGTACATTCGTCCCATATGATAAGTTCACATGTTTGGAGAATTTTGCCGTTTCCAGATTTTTTTCTGATATTGCATGGTATCTCAGTGGTTTGCAAATCCAACGTCAATTTCAGTGCTGAATGACTGTTCGACCACCGTCTAATAGTGTTGCCGCAATTCCTGATGATGCAATTGCCAGTGCTATTTTTTTGTTTTTAATTATATACTTGCCAATATCATAGAAATGAGAAAATTTTTTCCTGTAACTCCGGGCGCATGTATGAAGTACGATCCACCGCTATGATTGTTTATTGCCTCCATGATTGTGTCAAATACAATGTGCTGTTCTGAAACCAATTTTTGAAGATTGTTTTCAACAAATGTTTTGCATGATGGGCAGGATTAACATTAATTTTTCAAAAGTTCAGTAGCAAATACTTCAGTGCACGTACAAAAAGCTAAAAAAAAACAAATCCCTATTTTTGAGTTCTTTATGTATTTATTTCGGACACCCACTTTTTGATTTTTAATTTTTTAATTTTATAACACACTTAATTTGACACTATTATAATTAGATAATAAATTTGTTGCTAAGAATATTATGCGTTTTTGCTTATACATTTAGCTTAACGATATCTTTCTAAATTTAATGTACTTGGGATTTTGGCATTTTTGTACGGTAAGATTTATTTTCTTCTTATCTCGTAATGACGCTTATTTTTTGCATCATTCAGCTTAAACGACACTGGAATATGGTAATTTTCGTAATTATAATTTCCAATTAAAAGTATTTTCAACGCCATCAGTAGTATTACATATATATAAATTAGTGAAAAGTTAATAAATTCATTAAAATTAATGCCTTTAATAAATATCTAATAATATAATAATTAATATAGTCATTAAAATAATATATATAAATGTATTATTTAATAATAATATTGAATACAAATATTAATTGATAATGTATAATTACGCATGTTTTCATCAATATGGGTATATTTTTATTTTATAATAATTTAATAATATAATAATACAAGGTCTGTTCAAAAAGTATTAAGACAAATATTATTTCGACTAATCTAGACACGATAATGCTTTGAATTATGAATATATATATTCTCTGCATATTGTTGAACAATTTAAACAAAACCCGAAGTCGCTATATCTTCTCAGTTTAATTTTACACATATTTGAATCGAGTCAGTTTGTTTTGTTTGGCGTTTTCGACTTGTCCGAAATTAATGAACAACGATTTGTCAAGACCTCAAAATTTACTCGGCTCATCCTAATTTCATAAAAAACATCACAGTCGTCATTTGACTGAAAGTTGTATGAAATTTTATATTTTTTATGAAATTAGAATCAGCAGAGTGATTTTTGAGTCTAACTGTCTAACGACTCACTAGCCTGACTTCATCGTCACCGTGTCAACGATGATGCGAAGGTGAGATATCGATGAATCTCTATATGTCCTTTACAATACCCGAGGAGAAATGTCGCTCGAGAATAAGCTTGAAGTACAAGGCCAAGTGCCTTTTTTTCAATTAGCAGGTATCCTCGCGACGACCGCGATGGCGTCGTTGGAAATCGTGTGGTACGCACGTACGTTTCGGATAGCCGCCTGTTGCTGAACCCTCGCAAACACAGCGACGCTTCATCGGTCATGGGTTAAGGAGGTTGCCCGCGTCGAGGCATCGTATGGCAGTATAGACTGTACAACACTCACGAGCAGACGCCTTCTACCTTCGCCGCGGTCCGCCGACGTTCGGCATCAAGCCGCTCAGATCCGCAATCAAGCTGTGCCTTTTCGGACGCGTCTCGCGGTTGCACACCTAATATCGTCCCCTTGCACTCGAACACAATATTCAAGTACATTAAGAACAGTCCTAATCGCACGATCTTACCCTACAGACGTATCTGTGGTTTCCTCAAGTCGTGATGGCGCGTGAAGATCACAGCTTCCGTCTTTTTGACGGCGAGCTGCACGCCCGTGTCACGGATGTGACTTGTGACAGTCACGAGCGTGGTGTCTGCGCAGTCCTGGCGTTACGGATATTGAGGCTAACGGCCACTGACGAGAGCTACATGCGTCCGTCAACATCATCGGTCTAGTCACGTGAACAACACCCCAGACCTGACTCGGTATACCTTCAGGGCTAGAAACATTGTTTCAAGATTTAAAACGATTTACCGCCGCTTTATTAAAAAATAAAGAAACAAAAAAGAAGAAAAATAAAAGAATTAACGAATAGAAATAATATAAAAATTATAAGTCAATACCCGTATTACATTGTTTAATGAAAAAAGAAAATATAAAAGTTGTTGTATATATGTTTTTATTACTACCAGTGTCGACAAAATGTCAAAAATGACAAAAAAAACAACTGAGGAATAAATTAAAATTAAAATTAATTAGAAAAATTTGCATAGAGAAATAAGACAGAAATTACATAGACAATATTACGATAAAGAGACATGGAGTTAAAAGAATAAAAAATATAATACAAATATATCAAAAAGCAAAAAAATTGTATGTAAAATGAAAGCAACTATATATATTAATAGTATCTAATATGTATTTATCTAGAATTTTATTTTTAAAATCTGTTTGTATATTTAAGATATAATACTCATTGGCTTTTTTGTATACATAAGTATACACATATATATATATATATATATATATGTATACATAAGTATACATATATATATATATATAGTACATAGAAATGTATTAATATATAACGTATTGCTTTTTTTTTTTTTGGAAAATATTGAACTTTTAAGATTTAGTATATACGTTTAATTTTATAGATAGAATACAAAATAAATAGTTATTATTACTACTATTATTATAATAATCAAATTGTCTTATTTCCAATTAAATAATGTTTTTTCAGACATATATAATTTAATACCAATGCAGTCAAGTTATAATGAAATGAAAAATGACATAGTGCATTATTAATTAATTTTGATCAGAGTGTTTATAATTTGGCTCATAAGAATGGTCTTTAAATGACGTAGATATAAATGATGATGTTGAGGCGCGGTTATTTGGATCATTTGAATAATCCTCCGGATACTGATTAGCTATAAAAACAAATTATATTCATTATGTACTACTGTATATTGAATAAAACATAAGCTACGGAAAAATATAGATTATTCTGGAGTGTTGAATAAACATAAAGCAGCACAATATTTTACGATTTAAATATTATTGTTTTCCTTTATGTTTTCGATCGATATAAACGAATAATAAATTAATGATACAAAAGAAAATGTTGTTAAAAATTAAGAATTTTATATTTGTCCATGAAACGATTTAATAATTATAGCAGGAAATTAAATAAGATTAACAATTTTTTTTGAGATCTCTAAAAGTTTAATACTAGATTTTTAACGATTAATGGCTTAGGCTAATATCATAATAGTGTGTTATGATGAGATTAATATTTAAATGGTAATTTGTCGTAAATTTAAATAAATAAGTGGATCATCAAAAATATAAAATTTAAATAAGGCTTTCTGGGAATAATTTTAATATAATTTACGATTATTAAAATACAGTGTGAATCGTTTTTATTGCTGTAAATATACAGGTTACTAGATTTTAAATCATTATTAATTACTTGATTGGTATTGGCTTGTTTCGGGTAAGTTGGAGTCAAAAGTGGTATATTGGCTATTGAATAATGTATTTTCCAATGGTATGTAATAACCTGTATTAGAATCATAATGTAGGTCATTCCTTAGTGCACCTGAATAATAATAAAAAAAAATACATATATATACATATATAGTGTGATAATACTATATAGAATATAACTGCTTATGCATAATCACTTCTATCTATTTATCATGGAAAAACATACGATATTAATATAAATAGATTTAATCAAACGTATGATTGTTAAATGTAGACTAGTTGTCTTAGGGAGAACGTCCACCAACGTAGTGTGGATGTGGTGTGGCGAGAAAGTGGCGTAGTGAGAACAACACAAAAAACACGTCATGCAATGCGGCGCAGTAACAGTGTGCGCTTTATATACAGTTGTCGCGATGACTTGTGATAACGTTTGTTGATACTGACCGTATCCATATAATATAATACCATTTTATATTGACTGTTTTATTTGGGTAATATTTGCTTGTATAATCATACAGACAAGGATAATCTTATATTATTTCTATAAGTTTAATGAATATTCCTTTAGACATTTTAAATAATTAATAAATATAATTTAAATATATTTAAAAATATACGTAGTATGTCCGATAAATACGCGAATTGATTATCTACAGCGGTCTATTGGTCAAAATAGGACATCGTACTATTTTGGGCACACTTTACAACTACTGATAATGCGACAGTAACCGTCTGACCAACGAGATTATTATACAAAAAGCACACGTGCAGTTTAAGTGTTTAGGTTTTTTTTATTTTGTCGAAATGAAATAGACGGTTTAACCGAGCAACGAGTAATCATCAAATTTTTGGTGAAACTTGAAAAAACCTCGCTACAAATTCATCAAATATTAAGTACTGTTTATGGAGATGATGCTCTGAAAAATCAGCTCTTTTTAAGTGGATTAAGCGTTTCCAAGAGGGCCGTGAAAACTGCAAAGACGATACGATACTAGGACGTCCTTCAACCACTTTTAATGATCAAAACATCGAACATGTACAGTCTCTCGTGCTTTCCGA
The DNA here is from genome assembly GCA_019022885.1 of Schlechtendalia chinensis. Taxonomy (NCBI): domain Eukaryota; kingdom Metazoa; phylum Arthropoda; class Insecta; order Hemiptera; family Aphididae; genus Schlechtendalia; species Schlechtendalia chinensis. The sequence continues at coordinate 9,413,953 of CM032341.1, forward strand.
TCGAAGAATGATATTCTGAATGTTGGCTGATATGCTAAGTATTAGAAAATCGTCTGTGCACATAATTTTTACGGAAAATTTAGGTTTGAAAAATTGTGTGCGAAAATTGTCCCAAAGCTTCTAACACAGGACCAAAAGTTGAGACGAAAAGAGTGCTACATTGGCTGGAAAAATTCGACGCACACTTCTAATTTTCTTAAAAGGATTATCACTGGTGACGAGTCATGGTGAACTCATTACTAATGAACATCATTAGAACTCAGAGCATGGGGTGGAAGTCAAAAAATGATCCCCAAACGAAAAAATGTCGTAAAAGCCGGTCAAAAATCAAGGTCATGTTAATCGTTTTTTTTTACTACTGTGGTATTGTGCATCATGAATATCTTCCTGGAGGACAATCTGTAAATGCTATTTTCTATGTGGAAGTTCTTAAGCGCTTACAAGATCGTGTGCAACGTGTATGACCAAATTTGCTTGGAGAGGACGGGTGGATTCTGCATCACGATAATGCGCCGGCTCATTCGTCTTTGCTGGTCTTAGAGTTTTTGGCACGAAATTCAATCACGAAATAACACTCGACCACCTCCCATATTCTCCTGATTTAGCCCCCTGTGATTTCATTTTATTCCCAAAATGTAAAATGGTCATGAGGGGGCAGCATTGAGACGATGTAGAAACCATAAAGCGCGAAACGACAAAAGAACTGAGGAGCCTAACTTCTGAAGACTTTGAGGGATGTTTCGAACAATGGAAACGAAGATGGGATAAATGCAATACTACGGACGGAGACTATTTTGAAGGGGATAAAACTGATTTATAATAAATTATGACAAATAAAAGTTTTGTTTTAAGAGTTCGCGTATTTATTGGACATACTACGTATATATATATATATTAGTTTTTAGTTCTGTTGATAGGTATTTGTTAAATACAATACACCTCTCCACAGCAGTACTTCCGTTGAAAGGATATTAAGTGTAGAGGATGCTACGTTAACAAAAAAGAGAACATCAATAAACGACAAGCCGTTTGGACAAATTATGTTTTTGATATGTGATAATTATTTGGTCATGAAATATAGTTCATAATACACATCAAAAACATAATTTGTTCAATATACGACGTCAACTATTATGTATAATTTATAAATATATATATATATGAGTAGTGTTTGTAGCATCGTACACCATTCATTAGCACAATCTACCATATCCGTCTTGTTCGTTTGTTACCAATGTCACACTGTTAGTGTTGCATGAGTATTTCTGTTGATGTAATAGAGAATTCATTACGAAAATATTTTTCATCAGTTTTTTTATTTATTCTCCACTACCAAATTCATTCGTGAGTAATTTTGTGCGGGCCACTCGTTACAAGAATTATTGAAACAATATATAATCCGCTGAGCAGAATAACTACTTAACCGCCCACTCTAAGTGAGAATTAGTGTAAATCAATACTTAAAATTATTATTCCATCGAACAATTGAATAATCGTTCCCTAATATACACCAACAGTGCAAATATTAATAGTCATTATAAAAATTTAGGGACAAAATCAATATTAAATAATCACCTGATTGGACTTGACCAAAGGTCGATTGATTGAAGACAGCGCTATATTGATTACTAATAAATGCATTTGCAGTTGATGTATTGAAAACGTTGGAATGTGATCCTGGTGAAAGGCAATGATTTAAGTAAAAGATAACGATTATTTCATCGTCGTAGTATTAATTAAATTATCAAAAATAATGTAAATAATGAAAAGTTATATAAATTATATACTGTAATAAATATAATTAAACGTGTATTACAAGTAAATGATATATTCTTAAATTTAATGCAAACAAAACCTATTATTCAATACATAAATTATTGTTTTTATTTATGTTTTTCATCAAACGCTAATAAAAATTAAACATTATAATTAATAACGAAATTTTATTAAACTTAAAATTCCACGTTTTCTCATGGAACAATAAGGATACACAATTGAATTACTATGCAAATTAGTATTATGTTCTTCGTATTGTCAATTAAACATTTTGCATTTTTAATGTTGTTTTTAGACCAATGCTGTTCATTTTTGAATTGATATGGCTAATATTACCTTGATCAAATAATTGTTTCGAAGATTGGTTAGAATTCATATACTGTTGTAAGTCTTCAGCAGTGATTGAATCTAAACAAACAAATTAACAATAAATATAAAATTGTCTAATAATCATTTTTTTAAGAATGTAGAATTAGCTAGTTCGATTTAGATAAAAACAATTAATATGATTTGGATTAGTCGTCGATATTGCAATAAATTTAAATTTCTGTTTTGAATTGTATGTAATTAACCTGCACAACAATAACTACCATTTTCAACAAAATTAGAGTTAGACAGTTAATATTTTATCATGGTATTATTCTTAAATGTCATACAAACAAAAATTATTTATTTTTCGAATTATTAAAACGTTTTGTATTTTTAATGTTGGTTTGAGACCAATGATGTTCTGGTTTGAGGAAATGAGATTAGTATTACATTGATCAAATAATGATTCCGAAGATTGGATGGAAGTCATATACTGTTGTACATCGTCAGAAGTAAATGAATCTAAACAAACAAAGGTACAATAAATATAAAATTGTCCAATACACAATTTGTTAGGAATGTAAAATAACCCAATTCGATTTAAATAGAAACAGTAAATATGATTTGGACTAGTAGTAGATATAATAATAAGTTTATGTTTTTGGTTTTAATTAAACGTAATAAAAATTTACAACAATATTAGAGTTAAGCAGCTAATATTTTATCATGGTAACTAATTATACAAAAATTATTGTTTTCATTCATGTTGTTCTTTAAATGCTAAGAATTTCTTTTTTTCTTATGAAACGAATAAGATAGCTTAATTACATAATTAAATTACGGTGCAAATTAGTGTTGCAAATAAACTGTGTAACAGAATTGTGTTTTTTGAATGTTAATACCACGTTTGGAATTTGAATTTTGGTTTTAGACCAATGCTGTTTTTATTTCTGGTGATGGGATTAATATTACCTTGGGCATCAGTAGATTCCGAAGATATGTTGGAATTCATAAACTGTTCTAGATCTTCTTTATTAAATGAAGCTAAAAAAAAAAACAATAAATATACAATTTTACAATAGTCATTTAGTTATGAATGTACATTAGGATGTTTATGCTCTAAAAAATATATAAATATGTAAATATCCATGTACTAAAAACAGTTAAATATGTATGAAAATATTGAAAAATAAGCATTAAAAGAATAAAGAAATATAGTTACAAATATATTTTTGTGTTAGATATTAATTGTTGTACATATATTTTGTTCTTTTTGTGTACTTAATTGGATATGTTTAATATGCTGTTTTAATATGCTGTTTAACAGAAAATCGACGATCCCTGTCATGTTTAACATCGCATAATTTGCTATGGATTAAACATCCGGTTTAAATGGAATGAAATGATTAAAACATCGGCATATAAAAAGTGCTTTCCAAAAATTTTTACAAAGCTTTAAGTCAGTTAGAACAAGTTATTTTTATTTCAGGCATTGCTAAAAAGTGAATAGAATGATTGTTGATTACTGATTATTGATTAAAATAAATCGAAATTACACGGTAAAACAGTAAAGCGGTCATAGAATTATGCTCTATACACTACATCAGTCGTACACTCGTCGGTCACGGCAACTAACTAATAGGTTTTCTTGTTTTAAATGGTGCAATGAAATATTATATTGCAATCGAATAAATTGATTAAAAATTCTATTTTTAGTACAAAGGTACTAAAGGTATTAAAGGTACCAAAGTTACTTTATTCCATATACCAATATCGAATTTTCAACAATAAATAAGTAAAAATAACCTAACTCAGATTAGACTCAGTTAATAAAATATAAAATGACGAAATAATAATAATAATAATTATTATTATAATAATAATAATAATTATAATAATAATAATAATAATAATTATTATTATAATAATAATATTATTATTAACCTTTCTGTAGGCGCGCAACTGTGTAATATACGAGCAGGCGCGCTTCGTACTTTATACGACAGAACGTTTTACAATTATATTAATTAAATTTTAATTACAGTTAAGGATAAACAAATAATTTTTAATACAAATATGGTTTGGAAACATTTTATTATTATTTAAATAATGTCATAGGTATTATAGGTATTATAATATTATACATATTTTTTTATAATATTTTAAAATATAATTATTAATAAAACACAATTTTTTATATTACCTAGCAAATAAAATTAACCATAAATATGCATGTAAATCGGGTTCTAGTCTGATAAACTATTGTCGTGGCATGTTTGACAATTTATTTCATGTTTGCCGGAATGCTTCTTACATGTATACAACTTGCATTTGCAGCTTATCATTGTAGCAGATGATCTCTTTTTTTCGATCGTACATAAACGACAAACTCTACGCTTCTTAGGAGACTCCTGTACATTATAAACGTTTTCCATTTGGTAATTTCTTAAAAAACTGATACATCCATTGGTAATGTTTTAATGTTGGACCTTAAAATAAGGTGTTCTTTTATTAGACTCATTGACAAACTTTTTAGAAAAAATCTACGCCGTTTCGGTGCATCATTCGGCTTGGAAAATGCATATAAAACTTGAGCGTATATTCCGGCAATATTCATTAGACTGTAAAATATTACACAAGGCCAACGTTTCGTAATCCTAGTCACAGTATAAGTAGCACACATTTTGTCGACAGTATCTACACCACCTTTTGTACTGTTATAGTCCATAATTATTTCTGGCTTTTTAGTAAAGTTATCAAGGTTTCCTTGATAAAAGATTATTGGAAAGCAATATAACAGTTTTATTTTTACGAGGAACGTATGAAGTTAACATTCTATTTTTTTGGAAACCAAATATACTGGATGATAATGATAATCCCAACAGCTTTTTTCTTATGGGGAAGGAACTCTGGAGGAATTTCCCTCTTGTTTTTTTCTAGTGTACCAACATGAGTTATTTGTTTTAGCAGCAAATAATCGGTCAAAGGAATGCTTGTATAGTAATTATCAGTGGTCAGATTTCTATTGGACTTTTCAATATCCATAATCAACCTTTTTATAATATCCATTGGTGCATTCGAATTATAAAACGGTCTTTCTGGCTGTTTACCACAATAGACTTCCAAATTTGACGTGTAAAAATATTTTGCGTCGCAAATAGCATACATTTTGATACCATATTTTGATGGTTTGCTTGGTATATATTGGATCCACTGACAACGACCACGGAATGGATGAAGCATTTCGTCTATTGTAGTATATTCACTCATATTGTAAGAAGCTCTAGAATTTTTTACAAAAGAATCCAAAAATACACGAATAGCTGACAATTTATCAAATTTACGCCTATCAGCTCTAGTCGATCGGTCATCAAATCGTAAACAACGTGTTATAAATAAAAATCGTTTGTAGCTCATATTTGTTCTAGTAATTTCAATCCCTGTCCTATCGTTAGTCCATAGTTCCAAAACATTCGTATGATTTTCTTTTTTTATTCCTATTAGGTATAACAATCCAAAATATGCTAATAATTCACTTCTAGATATATCCTTGCTGTCCCTGTTCATTGAATAAGTATGCGTTGTTTTTTTATCACTTATATACATATTCGTATATTTTACGACTTCATCTATCATATCCAAATTGATTATTTTCATGAATGCATCCATTTCACTTTCAATATCTTTAGAATAAGAGGTCAGACCCGGTGAAGTTTTTATTATATTATGTTTTTTAAGTTTTGACTGACTGGTGAACTCAGTTTTACGCCATTTACTAACCTTATCATTTCCAGTATAGTATAGTTCATCTGTGTATATAACTTCAGCTTCTTCATCCAAAATATTCTGTTCCGAATCACTATCAAAATTATCGAAATCAATATTTTCATCACTAAGATCACTGTCGCATTCGAGTTCTCTACAATTGTCTACTTCTTCATCTGATAATTCTTGTAACATACGCGCAATATTGACCATAATGAAGTAACAAAAGTAGTAGGTAAACGATAAAAACAAAAACAAAAATATTATTTGTACGCGAAAAAATAATATCACGAACAGGCGGAAGACGCAATTCGTGCGATCGGACGGAGTTGACATGAAATATACCTCTATAATAAATTGAAAATGACATAAGATAAGATAACAATTATTAAATATTTATAACATCATACGTCATTGGGGAATAGAAAAAACCCAAGAATTAATCATGATACGTAGATAAAAGTATGTAAATAAATCTATAATTGTACAAAATGCGCATACGCGCCTGCCGAAAGTTTAATAATAATATAATATACAATATTTTGCATTTTGTATGGAAAATCGTGAATTATGCGCATTAAAAGAGAAAGAACACGAAATATGCATTTATTAATAAAAATTGTAAAATATGCAAATATATGCAAAAAAAAAAAAATATATATATATATCATAAAACAGATTTCTATATAAGTAAGCAACCTAAAAAAACATGCAAAATCATAAGCATCCTAACCCTAGTTATGAATGTAAAATTAGTTAATTCGATTTGAATAAAAAAATAAAATATAATTTGGCAAATTGTCTTTATACTAATGAGTTTTAATTACAATTTTTAAATAATTGTAATAACGATATTGAACAAAAATGGAATTAAATACACGTAAGTACTATTTAACCACGTCGTATTGAAAACATTTCTCAATATTGAATTTTACTGTACTACATATATTTTTTTTAAATATTCAGGAGCGTGCTGGAGTGGGGTAGTAATTGGTTATCCCTTGTAGTTAAATAAATTTAATATTTATTTGATTTGGGATAATTATGTTACTTTGATCATCGCTCAGTGGATTTACAACCGACGTTTTGAAGCAATACAGCTGTGGTCCCATTAAATGAGATTGATCTAAAAATAAAAAAATTACTAGGCATATATATATATACATATTGGTCTATACAGTCATCTAATTAAATTACTAATGCGACTAATGAGAAGATATTGAACAATTAATATTGAATCTTAACATTTGGATAATTATAAGTAATGAATAGTGTTCCTTATGATTCCTTAATTAAATTTATTATATTGATACATGAAATAATATTTGTTTTTTTTAAATTCGAATATATATAAATCAAATAAATAAATATTTAGTAAGACAAATAAAATTTTTTAGTCAAAATTTGATATAATAATTATTGTGTTAAATTTATCGTATCAAAAATCCAAATATTTCATATACTCGTATATAATTTTCATGTTCAATTAAGATACGTACCAATAGTTTTTTTTATTGTGTCAATAATGTATTTAACATATAATATTGTAGTTTCTAAAAATGAATGTTTATTAGTTTTAATGTCACTTATAAAATACTAATATTCTAAATTATTATTACAAATCGAATACAAAGTTGGCGGACTTGATATAAACGCAATTATTATTTTTAAATAATAAATTAAAATTAAAGTAATGAGAATAAAGTTTAATTGAAAGTTTATAATTCTATTCATTATTATATTTCAGTATAATTTGGTTTGTCAGTAATAATTTATAATATTTGATAATAATATTCCATAAATTATATTGTTATTATTAAAGAAGTTATACTGCTTAAATGTTTTTTGGCAATTTCTGCAATTAAAAAAAAAAAAAAATTAACCAATTAAATCGTATTAATTTTGTTTTTGTACAATATCATTGGTTAATATTTAGACTTAATATATGCATTAGTATAAAATTAGAAGAGGAATGCAAAACGATAAAAAAATATGAGTTCCAGAATAATTAATTATTTGAATTTCTACTATGAACTGTTAAAAAGGATACACAAATAATATATAAAAAAATATGTACCCTGTCCTCCATGTACTCTCAACAATTTAAACGATTTTTACGAGTTAATTTGATTCCTGAATAGTGTATAAATATTCAACGAAACGTGAATAAAATTTCAGAAAGAACTATTAATATTTAGATGAAAACTAATTTGCGGGGAAAAAGAAAATTTAGAGGTGTGTTTTGGGAAATATTAAATTCAATTAACTGGTTAAAAGTTGGGATTATAATATTAATCGCTTTATGTGTTCAATTAAATATTCCAAATTCACAAATATGAAAGTAAAATGAAAACAATTCTTAAATATTGTTTTTTAATATATTTTGTTCTCTTAATATTTACATATGATATGTATTTTATAACGAAATTTATGTATTGACCTATTTTGACTAAGTAGTACAAAAACATTTATTTTCAGTTTACTATGTCAAAATATGTATTAATAAAACTTTTTAGTGATAGATGTAATTATTTCACATTACAACATAATAGGTTTAGAATAATATTTAGATGTAATTTAAATACTTTTATGAAAATATGTATGTTCCAGTGCTGATTTGGCATCGACTTTTGTTAAAAAATAAATTAGATAAAAAATGTATTTTATTATGTTTTTGTCAATTAGTGTAAGAAATTAAGTAACATTCATAAATGGCATATATTGTAATTGATTGACCAATGCTCATGTGCAGTATACAACTTACATTTTAAATATTGTTCATTCATACAAACTAGAAAAATTATACCAATTTTAAAATAACTTTATGTAAACCATTGCATGCCTATTCTATTACAGAAGTCAAAATACAATTCATGTCTAGCATTGATGAGGTATTTTTGTACGTTTTAAAATAATAGACCAACATCGATAAAGACTTGTTCATGTCATTAATATCAGAAATATTTATAATTATTGTAATTCTGCGCAGGAATACTTTTAAATCAAAATTTCATGAATACATATAGACAAGTTATATTTTAATTTTGTTAAAATTACTATTGGGGATATTAAAAAAAATTTTTTATGTATAAATATATTACCTTTATATGTTGATTTTAATTGGTTAGTCATAATCATTTTATGAAGGTCTAGGATCATAATAAATAATTTGTATTATTAATAATGTGTATAATGTGTATAATGTGTATATAATATACTTGCGATTAGTTTTAAATCAATAATTTTCAATTTGAAAGCTTAATATATAGAAAAATCCATGTGTTTATATATAATTTTTTTATGTGTAAGCGATTTCTGATTTAATACTAATTGATTTAATGCATAAACAAATTTATTTTAAAAATATGAATATTTATTGGAGCTAAATTATTTATATGATAAATATTTTATTGACCAATGCAAAATTTACGTTTGTACTACTTATTAATTAAACGTTTTTCTAAGTTAGGTTGTTAGAAATCCGTTGTTAATATTAAAAGTTAAAACTGCTTATTATATACATATTTATTAGTAATTAATGCGAACTATTCTTGTGTTCCTCACACCAGCTGCTTGGATCTTTCAGTGTTTTAACTGCAAAATCTAAACATTGGATGATTATATTTAAAAATATTAGTTTCATAAATCTACACTGATTATCTTCTAACATTAGAATTATGTTTTATATTTTGGTTTAAATAATATTTGAATATTCTTCAGAACTTTTTCATTTTGAAAGTCATTAATTTATGTTATCAGTCAGGCTTTCGTAGATAATAGTATCCGTATCAGCGTGATTCTTATATTGCTACTTTTGTTACATTATATTTTTTAATTTTTTAAACAATATTTTTTATTGATCCTGATTAACATAAATAGTACTAATGTTCTACGTCTAATCTAAGCTTCCATATGTCTAGTCTTTGTTAAAAAATGTATAACTAATCATATTTTACAAGGATGGAGTTGGTGCTTATCGTATAACTCTCAATCTGGACGACCAGTACACAATAATAATTTAAGGTTAGGATACACGTTACTGTAGTAAACTGTGGGTATATTTGGCGTTTGGAACACCATTATCTCAAACCCATCATAATATTGTTAAAGTATATAACAATATGATAATTATAAAATTACATACTCGAGATGACTGATTTATAGAGATAATTGAAATATTGACGTAAGATACCTATAAATGTAGATTTATTCATTAAAGCACAAACTTTCTTGAGCATAATATTTGGATCAATGAAATATAAAATTTGTAACAAATAAGGTACTAAATCATTAATTAATTATTAAGTTTTACGTTACTTGTTATAATATCAATACAATATGTAGTGCGTTGTAATAAAATAAATTACCATATTTTCTGTGAATGATGTCATATTCATTAACTACAAAAATGAAAAAAAAGATATTTGTTTTTAATATGTATTATTGATTACATTTTAAATAAATATGTATCACTGATTTCATTTTCTAAAAGTACAATATATTCTATCTTATGATATTTGATTAGGCATGATGCTCGTTAATAAGCACATGGTACAACTAAGGACGAGAAATTATGACTTCTCAAAATGTTTACGTCATCAAGACTAGTGGCAACATTATAAAATCATATTTTCACATTTCGATTATTAATTGGTAATATCATTTTATTTGTATAATTAGCTGAAAAACCAGGTTTCCTCTGTTAAATGTATTTGAACAAAAAGAGTTTATTTAATTAAATTAATTATGTCTAAAAATGTCTTTTTGAATTTTATTTCGCATTAAGAATTTTCATTCTTGAATATGTAATACCTAAAATATTTTTTTATTGTACTAAAGTATAAATAGAAAAAAGGTGTAAAGGTCCGTCTTGTAAGCGAAAATTGTTTGAGAACTTTCAATATTCATTACAATCAACATACAATTTGATCAACAGCTGTGTATAGTCCTAGTTAAAAGTAATTTTATACAAATGCAAGTATTAACTTATATATATATATATATATATATATATGATATTGTTATTTATAACACAATGGTTGGTTGGACTTCCTTAACGATGCATTGAAATGGCCAGTTTTCATCATGTTGTTACAATATTTGATATGTTTCTCGAAAATATTATCGTGAATTCTCTTATATTGTTAATAGTGATACATTATTATTAATTCGGCATATCTATTGCATCGAACGTTGTATAGTTTAACATAGATGTCTTTCCACTGTGTCTTTAATTATACCAGAAATATTTTTGTACAGATCGCGCTAAACACGAAAACATGGTACTGCTCGAGTTTTTCCGGGTTATCTGTTGATTTCGAGCATGCGCTGGCCCACACATATGGTTGAAGAAGCAGTAGGTGGAGAATAACGGGATGTCTTCGCTTTGCTAGAGACGAATAAACTGAATAAATTGTTGACAGGCAATTGTCGAAAGTGAATGTACCACGTCTTCCACGTGAAATATGGTATGGTATGAGCTCAAGGAATGCTTGGTTTTTATCGACGCTGAATCGATTGGCGACATGTACATGGACTTAATTTGCTCTCAACCGAAGCATCTTCTTGTTGGTTCACTTGAGTAATATCGCAGCGCTAATAGAAGGGAAACTATTTGTAAAGCTCCAACCAAAATCTTCTTGACCTATTGTTTCTAGGATTATGTAATTATTATAATTGTATGTTTATTTTATCTAACATTGAATAGTAGTGCACTAGTAAGGTATGTTAATACAAAATTATTAATATATATGAAATAATATTCCAACAAACATTTGGAATCGGTTGATATTAATATGTCTGATTGAAATAGTAATCGTTTAAAATTAGGCAAATTATAAATTAATTTATTGATAATGCAATTTCTATAATATTACTCACTATTAAAATAGGCATGTTCAAAGGCTTGTATTCCAATGAAATTTACTAAATGATTAAAACGTCTATTTAATTATTTCAATATATATAAATATATATATGATTGTGTTTTTGAATATGTTATCGTCGATATGTTTGTCGTCGAATCTTCTTCTATACAATATGATTTTAATGATACTTATAAAAATGAATTTTACTACAATTTTATTAGATATTTTATATTACATTTATATTCTTTTATTCACACTACAACTTTTTGAGAATTATTTTAAGTTATATCTTACTATCAAATTTTCTAAATTCCTTAAATGCATCTAGACATGAATTTTACATTTACATAATAACGATTAGTATAAATATTAAAATAATTTGTTAAAAAAAATAGTATATAATTTATGATATATAATATAAATGTTATATTAATTTAAAAATTTTTAACTTTAATTATGATGAACTTTTTGCTTACAACTATTAGAAAATATATATATTTCAATATTAAATGTATATTTCATATTTGTCATATTTAGGAACTGAATAAGAAAGAAGTAAATCAAAAATATAGAGGCATTGACCATTAGAATTACACATAGTACTTTGCACACATATGACAAATATTCGTATTTTCAACAATTTTCTGGCTAAATAACGTAAAATTTGATGTAATATAAATAAGAATGTAATTATGATTTTTTAACAATAAATGTCAGTAACAGATATAATAAAAACATAAGAGTTAACATTAAGAACATTTATATTTTTTTAATAATAAATGCCAGTAAAAAAATAAGAGGGAACATTAAAGAACATTAAACACTAAACAATATGAAATAAATATTATTTTGTTAATTACTAATTTGTTAAATATGATTATTCCAAAAATATGGAAAACATTCGTTTTACATTTTACAAGGGATCAAAACATTCTACATTTATTTTATCATCATTAATTTCTGTAAAAATAGGTTAATTATTTTCTTGAGGAAAGACAAAAAAAATGTGGACTACAACTAAGAAAATTTAAATGATTACGATGGTAATTAATGTAACCTGTTCATTAACATTTCAAATATTTTTTATTTACAACAAACATTTATAGAGAAAGTTACCATTGCAACATTTAATTGTAAACTTTATTTATAGTATGCGCATCATTATGTTATTAGAATTACATATATATATTTTATACTGTATATTTTCAAAAATTGAGAATCTTTTATCATACTTGTACATTCTGAAACATAAATTAAAAATATGTATTAATATTATCACCGAATAAACATTTTATACTTTAAAAAATTTGTCAAGACCTGAATAGGAATAATGTTTTTTCTTTTCTGGACATGGCTCTGAGAATAATAAAAAATAATTAAAATTACCTTTAATATTATCAATAATTTGTAAATGATGATTATTCACAAAAATGGATATGCATATTTAAACTGTAACTTGCAATGAAATCAACATACGTAATAAGATAACATTAATATAAATTAATGACTGTAAAGTGGCCCCTAGGCGATTAATATTTACGTTAATATATTGCATAACAATTGATATTGTACAATAATATTGAACGTCTGTGTTTCACATTAAATGATTGTGCAATATATTGAGTCAATCAAAAACAGTTTCATTTTTATTGTGCAAACTCGTAAATATTGCATAGTCTGTAGGCAATTGCGTAATACAGATTCAGTTCTGTGTTAACCGTGTTGGAGTGAACATCTACTATGGCTGCAAAGAGAAAAGACGAAGAAAGAAAATTCATGTTGGAGTATATCGAGGTGTATCGAAACTTATCTGTGGGATATCAAGAACAAAGATTACAACAACAAAATTAAAAAAAATGACTTGTACGAACAGTTACTTCGTAAATACAGGGAATATTATCCGAATGCTGATAAGTCGCTGTTAGTGAAAAAATTTAATTCATTGCTCACTAACTTCAGAAAGGATTTAAACGGAATAAAAATTCGGAAAAAAGCGTTGAACGGTTAGACGACATAATAGAGCCAACATTATGGTATTTGGATAAAATGAAGTTTCTAGTGGGTAGCTAGATAATGCAAAGTTATTGATAATCTCTGATTTGTAGTGATACCATCTCGCATTATAGTATCCCTTTTTAAAATTTTTGGTGTAACCAGCCTCAAGTGCTCATCAAAAATTGTACTATCCAGTCGCAAAAAATTTTGAAAATCACTTGATTCATTATTTCTTAGTTGACGTAACAGATTTTCATGAGTGTATTTATTTATTTCTTACTTTAAACCATTCTTTCATCCCCTGCACTTCTTGTTTTCTTTCTTTATTTCTTTCTTTAAACCATTCTTTCATTCAACTGTATTTCTAGTTCTATTTCATTCTTGAAGCGACAACTAGTGCTATAGCCACACGACTTATTGTATTCTTATTATTCCACATGTTGACGGTATACATATCAACAGTGAATTAATTTATTATGCAATAATATTGTACCGTCTTGGATGAACATATAATATCATTGCACTAAATATTGTGCAATATATTAACGTAAATATTGATCGTCTAGGGGCCGCTTAACGTGAAACACAAACACATATAATGATATTGTGTTAAAAAAAAAATAGGAAACTTCTGCACCGAATTACTAACATGATTTCTGTTACTAAATAGTCATATAATATTATACAAAACTTAGCAATACTTAATGCATTCAGATTTAGATCATTTTCAATATAATTTATTGGATATTTACAGAAATTTAATAGACTGTGAACAAAATTTCGTAGCGTTGAATAGTATTCTTATTTTCCCCACATTAAGAGAATGGCATTGCTTCAACCAACTCTTGGTTTTTTAGTATCCTCTGTGTTGATAATTGATGTATGCCGGTATAGAGTTGTAGAACATTTAATTATTGTCAATCAATGAATGAAATGAAACATGTTATTATACTTTATCAACTCATCATATTTATTGAAGCAATATGCTTCTAGTATATTCAATTTTATGCTAAGATGTTTGGAAGCAGTTTTGAAATACATTTCATCACAAAAAAAACATTGCGTTTTTGGTACAACAATAATTAAAAGACAATATTTTGTCATTGAGGAAATATTTATCATATTTTACATAATGACCTTTATAGTAGTGGTCGAAGTAATATTTGGCAGGGTTTAAAAACGAGTTGATATTTTTGCAAAAATACTCTGGTGTTACTGCATTTGTCTCAGCTACAAAAAAAAAAAAATACAATGAAGTTAAACATTTATTTAGTTTATTAATTATTAACAGAAATATTTAAGTTAATCTTTAAAATGATATATTTATTCGATACGGATAATATTCAATAATCAATTATTTTCAAATTTATATCATTGTTATTGAAAATTGATATTTTTAACATTAAATTATATGAAATATTTGTGGATTATGAGATCGTATAAGAATTTTGAAATACTCAATTATATATATTAAAAATATAACATTACGATATTTTAATCTAAGTTTATATAGACATTGTATGAGAATATTATTAGGCTGATTATAACGAAAAATGCAAATAAGTTTCTGTCAAATTTATGTATCTGCCTGAGATGCCATACCTATTTTAATTATAACATTTTGTTTTTTTTATAACGTAACATACCAATTTTTGGTTTAATGATTTCAAACATATAATTGTAGTATTCTGTTGGTATTTCTAAAAATACATAAGAATGTTATTAATTACTTTGATTATAATGAATATAATTTCTTTTCATAGAGAATTATTGACGTTAGTATAATATAATATATTTAATATATCTTTGTTATACTTTCCTTATACATTTTATAACTTAATGAACAATCGTGTACATATAATTAATTCAGAACACATATATTATATAGAATTTGCAATAAATGTACTTCAAGCATAAAAATGTTTTGACCTTAAACAAATTCAAGTACTATGCATGATAATGAGAGTAAAAGAGTAACTGAAATTATTTATTCTGATTATTATTCCTATTTAATTTAATTATCATTTTGTAATTTTAATTTAATTTAAAAAGCTATATTATACTTCAAATAAAATTTTACTATTGTGCTGAATTTCGTTCATCAGTTAATAGATTTTCATTACATTGAAAATCATAATTGTTATTATAGAGTTTTATAGAGTTAAATAATTTGAGAAAATTAGCTATCAGAATGAATATAGTAATATATTAGACATACTACTCCAACGCTGTCTGGATGGTGCTATAAATGTTGAATGTAAAGAAGACGAATGCACGTTTATTATCATCGATACACAAGAAATGTATGTACGATAAAATATGATAATGCTGTTTTCCGCAAATTATGAAAAGGAATTTCTGGATAGTGTTGCACTCTACCACCAAATATATATTGTATGAGTTTGCTTTTTCAATAAAATATGTATACAATTCTTTAGTATAATAATTTTTAATATTATTTTTGTTATATTTTATTAAAATGTAAACAATTTTCTAAAACATTCCGATGCAATATACTCACCCATATTAAAAAACGCAAATTTAAATGCTGCTTCTGCGTCAGTATTATCTGAAACATAAAAATGAACTAAAATTTGTTTTGTACACTATGACCTGTAATAAAATTTTAAAATAGGGAAATGTCATATATTGAATTAAACCAATAGTTTTAAATTGTCGTATAATTTGTCATTTAAATTTGTAAGTGTTTCACCAGATTACATACCGTCAAAACCTGCTTTCTTGAAATTTTCTAGAAAATAAATAAATTTTTTTAAATAATGCTGAAATACTGTACTAAATTAATTCCAAAGATTATAATTCTCCATTTTTAATAATAACTAAAAATTATAATACACAAATTGTAGGAAGAGATGTATAAACAAAATATTTATTATTTAATAAATTCGTATATTAAAATAATTGAGACGATTAATTGTACATATTTATGTATGAGTTATTATAAGGACAATTTCGTTGAAGCAACCTTTATTGTTAAACAGAATACGAAATAATTTCCAACATATTTGTTTCGTTTTTTGTTTATTTTAAATCATGATATGTTAAATAATCATAATATACTACAATATATAGTTGAGATGATATAAACGTTTACATGTATTTTAATTACCGGCACATCTATTTCTTTTGTTATCATCAGATTTATCCAAAATAATTGCTTTATGTTCTAAAATTATAAATGTTATTTGAATTACGCAGTATCCAAATCATAGTTGATATTATTACTCTGGTTACAAGATAATAATAGTAATATTATATATAATTATAAGTGTTGATTAATGTAATTTGGAAATTATTTTTATGAATTTCAAATTATATTTTTAGTGCTCATATTTCTCATGACCTATGAATTATATTCTCATGCTCGAAATTTCAATATGATTTCATGAAGTCATGCAATAGTAGATTAATCATGTGTTTTACAAAATACTTCTATCTAAAATAAATGAAAAATATTTATCAAAATTCATTACTAACGGTCTATGATTTTTACACACCAGTCTAATGGACTATGGATTAGTACTTCATTCCAAACTAAAATTGACAATTTTATTTAAATTAAATTAGTATGGAACATTATTATCTCATATTCATATGGTAGTTAGTTGATAATTAATAACCATAGTTATTAAACGATAATTAGAATATATACCCGACATAATTGCATTATAGAATTGTTCGAGGTATTCAACTAAAATATCTAAAATATTTTAATTTATTCATAAGGACTCTTATATCTATGCATTGAGAAAGTAATAATATTTAAACAATTTAATAAAAAAAATATGAAATATGAACAATATGCAATTTAAGCTCATTATTAATTAATGTTAATGTCATTATTGATATTATGTAGATCATTTTATTAAAAAGAAATTACCACTCCTTCTATAAATATATTCTGTCACTAAAAAAAAAAAAAATAATATTATTTATTTATGCATGGGTATGTTTGTCTATAATCGTTTTGCGTGGACATTTATATAGTTCCTTGGTAAAAAAAAAATTGTAAATATTACGATTACTCGCAGATGAAGTGAAACTATTTTCAGTGTCATTTAACCGCTAGAATATAAGGTTTGTATTGGAATAAAATAAACAGAATAGTATATGGAACTTTCTAAATATTCTCTATTCCGCTAAGTAAATAAATATAAGAACTGTTCGAGCATAGTGCGTTTATCAATAAAATGCTTACTTCGTCACTACTGCTAGATACTTTGAAATGGGTTATTTGGTTTACCAATCCTAAGTCCTACTAGCCTGAGTGTATGTAATAATGTAAATTAAGCAAAGAAAAGAAAAGAAAAGAACCCACAAAAAATGGGTAACACAAATAAGACAGTTGTGGCACTATTGTATACATTATATGGCTAGGTATGTGTATGTTTGTGTATGTTTATACGCTAATGACCTGATCACAACGCGTGCAGGTACACGGGTCCAAAAGCGGTAAAACTGGTGGGGACACATCCAAGCTCTTTGCTCGCACGCTATTGGCTGCAACTAAAATAAGGCAGCACGCATGCCCAAAAAACTCGAGAACAAGTGTCGTGTCGAGCTGACCGTACAAATCAAAAAACTGTTTTCTGGCCCTTTATAAAGAAGTTTCACTTCTAAAATCGTATTTACAACTGATACATTTGCATAAAATTAAACTTATTTGTCCATAATAATATTTATACTTTATCATGTCTCTTTAAAATACTTAACAAATAATAATAAATACTAGCATAACAAAATATTAATTAATAGTTGAGGTTATGGCCCTAAGAATTTTAAGAAGAAATTTGAATTTATATTTAAAGAAGATTGAAAACTATAAATAAATATAAGATTTGAAGGACGATTGTTAAAGATGGCCACCAAAAACAAATCCAGAAATTCCTATTCATATGAATTGCCGTTATACTTTCTAGAAATTTACAGGTGATCGATAAAAAAATATTACATTCGTAATATTAGTTTCCATTAATTGTTTTAATATATCACATAATATTGTAATTGAATAATTACAAACAATTATGAATATTAATTAATAATTAATATCAAATATTAAAATTATTATATTGAAGTTATAAAAATATTGTCTTAATATATAGTAATAATAACCCTTTATGAATATTTAATGATTAAACGTATCTACGTATATAATTGTATATATTTTACGCTTTTTTAACTAATTTGTAAAATGGTTATAATGATATTGAGATTCAGTAGCTTGTAGGGATTTTCAAAGTGGTTCTTAATTAGGTAAATGTTATATAAATCCAAATTCTTATGCAGTTTCCAAATTTTTTTCCTGTGATTTGATGATCTCAGTTTGCTTAAATATCATTTATTAAATGTTAGTTTGTAAATAAAATTTAAATCACTCACTATTATTGTATACAGATTCAAATAGTTGTGTTGTGTTCATATTAACTAAACAGCAATGATAATGCATTTATTCAAACTAAATATATACAGATATATAATTATTTCATTAGTGTCAATTATTTACAATTTATTCTTTAATAAGTTTATTTATATATATATATACGTTTTTGTTTTCCTTTACGTCAGTTATTACTTCACAAAAACTACAAAAATGAACAAACAAATGTACGCTTATACTAACTATTTAATTGTCCAATAAACCGTAAATGATCTAGATGATAAATAATTAAATATAAATTTGCATGAAATAACTAATTTATAAATGATTTCTAGTTATTTTGTTCTAGTATTTCAATATCACTCTTTCTATATAGTTAAAGATTTATACATGTAAATATTGAGTATGTCTTACCCACGTTTACTCTACATATTTTTTAAGCATTGAATATTGAGTATATTAGTGTATAGGTTTTACAAAAATGGTTTTATCTTACATGTGCACTCTAGAAGAAAATGACGAAATTCTTTTATTACATATTTGTATTCCAATTTTATATATATATTTATATTTTATATATATGCTTTTTATGAAATAATTTGTAAAAAAAAAAATATTCGTTGCCTAGTAGAGAAAGTAAAAGTTATTTTATAATCATTCATATAAGGCAAACATTGATTTAATTAAATAAATTCAATAACTAGGAGTACTTTTAAAATATTATTTAATTTGAAATTCCTGAAATTCACGGTACATCACATAATATTGAATTTATAATATGTAACTAAAAAAATGTGTTGTCGAGTAAAAAAAACGCAATATGCAATATTACTCCTTGCTTGGCTAAATAAATAATTATGGTTAGTAACATTATATTATATAAGCACCAAATTTGGTTTTATACTGTTATTTTATCTAAAATCAGTTTGAAGTAATTAATGTTTTCCAGTTTTAAACAACTTCGTAGAAAAATTTTCTTATTTTCAAATTTTATTAACATAATAGTTATGCTTGTCAAAAACTATAAAATAATATATTTTAAAAATTAAAAAATTTAATATACTCAAACTTCATAACATATATAAATCATATACATTTTTAATATATAAACTTTTCTAGTAGTGAAGACAAGATTTTATTTTTTTTGTGGAGAGTGGGTATAACCAAAAATATTTAAAAAAATACTCAACAATAAACAATAATATATTTTTTATTTTGTAATCATTGTTTAGAATGAATTATTCTATTTTATTATCATTCATTTCGACAAGTTTATATGAAACAAAATGATAAGAATTAAAAGCACTAATCCCTAGCAAATTTTTCAAACGTATATAATAATCTAAATACATATATAAAATGTATATAAATACGTAAATACGTTGATTTGGCCGATGGGGGGAGGGGATATGGCTCACTAGATCCCCCTCTCCATGGCAAAACCACTGAATTTACTGCTGGCTTTGGAATTATATTTTTACAACGTTAGACAGTTAGTAACAGTAATGCGTTATTCTGATGCAGAATTAATGCAGTTCAACTCTGCCATGAATTTTGATATTCCTTTATATTGTAAAAATGATCGGTAGTTCATATGGTCTAGTTGTCATTTTCTACAATTTTTGGATGTTAGAAAAATTACATATATTTTTTTTATTATTGGTTTTGAAGGGGATAAGGTAGACCAGAAAAATATTGACAGTGATTAGTCATTACGAATGAAAGTAATTTATATTTTCCTAATGTAAATATATTTTAGAAACTCAATGCCTAATTTAAAAACATTAATTTCTATCCCATGTATCATGTTAGAATTGTTGACGACTACAGTCATGGTTGTAAGACATATCACATATTTCCGACAGTGTATCTGCAAGGATATTGGTGACAAACATAGCCTATGCATTTGCATGTTATTAAATGTATATCTTAACTCAATTTAACTAATTTAATACATATATGAACGATGTATAAATGTATTGTTTCTTGTCAAACGAATATCTACCATCAAGAAAATAATCGACCAATTAATAGTATTATCTAAATGATTATAGCAATAATAACAAATAAAAATAACTACAAAAATATTATATAATACTGATTTTCTAAAACTTGATATAATCTATCTTTAAATTAAATATAAATTATATTTACGGTTAGCAGTGGAATTTTTGGCATTAATTACTATAAAAATTATAGAAACAAAGAAAACATTAATATTTCTAGTAGGAGCCATGTTCATCGTCTTTTGCGTTTTGTCAAACGTATATTTCATTAAAAACAATCCGAATACTAATACTGATGTTACACGAGTTTTAATGAAATGTGGTCTTGAGTAAAAAATATGCAAATCGTATGTTAATATTTATAAAGCTGAATAAATACATATTATCAAAATAATTAGTACATATACCAGCCAAGATTCGATCAGAACATAATAATTTTTTCAAAATTGAAATTGATTATACAGAAGACTAGTATATTAAAATAACAGAACAAAGAGAAATGCTGTTACTGTTATTTAGGTATTTTGTCTATTTATTTACATATATTCTCATTTCTATTATTTTGTCTGGTGCGGATAAATAATTCGTCCATTTATTAAAAATTACTATTTAAAAATAATTTATACAAACCACATGGTTTTAGTTTCAAATTGTAATTACACCACTAAAAAATGTTCCATGTTTTAATAAAATAATTTAATCTTATAGATTTTTCAACATTAATATTATAGTACAATATTAATGTACACGCATTGAAATTAAATCAAACTAATTTATTTTCATTATTATATCTGACGTGGATAATAAAAAAACTATATTTTTGAAATATTTGAGTTGTCAATTAATCTACAAAAAATGTCCATTTGAATTTATCGAAATAACACATATCGAATGATAGAAAAATTATTATCATATTATAAATTATTTTCATTTACATAAACGAAATATCGTGTATTTTTGTAGTTTATTACATAGTGATAATCAACAGTTTTATGCATATGAAATTACTAGCCAAATACCCGTGCATTGCAAGAGGCAAATGTAGATTTGTATATTTATATTTCTGCTACTGATGATTTTTATAATTCCTCGCGATATTTGGGAAAACGTTGTGAATGAATTCGTGTTTGGTAGACATCATCTTACAAAAGTTTGTGGGCAATGTGATACATTGTGTAGAATAGTTAATTGCCAACTTCCCATTCACAATATCCAGCAATTGTTTTGCGAATCATTCGGCGAATGCATCATTTTGTAGTTGAACACGCATATTGGTTTTCAGAGTCAAGTTGTTGACATGTCGCTATAGAAATGGAGATTTAAGACATGCATTAAGTTCATCAGCGGGTGTTGAACGTGGTATCACTGGAAGAGTTTGTCAAACATCCCCTGACAATAGAATGAGTGCTCCACCAAATAGCTGTCTAGTACCCCTCAAATCTTACAGTGTACGATGAAGCGCTTCTAAAGCTTTTTTGTGAGCCATTATACATTCGTCCCATATGATAAGTTCACTTGTATGGAGAACTTTGCCGTTTCCAGAATTTTTTTTGATATTGCATGTTGGCATCTTAGTGGTTTGCAAATCCAACGGCAATTTCAGTGCTGTATACGCTGTTCGACCACCGTCCAATAGTGTTGCCGCAATGAGCAGAATGTTAGAAATGAGAAAAGTTTTTCCTGTAACTTCAGGCGCACCTTTGAATTACGATCCATCGCTATGATTGTTTATTGCCTCCATGATTGTGTCATATATAATTTGCTGTTCTGAAACCAATTTTTGAAGATTGTTTTCAACACATGTCTTGCATGATGGGCAGGAATAACATTAATTTTTCAAAAGTTCAGTAGCAAATACTTCAGTGCACGTACAAAAAGCTAAAAAAAAAAAAAATTCCTTTTTTTGAGTTCTTTATGTATTTATTTCGGACACCCTTTTTTTGATTTTAAAATTTTTAATTTTATAACACACTTAATTTGACACTCTTTTATAATTAGATAATAAATTTGTCGCTAAGAATATTATGCGTTTTTGCTTATACATTTAGCTTAACAATATCTTTCTAAATTTAATGTATTTGGGATTTTGGCATTTTTGTACGGTAAGATTTATTTTCTTCTTATCCCGTAATGACGCTTATTTATTGCATCATTCAGCTTAAACGACACTGGAATATGGTAATTTTTGTAATAATAATTTCCAATTAAAAGTATTTTCAACACCAACAGTAGTATTACATATATATAAATTAGTGAAAAATTAATAATTTCATATAAATTAATGCCTTTAATAAATATCTAATAATATAATAAGTAATATAGTCATTAAAATAATATATATTAATGTATTATTAAATAATAATATTGAATAAAAATGTTAAATGATAATGTATAATTACGCATGTTTTCATCAATATGGGTATTTTTTTATTCTATAATGATTTAATAATATAATAATACAAGGTCTGTTCAAAAAGTCCTAAGACAAATATTATTACGACTAATCTAGACACGATAATGCTTTGAATTATGAATATATATATTCTCCGCATATTGTTGAACAATTTAAACAAAACCCGAAGTCGCTATCTCATCTCAGTTTAATTTTACACATAGTTGAATCGAGTCAGTTTGTTTTGTTTGGCGTTTTCGACATGTCCGAAATTATGAACGACGATTTGTCAAAACCTCAAAACTTACTCGGCTCATCCTAATGTCATAAAAAACATCACAGTCGTCATGTGACTGAAAGTTGTATGAAATTTTATATTTTTTATGAAATTAGAATCAGCAGAGTGATTTTTGAGGTCAAAAACGTTTCTAAAACATGTCGAAAACGCCAAACAAAACAAACTGACTAGATTCAACTATGTGTAAAATTAAACTGATATGAGATAGCGACTTCGGGTTTTGTTTAAAATGTTCATTAATACGTGGAGAATATATATATAGCGTTATCTTGTCTAGATTAGTCGTAATAATATTTGTATTGGTACTTTTTAAACAGACCTCTGTTTAAACAGACAGATTATATTATTATAATATACATATTACGTAAACGTAAATTTTTTAATATGTCAAATGGGATTAAAATATATATTCCTTATTTTCCATCGTACTTTATATATTCGTTGAATTTTTAAATTTTTAAACGTTGAATCACCGATTAATGTTTGTTTGCTGTATAAAGTGAACATTAGCATTGCAAAAATTTACAGTTGCACGTAGGTACATAAGTTCTTCTTTTTATTCTTTTTTTTAATCTTCTTTTAACATTTTTTAACATAACGACGACCAAGCAGACCAAAAAAAAAAAAAAGAACGAAAAACAAATCACTCCTAAAAAGGTCGTATCGCCTTCCTATGTCGGTGCGTTTAAATTAATGCGGTGCATCCAAAGATTTAACTGTCTAACGACTCACTAGCCTGACTTCATCGTCACCGTGTCAACGATGATGCGAAGGTGAGATTTCGATGAATCTCTATATGACCTTTACAATACACGAGGAGAAATGTCGCTCGAGAATAAGCTTGAAGTACAAGGCCAAATACCTTTTTTTCAATCAGCAATACACCCACTGCCCGGAGAACTGTTAAACAATACTTCAGGCAGACGGTCGCTATCGTTTATCAAAAGAAAAAAAAACTTCAAACTAAACATCTACAAATGGAGTATGTGACTGGATAAACCGTCTTCACATCACTTTTAACAATACGTGATGTTCGGGCCGGGAGCATAAAATAATATTACGCGCTTTCCGGACACCCAATAGAATTCGCGTGTAATAACAATAAGTATATATATGACCTTCTTGGTCCAGTGATTTATTTTAAATGAATCAAAATAACAATTATATCATAAATAAATAAATAAACAGATAAATAATTTCTTAACAACTAATAATCAATTATGAGAAAGAATATAACTATATAAAAATCACCCCAATTTATCAACAATAATATAAATAATAAAATTCACAAATGATATAAAAAAATATACAAAATAATAATAATAATAATAATAATAATAATATCTTACGCAAATACGGAGCACAGACTGGCCAGCCGCCTACCTATCTTTATATGAATAATTACACGAATAAACCACTAGTTTTATTACAATAATTTGGCTATTAGAGCCTTGAATAAATGAAAACAGTAAATTTAAGCTATTCGAGCCTACTGAATACAACGGTTAGCGATTAGCGCCTACCAAAAAGAAACAATGACATGTATAAGAATACAAAAAATAAAAACATATGGCAATATTAGATCGCGGACGACAGCGGACAATCGGTCGGAGAAACGTCTCCACTCGACGACGGCAACTCAACGACGACAGAAAGTTCACGAAAATTCATATTTATATATTTATATTTCATATCGCCGGAGTTGCCGCTCCCAAACTTAAATGGCTTCCCTATTATGCGATCTCCGTCGTGATCGAATCGTCGCGTTGGAAATTTAACGTTTAATTGGCGTCAACACGTGAAATACAACTTGTTTCATGGTGATGGTGGGATATACATCTACTTCTTACCCTATACACCATTAAATGTCATAAAAAACTAAATAGCCTATATATAGCCACAATCTCACACCACCTTCCATCTACCACCACCACGCGATGGAGTTATATCCTGTGAGGTCTGTCTCTCACGCTTGGCGACCTCCTGTGCCGTCAAATCAGATCACAGCAATCCACGCATCCGGAGACTCCAACATGCGAAAGACTAAATCGCACATCAATATGTTCTATGCTTTGGATGAGGACGTCTCGTTCACACTTGAATGCTTCACAATAGGAGAGCGTGTGTAACGCGTCATCTTCCTCCTCGGTGTATGACCCAGGGGCTCCGCAATGGGTACACCCGGGTGATGGAGTACCGCCCGACAAAAGTCGAGTGAGGCGGAACGTCGTTTTGCTTTCGACCTGGACGCCCATCGGCTCAACAGATCAGCGTCCGAGTCAACTCGCGTCCATTGTTCGTGGACGTACCCGAGCGTAACACCCTTCTCGTTCATTTGTCCAACGTGATCCAACGTGATGAGAGATGAGGCGTTAGTCGTCGGGATATTGTCCGGGTCTCCGGATGTCCATCTTCAGTTTCCACCGGTAAACGCCCCCTCTTAACCTCAAATGCATTGTTGTGCTCGAGGGCCATCAAGTACAAAGGAGGTATCTCCGCGATGACCGTGATGGCGTCGTTGGAAATCGTGCAGTACGCACGTACGATCCGGATAGTCACTCGTTAGTGAACCATTGCAAACACAGCGACGCTCCATCGGTCATGGGTTACGGAGGTTACCCGCGTCGAGGTATCGTATGGCAGTATAGACTGTACAACACTCACGAGCAGACGCCTTCTACCCTCGCGCGGTCCGCCGACGTTCGGCATCAAGCCGCTCAGATCCGCCATCAATCGATGTGCTTTTTCGGACGCGTCGCGCAGTTGCACACCAAATATCGTCCCCTTGCACTCGAACACAATATTCAAGTACATTAAGAACGGTCCTAATCGCACGATCTTACCCTACAGACGTATATGTGGATTCCTCAAGTCGTGATGGCGCGTAAAGATCGCAGCTTCCGTCTTTTTGACGGCGAGCTGCAAGCCCGTGTCACAGATGTGACTTGTGACAGTCACGAGCGCGGTGTCTGCGCAGTCCTGGCGTTACGGATATTGAGGCTAACGGCTACTGACGAGAGCTACATGCGTCCGTCAACATCTTCGGTCTAGTCGCGTAAACAACACCCCAGACCTGACTCGGTATACCTTCAGAGCTAGCACCTTGTTTCAAGATTTAATGCGATTTACTGCCGCTTTATTAAAAAGTAAAGAAATAAAAAAGAAGACAAATAAAAGAATTTACGTATAGAAATAAAACAACAATTATAAGTTAATACTCGTACTACATTGATTAATGAAAAAAGAAAATATAAAAGTTGTTGTATATATGTTTTAATTACTACCAGTTTCGACAAAATGTCATAATTTAGGTTTAATACAAATAAAATACAACAACTGAGGAATAAATTAAAATTAAAATTAATTAGAAAAAATTGCATAGAGAAATAAGACAGAAATTACATAGACAATATTACAATAAAGAGACATGGAGTAAAAAGAAAAAAAAATTATATAATAAAAATATATCAAAAAGCAAAAAAATTGTGTGTATAATGAAAGCAACTATATATATCAATAGTATCTAATATGTATAGATCGAGAATTTTATTTTTAAAATCTGTTTGTATATTTAAGATATAATACTCATTGGCTTTTTTGTATACATAAGTATACATATATACACAGTACATAGAAATTTATTAATATATAACGTATTGTTTTTTTTTTTTTGGGGAAATATTGAACTTTTAAAATTTGGTATATATGTTTAATTTTATAGATAGAATACAAAATAAATAGTTATTATTACTACTATTATTATAATAATCAAATTGTCGTATTTCCAATTGAATAATGTTTTTTCAGACATATATAATTTAATACCAATGCAGTCAAGTTATAATGAAATGAAATGTGATATAGTGCATTATTAATTAATTTTAATCAGAGGGTTTATAATTTGGCCCATAAGAATGGTCTTTAAATGACGTAGATATAAATGATGATGTTGAGGCGTGGTTATTTGTATCATTTGAATAATCCTCTGGATACTGATTAGCTATAAAAACAAATTATATTCATTATGTACTACTGTATATTGAATAAAACATAAGCTACGGAAAAATATATATTATTCTGGAGTGTTAAACAAACATAACACAGCACAATATTTTACGATTTAAATATTATTGTTTTCCTTTATGTTTTCGAACGCTATTAACGAATAATAAATTAATGATACAAAACGAAATGTTGTAAAAATTAAGAATTTTATATTTGTCCATGAAACGTTTTAATAATTATAGCAGGAAATTAAATAAAATTAACAATTTTTTTTTTATATCCCCAAAAGGTTAATACTAGGTTTTTAAGGATTAATGGCTTAGGCTAATATCATAATAGTGTTTTATGATGAGATTAATATTTAAATGGCAATTAGTTTTAAATTTAAATAAATAAGTGGATCATCAAAAATATAAAATTTAAATAAGGCTTTCTGGGAACAATTTTATTATAATTTACGATTATTAAAATACAGTGTGAATCGTTTTTATTGCTGTAAATATACAGGTTACTAGTTTTTTAAATCATTATTAATTACTTGATTGGTATTGGCTGGTTTCGGGTAAATTGGAGTCAAAAGTGGTATATTGGCTATTGAATAATGTATTTTCCAATGGTATGTAATAACCTGTATTAGAATCATAATGTAGGTCATTCCTTAATGCACCTGAATAATAATAAAAAAAAAACAACTTTTAACATTGCAACAGTCAATTAAATAAATATAGATATTGAGCGAGTTGATTTTTAACTGTAAATGATAATTTGTCTATTTATATATAGTATATAAATATATAAGATATGGCTGTAAATTTATTCAATTTCTATAAAAATTTAGTTCTATAATTTTGTTAGATAAAACACTTTTTAGTTTTTGAGATTGTAAGTTCAATACAATACCCATTAGTATATAGTGTGATAATACTATATAGAATATAACTGCTTATGCATAATCACTTCTATCTATTTATCATGTAAAAACATACGATATTAATATAAATAGATTTTATCAAACGTATGATTGTTAAATGTAGACTAGTTGTCTTAGGGAGAACGTCCACCAACGTAGTGTGGATGTGGTATGGCGAGAAAGTGGCGTAGTGAGAACAACACAAAAAACACGTCATGCAATGTGGCGCAGTAACAGTGTGCGCTTTATATACAGTTATCGCGATGACTTGTGATAACGTTTGTTGATACTGACCGTATCCATATAATATAATACCAATTTATATTGACTCTTTCATTTGAGTAATATTTGCTTGTATAATTATACAGACAAAGATAATCTAATATAATTTCTATAAGTTTAATGAATATCCCTTTAGACATTTTAAACAATAAATAAATGTAATTAAAATATCCATAAATGTCCATTAAATATCTATTATAAATGGATTTCACCAACAAAAAACTTGAGTTGTTTGAAATCATTTTCTATACTTAAAAAAGTAAATATAACAATTTTAGTTTTGATGACTATAATAATAAATATATATATATATATATATATATATTAGATTTAGTTTTGTTGATAGGTATTTATTAAATACAATACACCTCTCCACAGCAGTGCTTCCGTTGAAAGGATATTAAGTGTGGGGGATGCTACGTTAACAGAAAAGAGAACTTCAATAACCGACAAGCTGTTTGGGCAAATTATGTTTTTGATATGTGATCATTATTTGGTCATGAAATGTAGTAAATAATACACATCAAAAACATAATTTGTTCAATATACCTCATTAACTATTATGTATAATTTATATATACATATATAAGTAGTATTTGTAGCATCGTACACCACTCATTAGCACGATCTACCATATCCGTCTTGTTCGTTTGTTACCATTGTCACACTTTTAGTGTTGCATGAGTATTTCTGTTGATGTAATAGAGAATTCATTACAAAAATATTTTTCATCAGTTTTGTTATTTATTCTCCACTACCAAATTCATTCGTGAGTAATTTTGTGCGGGCCACTCATCACAAGAATTATTGAAACAATATATAATCCGCTGAGCAGAATAACTACTTAACCGCCCACTCTAAGTGAGAATTAGTGTAAATCAATACTTAAAATTATTATTCCTTCGAACAATTGAATAATCGTTCCCTAATATATACCAACAGTGCAAATATTAATTGTCATTATAAAAATTTAGAGACAAAATCAATATTAAATAATTACCTGATTGGACTTGACCAAAGGACGATTGATTGAAGACAGCGCTATATTGATTATTAATAAATGCATTTGCAATTGATGTATTGAAAACGTTGGAGAGTGATCCTGGTGAAAGGCAATGATTTAAGTAAAAGATAACGATTATTTCATCGTCGTAGCATTAATTAAATTATCAAAAATAATGTAAATAATGAGAAGTTATATAGATTATTTACCGTAATAAATATAATTAAAAGTGTATTACAAGTAAATAATATATTCTTAAATTTAATACAAACAAAAACTATTATTCAATACATAAATTATTGTTTTCATTTATGTTTTTCTTCAAACGCTAATAAAAATCAAATATTATAACTAATAACGTAATTTTATTAAACTTAAGAATTTCACTTTTTCTCATGGAACAATAAGGATACACAATTGAATTACTGTGCAAATTAGTATTATGTTCTTCGTATTGTTATTTAATCATTTTGCATTTTTAATGTTGTTTTTAGACCAATGATGTTCATTTTTGAATTGATGTAGCTAATATTACCTTGATCAAATAATTGTTTC
This sequence comes from Schlechtendalia chinensis, assembly GCA_019022885.1. Taxonomy (NCBI): domain Eukaryota; kingdom Metazoa; phylum Arthropoda; class Insecta; order Hemiptera; family Aphididae; genus Schlechtendalia; species Schlechtendalia chinensis. The sequence goes on from CM032341.1 coordinate 9,444,514, forward strand.
GATGATTGGTTAGAATTCATATACTGTTGTAAGTCTTCAGCAGTGATTGAATCTAAACAAACAAATTAACAATAAATATAAAATTGTCTAATAATCATTTTTTTAAGAATGTAGAATTAGCTAGTTCGATTTAGATAAAAACAATTAATATGATTTGGATTAGTAGTCGATATTGCAATAAATTTAAATTTCTGTTTTTAATTGTATGTAATAAACCTTTACAACAATAAATACCATTTTCAACAAAATTAGAGTTAGACAGTTAATATTTTATCATGGTATTATTCTTAAATGTCATACAAACAAAAATTATTTATTTTTCTTATTATTAAAACGTTTTGCATTTTTAATTTTGGTTTTAGACCAATGATGTTCTGGTTTGAGGAAATGAGATTAATATTACATTGATCAAATAATGATTCCGAAGATTGGATGGCAGTCATATACTGTTGTTTATCGTCAGAAGTGAATGAATCTAAACAAAACAAAAGTACAATAAATATAAAATTGTCCAATACTCAATATTTTAGGAATGTAGAATAACCCAGTTCGATTTAAATAGAAACAGTAAATATGATTTGGATTAGTAGTAGGTACAACAATAAGTTTAAGTTTCTGGTTTTAATTAAACGTAATAACAATTTACAACATTATTAAAGTTAAGCAGCTAATATTTTATCATGGTAACTAATTTTCAATACAAAAATTATTGTTTTCATTCATGTTGTTCTTTAAATGCTAAGAATTTCTTTTTTCTTATGAAACGAATAAGATAGCTTAATTACATTATTAAATTACGGTGCAAATTAGTGTTGCAAATAAACTGTGTAACAGAATTGTGTTTTTTGAATAGTTAATACCACGTTTGGAATTTGAATTTTGGTTTTAGACCAATGTTTTTTTTGTTTCTGGTGATGGGATTAATATTACCTTGGGCATCAGTAGATTCCGAAGATATGTTGGAATTCATAAACTGTTCTAGATCTTCTTTATTAAATGAAGCTAAAAAAAAAACAATAAATATACAATTTTACAATAGTCATTTAGTTATGAATGTACATTAGGATGTTTATGCTCTAAAAAATATATAAATATGTAAGTATCCATGTACTAAAAACAATTAAATATGTATGAAAATATTGAAAAATAAGCATTAATAGAATAAAGAAATATAGTTACAAATATCTTTTTGTGTTAGATATTAAATGTTGTACATATTTTTTGTTCTTTTTGTGTACTTAATTGGATATGTTTAATGTGCTGTTTTAATATGCTGTTTAACAGAAAATCGACGATCCCTGTCATGTTTAACATCGCATAATTTGCTATGGATTAAACGTCTGGTTTAAATGGAATGAAATGATTAAAACATCGGCAGATAAAAAGTGCTTTCCAAAAATTTTTACAAAGCTTTAAGTCAGTTAGAACAAGTTATTTTTATTTCAGTCATTGCTAAATAGTGAATAGAATAATTGTTGATTAAAATAAAAAAAGCCAAGTTATGTAAAATTATTTAATTCGATTTGAATAAAAACATAAAATATAATTTGGCAAATTGTCTTTATACTAATGAGTTTTAATTACAATTTTTAAATAATTGTAATAACGATATTGAACAAAAATATAATTAAATACACGTAAGTACTATTGAACTATGTCGTTATGAAAACATTTCTCAATATTAAATTTCACTGTACTACATATATTTTTTTTAAATATTCAGGAGCGTGCTGGAGTGGGGTAGTAATTGGTTATCCCTTGTAGTTAAATAAATTTAATATTTATTTGATTTGGGATAATTATGTTACTTTGATCATCGCTCAGTGGATTTACAACCGACGTTTTGAAGCAATACAGTTGTGGTCCCATTAAATGAGATTGATCTAAAAATAAAAAAATTACTAGGCATATATATATATACATATTGGTCTATACAGTCAATTAATTAAATTACTAATGCGACTAATAAGTAGATATTGAACAATTAATATTGAATCTTAACATTTGGATAATTATGAGTAATGAATAGTGTTTCTTATGATTCCTTAATTAAATTTATTATATTGATACATGAAATAATATTTGTTTTTTTAAATTCGAATATATAAAAATCAAGTAAATAAATAAATATTTAGTAAGACAAATAAATTTTTTTAGTCAAAATTTGATATAATAATTATTGTGTTAAATTTTTAGTATCAAAAATCCAAATATTTCATATACTCGTATATAATTTTCATGTTCAATTAACATACATACCAATAGTTTTTTTTATTGTGTCAAAAATGTATTCAACATATAATATTGTAGTTTCTAAAAATGAATGTTTATTAGTTTTAATGTCACTTATAAAATACTAATATTCTAAATTATTATTACAAATCGAATACAAAGTTGGTGGACTTGATATAAACGCAATTATTATTTTTAAATAATAAATTAAAATTAAAGTAATGAGAATAAAGTTTAATTGAAAGTATATAATTCTATTTATTATTATATTTCAGCATAATTTGGTTTGTCAGTAATAATTTATAATATTTGATAATAACATTCCATAAATTATATTGTTATTATTAAAGAAGTCATACTGCTTAAATGTTTACTGGTAATTTCTACAATTAAAAAAAAAAAAAATTAACAAATTAAATCGTATTAATTTTGTTTTTGTACAATATCATTGGTTAGTATTTAGACTTAATATATGCATTAGTATAAAATTAGAAGAGGAATGCAAAACGATAAAAAAATATGAGTTCCAGAATAATTAATTATTTGACTTTCTACTATGAACTATTAAAAAGGATACACAAATAATATATAAAAAATATGTACCCTGTCCTCCATGTACTCTCAACAAATAAAACACTTTTTACAAGTTAATTTGATTCCTGAATAGTGTATAAAAATTCAACGAACCGTGAATAAAATTTCAGAATGAACTATTAATATTTAGATGAAAATTAATTTGCGGGGAAAAGAAAATTTAGAGATAGGTTTTGGGAAATATTAAATTAAATTAAATTGTTTAAAGTTGGGATTATAATATTAATCGCTTTATGTGTTCAATTAAATATTCCAAATTCACAAATATGAAAGTAAAATGAAAACAATTCTTAAATATTGTTTTTTAATGTATATTGTTCTCTTAATATTTACATATGATATGTATTTTATAACGAAATTTATGTATTGACCTATTTTGACTAAGAAGTACAAAAACATTTATTTTCATTTTACTATGTAAAAATATTAATTAATAAAACTTTTTAGTGAGAGATGTAATTATTTCACATTATAACATAATAGGTTTAGAATAATATTTAGATGTAATTTAAATACTTTTATGAAAATATGTATGTTCCACTGCTGATTTGGCATCGACTTTTGTTAAAATATAAATTAGTTAAAAAAAGTATTTTATTATGTTTTTGTCAATTTGTGTATGAAATTAAGTAACATTCATGAATGTCATATATTGTAATTGATTGACTAGTGCTCATGTGAAGTATACAACTTACATTTTAAATATTGTTCACTCATACAAACTAGAAAAATTATATCAATTTTAAAATAACTTTATGTAAAGCATTGCATGCTTATTCTATTACAGAAGTCAAAATAAAATTCATGTCTAGCATTGATAAGATGTTTTTTTAAGTTTTAAAATAATAAACCAACATCGATAAAGACTTGTTCATATCATTCATATAAAAAATATTTATAATTAATGTAATTCTGCGCAGGAATACTTTTAAATCAAAATTTCATGAATACATATAGACAATTTATATTTTAATTTTGTTAAATTTACTATTGGGAATATTCAAAATTTTTTTTTACATATAATTTATTACCATAGTATGTTGATTTTGGTTGGTTAGGAATAATTATTTCATGAAGGTCTAGGATCATAATAATCAGTTTATATTATTAATAATGTGCATAATGTGTATATAATATACTTGCGATTAGTTTTAAATCAATAATTTTCAATTTGAAAACTTAACATATAGAAAAATCCATGTGTTTATATGTACTTTTTTTTTATATGTAAGCGATTTCTGATCTTATACTAATTGATTTAATGCGTACACAAATTTATTTTTAAAATATAAATATTTATTGGAGTTAAATTATTTATATGATAAATATTTTATTGACCAATTCAAAATTTACGTTTGTACTACTTATTAATTAAACGTCTTTTTAAGTTAGGTTGTTAGAAATCCGTTTTTAATAGTAATAGTGAAAACTGCTTATTATATACATATATATTAGTAATTAATGCGTACTTTTCTTGTGTTCCTCACACCAGCTGCTTGGATCTTTCAGTGTTTTCACTGCAAAATCTAAACATTGGACGATTATATTTAAAAATATTAGTTTCATAAATCTATACTAATTATCTTATAACATTTGAACTATGTTTTATTTTTTGGTTTAATTAATATTTAAATATTCTTCAGAAATTTTTCATTTTGAATGTCAACAGTTTTTGTGTTCAGCCAGGTTTTCGTAGATAATATTATCCGTGTCAGCGTGATTATTATATTGCTACTTTTGTTACATTATATTTTTTATTTTTGTAAACAATATTTAATATTAATCCTGATTAATATAAATAGTTCTTATGTTCTACGTTTAATCTAAGCTTCCATATGTATTCTAGTCTGAGTTCCAATTAATTTTTATTGCTATCCATATGTCTAGTCTTTGTTAGAAAGTTTATAACTAATCATATATTACAAGGATGGTGTTGGTGCTCATCGTATAACTCTCAATCTGGACGACCAATACACAATAATAAATTAAGGTTAGGATACACGTTACTGTATTAAACTGTGAGTATATTTGGCGATTGGAACTCCATTATCTCAAACCCATTATAACTTTTTTATAGTATATATCAATACGATAATTATAAAATTACATACTCGAGATGACTGAATCATAGAGATAATTGAAATACTGACGTAAGATACCTATAAATGTAGATTTATTCATTAAAGCACAAACCTCTTTGAGCGTAAAATTTGCATCAATGAAATATAAAATTTGAAACAAATAAGGTACTAAATTATTAATTGATTATTAAGTTTTGTTCACTTATCATAATATCAATACTATATGTATTGTGTTGTAATAAAATAAATTACCGAATTTTTTGTGAATGACGTCATATGAATTGACTACAAAAATGAAAAAAAATATTTTTTTTTAATATGTATTATTGATTACATAATAAATAAATATATATCACTGATTTCGATTTCTAAAAGTGCAATATATTCAATCTTATGATATTTGATTAGGCATGATGCTCGTTAATATGCACATGGTACAACTATGAACGAGAAGTTATGACTTCTCAAAATGTTTACGGCATCAAGACTAGTAGCAACATTATAAAATTATATTTTCATATCTCGGTGATTAATTAGTTATATCATTTAATTTGTATAATTAGCTTATTCTTAATTGGTAATATCATTTTATTTGTATAATTAGCTGAACAACCAGGTTTTCTCTGTTAAATGTATTTGAACAAAAAGAGTTATTTAATTAAATTAATTATATCTAAAAATATTTTTTTGAATTTTATTTCCCATTAAGAAATTTCATTCTTGAATATTTAATACCTACAATATTACATTTGTACCGATGAATAAGTAGAAAAAAATGTTAGGGTCTGTCTTGTGAGCGAAAAATTGTTGAGAACTTTCAATATTCATTACAATCAACATACAAATTGATCAACAGCTGTGTATATTCCTAATTAAAACGTAATTTCATAAAAATGCATGTATTAACTTATATATGAGGGCGGTTCAGAAAGTAACAGATGTTTTGAAATAAAATATGTGAAATACAAACTGAAAAAAACATTTTTTTTTTTTACATTTTAAAGGTAAATTCTTAGGCTATTTTTCTACATAATCGCATTTTATTTAAGGCATTTATCATAACGTGGTACAAGCTTTTCAATACTCTCTCAGTAGAAATCTGCCGTCTGCGAGTTTAACCATTGGTTTACATCGGCATGCAATTTAGTATCAATTTCAACCAAGTTTACTAACCACGATTTCATGAACTAAACTCCATGAAATTTGTGAGAAATGTTCTGAGAGTTCAGTAATCGTGAAACGATGATTTTCACGGATTTTTTTGTCGACTTCCACCACTAATTCATCATTCACAAGACTAGGCCTCCCACTACGATCCTCATCGTGAACATTGGTTCGGCCATTTTTAAAACCAATGCATCACTGTCTCACTCGGCTTTCACTCATTATTCCTTGGCCGTACACATCACAATCTGGCGATAAATTTCTATTGGCTTGTGATTTTTGGCCAACAAAAACCTTATTACAGCACTCACATCACAACGGGCGGCATTTTCAACTGCAGCACTCATATTTCACACTATTGCAAACAAACTACGAAAGGTACGATGCGCAAGCTACGACGGCTGGTTGCATATTGAGTGTAGTAACACCTGACACCGTGACGGCAGAGCTACCACTGCAGCGCCAGACTGAAACGTCTGTTACATTCCGGACAGCCTTCGTATATAATATTTATCTATATGAAATTGTAATTTATAACACAATGGTTGGTTGGACTTCCTTAACGATGCATTGAAATGGCCAGTTTTCGTCATGTTGTTACAATATTTGATATGTTTCTCGAAAATAATATCGTGAATTCTCTTATATTGTTAATGTTGATACATCATTATTAATTCGGCATATCTATTGCATCGAACGTTGTATAGTATAACATAGATATTTTTCCACTGTGCCTTTAATTATATCACAAATACTTTTGTACAGATCGCGCTGAACACGAAAACATGGTACTGCTCGAGTTTTTCCGGGTTATCTGTTGATATCGAGCATGCGTTGGCCCACACATCTGGTTGAAGCAGTAGGTGGAGAATAGCGGGATATCATCGCATTGCTAGAGACGAATAAACTGAATAAATTGTTGACAGGTAATTGTCGGAAGTGAATGCACCACGTCTTCCATGTGAATTATGGTATGAGCTCAAGGAATGCTTGGTTTTTATCGACGCTGAATCGATTGGCGACATGTACATGGACTTGATTTGCTCTCAACCGAAGCATCTTCTTGGTGGTTCACTTAGGTAATACCGCAGCGCTAATAGAGAGGAAACTATTTGTAAAGCTCAAACCAAAATCTTTATGGAACTTTTGTTTCTCGGATTATGTAATTATTGTTATTTTATTTTAATTTTATATAACATTGAATAGTAGTGCACTAGTAAGGTATGTTATTAAAAAAATATTAATATATATATAAAATAATGTTCCAACAAACGTTTGGAACCAGTTGATATTAATTTGTCTGATTAATAAGAAAATAGTAATCGTTTAAAAATAGACAAATTATAAATTTACTTATTAATGATGAAATTTCTATATGCTACTCACTATTATAATAAGCATATTCAAAGGCTTGTATTCCAATGAACTTTACTAAATGATTAAAACGTTTATTTACATGTATATGGTTGTATTTTTGAAAAAAGTTTATTTATCGTCTAAACTTCTTCTATACAATATGATACTAATGATACTTATAAAAATGAATTTTACTATAATTTTTTTAGATATTTTGTATTACATTTATAATCTTTTATTCGCACTACAACTTTTAGATAATTATTTTAAGTTATATCTTACTATCAAAATCTCTATATTCATTAAATGCATCTAGACATTGATTTTACATTTACATAATAACGATTAGTGTAAATATTAAACTAATTTGATAAAAAAAATAGTATATAATTTATGATATATAATATGTAAAAGTTATATTAATTTTAAAATTTTTAACATTAATTATGATGAACTTTTTGCTTACAAATATTAGAAAATATATATATTTCAATATTAAATGTATATTTAATATTTGTCATATTTAGGAACTGAATAAGAATGAAGTAAATCAAAAATATATAGGCATTGACTATTAGAATTACACATAGTACGTTGCATACATTTGACAAATTTTCGTATTTTTAACTATTTTCTGACTCAATAGTGTACAATTTGATGTAATATGAATGAGTATTGTAATTATATATTTTTATTAATAAATGTCAGAAAAAGAAATAAGAGTTAACATTAAAGAACATTAAACATTATGAAATAAATATTATTTTGTTAATTACTAATTTGTTAAATATGATTATTCCAAAAATATGGAAAACATTCGTTTCACATTTTACAAGGGATCAAACCATTCTATATATATTTTTTATTATCATTAATTTCTGTAAACATAGGTTATTTATTTTCAGGAGGAAAGACAAAAAAAAAGTGGACTACAACTAAGGAAATTTAAATGATAACGATGATAATTAATGTAACCTGCTCATCAACATTTCAATTTTTTTTTATTCACAACAGACATTTATACAGAAAGTTACCATTGCGACATTTAATTGCAAACTTTAATTAAAGTATGCGCATCCTTATGTCATTAGAATTACATATATATATTTTAAACTGTATATTTTCAAAAATTGAGAATCTTTTATCTTACTTGTACATTCTGAAACAAAAAGTAAACATATGTATTAATATTATCGCCGTATAAAGTAATTTTATAATTTAAAAAACTTGTCAAGACCTAAATAAGAATAATGTTTTTTCTTTTCTGGGCATGGCTCTGAGAATAAAAAAAAAATTTAAATTACCACTAATATTATCAATAATTTGTAAATGATGATTATTTACAAAAATGGATATGCATATTTAAACTGTAACTTGTAATGAAATCAACATAAGTATTAAGATAACATTAATATAAATTAATGACTGTAATAGTGGTTCCTAGACGATCAATATTTACGTCAATATATTGCACAACAATTGATATTGTACAATAATATTGAACGTCTGTAGATCACATTGAAAGATTGTGCAACATATTGAATCAATCAAAAACAGTTTGATTTTTATTGTGCCATCTCGTAAATATTGTATAGACTGTAGGCAATATTGCGTAATACAGTTTCAGTACTGTGTTAACCGTGTTGAAGTGGACTTCTACTATGGCTGAAAAGGGAAAAGACGGAGAATGAAAATTCATTTTGGAATATATCGAGGTGTATCGAAACTTATCCGCTTTGTAGGATATCAAGAACAAAGATTACAGCAACAGAATTTTAAAAAATGACCAGTACGAACTTTTGCTTCGTAAATACAGGGAATACTATCCGGATGCTGATGAGTCGCTGTTGGTGAAAAAATTTAATTCATTGCGCACTAACTTCAGAAAGGAATTAAACCGAATAAAAAATTCGGAAAAAAACGGTGCAGATACAGACGACATAACAAAGCCAACATTATGGTATTTTGATAAAATGATGATTCTCGTAAATAGCTAGATAACGCATAGTAATTGATAATCGCTGGTTTGGAGGGATACCATCTCAATGAATGGTATTCATTATTTCTTAGTTCACGTAACAGATTTTCATGAGTGTATTTATTTATTTCTTTCAACCATTTTTGCATTCACTTGCACTTCTTGATCTCTTTCTTTCTTGAAGCGGCAACTAATGCTATAGCCACATAACTTGCTGTCTTCTTATTATTCCACATGTTGACGGTATACATATCAACAGTGAACTAATTTATTGTGCAATAATATTGTCTGTCTGGGTTGGACAAATGATATCATTGCACTAAATATTGTGCAATATATTGACGTAAATATTGATTATCTATGGTCCGCTTAACGTGAAACACAAACACATATAATGCTATTGTGTTAAAAAAAAAAAATAGGAAACTTCTGCACTGAATTACTATCATGACTTCTGTTACCAAATAGTCATATAATATTATACAAAACGTTGCAATACTTAATGCATTCAGGTTTGGATCAATTAATAGACAATAATTTGTCATTGAGAAAATATTTATCATATTTTACATAATGACCTTTATAGTAGTGGTCGATGTAATATTTGGCAGAGTTTAAAAACGAGTTGATATTTTCACAAAAATATTCCGGTGTTACTGCATTTGTCTCAACTACAAAAAAAAAAAAAAATACAATGAAGCTACACATTTATTTGATTAATTAATTATTGACAGAAATATTTAAGTAAATTTTTAAAATGATATATTTATACGATACGGATAATATTCAATAATCAATTATTTTCAAATTAATATCATTGTTAATGAACATTAATATTTTTAATATTATGTTATATGAAAAATTTGTGGATTATGATATCGTATAAGAATTTTGAAATACTCAATTACATATATTAAAAATATAACATCTATATATCTGTCTTGAGATACCATACCTATTTTAATTATAATTTATTGTTTTTTTTATAACGTCACATACCAATTTTTGGTTTAATGATTCTAAACATATAATTGTAGTATTCTGTTGGTATTTCTGAAAATACATATGAATGTTATTAATTACTTTTATTATAATGAATATAATTTCTTTTCATAGAGAATTATTGACGTTAGTATAATATAATATATTTAATATATCTTTGTTATACTTTCCTTATACATTTTATAACTTAATGAACAATCGTGTACATATAATTAATGAAGAATACGTATTTTATATAGAATTAACAATAAATGTACTTCAAGAATAGAGATATTTTGACCTTAAACAAATTCAAGTACTATACATTTCGTAATTTTAATTTAATTTAAAAAACTATATTATACTTCAAATAAAATTTTCTATTGTGCTGAATTTCGTTCATCAGTTAATAGATTTTCATTACATTGAAAATAATAATTGTTATAATATAAAATATTTTTGGGATATAAGTCTTGATTGGAAGGATTATTATATTCTTGAGTTTTTATAGAGTTAAATAATTTGGGAAAATTAGCTATCAGAATATATATAGTAATATATTAGACATACTATTCCAACGCTGTCTGGATGGTGCTTTAAATGTTGAATGTAAAAAAGACGAATACAAGTTTATTATCATCGATTTACAAAAGATGTATGTACGATAAACTATGACAATGCTGTTTTCCGCAAATTATGAAAAGGAATTTCTGGATAGTGTTGCACTCTACCACCAAATATATATTGTATGAGTTTGCTTTTTCAATAAAATATGTATACAATTCTTTAGTATAATAATTTTTAATATTATTTTTGTTATATTTTATTAAAATGTAAACAATTTTCTAAAACATTCCGATGCAATATACTCACCCATATTAAAAAACGCAAATTTAAATGCTGCTTCTGCGTCAGTATTATCTGAAACATAAAAATGAACTAAAATTTGTTTTGTACACTATGACCTGTAATAAAATTTTAAAATAGGGAAATGTCATATATTGAATTAAACCAATAGTTTTAAATTGTCGTATAATTTGTCATTTAAATTTGTAAGTGTTTCACCAGATTACATACCGTCAAAACATGCTTTCTTGAAATTTTCTAGAAAATAAATAAATTTTTTAAAATAATGCTGAAATACTGTACTAAATTAATTCCAAAGATTATAATTCTCCATTTTTAATAATAACTAAAAATTATTATACACAAATTGTAGGAAGAGATGTATAAACAAAATATTTGTTATTTAATAAATTCATATATTAAAATAATTGAGACGATTAATTGTACATATCTATGTATGAGTTATCATATGGGAAATTTTATTGAAGCAACCTTTATTGTTAACGGGAGAATAAAATAATTTCCAACATATTTGTTTCATTTTTCTATTTTATTTTAAATCATGATATGTTAAATAATCCTAATATACTAAAATATACAATTGAGCTGATATAAACGTTTACATGTATTTTAATTACCGGCACATCTATTTCTTTTGTCATCATCAGATTCATTAAAAATAGTTGCTTTATGTTCTAAAATTATAAATGTTATTTTAATTACGCAGTATCCAAAACATAGTTGATATTCTTACTTTGGTTACAAAATAATAATACTAATATTATGTATAAAAGCAAGTATAAATTGATGTAATTTGGAAATTATTTTTATGAATTTCAAATTATATATTTAGTGCTTGTAGTCTGACAATGTTTTCAGATATATCCATGTCTGTAGTTTTGGGCTGACGTTTCGGACTCATTTCAGAGTCCATCCTCAGAGCGTAGTTACTGGTCGAGTGTTGTAACTATACTCCTTACATATACAGGATATATCTGAAAACATCGTCAGACAATTAAAAATCCATGAAAGTTCCAACACATTCATAGTGCTTGTATTTCTCATGACCTATGAATTATAATCTCATGCTCAAAATTTCAATATGATTTCATGAAATCATGCAATAGTAGATTAATCATGTGTTTTACAAAATACTTCTATCTAAAATAAATGAAAAATATGTATCAAAATTTATTACTAACGGTCTATGTTTTCTACACACCAGTCTAATGGACTATGGATTAGTACTTCATTCCAAACTAAAATTGACAATTTTATTTAAATTAAATTAGTATGGAACATTATTATCTCATATTCATATGGTAGTTAGTTGATAATTAATAACCATAGTTATTAAACGATAATAAGAATATATACCCGACATAATTGCATCATAGAATTGTTCGAGGTATTCAACTAAAATATCTAAAATATTTTAATTTATTCATAAGGACTCTTATATCTATGCATTGAGAAAGTAATAATATTTAAACAATTTAATAAAAAAATATGAAATATGAACAATATGCAATTTAAGCTCATTATTAATTAATGTTAATAATGGCATTATTGATATTATGTAGATCATTTTATTAAAAAGAAATTACCACTCCTTCTATAAATATATTCTGTCACTAAAAAAAAAAAAAAAATAATATTATTTATTTATGCATGGGTATGTTTGTCTATAATCGTTTTGCGTGGACATTTATATAGTTCCTTGGTAAAAAAAAATTGTAAATATTACGATTACTCGCAGATGAAGTGAAACTTTTTTCAGAGTCATTTAACCGCTAGAATATAATGTTTGTATTGGAATAAAATAAACAAAAATGCATGTGGAACTTACTAAATATTCTCTGTTCCGCTAAATAAATAAATATAGGAACTTTTCGAGCGTAGTGCGTTTATCAATAAAATGCTTACTTCGTCACTACTGCTAGATAATTTGAAATGGGTTACTTGGTTTACCAATCCTAAGTCCTACTAGCTTGAGTGTATGTAATAATGTAAATTAAGCAAAGAAAACAAAAGAAAAAACACAAAAAAAATGGGTAACACGAATAAGACAGTCGTGGTACTATTGTATACACTATATGGCCAGGCACGTGTATGTGTGTGTATGTTTATACGTTAATGACTTGATCATAACGCGTGCGGGTACACGGGTCCAAGATGCGGTAAAACTGATAGGGACAGGTAAGCTTTCTGCTCGCACGCTATTGGCTGCAACTAAAATAAGACAACACGCATGCCCAATTAATTTCGTGAAAAAGTGTCGTGATGAGCCTACCGTGATCGCCGATCGTGACCGCCGATTGTGATGTATAAATCCAAAAAGGTTTTTTCTGCACTCTTTATAAAGAAGTTTCACTTCATAAATCGCATTTACAACTGATACATTTGCATAAAATTAAACTAATTTGTCCATAATAATATTTATACTTTGTCATGACTATTTAAAATACTTAACAAATAATAATAAACACCAGCTGAACAAAATATTAATTAATAGTTAAGGTTATGTTCCTAAGCATTTTAAAAAGAAATTTGAATTTATATTCAAAGAAGAAAAAAAAACTATAAATAAATAGATTTGATGGATGATTGCTAAAGTTAAAATTGAATGGTTCTTATACTTTCTAGAAATTTACAGAAGGTCCATAAAAAAATATTACATTCGTATTATTAGTTTCCATTATATGTTTTAATTATTAAAATTTAATATATAACATTATATTTTTATTGAATAATTATATACAATTATAAATATTAATTAATAATAAATATCAAATATTATAATTATTATATTGAAGTTATAAAAATATTGTCTTAATATATAGTAATAATATCCCATTATGAATATTTAATGATAAAACGTATCTACGCATATACTCGTATATATTTTACGCTTTTTTAACTAATTTGTAAATTGGTGATAATGTTATTGAGATTTAGTGACTCGTAGGGATTTTCAACGTGGTTCTTAATTAGGTAAATGTTGTATAAATCCAAATTCTCATGCAGTTTCCAAATTTTTTTCCCGTGATTTGAGAACCTCGGTTTGCTAAAATATCATTTATTAAATGTTGGAATGTAAATAAAATTTAAATCACTCACTATTCTTGTATACAGATTCAAATATTTGTGTTGTGTTCATATTAACTAAACAGCAATGATAATGCATTTATTCAAACTAAATATATACAGATATATAATTATTTCATTAGTGTCAATTATTTACAATTTATTCTTTAATAAGTTTATTTATATATATACATATATATATGTTTTTGTTTTCCTTTACGTCAGTTATTACTTCACACAAACTACAAAAATTAACAAATTAATGTACGGTTATACTAACTATTCAATTGTCCAATAGACCTCAATTGATCTAGATGATAGATAATTATATATAAATTTACATAAAATAACTAATTTATAAATAATTTCTAGTTATTTGGTTCTAGTATTTCAATATCACTCTTTCTATATAATTATATATGTATACATGTAGTCGTAAATATTGAGAAGGTCTTTTAATTCCTATAAAATTTTATTAAAAAATAAAAAAAGAAGGTAATTTAATTCTACATATTTTGTATGCAATAAATATTAAAAATAATGTTAAAGTTCTAACTTATACATTATAAGATCTAACTTTCTTTTTTCTTTTTTTTCTCTCTTCTATGTACGGTATATTTCAATTTATTTTATGATGTATTGTATAATACTTTAATTTTGTATTGTATAACATTTTAATTGTAGAAATAAATTGCATAGCAAAATTTTAAAAAAAAAAAAGTATAAGTTTTACAAAAACGGTTTTATCTTACATATGCAAGCTAGAAGAAAATGACAAAATTCTTTAATTAAATATTTGAATTCCAATTTTACATTCGTAAGATTATAATATTTTGTTTTTTTTTTTATGGAGGAATTTGTACAAAAAAAATATTCGTTGCCTGGTAGAGAAAGTAAAAGTTATTTTATAATCATTCATATATGGCAAACATTGATTTAATTTAAAAAATACAATAATTTGAGATACTTTTAAAATATTATTTAATTCGAAATTCCTGAAATTCACGGTACATCATATTATATTGAATTTATGATATGTAACTAAAAAAATGTGTTGTCGAGTAAATAAAAACGCAATATGCAATATTATTCCTTGCTTGGCTAAAGAAATAATTGTGGTTAATAACCTAATATTATATAAGCACCAAATTTGGTTTTAAACTTATTTTATCTAAAATCAATAAATAAAGTAATTAATGTTTTCCAGTTTTAAATAACTTCGTAGAATTTTTTTTTTTATTTTCGAAATTTATTTTTATAATAGTTATGCTGCTCAAAAACTACAATATAATATTGTTTGAAAATTTTAAAATTTGATATACTCAAACTTCAAAAAAATTATAAATCATATACATTTTTAATATATAAACTTTTCTATTAGCGTAGACAAGATATCTTTTTTGAGGAGAGGGGTAAAACCAAAAAAATTTAAAAAAATACTCAACAATAAACAATAATATATTTTTATTTTATAATCATTGTTTAGAATAAATTATTTTATTTTATTATTATTAATTTCGACAAGTTAATATGAAACAAAACGATAAGAATTAAAATCACTAATTCGTA
Source organism: Schlechtendalia chinensis (assembly GCA_019022885.1). Taxonomy (NCBI): domain Eukaryota; kingdom Metazoa; phylum Arthropoda; class Insecta; order Hemiptera; family Aphididae; genus Schlechtendalia; species Schlechtendalia chinensis. Next base: position 9,460,402 of record CM032341.1, read on the forward strand.
GCAAATTTTTCAAACGTATATAAAATAATTATTTAATTAATTATAAATAATACATGTAAATACGTAAATACGTTGATTTGGCCGATGGGGGAGGGGTTATGGCTCACTATATCCCCCTCTCCATGGCAACGCCACTGAATTTACTGTTGGCTTTGGAATTATAATTTTACATCGTTAGACAGTTAGTAATAGTATTGCGTAATTCTGATGCAGAATTAATGCAGTTCTACTCTGCCATGAATTTTGATATTCCTTTATATTATAAAAATGATCTGTAGTTCATATGGTCTAGTTATAATACAATGGTCTACAATTTTTGGATGTTAGAAAAATATCATATATTTTTTTTGTTATTGGTTTTGGAGAGCATAAGGTAGACCAGAAAAATGATGACAGTAATTAGTCATTACGAATGAAAGTAATTTATATTTTCCTAATGTCAATATATTTTAGAAGCTCAAAGCCTAATTTAAAAATACTAATTTTTATCCCATGTATCATGTTAGAACTTTTGATGACTACATAGTTGTAAGACATATCACATTTGTTCGACAGTCAATCTACCAGAATATTGGTGAACAAACATAGCTTAAACATTTACAAGTTATTAAATGTATATCTTGACTCAATTTAACTAATTTAGTACATAATTGAACGATGTAGAAATGTATTATACTACTAAGGAAGTAATCGACCGATTAATGGCATTATCTAAATGATCATTGCAATAATAACAAATAAAAAAAACTATACATTTTTATATAATACTGATTTTCTAAAATTGATATAATCTAACTTCAAATTAAAAACAAATTATACTTACGTTTAGCAGTGGAATTTTTGACATTAATTATTATAAAAATTATAACAACAAAGAAAACATTAATTTTTCTAGTAGGAGCCATATCAATCGTCTTTTTCGTATCGTCAAGCGTATATTGCGTTAAAAACAATCCAAATACTAACACTGACGTTATACGAGTCTCAATATAATGTGGTCTTGAGTAAAAAAGATGCAAATCGTATGTTAATATTTGTATAGCTGAATAAATACATATTATCAAAATAATTAGTATATATACCAGCCAAAATTCGATCAGAACATAATAATTTTTTCAAAATTGAAATTGATTATACAGAAGACTAGTATATTAAAATAACAGAACAAAGAATAATGCTGTTACTGTTATTTAGGTAATTTGTCCATTTATTTACATATATTCTCATTTATATTATTTTGTCTGATGTGTATAAATTATTCGTCCATTTATTTAAAATTACTATTTAAAAATAATTTATACAAACCTTATGGTATTAGTCTCAAATTGTATTTTCATCATTAATAAATTGTCCAAGTTTTAATAATTAAATCTTATAGATTTTTCAGTATAAATGTACGCGCATTGAAATTAAATCAAACTAATTTATTTCCATTATTAAATCTGACGTGGATTATAAAAAAAACTATATTTATGAAATATTTGAATTGTCAATTAATCTACAAAAAATGTCCATTTGAATTTATCGAAATAACCTATATCGAATGATAGAAAAATTATTATCATATTATAAATTATTTTCATTTACATTGTAACGGGTTGTAAATGGCGGAAATGCGTCAGATGACGTATTTGGAATAACGATATGAATATCCGCTATGGTAGTATATTTATTAACATATACACTAATACAATTAAATACAAAGAAAACGTATAATGTAAAATAATGTTTAATAAATGTATAATAAAAAATACCACTCGCTAATACGGCTACGGACGTACTGGACGAGTATATCGGTTTCGACATATCAAAATCGTCGTCGTTACGTAGGAAATCGTATTTTTTAATTAATATAATATTCCTATTTATAATACCCAAATACGATTTGCGGGTAATCAATAGCTGATGCTTAATTAACATATCGCGAAATCGTATTATTATAAATAGGAATATTTCGCTATCTGTTACGGTCGGTGTACCGGTGGCGAAAATACCTTATGATCGCACGTAATGTATTTACGGCGGTTAAGTATTTTCGTTCAGCGTTATTTGCGGAAAGGGATGGACAGTTGATAAATATCGGCTCGGTGGTGTAAACGATTCGTTTACACATACACGAGCCGTGTCAACTCTCCCCTCCCAAACTGTCCAACCGGGACGCGATATCGCATAGAAGCGTGGAGGATTGCGGAACCGGGTTATCTCTTAGATGCATCGCTGACTCTAATGATAGAGTCAGCGGGCTTCAGGGTTACTCGCTTGGCTCTATCGAGTTCGATAGAACCGGATTCGTATAACCCCGGTAAGAGATTCTCCCGATCCAGAGTTGGATGGGTTAAGGAGCCGGGGGTAGGTCGAGGAAGGCGGTAATTTCTTCCTCGAGGTCGTCTCTGGCCTCTCCTGTATCCACCTCCATCCCTGACTCCTCATTTACCGACGGTGGGTTGGTCCCTTCCTTTCCCGTTGCGGTTTCGGGAGTGTTGGGGCGTCTCGGCTAGCACGACCTCCGGCTTTGCCAGCCGGAACTGGCTGCGACGGCCCAGCTCTTTCCTCTTCGCTCCGTCGGCGTATCTCCATTTTCCTTTTTTGTCGGAAATTGGTTAGCCGAACAGCCGATCTCCTTTTCGCCGCCGATGTCGCCGCCGTGGTTGTGGGCTGATTTCCAGGTGCTTGAGTGGCTGGCCCGACCATTTCGTGGTCCCTGACCACGAGAATAACCTTTTGTCCCAGCTCGACACGGGACTAGTGGTCTCTGGTCATGTGGGACCCGTGGATCTGGGGTTAGACCTTGTCGCTGCCCCAATGACCCTGTTCCTCTTGGGGTGGGTGGCGCTGGCATGTTGCTGATGCAAGCCTGCCATCCCCGCAGGAACGCTTCCCACAACACCGGGTGCTGTTGCAACTCCCCTGTGGTTGCTTGGCGGACCTGGTTGTTGGGTCAACGGGTACTCCTGGAAGCGTCCGCCAAGATCCTGGAGCAGACGTTGCCCCTCCCGCTGGTTTCTTACCAACGCCTGGAGTTTTTCCCGGTAGTTGATGACAGCCGGTGATCGGGAGTTTTGCTCCGGCGTTGTTGCGGCTTGTTCATACTAATTTGGACAGAAGGATAAAACAAATAATGGATTACTTAAAATAATTTCACTGAGGTATAATTTGACCCTCAGCGTGTCCTTCTGTCGGTTGAGCCATTTTTAAACACGAGACATGGAGTTTTCGGGGTGGACGTTGGTCAGTGAGATAAACTCCTAACCCTAATCGTTCCGCCAATCGAACAGGTCCCAACCATTTAGGCGCGAATCCTGCATGAAACCCCTGTCCGCGTTTGAGAGATGATGTCCTTTGTAGTAAACCCAGTCTCCGATTTCGAACCTTGATTCGGTCGGTGTGACCGGGTTCACCCTCTTGTTCAGAGTCTCAAAGGTTTCAGTCTCTTTTTCTTGTCTCTGTAGGTTTACATCTTGCGGCGGAATGATTGGTGCATCACACAGGGCCCAATCACCAGGTCGTTTGGCTTCTCTACCGAGTACCAGTACCGATGGTGGAAATCCTGTGGCTACATTCAACCTATTCCGAATCGCGAAGAGTATCGACGATAGTTTAGTGTCCCAAGAGCGATGACTTTCACCCATAAGGTGGGCGCGAAGTCCTTTTTTCAACTCTTGGTTCCGACGTTCGACGGGGTTTGCTCTAGGGTGGTAAACCGGAGTCGTCCACCCCTCCGCCCCCCATCGGTCGAGTGCTCTGAGCATTTCCTTAGAAATAAACTGAGTCCCGTTGTCGGTAAGACACACTCGAGGATACCCAAAACGTGAAAAGAATTCTCGTTCGAGTGTCTGTACTATCGTCTTAGTGGAAGCTGTACCTAATGGGTATGCTTCCACCCATCTACTGAAACAGTCAGTGGCCACTAGTATGTATGTTTTTTCCCCTCCCTGTGCGCGGGTAGGGACCCATTAAATCAATACTAATGACCTCCCCAGGGCTGTCGCGGTTTTCTAGACCTCATGGGTCTTCTGTTTTGGAATTTAGGGGCTTAGTACAGGCGCATATGTGGCATGCTCCAACATATTTCCTCACCTTTTCTCGCACCCCCTTCCAGTAAAACCCGTTTTCGAATAGCCCTGAATGTTTCCTTCCACCCTGGATGACCAGCCAGGGTGTGGTCATGGTACCTCCATAGGATATGGTTGATTTATCCAAAGGCACCACGATTGGGGAGGAGAAACGTCATCGATATTTTTCCTTAAAAGGACCTTCAACAATAGTATATGCTTTTTGTTGTGCTTTTTCTCTCCGCGTGTTGTTGGCTGGACAATCGGCGTTTATGTTATCCATTATGAAACTGACATATTGATCACTCGATTGCCAACCTTTCAAACATTTCTTCGGAAAATGGAATATCGTTAGTTTCCTCCCTATTGCCTATCAAAGAGAAAAGTCTATCGAAAGTGCCTTGTGTTTTGTAATGTGATTGACGTTGGCACTCCGAGTAGGTTCTCTTCGAGCATGTCCTCATTGACTGGTGGACCATCCGATGGGTTACGTGACAGCATATCTGGGGCCTCATTAAGACATCCTGATATATGCGTCGTTTTGTAATTTAAGTTACCTAATTGTAACGCCCATCTGGTTAGTTTTGACTTTTGGTCTTTGGGTCTTATGCAACCAAGTCAATGCTGAATTGTCGGTAAGGAGCTCAAAGGGTCCTGGTTCGAGATATGGACGAAACTTGTCCACAGCCCAAACACGGCCAAACACTCTCTTTCGACGGCTGCATACCTTTTTTTTGTGTCTCGCTTAACTTTTTGCTAGCGTAGGCGATTATCCGTCTTTCCATCGGTCTGTCACCCCGTTGAAAAAGAACAGCTCCTACACCTATTTCGCTAGCATCGGTTTGGAGACAAAAAGGTCTACTGTAGTCGGGAGAGCTTAGCTTTGGGGACTCGTACAGGGCATTTTTAATGGTATCAAATGCAGTCTGTTCGGTCTGTGTCCATCGCCATTTGGTTCCCTGTTTCAATAAATTTGTTAGAGGCGCTATGGTGTCAGCGTAGTTATCTACAAACTGACTATACCAATTACAAACACCTAAAAATTTACGAAGCTCCTTAATTCGACCGGGGTATTGGAAAGTCCTTGATTGCTTTAAGCTTTTCGGGTTGTTTTCCAATTCCCTCTGAATCCACTAAATGTCCAAGAAATGAGATTTCGGTAGTTCCTAATCTGCATTTCTTTGGATGACATGTCAACCCATGTATACTTAAGCGCTCGAGAACCTTGGTTAAGTGTATTAGATGGTTGTCCAGTGTTTCGGAATATATTACTATATCATCCAGGTACACCTGAACAAAATCATCTAAGTATCCTCTTAAAACCTCGTTCATGAGTCTCACAAAAGTCATAGGTGAGTTTTTTAAGACCAAACGGGAGAACTCTGAATTGATAGAGGCCTCTACGTGTACGGAATGCCGAATACTTCCTAGAACTTATGATTTAAGGAGACCTGCCAATATCCAGATTTTAGATCTAAAATACTGAATATTGTCGCTCCTCTCATATTTCTTATCATATCATTTAGATTTGGCATGGGGTAAGCATCGGATTCCGTCACTTCGTTTAGTCGCCTATAGTCAACGCAAAAGCGTATGTTCCGTCTTTCTTTTTCGCTAATACTATAGGAGCTGCCCAGGGTGAGGTACTCGGTTCAATTAGACCCTGTTCCTCCATATCACTTATCATTTCGTTTATAAACCTTTTGCTTTTCAGCGGGTACGGATAAGGATTAAGGGTAATCGTGTTGGAACTTTGAGTCTAATTTCATGATCAATCAATTTTGTGTGGCCTATCGTCCCATTGAAAACTTCTGATACTTTTTAAGTATTTTCATTAGTTTTTCTTTGACGATAGGAATCACTCGAAATTTGAATGTCAGAAAAGTCGAGATTACCTAACTCTTGGTTTGACTTAGGTCCCGTCCAGCAGACTGATGTTCGCTTGGAGGTACCTAAGTATATCATTCCTGATGCGTAATCCCATGAGACTTCATTTTCTACAAGAAAATCATGTCCTAAAAGAATCTCACAATACAGGTTATCTAAAATCGCAGCGTTGAATGTTATCGAAACATCTGCGATTTGAGCTTCGAATGCCCGCGTGACCACTTATGATTTGGGTGTGACCATCGGCCATTCGTACTGATGATAATGGTCCTTTCACAATTTTTCCGAATTTCGTAGAAATTTCTGGTCTGACATACGACTTTTGTGCTTGAGAATCTAACAAGGCGGTAACAAAACCCGTGTCAAACTCCACTCAATAGATGGAGTTGATATTTTTGTCGGTGTTTTGTTAAATTACAGTTCTCACAGCTGCACATCCAAAACTATCGGGGTTCTCAATAGAGACAATCGATTGTTTAATGGGGTGATAATTCAACTGTGTCTGTAATGTTGTCGTCCTTGTGTTTCTCTAAGCTACCGTCATATTTTATGTCAGGGTCATTCTGATTCTGTTCGGATCCTAATAACATTTCCTTTAAAATTAGTTTTGTAGGTTCTACGTGACTAGTTGATCTTTGTTCAAGATTATCAGAGCTAGCACCAGATTTACCCTCAAATACTAAATTTTTATGGTTAGAAATGTCTGGATTTTCGAAAACAGAAAGTAGTGTCATCTAAAATATGATTTAGGTCATTTATTTTGATACTTTATCCTGAACATGAATGTTGGATGTTGGGTGACTAGTACCAACATCCGATGAATGTAATGATGAGTGTTCAGGTAAAGATCTATAAATGCTGGTCCCACATATCTTATTTTAATGACATTTCTACTGATGACTTTTCCAAGAATTTGTTTTCGAATTTTCGACACTTATCTGACCCTGTTCTTCTACAGCTACTTTAGTCGATTCATGTGATACATTTTCAAAACTAAGAGCTAATAAAAGAGGGATTTGACACGTATCGTCAGAAATTTGTGATGAACCCGTGGAGTGGACTAAGCTCCGCCGGGTTTCGGTCCATTTCCCGAAAGCTTGTTGGGACATTCGTTATTCCAATGTGGTCCTTTACAATGCTTACATGGGAGAGATGGTTTACGGACTACCTTCTGATCAAGTTTCAGTTTGACTACTGGTACGGGAGAAGTTTTTTTTTGTATCAACATTATTTAAATCTCGCGGGCTGGTTTTGATAGTTTTGCATATCAGTTCTTGTATCTGAAGAGATATCAAGAACTCCAGCTATTCGCCTAAGATCCAAAAATGTTGCGGGATTCTGTAATCTCGCATGGGTACGAAACTCTTCTCTCATGAGCCCAACGACAGTACTAACTATCTGTGACTCGGAGAGGCCAGTTTGTACCCGACGCGACAGCTGATTTTTCTCCAACACGAAATCGGTCAATCGTTGGTTTGTACCCTGTCGTACTGACACGATTTCTGCGCGGAGGCGGGATTGGATATCCGGGTTATCGAATTTTCAGCGAACTCGCTTTTAAATTCGGACCACGATAAATCCAGTGCCTTAATGGTTTTCCACCACTCGGCAGCATTTCCCGTCAGCTGTGATTCCATTATCCTAACCCAGGCAGATTTATGTATATTTTTTGCTTGACGCAAAATACTTTCCGAATTTACGATAAATCGTATGGGTACTTCTTCCTTTCTACCAGAAAACTGAGATAGTGAAGCTCTAGCAGTTTTTAAGTCCTGAATTGGAATAAGCATCGAATGTTCTGTAATGGGTTCAATAGCCGAGTTCGAACACATGATCGTTTCGCTCGAGTTCGAAACTGAACAGTGCGATTCGGTCTATCGATATGACGATTATCGCATCCAGTAGCGTGTCCGGAATCGACTGTGAAATCGTTTCCCTGTGACTCGCAATTTTTGGTTCCTCTTGATCCTCCTTGTGCTATGCATTAACGGTTGATTGGCCCTTGTTCTCTCTGTTTCGTGTGTGGGAATCAACATAGGAGTAGCTAACCTTGTTTTTCCTGACCTCCTGTTCAATTTCCGATAATCGGTTTTGGAGGTGAGGTGGTTGCTGTTCTCCTAAATGTGATCGATCACCACTCGAAACAGAAAGAGGGCCACTCTGTTCGAAATGTGGCACCGGATGTTTGGGAGTAACAATAGGCCTAAATGCGCTACTACTGGACGATTTACTCGTTTGTAAAATCGTTTTCGATTTTCGCCATTTTATCCATTATTAACTTTTGGTTATCTAGAAACCGCGACATCGCTGTTTCTAGCGTGCTTATTCTTAACTCTAACCGTCCGATAGCCGTATTGACCCTTAAGTCCTGTCTCAATGCCCCTATTTCCTCACTCGCAGCTCTAATTGAGTTAATCGTGTGAAAATCCGGAAATTCGGCATCGAGTGTGGGGTTGTAGCAACTGGTTGATCGATTAGCATCAATCCCTATGTGACTACATGACAGGTCTATTGGAGGATTTAGTGTTTCACTAAATCTGACATTTTCTATGTCCGGTAACGGGGAGGTATAATCATCGTTACCAGTGTCTGCCTGTTCCGATTCCGGGTCTATCACCGCCGATTGATTTTCAATCGTTGGCGTAACGACAATCGGTTGTCGGGGTGGTAACAGACATGTGGACGGATTATTTCCTTCTGCCCGAATACCCGTTTCCAAAATGCATTGTAAATCATTACGGGCAGCTAACACGGGTAAACCGCGAAATGCACATTCCCTCCTGATTTCGGTCAACGTCATTTGGTATAATGTTTTACTCATTTTGTATAATACGAAAATACTGCGATTATAAACACAGGAAATTGACGTGTATCTCGGTGTAAACAACACTCACCAAAATAACGCAATTATCGAATAATCGTAATGGTTGGTCAATGACCTCGACGCGCTATTAATTTGGCGATAATTATGTCGATATGTATATCTTAATATAGCGCGCGACCACTCGGCGTAATTATAACAGAACTAAATAAAACAATATTTCTGCCTACTATTAATATTTAATAGTTTATACTACCGTATATATTCAAAACTCGGTATGCAGCGGCCAAGTAGTAAAATAATTTAAGAAAAAAAAATTTTACCTGGAATCACGCAAGACCGGGACTAATTCCTCAGCGGGGAGCCAATTTGTAACGGGTTGTAAATGGCGGAAATGCGTCAGATGACGTATTTGGAATAACGATATGAATATCCGCTATGGTAGTATATTTATTAACATATACACTAATACAATTAAATACAAAGAAAACGTATAATGTAAAATAATGTTTAATAAATGTATAATAAAAATACCACTCGCTAATTACGGCTACGGACGTACTGGACGAGTATATCGGTTCGACATATCAAAATCGTCGTCGTTCGTAGGAAATCGTATTTTAATTAATATAATATTCCTATTTATAATACCCAAATACGATTTGCGGGTAATCAATAGCTGATGCTTAATTAACATATCGCGAAATCGTATTATTATAAATAGGAATATTTCGCTATCTGTTACGTCGGTGTACCGGTGGCGAAAATACCTTATGATCGCACGTAATGTATTTACGGCGGTTAAGTATTTTCGTTCAGCGTTATTTGCGGAAAGGGATGGACAGTTGATAAATATCGGCTCGGTGGTGTAAACGATTCGTTTACACATACACGAGCCGTGTCAACATAAACGAAATATCGTGTATTTTTGAAGTTTATTACATAGTGATAATCAACAGTTTTATGCTTTTGAAATTACTAGCTAAATACCCGTGCATTGCAAGGTGCAAATGTAGATTTGTATATTTATATTTCTGCTACTGATGGTTTTTATAATTCCTCGCAATATTTGGGAAAACGTTTTGAATGAATTCGTGTTTGGTAGATATCATCTTACAAATGTTTGTTGGCATTGTGATACATTGTGTAGAATAGTCAATTGCCAATTTCCTATTCCCAATAACAAGCAATTGTTTTGCGAAACGTTAGGCGACTGCATCATTTTATAGTTGAACACGCATATTGGTTTTCAAAGTAAATTTGTTGACATGTCGCCAAAGAACTGAAGATTTGAGACATTCATTAAGTTCATCAGTGGGTATTGAACGTGGTATCACTGGCAGAAATTGTCGAAAATCTCCTGACAATAGAATGAGTGCTCCACCAAAACGCTGTCTATTACCCCTCAAATCTTATAGTGTACGATGAAGCGCTTCTAAAGCTTTTTTGTGAGCCATTGTACATTCGTCCCATATGATAAGTTCACATGTTTGGAGAACTTTGCCATTTCCAGAATTTTTTTTGATATTGTATGTTGGCATCTCAGTGGTTTGCAAATTCAACGGCAATTTTAGTGCTGAATGCGCTGTTCGACTACCGTCCAATAGTGAGCCGCAATTCCTGATAATGAAATTGCCAGTGCTATTTTTTTTTGTAATTATATACTTGCCAATATCATAGAAATGAGAAAAGTTTTTCCTGTAACTTTGGGCGCATCTATGAAGTACAATCCATCGCTATGCTTGTTTATTGCCACCATGATTGTATCATATACAATGTGCTGTTCTGAAACCAATTTTGGAATATTATTTTCAACACATGATTTGCATGACGGGCAGGATTAACATTAATTTTGCAAATGCATCAAATACTTCAGTGTACAAGTTGTAATTTTTAAAAGTTGAATCACCGATTAATGTTTGTTTGCAAACAATTTTGTATAAAATGAACATTAGTATTGCAGTCACACGTAGGTACATAGGTTCTTCTTTTATTCTTTTTTTTACTTTTTTTTTAACATTCTTTAACGTAACGTCGACCAAGCGGACCAAAAAAAAAAAAAACGAAAAACAAATCACTCCTCAAAAGGTTGTATCGCCTTTCCATGTCAGTGCACACAAATGAATGCGGTTCACCCAAATATTTAACTGTCTAACGACTCACTAGCCTGACTTCATCGTCACCGTGTCAACGATGATGCGAAGGTGAGATTTCGATGAATCTCTCTCCCGTTTGAATTACTATTTCCTTGTTTTGTTGTCAGTTCTTTTGTATTTATGACCTTTACAATACCCGCGAAGGAATGTCGCTTGAGAATAATCTTGAAATACAAGGCCAAACGCCTTTTTTTCAATCAGCAATACACCCACTGTCCGGAGAACTATTAAACAATACTTTAGGCAGACGGTCGCTATCGTTTATCAAAAGAAAAAAAAACTTCAAAATAAACATCTATAAATGGAGTATGTGACTGGATAAACCCTCACCTTGACCACTTTTAACAATACGTGAAATACAACTTGTTTCAGGGTGATGGTGGGACATACATCTACTATTTACCCTTCACACTATTAAATGTAATAAAAAATAAAATGGTCTATAAACGAATACAATCTCACACCACCTTCTACCTACCACCACCACGCGATGGATCTACACCCTGTGAGGTCTGTCTCTCACGCTCGGCGACCTCCTTTGCCGTCAAAACGGATCACAGCAATCCATGCATCCGGAGACTCCAACATGCGAGAAACCAAATCGCACAACTCAAAACGTTCTATCCTTTGGATGATTACGTCTCGTTCACGCTTAAATGCTTCACAATGGAAGAGCGTGTGTAACGCGTCGTCTTCCTCCTTGGTGTAGGACCTAGGGGCTCCGCAATGGGTACACCCGGGTGATGGAGTACGGCCCGACAAAAGTTGAGTAAAGCGAAACGTCGTTTTGCCGTCGACCTAGACGCCCATCGGCTCAACAAATCAGCGTCCGAGTCAACTCGCGTCCATTGTTCGCGGACGTACCCAAGCGTAACACCCTTCTCGTTCATTTGTCCAACGTGATCCAACGTGATGAGAGATGAGGCGTTAGCCGTCGGGATATTGTCCGGGTCTCCGGATGTCCATCCTCGGTTTCCACCAGTAAACGCCCCCTCTTAACCTCAAATGCATTGTTGTGCTCGAGGGCCATTAAGTAGAAAGGAGGTATCCCCGCGACGACCGTGATGGCGTCGTTGGAAATTGTGCGGTATGCACGTACGATCCGGATAGCCACCCGTTAGTGAACCCTCGCAAGCACAGCGACGCTCCATCGGTCATGGGTTAAGGAGGTTGCCCGCATCGTAGAGCAGTATAGACTGTACAACACTCACGAGCAGACACCTTCTACCCTTGCGCGGTCCTCCGACGTTCGGCATCAAGCTGCTCAGATCCACCATCAATCGCTGTGCCTTTTCGGACGCGTCGCGCAGTTACACACCTAAGATCATCCCCTTGTACTCAAGCAAAATATTCAAGTACATTCAGAATGGTCCTAATCGAACGATCTTACCCTACAGACGTATCTGTAGTTTCCTCAAGTCGTGACGGCACGTGAACATCACAGCTTCCGTCTATTTGACGGCGAACTGCAAGCCCGTGTCATGGATGTGACTTGTGACAGTCACGAGCGTGGTGTTTGCGCAGTCCTGGCGTTACGGATATTGAGGCTAACGGCCACTGACGAGAGATACATGCATCCACGAGGTATCCATGCCCACACGCAAGGATCTTTCAGACATCGTCCAGAAGGCACAGCGGTCAATAACATGATCCACTCCGGCATTCCCGGTTTGCTGAGTACTAAGAGACGGGTTCGCTTCCAGCGTGCCAAAAAGGTTTCGTTCCTTAAACAGGCGTTGAAAACGACCGTCAACATTATCGGTCTAGTCGCGTAAACAACACGTCAGACCTGACTCGGTATACCGTCAGGGCTAGGAACCTTGTTTCAAGATTTAAAGCGATTTTCAGCCACTTTATTAAAAAATAAAGAAATAAAAAAGAAGAGAAATAAAAGAATTAACGAATAAAAATAAAATAAAAGTTATAAGTTAATACTCGTAAATAAAAAATAAAATTATATATTAAAATAAATAAATAAATAAATGAATGTAAATATATACTTAAATATACAAAAAATCCAATGAGTATTACGTTGATTAAAGAAAAAAGAAAATATAAAAGTTGTTGTATATATGTTTTTATTACTACCAGTTTTGATAAAATGACATAATTAGTTTAATACAAATAAAATACAACAAGTGAGGAAAAATTAAAATTAAAATTAATAAGAAAAAATTGCATAGAAAAATAAGACAGAAATTACATAGACAATATTACAACAAAGAGACATGGAGTTAAAAGAAAAAAAAATTATATAATAAAAATATATCAAAAAGCAAAGAAATTGTGTATTTAATGAAAGCAACTATAGTGTGATATTAAAAGTATCTAATATGTATTGATATAGAATTTTATTTTTAAAATCTGTTCGTATATTTAAGATATAATACTCATTGGCTTTTTTGTATATATAAGTATATATTAATATATATAGTTCATAGAAATCTATTAATATATAACGTAATTTTTTTTTTTAAAAAATATTGAACTTTTAAGATTTGGTATATATGTTTAATTTTATAGATAAAATACAAAATAAATATTTATTGTTACTACTATTATTATAAAAATTAAATTGTCTTATTTCCAATTAAATAATATTTTTTTAGACATATATAATTTAATACCATTGCAGTCAAGTTATAATGAAATGAAAAATGACATAGTGCATTATTAATTAATTTTAATCAGATGATTTATAATTTGGCCCATAAGAATGGTCTTTAAATGACGTAGATATAAATGATGATGTTGAGACGCGGATATTTGGATCATTTAAATAATCCTCCGGATACTGATTAGCTATAAAAACAAATTAAATTCATTATGTACTACTGTATATTGAATAAAATATAAGCTACGGAAAAATATATATTATTCTGGAGTCTTAAATAAACATGAAACAGAATAATATTGTTCGATTTAAATATTATTGTTTTCCTTCATGTTTTCGAACGCTATTAACGAATAATAAATTAATGATACAAAACGCAATGTTGTAAAAATTAATAATTTTATATTTGTCCATGAAACGATTTAATAATTATAGCAGGAAATTAAATAAGATTAACAATTTTTTTTGAGATACCTTAAAGATTAATAATAGGTTTTTAACGATAAATGACTTAGGCTTATGTCATAATAGGGTGTTATGATGAGATTAATACTTAAATGGTAATTTTTCGTAAATTTAAATAAATAAGTGGATCATCAAAAATATAAAATTTAAAAAAATACTTTCTGGGAACAATTTTTGATAATAATTTACGATTACTTACAAATAGTATGAATCGTTATTATGATTGTAAATATACAGGTTTCTAGTTTTTTAAATCATTATTAATTATTTGATTGGTATTGGCTGGTTTCGGGTAAGTTGGAGTCAAAAGTGGTATATTGGATATTAAATGAGGTATTTTCCAATGGTATGTAATAACTTGTATTAGGATTATAATATAGGTCATTTCTTAATGTACCTGAATATTAATAAAAAAAAAAACAACTTTAAAAATTGCAACAGTCAATTAAATAAAAATAGATATTGAGCGAGTTGATGCTTAATCGTAAATGGTAAGTTAGGTTTAAAAATGATTAAGTCAGTATTACATAATAGTATAACTGGTGCTATAATAAGAAGATGAATGTTTTCCTATTTATATATAGTTTATGGATTGGGTTAGGTATATAGGATATCGCTGTTAATATATTCAACTTTTATAAAAATTTAAGTGTATAATTTTGTTAGATAAGATACTTTTTGGTTTTCGAGATTGTAAGTTCAACACAAAAGCCATTAGTATATAGTGTAACTATGTATAGTATAATTCTAATACGTTTTCATAATATAATAATAACTTTTATGCATAATCACTTCTAACTATTTATCATGAATGAGCATACGTCGTTAATAAAAATAATATCAAAAACACCATATGTACGCTGCGTCAAAAACACAACCAACGCCCGGTTCGTGTGACGAAGCACTATCTCGCCACTGCTAAACTACCACTAAACGGCATCAGTTTGGGCTTTCACGCGAGAGTACGTGTGTATTAAAATAATTTTTTCACCACTTGTGGTATTTGCAAAAACGCCACCGTCACATTGCTATGGTGGGCATTTCGCCTAAACTTCATTTATATTTCATTGAAAAGAATACACATTCATTGTTTTGTTCATAAATTCAGTATAGGTCATAATTAAATCGAGTAGTGAATCTTTTCCTGATAATTGGAAAAAAATATTCATTAGTAATAAATTAGCAAAGTTGTAACGTACTTGAGTACAAAAATTTGAATATTGGTATTTAAATACTTTTTTATGAATTGAATACTCTATTCAAATACATTTTTATTTTCTGTATTTGAGTAGTATTCAAATACTTTTTTATGGTATTGAATACTAATTTATTTTAAATACTTTTATAATTATGTTATATTATTTTATAAAAAATAAAAATGTTACGTCTCTCAAAATTGTACACGGAAAAATAACTATTATGTATAATTTAACATATATGTGTATGAAGTAATTAAACATATTTTTTTTAGTATTTGAAAATTATTTCATTTAATTAATTTCAGTATTTACTCAAAAACATTGGATAAATAATTATTACAGTGTTAACTCTAATTACATATTTTAACAATATTTTTCTTATTTACTCAAATACTTTTTAAAAGTGTTCTTTACAGCTTTGTAAATTAGTCATGCGGGAAGTGAGATATTATGGTGGCGAACGAAATATGTATCGAAAACTGCAGGCGATTGCTGCAATTAGTGAAACATATTAACTGGTTTCCGTACAAAACACATAGTGTCACATCGCATTAAATGATTAAAAGATTAACGAAAACTGCAACTGATAATTTAGAGAATTATCCAGATATGTATTTCTATTGTTTCAGAAAAAATACATATATTGACAGAGATTGACACGGACCGTGAATGCCTTTACGACGCGTATATATGCGCTCACGTACTGATAATAATCAACCGTCCTTCCAGTTCTCGACTATCGCAGACAAAAATACTTTTCGTCGCGTTTATTTAAGCGCACGATGTCAGTTACCCCCGGCCGCTGACGACAGAGACAACGAAACATTAATATTTATGGATAATGCAGTAATAGCGATTGTGTAATTGAGCCTTTCTGCTCAATCTCCACCGTAAGTACTTAATTGTTATTATAAATATGAATGTTTCGAATGATGGCAAAAATACGATTACCTACGAACGACCGACTGAACGGAATATACCGAATAGACCTTTATGGTAAATTGGTAGCGAGTGTAGCATCGTACACTACTCATTAGCACGATCTACCATATCCGTCTCGTTCGTTTGTTACCAATGTCACACTGTTAGTGTCGCATGAGTATTTCTGTTGATCTAATAGAGAATTCATTTCGAAAGTATTTTTCATCAGTTTTGTTATTTATTCTCCACTACCAAATTCATTCGTGAGTAATTTTGTGCGGGCCACTCGTCACAAGAATTATTGAAACAATATATAATCCGCTGAGTGGAATAACTACTTAACCGCCTACTCTAAGTGAGAATTAGTGTAAATCAATACTTAAAATTATTATTCCATCGAACAGTTGAATAATCGTTCCCTAATATACAACAACAGTGCAAATATTAATAGTCATTATAAAAATTTAGGGACAAAATCAATATTAAATAATCACCTGATTGGACTTGACCAAAGGTCGATTGATTGAAGACAGCGCTATATTGATTATTAATAAATGCATTTGCAGTTGATGTATTGAAAACGTTGTAGTGTGATCCTGGTGAAAGGCAATGATTTAAGTAAAAGATCGTTATCTTTTTTTTATTATTTTTTTTTATTATTTCATCGTCGTAATATTAATTAAATTATCAAAAATAATGTAAATAATGAAAAGTTATATAAATTATTTACTGTAATTAATATAATTAATCGTGTATTACAAGTAAATGGTATAATCCTAAATTTAATACAAAGACTATTATTTAATACATAAATGATTGTTTTCATTTATGTTTTTCTTCAAACGCTATTAAAAATCAAACATTATAACTAATAACGAAATTTTACTAAACTTAAGAATTTCACTTTTTCTCGTGGAATAATAAGGATACACAATTGAATTACTGTGCAAATTAGTATTATGTTCTTTGTATTGTTAATTAAACATTTTGCATTTTTAATGTTGTTTTTAGATCAATGCTGTTCATTTTTGAATTAATGTGGCTAATATTACCTTGATCAAATAATTGTTTCGAAGATTGGTTAGAATTCATATACTGTTGTAAGTCTTCAGAAGGGATTGAATTTAAACAAACAAATTAACAATAAATATAAAATTGTCTAATAATCATTTTCTTTAAGAATTTAGAATTAGCTAGTTCGATAAAATCGATTAATATGATTTGGATTAGTAGTCGAATTGCAATAAATTTGAATTTCTGTTTTTAATTGTATGTAATAAACCTTTACAACAATAAATACCATTTTCAAAAAATTAGAGTTTTACAGTTAATATTTTATCATGGTATTATTCTTAAATGTCATACAAACAAAAAATTTTTATTTTTCGAATTATTTAAACGTTTTGTATTTTTAATGTTGGTTTGAGACTAATGATGTTCTGGTGTGAGGAAATGAGATTAGTATTACATTGATCAAATAATGATTCCGAAGATTGGATGGTAGTCATATACTGTTGTTTATCGTCAGAAGTGAATTAATCTAAACAAACAAAGGTACAATAAATATAAAATTGTCCAATACTCAATATTTTAGGAATGTAGAATAACCCAGTTCGATTTAAATAGAAACAGTAAATATGATTTGGATTAGTAGTAGGTATAACAATAAGTTTAAGTTTCTGTTTTTAATTAAACTTAATAACAATTTACAACAAAATTAGAGTTAAAAGGTTAATATTTTATCATGGTAACTACTTTTGAATACAAAAATTATTATGTTAATTCATGTTGTTATTTTAATGCTAAGAATTTCTTTTTTCTTATGAAACGAATAAGATAGCTTGATTACAGAATTAAATTACTGTGAAAATTAGTGTTGCAAAAAAACTGTGTAACAGTATTGTGTCTTTTGAATAGTTTTTTTTTTTTTTTTTTTTTTTTTATAGCTTTTAGTTTGTACTATATAGCTTAACAATTATAATAAATACATTTATACATATAAACATATAAATATACATACATACAAAGATAATACTAATAGTTATAACAACAATGGCGGTAATAATAATAATGATAATAATAACAATGATAATAATAATAATGACAGTAATAACAATAACTATAGGAAAGAATAAAAAATAGATCGTTATATGATAAAGCCAGCTTCCAAGATATATGAATTAATTAGATTTATAACTGGTTCGGATTTAGAATTATGAATTGAAGGGAGATCGATTGAAATGTTTAAAGATTTAAGGGCATTGAATAAAGATAAGCGCTGGTTGGATAGAGAAGGACAATTTAATAGAATGTGTTGGAGGTCACAAATATCTTCATTTTGGTGCAAGGTACATAGAGGGGAGTCATTGAGATTTAGTTTATATGCGTGGGCGGGTAAAAGTGAATGTCCTATGCGTAACCGAATGAAACAAACAATGGAACGTCTTGGCAAATTTAAGCTATTGAATCAGACTTTGTTAGGTATTCTAGGTGAAATATTTTTGAAATTGGCAGCAAAGTTACCAGGCAGATTTTTCCAGTAGGTATTCCAAAGACTGTTTGTGTGCCGTCGTAGACTAGAAATAAAATCAGTCCAAGGAATTTGTGCAAAGGAGAGATATATGAGACTAGCAGAACATCTGGCTAAATGGTCAGCAACCTCATTTCCATGTATTCCAGAGTGACTAAGGACCCATAAAAATTTGATGGTGAAATTTTTCTGATAGAGATGAAAAATAATATATTTGATGCGGAAAATTATGGGGGATAAATGAGAATTAAAGGGATTATATATTAAAGATTGATGACACGACATAGAATCAGATGCTTTTAAGTATTTTTTTGGGAGAAAGTTTGAAATTAGTTGTAGGGCTTCAATGATGGCATGTCATTCGGTAGTAAAAGAAGAAGACAACGAAGGTAGGTTATTAGAAAAGGAAACATGTAATGCAGGAATGTAGACTGAATAGCCAGCAGAAGTTGGAGTTACAGAACCATCAGTATAGACAACTGTAAAGTTTGGAAAATTAGCATTTAAATAGTTCATAAAGATATTATTTACTATTGAGTGAGACATTGACTTAAGATCATTGGAAGATAGGTTTAAAAATGTGTGATCTGTGTGATTAAGGGGAGCACTAAGAAGTGATTCATATGACTGATCATAAGGAGAGAGTTTGTATGAATTTAAAATAAATTGGGAAAAAGATGAAATAGAATTAGCTGTGAGTGAGAGGATAGGCATAGATTTAGGGACGTAACGCCAATTTAGAAATAATGAATGGTAAATATCAAAAATTTGATGATTGGAATGAGACAATGACTTCAGAAGAAATTTACCAGCAAGCCATCTGCATCTTATGTTGATAGGAGGGAAGGCTGTTTTAACTTCAATTGCAGGAGAACGACTATATCGTATATATCCCATAATTGTTCTAAGACAAGAGATTTGAAGTTTATCAATTTTTTTTCAATTTGAAGAAGAAGCTGATCCGAAAAAGAAGCAGCCATAATCAATTTTGGAGCGTATAATGGAGGAGTAAATTGACAATAGGCTTGAAGGATGAGAGCCCCACCAGGTACCCATTACGGTCCTGAGAAAATTGAACCATCGGGAAACTAATGAACAGAGTGAATTTATTTGTGGTGACCAGCGGAGTTTAGAGTCAACAGTGATTCTAAGTGGTGCTAGAAAAAAAAGGGATATTATGGTTTTCAAAATATACCTTAGGGTGATTTGAATATCTGCGTCGGGTGAAAATAACAGATTTACATTTCTCTGAGGCAACTTGGAATGACAATTTAACAAGGATATTGTTGGGTACGGAAATTATCAACAGACGAGTCGATAAAGATATACACGTGGCGGAGAGCGGGGTGTTATCGAACGTTCTAGAAATCGCCCCGCTCCCCCTCCTTCCTTTCCCTATCGGACTTCGACGGCAACGAAAAGGCTCGTTATGCCGCCGCAAGTCAGTGTCGTTTGACGCACGTACGTCGATTTGTCGCGTTCGTGTTGTTCCGGTTTTTCTTGATGCTCACCAAAGTTGACGCACGTACGTTTGCGTGATTCCACGTGCGTGTTGTTCCTTTGGGTTTTGCTGACATTCGCGGTCGTCCGTTGTCGTGCCGTTTTAAGTGTTCGGCGTATGCATTTGACGCACGTACGGTCGTAGTTTCGCGTACGTGTCGTATTATCGGAGTCGCCGCTTTCGTTCGCGCGTACGTCGTAACTTCGCGTGCGTCTCGTATTACTGGCGAAGCCGTTTTGTTTGTGCGTACGCTGTCGTTCTCACGTGCATGTTTGACCGACTTATTGACCTGACAATCTATTCATTGGAGACCCTTGCGGTGCTGGAGTTCTGTCGTCGGCTGAGTGCAATACCGTCCAGTTCGAGAAAAACGTGCCTCGTGGTCTGGGTGGTTCGTTGATGTGGCAACACTGCACGTCAGGTCGTCATCATTATTACCCCCCCCCCCCTTTAACATTGTAATATTCCGCGCGAATATTCCCGTTTGATTATATATATTCGTTGTGAACCTTGTATCGTGCCACGCACCGTGTTTATCAATTAATGAGTATATATATATATATTTGTGCTTGCGTTTAGTATCGTAATACGCGTGTATGTATTGAATAACGACGTAATAAACAATCCATCTGAACACAATACAGTCCACTTTAATTTGATAGTTTTAAGAACCTGACAGGCGAAGTTTACACTCCCGCAAATTCTACCTGTGGGAATAAACGTCGCAAACATTTGGTCCTTCGGGCCGGATTGTTTATTAAGTCGTTATATATACCTGCATTGTTTTGTACATATATTTATTATCTCCCTTTCGTCAACAAACGTAGTTTATCATTTATTTAGTTATTTTTGTTGTTCACTCTCTGCTATTATTTCAAATTTGTTGTTGTTTTTTTTTTCTTTTTCTTTCACGATGGCACCGAGAAAGCGCGATGACGTTAACAGAATGGAACTAACGCGTGCGCGAATGTCTCGTGATATGATATTACGTTCAATACGAAAATTGGCCGCATTGGCGGCGGAGGTCGTTGAAGATAGTAGCAAGCGCCCGAATTTTGAAGTGCGGTATGAATCATTGGATGCTTCCGTGACGAAATTCGAACGCGAGCAAGAAATTGTGTTGTCAACACTCATTGAACTGGGAGAGGAACAGCGATTTGAAGTCGAGGACGCGGATAGCGTAGATATCATGGAAACACTCTGTGGCGATATTAGAACAGTTGCAGCAGGCCTAAGTTCTAAGCCAACTAATATTCACAGTAGTGGGTCACAAAATACACGTATGGCGGCTCAGTCCATCGCGTTGCCTAAAATCGAAATACCGAGATTTGACGGTGATGTCACGGTGTGGTGTTCGTTTCGCGATACGTATCAGTCGTTGATACATAATAATAGTTCCATTACTGACATTGAGCGATTCCATTATTTATTATCGAGTTTATCGGGTCCGGCGTTAGCCGTGGCAAAAATGATACCATTGTCCGCGGACAATTATTCAATTATTTGGAACGCATTAAAAGAACGATACGATAATCAACGCTTGTTAGCTACTGCGCATATTGATAAATTATTTTCATTCGTCCCGCTAACAAAAGAATCGGTATCGTCATTATCAGCATTTGTGAACACGTTTCGAGAAAACGTAAGTGCTGTCAGATCTCTCGGTGTTGACGATCTAGCTGGGTTTTTTATTATTTTATATTGCGGTTCGGGTGATCGACCCGGTGACACGACGACTGTTTGAAGCAAATATTCCACAGAATGAAGTACCGAATTTGGAAGCACTAGTAAAATTTGTGTCGCAGAGATGCAAAATTTTAGAAAATGTTGGGTGTCAGATACATTCCAAGTCACCAGAGACACTATCTACTGCGAAGAGCAAGAATGAACGATTCAAGAAGACTTCGTTAGCCGTGGTGACTCCGACGAGGACCGAAACTTGTGCGGTGTGCTCGCATGAGCACCCGGTTCATCGGTGTTTCGCGTTCAAACGGAAATCCGTATCATTACGACGAGATCTTGTGGTTAAAAACAAACTATGTTTTATTTGTCTCAAGTCCGGTCATATGGTGAAGACGTGTACGGCCCCGTATACGTGCAAATTATGTACGGGTCGACATAATACATTGCTACACCCGAATGCCACTTCGTCAGAGCAAACCAATAGTACACTGATTGGAACACAAGTTGCAGATAACGAAGCTTCCATGTGTAGTCCTAAATTTGCTGGAACAACCTGCACAAATACCACAGTGCTATTGGGGACAGCTATGATCCGAGTAACGGATGGTACTGGAACGATGCATTCGGTTAGAGCTTTATTGGACAGTGGATCCCAGGTATCGGCGATAACTTCGGATTGTGTGACACGGCTTGGATTGTCGCGTAGGAAAAGTCGCACAGAAGTAGTCGGTCTTTCTCAACAAGCTGTGATACATTTGAAGGGTATTACTAGTTTCAATTTTTGTTCAAGGCACGCTGAAAACCCGGAGTTCAGTGCAGTTAATGTTGTTATTTTATCACGAATTACATCTCCAATGCCAAACACGGTATTGAACCCTGACGTACGAACACGATATCACCATCTGACACTAGCTGATCCAGAATTTGACATTCCAGCGAAAGTTGAGGTACTCATTGGCGGCGATCTGTATCCTTTGGTTATGCGATCGCGAACAGACGTCGTACATAGCATGGGAATGCCCTCGGCTATAAACACCCACCTGGGCTGGATAATATTCGGTACTCTTCAGGATAGTACAACGACACCTTTGACATCGTTGGTGGTCAGTTCAACTCCACTAATTGATGAGGTAATGCGGTGTTTCTGGTCTGTAGAAGAACCCGGTGAAGTGTCTACTCCTATTACACAAGAGCAACAGTGCGATCAGTGGTTTCAACAATCAGTGAAGCGGGATGATACAGGACGTTTTCATGTTAGATTACCTTTTAAATCGAATATACGTCAATCCGCTGAGCGGGAAGGTGTGCCTGGAGCTCCGGTGAAGGTTACGGAGGTGGTGGGCCTTGGACCGTCAATTGTTTTATCATGGCTTAATGCAGAACAACGTTTGTTTAAGATATTTGTAACGAATCGTGTCGCTAAAATTAAGTCCTTGTTACCGCAATGTGTTTGGGCACACGTACACACGAGAGAGAATCCAGCTGACCCTGCATCTCGAGGTCTGCTCCCACGGGATTTGACTTTGTGTTCACTGTTCTTTCAAGGTCCTCGGTTCCTTTATCTTCCGGTTGATCAATGGCCCTCCGTTGCGTTGTCTGAGGTGAAGTGTGATCAACTGCCCGAAGCAAAACAGTCGAAAAAATACGTGTTACTTCTGCAGGAAGATGATAGTTTTTTAAAACGATTTTCGGCGTTATTCCGAATGCAACGAGTCCTTGCTTATTGCCTCCGTTTCATTAACAAGTGTCGATTGTTACCGTGTAATAACGGTCCGATTTCATGGCGGGAGTATAAGAACACTTTGAATCTAGCCGTCAAGTATACGCAGCGGATGTACTTCTCGTACTTATACAAGAGCCTGGCAGACCCAATTTTAGTGGTAAAACCAAATGCGTTAGCGCAGCTTGCCCCGTTTGTGGATCCACAAAACATCATACGTGTCGGTGGTCGTTTGAAATTTTCGACACTGGAGGAGGAAGCAAAACACCCAATATTGTTGCCAAAGGAATCACATCTCAGTCTCCTTATTATACGGCATTATCATTTGAATTTTTTACATGGTGGACCGAGACTGATTTTATCCATGATTCAGCGTCGTTTCTGGATTTTATCAGGCCGCGATGCGGTACGAAAATTCATTTTCTCTTGTGTCAAGTGTACCCGGTTTCGAGCGTCTTGCCCACAACCATTCATGGCGGATCTTCCTTTCACCAGAGTCCAACAGCATCGTCCCTTCACCCATATTGGGATGGATTATGGAGGGCCATTCATTGTGAAGGAAGGACGTCGTCGCAATTCGAAGACCAGTAAGGCTTATTTGGCACTCTTTATTTGCATGACCACTAAAGCCGTGCATCTGGAGGTGGTGTCTGATCTATCGACGGATGCATTTCTCGCCGCGTTAGATCGTTTTGTGGCTCGAAGAGGCATCCCTTCGCTTATTCAATCGGATTGTGGGACGAATTTTGTGGGTGCAGCCCGACAGCTTAAGATGCTATTTGCAAACGAGGACGTGCAAGGAGTTCTTCAGAGTCATGTGCCATGTCAGTGGAAGTTCAACCCCCCCGCAGCCCCGCATTTCGGTGGGATCTGGGAAGCTGCTATTAAAAGCGCCAAATTACATTTAAAGAAAGTAATTGGTATCCAAACTCTTACGATGGAGGAATTAACAACGCTGGTCGTTCGAGTAGAAGGCGTTTTGAACTCACGTCCAGTATTACCGGTTTCAAATGACCCTAACGACTTGTCTGCTCTGACACCGGGCCATTTCTTAATAGGTCAACCGATCTTGACGGTGCCCGAACCTGACTTTATCGATCGGCCAATTAATCGGTTGACCCGGTGGCAGCTTATTAAGCAAGCACATCAGAGATTTTGGACACGTTGGAGTCGTGAATACCTCCAGACGTTGCAGGGTAGACAAAAATGGTATGTTCGTAACCCGAGTTTGGCAGTCGGGGACATGGTGGTGATTAACTCTCCAATTCGCCCACCCATGGCTTGGCAGATGGGTAGGATCACTGAAGTGGATCCAGGTCCTGATGGAGTGATACGGGTTGCTACAGTAAAAACGACCGACGGCATTCTGAAACGCCCCGCCGTCAAATTAGTAAAGTTGCCGACATCTGAGTAGGTGTCAGCACTAGTAGCCATTTCCTTTCATTCCACCTAACATCCTGATCATCCAGTTGTGCACGCCTAGAAAACTTATATATATATATATCACTCGTTGTTTGTTGAACGCTTCAATATGTACTTTACTATATATATACATTGTAATTCTTTATTTTATTTATTTTTATTTTAGTTTGTTAAGTACTTATGATATACGTCATGTTAGTAATAATCTTGTAACCAATGATACCAACCGACCACAGGTACGTTTGGATTGACTGACATGGTACCAGTCAACTACGTCTCTTGTTCCGATTTTGAAAGTTTCCACTTTCAACGGCGGGAGGATGTTGGGTACGGAAATTATCAACAGACGAGTCGATAAAGATATACACGTGGCGGAGAGCGGGGTGTTATCGAACGTTCTAGAAATCGCCCCGCTCCCCCTCCTTCCTTTCCCTATCGGACTTCGACGGCAACGAAAAGGCTCGTTATGCCGCCGCAAGTCAGTGTCGTTTGACGCACGTACGTCGATTTGTCGCGTTCGTGTTGTTCCGGTTTTTCTTGATGCTCACCAAAGTTGACGCACGTACGTTTGCGTGATTCCACGTGCGTGTTGTTCCTTTGGGTTTTGCTGACATTCGCGGTCGTCCGTTGTCGTGCCGTTTTAAGTGTTCGGCGTATGCATTTGACGCACGTACGGTCGTAGTTTCGCGTACGTGTCGTATTATCGGAGTCGCCGCTTTCGTTCGCGCGTACGTCGTAACTTCGCGTGCGTCTCGTATTACTGGCGAAGCCGTTTTGTTTGTGCGTACGCTGTCGTTCTCACGTGCATGTTTGACCGACTTATTGACCTGACAATCTATTCATTGGAGACCCTTGCGGTGCTGGAGTTCTGTCGTCGGCTGAGTGCAATACCGTCCAGTTCGAGAAAAACGTGCCTCGTGGTCTGGGTGGTTCGTTGATGTGGCAACACTGCACGTCAGGTCGTCATCATTATTACCCCCCCCCCTTTAACATTGTAATATTCCGCGCGAATATTCCCGTTTGATTATATATATTCGTTGTGAACCTTGTATCGTGCCACGCACCGTGTTTATCAATTAATGAGTATATATATATATATTTGTGCTTGCGTTTAGTATCGTAATACGCGTGTATGTATTGAATAACGACGTAATAAACAATCCATCTGAACACAATACAGTCCACTTTAATTTGATAGTTTTAAGAACCTGACAGGCGAAGTTTACACTCCCGCAAATTCTACCTGTGGGAATAAACGTCGCAAATAGATATCTTTTAGATCATTAAGTGCGGAATTTAGGTGTTCAATAGCAAGATCAAGGGAATTATTTGTGGAGAAAATAACTGTGTCATCGGCATAAATAAGACATTGGTGACCAAATCGTGAAAGATGTTTTACAATCATACTCATGTATATGTTGAAAAGTACTGGGCTAAGGCAACTCCCTTGCGGCAGTCTAGTGAATGTTGATCTCGTGTTAATAATCCAAAAGGAGAAGAAAAAATGAGATTCCTATTATAGAAGAGAGAAAGCACTATGTTACAAAATTTAGAAGGAACATTCAAAGACAGTAAATGGGAGATGAGAGTATGGACATTGACAGAATCAAAGGCACCACGTATATCAATAAAAGTGGCAACGAAAAATTCTTTATTATTAAAAGAGTGATAAATTTTGCCGATAAAGGTTGAAAGGCAATCTAAGATACCCATACCCTTTCTAAAAGCGAAAATGTTCACCGGTAAAAGGGAATTATTTTCAAGCCACCAATCAAGCCTTGATTTTAGTATGTGCTCAAACAATTTACATAATGAAGACGATAATGCAATGAGACGAAAAGAAGTATCAGAACACGGTTTAGGAATTGGGATGACCCTATAACAACTCCAAGAGGTGGGAAGTTGTCCAGTAGTCAGAAAATTATTCAAAATAGCTAAAAGATAATGCAATGAGACGAAAAGAAGTATCAGAACACGGTTTAGGAATTGGGATGACCCTATAACAACTCCAAGAGGTGGGAAGTTGTCCAGTAGTCAGAATATTATTCAAAATAGCTAAAAGATAATCCAGAGCGTTTGAAGGAAGATGTTTTAGCATAAAAGGCGAAATTTTATCAAGACTAGCGGCTAAAGATTTACGCGAGGAGATAGCAAAGTTTAGTTCAGTCATATTAAAGGGATTTGTAAGTACATGGGGAGGAGATGATTGAGAAGAGTAAGAAGGGCAAAATTCTAATTCAGATGGGACATAGCACGGAGCGACTTTAGAACAGAAATTGTCAAACCAATCATCATTGGACGGACGTGGAGAGGGGTTGACACATCTTTTAAAGCTTCTAGCCGTTGCCCAGAGATGTTGAATAGAATAAGAGGGATTTAGATTTGAACAACATTTTTTCCATGAGTTCCTCTTTTCATTTTTCCATAAGCGAGTAGTAAGAGAACACGCATTACGATACTTTAAAAAGTCAGATATGGAGCCTGAAATCCGGAAAGCTCTAAAAAGTAAAGATCTGGTTTTAACGGCTTCGGCTTTTAAGAAGCATTCCACCACGGGGGAGAGGGTGGGAACATTTTAATTTTGGATTTTTTGATAGGAATTGTGTTTTTAGCTGCATTATAAATAATATTTGTGAAGGAAGAATAAGAACTTGTTACAGATTGGTCATTAGGCAGGGATGATATAGCATTTTGAATTTGAAGAGCGAATGCACCCCAATCAGCTTTATTAAAATTGAAGGAATTTAAATTAGTTTGAGTAGATACCAGGTGGGAACTAGATGAAGTTGGATAGGTTAAATTACTAATATTCGCTGTGATGAGTATAGGAATGTGATCACTTCCATAGGGTTCATTTAGAGTTTGCCACGATAAATTCCAGAAAAGGTTTGGAGAACAGAAAGATAAATCAATAGCCGAATCAGTTGAGTGAGGACGCCCAACATGGGTTGGGCTACCATCATTAAGAGTGCAGAGACCTTGAGAATTGATTATTTCGTAAATAATGTTACCGCGACGAGAAACAGAAATGGAGCCCCAAGCGGGGTGAAAAGAATTAAAATCTCCGCCAAGTAAGGAATTGTGAGAAGCTTAATTAAATAAGGTAAGCCAAAGATTTGAAGGAATATTAATATTGCTAGGAATATAACAAGACCATATTTTTAAAGGAAGAGAGTTGTCTGATTTAATCATCTCAATACCAATAATGTCAATTTTATTAAGTATAAATCTATTTTTAGTAGCGGGATCGATAGGAATAAGTCTAGATTTCAAGGAGTTATGGATGGCTATGACTGCGCCACCATACCCATCATGGCGATCAGATCTATAAATTTTAAAATGTGGAATATTGAGGTGTTTAGAGGGTAGGAGCCAAGTTTCAGATAGAAGCGCAATTGAACATTTTAAATCAGAGAGTAAATACTGAAGAGTGGGCAGACGAACTGAAAGACTTCTAACATTCCATTGCAAAATATTTATATTATTAATATTATTATTATTATGGATAAAAGGCATATTTAATTTATTTTTTAAAATTTTTTAAAGATAATTAAATAATAGCGTTTAAGAGGAAAGCGTAAAGTTTGGAATAGCAAGAAGTGAAAGTAAAGAAGATTCAATTAGAGTCTGAAGAGAAGAAGAGGAACTAGAAGAAATTAAAGCAGGTGAATTAATAAGAAGTTCAGATAATTTGAGGGATAGAGTATGAATCCAAGAGGAATTCATAGTATTATTTTCTGAGATGGGAGCTGGGTCAATGGGTTGATTTAAAAGACTACCATTTGGAAGGGAGAAAGATGGTTCAACTGGTAATGAAAATTTCTTTTTTTTTGGGCAAAGGACGATGTTTATATTTGGAATTACCAGAATTGAAAAAATGATGATTATCGTTTAAACTTGGAAAGTTCTCAGCCTGTAAAGAAGTGTTGGGTTTTAAAATTTCGGAAATTGGAGGCTGGCTGTTGACAATATCACAATATTTATAAGCGGAAGTATAAAAATTATTTTTTTTAAAGACTAAAGCTCCTTGATATGAAATATTTTCCGTTACCATAATTTTTTTTATGTTCATTTGAGCAATCCATTCTCGGCAATTGCGATCTGTGGCCAAATGAGGTAATTTGCAATAGAAACAGGAGGGGTCAGTTGTATGAATGGACGGACATGTATCGTAAGTGTGTTTTGACTCATTGCAATGACTACATCTTGGACCACTCCGACAAAATTTTTTCGTATGCCCAAAACGTAGGCATTGGTTGCATTGACAGGCGATCGAATGCTAGGTTTAAATTCAAAAATCATGTTGAATAACGAAATGCTGTTGGGAATTTTTGTTGCCAAAAATTTCAATTCCACTGTGCGAGTTTGAATAATATTCCCATCTTTATTTATTGAAATGCGCTTAAAGAATTCTATTGGAACAGCGGACTGAAGACCATCCCAAAAATCAGCTTCTTTAACTGTAGTGTCTAATTTAATTACACCATAAGAATAAATCAGTGAGGAAGGGATATTTGCTGAGAAGCCATTAATTTTAAGTATTTCAGAATGTAGACACTGATTGCCATTTGTAATAGAGTCAAAAGTAATTCTAATCTTCCTGGAGCCGGCGGGCTTAATGTTAACAATACCAGTAAAATTGGTAGAAAAAAATTTTGCAGCACTAATTGGGTGTCAATTACCTAAGTTTTTGTTATGGTCGATTCATTCGGCAAGAATTATGATAGGACCGTTATAGTCTGATGAAAAGGTACGTAATAACACGTTGTTATTTTTGTTGCTTGAAGAAACAACAGGTGTTATATTTAAAGACGGATGTGTAGAAATATTATCCACGGTTTGCGCAGAACCGGCATTGACATTACTAAAGGATTTATCGTTAGTTGCATTGTCGATAACCATTGGTGTTATTGTCTTATCGAGTGGAGATAAGTGGTCATTATAATTGAACGTATTTTTTGATGAAATTAATGACGGTGGATTATCAATAATTTGTTGTAGGCACGGAGAAATTGGGCTACTAAGACTTTTAGTTGACTTACGTTTATTGGTTACCGTGGACCATTCGAGACTGGATACAAGATTTTTGCTTAAAGCAGATTTGGCTTTATTAGGTGCCGGGTTTTAGCCGGCGCGAGTTTCGCCGCCCGAAGACGACGACATAATTAACGGCACAAATGACGCTAATTCAAATGATACAATTTAATCGTAAAATGTTTATAGTAATGAGCGAAACACATGAAACGCGACTGCACTCGTTGACGGAATAAACACGACTGATAAACACGAGAGCTACATACGTCCGTCAACATCATCGGTCTAGTCGCGTGAACAACACCCTAGACCTGAATCGGTATACCTTCAGGGCTAGGAACCTTGTATCAAGATTTAAAGCGATTTACTGCTGCTTTATTAAAAAATAAATAAATAAAAAATAAAAAAAATAAAAGAATTAACGAATAGAAATAAAATAAAAATGATAAGTTAATACTCGTACTACATTGATTAATGAAAAAAGAAAATATAAAAGTTGTTGTATATATGTTTTTATTACTACCAGTTTCGACAAAATGTCATAATCAGGTTTAATACAAATAAAATACAACAACTGAGGAATAAATTTAAACTAAAATTAATTAGAAAAAATTGCATAGAGAAATAAGACAGAAATTACATAGACAATATTACAATAAAGAGACATGGAGTTAAAAGAAAAAAAAATATCAAAAAGCAAAAAAATTGTGTGTAAAATGAAAGCAACTATATATATTAATAATATTTAATATGTATTTATCGAGAATTTTATTTTTAAAATCTGTTTGTAAATTTAAGATATAATACTCATTGGTTTTTTTGTATACATAAGTATACATATATATATATAGTACATAGAAATTTATTAATATATAAGGTATTGTTTTTTTTGGAAAATATTGAACTTTTAAGATTTGGTATATATGTTTAATTTTATGGATAAAATACAAAATAAATATTTATTATTACTACAATTATTATAATAATGAAATTGTCTTATTTCCAATTAAATAATGTTTTTTCAGACATATATAATTTAATACCAATGCAGTCAAGTTATAATGAAATGAAATATGATATAGTGCATTATTAATTAATTTTAATCAGAGGTTTTATAATTTGGCTCATAAGAATGGTCGTTAAATGACGTAGATATAAATGATGATGTTGAGGCGCGGTTATTTGGATCATTTGAATAATCCTCCGGATACTGATTAGCTATAAAAACAAATTATATTCATTATGTACTACTGTATATTGAATAAAACATAAGCTATGGAAAAATATAGATTATTCTGGAGTGTTAAATAAACATAAAGCAGCACAATATTTTACGATTTAAATATTATTGTTTTCCTTTATGTTTTCGAACGCTATTAACGAATAATAAATTAATGATACAAAACGAAATGTTGTAAAAATTAATAATTTTATATTTGTTCATGAAACGATTTAATAATTATAGCAGGAAATTAAATAAGATTAACAATTTTTTTTTATATCCCTAAAAGGTTAATACTAGGTTTTTAACGATTAATGGCTTAGGCTAATATCATAATAGTGTGCTATGATGAGATTAATATTTAAATGGTAATTTGTCGTAAATTTAAATAAATAAGTGGATCATCAAAAATATAAAATTTAAATAAGGCTTTCTGGGAATAATTTTAATATAGTTTACGATTATTAAAATACAGTGTGAATCGTTTTTATTGCTGTAAATATACAGGTTACTAGATTTTAAATCATTATTAATTACTTGATTGGTATTGGCTGGTTTCGGGTAAGTTGGGGTCAAAAGTGGTATATTGGCTATTGAATAATGTATTTTCCAATGGTATGTAATAACCTGTATTATAATCATAATGTAGGTCATTCCTTAATGCACCTGAATATTAATAAAAAAATACAACTTTAAACATTGCAACAGTCAACTAAATAAAAATAGATATTGAGCGAATTGATTTTTAACCGTAAGTGACAACTAGTCTGGTATGATGATATGGGTGTAAATTTATTCAATTTTTATAAAAATTTAGGTGTATAATTTTGTTAGATATAACACTTTTTAGTTTTTGAGATTGTAAGTTCAACACAAAACCCATTTGTATATAGTGTGATAATACTATATAGAATATAACTGCTTATGCATAATCACTTCTATCTATTTATCATGGAAAAACATACGATATTAATATAAATAGATTTTATCAAACTTATGATTGTTAAAGGTAGACTAGTTGTCTTAGGGAGAACGTCCACCAACGTAGTGTGGATGTGGTGTGGCGAGAAAGTGGCGTAGTGAGAACAACACAAAAAACACGTCATGCAATGCGGCGCAGTTACAGTGTGCGCTTTATATACAGTTGTCGCGATGACTTGTGATAACGTTTGTTGATACTGACCCTATCCATATAATGTAATACCATTTTATATTGACTCTTTCATTTGAGTAATATTTACTTGTATCATTATACAGACAAGGATAATCTTATATAATTTTTAAAAGTTTAATGAATATTCCTTTAGACATTTTAAACAATAAATAAATATAATTTAAATATCCATAAATGTCCATTAAATATCTATTATAACCAATAAAAAACTTGAGTTGTTTGAAATCATTTTCTATACTTAAAAAAGTAAATATAACAATTTTAGTTTTTATGACTATAATAAAAAAAAAAAATATATATATATTAGATTTAGTTTTGTTGATAGGTATTTATTAATTACAATACACCTCTCCACAGCAGTGCTTCCGTTGAAAGAATATTAAGTGTGGGGGATGCTACGTTAACAAAAAAGAGAACTTCAATAACCGACAAGCTGTTTGGACAAATTATGTTTTTGATATGTGATCATTATTTGGTCATGAAATATAGTTAATAATACACATCAAAAACATAATTTCTTCAATATACCTCGTTAACTATTATGTATAATTTATATATATATATATATATATGAGTAGTATTTGTAGCATCGTACACCACTCATTAGCACGATCTACCATATCCGTCTTGTTCGTTTGTTACCAATGTCACACTGTTAGTGTTGCATGAGTATTTCTGTTGATGTAATAGAGAATTCATTACGAAAATAATTTTCATCAGTTTTGTTATTTATTCTCCACTACCAAATTCATTCGTGAGTAATTTTGTGCGGGCCACTCATCACAAGAATTATTGAAACAATATATAATCCGCTGAGCAGAATAACTACTTAACCGCCCACTCTAAGTGAGAATTAGTGCAAATCAATACTTAAAATTATTATTCCATCGAACAATTGAATAATCGTTCCCTAATATACACCAACAGTGCAAATATTAATTGTCATTATAAAAATTTAGGGACAAAATCAATTTTAAATAATTACCTGATTGGACATGACCAAAGGACGATTGATTGAAGACAGCGTTATATTGATTATTAATAAATGCATTTGCAGTTGATGTATTGAAAACGTTGGAGTGTGATCCTGGTGAAAGGCAATGATTTAAGTAAAAGATAACGATTATTTCATCGTCCAAATATTAGTTAAATTATCAAAAATAATGTAAATAATGAAATTTATATAAATTATTTACTGTAATAAATATAATTAAACGTGTATTACAAGTAAATGGTATATTCCTAAATTTAATACAAATACTATTATTTAATACATAAATTATTGTTTTCATTTATGTTTTTCTTCAAACGCTATTAAAAATCAAACATTATAACTAATAACGAAATTTTAACTTATATAAATAACTTAAGAATTTCACTTTTTCTCATGGAATAATAAGGATACACAATTGAATTACTGTGCAAATTAGTATTATGTTCTTCGTATTGTTAATTAAACATTTTGCATTTTTAATGTTGTTTTTAGACCAATGCTGTTCATTTTTGAATTGATTTGGCTAATATTACCTTGATCAAATAATTGTTTCGAAGATTGGTTAGAATTCATATACTGTTGTAAGTCTTCAGAAGGGATTGAATCTAAACAAACAAATTAACAATAAATATAAAATTGTCTAATAATCATTTTCTTTAGAATTGTAGAATTAGCTAGTTCGATTTAGATAAAATCGATTAATATGATTTGGATTAGTAGTCGAATTGCAATAAATTTAAATTTCTGTTTTTAATTGTATGTAATAAACTTTTACAACAATAAATACCATTTTCAAAAAATTAGAGTTTTACAGTTAATATTTTATCATGGTATTATTCTTAAATGTCATACAAACAAAAATTATTTATTTTTCGAATTATTAAAACGTTTTGCATTTTTATTGTTGGTTTTAGACCAATGATGTTCTGGTTTGAGGAAATGAGATTAATATTACATTGATCAAATAATGATTCCGAAGATTGGATGGTAGTCATATACTGTTGTTTATCGTCAGAAGTGAATGAATCTAAACAAACAAAGGTATAATAAATATAAAATTGTCCAATACTCAATATTTTAGGAATGTAGAATAACCCAGTTCGATTTAAATAGAAACAGTAAATATGATTTGGATTAGTAAAAGGTATAACAATAAGTTTAAGTTTATGTTTTTAATTAAACTTAATAACAATTTACAACAAAATTAGAGTAAAAGTTTAATATTTTATCATGGTAACTACTTTTGAATACAAAAATTATTGTTTTGATTCATGTTGTTATTTTAATGCTAAGAAGTTCTTTTTTCTTATGAAACGAATAAGATAGCTTGATTACAGAATTAAATTACTGTGAAAATTAGTGTTGCAAAAAAACTGTGTAACAGTATTGTGTCTTTTGATTAGTTAATACCACGTTTTAAATTTGAATTTTGGTCTTAGACCAATGTTGTTTTGGTTTCTGGTGATGGAATTAATATTACCTTGAACATCAATAGATTCCGAAGATATGTTGGAATTCATAAACTGTTCTAGATCTTCATTATTAAATGAAGCTAAAAAAAAATCATATCTATAATTATTCAATTTTACATTAATAATTTAATTATGAATGTACATTAGGATGTTTATGCTCTAAAATATATATAAATATGTATGTATCCATGTACTAATAACAGTTAAATATGTATGAAAATATTGAAAAATATTCATTAAATAAAAATATAGAAATATAGTCACAAATACCTTTTTGTGTTAGATATTAATTGTTGTATATAATTTTTTATTCATTTTGTGTAGTTAATTGGATATGTTTAATGGTTTTAATATGGTGTTTAACAGGAAATTGACGATCCTTACTAACCTTAACATCGCATACTTTGCTATAGATTAAAATTTCGGTTTAAAAGGAATGAAATGATTAAACCTTCGGCAGATAAAAAGTGCATTTCAAAAATTTTTACAAAGCTTTAAGTCAGTTAGAATAAGTTATTTTTATTTCAGGGTATTATTATTTTTTATTTTACATGGTAAAACTGTAAAACGGTGTTAGAATCATGCTCTAAACATTACATCAGTCGTACACTCGACGGTCACGACAACTAACCAATAGGTTAAGTTGTTTTAAATGGCGCAATAAATTATTATATTGCAACCGACGAAATTTATTGAAAATTCTATTTTTGGTACAATGGTACTGTACGCCAAGGAGGTGCTTTTAGAAGGTGACCCCGTCGATGACTCGCGTCGTCCTTGTACGATTAATCTTACGGTTTGCCTGGATCCCAACTCAAGCGGTCTTCACGGAATTTGACACACACGCGTTTACCGCTTCCAACGAATATGACGCACACGCGTTCACCGCGTCCAACGAAAATGACGCACCAGCGTTCACCACGTCCGACGAATTTGACGCACACGCGTTCACCGCGTCCAACGAATTTAACGCACACGCATAAAAGTTACAAAAAGCGGTACGAAATACCAATTCACGAAGACGGCACTAAAAGACCACGCCACTTCGACGGCTGTACACTCACGACGTTGTATACGTGGACGAAAACCGGTCGTCACCCGACCGATGCTCGCCGGGTTCTCACCAAAGTTCTAGAACGTTCCGCCGCCGTCGTCCGTTATCGCGAGTTCGATCGTGGACTTTCCACCAGTACCAAACAGGTACTAAAGGTATTAAAGGTACCAAAGGTACTTTATTCCATATACCAATATCAAATTTTTAACAATAAATAAGAAAAAATAACCAAACTCAGATTAGACTCAGTTAATAAAATATAAAATGACGAAATAATAATAATAATAATAATAATAATAGTAGTAATATTAATAATAATCATATAATATACAATTTTTTGCATTTTGTATGGAAAATCGTGAAATATGCGCATAAAAACAGAAAGAACACGAAATATGCAATTATTAATAAAAATTGTAAAATATGCAAATATATGCAAAAAAAAAATAAATATATACATATATATCATGAAATAGATTTTTATATACGTATGGAAGCTATAGGGCAACCTTGAAAAAACATAAAGTAGCATAAGCATCCTAACCCTAGTTATGAATGTAAATTTAGTTAATTCGATTTAAATAAAATGATTTAATATAACTTGGCAAATAGTCTTTATACTAATAAGTTTTAATTACAATTTTTAAATAATTGTAATAACGATATTGAACAAAAATATAATTAAATACACGTAAGTACTATTTAGTCACGTCGTAGTGAAAACATTTCTCAATATTGAATTTTACTGTACTACATTTATTTTTTAAAAATATTCAGGAGCGTGCTGGAGTGGGGTAGTAATTGGTTATCCCTTGTAGTTAAACACATTTAATATTTATTTGATTTGGGATAATTATGTTACTTTGATCATCGCCCAGTGGATTTATAACCGATGTTTTAAAGCAATACAGTTGTGGTCCCATTAAATGAGATTGATCTAAAAAAAAAAAAATTACTAGGCATATATATACATATTGGTATATACAGTCAACTACTTAAATTACTAATGAGACTAATGAGTAGATATTGATCAATTAACATTGAATCTTAACATTTGGATAATTATGGATAATGTATAGTGTTTCTTATGATTCCTTAATTAAATTTATTCTATTGATACATGAAATAATATTTGCATATTTAAATTTGAATATCTAAAAATTAAATAAATAAATAAATATTTAAATAAATATTTAGTATGACAAATAATTGTTTTTTGTCAAAATTTGATATAATAATTATTGTGTTAAATTTTTCGTATCAAAAATCCAAATATTTCATATACTCGTATATAATTTTCATGTTCAATTAATATACATACCAATAGATTTTTTTATTGTGTCAATAATGTATTCAATATATAATGATGTTGTTTCTAAAAATGAATCCAACACAAAATATATATATATATATATAAATATATTTTTTTTCTTGCTACAAATTATTGTAAGACAAACATTTATAATGTTTTATTATTTTTTATAATGTTCACTCATAAAATTTTAATATTCTAAATTATTAATAAAAATTGGATACAAAGTCCTAATTTAAATGTGTATAATATTTTAAAAAATAAATTTAAATTAAAGTAATAAAAGTAATAAAAGTACTGTTTAATTGAAATTATTCAATTCTATATATTATATATCTCAATATAATTTGGTTTGTCAGTAATAATTAATAATATTTCATAATATCATTTCACACTAAGTTGATTATTATTATTATTATTATTGTAGAATTCATACTGCTTATTTGTTTTTTGGAAATCTCTACAGTTTAAAAAATAAAATTAACCGTAAAAATCGTATTAGTTTTGTTTTTGTACGATGTCATTAATTAGTTATTAGACTATGTATTGGAATAAATTTAGAAGAGGGTTAAAAAGTAACAAAAATAACAAAATAACAAATTTTTTACAAAAAATGTAAATATACTGGTAATAATAGCTGACTGTTAAGTGATAATTTGTATGACGCCGCATATTCGCGACCGTATATATTATATAATCGTCCATACTTCTACTTATATTACACTATAAACAATATGAAATGTAATCACGGTGTAGTAAAACACTGTAAAAAACACCAACAAAATCATATATGCATCGAATAAACACCACACAGGTTCTAATCTACAATTATCAGCCTGAAAAACCAAATAAAAATGTATCCCATAAGGTTTATGTAGTGGATATTGACCACATAACTTTATGTATCCCATAGATAGCCCTCCGTCCCATAAGAATGACTGAACAGAACATAGTCAGCAATCACATAACTTATCAACACATAAGTACTATGGGTCCTATAAATTGATTATGCATACATTAGTATTTACATATGATGTGTATTTTATAACAAAATTTATGTGTTCACCTATTATGACTAAGAAGTACAAAAACATTTATTTTCATTTCATTATATCAAATAATTTATTAATAAAAACTTTTTAGTAATAAATGTAATTATTTTACGTTCTAACATAATACGTTTAGAATAATATTTAAATATGATTTTCTTACTGGTTTGAAAGTATGAATATCTCAGAGCTGCTTTGGCATCGACTTTAGTTAAAATAATAAATACGATTAAAAGTTTTTACTATGTTTTTGTCAATTAGAGTAAGAAATTAAGTAACAATTATAAATCTCATATATTGTAATTGATTAACCAAAGCAGTATACAACTTACATTTTAAATATTGTTCACTCATACAAACTAGAAAAATTATAATAATTTTAAAATAATTTTATGTAAACCATTGTATGCTTATTCTATTACAGAAGTCAAAATAAAATTCATGTCTAGCATTGATAAGATGTTTTTTTAAGTTTTAAAATAATAGACCACCATCGATAAAGACTTGCTCATGTCATTCATATCAGAAATATTTATAATTAATGTAATTCTGCGCAGGAATACTTTTAAATCAAAATTTGATGAATACATATAGACAAGTTATATTTTAATTTTGTTAAATTTACTATTGGGAATATTCAAACAATTTTTTTACGTATAAATATATTACCTTTATATGTTGATTTTAATTGTTTTGTCATAATCATTTCATGATAGTCTAGGATCATAAAAATTAGTTTATATTATTAATAATGTGCATAATGTGTGTATAATATACCTACGATTAGTTTTGAATCAATAATTTTCAATTTGAAAGTTTAATGTATAGAAAAATCGATGTGTTTATATATATATTATTTTATAAAAACGATTTCTGATCTTATACTAATTGATTTAATGCGTACACAAATTTATTTTTAAAATATGAATATTTATTGGTGTTAAAACTATTTATATGATAAATATTTTATTGACCAATGCAAAATTTATGTTTGTACTACTTATTAATTAAACGTCTTTCTAAGTTAGGTTGTTAGAAATCCGTTTTTAATAGTAATAGTGAAAACTGCTTATTATTTACATATTTATTAGTTATTAATGCGAACTTTTCTTGTGTTCCTCACACCAGCTGCTTGGATCTTTCAGTGTTTTCACTGCAAAATCTAAACATTGGACGATTATATTTAAAAATATTAGTTTCATAAATCTATACTAATTATCTTATAACATTTGAACTATGTTTTATTTTTTGGTTTAATTAATATTTAAATATTCTTCAGAAATTTTTCATTTTGAATGTCAACAGTTTTTGTGTTCAGTCAGGTTTTCGTAGATAATATTATTCGTGTCAGCGTGATTATTATATTGCTACTTTTGTTACAATATATTTTTTATTTTTGTAAACAATATTTAATATTAATCCTGATTAATATAAATAGTTCTTATGTTCTACGTTTAATCTAAGCTTCCATATGTATTCTAGTCTGAGTTCCAATTAATTTTTATTGCTATCCATATGTCTAGTTTTTGTTCGAAAGTTTATAACTAATCATATATTACAAGGATGGTGTTGGTGCTCATCGTATAACTCTCAATCTGGACGACCAGTAAACAATAATAAATTAAGGTTAGGATACACGTTACTGTATTAAACTGTGAGTATATTTGGCGATTGGAACTCCATTATCTCAAATCCATCATAATTTTGTTATAGTATATATCAATACGATAATTATAAAATTACATACTCGAGATGACTGAATCATAGAGATAATTGAAATACTGACGTACGATACCTATAAATGTAGATTTATTCATTAAAGCACAAACCTCTTTGAGCGTAAAATTTGCATCGATGAAATATAAAATTTGAAACAAATAAGGTACTAAATTATTAATTGATTATTAAGTTTTGGTCACTTATCATAATATCAATACTATATGTATTGTGTTGTAATAAAATAAATTACCAAATATTTTGTGATTGACGTCATATGAATTGACTACAAAAATGAAAAAAAATATTTGTTTTTAATATGTATTATTGATTACATATTAAATAAATGTATATCATTGATTTCAATTTCTAAAAGTGCAATATATTCTATCTTATGATATTGGATTAGGCATGAAGCTCGTTAATATGCACATGGTACAACTATGGACGAGAAGTTATGACTTCTCAAAATGTTAACGTCATCAAGACTAGTAGCAACATTATAAAATTATATTTTCATATCTCGGTGATTAATTAGTTATATCATTTAATTTGTATAATTAGCTGAACAACCAGGTTTCCTCTGTTAAATATATTTGAACGAAAGAGTTTATTTAATTAAATTAATTATATCTAAAAATACCCCTTTAAATTTTATTTCTTATTAAGAATTTTCATTCTTGAATATTTGATACCTAAAATATTAAACTTGTACCAAAGTATAAATAGAAAAAAGGTGTAAAGATCCGTCTTGTAAGCGAAAATTTCTTAAGAACTTTCAATATTCATTACAATCATCATACAAATTGATCAACAGCTGAGTATAGTCCTAGTTAAAAGTAATTTTATAAAAATGCAAGTATTAACTTATATATATATATATATATGATATTGTAATTTATGACACAATGGTTGGTTGGACTTCCTTAACGATGCATTGAAATGGCCAGTTTTCATCAAGTTATTACAATATTTGATATGTTTCTCGAAAATAATATCGTGAATTCTCCTATATTGTTAATCTTGATACATCATTATTAATTCGGCATATCTATTGCATCGAACGTTGTGTAATTTAACATAGATGTCTTTCCACTGTGTCTTTAATTATACCAGAAATATTTTTGTACAGATCGCGCTAAACACGAAAACATGGTACTGCTCGAGTTTTTCCGGGTTATCTGTTGATTTCGAGCATGCGCTGGCTCACACATCTGGTTGCAGCAGTAGGTGGAGGATAACGGTATGTTTTCGCTTTGCTAGAGACGAATAAACTGAATAAATATCTGTGGGCCAAGGGTCTTTAGCAAATATTTCCAGTCCTGCTTTTGGACGAATCGTGTGCAAATCACGTCATCTTCTAGTTGGCGGAACGTGACTAAAGAATATAAATTCTTCCAAAGTGCAGTGTCCCCAGGGGTGTTTACAGGCGATTTTTGGAGGTGAATGCACCATGCTTTCGGTTGACCAACACAGCTATGGGCTGCCTAAGCCCGATTACCTTATTGGTTAAGGCAAGTAGATAGATGTACAAGTTTTGCACTAGAACAGAGTTTCAGAGTCTGTAGTTCGGGAAAATTCCGGTGAGGGCATTGTGGAGTCTAAGAGTATGAGAAATTGACGGCCGATGCTTCCTGAAGGGCAATATGTCAGTAGATCAACAGACACTAATATTGTTAGGGCTTTATCTTAGAGATGACGCGTGCAAGAACGGTAGTATGTATATCTCAAAGGTTTAACCAGGGGATCACTCTCGCTGCCTTAGAAACAAGAATCAATGCTGGTTTGTGTTGGATTCGTGTGGGTTAGGTTTCATTACAATGGATATTATATTGTGCTCATCGCTCCTATCAACGTGTTTTCACGTGAAATATGGTACGAGCTCAAGGAATGATTGCTTTTTTTCGACGCTATATCGATTGGCGATATGTACGGGGACTTGATTTGCTCTTGGCCGATGCGTCTTCTTTTGTGTCACTTGAGTAGTGCCGTAGCGCTAATAGAAGGGAAACTACTAGTAAAGCTCCAATCAAAATCCTCTTGGACCTATTGTTTCTCGGACTATGTAATTATTATTATTGTATGTTTATTTTATCTAACATTGAATAGTAGTGCACTAGTAAGGTATGTTATAACAAAATAATTAATATATTGTGACGTCCAAATAAAAGATAATTTAAATGTACACATCGATGAAGCACCATGCCACGATCGCAGGCAGGTCATGATAACTGTGCGTCCACATCCGCTGTTACCGGTCGGCGTACAGTCATTATCGGCATTAATTAAAATGTGTAATGTATCGGCCGATTTAAGAACGTATAAATCGTCCCAGTTCTTTTTCACCTCTGCTCCGGAGTGCTTTCCTTTCTTTGTTTTTAACTAAAATATTAATGTTCATGGAGTAGATACATTTTCTGTCCCCGCGGCGATGCTCGTCGACGGGTGAGAGCTCCATGGGCGGGTATAAGTAATTTTTTTAATATTTGGCCGGTACATTTTTTTTCTCTATGCTTGTTTTGTTTTGTTTTTTATTATTTATTCAATTATACATGATCCACATATTTTTTCTTTTTTCTATGTGTGTGATTTCTTTATTTTCTTATGGATTTTTGTATCTATATATGTGTATATTGGGAGGAAAAGTGTTATTTGTTGTTCCCGTCTACGAACGTGAGACACTCCCTCCGGAGATTTTATTCAAATGTGATAAAATAAAACAATGAGTTCTAGTTTTCTATTTTTCTATTTTTCTATTTTGTGGTATTTCTTGTGATTTCTTTTCTTGCGGAGTTTTTACGCCAACCCAAGCTTTTCTCCGTAATAACGTCAGTAAATGATATATTTTGAATTATACATCGTCTTTATTTATTTGTATTTGTTTATGTTTTCTGATTGAGTATTTATTCGGTAAAGAAATCCCGGCGTGTGTCCAAAGACCTCACCGCTGGTTGGCGACACTATATTAAAAGGTATTCGCCACCGAGCGATCCGACCCGAAGTAGCGGAACGTCTCAATATATATAAAATAATATTTAAACAAACGTTTAGGAACTATTGATATTAGTTTATCTGATTAATAAGAAAATAGTGATCATTTAAAAATATGCAAATTATAAATTTATTTATTGACGATGGAATTTCTATTATACTACTCACTATGAAAATATGCATATTCAAAGGCTTGTATTCCAATGAAATTTACTAAATAATTAAAACGATTATTTAATTATTTGAATATATATATATATAGTTGTATTTTTGAATAAAGTATATTTATCGTATAAACTTCTTCTATTTAATATGATATTAATGATGCTCAAAAAAATGAATTGTCCATAATTTTATTTTATATTTTGTATTACTTTATATTATATACGTTATATTCTTTTATTCGTGCTACAAATTTTAAATTATTATTTTAAGTTATATCTTACTATCAAAATCTCTATATTCTTTAAATGCATCTAGACATTGATTTTACATTTATATAATAACGATTAGTACAAATATTAAAATAATTTGTTAAAAATAAATAGTATATAATTTACAATATATAATATGCAAATGTAATATTAAGTTTTAAATTTTTAACTTTAATTATGATGAACTTTTTGCTTACAAATATTAGAAAATATATATATTTCAATATTAAATGTATATTTAATATTTGTCACATTTAGGAACTGAATAAGGAAGAAGTAAAAAATAAATATACAGGCATTAACCATTAGAATTACTCATAGTACTTTGCATACATATGACAAATTTTCGTATTTTCAACAATTTTCTGACTCAATAGTGTAAAATTTGATGTAATATAAATGAGTATTGTAATTATATTTTTTTAATAATAGATGCCAGTTAAAAAAATAAGAGTTAACACTAAAGAACATTAAACAATAAACATTATGAAATAAATATTATTTTGTTAATTACTAATTTGTTAAATATGATTATTCCAAAAATATGGAAAACATTCGTTTTACATTTTACAAAGGCATCAAATCATTCTATATATATTTTATCATCATTAATTTCTGTAAAAATAGGTTAATTATTTTCTGGAGGAAAGACAAAAAAAATGTGGACTACAACTAAGAAAATTAAAATGATTACGATGGTAATTAATATAACCTGTTCATTAACATTTCAAATAT
Organism: Schlechtendalia chinensis; assembly: GCA_019022885.1. Classification (NCBI taxonomy): domain Eukaryota; kingdom Metazoa; phylum Arthropoda; class Insecta; order Hemiptera; family Aphididae; genus Schlechtendalia; species Schlechtendalia chinensis. Next base: position 9,504,560 of record CM032341.1, read on the forward strand.
TTTTTATTCACAACAGATATTTATACAGAAAGTTATCATTGCAACATTTAATTGTAAACTTTATTTATATTAAGTGCATCATTATATTATTAGAATTACATATATATATTTTATACTGTATATTTTCAAAAATTGAGATTCTTTTATCATACTTGTACATTCTGAAACATAAATTAAAAATATGTATTAATATTATCACCGAATAAACATTTTATACTTTAAAAAATTTGTCAAGACCTGAATAGGAATAATGTTTTTTCTTTTCTGGACATGGCTCTGAGAATAAAAAAAAAATAATTAAAATTACCTTTAATATTATCAATAATTTGTAAACGATGATTAATCACAAAAATGGATATGCATATTTAAACTGTAACTTGCAATGAAATCAACATAAGTATTAAGATAACATTAATATAAATTAATGACTGTAAAGTGACCCTTAGGCGATCAATATTTACGTCAATATATTGCACAACAATTGATATTATACAATAATATTGAACGTCTGTGGATCACATTAAATGATTGAACAATATATTGAGTCAATCAAAAACAGTTTGATTTTTATTGTGGAATTTCGTAAATATTGCATAGTTTGTAGGCAATATTGCGTAATACAGATTCAGTTCTGTGTTAACCGTGTTGGAGTGAACATTTACCATGGCTGAAAAGACGGAGAATGAAAATTCATTTTGGAGTATATCGAGGTGTATCGAAACTTACTCGCTCTGTGAGATGTCAAGAACAATGATTACAGCAACAGAATTTAAAAAAATGACCTGTACGAACAGTTACTTCGTAAATACAGGGAATACTATCCGGATGCTGATAAGTCGCTGTTGGTGAAAACATTTAATTCATTTCGCACTAACTTCAGAAAGGAATTAAACCGAATAAAAAATTCGGAATAAAGTGGTTCAGGGACAGACGACATAACAAAGCCAACATTATGGTATTTTGATGAAATTAAGTTTCTCATGGGTAGCTAGATAACGCAAAGTTATTGATAATCGATGACTTGAAGGGATAGCATCTCGAATTATAATATCCCTTTTTACAATTTTGTGTGAAACCATTCTCAAATGTTTATCAAATACTGCACTATCTAGTCCCAAACAATTTTGAAAATCACTTGGTTAATTATTTTTTAGTTCTTGTAACAGAGTTTCATGAGTGTATTTATTTCTTACTTTAAACCATTCTTTCATCCCCCTGCACTTCTTGTTTTCTTTATTTTTTGAAGCGACAACTAATGCTATAGCCACACGACTTGCTGTCTTCTTATTATTCCACATGTTGACGGTATACGTATCAACAGTGAACTAATTTATTGTACAATAATATTGTACCGTCTGGGTTGGACAAGTAATATCATTGCACAAAATATTGGGTATTATATTGACGTAAATATTGATCGTCTAGGGGCCGCTTAACGTGAAACACAAACACATATAACGATATTGTATTAAAAAAAAAAAAATAGGAAACTTCTGCACTGAATTACTAACATGACTTCTGTTACTAAATAGTCATATAATATTATACAAAACGTAGCAGTACTTAATGCATTCAGGTTTGGATCCTTTTCAATACAATTTATTGGACATTTACAGAAATTTAATGAACGGTAAACAAAATTTCGGAGCGTCGAATAGTCTTCTTATTTTCCCCACTTTAATGGGATGGCTTTGCTTCTGCAAACTCTTGGTTCTTTAGTACCCTGTGTGTTGATAATTGATGTATGCCGGGATAGAGTTGTAGAACATTTAATTATTGTCAATGAATGAATGAAATGAAACATGTTATTATACTTTATGAACCGAATACATTTAATGAGACAATATGTTTCCAGTATATTTCCAGTATATTTCACTTTATGCTAAGATGTTTGGACGAAGGTTTAGTTTACATCTCATCATAAAATAACATTGCGTTATTGATGCAATATAGACAATTTCTCAATGATAGAATATTTATCATATTTTCATAATTACCTGTATAGTAGTAGTCGATATAAAATTTGGTAGGGCTTAAAAACGAGTTGATATTTTCACAAAAATACTTTGGTGTTACTGCATTTGTCTCAGCTACAAAAACGAAAAATTACAATGAAACTACACATTTACTTAGTTAACCAATTATTAACAGAAAGTTTTAAGTAAATCTTTTAAATTATATATATATATATATATATTTCTTCGATACTAATAATATTCAATAATCAATTATTTTCAAATTAATATCATTGCTAATGAAAACTGATGTTTTTATTATAATGTTATATAACGAATTTTTGGATTGATGAGATCGTATAAGAGTTATGAAATACCCATTTTTATATATTGTTCGCGCAAAACGACAAAAATAGACATTGGACTCGACCGTTCGCGAACGTACGAGAATTTTCTCCGGATATCCCTACTCGCTGACACTGCTTATCATCATGGAGGTTTATTCGGGGACTATCGTTGAGTAGGTTTTCGACCATCATCCGTCGTTGAAATTATCCGCTGTGTCGCGACGACCTTTCGTCCGTTTTCACGTCTTACGCATTTTTACGTCGCGTAACGTTTGTTTTCGCGTTTTACGCGTGCTGTTACGTGTCGATCTTACATTCGAGTCACGCGTGTTACGTCGTTGCCGACGTTCGTTTTCGCGTTTCATGTGTTTTTACGTCGCGTTACGTTCGTTTTTGCGCCTTACGCATGTCGCGTCAATTTCATTGTGGTTATTGTCGTTTTCCGTATACGAACACGTGGATTGCAACCGCCCAAAATTGTAGGACCTTTCCCGGCGCCAAAAAAATATTACATTAAGATAAGTAAATCAAAATTTATATAGACATTTTATGAGAATATTATAAGCCTCTTTATGAAGAAAAAAGCAATCTAGTCTCTGCTAAACCTCTACATCTGTCCTGAGTTTCCATACCTATTTTAATTATAATTTATGGTCTTTTTTATAACGTAACATACCAATTTTTGGTTTAATGATTTTAAACATATAATTGTAGTATTCTATTGGTATTCCTGAAATGACATATGAATGTTATTAATTACTTTGATTGTAATGAATATAATTTTTGTTCATAGAGAATTATTTTCGTTAACATAATATAATATATTTAATATATCTTTGTTATACTTCCCTTATACATTTTATAAATTAATGGACAATCGTGTATATATAGTTAATGAAGAACATAGAAATATTTTGACTTTAAACAAATTCAAGTACTATGTATGATAATTAGATCAAAAGAGTAACTGAAATTATTGATTCTGAGTATTATTCGTATTTAGTTTAATTATCATTTTGCAATTTTAATTTAATTTAAAAAACTATATTATACTTCAAATAAAATTTTACTATTGTGCTATCGTGCTATTTCCTATTGTTTCGTTAATCAGTGAATAGATTTTTATTACATTATTATGAACCCATGGTTATTTTTTTAGTTTTATATTATGAATTTAGTTTTAACATTTATATTGTAAAAACGAGACACTGTTGGATAGCATACACAAGCATTTACTGAAGTAAAGTGTACTCGTCCACGGCATACGTCCGGTCAGTGTTGTAGTAACAGAGCATCTAGCAGAATCTCAGTCATATAATAATATTTTACAGCATAAATTATTATTTTTCGCAGTTAATTTAATAATATATTTATTTTTATACACAAACTATATGTTTGTGTTTAATTATTTAATTTGTTGTTCATTTTTCTCTTTTTTATTGTTTATTGTTGTGGAGACGTTCATAATAACATTGAAAATCGTAATTGTTATTATATAAAATAATTTTGGGCTATAAGGCATGATTGGAAGGATTATTATATTCTTGAGTTTTTATAGGGTTAAATAATTTGGGAAAATCAGCTATAAGAATATATGTAGTAATAATTTGTAACATACTATACCAACGCTGTTTGGATGGTGCTATATATTTTAAATGCAAAGAAGACGAATACAAGTTTATTAACATCGATATACGAAATATGCATACAAGATAAATTATGACAATACACTTTTCCACAAATTATGATAATAATATACATATAAATAGTATGCTACACTCCACCAACAAATATATATGGTATGAGTTTGTTTTTTCAATATAATTTGTATATAATTCTTTAATATAAAATTCTTTAATATAATTTTTGCCCTATTTATTAAAATGTAAACAATTTTCTAAAACAATCCAATGTAACATACTCACCTATTTTAAAAAACGCAAATTTAAGTGCTGCACTGGCGTCAATATTATCTGAAACATAAAAATGAACTAAAATTTATTTTGTACAGTATGACCTGTAATTAAAATTTTAGAAGAAGTAAATGTCATATATTGAATTAAACTAATAGGTTTAAATTGTCGTATAATTTATCATTTAAATTTGTAAGTCCTACCAGATTACATACCTTCAAAACCTGTTTTCTTGAAATATTCTAAAAAATAAATAATTTTTTAAAATAAATGCTGGAATATAGTATTCAATTAATTCGAAAGACTAGAAATTTCCATTTTTGAATATAACGAAAGATTATTATATACAAATCGTATGAAGAGATGTATAAACAAAATATTTGTTATTTAATAAATTCATATATTAAAATAATTGAGACGATTAATTGAACATATCTATGTATGAGTTATTATAAGGACAATTTCGTTGAAGCAACGTTTATTGTTAACCAGCGTACGAAATAAATTCCAACATATTTGTTTTGTTTTTAATCATGATATGTTAAATAATCATAATATACTACAATATAAAGTTGAACTGATATAAACGTTTACATGTAATTTAATTACCGACACATTTATTTCTTTTGTCATCATTAGATTCTTCTATATTAGATGTTATATAACCTAGAATTGTAAATGTTATTTTAATTAAGCAGTATCCAAATCACAGTTTATTTTTTTACTATAGTCATACAATAATAATACTAATTTTGTATATAATTACAATATCGATTGATATAATTTGGAAATTATTTTTATGAATTTCAAATTATATTTGTAGTGCTTATAATTTTCATGACCTATGAATTATAATCTCATGCTTGAAATTTCAATATGATTTCATGAAGTCATGCAATAGTAGATTAATCATGTGTTTTACAAAATACTTCTATCTAAAATAAATGAAAAATATTTATCAAAATTCATTACTAACGGTCTATGGTTTTTACACACCAGTTTAATGGACTATGGATTAGTACTTCATTCCAAACTAAAATTGACAATTTTATTTAAATTAAATTAGTATGGAACATTATTATCTCATATTCATATGGTAGTTAGTTGATAATTAATAACCATAGTTATTAAACGATAATAAGACTATATACCCGACATAATTGCATCATAGAATTGCTCGAGGTATTCATATAAAATATCTAAAATATTTTAATTTATTCATAAGGACTCTTATATCTATGAATTGAGAAAGTAATGAAATTTAAAAAATTTAATAAAAAAACATAAAATATGAACAATATGGAATTTAAGCTCATTATTAATTAATGTTAATAATGGTACTATGGATATATGTGGATCATTTTATTAAGGAGAAATTACCATTTTTTTTATAAATAGTTTCTGTCACTAAAAAAAAAAAAATTTAATATCATTTATTTATGCTTGGATGTTTTTCTATAATCGTTTTGCGTGGACATTAATATAGATCCTTGGTAAAAAAAGAAAATTGTACGTGTTATGATTACTCGCAGATGAAGTGAAACATTTTTCAGAGTCATTCAACCGCTAGAATATTAGGTTTGTATTGAAATAAAATAAAATGACATAAACACAACGCGTGCGGGTACACGGGTTCAAGATGCGGTAAAACTAGTGGGGACAGCTAACTTCTCTGCTCGCACGCTATTGGCTGCAACTAAAATAAGGCAACACGCATGCCCAACTAAACTCGTGAAAAAGTGTCGTGACGGGCCGACCGTGATGGCATACAATGACCGCCGATCGTGACGTACAAATCAAAAATGTTTTTTCTGCACTCTTTATAAAGAAGTTTCACTTCATAAATCGCATTTACAACTGATACTTTTGCATAAAATTAAACTAATTTGTCCTTAATAATATTCATACTTTATCACGTATGTTTAAAATACTTAACAAATAATAATAAACATCAGCTGAACAAAATATAGAAAATTCATTGACACAAATATACATGTATGAGCACAGTTCATCTAAAATATTTAAAAAAATCCTAATATGATTATTCTAAGATGAATTTGAATTTAGATTTGAAGAAGAAGAAAAACTATAAATAAATAGATTTAAAGGACGATGGTTAATGATGTTCACCAGAAACAAATCTAGAAATTACTTTCTAGACATTTACAAAAGGTCGATAAAAAATAATTACATTCGTAATATTTGTTTCCATAAATTGTTTTAATATTTTCTATAATATTTTTATTGAATAATTATATTTAATTACGAATTATAATTAATAACAAATATTGAATATTATAATTATTATTTTGAAGTTGTAAAAATACTGTCTTAATATATATTAATAATATCCCATTATGAATATTTAATGATAAAACGTATCTACGCATATACTCGTATATATTTTACGCTATTTTAACTAATATTTAAAATGTTGATATAAATATTAAGATTTATTAACTCAAACGGAGTTTCAACGTGATTCCTGATATGGTAGATAACAGTATCAATCTTAATTCTCATGCAGTTTCTAAAATTTCCTCCAATGATTTGATAACCCCAATTTGATTAAATATCATTTATTAAATGTTGGAATATAAATAAAATTTAAATCACTCACTATTATAGTATATAGACTCAAATGTTTTTGTTGTGTCATAATCCACTGAACGACAATGATAAAACATTAATTCAAACTAATTATATGTATATATATGTTTTATAAGTATTTTATTAGTGTCAATTATTTACAATTTATTCTTTAATATGTTTATATATATATAAATGTTTTTCTTTTCTTTTCTGTCAGTTATTACTTCACACAAACTTAAAAATTAACGACTAAATATACGCTAATACTAACTATTCAATCTTCCTTTAAACCACAATTGAGCTAGATGATAGATAATTACATATACATTAACATAAAATAACTAATAAATAAACGATTTGTAGTTATTTGCGTATTTCAATATCACTCTTTCTATATAATTATAGATTTATACATGTAAATATTGAGTATGTCTCACCTATGTTTACTCTACATACTTTTTAAGCATTGAATATTAAGTATATTAGTGTATAAGTCTAACAAAAAAGTATTTATCTTACTTTTGCAATCTAGAATACAATATCAAAATTCATTAAAAATTTGAATTATAATTTTATATTCGTAAGATTATAATATTTTGTTTATTTGCTTTTTATAAAAAAAAATGTATAAAAAAAATATTCCTTTTCTAATAGAGAAAATAAAAGTCATTTTATAATCATTCATATAACGCAAACATTGATTTTAATCAAAAAATTATAATAATTTCGAATACTTTTAAAGTATTATTTAATTCGAAATTCCTGAAATTTTTTTTTATATTTATATTCTAACGTATAAAAAAAGTATTAGTCAATTTCACGAATTGCATTTGAATTATCGACAGTAATAAATATAAAATTATTAAAAGAGTTGATTACCTGTGTAAGCATGATCATTTTATTTTACATTTGAAAATACGACGTTTTTGAACAATATAACAACATTTACGAAATATCGCATTATAATGAATTTATTATATTTAATTAAAAAAATGTGTTGTCGAGTAAATAAAAACGCAATATGCAATATTACTCCTTGCTTAGCTAAATAAATAATTATGGTTAATAACATTATATTATATAAGTACCAAATTTGGTTTTATACTGTTATTTTATCTAAAATCAGTTTGAAGTAATTAATGTTTTCCAGTTTTAAACAACTTCGTAGAAAATTTGTTTTATTTTCGAAATTTATTATCATAATATTTATGCTTGTCAAAAACTATAATATAGTATTGTTTGAAAATTTTAAAATTTGATATACTCAAACTTCATAACATATATAAATCATATACATTTTTAATATATAAACTTTTCTAGTAGCGTAGACAAGATTTTTTTTTTGAGGAGAGTGGGTAAAACCAAAAATATTTAAAAAAATACTCAACAATTAATTGTTCATTCTACAAGAATTCTTCAATCTATCAGAATATTGGTGAACAAACATAGCTGAAGCATTTACATGTTATTAAATGTATATCTTGACTCAATTTAACTAATTTAGTACATAAATGGACGATGTATAAATGTATTGTTTCTTGTCAAACAAATATCAACCATCAAGAATATAATCGACCAATTAATAGTATTATCTAAATGATTATAGCAATAATAACAAATAAAAATAACTACAAAAATATTATATAATACTGATTTTCTAAAACTTGATATAATCTATCTTAAAATTAAATATAAATTATATTTACGGTTAGCAGTTGAATTTTTGGCATTAATTACTATAAAAATTATAACAACAAAAAAAACATTAATATTTCTAGTAGGAGCCATATTCATCGTCTTTTGCGTTTCGTCAAATGTATATTTCATTAAAAACAATCCTAATACTAACACTACCGTTATATGAGTCTCAATAAAATATGGTCTTGAGTAAAAAATATGCAAATCGTATGTTGATATTTGTATAGCTGAATAAATACATATCATCAAAATAATTAGTACATATACCAGGCAAAATTTGACCAGAACATAATTATTTTTCAAAATTGAAATTGATTATACAGAAGAATAGTGATAGGGTCGGGGCGATAAGCGGTTTATCGTTCACTCAGACACTAAAGATTTCATAAAAACTAAATAAAAATTACTTAACTAGTTTGCAGATACTGTACTAACATTCAAAATAATAAATAACACTAATAACATAAAAACGAAATAACACACTATAATTTAAATAGGGTAATATAATGGTTACTCACAACTATAATTCACTTGCAGACTGGACAGCTGCATATCTTAGCTTATATGAACTTACACTAATACACAAAAAAAAAAAAAATAGATAGCTCGAATATAATGTCTTCTGAACTATTTGAACTGTGTGAGTAATATATAAGATAATAAATACAAGCAGCAGAAGTTATTTGAACCGTACACTGTTACAAAAAAGCAATTTGAAATAAATATGTGGTTGTTCGATCCGATTTATATAAGATAAACAAGGTGCCGTAGGTAACGTGATCAAGGTGCAGTGATAACGTAGGTGCCTTGTCAACTATTGGGGCTCACCAGATAATATAAATGGAACAAGGTAATAACACTACGATATAAAAGGAATATAAATAAATATCAGACAATATATATATATATATATATATATATATATAGTATTAACGACGTTTATCGATGACAGTTCGCAAACAACCACTACAAAATAATATAAATAATAAAAATTGTGTCGACTAGCGCACACTTAAAAACAAATAAAAAATTCATCGATTCACACCCACAAAAATACAGTAATAATAATCAAAAATATCGATTATTTACGCTGATCTTACAACAAAAAAACGTTAACAAAAATAAGGTGTACGACGACAGCGGCGGCTCACAAAACGTATGCGACGCGGTGAGGTTTCTACGCTAACAAGACGGGCGTTGCTCTCTCACAATAATATAATAATATAAAATTCACATAAATAGATGGATTAATGACAACAAAAATAAAATTCATGTAAACAGATAATAATATAATAATAATAATTATAATATAATTGGGAATGCATGTATGTGTGTGCATGTTTATATGGCTGCTCGGTCGCGGCGATTGAAAACTGTACATTGATCTAATTGGCGTCAACATATGGTATATTCAAATAACAGTACAAAGAATAATGCTATTACTGTTATTTAGATTATTTTAGTCCATTTATTTACATACATTCTCATTTCTACCATTTTATCTGGTGCGTATGAATAATTCTCCCAATTAGTTAAAATTATTATTTAAAAATAATTTTTAAAAACATTATCTTATTAGTCTCAATATGTATTTATACCATTGAAAAATTGTCAAAGTTCCAATAAATTAATCTCATAGATTTTTCAATATAAGTGTACATGTATTTAAAATAAATCAAACTGATATATTTCAATTATTTGATCTGACGTGGATTATAAAAAGAACTATATATTTGAAATTTTCGGATTGTTAATTAATCTATAAAAAATATTCATTTGAATTTATCGAAATAACCCATACCGAATGATAGAAAAATTATTATCATATCATAAATTATTTTCAATTACATAATCGAAATATCGAGTATTTTTGAAGTTTTACTACATAGTGATAATCAACAGTGCCATGCTTATACAATTATATATAAACATAGATGAATAATTTCAAAAGGTAATCTTCTATTAATAGAGGTTCCATTGATTTGCATACTAATATGTGGTTTTATTATTTTAATCATGTTGGTTATGTAAAAGAGAAAAAATTAAAAAATTAATGCTTATAATTTATTAGTTTTTTATATAGCATATACATGATTTGTATGATATTTCATATCTTTCTCTCATAAATGAACAACACACATTCTTTTGTCATATATCTCGTAATAGATTAAATATTTCCTTATGTAAGCATATAAAATTCTAGTATTGTTCATTATTGATATATAAATCGAATTCTATGTTGCCGATCCAATTGATTTATGATTAATGTTTTCATAGAATTTTAATATCAGCTTGCTTTAAACAAGATATTCGTAAATAAATTAGTATATATATATAGTTCTATACATTATTAAATCTCGCCAAACCTCTCTTACATAAGAGCAGCTGCATCCGGAGCTACCACTATTTTTCCACCTTCCTGTCCGCAAATCATAATCCCCTCATATTTAGCCTCAAGGCCAATGTTCCTCAGGTAACTATCCTAGCCCAGGGGTCGGCAACCTTTTTTGACGGAAGAGCCAAAAGTTACAATATTCAAAATTTTCCAGATTTTAAAGAGCCACTAAAAATTTTCGTAATTTTTTAAATTTTAATATCAATAATAATAAAATACTATAGTTATTAAATAATAGAGAGTTACATCATTGGGATTTGTTAAATCTGGCTCATAACTTGTTGTTTTAAGTTTAAATTATTTCAATTTGTCGAACAAAATAAGTCGTAAAATGATATCGTATTCTTTTGGACTTTGTTCGCATTGTTAACTCGTCGTATGACTAATTAGTTGTAGATAGCGTTGCGATTATCGGTTTTAACGGCGTGTACTATAATAAACATTTTACTAAGATAGCCTGTGCTCCATGCGGGTACTATGAAATTATTTTTGTTATGTATTATTTCATATTTACAAAAGCAACAAAAATAATATAAATTTTTTTTATATTACAAAATATTGTTTTTGAACATAAAATATTGATTTTTGCGTTCGTAACTGGACTTAGATCGAAAGAGCCATATATGGCTCGCGAGCCGCAGGTTGTCGACCTCTGTCCTAGCCGCAGCCTTGAAATTTGCCGAGACTCTCACCACGCCCATTTTCTAACTACGCATACGAGTAGCAGTAGTTCCCCCCATCAACCTTCTCATCTTAGATTGGAACGCGAACGACGTTCTAAACAAACTTACCGAATGTCAACAATTACTTGACAATAAGAACGTTGACGTAGTTGATATTACATTACAGAGACACACCTGAATCTCAACAAAAACATTTACTTACAAAATTACGTAACGTACAGATGTGATCGTCTTGAAGCTGTGATGGTGTGATGGTTGTTCATTTGCGCAGTAGTTTGTGTCATCGCACCGTCATTACAGATCTGTAAGATCATTGCGTGATCTCGTCGCCCAAATGCTGGAGTCCCCGGCCAAATGGTAAGCGGTTGCTCACTTCGCTTCGACCGTGATGGGTCTAAAGGAGGAAGCGGAGCGGGAGAGGCAGTCCCTGCAGGGGACAGCTCCATCGCAGAGTTGGAAGAGAAGAAGGGCGGCAGCTGGTCGCCCTCTTGATTTATAAATTGTGAGGGGAGGAGTTAGTATTTGCTTTATTGCTCCTCCCTGTTTAATTTGTATTAGTTTTGTGAGGGGTGGCTTGGCCGGGGATTGTCCGGTCATCCACCCCAACAGGAAATTGTTATTTAATTTATTTTTTTTTTGAATAAACGATGGCGACCCACTGCCCCAAGCACTGCTGCACAGGCATTCAGGGCAGTGGATGTATTGCCAATTTATAAAAAAAAAAAAAACAAAAACAAAAACAAAAAGGCTAACGACCACTGACGAGAGCTACATGCGTCCGCGATGTTTCCATGCCCTACACGCAAGTATCTTTCAGATATCGTCCAGAAGGCACAGTGGTCAGGATACGATAACATGATCCACTCCGGCTTTCCCGTTTGGCTGAGTAGTGAGAGACGGGCTTGCTTTCAGTGTGCCAAAAAGGTTCTGTTCCTTAGACAGGCGATGAAAACGACCGTCAACATCATCGGTCTAGTCGAGTGAACAACACCTCAGACCTGACTCGGTATACCTTCAGGGTTACGAACCTTGTTTCAAGATTTAAAGCGATTTACTGCCGCTTTATTAAAAAATAAAGAAATAAAAAAGAAGAAAAATAAAAGAATAAACAAATAGAAATAAAATAAAAATTATAAGTTAATACTCGTATTACATTGATTAAATAAAAAGAAAATATAAAAGTTGTTGTATATATGTTTTTATTACTACCAGTGTCGACAAAATGTCATAATAAGGTTTAATACAAATAAAATAAAACAACTGAGGATTAAATTAAAATTAAAATTAATTAGAAAAAATTGCATAGAGAAATAAGACAGAAATTACATAAACAATATTACGATAAAGAGACATGGAGTTAAAAGAAAAAAAATTATATAATAAAAATAGTATCTAATATGTATTCATATAGAATTTTATTTTTAAAATCTGTTTGTATATTTAAGATATAATACTCATTGGCTTTTTTTATACATAAGTATACATACAGTATATATATATACAGTACATAGAAATTTATTAATATATAACGTATTGTTTTTTTTTTTTTTGGAAAATATTGAACTTTTAAAATTTCGTATATATGTTTAATTTTATAGATAGAATACAAAATAAATAGATATTATTACTACTATTATTAAAATAATCAAATTGTCTTATTTCCAATTAAATTATGTATTTTCAGACATATATAATTTAATACCAATGCAGTCAAGTTATAATGAAATGAAAAATGTCATAGTGCATTATTAATTAATTTTAATCAGAGGGTTTATAATTTGGCCCATAAGAATGGTCTTTAAATGACGTAGATATAAATGATGTTGAGGCGCGGTTATTTGGATCATTTGAATAATCCTCCGGATACTGATTAGCTATAAAAACAAATTAAATTCATTGTGTACTACTGTATATTGAATAAAACATAAGCTACGGAAAAATATATATTATTCTGGAGTCTTAAATAAACATGAAACAGAATAATATTGTACGATTTAAATATTATTGTTTTCCTTCATGTTTTCGAACGCTATTAACGAATAATAAATTAATGATACAAAACGCAATGTTGTAAAAATTAATAATTTTATATTTGTCCATGAAACGATTTAATAATTATAGCAGAAAATTAAAGAAGATTTACAATTTTTTTTGAGATCCCTAAAAGGTTATATTAGGTTTTTAACGATTAATGGCTTAGGCTAATATCATAATAGTGTGTTATGATAAGATTAATACCTAAATGGTAATTTTTCGTAAATTTAAATAAATAAGTGGATCATCAAAAATATAAAATTAAAAAAAGGCTTTCTGGGAACAATTTTTATATAGTTTACGATTATTAAAAAACAGTGTGAATCTTTTTTATTGCCGTAAATATACAGGTTACTAGTTTTTTAAATAATTATTAATTACTTGATTGGTATTGGCTGGTTTCGGGTAAGTTTGAGTCAAAGGTAGTATATTGGCTATTGAATAATGTATTTTCCAATGGTATGTAATAACCTGTATTAGAATCATAATGTAGGTCATTCCTTAATGCACCTGAATATTAATAAAAAAAAAACAACCTTAAACATTGCAACAGTCAATTAAATAAAAATAGATATTGAGCGAGTTGATGCTTAAATACGTAAATGGTAAGTTAGATTTAAAAGTGATTAAGTCATTATTACATAATGGTAAGTTAGATTTAAAAGTGATTAAGTCATTATTACATAATGGTATAATTAGTGCTATTATAAGAAGATAAATGTTTTCCTATTTATATATAGTTTATAGATTAGGTTAGGTATATATGATATCGCTGTAAATATGTTCAACTTTTAAAAAAAGTTAAGTGTATAATTTTGTTAGATAAAACACTTTTTGGTTTTTGAGATTGTAAGTTCAGCACAAAACCCATTAGTATATAGTGTAACTATGTATAGTATAATTCTAATACGTTTTCATAATATAATAATAACTTTTATGCATAATCACTTCTAACTATTTATCATGAATGAGCATACGTCGTTAATAAAAATAATATCAAAAACACCATATGTACGCTGCGTCAAAAACACAACCAACGACCAGTTCGTGTGGTGTAGCACTATTTCGCCACTGCCACACTACCACCAAACGGCATCAGGTTGGACTTTCACGTGAGAGTACGTGCGTATTAAAAAAATTTTTTCACCACTTGTGGCATTTGCAAAAGCGCCACTGTCACATTGCTTTGGTGGGCATTTCGTCTAAACTCCATTTATATTTCATTGAAAAGAATACACATTCATTGTTTTGTTCATAAATTCTTGTCTAGTATAGGTCATAATTAAATCGAGTAGTGAAACTTTTCCTGATAATTGGAAAAAGATATTCATTAGTAATAAATTAGCAGAGTTGTAACGTACTTGAGTACAAAAATTTGAATATTGGTATTCTTTTCTGTATTTGAGTAGTATTCAAATACATTTTTATGGTATTGAATACCAATTTATTTTAAATACTTTTATAATTATGTTATATTATTTTATAAAAAATAAAAATGTTACGCCTCACAAATTGTACACGGAAAAATAACCATTATGTATAATTTATACATATATGTGCATGAAGTAATTAAACATATTTTTTTTAGTATTTGAAAATTATTTCATTTAATTCATTTTAGTATTTACTCAAAGACATTGGATACATATTTATTTCAGAGTTACCTCTAATTACATACTTTAACAAAATTTTTCTTATTTACTCAAATACTTTTTAAAAGTATTCTTTACAGCTCTGTAAATTATTCTTGCGGGAAGTGAGATATTATGGTGGCAAAAGAAATATGTATCGAGAACTGCAACACTTTAACTGGTTTTCGTACAAGACACATAGTGTTTCTTGTCACATCTCATTAAATGATTAAACGATTAACGAGAACAGCAACTGATAAATTAGAGAATTATCCAGATATGTATTTCTATTGTTTCAGAAAAAATACATATATTGACAGAGATTGACACGGACCGTGAATGCCTTTACGACGCGTATATATGCGCTCACGTACTGATAATAATCAACCGTCCTTCCAATTCTCGACTATCGCAGACAAAAATACTTTTCGTCGCGTTTATTTAAGCGCACGATGTCAGTTACCCCCGGCCGCTGACGACAGAGACAACGAAACATTAATATTTATGGATAATGCAGTAATAGCGATTGTGTAATTGAGCCTTTCTGCTCAATCTCCACCGTAAGTACTTAATTGTTATTATAAATATGAATGTTTCGAATGATGGCAAAAATACGATTACCTACGAACGACCGACTGAACGGAATGTACCGAATAGTCATATATGGTAAATTGTTAACGATTGTAGCATCATACACCACTCATTAGCACGATCTAACATATCTGTCTTGTTCGTTTGTTACCAATGTCACACTGTTAGTGTCGCATGAGTATTTCTGTTGATCTAAGAAAGAATTCATTTCGAAAGTTTTCATTTTCATCAGTTTTGTTATTTATTCTCCACTACCAAATTCATTCGTGAGTAATTTTGTGCGGGCCATTCGTCACAAGAATTATTGAAACAATATATAATCCGCTGAGCAGAATAACTACTTAACCGCCAACTCTAAGTGAGAATTATTGTAAATCAATACTTAAAATTATTATTCAATCGAACAATTGAATAATCGTTCCCTAATATACACCAACAGTGCAAATATTAATTGTCTTTATAAAAATCTAGGGACAAAATCAATATTAAATAATTTCCTGATTGGACTTGACCAAAGGACGATTGATTGAAGACAGCACTATATTGATTATTAATAATTGCATTTGCAGTTGATGTATTGAAAACTTTGGAGTGTGATCCTGGTGAAAGGCAATGATATAAGTGAAAGATAACGATTATTTCATAGTCGTAGTATTAATTAAATTATCAAAAATAATGTAAATAATGAAAAGTTATATAAATTATTTACTGTAATAAATATAATTAAACGTGTATCACAAGTAAATGATATATTCTTAAATTTAATACAAACAAAAACTATTATTCAATACATAAATGATTGTTTTCATTTATGTTTTTCTTCAAACGCTATTAAAAATCAAACATTATAACTAATAACGACATTTTATTAAACTCAAGAATTCCACTTTTTCTCATGAAACATTCAGGATACACAATTAAATTACTGTGCAAATTAGTATTATGATTTCCGCATTGTTAATTAAACATTTTACATTATTAATGTTGTTTTTAGACCAATGCTGATCAAGTTTGAGGTGATGTGAATAATACTACCTTGACCAAATAATGTTTCCGTATGCTGGTTGGTTACCATATTCTGTTCTAAATTTTCAGCAGTATCTTCAGCGGTAAATGAATCTAAATTAACAAATAAACAATAAACATAAAAATTGTTTAATAATAAATTTTTTTAAGAATGTAGAATTAGCTGGTTCGATTTGGATAGAAACAATTAATATGATTTGGATTAGTAGTCGATATTGCAATAAATTTAAATTTCTGTTTTTAATTGTATGTAATAAACCTTTACAACAATAAATACCATTTTCAACAAAATTAGTGTTAGACAGTTAATATTTTATCATGGTATTATACTTAAATGTCATACAAACAAAAATTATTTATTTTTCGAATTATTAAAACGTTTTGTATTTTTAATGTTGGTTTGAGACCAATGATGTTCTGGTTTGAGGAAATGAGATTAATATTACATTGATCAAATAATGATTCCGAAGATTGGATGGAAGTCATATACTGTTGTACATCATCAGCAGTGTTTGAATCTAAACAAACAAAGATACAATAAATATAAAATTGTCCAATACTCAATATTTTAGGAATGTAGAATAACCCAGTTCGATTTAAAAATGCAACAGTAAATATGATTTGGACTAGTAGTAGGTATAATAATAAGTTTATGTTTCTGTTTTTATTTAAACGTAATAACAAGTTATAACAACATTAGTGTTAAAAAACTAATATTTTATCATGGTAACTGATTTTTAATACAAAAATTATTGTTTTCATTCTTGTTGTTCTTTTAATGCTAAGAATTTCTTTTTTCCTATGAAACGAATAAGACAGCTTGATTACAGAATTAAATTACTGTGATAATTAGTGTTGCAAAATAACTGTTTAACAGTATTGTGTTTTTTGAATAGATAATACCACGTTTTGAATTTGAATTTTGGTTTTAGACCAATGCTGTTTTGGTTTCTGGTGATGGGATTAATATTACCTTGGGCATCAGTAGATTCCGAAGATATGCTGGAATTCATAAATCGTTCTAGATCTTCATTATTAAATGAAGCTAAAAAGAATCATACATCAAATATACAATATTACAATAATCATTTAGTTATGAATGTACATTAGGATATTTATGCTCTAAAAATATATATAAATATGTATTTATCCATGTACTTAATACAGTTAAATATGTATGATAACATTGAAAAATAAGTATTATATAAAAATATAGAAATATAGTCACAAATCCTTTTTTGTGTTAGATATTAATTTTTGTACATATTTATTGTTCTTTTTGTGTACTTAATTGTATATGTTTAATATGCTCTTTTAATATGCAGTTTTAATATGCTGTTTAACAGAAAATCAACGATCCTTACCAAGCTTAACATCGCATAATTTGCTATGGATTAAACATTCGGTTTAAGTGGAATGAAAGGATAAACCTTCGGCAGATAAAAAGTGCATTCCAAAAATTTTTACAAAGCTTTAAGTCAATTAGAACAAGTTATTTTTATTTCAGGCATTGCTAAAAAGTGAGTAGAATGATTGTTGATTACTCATTATTGATTTAAATAAATCGCAATTACACGGTAAAACAGTAAAACGGTGATAGAATCAAGTACTATACACTACATCAGTCGTACACGCGACGGTCATGACAACTAACGAATAGGTTTTGTTGTTTTAAATGGTGCAATAATGCAGAAAGAACACGAAATATGCACTTATTAAAAAAAATTGTAAAATATGCAATGATATGCAAAAAAAAAGATATGTTATATATATATATATATATATATCATGAAACAGATTTCTATATAAGTATGGAAGCTATAGAGCTACCTCAAAAAACACGCAATATCATAAGCATCCTAACCCTAGTTATGAATGTAAAATTAGTTTATTCGATTTTATAAAAAGATTAAATATAATTTGGCAAATAGTCTTTATACTAATGAGTTTTAATTACAATTTTTAAATAATTATAATAACGATATTGATAAAAAATAGAATTAAATACACATAAGTACTATTTATCTATGCCGCAGTGAAATAATTTCTCTATATTGAATTTTACTGTACTAAAATTTTTTTTTTTATAAATATTCAGAAGCGTACTGGAGTGGGGTAGTAATTGGTTATCTCTTCTAGTGAAATAAATTTAATATGTATTTATTTTGGGATAATTATGTTACTTTGATCATCACTCAGTGGATTTACAATCGATGTTTTGAAGCAATACAGTTGTGGTCCTATTAAATGAGATTGATCTAAAAAAAAAAATTTCTAGGCATATTCGTATATACAGTCAATTACTTAGATTACTAATGAGACTAATTAGTAGATATTGAAAATAATTTGGATAGTTATGAGTTCTGAATAGTGATCCTTATGAATCCTTAATTAAATGTATTATATTGATACATGAAATAATATTTGCTTATTTAAATTTGAATATATAAAAACCAAATAAATAAATAAATAAATAAATAAATAAATAAATATTTAGTAGGATAAATAAATTTTTTTTGTCCAAATTTGATATAATAATTATTGTGTTAAATTTTTCGTATCAAAAATCCAAATATTTCGTATACTCGTATATAATTTTCATTTTCAATTAAGATACATACCAATAGATGCTTTTATTGTATCAATAATGTATTCAATATATAATGCTGTAGTTTCTAAAAATGAATCCAACACAAAATAGACATATAAATATTTTTTTTTCGTGCTACAAATTATTGAAAGACAAACATTTGTCATGTTTCAAATTTATTATTTTTTGTAATGTTCACTTATAATTTTTTAATATTCTAAATTATTAATAAAAAATTGGATACAAAGTCCTAATTTAAATGTGGATAATATTTTAAAAATAAATTAAAATTAAAGTTATAAAAGTAAAGTTTAATTGAAATTATAGAATTCTATGCATTATTACATCTCAATATAATTTGGTTTGTCAGTAATAATTTATAACATTTCATAATAGCATTTCACACAAAATTAATTATTATTATTATTATAGAATTCATACTGCTTAATTGTTTGCTGGAAATCTCTACAGTTTAAAAAATAAATTCAACCGATAAAATCGTATTAGTTTTGTTTTTGTATGATGTCATTAATTAGTATTTAAACTATGCATTGGAATAAATTTGGAAGTGGGTTAAAAAATAATACAAAATATATGATATACAGAAAAATTAGTTGTTTCTCTTTTGACTATGAACTATTAAGAGGGATACATAATATAATTTAAAAAAAGATGTACTCTGTCTTCTATGTCACCACACCAATTCAAACACGTTGTAGGGGAGTATTTGCTTAATGTTAAATGTGTTTAACATTTAATGTATTCAGTTAAATATTCCAAATTCATGAATATGCAAGTAAAATTAAAATGTTTCTTAAATATTGTGTTTTAATGTATATTGTTTTCTTAGTATTTACATATGATGTGTATTTTATAACAAAATGTATGTGTTCACCTATTGTGACTAAGAAGTACAAAAACATTTATTTTCATTACACTATGTCAAATAATTTATTGATAAAAACATTTTAGTAATAAATGTAATTATTTCATGTTCTAACATAATAGGTTTAGAATAATATTCAAATGTGATTTTCTTACTGGTATGAAAGTATGAATATCTCAGAGCTGCTTCGGCATCGACTTTAGTTAAAATAATAAATACGATTAAAAGTTTTTTTTTATGTTTTCGTCATTTAGTGTAAGAAATTAGGTAATTTTCATAAATGTCATATATGGTAATTGATTAACCAATGCTCATGTGCAGCATAGAACTTACATTTTACATATATTTCACTCATAAAAACTAGAAAAATTAAACCAATTTCAAAATAAGTTATTGTAGAACATTGCATGTATATTCTATTACAGAAGTCAAAATAAAATTCTTGTATAGCATTGATATTGTGCATTTGTACATTTTAAAATAATAGACCAACATCGATGAAGACTTGTTCATGTCATTTAGATCAGAAATATTTATAATTAATGTAATTCTGTGCAGGAATACTTTTAAATCAAAATTTGATGAATACATATAGACAAGTTATATTTTAATTTTGTTAAAATTACTATTGGGAATATTCAAAAAAAATTGTTACGTATAAATATATTACCTTTATATGTTGATTTTAATTGGTTAGTCATAATCATTTCATGAAAGTCTAGAATTATAATAATTAGTTTATATTATTAATAATGTGCATAATGTGTATATAATATACCTGCGATTAATTTTGAATCAATAATTTTCAATTTGAAAGTTTAATGTTTAGAAAAATCCATGTGTTTATATAAACATTTGTTTTTATATGTAAGCGATTTCTGATCTTATACTAATTAATTTAATGCGTACACAAATTCATATTTTAAATATGAATATTTATTGGTGTTAAATAATACATATTATATGATCAATATTTTATTGACCAATGCAAAATTTACGTTTGTACTACTTATTAATTAAACGTTTTTTTCTAAGTTAGTTTGTTAGAAATCCGTTTTTAATATTAAAAGTAAAAACTGCTTATTATATACATATTTATTAGTAATTAATGCGAACTATTCTTGTGTTCCTCACACCAGCTGCTTGGATCTTTCAGTGTTTTAACTGCAAAATCTAAACATTGGTCGATTATATTTAAAAATATTAGTTTCGTAAATCTATACTAATTATCTTATAACATTAGAATTATGTTTTATTTTTGGTTTAATTAATATTTAAATATTCTTCAGAATTTTTTCATTTTGAATGTCATCAGTTTATTCTCGTCACTCTTCAAATGGTACAATGTTATATAGCGATACAAAATATGAATGCGTAAGGTTAGGTTGTGTAAAGCTTTTTATTGCTGTCTCTTGCAATGAGTTTCAGTGTGAACATAATAATCATTGCGTGATATCTTCAGTGATTTTGCACTTATGTTGATCTTTATTTCATTGTGCATTTAGTTTTTATATTTT
Source organism: Schlechtendalia chinensis (assembly GCA_019022885.1). Classification (NCBI taxonomy): domain Eukaryota; kingdom Metazoa; phylum Arthropoda; class Insecta; order Hemiptera; family Aphididae; genus Schlechtendalia; species Schlechtendalia chinensis. The sequence continues at coordinate 9,526,418 of CM032341.1, forward strand.
GTATTAGCTCCCAAGTATATTAATTTCTCAGCATGTTCATCCACATGCGCTATAAGGATCGAATCTCCAAGTACTTTCATTTTCTTATTTGTCTCCATATCATTATTACTTTTTCAACAGCTAAGTTGAAGAGTAGGGAAAACAATTTTTTCTATAAATCTTTTCGTTTTCGGTTCTTATTATTGGTCTCAATATTGTACGTGTAACCTCACGGCTACTGACGCCCTTGTCAAATTGGGGTCGCCAACCTAAATCCGGATAACACAAATTGTGCCGGAGACTTAGGATTTATTCTAATGAAAAATATTCGTCATGTTGTTTGATATTTTCTTGTTTATGTTGATGATAAAAAAAATTCACACTCGATACACATAATAAAATAATTTCACAACATAATCAACAACATAATTAATATAATCTAATGTAAAAAAATTGTATGACCGGCCAAGGTATAGTGCATACATAAACATACCGATTTGAATATATAGGGAGTGAAAAATCCATCTCCCTCTTGCCCGTGTGTTATCATCATTTGAGAGAGATCTCTTCCCGGATCTACTCCATCATTGTATTATCACAAAAAAATTCACAAAAAAAAACATAAATAAAATTCACACAACTTAATTTCAATGTTGCTCACTGAACGGACGGACATGGAAAGAGAACAAAACTTTTACTTATTCGCCGGGCCGGTATTTACAAATAATCTATGAAGTTACGTATGGGAAGGGGGCTATCGGTTGTCATTCCGACCGGTTTTGTGGGAACCGTCGACTATCCCATACGCGCAATATACTCGTTACGTTACATACGCTTTTTTATTTTCGTCCAATTATATCAGTTGAGATATCGCAAGAGCTCTGTACTCTTCACTGAATTAGTTACTGTAAGATTTCGCATCATGTTTATCTTGACAAGCAGGTTTCCGTAGATAATCGTATCCGTGCCTATATCGCGTTATGTCGCTACTTTTGTTACTTTATATTTTTAATTTTTATTTTTAAACAATAATTTTAATTGATCCTGATTAACATAAATAATACTTATGTCCTATGTCTAATCTAAGCTTCCAAATGTATTCTAGTTTGAGTTCCAATTAATTTTCAATTGTTATCCATATTCCTAGTCTTTGTTAGAAAATTTATAACTAATCATATTTTACAAGGATGGAGTTGTTGCTCATCGTATAATTCTCAATCTGGATGACCAGTACACAACAATAAATTAAGGTTAGGATACACGTAACTGTAGTAAACTGTGAGTATATTTGGCGATTGGAACACTATTATCTCAAAACCATCATAATTTTGTTATAGTATATAACAATACGATAATTATAAAATTACATACTCGAGATGACTAAATTATAGAGATAATTGAAATATTGACGTAAGATACCTATAAATGTAGATTTCTTCATTAAAGCACAAACTTTTTTGAGCATAATATTTGGATCAATGAAATATAAAATTTGTAACAAATAAGGTACTAAATCATTAATTAATTATTAAGTTTTACGTTACTTATTATAATATCAGTACAATATGTAGTGTGTTGTAATAAAATAAATTACCATATTTTCTGTGAAGAATTTCATATGAACTGACTACAAAAATGAAAAAAAATATATGTTTTTAATATGTATTTTTTATTACATATTAAATAAATATGTATCACTGATTTCGATTTCTAAAAGTACAATATATTCTATCTTATGATATTTGATTAGGCATGGTGCTCATTAATATGCACAAGATACAACTAAAAACGAGAAATTATGACTTTTCAAAATGTTTACGTCATTAACATTAGTAGCTACATTATAAAAATATATTTTCATATCTCGATTATTAATTGGTAATATTATTTTATTTGTATAATTAGCTGAAAAACCAGGTTTCCTCTGTTAAATGTATTTGAACAAAAAGAGTTTATTTTTTTTTTTTTTTTTTATTTTTTTATTGAAACTTTGTTGTTTAACAATTTATTTCGACAATTATGAAAAGAGAGGTACAATTACAAATAATTACAAATTACAATTACAATTAAAATTAAAATTACAAATTACAAATAACAAGTAGATTTAAAACATAAAATGGGTAAGGTAAAATAATTTAAGATTACAAAGAAAATTTATTTAAATAGACAGACCAGCCTCGAGGAAAAGAGTTTATTTAACTAAATTAATTATGTCTAAAAATGTTTTTTGGAATTTTATTTCTCATTAAGAATTTTCATTCTTGAATATGTTATACCTAAAATATTTTAATTGTACTAAAGTATAAATAGAAAAAAGATGTAAAGGTCCGTCTTGTAAGCGAAAATTGTTTGAGAACTTTCAATATTCATTACAATCAACATACAAATTGATCAACAGCTGTGTATAGTCCTAGTTAAAAGTAATTTTATACAAATGCAAGTATTAACTTATATATATATGATATTGTTATTTATAACACAATGGTTGGTTGGACTTCCTTAATGATGCACTGAAATGGCCAGTTTTCGTCATGTTGTAACAATATTTGATATGTTTCTCGAAAATAAAATCTTGAATTCTCTTAAATTGTTAATCTTGATACATTATTATTAATTCGGCATATCTATTGCATCGAACGTTATATAGTTTAACATAGATGTCTTTCCACTGTGCCTTTAATTATACCAGAAATATTTTTGTACAGATCGCGCTGAACACGAAAACATGGTAATGTTCGAGTTTTTCCGGGTTATCTGTTGATTTCGAGCATGCGCTGGCCCACAAATCTGGTTGAGGCAGTAGGTGGAGAATAACGGGATGTCTTCGTTTTGCTAGAGACGAATAACTGAATAAATAATCGTGGGCCAAGGGTCTTTAGCAAATGTTTCCAGTCCTGCTTTTAGACTAATCGTCTGCAAGTCACGTCACCTTCTAGCTGGCGTGATGTAACTAAAGAATATAAATTCTTCCAAAGCGCAGCGTCCCTAAGAGTGTTTACAGGCAATTTTCGAAGGTGAATGCACCACGCTTTCGGTTGACCAACACAGTTATTGGCTGCCTAAGACTGATTATCGTATTGGTTGAGGTAAGTAGATAGATATACAAGTCTTGCACTGGAACAGGGTTTCAGAGTCTGTAGTTCGGGCAAAATTCAGCTGAGGTCATTGTGGAGTCTAAGAGTAAGAGTAATTGACGGCCGATGCTACCTGAAGGGCAATATGTCAGTAGATCAACAGACACTAATATTGTTAGGGCTTTATCTTAGAGATGACGCGTGCAAAAACGGTAGTATGGGTATCTCAAAGGTTTAACCAGGGGATCACTCTCGCGGCCTTAGAAGCAAGAATCAATGCTGGTTTGTGTTGGATTCGTGTGGGTTAGGTTTCGTTACAATGGATAATATATTGTGCTCACCGCTCCCATCAACGTGTTTTCAAGTGAAATATGGTACGAACTCAAGGAATGATTGCTTTTTTTCGACGCTATATCGATTGGCGACATGTACGGGGACTTGATTTGCTCTCGGCCGATGCGTCTTCTTTTGTGTCACTTGAGTAGTGCCGTAGCACTAATAGAAGGGAAACTATTAGTAAAACTCCAATCAAAATCCTCTTGGACCTATTGGTTCTCGGACTATGTAATTATTATTATTGTATGTTTATTTTATCTAACATTGAATAGTAGTGCACTAGTAAGGTATGTTATAACAAAATAATTAATATATTGTGACGTCCAAATAAAAGATAGTTTAAATGTACACATCGATGAAGGCAGCACCATGCCACGATCGCAGGCAGGTCATGATAACTGTGCGCCCACCTCCACTGTTACCGATCGGCGTACAGTCATTATCGATATTAATTAAAATGTGTAATGCATCGGCTGATTTAAGAACGTATAAAACGTCCCAGTTCTTTTTCACCTCTGCTCCAGAGTGCTTTCCTTTCTTTGTTTTTAACTGAAATATTAACGATTGGGGCAGTTGGCCGCTTCGACTCGCGTCTAGTATAACAAGAGAGGTGACCTCGTAAAACGTAAATTTACAAATGCACAAAAGGTATAATGGCGCTAAGGGCCCAATAAATATAATTCCATGTAAAACGTAAAAATACACGGTTAACAATAAATGCACAAGAAGGCGTGCGATCGCAACGCGAATACGAGATATAACAATGTTTGTAAATAATAAGTAAACAAATTGATGATTGGATACAGATCTCACTGATGACCGCGCCGTTGCATCGGTGATATCGTGTTCCCGGACGGATCCAGTGCTGCCACCATAATCGCGGGAGACGAGTTCGTCACGTGGGCCCTGACCATGTGCGTGATGACGCAAACTACGGCGAACAATAGTGGCCGCCAATGAATCAGTATCGCCACGCGCGAAATAAGAATAAAAATGTCCGCCGCACACGTGAAATAATGAGGCGATGCAATCAACACGGCGAACGAAATGCGAATTTCGTACGCACACGAACATCCGCGTACGCGAAAGACGACACACACGGGTCGCGAAATGCGCTCAAAACACCCGCGCGCGAATACAAGCCGGGTGCTCGACGCACACGAGAATTGAACCGGCACGCACAACAATGTACAAACGTGAACGCGGTTCTCGGTGAAAGATGTCTCGCACGAAAACGGAATGCGAGGACGCGAAAATAATACGGCGAATTGCACAAGGCGCTCGCGCCCGTAGAAAAACGGTCAACGTCGGCCAGCGGACGAAACCCGACTCGCTTAGGACGTACGTGATACGTCTCGACGTGGTTCAAAAGCTTATCGGCGATGAAAGTGGGGCGACTTTTCTCGAACCTTCTCGAACGAAATCCGGTTATCGTAGTATCGTCGGGTCGTTTGACGGCTACGATAACGTCACGTAATCCGGTTCAAACAGGGAGTAAGTAGTTTTTTTAATATTCGGCCGGTACACTTTTTTTCTTTTTGCTTGATTGTTTTTTTTTTTATTATTTATTCAGTTATACATGATTTACATATTTTTTCTTTTTTTTATGTGTGCGATTTCTCTATTTTCTTATGGATTTTTGTATCTATATATGTGTATATTGGGAGGAAAAGTGTTATTTGCTGTCCCCGTCTATGGACGTGGGACCTTCCATCCGGGGATTTTATTCGAATGTGATAAAATAAAACAATGAGTTCTAGTTTTCTATTTTTCTATTTTGTGGTATTTCTTGTGATTTCTTTTCTTGTGGAGTTTTTACGCCAGCCCGAGCTATTCTCCGTAATAACGTCAATAAATGATATATTTTGAATTATACATCGTCTTTATTTATTTGTATTTGTTTATGTTCCCTGATTGAGTATTTATTTGGTAAAGAAATCCGGTGTGTGTCCAAAGACCTCACCACTGGTTGGTGACCCTATATTAAAAGGTATTCGCCACCGAGCGATCCGACCGGAAGTAGCGGAGCGTTTCAATATATATATAATAATATTTAAACAAACGTTTAGAAACTATTGATATTAATTTACCTGATTAATAAGAAAATAATGATCGTTTAAAAATAGCGAAATTATAAATTTGTCTATTATTGATGGAATTTCTATTATACTACTCACTATGAAGATATGCATGTTCAAAAGCTTGTATGCCAATGAAATTTACTAAATGATTAAAACGATTATTTAATTATTTCAATGAATATATATAGTTCTATTTTTGAATAAAGTATATTTATCATCTAAATTTCTTCATTATAATATGATATTAATAATACTCAAAAAAATGAATTGTACCATAATTTTATTTGATATTTTGTATTACTTTATATTATATACGTTATACTCTTTTATTCACATTACAAATTTTAAATTATTATTTTAAGATATATCTTACTATCAAATTGTTTAAATACTTTAAATGCATCTAGACATTGATTTTACATTTACATAATAACGATTAGTATAAATATTAAAATATTTTGTTAAAAAATTATAGTATATAATTTATAATATATAATACGTAAATGTAATATTAAGTTTTAAATTTTCAACTTTAATTATGATGAACTTTTTGCTTACAAATATTAGAAAATATATATATTTCAATACTAAATGTATATTTAATATTTGTCATGTTTAGTAACTGAATAAGAAAGAAGTAAATCAAAAATATACAGGAATTGACCATTAGAATTACACATTGTACTTTGCACACATATTATAAATTTTCATATTTTTAACTATTTTTTGACTCAATTGTATAAAATTTGATGTAATATAAATGAGTATTGTAATTATATTTTTTTAATAATATATGCCAGTAAAGAAAATAAGAGTGAATATTAAAGAACATTAAACACTAAACATTATGAAATAAATATTATTTTGTTAATTACTAATTTGTTAAATATGATTATTCCAAAAATATGGAAAACATTCGTTTTACATTTTACAAGGGATCAAAACATTCTACATATATTTTATCATCATTTATTTCTGTAAAAATAGGTTAATTATTTTCTTGAGGAACGACAAAAAAATGTGGACTACAACTAAGAAAATTTAAATGATTACGATGGTAATTAATGTAACCTGTTCATTAACATTTCAAATATTTTTTATTCACAACAAACATTTATACAGAAAGTTACCATTGCAACATTTAATTGTAAACTTTATTTATAGTATGCGCATCATTATGTTATTAGAATTACATATATATATTTTATACTGTATATTTTCAAAAATTGAGAATCTTTTATCATACTTGTACATTCTGAAACATAAATTAAAAATATGTATTAATATTATCACCGAATAAACATTTTATACTTTAAAAAATTTGTCAAGACCTGAATAGGAATAATGTTTTTTCTTTTCTGGACATGGCTCTGAGAATAAAAAAAAAATAATTAAAATTACCTTTAATATTATCAATAATTTGTAAACGATGATTAATCACAAAAATGGATATGCATATTTAAACTGTAACTTGCAATGAAATCAACATAAGTATTAAGATAACATTAATATAAATTAATGACTGTAAAGTGGCCCCTAGGCGATCAATATTTACGTCAATATATTGCACAACAATTGATATTATACAATAATATTGAACGTCTGTGGATCACATTAAATGATTGAACAATATATTGAGTCAATCAAAAACAGTTTGATTTTTATTGTGGAATTTCGTAAATATTGCATAGTTTGTAGGCAATATTGCGTAATACAGATTCAGTTCTGTGTTAACCGTGTTGGAGTGAACATTTACCATGGCTGAAAAGACGGAGAATGAAAATTCATTTTGGAGTATATCGAGGTGTATCGAAACTTACTCGCTCTGTGAGATGTCAAGAACAATGATTACAGCAACAGAATTTAAAAAAATGACCTGTACGAACAGTTACTTCGTAAATACAGGGAATACTATCCGGATGCTGATAAGTCGCTGTTGGTGAAAACATTTAATTCATTTCGCACTAACTTCAGAAAGGAATTAAACCGAATAAAAAATTCGGAATAAAGCGGTGCAGGGACAGACGAGATAACAAAGCCAATATTATAGTATTTTGATGAAATGAAATTTCTCGTGGGTAGCTAGATAACGCAAAGTTATTGATAATCGCTGACTTGAAGGGATAGCATCTCGAATTATAGTATCCCTTTTTACAATTTTGTGTGAAACCATTCTCAAATGTTTATCAAATACTGCACTATCTAATCCCAAACAATTTTGAAAATCACTTGGTTAATTATTTTTTAGTTCACGTAACAGATTTTCATGAGTGTATTTATTTCTTTCTTTAAACCATTCTTTCATCCACCTGCACTTCTTGTTTTCTTTATTTTTTGAAGTGACAACTAATGCTATAGCCACATAACTTGCTGTCTTCTTATTATTTCACATGTTGACGGTATACGTATCAACAGTGAACTAATTTATTGTACAATAATATTGTACCGTCTGGGTTGGACAAGTAATATCATTAAACAAAATATTGGATAATATATTGACGTAAATATTGATCGTCTAGGGGCCGCTTAACGTGAAACACAAACACATATAACGATATTGTGTTAAAAAAAAAAATAGGAAACTTATGCACTGAACTACTTATATAACTTCTGTTACCAAATTCATATAATATTATACAAAACGTAGCAGTACTTAATGCATTCAGATTTGGAGCCTTTTCAATACAATTTATTGGACATTTACAGAAATTTAATGAACGGTGAACAAAATTTCGTAGCATTGAATAGTCTTCTTATTTTCCCCACTTTAATGGGATGGCTTTGTTTCAGCCAACTCTTGGTTTTTTAATACCCTCTGTGTTGATAATTTATGTATGCCGGTAAGAGTTGTAGAACATTTAATTATTGTCAATGAATGAATGAAATGAAACATGTTATTATACTTTATAAACCGAATACATTTAATGAGACAATATGTTTCCAGTATATTTCACTTTATGCTAAGATGTTTGGACGAAGGTTTAGTTTACATCTCATCATAAAATAACATTGCGTTATTGATGCAATATAGACAATTTCTCAATGATAGAATATTTATCATATTTTCATAATTACCTGTATAGTAGTAGTCGATATAAAATTTGGTAGGGCTTAAAAACGAGTTGATATTTTCACAAAAATACTTTGGTGTTACTGCATTTGTCTCAGCTACAAAAACGAAAAATTACAATGAAACTACACATTTACTTAATTAACCAATTATTAACAGAAAGTTTTAAGTAAATCTTTTAAATTATATATATATATATATATACATATATATTTATTCGGTACTGACAATATTCAATAATCAATTATTTTCAAATTAATATCATTGCTAATGAAAACTGATGTTTTTATTATAATGTTATATAACGAATTTTTGGATTGATGAGATCGTATAAGAGTTATGAAATACCCATTTTTATATATTGTTCGCGCAAAACGACAAAAATAGGCATTGGACCCGACCGTTCGAGAACGTACGAGAATTTTCTCCGGATATCCCTACTCGCTGACACTGCTTATCATCATGTAGGTTTATTCGGGGACTATCGGGTCTCGTTGAGTTGGTTTTCGACCATCATGCGTCGTTGACTTTATCCGCTGTGTCGCGACGACCTTTCGTCCGTTTTCACGTCTTACGCATTTTTAAGTCGCGTTACGTTCGTTTTTGCGCCTTACGCGTGTAGAGTCAATTTCACTGTGGTTATTGTCGTTTTCTGTATATGAACAAGTGGATTGCAACCGTCCAAAATTGTAGGACCTTTCCCGGCGCAAAACAAATATTACATTAAGATAATTTAATCAAAATTTATATAGACATTTTATGAGAATATTATTAGGCTCATTATGAAGAATAAAGCAATCTAGTCTCTGCTAAACCTCTATATCTGCCCTGAGATGCCATATCTATTTTAATTATAATTATTTTTTTTTGTTTTATAACGTATCATACCAATTTTTGGTTTAATAATTTTAATCATATATTTGTAATATGCTTTTGGTATTTCTGAAAATACATATGAATGTTATTAATTGCTTTGATTATAATGAATATAATTTCTTTTCATAGAGAATTATTGTCGTTAGTATAATATAATATATTTATTATACCTCTGTTGTACTTCCCTTATACATTTTATAAATTAATGGACAATCGTGTAAATATGATTAATGAAGAAGACATATATAAAAATGTACAATTAATGTACTTCAAGCATAAAAATATTTTGACCTTAAACAAATTCAAGTACTATATATGACAATGAGAGTAAAAGAGTAACTGAAATTATTGATTCTGACTATTATTCTTATTTAATCTAATTATCATTTTGTAATTTTAATTTAAAAAACTATATATTGTACTTCAAATAAAATTTAACTATTGTGAAGAATTTCGTTCATCAGTTAATAGATTTTCATTACATTGTTATGAACCCATGGTGATTTTTTTAGTTTTATATAATGAATTCAGTTTTAACAGTTATATTGTAAAAACGAGACATTGTTGGATAGTATACACAAGCATTTGCTGAAGTAGCGAATTCATTCTTGTGTTGGCCGACAGTGACTCGTCCCCGGCATACGTCCGGTCACTGTTGTAGTAACAGAACATCTAGCAGAATCTTTATCATATAATAATGTTTTGTAATATAAATTATTCTTTTTCGCAGTAAATTTAATAAATATAGTTTGTGTTTAATTAATTTATTTGTTGTGGTTCATTTTTCTTTTTTTTATTGTTTATTGTTGTGGAGACGTTCATAACAACATTAATAATACTAATTGTTATTATATAAAATAATTTTGAGCTATAAGGCTTGATTGGAAGGATTATTATATTCTTGAGTTTTTATAGGGTAAAATAATTTGGGAAAATCAGCTATAAGAATATATGTAGTAATAAATTGTAACATACTATACCAACGCTGTTTGGATGGTGCTATATATTTTAAATGCAAAGAAGACGAATACAAGTTTATTAACATCGATATACGAAATATGCATACAAGATAAATTATGACAATACACTTTTCCACAAATTATGATAATAATATACATATAAATAATATGCTACACTCCACCAACAAATATATATGGTATGAGTTTGTTTTTTCAATATAATTTGTATAGTATTCTTAAATATAATATTTTTTAATATTACTTTTGCCCTATTTATTGAAATGTAAACAATTTTCTAAAACATTCCAATGTGACATAATCACCCATTTTAAAAAACGCAAATTTAAATGCTGCACTGGCGTCAATATTATCTGAAACATAAAAGTGTGCTAAAATTTATTTTTTACAGTATGACCTGTAATTAAAATTTTAGAAGAAGTAAATGTCATATATTGAATTAAACTAATAGTTTTAAATTTTCATATAATTTATCATTTAAATTTGTAAGTCCGACCAGATTACATACCTTCAAAAACTGTTTTCTTGAAATATTCTAAAAAATAAATAATTTTTTAAAATTAATGCTGGAATATAGTATTCAATTAATTCAAAAGACTAGAAATTTCCATTTTTGAATATAACGAAAGATTATTATATACAAATCGTATGAAGAGATGTATAAACAAAATATTTGTTATTTAATAAATTCATATATTAAAATAATTGAGACGATTAATTGAACATATCTATGTATGAGTTATTATAAGGACAATTTCGTTGAAGCAACGTTTATTGTTAACCAGCGTACGAAATAAATTCCAACATATTTGTTTTGTTTTTAATCATGATATGTTAAATAATCATAATATACTACAATATAAAGTTGAACTGATATAAACGTTTACATGTAATTTAATTACCGACACATCTATTTCTTTTGTCATCATTAGATTCTTCTACATAAAATATTATATAACCTAGAATTGTAAATTTTATTTTAATTAAGCAGTATCTAAATCACAGTTTATTTTTTTACTCTAGTCATACAATAATAATACTAATTTTATATATAATTACAAGTATAGATTGATATAATTTGGAAATTATTTCTATGAATTTCAAATTATATTTTTAGTTCTTATATTTCTTATGACCTATATATTATAAATTCATGCCCGAAATTTCAATATGAAGTCATGAGATTATGCAATAGTAGATTAATCATGTGTATTTCAAAATACTTTTATCTAAAATAAATGATATATATTTATCAAAATTCATTACTTACGTTCTATGTTTTCTACACACCAGTCTAATGGATTATGAATTAGTCCTTCACTCCAAACTGAAATTGACAATTTTATTTAAATTAAATTAGTACGGAATATTATTATCTCATATTCATATTGTAGTTAGTTGATAATTAATAACCATAGTTATTAAACAAAAATAACAATATATACCCGACATAATTGCATCATAGAATTGCTCGAGGTATTCATGTAAAATATCTAAAATATTTTAATTTTTTCATGAGGACTTTGAATTTGCATTGAAATAGTAATAATATTTAAAAGAATTAATAAAAAAACATAAAATGTAAACAATATGCAATTTAAGCTCATTATTAATTAATGTTAATGATGGTACTACGGATATTATGTGGATCATTTTATTAAGGAGAATTTACCATTTTTTTTATAAATAGTTTCTGTCACTAAAAAAAAAAAAAAAATATTATCATTTATGTATGCACGGATATGTTTTTGTCTATAATCGTTTTACGTGGACATTAATATATTTCCTTGGTAATAAAAAAGTTGTACGTGTTACGATTACTCGCAGATGAATTGAACCTATTTTCAGAGTCATTCAACCGCTAGAATATAAGGTTTGTATTGAAATAAAATAAACAAAAATGTATATAGAACTTACTAAATATTCTCTATTCCGCTATGTAAATAAATATAGGAACTGTTCGAGCATAGTGCGTTTACCAATAAAATGCTTACTTCGTTACTACTGCTAGATACTTTGAAATGGGTTACTTGGTTTACCAATCCTAAGTCCTACTAGCCTGAGTGTATGTAATAATGTATATTAAGCAAAGAAAAGAAAAGAAAAGAACACACAAAAAATGGGTAACACAAATAAGACAGTTGTGGACTGTCTACAATAATACACTATTGTATACAGTAAATGGCCAGGTATTTTTGTTTGTGTGTGTACACGTTGTATGTTTATACGCTAATGACGTGATCACAACGCGTGCGTGTACATGGGTCCAAGATGCGCTAAAACTGGTGGGGACACCCAAGCTCTTTGCTCGCACGCTATTGGCTGCAACTAAAATAAGGCAGCACGCATACTCAACTAAACTCGAGAAAAATTGTCGTGACGGGCCGACCATGACGGCCTACCGTGGCCGCCGATCGTGACGTACAAATCAAAAATGTTTTTTCTGCACCCTTTATAAAGAAGTTTCACTTTTACAACTGATACTTTTGTATAAAATTAAACTAATTTCCCCTTAATAGTATTTACACTTTATCATGTCTATTTAAAATACTTAGCAAATAATAATAAACATCAGCTGAACAAAATATTAATTAATAGTTCAACGCATGAACTCGTTTATATTTTAGGTTTTTTTACTACTTTGTAAAATGATGATAACGATATTGAGATTTAGTGACTCATAGGGATTTTTAACATGGTTTTTAATTAGGTAAATACTGTATCAATCCAAATTCTGATGCGGATTCCAAATTTTTTTTCCTGTGATTTGACAACCTCATCTTGATTAAATATCATTTATTAAATGTTGGAATATAAATAAAATTTAAATCACTCACTATTATAGTATACAAACTCAAATGTTTTTGTTGTGTCAAAATCCACTGAACGACAATGATAAAACATTAATTCAAACTAAATATATATATATGTTTTATAAGTATTCTGTTAGTGTCAATTATTTACAATTTATTCTTTAATATGTATTTTTATTTATATATACGTTTTTGTTTTCCTTTCTGTCAGTTATTACTTCACACAAACTACAAAAATTAACGACTAAATATACACTTATACTTACTATTCAACTGTCCATTAAACCACAATTGAGCTAGATGATGGATAATTAAATATAAATTTACATAAAATAACTAATAAATAAACGATTTGTGGTAATTTGCGTATTTCAATATCACTCTTTCTATATAATCATAGATTTATACATGTATATATTGAGTATGTCTTACCCACGTTTACTCTACATATTTTTTAAGCATTGAATATTGAGTATATTAGTGTATAAGTTTAACAAAAATGTATTTATCTTACTTATGCAATCTATAATATAATTTTAAAGTTCATTAAAAATTTGAATTCCAAGTTTATATTTGTAAGATTATAATATTTTGTTTATTTGCTTTTTATGAAATAAAAGTGTATAAAAAAAATATTCCTTGTCTAATAGAGAAAGTAAAAGTTATTTCATAATCACTCACATAACGCAAACATTGATTTAATTAAAAAATTATAATAATTTCGAATAATTTTAAAGTATTATTTAATTCGTAATTCCTGAATTTTTTTTTTATATTAATATTTTAACTTATAAAAAAGTATTAGTTAACTTTACGAATTGCATTTGAGTTATAGACAGTAATAATTATAAAATTATTAAAAGAGTTGATTATCTTTGTAAGTATGATTTTTTTTACATTTTATTTTACATTTGAAAATACTCAGATTTTGATCAATATACAAAAACAACATTTACGATATATCACATTATAATGAATTTAATATATGTAAATAAAAAAATGTGTTGTCGAGTAAATAAAAACGATATATGCAATATTAATCCTTGCTTGGCTAAAGAAATAATTGTGGTTAAATAACCTAATATTACTTAAGCACCAAATTTGGTTTTAAACTGTTATTTTATCTAAAATCAGTTTGAAGTAATTAATGTTTTCCAGTTTTAAACAATTTCGTAGAAAATTTTTTTTATTTTCGAATTTTATTATCATAATAGTGATGCTTGTCAAAAACTATAATATAATATTGTTTGAAAATTTTAAAATTTGATATACTCAAACTTCATAACATATATAAATCATATACATTTTTAATATATAAACTTTTCTAGTAGCGTAGACAAGATTTTTTTTTTTTTGAGGAGAGTGGGTAAAACCAAAAATATTTAAAAAAATACTCATCAATAAACAATAATATATTTTTTATTTTATAATCATTGTTTAGAATGAATTGTTCTATTTTATTATCATTCATTTCGACAAGTTAATATGAAACAAAATGATAAGAATTAAAAGCATTAATCCCTATCAAATTTTTCAAACGTATATAATCTAAATGCGTTTATAAAATGTATATAAATACGTAAATACGTTGATTTGGCCGATGGGGAGAGGGATCATGGCTCACTAGATTCCTCTCTCCATGGCTACGCCACTGAATTTACTGCTGGCTTTGGAATTATAATTTTACATCGTTAGACAGTTAGTAACAGTAATGCGTAATTCTGATGCAGAATTAACGTAGTTCTACTCTGCCATGAATTTTAATATTCCTTTATATTGTAAAAATGATTGGAAGTTCATATGGTCTAATTATCATTTTCTACAATTTTTGGATGTTAGAAAAATTATATATATTTTTTTTATTATTGGTTTTGGAGAGGATAAGGTAGACCAGAAAAATAGTGACAGTGATTCGTCATTACGAATGAAAGTAATTTATATTTTCCTAATGTAAGTATATTTTTGAAACTCAATGGCTAATTTACAAACATTAATTTCTATCCCATGTATCATGTTAGAATTTTCGACGACTACAGTCATGGTTGTAAGACATATCACATATTTCCGACAGTCTATCTGCAAGGATATTGGTGACAAACATAGCCTATGCATTTGCATGTTATGAAATGTATATCTTAACTCAATTTAACTAATTTAGTACATATATGAACGATGTATAAATGTATTGTTTCTTATCAAACTAATATCTACCATCAAGAAAATAATCGACCAATCAATAGTATTATCTAAATGATTATAGCAATAATAACAAATAAAAATAACTAAAAAAATATTATATAATACTGATTTTCTAAAACTTGATATAATCTATCTTAAAATTAAATATAAATTATATTTACGGTTAGCAGTTGAATTTTTGGCATTAATTACTATAAAAATTATAACAACAAAAAAAACATTAATATTTCTAGTAGGAGCCATGTTCATCGTCTTTTGCGTTTTGTCAAACGTATATTTCATTAAAAACAATCCGAATACCAACACTGATGTTACACGAGTTTTAATGAAATGTGGTCTTGAGTAAAAAATATGCAAATCGTATGTTAATATTTATAAAGCTGAATTAATACATATTATCAAAATAATTAGTACATATACCAGCCAAGATTCGATCAGAACATAATAATTTTTTCAAAATTGAAATTGATTATACAGAAGAATAGTATATTAAAATAACAGAACAATGAATAATGCTGTTACTGTTATTTAGGTATTTTGTCTATTTATTTACATATATTCTCATTTCTATTATTTTGTCTGGTGCAGATAAATAATTCGTCGATTTATTAAAAATTACTATTTCAAAATAATTTATACAATCCTCATGGTTTTAGTCTCAAATTGTAATTACACCACTGAAAAATGGTCCATGTTTTAATATAATAATTTAGTCTTATAGATTTTTCAATATAAATGTACACGCATTGAAATTAAATCAAACTAATTTATTTTCATTATTATATCTGACGTGGATTATAAAAAAACTATATTTTTGAAATATTTGAGTTGTCAATTAATCTACAAAAAATGTCCATTTGAATTTATCGAAATAACACATATCGAATGATAGAAAAATTATTATCATATTATAAATTATTTTATGTTGAACGTGGTATCACTGGAAGAGTTTGTCAAACATCCCCTGACAATAGAATGAGTGCTCCACCAAATAGCTGTCTAGTACCCCTCAAATCTTACAGTGTACGATGAAGCGCTTCTAAAGCTTTTTTGTGAGCCATTATACATTCGTCCCATATGATAAGCTCACTTGTTTAGAGAACTTTGCCGTTTCTTGAATTTTTTTTGATATTGCATGTTGGCATCTCAGTGGTTTGCAAATCCAACGGCAATTTCAGTGCTGTATACGCTGTTCGACCACCGTCCAATAGTGTTGCCGCAATGAGCAAAATGTTAGAAATGAGAAAAGTTTTTCCTGTAACTACGGGCGCATCTTTGAATTACGATCCACCGCTATGATTGTTTATTGCCTTTATGATTGTGTCATATATAATGTGCTGTTCTGAAACCAATTTTTGAAGATTGTTTTCAACACATGTTTTGCATGATGGGCAGGATTAACATTAATTTTTCAAAAGTTCAGTAGCAAATACTTCAGTGCACTATCGGGTCTCGTTGAGTCGGTTTTCGACCATCATGCTTCGTTGACTTTATCCGCTGTGTCGCGACGACCTTTCGTCCGTTTTCACGTCTTACGCATTTTTACGTCGCGTAACGTTTGTTTCGCGTTTTACGCGTGCTGTGACGCGTCGATTTTTCATTCGAGTCACGCGTGATACGTCGTTGCCGACGTTCGTTTTCGCGTTTCATGTGTTTTTACGTCGCATTACGTTCGGTTTTGCGCCTTACGCGTGTAGCGTCAATTTCACTGTGGTTATTGTCGTTTTCTGTATATGAACACGTGGATTGCAACCGTCTAAAATTGTAGGACCTTCCCCGGCGTAAAACAAATATTACATTCAGATAAGTTAATCAAAATTTATATAGACATTTTATGAGAATATTATTAGGCTCATTATGAAGAATAAAGCAATCTAGTCTCTGCTAAACCTCTATATCTGCCCTTATATGCCTTATCTATTTTAATTATAATTATTTTTTTTTGTTTTATAACGTAACATACCAATTTTTGGTTTAATAATTTTAAGCATATATTTGTAATATTCTCTTGGTATTTCTGAAAATACATATGAATGTTATTAATTGCTTTGATTATAATGAATATAATTTCTTTTCATAGAGAATTATTGTCGTTAGTATAATATAATATATTTAATATACCTCTGTTATACTTCCCTTATCCATTTTATAAATTAATGGCCAATCGTGTAAATATAATTAATGAAGAACACAAATATAATATTTAAATGTACAATTAATGTACTTCAAGCATAAAAATATTTTGACCTTAAACAAATTCAAGTACTATATATGATAATGAGAGTAAAAGAGTAACTGAAATTATTGATTTTGACTATTATTCCTATTTAATCTAATTATCATTTTGTAATTTTAATTTAATTTAAAAAATTATATTATACTTCAAATAAAATTTTACTATTGTGAAGATTTTCGTTCATCAGTTAATAAATTTTCATTACATTGTTATGAACCCATGGTGATTTTTTTAGTTTTATATAATGAATTTAGTTTTAACAGTTATATTGTAAAAACGAGACATTGTTGGATAGCATACACAAGCATTTGCTGAAGTAGCGAATTCTTTCTTGTGTTGGCCGACAGTTACTCGTCCCCGGCATACGTCCGGTCACTGTTGTAGTAACAGAGCATCTAGCAGAATCTTAGTCACATATTAATATTTTATAATATAAATTATTCTATTTCGCAGTAAATTTAATAAATATAGTTTGCGTTTAATTAATTTATTTGTTGTGGTTCATTTTTCTTTTTTTTATTGTTTATTGTTGTGGAGACGTTCATAACAACATTAAAATTAATAATTGTTATTATATAAAATAATTTTAGCCTATAAGGCTTGATTGGAAGGATTATTATATTCTTGAGTTTTTATAGGGTAAAATAATTTGGGAAAATCAGCTATAAGAATATATGTAGTAATAAATTGTAACATACTATACCAATGCTGTTTGTATAGTGCTAAATATTTTGAATGTAAAGAAGACGAATACAAGTTTATTAACATCGATATACGAAATATGCATATAAGATAAATTATGACAATACTCTTTTCCACAAATTATGATAACAATATACATATGCATAATATGCTACACTCCACCACCAAATATATATGGTATGAGTTTGTTTTTTCAATATAATCTGTATAGTATTCTTAAATATAATATTTTTTAATTTTACTTTTGCCCTATTTATTGAAATGTAAACAATTTTCTAAAACATTCCAATGTAACATAATCACCCATTTTAAAAAACGCAAATTTAAATGCTGCACTGGCGTCAATTTTATCTGAAACATAAAAATGAGCTAAAATTTATTTTGTACAGTATGACCTGTAATTAAAATTTTAGAAGAAGTAAATGTCATATATTGAATTAAACTAATAGGTTTAAATTGTCATATAATTTATCATTTAAATTTGTAAGTCCTACCAGATTACATACCTTCAAAACCTGTTTTCTTGAAATATTCTAGGCATACAATAATAATTCTAATTTTATACATAATTACAAGTATAGATTGATATAATTCGGAAATTATTTTTATGAATTTCAAATTATATTTTAAGTTCTTATACTTCTCATGACCTATGTATTATAATCTCATGCCCGAAATTTCAATATGAATAATATATTTTTTATTTTATAATCATTGTTTAGAATGAATTATTCTATTTTATTATCATTCATTTTATTAAGTTAATATGAAACAAAATGATAAGAATTAAAAGCACTATTCCCTAGCAAATTTTTCAATACGTAAATACGTTGATTTGGCCAATGGGGGGAAGGGTTATGGCTCACTAGATCCCCCTCTCCATGGCAACGCAACTGAATTTACTGCTGACTTTGGAATTATAATTTTACATCGTTAGACAGTTAGTAACAGTAATGCGTAATTCTGATGCACAATCAATGCAGTTCTACTCTGCCATGAACTTTGATATTCCTTTATATTGTAAAAATGATCGGTAGTTCATATGGTCTAGTTGTTATTTTCTACAATTTTTGGACGTTAGAAAAATTACATATATTTATTTTATCATTGGTTTTGGAGAGGATAAGGTAGACCAGAAAAATAGTGACAGTGATTAGTCATTAAGAATGAAAGTAATATATATTTTCCTAATGTCAATATATTTTAGAAGCTCAAGGCCTAATTTAAAAACATTAATTTTTATCCCATGTATCATGTTAGAATTTTTGAAGACTACAGTCATGGTTGTATGACATATCACATATTTTCGACAGTCTATCTGCCAGGATATTGGTGACAAACATAACCTATGCATTTACATGTTATTAAATGTATATCTTGACTCAATTTAACTAATTTAGTACATATATGAACGATGTATAAATGTATTGTTTCTTGTCAAACGAATATCTACCATCAAGAAAATAATCGACCAATTAATAGTATTAAATATTATATAATACTGATTTTCTAAAACTTGATATAATCTATCTATAAATTAAATATAAATTATATTTACGGTTAGCAGTGGAATTTTTGGCATTAATTACTATAAAAATTATAACAACAAAAAAAACATTAATATTTCTAGTAGGAGCCATATTCATTGTCTTTTGCGTCTCGTCAAACGTATATTTCATTAAAAACAATCCGAATACTAACACTGATGTTATACGAGTTTAAATGAAATATGGTCTTGAGTAAAAAATATGCAAATCGTATGTTATTATTTGTATAGCTGAATAAATACATATTATCAAAATAATTAGTACATATACCAGCCAAGATTCGATCAGAACATAATAATTTTTTCAAAATTGAAATTGATTATACAGAAGAATAGTGATCGGGTCGGGGCGATAAGCAGTATATCGCTCACTCGGACATCAAAGACTTCATAAAAACTAAACAATAATTACTTAACTAGTTTGCAGATACTGTTCTAACATTCAAAATAATAAATAATAATCAATAATAAATAACATAAAAACGGAATAGCACAATATAATTACATTATATTACATGGCCAGCTGCATATCTAAGCTTATATGAACTTACACAAATACACAAAAATAATAATAATAATATATAGCTCGAATATAATGTATACTGAATTATTTGAGCTGCGTGAGTAACGTACAAGATAATAAATATAAACAGCAGGAATTATTTGAACCGTACTCTGTTACAAAAAAGCAATTTGAAATAAATATGTTGCTGTTCGATCCGATTTATATAAGATAAACAAACGTAGGTATCTTGTCAACTATTGGGGCTCACCAGATAATATAAATGGAACAAGGTAATAACACTACTATATAAAAGAAATATAAATAAATATCAGACAATATATATATATATATATATAGTATTAACGACGTTTATCGATGACAGTTCGCTAACAACCACTTCAAAATATTATTATTGATTGAAATTGCGTCGACTAGCGCACATTTAAAAACAAATAAGAAATTCAGCGATTCGCAGTCACAAAAATATAGTAATAATAATCAAAAATATTGATAATTTACGCCGATCTCACAACAAAAAAACGTTAACAAAAATAAGGTGTACGACGACAGCGGCGGCTCACAAAACGTATGTGACGCGGTGACGTTTCGACGCTAACAAGACGGGCATTGATCTCTCACAATAATATAATAATATAAAATTCACATAAATTGATAGATTAATGAAAACAAAAATAAAATTCATGTAAACAGATAATAATATAATAATAATAATTACAATAATTTAATTGGGAATGCATGTTTATATGGTTGCTCGGTCGCGGCGATTAAAAACTGTACATTGACCTAATTGGCGTCAACATATAGTATATTTAAATAGCAGTACAAAGAATAATGCTATTATTGTTATTTAGATTCTTTTAGTCCATTTATTTACATACATTCTCATGTCTACCATTTTTTCTGGTGCGTATGAATAATTATCCCAATTAGTTAAAATTATTATTTAAAAATAATTTTTAAAAACATTATCGTATTAGTCTCAATATGCATTTGTATCATTAAAAAATTGTCAAAGTTCCAATAAATTAATCTTATAGATTTTTCAATATAAATGTACATGCACTTAAATTAAATTAAACTAATATATTTCCATTATTTGATCTGACGTGGATTATAAAAAAAAACTATATATTTGAAATTTTCGGAATGTCAATTAATCTACAAAAAATATCCATTTGAATTTATCGAAATAACCCATACCGAATGATAGAAAAATTACTATCATATCATAAATTATTTTCACTTACATATTCGAAATATCGAGTATTTTTGAAATTTACTACATATTGATGATCAACAGTGTCATGCTTATAAAATTATATATAAACGTAGATGAATAATTTCAAAAGGTAATCTTCTATTAATATAGATTCCATTAATTTGCATACCAATATGTGGTTTAATTATTTCAATCATGTTGGTAATGTAAAAGAGAAAAAATTTAAAAAATGAATGCTTATAATTTATCAGTTTTTTATATAGTATATACATGATTTGTATGATATTCTTTTCATATATTTCTCTCATAAATGAATAATACACATTTTTTTGTCATATAATAGATTAAATATTTCCTTATGTAAGCGTATAGAGTTCTAGTACTATTCATTATTAATATAAATCGAATTCTATGTTGCTGATCCAAATTGATTTATGATTATTGTTTTCATGTAATTTTAATATCAGCTTACATTAAATAAGATATTTTTGAATAAATTAATAGATATATATAGTTCTATACATTATTAAATCTCGCCAAACCTCTCTTACATAAGAGCAACTGCATCCGGAGCTACCACTATTTTTCCACCTTCCTATCCGCAAATCATAACTCCCTTATATTTAGCCTCAAGCCCAATGTCCCTCAGGCAACTATCCTAGCCGCAGCCATGAAATTCGCCGAGACTCTCACCACGTTCATTTTCTAACTACGCTTATGAGTAGAAGTAGTTCCCCCCATCAATCTCCTCATCTTAGATTGGAACGCGAACGACGTTCTAAACAAACTTACCAAACGTCAACAATTACTTGACAATATGAACGTTGACGTAGTTGATATTACATTACAGAGACACACCTGAACCTCAACAAAAACATTTACTTACAAAATTACGTAACGTACAGATGTGATCGTCTTGAAGCTGTGGTGGTGTGATGGTGGTTCATTTGCGCAGTGGTTTGCGTCATCGCACCGTCATTACAGATCTGTGAGATCATTGACATCGAGATTTACACGACTCCCTCCCCTATTCAAATTATCTCTCTCTACTCATCTCTTATTACAAACAGAAAATTATTTTGTATCACGCCTCTTTTTACCACCAGCGTTCCCACCATTGTGATTGGCAACCTAAATGCCAAACACACGTCATGGAGTTGCAAACACAACAATCCAGCAGGCGTTTCCGTCTTAAAGACTCGCACCTCTAGAGCCCTCTCACTATATTCCGAATTGTCTGGCTCCTTCTTTAATACAATCTCGAAACTTTACTTTTTAAATACGATTCGATCAAATTCTAAACCAACCTCAAAAACGCTGTCGGATTACTGACGACAGACCTGAACAACGTTATATAAAACGCTATAATCTCAACCCCTGCACTGCGACACAAAATAAGACTACTCTACGACTTAAAATAACTTATAAACGAGAAAAAGCTACTACACAGGCTCTGGCAAATACGTAGAACATCTTACTTAAAGTCCCAACTAAACCCTCTCCATAATCCGTTGCTTCTGGCGTCTCCGAATTCTGAAATAAACAGTTCAAAAAATGTATGGACAAAGTCGAATCTCATCCCAATAGTCTTTGATATGTAATCCGAATGCTCTAAATTATACGTACCTTCTTTCTCTTCCTCAAACAAGGAAACAACTGATACTTCTAAAACTCTGAGAAAGCAGAGATCTTCGCAACTTCCCTGCAGACCCAATACCCTTCTAACCGAAGCCCAGAGGAATTAGAGAGGGTTTATGACGAAGTAGAACACGAGATCCTTCATCTCCCTCTCAATGACCCCGAATTCTCCAAACATCTTTGAAAGAAGTTTCTTCTATTGTTTGTTACCTAAAAACCACAATGCCCCGGGTACAGAAGGCATTAAGAACAACGTCCTAAAAACACTTCCTAGGAAACATCTCGTGGCAATTTGAAACATTTCATAAATGTCACCATGCACTTTAAATACATTCTCTCAGATTGAAAAGACTTCACCGTTATCTTCCCAAACAAGACAAATCCCTTAGCTCCTCCACTAGCTACAGACCCATCAGTTTGCTTTCTTCTATTAGCAAAGTTATCGAAAGTGTGCTGTTCACTCATGTGAATGTTGATCACGTCTATATGCTGATATAGACGCCTTTTTGACGTTCTGTACAGTTTCAGACCGAAACACTCCTCAGTACACCTACTTCTCAGGGTCACTAACCATATTGCCGACAGTCTTAATATGAGACACCGCACTGCGATGGTGCTTCTCGACGTCCGACAGGCATTCGACAGGGTATGGCATGAAGGCCTCCTTTACAAAATGACCCAACATAATATTCCCCCTACCTGATAGGCGTTGTGAGGTCCATCTTTTCATACAGATTCCTTAGGGTCAAAGTAGGAGACTCCCTCTCTGATTTCCGCTCGATCACGACTGGTGTCCCTCAAGGTTCGAAACTCCCTCTGCCCTTTTCAACATGTCGCGAAACCACTGCTTAAAAAACAGGCTTTATTCACCGAGTTCTACAGTGGTTTCCGAGCCGGGCTCGTGAGGGTCCCCCTCCTCGCCTTCGCGGGTCCGGGTCAAGGCATGGACCCAAGCCACGAGATGGCGTCAGTAGCTGGCCGATAACTGAAAGTCCTTGTCGCGGGGATAGCCACGAATACATTAAAATAAGTGGTCACCGACCATGGGTCTCCCGCTTCGACGGCTCAGGGTACGATCCAGCCGGTCGGACGGGTCGTTAAGTGGGACAGGATATTCCCTGACTGGGGGGAGTGTGCCATAAGCGATAAAATTCTACCTGGGGGGAGCATGGTCTAACCGGCTGGGCACGGCCGGTCCGGCGAGGCGTCACGCTTAGCCGATCGAAACCCGCGGGGGATGCCCGAGTCAGATTTGCCGTATTGGCTCGGGTGGGTGAGAGTACTACGGGACTCTTGCTCGGCGATGGGCCCCAAAGTCTCAAAACTAAGACTCCTGGCCTCTCTGCTCGGAAAGGGGATGCCATGGGCAGAGAGTAGTCGGAGCGCCTGATGTCTGGTGTCACATATTACGTCAGAGACGGTAGAGTGGCTGAGATGAAGGTCTGCTCGGAGCATGTCTTATTATTGACACGAGCACGAATAGAAGTACGGATGTCGCTAAAGCTCCGTTACGGGGACCACCCCGTGACCGTAGCGACACGGATCAAACCTGGTTCGTTCTGGGTTGGATTCGTACGGGCTGGGTTTCGCCATGATCGTATAATCTGCTGGCAAACCGCGCCCGTGGGTGCGTATCGACGTGTAAATGCGGTACGAGGATTCGGAGCCCTCGGTCTTGATTGGCGCTATGTCGGTTGGCGTTACCCATACGCTGGGAACCTAGCGTAATCCTATGGCGGCCCTTGAGTAGCTCCTCCGAGCTAATAAAATAGTCCGTCCCTTGTAGCCCTCGCCGCAGAGAGTCAAATCTGGGGTCAGAATCGCACTGCCTTTTTCAACATTTTCTGCCATGATATGCCTCAATGAATGGACATTATTACTTCGTTCTTCGCTGACGACGTGTCCGTCTCTTTCCAAACTATACAAATCGTGTGCTGCACCTAGCAAATGTCGGCTGTCTATAAATAAATCCAAAACAGTTGCGGTCTTCTTCTATAAAATAAACTGCATGCCCTATAAAGATATCCTTATTAATGGTCACATAATCGACTGGAGCTACTCCGCCATATACCTGGGTGTCACCCTAGACCGCAAGTTCTTCTGATGCAGATACATATGGATCACACGTGCAAGACTTTCGGAACTTTCATCCAATTCATTTCCTTCTTCAACAACAAAGACGTTTGTCCTACGCATCTTAAAATATAACCTTGATCAGTATTAACGGATATTATACTACAGTATAAAGTTGTATTAAATAGTGTATTATACATACTGTGTGGAATTATATTGTACTGAAAGTCAAGGACGTAGCAGGAACCTATTTTCGGGGGGGGGGGGGGGGGTTTTAAAACTGAATTATATATTTTCAACTATTAGATTTAAATACTAGATTATGTTGTTTACGATAAAATTATGTCTAAATGCATGTTAATATGTGACATATAAATAGTGTGTCCCCATATTCAAAATTTAGTTTAATAAATTAAATTTATTATAACTATTAAAAAGATTCGGAGGGAAAGAAGGGTTGAACAACTTCATCCCCACCAAATACGGCATTGTTCAAAGTATAGAACAAATAAAAATTAATTGATAACATTGATTGAATTTATTTTCAGAATTAATTTAACTTGACTCAATTAAAAAGACCTAATTTTAACATTTCTTTAAAAACAAATATGTAGCCTTTATCTTTCAATAATATATTATTCTATTCAAGTAATTTAATTTCAATAGACAATATTTGAAATATAATAGGTACCCAAACTTTAAATTACATAGTTTGTTTCAAAACCTTTGTTCAAAATGCAGTTTATATGATTACTAAAACAACAATAAATGCCATAAATATAAGAATCTGAACAATTTTTCTCGTAACTGTATAATTGGAAATTGACAAATTAGTAATCGAATATTATAATTTGATTGTTGAATAATGAATATTAATCATTATATTTTTAACAATATATGTATATTGTAACTAATATATCATTAGTTTAACCATACAGACAAATGTTAAATTTTTATTTATGTTGTAGTTTTTTTGAGATTTACTTTCAATAAATTTGGGAAAAATTAAAAAAAATTAAACTAAGTTGCAATTAGTGCCTTATTTCAGCAATTTAAAGTACGGCGTGGTTTTATACAGTCAAATAATTATATAATATCTGTATAATACAAACAAATTTAAATACTGTATATTAGGTCTACCCATGGCTCATACTCATTTATATTTAGAACTAGTATATTTAATACTACAATATAATATTTTGTTGGTTTGTATACTATTTTAAAATCAACTAAAATTATCATATTAAAATTTATAAGGACTGGCTTCGATACGACGGGAGGTGTAAAACGGGGTGGCTTGTGTGCTTACATTATCAGTGTTCATAGGGTGTTGAAGTTGATAATTGAAGCCAAGGCCGTATTTGAGGGGGGGTTTTGGGGGTTCAAACCCCCCCGAATTTTTTTAATAGTTAAAATTAATTGAATTTATTAAACTAAATTATTAAGGTAAAGACACACTATTTACACATCATATGTCAACCCGCATTTAGACGTAATAAATTTCCAATCTCTTGTTATCGCATTAATTGTTTTATATATAATTGGGTTTTGCCATAATATTATTAATAACACGCCATGCCGAATGTCGGTACATGTAGTAATATTGTTATTAATTTTATAGTACACAACATAATCTAGTATGTTCGTGTAATCGTACGTATGAACTTGTACGTGTTTGTGAACAAAATATTCATTTTCGGTCAGTTTTGTGTGCACTGTACAGCGTACCTTGTTTAAGGTTTAAGTATACATTAACTAAAATTTATTTTATTTCAATATAATGTCAACTCGTAAGAGCAGTTGTACTAATACATTAACGAATTATTTTAATAAAAAATTTAAAACAAGTCATGATGGAAACGAAGCAAGTACATCAAGTTCTATATCGACTGCCGTTACAGAAATTACAACAGAAAACTCTACGAATGATATTGCCGATATTGGTTGTTGTTTTGATCAAAAGGTTAGTGATGAATTAAAGTACAAGTTACTTACTAATGTTTGGAAACCTGATGAAAAGTTTACGTTTCCTATATCGGGGAATAGAAATTTAAAATTTCAATTAAATTGGATTAAACGATTCCCCTGGTTATGTTACACTAATATGCAAAATTCTGGAGCGGTGTGTAAATATTGTGCTATATTTTGTCATCATTTTACCGGTAAAGGTTCATATCAAAAACCTGGAGTATTAGTTACAAAACCATTCAATAAATGGAAAAATGCAATAGAATTTTTTAACACGCATAACAGCACAGAGTATCATAAAAATAACGTTTTCTTCGCAGAGAATTTTATTTCCGTATATTGCAACAAACAGTTAGATATTTACCAAAAAATTGATTCTGCACGTGCTAATCAAATTGCTGAGAATAGAAAAAAAATAATACCGGTTATTCAAACTATAATATTGTGTGGTCGTCAAGAATTGGCCCTTCGTGGTACATCTGACGCTGGACCACTCGTACTCGATGAGCCAATACACAACGATGATAATTTTAGAGCTCTTTTGCGAATGCGTATGAACTGTGGTGATAAATTGATGACTGATCGTATTGAAAACGACACATTTAAAGCTATATATATAAGTCCTACCATACAAAATAATTTAATTGCTGTCATCGGAAAAATAATACAAGATAATTTAGTGAATAAAATCAATAGGGCAAAATCATTTTCAATTTTAGTAGACGAGACGACTGATATATCGCGAATTGAACAAATGTCATTTTGTATTCGATATGTCGATGAAGATCCTGAACATCAATTCATTTTACGCGAAGATTTTTTAAAATTTGTGTCGGTAGAAAATACGACTAGCAAAAATTTAGCAAATGTTATTTTAGAAACTATTTACTCTCTTGGTATAAATCCGAAATACATGGTAGGACAAGGGTATGATGGGGCGGCTGCAATGAGCGGACATTTTAATGGAGTGCAAGCGATTATTCGAAAGATACATCCAACTGCACTTTATGTGCACTGTAGTGCTCATTCTTTAAATTTAGATCTCTCTCATTCATGTAGTGTTCAGCATATTCGCAACTGTATTGGTACCATAAAATCGGTGGGAAATTTCTTTAAAGGATCGGCAATGCGAACAAATGTTTTAAAAAAATATATTAAAGAACAGCTTCCTGAATCTAAATGGACCAAACTCACATCAATGTGTGACACACGTTGGGTGGAAAATCATTACGGACTTATACGATTTACAGAAATGTATAAGGTAATTGTAAATACATTAGAGGAATTACAGTTAACACGTGATATTAAAACGTCATCAAAAGCTTTACAATTAGGAAAAACTATTATAACCAGTGATTTCCTTATAAGCATGGTCACAGCATCTATACTTTTTTCCCAAACATTACCCCTGTGTAAGAATTTACAATCTGTAAATTGTGATTTGACCGAAGCAATGGAATATGTTGATACTGTGTTAGGTGAATTACATGATATGCGGAGTAATATAGATATTACATTTTCTAAAATCTTTGAAAAAGCAAATGTTCTCATCAAATCAATTGATGACAAAGAAGAAATAAAAATACCTAGAATTGTTGGACACAAAATTACAAATTCACCTGAAGAATATTACCGTATTACAATAGCTATTCCTTTTATAGACAATTTCATTGAACCGCTTCAAACAAGGTTTATTGATCATAAAAATATAATTTCTTCATTGCAAAAGTTATTGCCGAGAATATGCAACAAATTTGAAATCGAGTCAAATGACTTTAATATGTATTCAGAATTTTTGGATTTAGAAGTACTGTCAACCGAAATTAAATTATGGAAGAGAAAATGGACTGAAATAATAGAAAAAGACCGACCGAATTCGGCTATTGAAGCGTACATTAAATGTAATTCTGAATATTTTCCAAATATATCTTTTCTCTTAAAATTATTAGTTACATTACCAGTTTCGACTTCTATACCAGAACGCACATTCTCTACCATCAAACGATTAAAGAACTATTTACGGAACTCATCAGGCCAAGAACGTCTTACCGGTTTAGCACTTTTGAGTGTACATAGACAAATTAAAATTAATCCAGATGAAGTGATCGATCGTTTCGCAAAAGAAAAAAAAAGACTACTAGATTTTGTCCTATAAAAATATATAATTTACAATTTTATAAAATTATTACGTTATTCAACCTAATTGTATCAATATTAATGTAATATAGAGATTTTTTGTTTTTGTTTAAAGTTAATGTTAGTTTTTTTAAAACTATTATTAAAATATATAATTCGGTTGTAAACCCCCCCCCCCCCGAAAATGTGCCCCAGCTACGGCCTTGATTGAAGCCATAGTGGTGCGCAATGAGTCGGCCGCACATGTATATGTACGGACGTTATTAACGTCTTATTATCGTTATTATTATTTTTATTATTATTAGTTGTGAATTATTATATAATAGCTAATAGTGCTGATGTGTAGCTCGAATCGGAAGGTGGTATCTTATGCGTATCCGCTGTTGTTGTCGCGCAATTTATTGTTTGAATATACTTAAATGTTTTGTAATTTTTAGCGCAAATTGCGAAAATTTATAATTGATTTTGAGCGTGCGCTAATCGCCGCAATTGTCATAAATTAATATTATTATAAAAACGTGTTATTAATTATGCTTGTGTTTTTATGGTGCACGAACCGCCACAATTGTATTATAAAAATTACTCTGTAATTTATTAATTTGAATTTATTATTTTATACTTTATTATTTTGTATTGATTGATTTGTAATTATTATTTATATTTATCCTTTTATATTGCATGATTTTAAGCTTAGGTAGCGGCTGGCCAGTCTGCGCATACTTAATGCACCTGAATACCCTATACTTAGGGTATACTGCACATCCTAAAAATGCCGAATGCTATTACATGCGATTAAGCTTCACAAAGTATGGCGACCAACTTGATGGCCTTAAAAAGGTGTCTGGAGTAATTCATCCAAGTTATCAGTCTTTCTGCCGAACTTTTGGGTTGTTGGAAGATGACGCTCACTTAGAGTAAACTCTAGAATAAGCCACTATTTCTGACTCTTCACAAAAAATACGTCAACTATTTGCTGTTTTATTAGTATTTTGCTAACATACTGAACCGTTAATACTATGGGGAAAACATAAGGACAGTATATCAGTAGATGTAAAAAGACAACTTGTAAATGATTGATAGATTGATATTGAAACCATTATGGATGTTGTATATAGTTGAAGAACTGGCTGTAAGACGGGATGGTTCTAGTGGCTGGATAAACCAAAACAAACAAAAAATATATAAAATTAAAATTAAGCGGCAATGTAAAAGTGTAATTCCCAAGAACGCGCCTGGAGACGCGCAATCGGCGCGGCTGACGCGGCGCGACTCTATTTTTGTCCGCGCGGCCGGGTGCTGATTCTTAAGAACGCGGCGCGATAGATGTTTCAGCCATGCGGCGCTTATTATTTCTTAATATATTAATGTTTGATATACAAATGTTTTGTTCGGTTTACCATTTTTCCTTATACGCTCATGCAATGAACACGTGTTTTGTGAATTTAAAATTTTACACTAATTTTAATTTAAGTTTAAAAACAAAGTCTTAATTTGATCATATATACTTATTTTTATTAAGTTATTATGTTATCATTATGTTTATTACTTAAATGAAAGTATAACTATAATTATAATACCTAATCGGTTCAATTCATTTGAAATTTGTTTCCAAACATTGCTCCTTACTATTGATCTTTATACAATGTTTTAAATCATATTGATATTTGAAAACGCACCGCGACCGCGTCTCGACTGCTTTCGAAGCGGTCACAGTCGCGCGCGATAGTAGCGCGCGGCAGCCGCGATGTTGGGAATCGTTTACATTTAAAAATAGGTAAAGAAGTAACAACGTGGCCAAAAATAGTCGCGCGTCTCCAGACACGTTCTTGGGAATCACACCTTAATAGCACTAAGCTATTGGAAATTGATAACCCTTCATTTAGGTTACAACGGGTTATTAGCCAAGTAGTTCATAGAAATTTACTAATGTATAACGTAATTTTTTTTTGTGGAAAATATTGAATTTTTCAGATTTGGTACCAATCTCATACAAATTTGATACCAATTAGAAGTGTTTACCTATTGATGTTTAATTATAAAGATAAAATGCAAAAAAATAAAATGGTTATTATTTCCATTATTATTATTATAATCAAATTGTCTTATTTCCAATTAAATAATGTTTTT
Source organism: Schlechtendalia chinensis (assembly GCA_019022885.1). Lineage (NCBI taxonomy): Eukaryota > Metazoa > Arthropoda > Insecta > Hemiptera > Aphididae > Schlechtendalia > Schlechtendalia chinensis. The sequence goes on from CM032341.1 coordinate 9,557,994, forward strand.
TCAGACATATATAATTTAATACCAATGCAGTCAAGTTATAATGAAATGAAATATGATATAGTGCATTATTAATTAATTTTGATCAAAGTGTTTATAATTTGACTCATAAGAATGGTCTTTAAATGACGTAGATATAAATGATGATGTTGAGGCGCGGTTATTTGGATCATTTGAATAATCCTCCGGATACTGATTAGCTATAAAAACAAATTATATTCATTATGTACTACTGTATATTGAATAAAACATAAGCTACGGAAAAATATAGATTATTCTGGAGTGTTGAATAAACATAAAGCAGCACAATATTTTACGATTTAAATATTATTGTTTTCCTTTATGTTTTCGAACGATATAAACGAATAATAAATTAATGATACAAAAGGAAATGTTGTCAAAAATTAAGAATTTTATATTTGTTCATGAAACGATTTAATAATTATAGTAGGAAATTAAATAAGATTAACAATTTTTTTTTTATATCCCTAAAGGGTTAATACTAGATTTTTAACGATTAATGGCTTAGGCTAATATCATAATAGTGTGCGATGATGAGATTAGTATTTAAATGGTAATTTGTCGTAAATTTAAATAAATAAGTGGATCATCAAAAATATAAAATTTAAATAAGGCTTTCTGAGAATAATTTTAACATAGTTTACGATTATTAAAATACAGTGTGAATCGTTTTTATTGCTGTAAATATACAGGTTACTAGATTTTAAATAATTATTAATTACTTGATTGGTATTGGCTGGTTTCGGGTAAGTTGGAGTCAAAGGTGGTATATTGGCTATTGAATAATGTATTTTCCAATGGTATGTAATAACCTCTATTAGAATCATAATGTAGGTCATTCCTTAATGCACCTGAATATTAATAAAAAAAAAACAACCTTAAACATTGCAACAGTCAATTAAATAAAAATAGATATTGAGCGAGTTGATGCTTAAATACGTAAATGGTAAGTTAGATTTAAAAGTGATTAAGTCATTATTACATAATGGTATAATTAGTGCTATTATAAGAAGATAAATGTTTTCCTATTTATATATAGTTTATAGATTAGGTTAGGTATATATGATATCGCTGGAAATATGTTCAACTTTAAAAAAAAGTTAAGTGTATAATTTTGTTAGATTGTAAGTTTAACACAAAACCCATTAGTATATAGTGTAACTATGTATAGTATAATTCTAATACATTTTCATAATATAATAATCTTTTTTTATGCATAATCACTTCAATCTATTAATCACGGGGAATCATACGATATTAATATGAATTGATTCTATCAAACGTATGATTATTTAATGTATGTTAGTTGTCTTAGGGAGAACGTCCACCAATGTAGTGTGGTTGGAGAGTGATGCAGTGAGAGCATCGTAAAAACACGTCTACGCGCACCAAAGCAGTGCGGTGCAAGTACTATGTGCATCTTATATACAGTTGTCGAGATAACCAGTGATAACGTTAGTTGACACTGACCGCATTCATATTATATAAGGCTATTTTATATTAACTCTTTAAACGGCGAAGGGGATGGACGCTCCCTTCCCCCATAGGTTGTGTTTTACTTAGGAAAAATTCCTAATAAAAATTCTGTTAAATATATTTATAACATCACCAGTGACCACTACATTAGCATACCGCAATTTTTCATCTCTACGGATAAAAACCTAGATGAGATCAAGGATACTGGAAGATTGATTGACTGAACTGTCTTTATTATATGCCCACCATGATATTTTAATTAATAAACAACTAGATTTTGTAATTTAGATTTAATGATTATGTATGTTTTTATTTTTTAAATATTTGTAATCAGTGTTAGTTTTAAGTTTACTATTTGGTATTTATAAATTGATTACAATGTTGAATTTAACATAATAACATAACTGTTTCGAATAAGCTATTTTTGAATATACACACACGCATACACTTTATTTTTGAATGTGCAATATTCGCACCCCCCACCCTGTAATATAAATCTAAATATGCACCTAGTTTATTATGTTTAGTAGGATTCTAATACATTATCATAATATAATAATAATAGTTTATGCATAATTACATCTATTTATTTTTCATTGAAAAGCATACAATATTAATATAAATAGATTTTATCAAACGTTTTATCATTAAATGCATGTTAGTTGACTTAAATTCATTTATTTTTTTATAAGTCTTAATTGAACCGATTAGTGGAACATCTGGTTAGATGCAAAAAATTTACATTAGTAATAAATTAGTTATGCGGGAAGTGAGATATTTTGGTGGTCAACGAAATATGTTTCGAGAACTGCAGGCGATTGCTGCAATTCGTGCAACACTGTAACTGGCTTTTGTACGAGACACATGCTGTTTCTTGTCACATCTCATTAAATGATTAAACGATTAACGAGAACTGCAACTGATAAATTAGAGAATGATGCAGATATGTATTTTTATTGTTTCAGAAAAAAGTACATATATTGACAGAGATTGACACGGACCGTGAATGCCTTTTCGACAAGTATACATGCATTCACGTACTGATAATAATCAACCGTCCTTCCAGTTTGCGACTATCGCAGACAAAAATACGTTCCGTCGCGTTTATTTAAACGCACGATGTCAGTTACCGCCGGACGTTGACGACAGAGACAACGAAACATTCATATTTATGGATAATGCAGTAATAACGATTGCGTAATTGAGCCTTTCTGTTCAATCTCACCAGTTAGTACATAATTGTTATTATAAATATGAATGTTTTGAATGATGACAAAAATACGAATACCTACGAATGACCGATTGAACTGAATATATCGAATCGACATATTTGGTAAGTAAGTTCATAGCTGTAACATCGTACGCTCCTTAGTGATGGTTTTCTATATTCGTCTTATTGGTTTGTTACCAATATCACACTGTTAGTGTTACCAGCGTATTTCCTTTAATGTAATAGAGAATTAATTACGAAAATATTTTTCATCAGTTTTGTTGTTTGTACTCCACTACTAAATAAATTCGAGAGTAATTTTGTGCGAGCCACTCGTACACCGTCACAAGATTAATTGATACAATTCAGCTAAGCAGAATAAATACCTAACCGCACAGACTAATTAAGGATTGGCGAAAAACAATACTTAAATTTATCATTCCACTGAACAATTGAATGATTGTTCCCTGTTACATAACTACAGTGCAAATATTAATTGTCATTATTAAAATATAGGAACGAAATCAATATAAAATCATTAACTAATTCGACTTGACCAATGGACGATTGATTGAATACAGTGATATAATGATTGTTGGCAAATGCATCTGCAATTGATGTATTGAAATTATTTGAGTGGGATCCTGGTGGATGGCAATGAAAGCTAATGGTTATTTCATCATCGTATCATTAGTTACTATTATACTAGTATTAATGTAAATAGTGAAAAGCTATGTAAACTATTTTCTGTAAGAAATGTAATTAAACGTGTATTGCAAGTAAATTATATTATTCTTAAATGCAATGCAAACAAAAACTATTTTTCAATACATAAATTATTGTTTTAATTTATGTTTTTCTTCTAATGTTATTAATAAATCAAACTTAATAACAAAAAATGAAATTTCGTTAAACTTAAGAATTCTCTTTTTTCTCATGATACTGTAAGGATAGTTGGACTACACAATTAAATTACTGTGCAAATTAGTATTATGTTCCTCGAATTGTTAATAAAACAATTTTTAAGGTGATATGACTAATATTACCTTGATCAAATAATAATTTTGAATGTTGGTTGGAAACCATATACTGTTCTAAATTTTCAGCAGTATCTTCAGCAGTGAATGAATCTTAACAAACAAATTAAAATTAAATATAAAATTGTTTAATAATCAATTTTTTAAGAATGTAGAATTAGCTAGTTTGATTTAGATAGAAACAATATATATGATTTAGATTAGTATTGGATATTGCAATAAACTTAAATTTCTGCTTTTAATTATACGTAATGAACTTTTACAACAATAATTACCATTTGGAACAAAAATAGAGTTATACAGTTAATATTTTATTACGTTATTATTTTTAAATGTAATACATACCAAAACTATTTGTCAATACACAAATATATGTTTTCATTCATGTTTTTCTTAAAATGCTATTAATAAATTTAACTTAATAACTAAAACAAAATTTCATTAAACTTAGGAATTTCCCTTTTTCTCATGAAACAATATGGATAGTTGGACTACATAATTAAATTACTGTGTAAATTAGTATTATGTTCCTCGAATTTTTAGTAAAAATATTTACATTTTTAATGTCGTTTTAAATCAATGCTGTTCATTTTTGAGGTGATGTGACTAATATTACCTTGATCAGATAATGGCTTCGAAGATTGGTTAGAATTCATATACTGTTGTAAGTCTTCAGCAGTGAATAAATCTAAACAAACAAAGTAACAATCAATATAAAGTTGTCCAATAATCAATTTTTTGAAGAATGTAAAATTAACTAGTTGGATATAGATAGAATCATTTAATATGATTTGGATTAGTAGTCGATATTGCAATAAATTTAAATTTCTGCTTTTAATTATACGTTATGAACCTTTACAACAATAAATACCATTTTCAACAAGAATAAAGTTTTAAGGTTAATATTTTATCATGGTATTCTATTTAAATGCCATACAAACAAAAATTATTTATTTTTCAAATTATTAAAACGTTTTGCATTTTTAATGTTGGTTTGAGACCAATGATGTTCTGGTTTGAGGAGATGAGATAATTATTACATTGATCAAATAATGATTCCGAATGTTGGTTGGAAACCATATACTGTTCTAAATTTTCAGCAGTATCTTCAGCAATGAATGAATCTATTCAAACAAAATAACAATACGTATAAAATTGTCTAATAATCAATTTTTTTAAGAATGTAGAATTAGCTAGTTGGATTTAGATAGAAACAATATATATGATTTGTATAAGTAGTCGATATTACAATAAACTTAAATTTCTGTTCTTAATTATACGTAATAAACCTTTACAACAATAATTACCATTTGCAACAAGAATAGTGTTATACAGTTAATATTTTATCACGGTATTATTTTTAAATGTAATACATACAAAAACTATTTATCAATACATAAATTATTGTTTTCATTCATGTTTTTCTTCTAATGCTATTAATAAATCAAACTTAATGACTAAATTAAAATTTCATTAAACTTAAGAATTCCCCTTTTGCTCATGAAACAATAGTTTGTACTACACAATTAAATTATTGTGCAAATTAGTATTATGTTCCTCGAATTGTTAATAAAACGTTTTGCATTTTCAATGGTTTTTTAGACCAATGCTGTTCTGGTTTAGGGTGATATAACTAATATTACCTTGATTAAATAATGGTTGCGAATATTGGTTAGAATTTATATACTGTTGTATGTCTTCAGCAGTGAATAAATCTAAATGAACAAATTAACAATAAATATAAAATTGTCTAATATTCAATTTTTTTAACAATGTAGAATTAGCTAGTTGGATTTAGATAGAAACAATTAATATGATTTGGATTAGTAGTCGATATTGCAATAAATTTAAATTTCTGTTTTACTTATACGTAATAACCATTTTGAACAAAAATAGAAATAAATACTCGTAATTAATATTTAGTTATGCCGTAGTGAAATAATTTCATTACATTGAATTTTACTGTACTACAATTTTTTTTTTTATAAATATTCAGAGGCGTGTTGTAGTGGAGTAGTAATTGGTTATCCCTTTTAATTAAATAAATTTAATATTTAATTGATTTTGAAATAATTATGTTACTTTGATCATTGCCAGATGGATTTACAACTGATGTTTTGAAGCAATACAAATATGGTCCTATTAATTGAGATTGATCTAAAAAAAAAAAAACAAGGTATATTTATATACATTTGTATATGGAGTCAATTACTTATATGACTTATGAGTAGACATTTAAAAAAATAATAGTGAATCATAACATTTGGATAATTATAAGAAATGAATAGTGTTCCTTATGATACTGTAAATATATTTATTATATTTATCATATTGATATATTATATCATTTTTGCATGATTAAATTGAAAATATAAAACGAAAAGAAATAAATATTTAGTAGGATAAATAAAATTATTTGCCATGATTTGATATTGTAATTATTGTGTTAAATTCTTCTCATCAATAATCCAAATATTTCATATACTTGTATATAATGTTTGTGTTTAGTTAATTTACATACTAATAGATGCTTTTATTGTATTAATCAAGTATTGAATGTAAAATACTGTAGTAGCTAAAAATAAATGTTTATTAGTTTTAATATTACAAGTATTATGTACAATATACATCTTTTTGCAAAACTATATATATATTTTCTCTTGCTATAAATTATTGAAAGACAAACCATTGTCATATCTCAAATTCATTATATTCAGTAATATTCATTCACAATATTCTAATATTCTAAATTATTATTATAAATTGAATACAAATTTGGCAGATTTAATTTATATGTAATTAATATTTTTAAAAATTTAGTTAAAATTAAAGTAATAAAAGTAAAGTTTAAATGAATTATAATTATATTATATATATATATAATTCTATACATTATTATATATCAATGTTATTTGGTTTGTCAATAATAATTTATAATATTTCATAACAACATTTCCACAAAATTGATTATTATTATTATAGAAGTCATACTGTTTAAATGTCTGTTGGAAATCTCTACAATTTAAAAAAAAAGTCAACCAATAAACTCGTATTAATTTTATTTTTGTAAGATGCCATTAGTTGGTATTTAAACTTAGTGCATGCATTGGAATAAAATTAGAAGAGGGATGCAAGTTGTACTGTACGGTTTTGCGAAAACCGTAGATCTCACTGCCATTATCTTTTTATCGATAAATCCAATAATTGTGGCAATTCGAAACTACTCCCCTTCTGTTACGTTATCTTGCGTCAATAATACGCGGTGTAAGCTCGTCGGTCGCGACATCGGTGAAATATTCTCGCACGCTCTCGTTCGTTATCGAGTCGTCGTCGAGATATACAGTACGGAAAACGGTCAGCCTTTCATGTATATTTTGTTTTCATTTATCACGTGTGGTAATACTGTAATTACGTGACTTTACTTTGTGTTCTTTTATGCGTCATGCACTAATGCTTGACATTTTACAACAGATTGTGTTTTTCGGATTAACATTAATCATGGTTCTGTTGTCGGGACATAACCTTCAATCGCCATCATTTAGGTCAGGATATTCTTTATAATATTATATACCAATGTAGATATATCTTATATACATTTGTGTTTTGAGTGAATTGTTATACAAATTTTAATACATTTAATACAGTTCACTTAATTACATATATCTATTTATTATACTATAGCTTACGCTGTAAGCTAGTTTTGGCGTAATATTATATTGTGTCTGGTCACGTTCGGACATCATGTTCAACCATATTATTTGCCAATATTGACTGGCAAATGGTGTAATTATAAATGATAAAAAAAAATATGAGTAACCATAATAATCTATTGTTTGACGTTGTACTATGAACTATTAAGAGGGATACGTTAATAATATTTTAAAAAAGATGTACTCTCTCCTCCATGAACCCTTACCAATTCCAACACATTTTACGGGTCGATTTGATTACTGAGTAGTGTATGAATACTTTACGAAACGTGGATAAAATTTAAAATGTAATTTTTATAATCTATAGATGAAATCTAATTTGCGGAATAAAAATATATACAAGATGGCTTATGAAAAATATTATAATCAATTAAATTTTTATATGTTGGGATTATAATATTAATTGCTTTATGTGTTCAATTAAATCTTCAAAATGCATAAATATGTAAGTGAAAAAAAATGTCTTAAATATTGTCTTTTAATGTACATTGTTCTCTTAATATTTCAAATGATATGTATTTTATAATTAAATTTCTGTGTTCACATATTTTGACTATGATGTACAAAATCATTTATTTTCATAATACCATGTCAAATCATTTATTCATAAAAACATTTTAGTAATAAATGTAATTATTTCACGTTTTAACATAATAGGTTTAGAATAATATTCAAATGTGATTTTCTTACTGGTATGAAAGTATGAATATCTCAGAGCTGCTTTGGCATCGACTTTAGTTAAAATAATAAATACGATTAAAAGATTTTTTGTATGTTTTTGTCATTTAGTGTAAGGAATTAGGTAACTTTCATAAGTGTCATATATTGTAATTGATTAACCAGTGCTCATATGCAACATAGAACTTACATTTTAAATATATTTCACTTATAAAATCTAGACAAATTAAACCGATTTCAAAATAAGTTATTGTAGAACATTGCATGATTTTTCTATTACAGAAGTCAAAATAAAATTCTTGTATCGTATTGATATTGTGTTTTTGTACATTTTAAAATAATAGGCAAATATCGATGAAGACCTGTTAATTTCATTCTGATCATAGATATTAATAATTAATGTAATTCTGTGTAGGAACACTATTAAATAAAGATGTGATGAATATAAATATATATATATATATATCATATAAATATATTTTTTTATTAAAATATAACTTATATATATATATATTTATTTATATTCTCTTTTAATTTCATTGATTTATAATTTATATTTTTATTTTGTTAAATTTACTTTTGGGAATACATTAATATATTTTTTTTACGTATACATACATTACCTTTATATGTTGATTTTAACTGGTTAATCGTATATATTGTAGAAAAATCCATGTGTTTATATGTAATATACTTTATTTTATAGGTAAGCGATTTCTGATCATAAACTAATTGATTAAATGCGTACAAAAATTTATTTTTAAAATTTGAATATTTATTGGTGTTAAATTATTTTTATGATAAATATTTGATTGACCAATGCAAAATTTACGTGTATTCTACCTATTAATTTAAATATTTTCAAAGTTAAGTTGTTAGAAATCCGTTTTTAATAATAAAAGTGAAAATTATTTTTTATATACATATTTATTAATAATTAATGCGAACTTTTCTTGTTATCCTCACACCAGCTGCTTGGATTTTTCAGTGTATTAACTGCATAATCTAAATATTGGAAGATTATATTTAAAAATATTAATTTGGTTAATCTATACAAATTATCTGAAATAATAAGTATCTTATAACATTAGAATTATGTTTTTTTTATTGTTTCAGTATATATTTAAATATTCTTCTGAGGTTTTTCATTTGGAATGTCATGAGTTTAGTCTCGTCACCCTTCAAAAGGTACAATGTTTCATACCGATCCAAGATATTAATGCATAAGTAGGTAGTGTACAGCTTTTTATTGGTATCTATAACGTACTTATTTTTAGCATAGTACTACATTTTATTTCGTTTAATGTAACGGCAATCGTTTAACTTTTCTCGATGAATTTTCTTGTACTTCCTTCTGTTTCTATTTTCTATCTCTACGATTTATAAAATCATTCACGTATGCTAAGAGAATCGAATCTCCCAGTACTTTCATTTTCTTATTTGTTTCCATATCATTATTACTTTTTCAACAACTAAGTTGAAGAGTGGGGAAAACAATTTTTTCTATAAATCTTTTCATTTTCGGTTCTTATTATTGGTATCAATATTGTACGCTTTTTTATTTTCGTTCAATTATATCAGTTGAGATATCGCAAGACCTCTGTATTCTTCACCGAATTAGTTATTGTAAAATTTTGTGTCATGTTCAACTTAACGTCCAGGTTTTCGTATATAATCGTATCCGTGCCACTTATATCGCTACTTTTGGTACTTTATATTTTTCAATTTTTTCAACAATAATTTTTGTTGATCCTGTTAATATAAATTGTATCTATGTACTATGTTTAATCTAAGCTTTCATATGTATTCCAATTTGAGTTCTAATTAATTTTTCATTGCTATTAAAATGCCTAGTCTTTTTTAGAAAGTTTACAACTAGTCATCTAGTTACAAGGATGGGGTTGTTGCCAATCGTATAACTCTCAATCTGAAATACCAATACATAATAATAAATTAAGGTTAGGATAAACGTTATTGTAGTATACTGATTGGATACTGGACGATTGGAACACTAACTTATCCCAATCCCATCATAATAAAGTTATAGCATTTATTAGTTCAATAATTATAAAATTACATACTCGAGGTGACTGATTTGTAGAGATAATTGAGATATTGACGTAGGATACCTATAAATTTAGATTTCTTCAATAAAGAACAAACCTTCTTGAGTACAATATTTGCATCAATGAAATATAAAATATAAAATAAATAATGTAACCACTTATTAATTAATTACTAAGTTTTTGGTCATTTGTCATAATATGAATATAATATTTTGTGTAATAAAATAAGTTACCAAATTTTTTAGAAAGAATATCATTTGAACTTACTTCAAAAATGAAAAAAAAAAAATTTGTTTTTAATATGTAATTTTGAATTTATATTAATAAAATATGTATCATTGATTTCGATTTCTAAAAGCACAATATATTTTATCTTATGATAATTGATTAGGCATGCTGCTCGTTAATATGCACAAGGTACGACTAAAAACGAGAAATTACAACTTTTCAAAATATTTACGTCATCATGACTAATAGCAACATTATACAATTGTAATTTTCTATCTTTGTTATTAATTCATTATATCATTTTATTTGTATAATGAGCTGAACAACACGATTTTCCTTGTTAAGTGTATTCGAACAAATGTATTCTATTAATTTAATTTAATTAATTATATTTTAATAGGTCTCTTTAAATTTTATTTCTCATTAAAAAATTATATTCTTGAATATTCAATATCTATAAATGTTATAATTGTACCGAAAATTAAGTAGAAAAAATGTGTAAAAATCAGTCAAGTAAACGAAAAATATTTGAGAACTTTCAATATTCATTACAATCAACAAACAAATTGATCAACAGCTGTGTCCTAGTTAAAATTTAATTCTGTAAAAATGCAAGTAATAACTTATATTAATATTGTAATTTATAACACAATTATTGGTTGAACTTCCTTAACGATGCATTGAAGTTTATTTTTTATGCAGTTTTCGTCATATTGTTATAACTGGCAATATTTGATATATTTCTAGAAAATTATGTCGTACGTTCTCCCATATGGTTAATCTTGATACATCGTCATTAATTCGGCATATCTATTGCGTCAAACGTTGTATAGTTTAACATAAATGTATTTCCATCGTGCCTTTGATTATATCAGAAATATCTTTGTACAGATTGTGCCTAACACGAAATCATGGTACTGCTCGTGATTTTCCGGGTTTTCTATTAATTTCGAGCATAAGCTGGCTCACACATCTGGTTGCAGCAGTAGGTGGAGAATGGAGAAGGGATGTCTTTGTCTTGCTAGAGACGAATAAATGGAATAAATTGTTGACAGGCAATTGTCCGAAGTGAATGCACCACGCCTTCGGTTCACCAAACAGTAGTCTGGTCGAAGTTCAGCTGTGGGCATTACGGAGTATAAGCGTATGAGTAATTGACGGTCGGTGCTACCTGTAGGGCAATATGCCAGTAGATCAAGAGACACTAATATTGCTCAGCTTTTAACCTAGAGATGACGCGTCAAGAACTGTAGAATGGGTATCCCAAAGGTCTTACCAGGGGATCACTCTCGCGGCCGTAGAGACAAGAATCGGGGCCGATTTGTGTTGAATTCGTGTGGGCTAGGTTTCGTTACAATAGATAATCTGTTGAGCCCATCTACACGTATCCACATGGAATGTGGTACGAGCTCAAGTAATGATTGCTTTTTTTCGACGCTCAGTTGATTGGTGACATATTTGCTCTCGGTCGAGGCATCTTCTTTTGTGTTACTTGAGTAGCGTCGCAACGAAAATAGAGTGGAAGCAATTAGTAAGGCGTCAACCAAAATCCTATTGGGCCTATTGTTTCTTGGATTATGTAATTATTATTATTGTATATTTATTTTATTTAATACTGAAAAGTAGTACACTAGTAAGGTATGTTATTACAAATTTATTAATATATATATAAAATAATATTTCAATAGTTTGGAACCTGTTTATATTAATTTGTCTGATTAGTAAGAAAATAGTGATCGTTTACGAATAGGCAAATTATAAATGTATTGATTAATGATTGAATTTATATTATACTACTCACTATGAAAATATGCATATTCAAAGGCTTGTATTCCATTGAAATTTACTAAATGATTAAAATGTTTATTTAATTAGTTCAATCTATATATATGACTGTATTTTTGAATAAAGTATATTTGTGGCTTCAATTTTTCTATGTCATATATTCTATTGATACTTATAAAAATGAATTGTACTTAAATTTTATTTGATATTTTGTATTATATTTACATTCTTTTATTCACATTACAAATTTAAAATTATTATTTTAAGACATATCTTACTATCAAAATTTTCATATTGATTAATTGCATCTAGACGTCAATTTTACATTTATATAATAACGTATAATATAAATCTTAAAATAATTTGTTAAAAAAACATGTTTAATATAATGTACTTTTGGGTCATTAGTGAAGATGAATACGGATAAATAAATAAAAAAACGTAATTCTTATAACACAACTCATTTATTTCCGCACATGGTTATTTCATACTTAACCACAACAAAACCCGAGTTTCTTATTATTATAACCTAACAATCTCTATATATTACATATAATATATGAATGTGTAATTATTTAACGTAATTATATAATGTGTAATTATATATGTGTAATTATAATGCAATAATATATAACATGTGAATGGTATATTTAGTTTATAATTTTCAACTTTATTATGATGAACATAATTAATAGAAAATATATAATGCAATATTACATGTATGTTTAATCTTTGCCATATTTTGGAATTTATTTAGAAAATTATACAGGTATGGACTTTTAGAATTACACATATTACTTTACATACATATGACAATTTTTTCTTTTTTTCATGATACTTTTTAAGTCAATAGTGTCAAATTTGACGTAATTTAAATGATGATTGTCAAAAATATTATTTTACTAATAAATATCAATTAAAAGAAATAAAAGTTAATATTAAAAAATATTAAACATTAAACATTATCAAATAAATATTATTTTTTTAATTACTAATTAGTTATATATAATTATTCCAAAAATATGAAAACCTTTTATTTTACATTTCACAAGGGATCAGAACATTCTATGTATATTTAATCATCATTATTCTGTAAACATAGGTAAATTATTTTCTAGAGGAAAGAAAATTAAATGTGGACTACAACTAAGAAAATTTAAAAGATTACGATGGTAATTAACGTAACATGCTCATTAACATTTCAAATATTTCCTATTCACAACATTTTTACGGAAAATTACCATTGTAACATTTCAGTGTAAACTTTAATTATAGTATGCAGATCATTATATTATTTTAATTACAAATATATATATTTTTAAACTGTATATTTTCAAAAATTAATAATCTTTTATCTTACTTGTACATTCTGAAACAAAAATTAAAAATGTGTATTAATATTATTTTCGTATATAGCATTTGTATACTTTACAAAAGTTTGTCAAGACCTAAATAAGAATAGAGTTTCCGCTTTTCTGGACATAGCTCTGAAAAAAAAAGAATTAATTTAAATTACCTTTAATATTATCAATAATTCATAAATGAAGATTATTCACGTTAAAATGGTTGTTCATACTTAAACTGTAACTTGCAATGAAATCAACATAAGTAATAAGATAACAAAAATATAAATGAATGACTGTAACGTGAAACACAAAAAAATAGAATAATATTTTCTGCAAATAACTCAGATAATAAATAGAACAATTTTGTGTTGTATAAAAAATAGAAAACTTCTGCACTGAATTACTAACATGATTTCGATTACTAAATATTCATATAATATTGAACAAAACTGAGTGGTACCTATTGTATTCAGGTTTGAATCCTTTTCAATGTAAGTAGTTGGACATTTACAGAAATTCAATAAACGGTCACCGAAATTCCGTAGCGTTGAATAGTTTTTTAACTCTCCCCACTTTAATGGAATGGCTATGTATCTATCAATTCATGAGTTTTTAGTATTCTTCGTGTTGATAACTGTTTGATGTATGCCGGTATAATGTCATAGATCATTTAATTATTGTCAATGAATGAATGAATTGAAACGTGTTAAAATACTTTATTAACTGTTTTAATAAAACAACTGTTCCCAGTACATTCAATTTTATGCTAAGATATTTGGAAGAAGGTTTGGTCACATTTCATTATAAAATAACATTGCGTTATTGATACAGTATAAACAATAATTTTTCAATGATAGAATATTTATTATAATTTACATAATTACCTTTATAGTAGTAGTCGATGTAATATTTGGCAGGGCTTAAAAAAAAGTTGATATTTTCACAAAAATACTTTGGTGTTACTGCGTTTGTCTCAGCTACAAAAAGAAAAATATACAATTAAACTACACATTTACTTAGTTAACTAATTATTAACATAATTTTTTAAGTAAATTTTAAAATGATAAAATATTTATTTATACGATACTGTAAATATACAATAAGCAATTATTTTCAAATTTATACCATTGTTAATGAAAATTGATGTTTTTAATATTATATTATATAAAAATTGTGGATTATAACATCGTATAAGTGTTTTAAATACTCAATTTTATACATTACCAATATTACATTACGATAAGTTGATGAAAATTTATATAGTCATTTTATCAGAACATCTTTTAACTCATTATGATGAAAAATGCAATTAAATTCCTGCTAAACCTCTATATCTGCCCTAAGACGCTATATCTATTTTAATTATAATTTATGTTTTTTTTTATAATGTAACATACCAATTTTTGGTTTAATGACTTTAAACATATAGTTGATGTAGTCTTTTGGTATTTCTGAAAACACATGTATGTTGTTAATTGCTTTGATTGTAATGCATATTATTTTTGTTCCACAGAACATTATTAACTCGAACATGAGATATTACATTCATTATATCTCTGTTATACTTCCCTTACAAATGTCATAAATAAATAAAACATCGTGTACATATAATTAATAAAGAACACATATATTTTTACTTTAAACAAATTCAAATATTATGTATGATAATTAGATTAAAAAAGAAACTGAAATAATTAATTCTGAGTATTATTCATATTAAATTTAATTATCATTTTGCAATTTTAACTTAATGTAAGAAACCATATGTAAAACGTATAATAATACGTTTTATATAATTTTACTATTAAGCTGATTTTCGTTCATCAGGAAATAGAATTTTATAACATTGAAAATCAGAATTGTTAACATATAAAATAATGTTATAAAGGTGCGTTATGTTATAAAGGTGCGTCCTCTTTATACCGATCGGCAAGACCGAGTGAAAAAGCCGATCGACCACTTCGAAATACGTTCACATATATTTTTTTTCAGTCGCGTTTGGTATTCGGTTTCGCCAAGATGAGTAGTGTGGACGATGTATGATCATAAAATGATGATTTTGGTAGCTATAGTTGCTTTAATTGTTGATTTTTGTATGTATATAAACAAAAAAAGCAATTTTGGGTCCGACCAAGTTTGAAAAATCGAAAAATTTACAGTACCAGTGATTTGATGAAAAATTTAATTTTGGACGGTGTAGACGAATTTAACTTAGAACATTGATGTGATGTGGAGTTTGGATATTTTTTTCGCATGACAATTATCGGTTTTGAAACGTTGTTGGCGTTAATTACCCCTACCATTTCTAAAAAGAACACTAAATTCAGACCTGAAATACTAACTTGAGAGCATCATGCAGTCGTATTACGTTTTTTTGCTACAGGAGATTCGTATCATTCACTATCGTACATCTTCAAAATTTTTAAGCACATAATTTCAACGTATATTCCAAAAGTTTGTGAGACGCAAATAAAGTGATTTATTCTTGTCTTTGAAAAATAACAGACACTTGTATGCAAATTATTTAATCTGGTAAGTTTTGGAGGCCGCAGTACCACTTTTAGCAGATTCTTTTTCTTGATTTCTCTTGTAAAATGACTTAACTGGTACCTAATCTTTTTTCAATTTCACCTTTATGAGTTTCAAAAGAAACGCTTATTTCAAGCCAAGCATTATGACGTTTATTTTTATTCTTGTAATCCGTTAGACAATTATTCCAAAGCAAAGGACGCTCGGCGTACATTTCTTTTAAATTTAAAGTTTTGTCATCAATCCACTCCATTTAAAAAAAGACAAAATGAAATAAGTGAACTACAATAAAAGTTTTGGTTACTTCAAACATCAAATGCTAATTGAGATTGAACCCGGAGCCGAAATGCGTCTTCACTAGGCAAGTCGGTTTGTCTACTTTGATGTCGGTTCTTTGCCATCGTGCGGGTTACGATCGGTAACGTATTTGATCTGATAACGAAGCCGACAATCACGTCCACATTACTGCAGCTTTGCCGATCAGTATTGCCGTTCGGTATAGTGAATACGCACCTTAAGGCTTGCTTGTAAGGATGTTTCTTTTTTTGAGTCTTATAGGGTTAAATAATTTGGGGATATCAGCTGTCAGAATACTATATAAAATATAACGTACTTTTCCAATATTGTTTGGATAGTGCTATATATTTTGAAAGTATAAAGACGAATACAAGTTTATTAACATCGATATAGGAAATATATATATAAGATAAAATATGTAAATATTGTTTTCCGCAAGTTATGAAAAGAAATGACTGGATAGTGCTACACTCGACCAACAAATATATACTCGTATGGTATGAGTTTGTTTTTTCAATATAATTTGTATAAAAATATTTAATATAATATTTTCTTATTATTACTCTTGCCATATTTATTAAAATGTAAAATATTTTCGAAAATACTCCAATGTAATATTGTTACCCAAATTAAAAAACGCAAATTTAAATGCTGCTCCAGCGTCAGTATTATCTAAAACATAAAAATAAACTAAATTTTGTTTTGTACAGTAGGACCTGTAAATTTTAGAAGAAGTAAATGTCATATATTGAATTAAACTAATAGGTTTAAATTGTCATATAATTTATCATTTAAATTTGTAAGTACTACCAGATTACATACCTTCAAAACCTGTTTTCTTGAAATATTCTAAAAAATAAATAACTTTTTTAAATAAATGCTGGAATACAGTATTCAATTAATTTGAAAGACTAGAATTTTCCATTTTTAATAATAACTAAAGAATATTACATACAAATTGTATGAAAAGATGTATAAACAAAATGTTTATTATTTATTGAGTTCATATATTAAAATAATTAAGATGATTAATTGACGTACGTTTTCCCAACCTCGCCCATAAAACATTTTGAATTTTTTTCTACGTCAGCATTTAGCACGTATTGAATCGCATGAATTTGCACGACTACTCACTGAATTTTCATGCCTTTGATTTAAGTACAAATCGCAATTTACTATGGGTGGGGCCAGGGAAACGTTTTCCCAACCCCACCCCTAGTTAAATAATGCAAATATCGAATTTTTTTCGACGTCAGTATTTAGCACGTACTTTGCATGTCTTTTCAAGGCTATTCCCGAAATTTACACGATACTATTTCACCCGTGAACTTGATTTAACATAATTTACAATATACAATATTTATATTTTTAAATGTTTTAATTTTAAAATTATCTTTAATTTTATAAAATTACATTCAGGAATATTAAAACTAACTACACATACATTTATTAATTTGGCGTCAATTAATTAATTTTTATAGTATGCGTAAAGTTGATACATCTACGTATTTAAGTAAGAATTTAATCAACGTTAGTAGAATAGGAGTAGCGTGTACAAAGTATATCAAAAAAATATATTGGCACGTAGCTAATGATGATAATCGTTAGCATTAGCACGTGGCTAATGATGATAATCATATGTAATCATAGTACTTACATACTACTTACATACTTACTGTATTTCGTTATTAAATAGAACTAATAAAATATTAAATGATTATTATTTTTTACTTGACATTTGAATTTGTGAAATAATTACTCTATACTATTAACTCGTTTTTTCTTGTACTGGGTCAAAAAAATTAAATTAATAATTAATAATTAATTATTAATGTAAATAATTAAAACATGTAAAACAATAATAATGATATGAAACATATTATTTATTTTTATTTGGTAGTACACATTTTTGGCCACTACTTATTGTATTCTTATAATAATTAAATTATATACAAATATTAAATTGAATACATTTAAAGTTCACAAGATATACATGTGGTTTCTATCACTGGTACAAGTTTTTTTTTAAATCATCATACAATAATTATTTATTTAAAACATTTAAAAGTATAAATATTGTACATTGAAAATTACGTAAAATCGATTTCAGAGGTGAAATAGTGTCATGCGAATTTTGGGAATAGTCTTGAAAAGACATGCAAAGTACGCGCTAAATACTGACGTAGAAAAAAATCGATATTTGCATTATTTAATTAGGGGCGGGCCTGGGGAATCGTTTCCTTGTCCCCGCCTATAGTAAATGGGGATTTGTACTTAAACCAAATGCATGCAAATTCAGTGATTAGTCGTGCAAATTCAAGAGAAATACGTGCTAAATGCTGACGTAGAAAAAATTCAAAATGTTTTAGGGGCGGGGCTAGAGAAACGTACGTGATTAATTGTACATATCAATTTATGAGTTAGGTATCATAAGTTGAATTTTTTTTGATCAACCTTTATTGTTAACATCAGAACAAAAAAATTTTCAACATATTTGTTTGGTTTTTATTTCATTTTAAATGCTGAGATGCTAAATAATCTAAATATATATTGTATACAATTGAGCTGATGTAAGCTTTTACAAATATTATAATTACCAGTGCATTTTCTTCTTTTGTTATAATAATTTAAATAAATATACGATTTTTTATAACCTAAGATTGCAAATATTATTTTAGTTACGCAGTATCCGAATTAAAGTTTATATTCTTATTGGTTATATAACAATAATACACATATTATATACAATTACAAGTATCGATTGATATAATTTGAAAATTTTATTTATGAGTTTTAAATTATATATTTAATAATAAAATATAATGGAGCACTTATGGCTGTTTTATACTTAAATGTATAAGCCCAAAATCACACAATTTTATACACTTTAACCGCGTATACGTATTTCAACAACTACGTCATCAGCGTGAACTACTAAACTATTGAAGCTATATACACCCGTATTTATACAGGTTTTATTTCTGATGACGTCAACACAAACTCTCTCCGATTGGTCATAAGTCAACCAACCACGTCAATCGGAAGTCCCTGTTGCCGTAATTTACATTAAATTAATTTTAATAATAAATTTTCTAATGAACTTAAGTCAACATTTAACAACTTATTTTTATTTTTGACATTTCTATTGCTTCTCTTATGCTTAATTCCTTATAATTATTTACATTTTTGAAAAGTTTTACCGATTTGTTATGGTTAGTATTCAATAAATGTTTCGCGAGATTTTTACATCTCTTTTTACATGTACAGGAGATTTTTCTTCTTGATTTTTAATGTTTCTTAAATGTTCCTTAAATCTAATATTTATATTGTTTGGCCTACATAGCATTTATTGCAATTTTCATATTGAATTTTAAAAATACCCGATTTCCCGCCTTCTTCTATTTTATCATTAGTATTTCTTAATAGTGTTCTTACATTATTTTTTTTTGTGACTATGTTAACCTCATAATTTAAGAAAATATTTTTTAAAACATACAAAATTTTGCAATAAAATACTATTGCTGACTTTATTATTTTGTTTTATAATCCATTAAAAAAGAGTGACCGTCCTAAGTTCTTTTGATCATTTATGTTTCCTAATTATTTTTAAAATTAAATCTTTTTCGTACCCATTAAATTTAGCGATTTCAGTTATTAATTTTAGTTCTTTGTCAAAATCTTTTTTGTCTAAGGGGATATTAACTAATCTAAAATCATACTAATAAATGATGACATTTTATGTTGCCAATGGTGATTCGAATTTTTATAAATATACCTAAACGTGTGAGTTTTCTTTCGATAAATTTTAAATTTTAGCTGATCATCTACTATTTTAATTAATAAGTCTAGGAATGGTAATTTTCTTTCTAATTCTTTTTCGTATGTAAATTTTATTGAAGGATACTGGGAGTTAATTTGTTGAAGGAAAATGTCTATATTAAATGTTTCGCCTACTATTGCAAAAATATTATCAACATACCTAACCCAAAATGATGAAAAATTGTTATTAGTTTTTCTAATATTTATTTCAAACCTACTCATGAAAGTTTCTGCTAAAAATGGTGATAAAGAATTTCCCATGGCTGTTCCTTGTGTTTTTTCAAAAAATTTGTTTTGAAATTGGAAAACATTTTGGCTCATACATAATTCTTCTAACCAATCTTTTAAAAAATTAAAAATTATGAGACGATATAAAGGAAATAAAATTTGGGTCTCAATTGATGATACCACAGATGTTAATGGAAGATATGTGGCTAACGTTGTGATTGGAACACTTCAAACCGACCAACCAGGAAAAGTGTATTTATTAAATACAGAAATTCTCGATAAAGCAAATTATTCAACAATAACAAAATTATTCGATAAATCAATGTTCCTTCTTTGGCCCAATGGTATTCGTCATGATGACGTCTTTCTGTTTCTTAGTGACGTAGCTCCGTATATGATAAAAGCAGGGATTACAATTAAAGCACTGTATTCAAAAATGATCCATGTCACCTGCTTGGCCCATGGTATACATTGAGTTGCAGAAAACATACGAGGACAATTTCCAGAAATAGATAAGCTTATTGCTAAAATTAAAGAAATATTTTTAAAAGCACCAAGCCGAACTATTCTTTTTAAAAATAAAGTACCAAGTACACCATTACCACCTCAACCTATTATCACATGCTGGGGCCTATGGCTTGAGGCTGCATCATACTATTGTAAATATTTTAATGAGGTAAAAAGTGTCGTGCAAGAACTTGATCCTGACGAAGTTGTTTCAATAAAAGTTTCACAAAATATTTTTACCCAAATTTCAATTTCAGCCGATTTAGTATTTATTCACTCGAACTACGGATTTTTGCCTGACGCGATTTTAAAATTAGAAAATCAAGGACTTCCAATAGTTGAAGCTATTAGAATAATTAAAAATGTTCAAAATAAATTAGACAATATATTTTGTGAAATCGTAATTACAGTCCATGATAAATTCAAGAAAGTTATTGAAAAGAATACCGAATTTGAAACCATTATTAAAATAAATTATATACTCACTGGACAAGGAAAATGTTTCGATAGTTTACCCGAAGATTTGACAGTAAGCGATTTAGCTTATTTTAAATTCGCTCCGCTTACATCAACCAACGTACAACGAAGTTTTTCTAGGTATAAGAACTTATTGGCGCCAAATCGAAGAGCGTTCGAATTCGAAAATTTAAAACAAACACTCATAGTACAATGCAATGATGTTTAAAATTTAAAATATTTAATATGTTTAGTATACGCATAGATTATTAATTATTATTATAAAATGTAAAAAATTTTTTTTTGGTAAAATTAAAATAAAACATCTATAAATTATAACGAAACGTTGTTATTTTTTAGAATAACTTTTTATATTTTAAGTGCAATTTTCGGTATTTTTTAGTGCAATACTGCAATCAATTTTACTAGTTTTTTACTACTACAATATCTGTGCCCTACTCATCACTAATCATTTTAAATACCCTATCGAAGTAGATTTGTTTCCACAACATAACAATAGAATTCCCCTTATCGGAATTTAGATAAAAACAATCTTTATTTTTTAATTGTTTTATGAGCATAAAATGTTTTCCATCTTTATCGAAATTGTTTTGGTTTAAAGTAAATCTATCAGTAAAACTTTTCAAAATGTAAATAATTATAAGGAATTAAACATAAGAGAAGCAATAGAAATTTCAAAAAATAATAATAATTTGTTAAATTGGGACTTAAGTTCATTACAAAATTTATTATTAAAATTAATTTAATGTAAATTACGGTAACAGGCACTTCCGATTGAAGTAGTTGGTTGACTCACGACCAATCGGAGAGAGTTTGTATTGACGTCATCAGAAATACAAACTGTATAAATACGGGTGTATATCGCTTCTATGGTTTATTATAGGGGTGGGCAATTGGCGGCCCACAGGCTGAATCCATTCCATGGAGAGGAAATAACTGGACCGTAAAAAATATTTTTCTTTAATGTTGGTTTTCCGCATATATTAGATATTTGATCTATTTTTATGATTTATGTGGAAATAAGAATAGCGTTCATCATTTATCGCTGTTTACAATAATAGTCATGATAACACAATAATACTCAATTTGATTAATTAATTAAAAAGAGGTTCCGATCTTTTCTTCAACACAGGCAATTTAAACAGTTTTTATCTGAATGTGATTCTGTGTATTCGGATTTACTTCAACATAACAATGTTCACTGGTTAAGTAAAGGTAGAGTCATAGAATGTTTTTATAATATAAAAGAAGAAATAATCACATTCTTGGTAAACTTGGATTTGGAAGTATCAAAGATATATCATACATTCTTAACAAACGAAAGCAATATGCTAACTATAACTATTTAAAAAGACATTCTTGAATATTTATATGCACTTAATTCTGAGTTACAAGGGAATAAGTTAATTTGCGATCTGATATTTAGTGAATCTGCTTTCCGACGAAAACATTAAATATTTGAACAAGATATAAAAAATCAAGATTTTATTCATTTTCCAACAATACTTGAATATAAGAAGAATTCTGACGTAGATTGAAGTGTGCTTTGAAGTTTCTTGTCAGACCTTAGTGAAGAATTTGGTAGAAGATTCAAAGATTTTGTAGAAATTGGAAAACTGTCGTAATTTTTAAAAAATCCCTATGAAGTTTCTCCAACTGGAGAATAAATTGACGTAGCTAGAAATTGTTCAAACTTCCAGAATTTTTTGTTACAAATAAAGATTATTGATTTGTAAGAAGCTATTTCATTGCAAATGTACAAAACTGCAACTACTGAAGATTTTTGGGCAAATCATGTTTTGGATAAATACATGAACTGTAAAACACTGGCCATAAAATTAGCTACTATGTTTGGTTTCACATACATATGTGAAACATCGTTCTCAAAAATTACGTTTTTAAAAAATAAATCTTGTTCAAGGTTAACCGATTTCCACCTGGAAAACTCTATGCGCATTAGTTGTTCTTCAAGATTACCAAATTTTAAAAAACTGGTTCAGGATAAGAAATTCTTTTGTCATCATCAGATACACCTATATACGATGTTTTATAATCTAGGATTGTAAATGTTATTTTAGTTACGCAGTATCTGAATCAAAGTTTATATTCTTACTGGTTATAAAACAATAATGCTTATATTATATTTAATAATATTATATTAAATTGAATACCTATGTATAATATAATTTTGCCCAAAATTTCATTATGAGATTATCAGATCATGTAATAGTAAATTAATTATGTATCTAACTAAATGGTTCTATCTAAAACAAGGAAAATATATTTATCCTAATTCATTACTAACTTGCTATGTTTTCTACACACCAGTCTACTGGACTCTGGATTAGAACATCACTCAAAACTGAAATTGGCAATTTTATTTAAAAGAAATTAGTATGAAACATTATTATCTCATATCCATATGATAGTTAATTGATAATTAATAACCATTGTTATTAAACGAAAATAGCTTTACATACCCGACATAGTTGCATCATAGAATTGCTCGAGGTATTCAAGTAAAATATCTAAAATATTTTATATTTTATTATCAGTACTCTTCTTTCTATTAGTTGAGGAAGAAATAATATTTAAAGTTTTTATAAAAAAATATAAAATATGAACAATAAGTAATTTAAGCTCTTAATTAATTAATGTCAATAATGGTATTTTTGATGTTATGTGGATCATGTTATTAAAGAGAAATTACCACTCTTTTTGTAAATAAATTCGGTCACTAAAAAAAAAAAAAAAAAAAAAATAATAATTTTATTTATTTATGCTAGGACACGTTTTTCTATAATCTTTTCGAAAGGACTTTAATATAGTAACTTGGTAAAAAAGAATCGTAATTACAATTGATTCTTTTACATAATATTAAACTAATAAGGCCATAATAATATTTATACTTTATCACGTCTATTTAAAATACTTAACAAAAAATAAAAATTTTCAGCTAAACAGAATATTAATCAATAACAAACGTTATAATTATCACTGTCGACAGAAAATAAATTGACACAAATATAGTTTTATGAGCATACTTTATCTTAAATTATTCAAAAATTTCTAATTAGAGGATCTGATTATTCTAAGAATTTTGAATTTAAATTTGAAGAAGAAGGAAATCTTTAAATAAATAGATTTGAAGGACGATCGTTGTAGATGGCCAACAAAGCCAAATCCAGAAATACCTATTAATATGAAATGGCTCTAATTTATTCTAGAAATTTACAGGAGATCGATAAATATAATATTACATTCATAATATTAGTTTCTATTAACTGTTGTAATAATAATATTATGTAACATAATATTAGTATCGAATAATTTTATACAAATAATGAACGCTAATTATAAATGTCAATTATTATAATTATTATATTGAAGTTATAAAAATATAAGTTTTCTTAATATTTAACAATAATGTCCTGTTATGAATATTTTATGTTAAAATGTATCTAAGCATAAACTCGTATGTTTTTTATCAAACCGTTTAAATTTATTTTAATATTTCATCATTATTAGTTATACGTGATTACTATTTAATAATCCTTTCAATAACATTACGCCATTTATACTAATTGATTATTTACAAATAGTTCTTTCAAAACAACTTAAATGTATGAAATTTTCAAGTCCCTTTATATATCATATATTTTCACAATTGTAATTTATAAATATTGCATAAGTTAACTCGTTATTTGAGTAAATTTGCTGTTTTAACTAATTTTTATCCCAGCTCACTCCTTCAATTTATCCCTAAATGATTCTCTTTTTTGTACCCTGCACGATGGATCCTTTGTCTGCAATTCCACTCATCTCCTCTTAGATTGTCCTGTTCTATCCCATAAACGGCATATTCTTGAAAATGTATTCACTTCTTACAACATTCCTTTTTCATTTCCTCATATATTCCAAACCTCAAATGTTTTCCTGATCCTTTCCGTTCTACATTTTTTCTTTCCGTAGGATTTTCACTTTAATTTATATTTATATTTTTTTTCTCTTCTCTTTTCCTTGTTTTATTTTGTATTTTGCGTTTATTTAGTTGTTATTTTATTATTATTTAATGGTTGAGATAAATATTTTTTTTTTTTTTATAATATGTCTTTAATAAAAAAAAAAACTAATTTTTAAAATGGCGATAATGATATTGAGATTTAGTAACTTGTAGGGAGTTTCAACGTGGTTCTTAATTTTGTATGTGTTGTATCATTTCAAATTTTCATGCGGTTTCCAAAATGTCCTCCTATGATTTGATAACCTCATCTTGATTAAATATCATTTATTAAATGTTGGAGTTAAGATAAAATTTAAATCACTCACTATTATGATAAACAGACTCAAATGTTTTTGTTGTGTCAAAATCCACTAAACGACAATGATAATGCATTAATTCAAACTAAATATTTATATGTCTTAGATGTATTTACAATTTATTCTTCAATAAGTTTATATTTAATATGGTATTATATTAATATTAATTATTTAATTAATATTATTTAATAAATTGTAACATTCAATTTTAATAAGGGGGCTATTTCAATAGTACGGTGGACATTATCGCGATGCCCGATAGTGGCGAAAAGGCGATAACGTAGTTTTAGTGTTTTCTCTACGTTTTGGTAGAAGTTTTTCTGTCTATTATAGTTCGTCTTTCGATAAATACACGTTTATAAGTTTTTTTTTGCGTTTTATATCACCTGTTTCTCTCAAATTTAATATCATTTGTCCGGCCACAAGACAAACAGACGAAATGGAGTAGTCGTCCTTAATTTCGTCCACCGGGGCGAAGATCGCCTATGGCGAAATTCAGCAGACGTATGTGTTCGCGCCTTTGGGCGAACAACGGGTAATAAATGTAACATTGATTTGTTTCATGTTTGTGAATATGTATGTGGCCGGTACAACAAAGGAATAAATAAATAATTATAAATAATAATACTCCCATGTATTTTCTTTATTTTATCATTATTCCCCCCAATAAGAAAAATCCCTTGGACTCTGGCTTAGGAGCCTTGGCCATGGGTTGGCGACCTTCGTCTTAGAACACGGAGTCGTCACACGGCGCTCGTCCGAGCTGGACCGAGATGTCGCAATATATATATATATATATATGAGTTTCTTATAACTTCATACATATTATAAGAATTTACGACTAAATGTACGCTTATACTAACAATTCAATTTTCCAATATCCTTCAATTGATCTAGATGATAAATAATTAAATATAAATTTACATAAAATAACTTATATGTAAAAGATTTGTAGTTATTTGGGTATTTCAATATCACTCTTTTTTTTATATTTATATATGTATACATTTAGTTGTAAATATTGAATATATCTTACCCAATTTAATTTTACATATTTTTTATGCAATAAAAAATAATAAAGTAATAAAGTATAATGTTTAAGTTTTACAAAAATGGTTTTAACTTACATGTGCAATCTAGAAAAAAATGACAAAATTTTTTTAATACTTGAATTCCAATTTTATATTCGTAAGATTATAAATTTTTTTTTCCTTTTTTGAAATAAAGTATAAAAACAATTATTCCTAGCCTAGTAAAGAAACTAAAAATTGCTTTATAATCGTTCATATAAAGCGAACATTGATTTAATTAAAAAATAATATTAATTTGATATACTTTACGTACATAAAATATATTCTTTAATTTTACAGTTTAAATTTAAGTTATCGAAAATACATATTACAAAATTATTACAATTGATTATCTTAGTATAAATCATGATCATTTTATTTTAGCCTTTGAAAATACGATGTTTTTGAACAATGTAACATTTACGATACATTGTATTATATGCAATTTAGCAAGGCTGGGCAAGTTATCAATTTTTTTTAACTCGTTAAGTTAATTTAAAATAATTAAGTTAAATTAAGTTAAAAGTTAACCAATATTTTTTGTTAACTTTAAAAATTAAAAGTTAACTTTGGAAAAAAGTAAATTAATTTATAATAGTTAAAAGTTAAAATTTTCTGATTTTCAAAAAATAAAATGAGAAAGCTGCCAAGATTTCAGGGTACATAAGTGGCGTATTTAAGTGGGGCTAGGGGGGCTTAGCCCCCTACAGATATACTTTAGCCTCCCAATCGACTATTTCTCTATAATATTATAATATTATAACTAATAATAGTAATACTATAATTAGTAAAACTAATAATAATAATAGTAACTATAATACCTAAAACTTTTGGGATTAAGGCTTTAGCCCCCCTGTATTACTCCTTTAGATACGTCCCTGGGGTACACACTTTAATTTACTTGTTAACACTTTTATTGTTCTTAAAAATGATAAATAATAATATAGTCCAGCTTTTTTTAGAATTATTAAGTTACTACACAATAAATTTATAACAGACTTTGGTCAATAATTATTATTCTGTATTTATTACTTTGGAAAACATTAAAAACAAGTGATAAATGACTACAATATGACAACTGTTTACGCGCGGGTAGTTACGTATATTTTATTATCTATATTTTATATTAAAATTATTTTTCATCCCGAATGGCTAAGGACTACGTAGCATGATCGTGTATCGATATCGGTTTTCCTATTACAAACCTACACTTACTATTATAAGGCTGGGTTTACATGAACGCGCGTACACGTGCGTTAGCTAACTACGCGTACTGAAATAATACGGTTTTCCTATACATCGTTCACGCATATCATTCGTCGAAATTCCGCTTTCGCGAGTACACGCGCGTCTATGTGAACCCGGCCTTATATTTAAGTACTATACTCAATAAATCTCGTGTCTTGGTTTTTACATACGTCTTATATACTATAAATAATAGCACGTATATGTTATTGCAAAATATTCTATATTATAAAATAAAAACAAGTATTTTGTTAAAAATCATTCAAAAATTTACATTGTTCTTCGAATAAAATTCAACTTATCTTAGATAATTTTGTAAAAAGTTAACGTTAGTTTGAAAAAAGTAACTTTTCAAGTTAAAAGTTAATTTGCAAAAAAAAATAATGAGTTAATTAACTTAATTAATATTAACTTAACGTTTTAACTTAATTTTAACTTTTAACTCTTTAATGTCCAGCCTTGCAATTTAGTATATGAAACTGAAAGAAATGTGTTGTCGAATACAGAATACAATTTACAATTTTACTCCTTTCTTGGCTAAATAAATAATTGTGATCAATATATTAAAACTATATAAATACCGAATCTGTCTTTAAGCGTTTATTTTTATTAATATCGATTTGAAGTAATAATTGTTTTCCAGTAATAAACAATTTAATAAAATATTCTTTTTTATTTTTGATCTTAATTAGGAAAAAATAATCTTAAACCTTATAGAAATAACTGAAAAAATGTTTATTATCCGAGTACACAATATGTAATGAATCGAAAATATTTAATTTTTTTAGACACAGTCGTTTCAATGTTACCTTGAGTACATATTTGGTTAACTGTTGTTTATGAAATATTGAACGTGGAATTCACTCACTTCTATGTCGATGAATACCATTTTTTATCATAGACTTTTATGTTGATTATATAATAGTATTGTTGTAAACGTGATATAACAATATCGTAAAGCAATTGTGTAAATAATTTTTAAACAAGCGGGTATACCTCAAAGACCACATTTAAGATTCAGTATATTAAATGCCAAAAGAATAAGTTAAATTCACAATAATGAAAATGAAGAAATATAAATTCATTAAGCAAATGCTTCTAAGGATCATTTTTTACGGAAATGAAGAGAATATTTTGTTGAATAAAATATTAGATCATTAGATCTAATACGTGGTAGACGTAGTCTCTAAGAGGAGGAAATTCATCAACCGACTGTAATGATCGCTTATTGTAAGACCATAATAGGTATGCTTGTCAAAAAGCACAGTACATTATTGTTCGAAAATTCTGAAATTCGATATACTTAAACATCATAAAATATATAAATCATATTTACCGTAGGCTTTGGAATATTTATTTTACAGTGTTAGACGGTTAGTAATCGTTATGCGTAATTCAAATGCACAGTCAATGCAGTTCTACTCTGCTATGAATTTTTGTTTTAACATAATATGTTTTAGGCTGGATACTTTTTATTTTCGAGACCGATTTCGCGTAACCGATTTTGCGTTAACCAGTGGTTGCCAACCTTTTTGACACTACGGACCACTTAGATAACTTTCAATACGTCACGGACCACCATCATTTTTAGACATTATTTTTTCTCATAAATAAGAATCAATTTTTTCACAGATATTAGAATTTAGGTAACGATTGTCGGTACGTAATATTTGTAACACGCCCAAAGGAAAATTGAAATATTTTAAAATGTTATAGGTATGCCTCGCGGACCACCACATAATATCTCGCGGACCACCGGTGGTCTGCGGACCATAGGTTGGGAACCGCTGCGTTATACGGATAGCTGACTGCAGTGTGCGGTCGAATCTGCGGGTATAAAATTTTGAGGGTATAAAGTAATGCGGGTGTGAAATTACGCGGGTATAATATTATACGGGTATATATTATACGGGTATTTAAATAATAGTTAAATTAAAACTACCTAAACAAACCATTTTCAAAATGGACATTGAAGTTGTTATTTATAAGATTTATTATATTTTTTAACAGCTAGGTGTTATGCCTCAACCAATTATGTATATATATATATATGTTGAATTCCTTGGATTTACAAGAGGTAAAAGATATATA
Organism: Schlechtendalia chinensis; assembly: GCA_019022885.1. Classification (NCBI taxonomy): domain Eukaryota; kingdom Metazoa; phylum Arthropoda; class Insecta; order Hemiptera; family Aphididae; genus Schlechtendalia; species Schlechtendalia chinensis. The sequence goes on from CM032341.1 coordinate 9,588,131, forward strand.
ATAAACAGATAAATAATATAATAACAAATATATTGAAAAGTATACAACAAAATAAAACGCGATGTAATACGTGTGTATGATGACGATGACGGTGACAGTACCTCTTATTGTAAACGTATCTTAGAAAAGTTTAATTTAAGAGAGACCAACGTCTTGCACATTCCTGCAGATCCACAACACTCGTTAGATCCAAATGTGTCAGAGTCATCACCAGCAGGGGAAGTTCCATACAGAGAAGCAGTTGGAAGCTTGTTGTATTTAAGTAAAATTACAAGACCTGATATAACGTTTGCTGTAAATTATGTCAGTCGTTATCTTGAAAAACCATTGACAGTACATTGGAATGCAGTGAAACGAATATTTAAATATTTAAAGGGTACAATAAATTATGGTTTATTTTATGATTCCAGTGTAAAACTCCAGTTGCGTGGCTATAGCGACGCAGACTATGCGGGTGATACAACAACGAGGAGATCCACATCGGGATTCATATTCATAATGGGAAATGGTATTGTAGCATGGTGCTCACAAAGGCAAAAATCGGTATCACTTTCAACTACTGAAGCAGAGTATGTAGCACTAAGTCAGGCAGTACAGGAATTAACTTGGTTAATGCTACTGATAAGCGATCTCCTGGAGACACAGGAAAATATACCTATCGTGTATGTGGACAACCAGAGTGCCATAAAACTTGTGAAGAATCCCGAATTCCATAAACGAACAAAACACATCGATGTTCGTTACCATTTTATTCGTGAGAAGTTCAATGAAAAGATTTTTTTCTTGGAGTATGTTCCCAGTAAGGAGCAGTTAGCAGACATCATGACCAAGCCAACACCACGGACAAGATTCCAGGAACTCAGACAGATGTTAGGGATTAGAAATTTAGATATGTAAATTATATAAGGATATATTGTTTAAGGGGAAGTGTTGAAATTATAAACAAGACACCTTATATAATGTAGTTAATAAGTAATATTATACACACTGTAGTGTAGTAAATGCAGAGTAGACATTTTTTATTAGTTTTCAATACAGTGTATTATATGATATGTAGGCAGTACTGTCACCGTCATCGTCATCGTACACACGTATTACAACGCGTTTTATTTTGTCGTATACTTTTCAATATATTTGTTATTATATTATTTATCTGTTTATTATATATCTTTTACCTCTTGTAAATCCAAGGAATTCAACAATATATATATACGATCGTATCTTAAGTGATTATTTTTGTTTTTATTATTTTTATTAGAGTTATGATTACTATATTACTTATTATCATTTAAATATTAAGTAATTACATTAAAATTTATTGAAAGATTTGTAATTATACCATCATATAAATCATAAATTATATAAATTTATAATATAAAAAATTACCCAGTAGCGTAGTCAGGCTGTTGAAATGGGTGGGTGGAAGGGGTTAAAGCCAACAATTTTTTTAAAAAACACTCAACAATTAACAATATATTTTTTTTTTAATAATCATTGTTTAGACTTAAATATTTAAATTTATTAACATTCATTTTGACAAATTACTATGAAACAAATTGATAAGAATTATAAGCTCTAATCCATAGCAAATTTTTCAAACATATAAAATAATCTATATAAATACGTAAATACGTTGATATGACCAATGGGGGGAGGGGTCATGGTTTTTTAACCCCTTCTTCACAGCTACGCCACTGAATTTACTGTTAGCTTTGGAATTATTATTTTACATCAATAGACAGTTAGTTAACTGCATAGTTAATGCAATACTACAATGCCATGAATTTTTATATTTCTTTATAATATAAAAATGAAAGGTAGTTAATACAGTCTAATTGTCATTTTATACAAAAAAATTTGGGGTTAGAAGAATGACATATTTTTAAAAGTTTATTGGTTTTGGAGAGAGTAAAGGTAACCAAAAAAATTATGACAATGATTAGACATTACGAATGAAAGTAATTTATATTTTTTTTAATGTCAATAAATTTAGAAGCTTAAGGCCTAATTATATAATATTAATTTTTATCCTATGTTTCATGTTAGTAATTTTAACGACTATAACCATAGTTGTATGCCATACATCATATTACTGACAGTCAGTCTACAAGAATATTAGAGAACAAACATAGCTTAACCATTTAAATATTATTAAATGTATACCTTGACTCAATTTAACTAATTTAGTACATGATTAAACGATGTAGAAATGTATTATCCCACTAAGGAAATAATCGACTGATTAATGGCATTATTTAATTGATCATAACAGCAATAATTTACTCATAAAAATAACTAAAAAAATATGTAATACTGATTTTCTAAAATTTAATATAATCTAACTTTAAATTAAACATAAATTATATTTACGGTTAGCAGTGGAATTTCTGGCATTAATTACTATAAAAATTATTACAACAAAAAAACATTAATATTTATAGTAGGAGTCATGTTTGTCGTCTTTTTCGTATCGTCAAACCTATATTTCGTTAAAAACATTTCAAATACTAATACTGACATAAAACAAGTCTCAAAAAAATGTGGTCTTGGATAAACTACATGCAAATCGTAAGTTACTATTTGGATAGCTGAATAAATACACATTATCTAAAAAACTATTACATATACCAACCAATATTCGACTAGAACATAATAATTTTTCATAATTGAAAATAATTGAAAATAATTATATGAAAGAATAGTATATTCAAATACCAACACAAATAATAATAATGCTACTGTTTTTCAGATTATTTTAGTCCATTTATTTACATACATTCTCATTTTTACTATTTTTTCTGGTGCGTATGAATATTTTTCCCAATTAGTTAGAATTATTATTTAAAAATAAATTTTAAAAACATTATGGTATTATTCTCAATATGTATTTATACTATTGAAAGTTTTTTAAGTTCCAATAATTTAATCTTATAGATTTTTCAATATAAAAGTACATGTTTTGAAATTAAATCAAACTGATTTATTTTTTGAATTTGCATTCGTCGAAATAACCCATATCCAATGATAGAAAATATCATATCATAAATTATTTTTATTTATGTATACGGATTATTGTGTATTTTTGAAGTTCACTACATAGTGATAACCATGTTTCATGCTCATGAAATTATATACAAACATATATGAATAATTTCAAAAGGTACTCTGTATTTTTCTTAATTTTTTAAATTATGGTAGATGATGATTTCACATTTATGTAATAACGGTTAATGTACTAATGGAACAATTTTTAATTTTACATAAATCATATTCATTTTTGAAACTTACTTCTTTCTGGTTATTTACTTCATTTTAGTTTATAAAACTAACCTAACGTAATTGGATAAAAAAAAAAATGAACAAGATGTATTTTAAAGCTATTGCAATTATTGAAATTTTTTTTATACTGGTAAAGTATAATTTGTATGATAGTCTATTGAATAGACTCTATTCATATCATTCTGCCATAAATAAATAACACACAACATTTTGTCATATAATAAATTAAATATTTCCTTGTGTTAGCGTATAAAATTCGAATACTATTCATTATTAATATAAATCGAATTTTATGGTGGTGATCCAAATTGATTTTTGATTAATATTTTCATAGAATTTTAATATCAGCTTGCTTTATACTAGATATTAGATAGATTAAATGTGATTAAAATAATATAAATATATATACAGTTTTAAACATTATTAAATCTCGCCAAACCTCTCTTACGCGGAGCAACTGCCACCAGAGCTACCACTATTTCTCTACCTTCTCGTCCGCAAATCATTCTTCCTCTCATATCTAGCCTCTCGGCCAATGCAAACCGCAGCTTTGCAATTTGCCGAGACTCTCACTGCGGCCATTCTTCATCTACGCTTATGTATAGCAATAGTCCCCCCAACAACCTTCTCATCCTAAATTTGAACGCGAATGACGTTTTAAGCAAATTTACCAAAGTTCAATAATTATTTGACGACAAGAACGTTGACGTAGCTAGCATTATCAAAACACACCTGAACCTTAATAAAACCAATTACCTATAAAATTACGTTACCGTCTTGAAGCTGCGGGCGGCGGGATGGCGATTCTTGTGCGTAGTGATTTGCGTCATCGCGTTGTCACAATGGATATCAGGTGTAATGCCGTTGACGTTGAGATTTACACGATTCTCTCCTCTATTCGAATCATTTCTCTTTACTTACTCCCTACCACAAACATAAAATTATCTTGTATCACTCCTCTTTTTGTCACCAGCGTCATCACTATCGTGGTCGGCGACCTAAACGCCAAACACACGTCATAGGGTTAAACATAACTATCCAATAGATGTTTTCTTCCTTAAGACACTTCTCCGACAAAATTTGAATATCGAAGCTATCCCCTGCTCCCACGCACTTCCTCAAGTGCACCTTTTGCGACCAAGACATTTTCAAACATTTTTATTAAAAAGACGTTTCTTTACCTTTGGTCATTAGAACATCTATTCTCAGATCACAACCATGTTTTTATCGAAATCCCCGGGCCTTATTACAATATTTAGAATCAATTTTCTCCTTTTTCAATACAATCTCGAATCCTCGCCTTTTAAATGCGACCCATTTAAATCCCAGACTAACTTCGACAACGTAGTTGACGTACTGACAACAGACTTGAAAAATGCCATAAAAAACACTACAATTACAACCCCTGCACCATGACACAAACTGAAATTACCCCACGATTTAAAAGAACTCATCAATGACAAAATCTGACTACGCAGGCTCTGGCAAATATGTAGAACACTTGAATTAAGGTCCCAAATAAATACCCTTCAAAATACTGTTACTTCTCGAGTCTTAGAATTCCGAAATAAACAGTTCAACAAATTTATTGTCGAAGACGAATCTCACCCTAACAAATGACATTTGGAATGTAATCAGAAAATTCCGAAAAAATCTTACACCCTTCACACCCCTCATACAAGGAAACAAATGTTTAATGTTTTAGATGTGTTATAAGAAAAAATTTAAAAAAAATTTTGCGTTTAAGTAGATTAATTATCACATTCACTGCCAATAAATGTAAATGCGAATGAACCACACTGCATATACTGAGTAATTATGATTAAAATTAAGAGGATATATAATAGCATTAAACTATTGGATATTAATAAACTAACATCTAGGTTATTGCAATTGGCCATTAGCCAAATTATAATTACATAGACATTTATGTAAATATTACACATTTTTTTTTTTTTGGAAAGTATTGAATGTTTAATAATTGTTATTTATGTGGTGATCTTTTTGTGCTTAATTATTTAGATAGAACACACAAAAAAAAAGTTATTATTACTACTATTATTATAATTATCAAATTGTCATATTTTCAATTAAATATTGCTTTTTTAGACATAAATAATTTAATACCAATGCAGTCAAGTTGTCTTGAAATGAAAATTGACATAGTTAATAAATTATTATTTAATTTTAATCATAGGGTTTATAATTTGGGTCATAATAATGATCTTGAAATGATGTCAATTATGGTGTTGAGATGGGGACATTTGGATCAGTGGAATAATCCTCCGGATACTGATTAGCTATAAAAACAAATTAAATTCATTATTTTCTATTACAGTAATATATCGAATAAAACAAGCTACGGAAAAATATATATTGTCCTTGACTGCTAAACAAACATAAAACAAGACAATATTTTACGGTTTAATTATTATTATTTGTCTTCATGTTTTTTAACGCGATTAACGAATTTAAATTAATTAAACATGACAACAATTTATGAAAATTTGAATTTTCTATTTTTCCATTCAACGGCTTAAAAATTTTAGTAGGAAAATAATAAAGATTATGATTATATGAAAATAGTTTTTGAAATAGGGGTCTATAAGGTCAATACTAGATTTTCAACGCTTAATGGCTTAAGACTAATATTATAATAGTGTGTTATGATGACATTAATATTAAAGTGGCAATTTTTCGTAAATTTAAATAAATAAATGGATCATTAAAAATATAAAATTTTAAAAAATACTTTCTGGGAACAATTTTAAAAATAGTTTATGATTATAGACAAACATTATTAATTACTTGATTGGTATTGGCTGGTTTCGGGTAAGTTGGAGACATAAGTGGTATCTTGGCTATTGAATAATATATTTTCGAATGGTATGTAATAACCTGTATTAGAATCATAATACAGATCATCTCCTAATGCACCTGAATATTGATAAGAAATTAACTTTAAGAATTGCAATATTGAATTAAATAAAAATAGATGTTGAGCGAGTTGATCCTTAACCGTAAATAGGTAAGTTAGATATAAATATGTTTAAGTCAGTATTACATAATAGTATAATTAGTGATATTATAAGAAGATAAATGTTTGCCTATTTATATATAACATACGAGTATATATAATATGACTGTAAATATATTCAATTTTTATAAAAATATAGGTGTATAATTTTGTTAGATAAAATACTTTTTGGTTTTTGAGATTGTAAGTTTAACACAAAACCCATTAATATATAGCGTGATTATGTATAGTATAATTCTAATACATTTTCATAATATAATAATCATTTTTTATGCATAATCACTTCAATTTATTTATCACGGGGAATTATACGATATGAACATAAATAGATTCTATCAAACGTATGATTGTGTAATGTATGTTAGTTGTCTTAGAGAGAACGCCCACCAATGTAGTGTGGTTGGAACGTGATGCAGAGAGAGCATCGCAAAAAACACGTCACCAAAGCAGTGCGGCGCAAGTACTGTGTGCGTCTTATATACAGTTGTCGAGATAACCTATGATAACGTTAGTTGACTTTGACCGTATCCACATTATATAACGCCATTTTATATTAACTCTTTCATTTTAGTAATCTTTGTTTGTATAATCATATAAGCAAGGAACCCTACTATAATTTTTTCAAGTTTAAATGAATATTTCTTTATACATTTTAAACAATAAATAAATAAAATTTAAATATAACAAATAAGCAAAATGACTATTGAATTCAGGTTCGTCACCCTGGCACTTTCCATTTTGGAAAAAAAAAATATTCAAAATATATGTAATATCGTTTGTAATCATTTGTAACCACCATAACTTTTTTTGTAACCAACCCTAAACCCCTTGAAAATGGATTTCCAAATGGCAGGGCCAGGGTGACGTCACCCTGGCCCTGCCATTGGGAAATTCGAGTTTTACATTTTTGCAAATGGCATAGAATTATGTAATATCATTTTTAATCATTTGTAACCACCATAACTTTTTTTTTGTAACTAACCCCAAACCCTTCAAAACGGGTTTTTTGATACCGCAGGCCCCCTATAGCGTCACCCTGGCTCTGCCATTGGGAAATTAGAGTTTTATATTTCTGTAAATGGCATAGAATTATGTAATATCATTTGTAATCATTTGTAACCTCAAAAAAAAATCGAAAAGTCCACTTCAAACCCTTCAAAACGGGTTTTTTGATACCGCAGGCTCCCTATAGCGTCACCCTGTTTGAAGTGGACTTTTCCATTTTTTTTTGTGGTTACAAATGATTACAAATGATATTACATAATTTTATGCCATTTGCAGAAATGTACAACTCGAATTTCCCAATGGCAGGGCCAGGGTGACGTCACCCTGGCCCTGCTATTGTGAAATCCATTTTCAAGGGGTTTAGGGTTGGTTACAAAAAAAGTTATGGTGGTTACAAATGATTACAAACGATATTACATAATTTTGAATATTTTTTTTTTCCAAAATGGAAAGTGGCAGGGCCAGGGTGACGGACCTATAGAATTCGACCATAGATAAGTATATAAATAGAATTCAACTAAAAAAGGAAAATTGCACATTTATACTTGTCTAGTATAGGTTATAACTAAATCGATTAGTGGAACTTTTCCTGGTTATTGGAAAAAGATATTCATTAACAATAAATTAGCAGAGTTGTAAAATATTTGAGTACGCGTATTTGAATATTAGTGTTTAAATACAAAAAAGTATTAAAATACTAATTTATTTTAAATACTTTTATACTTATGTTATATTTTATTAAAAATCAAAATTAACTGTGTGGTTTTCGGAAATATCCATGTGGTTAATGTTGTTGTTCTGACGTTTCGGAGCCGTTACAGGTTCCATCTTAGGAGTTTTGTAGTATACGTCTGACTGTCGCGATTACACCGTGTTTTGTGATTTTAACGCGCGTGTGGTTTTTATTTTTGCGAAATAATTGTCCTTCGTCGTCCTCGAATTCGGCCACTTGTGTCTTGTACGTAATCCGGCGAATCGTTTTATTTGTACATCGCGCGGAACGTGTACGTAACACGGTCGTCGTGGCGTTTAAAGCTGAGTGTTCCACTAGGGCAGTCTGTCGGCGCGGCACGTTACGGGTGTATACGTTTATTACCATTTCGTTATTATTTGAAAATTATCAGTCATCAATTTATGTCGGTGTCTATTTTTTTTTATATATTTTAGTATTTATTTGTGGTTTGTGATGTTAACCACACTGTGGTAGAACGCAACCACGAAATCACTCTAATATTAGTTAATATAATATCCTATAAATTCTTCCAACCTAACCGTCGGAGAGTCAAGACGTACTGAGTACCGAGTGTGTTGGCATCTGCACCCCCCCCCCTGGCTACGCGACTGTATTATCGTATTAACTCATTATCTAACCGCAACCAAATACAAAGACTAAAATCTCGTAAACCCCTTTGGAGACTTGCTCAAAACCTACGATCGGATAGCTTCAACCCAAATGCCAAATGGATTGATGAATGGAAAGGCGAGAACCCAGATAAACTGAACCTTATTGAAAATCCAACGACCAGACAACCAGGGTTCAACTTGCAGCGCAGAGACTGGATCACTTTGAATAGAATTAGAACAAGGCATAGTAAATCTGGACAAATGCCAATATATTCAATTGGGGTCTCAGACTCACACCATGTGAATGCGGAATCAATCGAACACATTGTTGATGAATGTCCTAAGAGATTATTCAAGGAAGGCATGATCAACCTCCACAAGGCCAAACCGGAAGCAATCGAGTGGTTCTCAAACTTGGACATCCAAATCTAAAATTATACCCTCTCTATCTGTACTAAATTGTATAAATATTAATATTATTATCCTTATTATTGTAATTTCAATATTCAGTACTGTCATTTGTTACTTAATTTTGTTATATATATATATACATACTAATTAGTTATGTTTTGTTAATGTTGAAATGTTATGCCATACGATAAATAAATAAATAATTATCTATATGTAATCATAAACATAAAATATATAAGTTTAAAAAAATTACCTAACACTATTCATATGGTCTATGGTGGAAACGCGTGAAACACGTGTCACAATATGATTCCGATAATACCCGACAGCAGACGAACGTGGAAAAATCCAACCGCTCTGCCGTCCGTTAGGTCGGTAGGTTGGCGTGGCGTCGAGCCGACTTCATAGTGGACGTATCTGTATTCATTTTACACAAATTTTGTTTTGATGCTGCTCCGCGCCGCGCCGACCGACCGCCACGATGGACGCTCAGCTTAAAGGTCAATACCGTAAATCGATGGAACGGCGTTTAACGACGTTTGATTGCGTTGTGGTCGTTTCCCGTCGTCTGTTTCGTCTGCAACGCGTGCAACTACCGCCGACATATACACGCGGGATTTAAATATACGAGCCGTCGTAGTAGCGTCGACATCTGCCTGTGTCGTTCGGTTTTCCATCGTCACCATGTTGGCCGCGTGACAGTGACGGGGTACTTACGAACGTATCGCCGACGACCGTCCGAAGTCCAAGTCAACTGTGTCGGTATACCGACTTCTCGTTGTCGTGTTGTGGTGTTCGCGTATATCGAACATTGTGATAGTGTTATTAGCATACGTTATTCTTAAATTGCGTGTATACTGGTATAAATTTAAATATATCATGATAATTAGAGTCCACTTGTATACGATTTTTTATAACTGTTTTTTTTTTTATTGTGATTTCCTTTATTGGCCTTAAGCAACGCTCGGACAACCATCTCGCTAGTATAATTACCGAGATTTGTCTGGCTACGACACTTTTTCTCATGAAACAATACGGATAGTTGAATTACACAATTAAATTACTGTGCAAATTAATATTATGTTCCTCGAATTGATAATAAAACGTATTGAATTTTTGTTGTTGGTTTTAGACTATTACTGTTCTTAATTGAGGTGATTTGTCAAATATTACCTTGATCAAATAATGATTCTGAAGATTGATTGGAAATCATATACTGTTGTAAATCATTAGCAGTCAATGAATCTAAACAAACAAATTAACAATAAATATAAAATTGTCTGATAATCAATTTTTTTTAAAATGTAGAATTAGCTAATTCGGTTTAGATAGAAACAATTAATATGATTTGGATTAGTAGTAGATATTACAATAAGTTTAAATATCTGTTTTTAATACTATGTAATAACACTTTACAACAAAAATTACCATTTTCAACAAAATTAGAGTTATACAGTTAATATTTTTTCATGGTATTATTCTTAAATGTTGTAGACACAAAAACTATTTTTCAATACATTAACTATCGTTTTCATTTAAGTTTTTCTTCTTATGCTAAGAATTCCCCTTTTTCTCATGAAATGAATGAGATGGTTGGATTACACAATTAAATTACTGTGTAAATTACTATGGCAAAAAAACAATGCTACAGTATTTTGTTTCTCGATTAGTTAATAACACGTTTTGAATTTTGAATTTTATTTTTAGATCAATGATGTTTTGGTTTATGGTGATGGGATTAATATTACCTTGAGCATAAGTAGATTCGGAAGGTAGGTTGGAGTTCATATATTGTTCCAGATCTTCAGTATTGAATGAAGCTAAAAAAAAAATAACAATGAATATACAATTTCATAATAGTCATTTAGTTATGAAAAAAGTTAGGATGTTTATGCTCTAAAAAATGTATCAATGTGTATGCCCCTATGTATTAAAAAACAGTTAAATATGTATGAAAATATTGAAAAATAAGCTTTAAACAAAAATATACAAATATAGTCACAAATACCTTTTTGTGCTAGATATTAATTATTGTACATATTTTTTTATTCTTTTGGTGTAGGATATGTTTAGTGATTTCAATATGCTGTTTAACAGAAAATCGACGACCCCTACCAACCTTACATTGCATAATTTGCTATGGATTGAACATTCGGTTTAAATGGAATGAAAAGATTAAACATTTGGCAGATAGTAAGTGTTATCCAAAAACTTTTACAAAGCTTTAGGTCAGTTAGAACAAAATATTTTTATTTCAGGCATTGATAAAGAAGTGAGTAGAATGATTGTTGATTACCTATTATTGATTAAAATAAATCGCAATTACACGGTAAAACAGTAAAACGGTGATAGAATCAAGTACTATACACTACATCAGTCGTATACTCGACGGTCATGACAACTAACTAATAGGTTTTGTTGTTTTAAATGGTGCAATAAATTATTATATTGCAAGCGACGAAATTTATTGAAAATTCTATTTCTAGTACAAAGGTACTAATGGTATTAAAGGTACCAAAGGTACCTTATTCCACATACCAATATCAAATTTTTAACAATAAATAAGTAAAAATAATCAAATTCAGATTAGACTCAGTTAATAAAATATAAAATGACGAAATAATAATAATAAATAATAATAATAATAATAATAACAGAAAGAACACAAAATATGCACTTATTATAAAAATTACAAAATATTCAAATATATGCGAAAAAAAAATATATTTAAATATATCATGAAACAGATTTCTATATAAGTATGGAAGCAAGCAAGTTAGGGCAACCTAAAAAAAACATGCAAAATAATAAGCATCCTAACCCTAGTTATGAATGTAAAATTAGTTAATTCGATTTAAATAAAAAGATTAAACATAATTTGACAAATATTCTTTATACTAATGAGTTTTAATTACAATTTTTAAATAATTGTAATAACGATATTGAACAAAAATAGAATGTAATACACGTATGTACTATTTAGCCACGTTGTAGTGAAAACATTTCTCAAAATTGAAGGTCACTGTACTACATATATTTTTTAAAAATATTCAGGAGCGTGCTGGAGTGGGGTAGTAATTGGTTATCCCTTGTAGTTAAATAAATTTAATATTTATTTGATTTGGGATAATTATGTTACTTTGATCATTGCTCAATGGATTTACAACCGATGTTTTGAAGCAATACAGATGTGGTCCTAATAAATGAGATTGATCTAAAAAAAAAAAAATTACTAGGCATATTGGTGTGTATACAGTCAATTACTTAGATTACTAATGAGACTAATTAGTAGATATTGAAAATAATTTGGATAGTTATGAGTTCTGAATAGCGTTCCTTATGATTCCTTACCTAAATTTATTAAATTTATGACATTGAAATATGAAATCATATTTGCATGATTAAATTTGAATATATAAAAATTAAATATTAATAAATATTTAGAAGAAAAAATAAAATTATTTGTCAAAATTCGATTTAATAATTATTGTTTTAAATTTTTCGTATCAAAAATCTAAATATTTCATATACTCTTATATCATTTTTATGTTCAATTAAGGTACATACCAATAGATGCTTTTATTGTGTCAATCAAGTACTCAGTGTAAAATATTGTAGTATCTAAAAATTAATTTTTATTAGCTTAAATATTGAAAATATTATGTACAATATAAATCTTTTTGCAAAATTATATATGTAAATATATCTTTTTTTTTCCTACAATTATTTAAAGACAAATCTTTGTCATGTCTCAAATTCATGATTTTCTGTAATGTTCACTCATAAAATTCTAATAATCTGAATGATTATTATAAATCGAATACAAAGTTGACAGACTTAATTTAAATGTGATAAATATTTTCAAAAATAAATAAAAATAAAAATAATAAAAATAAAGTTTGAATGAAATTATATAATTCTATACATTGTTATATCTCAATATTATTTGGTATGCCAGGAATAATTTATAATATTTTATAACATTTCCACAAAATGTATTATTATTATAGAAGTCATACTGCTTAATTGTTTGCTGGAAATCTCTACAATTTTTTAAAAAAAAGTTAACTAATAAAATCGTACAAATATTGTTTTTGTATAATGCCATTGGTTAGGTTTAGTGACTTATTTATTTAATTTATTTAGAATTAGTGCATGCATTGGAATACAATTAGAATAGGGTTACAAAATGATAAAAATATATTAGATCCAGAATAATTAATTGTTTAACGTTCTATTATAAATTTTTAAAAATTTGTGTAAATAATATTTTAAGAAACATGTAATCTCTCCTCCACGTCCCCTTATTAATTCAAACACTTTTTAGAGGTCAATATGATTACTGATTAGTGAATAAATACTCAACGAAATGTGGATAAAATTCAAAATGTAATTTTTATAATCTATAGATGAAATCTAATTTGCGGTGGGGGAGGGGGAAGAATAAATATGAGATGTTCTATAAAAAATATTGAATACAATTAAATTATTATAAGTTGGGATTATAATATTAATTGCTTTATATGTCCAGTTAAATATTCAAAATTCATAAATTTGTAAATAAAAATAATATTTCATAAATATTGTGTTTTTAATGTAAATTATCCTCCTAATATTTTACATGATATATATTTTATAATTAAATTTATGTGTTCACCTAAATTGACATTAAAGTATTTATTTTATGAAGTACATTTATTTTCAATATACATTGTCAAAATACTTATTAATAAAAGCACTATAGTAATAAATATATTTATTTCACATTGCAATATAATAGGTTTAGAATAATATCCAAATGTAATGTACTTACTTATATGAAAGTATGTATATGCTAGAGCTGTTCTGGCATCGACTTTAGTTAAAAAATAAATACGATTAAAAGTATTTTATTACGTTTTCGTCAATTAGTGTAAGGAATTAGGTAACTTTCACCAATATCATATATTGTAATTAATTAACTAGTGCTCATGTGGTAGTATATATCTTACATTTTAAATATATTTCATTCATAGTAACTAGAAAAATTATACCAATTTTAAAATAACTTTATATAAACCATTGCATACTTATTCTTTTACAGAAGTCAAAATAAAATTCATGTATAGCATTGATAAGGTTTTTTTGTACGTTTTAAAATAATAGACCAACATCGATGAAGACCTGTTAATGTCATTTCGATAATACATATTTATAATTAATGTAATTCTGTGCAGAAATACTATTAAATCAACATTTGATGAATATATATATATAAATATATATATGTAAATTATATTTTAACTTTGTTAAATTTGCTATTGAGAATATTGTAATATATTTCTTTTACATAAACATACAATACCTTTATATGTTGATTTTGATTGTTTAGTCATACTCATTTCATGAAGGTCTAGGATCATAATTATTAGTTTATATTATTAATAATATAGATAATTACCTACAATTTGTTTTAAATCAATAATTTTTTAATTTCAAAGTTTAATGTATAGAAAAATCCATGTGTTTATATATATATTTTTTTTATCGGTAAACGATTTCTGATATTATACTAATTTATTAAATGCGTAAAAAAATTATTTTGACAATTTAAATATTTATTGGTGTTAAATTATTTATATGAAAAATATTTTATTGACTAATGCATAATGCACGTGTATCCTACTTATTAATTTAAATTTTTTCAAAGTTAGGTTGTTAGAAATCCGTTTTTAATAGTAAAAGTGAAAACTTTTTATTATATACATATTTATTAATAATTAATGCGAACTTTTCTTGTGATCCTCCAACCAGCTGCTTGGATTTTGCAGCGTATTAATTGCATAATCTAAATATTAGATAATTATATTTAATGATATTTTGGTATATATATACTAATTATCTGAAATCATAATAATTTTACAACATTAAAATTATGTTTTTTTTTAATGGTTTAGTAAATATTTAAATATTCTTCTGAGGTTTTTGCATTTTGAATATCATGAGTTTAGTCTCGTCACCCTTCAAAAGGTACAATGTTTCATACCGATCCAAGATATTAATGCATAAGTAGGTAGTGTACAGTTTTTTGTTGGTATCTCTTTAAATGAGTTTTGAAGTGAGCATTATATTCTTTGCGTGATACCTTCAGTGTTTTTGCACTTATTTTGATCTTTATATCATTATGAGAGTTTTTTTTTATATTTTGTGTTTGTGTCCAAGTATTTAAATTTTTCATCATGTTTAAAAGAAACTGACCAATACTAAAATTAACATACTAAAACAACGTACTAACACAAATGTATTAATATGTTTCTTTATGTTAATGTTATTATGTATGTTATTATATATATACAGTGTCTCATAGTATTCCACGAATCGGTCGCCAGCGAGTGAGCCAGGTAATAAGGAATTTGCTGAGACAAGCCTTTTCGACTACGACTAAGCCCAGTTGCCGACGGACGACCAGTAATGTCATGATAGTTCTAGTGTAGCGTATTTTATTTAGAACCTCATTGTAGCAGACCATCTTCTTTATTATTATTAAATAAAGAGCATCATTTCCGATAATAAATTTTATTCTATCGTGTAAAAGTACCGTCTGGAAACGAACAAACAATTGAGTGCGAAATTAAATACGCGCTCAATACTCCAAATACATTCGTTTCCTCATTTATCTCCATTTTATTATTACTTTTTCAACGGCTAAGTTGAAGAGTGGGTGAGACAAAGTTTTCTATAAATTTTTTCGCTTTCGGTTCTTATTATCGGTCTCAATATTGTATGCTTTTTTGTCGTTCAATTATATCAGTTGGGATATCGCATAAGCTCTGTACTCTTCACCGAAATAGTTACTGTATGATTTTGCATCATGTTTATCATAACGTTCAGATTTTCGTAGATAATTATTGATCCTTTTAATATCAATAGTACCTATGTTCTATGTCTAATCTAAGCTTCTATATGTATTCCAGTCTGAATCTTAATTAATTTTTCATTGCTATCCAATTGCCAAATCTTTGTTAAAAAATTTACAACTAGTCATATTTTACAAGGAAGTGTTTGTTGCCCATCGTATAATCCTCAATCTGGAGGATCAGTACACAACAATAAATTAATGTCGCATACATTTTTTGTAGTACATTGATGGTATACTGGGCGATTGGAACACCATTATCCCAAATCTATCATAATAAAGTTATAGCATTTAATAATTCAATAATCATAAAATTACATACTTGAGATGACTGACTTATAGAGATAATTGAGATATTGACGTATGATACCTATAAATGTAGTCTTCTTCATTAAAGCATAAACCTTTTTGAGTGCAATATTCGCATCAATGAATTATAAAATATGAAATAAATAAAGTACACACTAATTTATTAATTATTAAATTTTAGGTCACTTATTATAATATGAATACAACATATAGTGTGTTGTAATAAAATAAATTACCATATTTTTTGTAATGAATTTCATATGAACTGACTACAAAAATGAAAAAAAAATATTTGTTTTTAATATGTGTTTTTGTTTTCATATTAACAAAAGATGTATCATTGATTTCAATTTCTAAAAATATGATTTATTCTATCTTATGATAATCGATTAGACATCGTTAATATGCACAAGGTACGGCTAAGAATGTGAGTTCGCCGACGCAGAACTGTTCGTAAGTATTCAGTTGGTTATGGCGATCGTACGATGGCGACAATATATGTGATATTAGATACAAAATAATCGATTCGGCACACACTGCGAACGCCGATAATCTTTATCGTAGCACTTTGGATCGTAGTTTACCCCAACGTATGTAGATTCTTTAAACTGATAATATTTTAACGCGACGGGAAACCATCTCGTACACAATTACGGACATAATAAAATCGACGCGATATCGATGTACAATATGACGAATTATAAACGATTTTTCATTTAATACATTTTACTATATACAGTCGTCACTCGATAATTCGAAAAACTCCATAAATCGAACTAAACGATTAGTCCCCTGAGAAAACCTCTATAATTAGAAGAAAATATATCCCCTCGATAATTCGAAATGTCTGTCGGTGAGACACATTCTACAATTCGAATTTTTTTCCATACTTCCATATTTCTAACCTCTATAATTCGAATTTTCTTAAGCATAATTATATGCATGTTCATATGTATAAAGATTATGTACAATCTATTTGACGTACTCGTAATGAAACTAATAACGACGACGAATAAATATTATCGTACCTTACCAACCTAATCTAGACTTTAATCGTATCATTTTACCAAAATAAACCTCTGCAACGGGTAAACAGTTGTTGAAATCGAATAAAACGTAGTCAGTCGGAATATGGGTCCCGTAAAGTATAAGTGTTTGTCGATTGCCGACAAAAAAAAAAGTGATCACAGCAGTTGAAGTAGGTGACAAAAAAAGATGTTGCTCTACGTTTTTGTACCCCAGCTTCTACGCTTTCAACTATACTCAAACAAAAGGACCATTTTACAACGTTAACACCTTACTCATCGAGGATCAGACAGAGAAAATGTTAATACCCTGATCTGGAAGAATGTCTTATGGTTTGGTTTACTCAATGCAGGCAAAATAATATTCCGATAGCAGGATCTATTTTAAAAGAAAAAGCTAAGTTGTTTGCTACCAACTTAGGTATCACAAATTTTCAAGCTAGTGAGGGTTGGTTGAAAAAATTTTAAAAAGTCAGGATTGCGTCAATTTTTTGAGCAATCTGAAATGGACGAAAAAAGATGCGATACAATTTTCAATGCTATCAGTAAGTTAGATAACGCTACCAGATTGACGTGTGTGAAGTTGGCCCCCCCATATCGTCCGAATCGAACCGGACTAATTGTAAGTTAAAGGTCTTCATTTGTAAGTATTTGTAAGTTCACTCCCGCAATTTGTAAGTTGACCGTTTCTGAGAAAAAGCAGGCCCTAGATTTTTTTTCAGCCCCCCCATATCGTCCGAATCGAACCGGACTAATTGTAAGTTAAAGGTCTTCATTTGTAAGTATTTGTAAGTTCACTCCCGCAATTTGTAAGTTAACCGTTCCTGAGAAAAAGCAGGCCCTAGATTTTTTTTCAGCCCCCCCATATCGTCCGAATCGAACCGGACTAATTGTAAGTTAAAGGTCTTCATTTGTAAGTATTTGTAAGTTCACTCCCGCAATTTGTAAGTTAACCGTTCCTGAGAAAAAGCAGGCCCTAGATTTTTTTTCAGCCCCCCCATATCGTCCGAATCGAACCGGACTAATTGTAAGTTAAAGGTCTTCATTTGTAAGTATTTGTAAGTTCACTCCCGCAATTTGTAAGTTGACCGTTTCTGAGAAAAAGCAGGCCCTAGATTTTTTTCAGCCCCCCCATATCGTCCGAATCGAACCGGACTAATTGTAAGTTAAAGGTCTTCATTTGTAAGTATTTGTAAGTTCACTCCCGCAATTTGTAAGTTAACCGTTCCTGAGAAAAAGCAGGCCCTAGATTTTTTTTCAGTCCCTTCCCCATTTCGTTCGAATCGAACCGGAACAATTGTAAGTTATATTTAAAAAGTATGTTATATTTCTATATGACCTTTCTAATAAAATATGAGAACAATATTGATTAATATTGCTTGAATAAATTTCTAAATGTATGTAATAAATATAAATAATATTTAATTTTAATTATTAATTTTAAATTAATGAACAATAGTTGTCGTTATTATTATTTTTATTATTATTATTAATAAGTGGTTGAAACTTAGTCTCTTCAACGATGTTCTTAATATACGAACGAAATATAAGATATACAATGCAATACAGTAATGCATTTCACTAGTTATGTAAAATAAAATAAATGTCTTTTTATTTGAAAAAAATGTCAGCTATCAACCAATATAAGTATTCTATTTTTCAATTATATATAATAGTTGGTGAGGTTTAATATAAACATCTTTTAGTGGAGAATAACGTAACACGTTTTTGTTTAAATCATTATGAACTTCCCAATAACCTTTTGACCTCATACAATATGTTATGTAATGACCCACTTCATCAATCTTTGACTCCCCAACAAAGCATATTATGGCGGTAAGAACATATCTAGAAAAAATATTAAATGATAAAAATATAGAAATTTTTCGAAATATAATTTCAATTTCAATATTTACTTGTTGTTATTAATTCTTAGCACTTGAGGTATATCTGGCAGTTTGCAGTTTTGGGTTATCCAATCGGTTTCAATACGTATACCAACTTGATACTGTTTTTCAATTACTTGTTCATATTTATTACAAGTTTGGCATTTATGTTTCTTATCAATCATATAATCATTCAACGCATTTTGCAATTGGCTAATACCTTCATTTATAATTAACTGTTGTCCAAAATTTTTTAAAATTAAAAGTGTACTTTCAAATGTTTTTGTTTTCTGGCATACATCACATCTATGGGTTATTTGAACTGATGGAAATCCTTTAAGACATTTTTCAGTCATAAAACTTATATTACATTGTGTAAATAATGTCGTTATGTCTTCAATTTCTTCAGGTTTACCAAATATATCTAGTAAAAATTTTCCTCTTTTTAAATAAATTATATTATTTATTTTATGATGTGCTATTTCTTGACAAATACCCAAAAAAACATTTTTCGAAATATTTTGGTTGTCATTTATATACTCTCTGTATGGGGTAGATTCAATATATCCTAGAACTGTAGATACTAATAATGAATCAAAAGGACACGTATTGTAAATAATTGTCTTTTTTTTATTTATCATAATTGGTTTGCATAAACTACCATTCATTATGAGGCTTTTATTCGATGATCTCAATCCAGATCGATTCAAAACTCTTTCGATTTCAGGGCATTTTTCTTTATATTTAGTTGGCCTTAAGCGTTTTTTTAATGGTTTATCAGCTAAGTTTTTCCAATTTTCTATTTCATTATAATCTTCAGGTGTATTTTTATTTGAGAAGACATCTTCTGACATTATATGATTATCTTCAATTATTTTATATTTATCATTTTCGTTTGTAATGTTATCTTCAATTTTAATATCCTTAAACGCGTCTTTGTTAGTTAAATTTAATTCTTGTGTTTTAGTATGTAATGCATTATCTTCTAGTATCCCTTCACTGTTAATTACAAATAATGTATTGTTCATTTTTTCGACATTTTCAAGTTGAATACTTCGGGATATCTTAATTTCACTATCAATGGTTTTTAAATGAGACGTAATGAACCTATCTGCAGATAATGGCTTTGAAAATCTAGTTTTTAATTGACTTATATATCCTTCTACTGGAGCGCTAGTAGCTGTTATAAAATTTGTTTTAAAATAATTAATCATGATATTACTCCACATAGGAAAGTCTTTAAATATTCGAATTAAATTAGTTTTTAGTTTAGGGATGTAATATGCATTAATTCTAGTTCCTTTAACTGCGCAGTAGTTGTCAATTTTACACACGAGATCGGTTAAGTAATTATTCATGTACCTACCTAACCTACCTGTATTATAATTATCTTTAAATTCATTGTCATTTGTAGTACTTATATTAAGATATTCACTATATAATTCAGAATTATTTTTAAAATTTATATCTTTAATCATATTAATTATGTGTGAGCGAAATTTTTCAGCAGGTGTAGGAATTAAAGTGGAACATTCCAATCCGTCTGTTTCTGAAGAAGCTATTACAGAGATTTTTATAAAAGTATCTTCAAATTGTTTTAGAGTTCTTGATTCGACTAATATAATTAATGATCGAACAAAAAATTCTTTTACTCGACTGTTAGTCCAACATTTCCAACGGCATATCATTTTTATAAAATGGGCTATGTCCAAACGTATATAAACAGGAGGAATAAATGTTTCTTCTTTTTGTAATACTTTTAAACAAGTATCACAGTATTCACTTCTCGACATTTGACAAAATGAATGTGAAATAGCTCCAATTAGCGCGTATGAATAATCGCAAACAATTTCATGTGGCAATGCTGCTCCACTCTTTATCCACTGATTTAGCCAATATGATATTGTCGGCATATCTTGTGCTTCTGATGTCATCTGCGATACAGGTGTTTGGAATAAACCATTATGTAAAACAGCTGTATATAAGAAGATATGTGCTGATTTTAAATTCTGGCTTGTTCTAATAATTTTTTTAACCAATTGACCTGTTGCATCAATACATAAACGGCAATTATTAATTTTGTTTTTACAAGCTTCATTGTATACTATAAGTTGTTCTTGAGACCAGTAATGAACTATAAATGGATCGGCACCTATAAAATGAATGGACCCTGCATATGGCATTGTATGTTTTAATTCAATGAGAGATGTAATTGGATCTTTTAATTCAATTCCTAAAATTTTGTCTCGATATTCTTGTTTTGCTTTTCTTAATACTTGAGTTGAATAAACATGTGGAGGAATTTTTTCACCGAATACTATAGTTTTATTTACTTGTTCTTTTTGCCACAAATAGCTTTCAGTATTTTGCAGTTCTATGCATGTTAAATTCCGTTTTTCACCACTTAAATGCCTTTTGCACTTACACTTATGATCAATTTTTTCAGAATATGGAATAAATATTTTTAATTTTAACAGTTCATTTTCTAATGGCCTTTTTTCTGCAATACCATAAATATATTTCTGACAATTTTTGTCTTTACATTTCGCAAATATCTTTAAAAATTTATTATCAGATGTTGGATAAATTTTACATCTTTTAAAGATAAAACAGCAAGGTAATTTAAATTGTTTGTACATTTCCTCAAATATAATATTCGTCCATGTTCCTGGTTTCAGCACATCATAATTTCTTATTTTATTATTTTCACCATATTGAACTGTAATCGGTTTCATTTTTAAGTATGCATCATACGGAATGTCTAAATTTAATACACATTTTCTGTCAAACTGCGAGTCGGTATCAGATTCCGTGTCTAATGTATCAGATTCCATTTCAGATTCAGATTTATCTTGTAAATAGTTATTTTGTTTTCCTTCTTGTACTTCATGAAAATCCACATTTTTCTTTAAATTATTTAAAATATTATACCGATTCTGAGATACAGTCAAATATAAGCTATAGGGTTTTACTGCATAATTCATTTCTTTAGCTATTTCAAACCATGCTGTACTATTATAGTTTAGTTTTCCATTTACAAATATAGTACTCCCATATATTAATAACTTATTTTCGAGTTGTTGAATATTCACTAATGGCTTTCTCCCCATTTTCTTCTATTGAAAATTGTTTAACTGATAATAAAAATATAAATTATAATAATATTATTAAACATTATATAAATAAAAAACGCTACTTAATATATGATAATCTATTCAATGATAAAAAAACCATTAAATAAAAAAAATCACTATATTGCAGTAAATTATTATATACATTTGCAGTTAATAAACTCTTTTAGTCCTGAATTATAAATTTGACATAATGAAAATATTTGAACAATAAAAACTCATCTTTAGCTTAAGAATAAATGATTTTTAAAACTTTTGAACACTTTTATTCATTTGGGTCAAAATGGGGAAGGTGTCCATTGTAATAAACAATATGACATGGTAGAAAAAAATGTACAACGATTTTACAATTTTTGCATAGATATGTGATAAAATGTATAAATTATAATAATTTATAACAAAGTGTACAAAGCGTATATATGTTTGACCTGTAGGATAAGACAAAAATTGGTAGACTTATTGTCTAGTCACTAGCGTCCCGCTAAACCTTAACGTTGGCATTGATAATATTAATAATAATAATAGCCGTTAGGAATATATAATATGAAATTATCATAAAAAAAACTTACCGAACTATGCGTGCAAATTTGAATAATAATATATTAATAATACTATATGTATTAATTATAATACATACAAATTAATGAATACACACAGGAGAAAATATAATAACATCCACGGACTGGCGTTCGGTTGTGAAGTGTGAATTGGTTAATAAACGTAGTATGACAGAAATGTGAGTAGGATACCCGTATTATAATAACTATTTCGATCATTTTTCCAGAATTTCCGAATGTACACAAAAATATACATTATACAACCCGACTATTAAAATACAATTTATTATTATAAATAAAATCCGACCATCATGATAAAACATGCACTTATGTATAACGTATACTATATACGAGGAGTGTTACGAAAATAATGCTTCCATTTACAATAATCTTTTTGAAATATAAATACATTCATGAAAAATAATAACCATAATTTAATATATGTATATATTTAGTTTATTTATTATTTTTCAACATATTTGCCTTTATTTTCTATACATTTACACCAGTATGAAATAAGATTTTCATAGCCGTTGATGAAAAATTGTTTAGGTAGTTCACGAAAACATTTACTCACTTCAGCTTTCACTTCGTCCTCAATTTTAAAATAAATTAATTTGAAGTGACACCTCAATTTAGGGTATAACCAAAAATCAGATAGAGCTAAATATGGACTATAGGGTGGATATTCAATAACTTCAATACCAATATCATCGATTCCCGCCAATGTGAATGTGCAAGACCACAAAGTAGTGCATTCACAAATTGCAAATTGTGAGAGTGAACTTACAAATACTTACAAATGAAGACCTTTAACTTACAATTAGTCCGGTTCGATTCGGACAATATGGGGGGGCTGAAAAAAAATCTAGGGCCTGCTTTTTCTCAGAAACGGTCAACTTACAAATTGCGGGAGTGAACTTACAAATACTTACAAATGAAGACCTTTAACTTACAATTAGTCCGGTTCGATTCGGACGATATGGGGGGGCTGAAAAAAAATCTAGGGCCTGCTTTTTCTCAGAAACGGTCAACTTACAAATTGCGGGAGTGAACTTACAAATACTTACAAATGAAGACCTTTAACTTACAATTAGTCCGGTTCGATTCGGACAATATGGGGGGGCTGAAAAAAAATCTTGGGCCTGCTTTTTCTCAGAAACGGTCAACTTACAAATTGCGGGAGTGAACTTACAAATACTTACAAATGAAGACCTTTAACTTACAATTAGTCCGGTTCGATTCGGACGATATGGGGGGGCTGAAAAAAAATCTAGGGCCTGCTTTTTCTCAGAAACGGTCAACTTACAAATTGCGGGAGTGAACTTACAAATACTTACAAATGAAGACCTTTAACTTACAATTAGTCCGGTTCGATTCGGACGATATGGGGGGGCCAACTTCACACACGTACCAGATTGTGACCAAAAATTTATCACAAAAAAAAAAAAATAAATAACAGATTTCTTTAATATGTAAAATATAATAATACTATTGTAGTAGCCTCGAGCGTATAGGCTTTCGAATGGGTAAAATGTGTGTAGAGGAAAAAATAAGTCTGAGCCTGAATAGATACAATATAAGAACTTTATTAATTTTAATGTTATAATATAATTTTGGTGTGGTAACGCGAGGACGGTGTCGACTGCACTGGCTTTTCCTCTAATTGTTATCTGCGTCGGCACCGACCGCCGTATCGGGAGGGAATAACACACATAAATATACACACATACACAACAACATGTTACAAAAATACAATATTACCACACTATAATAAATAAATTTTAATTAATAAATGTAAAATTTAATAGTATGTATAACAAATAAATATCAAAATAAATGTAATACATATAATTTTCACCATTTTTTAATTCGAATTAATTTTTTTTCCCTCGATTATTCGAACATTCGGTAAATCAAAACCTCTATAAATCGAATATTTAGCTCGGTCCCCTGAATTTCGATTTATCGAGTGACTACTGTATTTTAAATATTATGTGCTTACAGCCACGACGCAGTGGTTCTAAGCGGCTTAGAATCGCGCACGGCTAAACGAACCGTCGTTGCGCACAACCGATAATGTTTTGACGCGCACACGACATTCGCGGAATGGTGAAGTTACCAAACGAAGACAAAGGATGTAAAATAAAATATAAAGCAATTCACTTTGTTTTACTCGTATAATAGAGAGGAAAAACGCATCAAAGAAAATTGTGCTACAAAAACTAAGCTTAACCACTAATTATTTCTGTTAAAACGTCGACGACAGACTGAAAAATATCGACTGTACAAATCTGCAAAGGTTCGTCGCGACTCACTCGCAAACCTGTTCGGGCGTGTTCGAACTAGGACGTTACGTGCGCTGGTCGCAGCATGCGAGACGTCTGTATTATTTTTGTTTGAACATAGAAAAAGAAATTACGACTTTTCAAATTTTTACGTTATGAAGACTAATAGCAATATTATAAAATTGTAATTTCTTATCTCGACTTTTAATTCATTATATCATTTTATTTGTATAATGAGCTGAACAACTCGGTTTTCCTTGTTAAATGTATTTGAACAAATGTATTCTATTAATATAATTTAATTGATTATATTTTAATAGGTCTCTTTAAATTTTATTTCTCATTACAAAAATTCATTCTTGAATATTTAATACCTAAAATGTTACAATTGTACTGAAAAATAAATAGAAAAAAGGTGAAAAAATCAGTCAAGTAATCGAAAAATTATTGAGAATTTGTTAATATTCATTATAATCAACAAACAAATTGATCAATATCTGCGTATATTCCTAGTTAAAATGTAATTCTATAACTCTGCAAGTATTAACTTATACTGATATTATAATGATATTAATATAATAATTGGTTGAACTTCCTTAATGGTGCATTTAAATAGCCAGTTTTCGTCATCTTGTTACAACTGACAATATTTGATATGTTTTAAGAAAATAATATCGTATATCCTCTCATATGGTTAATCTTGATACATCATTATTAATTCGGCATATCTATTGCGTCAAACATTGTATAGTTTAACATAGATGTCTTTCCATTGTGCCTTTGATTATATCAGAAATATCTTTGTACAGATTGTGCCTAACACGAAATCATGGTACTGCTCGTGATTTTCCGGGTTTTCTATTGATTTCGAGCATGCGCGGGCCCAAACAACTGGTTGCAGCTGTAGGTGGAAAATGGAAAAGCAATGTCTTCGTCTTGCTGCTAGAGAAGAATAAATGGAATAAATTGTTGACAGGCAATTGTCCGAAGTGAATGCACCACACATTCGGTTACCAAACAGTAGTCCGGGTGAAGTTCAGCTGTGGGCATTACGGAGTATAAGCGTATGAGTAATTGACGGCCGGTGCTACCTGTAGGGCAATATGCCAGTAGATCAAGAGACACTAATATTCCTCAGCTTTTAACCTAGAGATGACGCGTCAAGAACTGTAGAATGGGTATCCCAAAGGTCTTACCAGGGGATCACTCTCGCGGCCGTAGAGACAAGAATCGGGGCCGATTTGTGTTGAATTCGTGTGGGCTAGGTTTCGTTACAATGGATAATCTGTTGAGCCCATCTACACGTATCCACATGGAATGTGGTACGAGCTCAAATAATGATTGCTTTTTTTCGACGCTAAATCGATTGGCGACATGTACGGGACTTGATTTGCTCTCGGCTGAGGTATCTTCTTTTGTGTTACTTGAGTAGCACCAATGAAAATAGAGGGGTAGCTATTAGTAAGGCTACAACCAAAATTCTCTTGGGCTTATTGTTTTTCGGACTATGTAATTATTGTTATTGTATGTTTATTTTATTTAATATTGAAAAGTAGTGCACTAGTAAGTTATGTTATTACAAATAATTAATATATATACATATATAATATTTCAAGAAACGTTTGGAACCTGTTTATATTATATTATACTACTCACTATGAAAATATGCATATTCAAAGGCTTGTATTCCATTGAAATTTACTAAATGATTAAAACGTTTATTTAATTATTTCAATGTATATATGATTGTATTTTTGAATGAAGTATATTTATGGCTTAGACTTCTTCTATGTCATATGATATCAATGATACTTATAAAAATGAATTGTACTAAAATTTTATTTGATACTTTCTATTACATTTATATTCTATTATTCAACTACAAATTTTAAATAATATTAATTAAGATATATCTTACTATCTAATTTTCCATATACTTTAATTGCATCTAGACGTTAATTTTACATTTATATAAATGTAATTTAATAAATAAATAAATTATAAATATAAATCTTAAAATTATTTGATTAATAAAATTAAGTTGTAATATATAGTGGCCTAGAATATACTGGGGCCTACTTCGTACCCACTGCCCAGGGGGACACTGAACAGTGACCTACCGGCCGATTAGACCTCGGTAGTCGATATTAACGAGCCGATAGGTTTTGTTCGCTCGTCGATCGGTCACCGCAACGAAGTCATTGTATTACAATGCCCGATTATACACTTTGACCGTAACATATATATATATATATAAATAAAGAAATAAAAAAAGAAGAGAAATAAAATAAATAAATATATATTAAAATAAATAAATAAATATATATATATATATATATATATATATATATATATATACACATAAAAAATATATACAATGTATACTAAAATATACAAAAATGTCAATGAATATACGTTGATTAAAGAAAAAATAAATGATAAAATTTGTTTTACATGTGTGTTTATTACTACCGGTTTTGACAAAATAAATAAACAAAATAACAAAATAAAACAACTGAGGAATAAATTAAAAGTAAAGTTAATAAGAAAAAATTGCATAGAGAAATAAGACAGAAATTACATAGAGAATATTATGAATATTACAACAAAAAGACATAATTTAGATGAAAAGGAAAAAAAATAATCATATAATAAAAATATATCAAAAATCAAAGAAATTGTGTACATAGTGAAAGCAACTATGGTGTGATATTAATATTTTCTAATATATATTGATATAGAGTGTTATTTTTAAATTTATGGAGTTTAATTTCTTTATAAATATGTAATTCATAAATAGTAGAATTGTAGAATTACATATATATCTTAAATTAATTACAATAGATTTTAAAATGTCTTAAATATATAACAACTATTATATTTTCTTTTTTCTTTAATCAACATAATACTCATTGGCTTTTTTTATATATATTATTTTTTTATTACAAATTATTATTTTATTATTCTTTTTAATTACAAATACGTGTATATTTATTAAATTGTATACTTTCAAAAATTGATAATCTATAACCTTACTTGCACATTCTGAAACAAAAATTAAATATGTGTATTTTGATTATCGTTGCGTAAATTATTTTTATGGTTTACAAAAGTTTGTCTAGACCTAAATAAGAATAGAGTTTTCGCTTTTCTGGACATGGATCTGACAATAAAAAGAAATTAATTAAAATTACTTTTTATACTATCAATAATTCGTATTTGAAGATTATGCACAAAAGTCGTTGCTCATATTTAAACTGTATCTTGTAATGAAATTAACATAAGTAATAAGATAACATAAATATACATGAATGACTGTAACGTGAAACACAAACAAATAGAACAAAGTTGTGTTAAAAAAAAAATTAGGAAAATTCTGCACCGGATTACTATCATGACTTTCGTTACCAAATAGTTATATAAAATTAAACAAAATTGAGCTGTACCTATTGCATTGAGGCTTCCGTTTCAATATAAGTTATCGGAAATTTATTGAATTTCAATAGACGGTCACCGAAATTTCGTAGCGTTGATAAGTGTTCTAATTATCTCTACTTTCATAGGATGGCTTTGCATCAACCAACTCTTGGTTTTATAGTATTCACCGTGTCGATAATTGTTTGATGTATGCCGATATAGTGCAGTGGTGGTAAAATGATTTAGTCATGGGGGTTGGGGGTATGAGGCTGATATTTCAACAAGAACTTTGATCATTGAAAACATTAGTCATAATTTATGGATATAAGATCATCTTATTAAATAATTTTATTATTCCCCTTATCCCTACTTTTTGACCATCACTAATATAGTGTCATAGAACATTTAATTATTACCAATCAATGAATAACAACTAAACGTGTTATTCAACTTTATTAACCGAATACATTTAATCAAATTATATGTTTCCAGTACATTCAATTTTATACTAAGATATTTGTAAGAAGATTTGGTTTACATCTTATCATAAAATAACAATGCGTTATTGGTACATTATAAGCATTAATTTCTCAATGATAGAATATATATTATATTTTACAAAGTACCTTTATAGTAGTAGTCGATGTAATATTTGACAGGGCTTAAAAACGAGTTGATATTTTCACAAAAATATTTTGGTGTTACGGCATTTGTCTCAGCTACAAATAGAAAAAAATACAATGGAACTACATATTCACTTAGTTATCTAATTATAAACAGAAATTTTTGAGTCAATCTTCAAAATAATATAATATTTATTTATAAAATGTGGATAATATTCGATAATCAATTATTTTCAAATTAATATCATTGTTAATTGATGTTTTTTGAGTTATATTTTGTAAAAAATCTGTTGACTATGAAATCATATAAAAGCTATGAAATACTCAATTCTATATATTACAAATATTACAATTACGATAAGTTAATGAAATTTTATGTGAATATCTTTAGATTCATTATGATGAAAAATGCATAGTCTCTGTAAAATATTTGTTGTTTTATAACGTAACATACCAATTTTTGGTTTAATGATTTTAAACATATACTTGTAGTATTCTTTTAGTATTTCTGAAAATATATAAGCATGTTGTTAATTGTTTTGATTGTAATGAATATTATTTATCTTCTACAGAGAATTATAAACTTGAACATAAGATATTAAATTTATTATATCTTTGTTATACTTCCTATAAAAATTTCATAAATTAATGGACAATTGTGTAAATATAATTATTGAATAACATATATATAATATTCAAATAGCAATAAATGCATTTCGTGCATAAAAATATTTTTACTTTAAACAAATTCAAGTATTATGTATGCTAATTAGACCAAAAGAGAAATTGAAACATTTAATACTAAATATTATTCGTATTAAATTAAATTATCATTTTGTAATTTTAACTTAATTTAAGAAACTATATTATACTTCAAACAAAATTATACTATAAGGTGAATTTTGTTCATCAGGAAATAGATTTTCATTACATTGAAAATCAGAATTGGTATTATATAAAATAATTTTGTGCTATAAGGCTTGATTTTAAGGATTGTTGTATTATTGAGTTTTTATAGAGTTAAATAATTTGGGGAATACAGCCATCAGAGTACTATATAAATTATAACTTACTATTCGAATTTTGTTTGGATAATGCTATATATTTTGAGTGTAATAGACGAATACAAATTAATTAACATCGATGTATGAAATATGTATACAAGATAAAATATGCCAATTCTGTTTTCCGCAAATCATGAAAAGGAATAACAGGAAAGTGAGCACTCTACCGTCAAATAAATATGGTGTGAGTTTGTTTTTCAATATCAGTTTTATACAATTCTTTAATATAATACTTTTTTAATATAATTTTTTCCATATTTATTAAAATGTAAACTATTTTCTAAGACATTACAATGTAATATGCTAACCAATTTTAAAAAACACAAATTTTAGTGTTGCTTTAGCGTCAATATTATCTGAAATATGAAAATGAATTAAAATTGGTTTTGTACAATATAATCCGTAATTAAAATTTTGAAATAAGTGAATGTTATTGTTGAATTAAACCAATAGGTTTAATTTGTCGTATAATTTATCATTTAAATTTGTAAGTGTCCCATAAGAATACATACCGTCAAAACCTATTTTCTGGAAATATTCTAGATAATAAATAATTTTTTTAAAATAATGCTGGAATACCGTATTCAATTAATTGCAAATACTAGAATTCTCCATTTTTAATAATAACTAAAGATTTTTACATACAAGTTGTATGAAAAGATATTTAAACAAAATATTTGTTATTTATTGAATTGATATATTAAAATAATTAAGATGATTAATTGTACAAATCAATTTATGAGTTATCATAAGGTCAATTTTGTTGGAACGATCTTTACTGTTAACGGAAGAACGAAATAATTTCATGCATATTTATTTTGTGTTTATTTTATTTTAAATTATGAGATGCTAAAAAATCTTAATATATTTTTGTGTAATGTTGAGCTGATGTAAAGTTTTATAAGTATTATAATTACCGGGACATTTTTTTCTTTTGTTATCATCAGATTTATTCATATACGATATTTTATAACCTAGGATTGTAAATATTATTTTAGTTACGCAGTATCTGAATCAAAGTTTATATTTTTACTGGTTGTACAACAATAATACTCATATTAAATATATATATATATATATATATATAATAATTATATTATATTGTTTAGAATACCTATGTATAATAAACTTTTGCTCAAATTTCATTATGAGATTATCAGATCATGTAATAGTAGATTAATTATGTATCTAACTAAATGGTTCTATCTAAAACAAGGAAAATATATTTATCCAAATTCATTACTAACGTGCTATGTTTTCTACACACCAGTCTACTGGATTCTGGATTAGAACATCACTCCAAACTGAAATTGACCATTTTATTTAAAGGAAATTAATATGGAACATTATTATATCATATTAATATGGAAGTTAATTGATAATTAATAATCATAATTATTAAACGAAAATAGCTTTACATACCCGACATAACTGCATCATAGAATTGTTCGAGGTATTCATGTAAAATATCTAAAATATTTTAAATTTTTTATAAGTTCTCTTCTTTTTATGCATTGAGGAAGTAATAATATTTAAAGTTTTTATAAAAAAATATAAAATATGAACAATAAGTTATTTAAGATCTTAATTAATTAATGTTAATAATGATATTGTTGATATTTTGTAGATAATGTTAAAACAATAAGGAGAAATTACCACTATTTTTATACTTATTTTCGGTGACTAAAAAAAAAAAAAAATTAATATATTTAATGATGCTAGGACATGTTTTTCTAAAATCGTTTCGAACAGATATTAATATGGCGCCTTAGTAAAAACAAATCTTTTTTACAATTGATACATTTACATAAAATTAAACTAATAAGGCCATAATAATTATTATACTGTATCATGTGTACAGGGCCGGCGAAAGCTATGGGCAACCTGGGCGACCGCCCAGGGCGCTGATCACAAAGAGGCGCTAAAATGACAAGAATTAGATTTTGAAATTTTATGAGTATTATTGATTTTAAAAACAAAAATTTTAATTTTGCTGATATAGAGTATATAATATAATATAATATACACTATTAATTTGAAACATAATAATATGTAATGTATTTTTGAATATATTAGTATTACACGAAATATTGGTAAATGAACAAGTTAGAACTTCTAATTATTATTTTTTAACACTACAATATTATGAGCTAATAAATTTCCGGTTTCACGGAACAGTGAAGATAATGATTAAAGAGTTTTTTTATTTTCTACATACTTTATTATGATTATCAATACATTTTAAATTTATGTACAAAATACAAATTCAACTATGGATTTCCATTCGATAACAAAACAGCCTACACTAGTGTACTATATGGTACTATATAATGAGTTTATGATTTACTTTTTCAAGTTAACATCGTAAGCAAAATTATGGAAACGTTGAAAATGGACATAGAAAAGGTAACAATATTAATGGATAGTTATGTTAGTTATGATAGTTATGCAATGGAATGTTAATTCGACTCTAATAGTAGAAATTTGTGTATATAAAAATTTATTGTTATAGCTTTAAGTAAAGGCGGCTAGCCAGTCTGCGTTCTTGTTAAGTACCGTGAGTTATTTACATTTATTATATATTATTTATACCTCGTTTGTTACATAGTTTTTCATTAATCATTATAGTTATTTGATTATGATTATACCTTTAATTTTTTTATGTATTGCGTTACATTTATTTTGTTGTTTAATCACAAGCGACATTTGTTAAGTTGTGTCCGGGTGCGCGTAATACTATTTTACGCTCTCGGCTCGAACAATTATACTGAAGTTATAAAATTATATAAACTTTCTTAATATATAATAATAATATCCCATAATGAATATTTAATGTTAAAATGTATCTACGCATATACTCGTATATATTTTTCACGAAACCATTTAAATTTATTTTATATTGCATCGTTGTTAGTTATGCGCGTTTATTATTTAATATGTCTTCAATAGCATTACACCTTTTATACCAATTGAATATTTACAAAAAAGTTCTTCCAAAACAACTAAAATTTATAAAATGTTCAAGTCTCTTTTTACATCATATATTTTTATAATTGTAGCTTATAAATATTGGATACGTGAATCGGTCATTAGAGTAAATTTGCTGTTTTAACTAATTTTTAAAATGGTGATAAAGATATTGAGATATAGTAACTCGTAGGGAGTTTTAACGTGGTTCCTTATTTGGTAGATGCTGTATCAATTCAAATTCTCATACAGTTTCCAAAATTTCACCTATGATTTGATAACCTCATCTTGATTAAATATCATTTATTAAATGTTGGAATTTAAATAAAATTTAAATCACTCACTATTATAATAAACAGACTCAAATGTTTTTGTTGTGTCAAAATCCACTAAACGACAATGATAATGCATAAATTCAAACTAAATATATATATGTTTTATACGTGTATATATCTATATCTATATCTGTATATATAGATAGATATTTGTTTTCCCTTTAGTTAAATATTACTTCGCACATATTATAAAAATTAACGACTAAATGTACGCTTATACTAACTATTTAATTGTCCAATATACTCCAACTGATCTAGATGATGAATAATTATAAATAAATTCACATAAAATAACTAATTTATAAAAGATTTCTAGTTATTTAGGTATTTTAATATTACTTTTTCTATATAATTTTATGTGTATACATTTAGTCGTAAATATTGAGTATGTCTTACCCAATTTAATTTTACATATTTTTTATGCAATAAATATTAAGTATAATGTATAAGTTTTACAAAAATGGTTATAACTTACATGTGCAATCTAGAAAAAATTCCTTTATTAAATACTTGAATTCCAAATTTATGATCGTAAGATTATAATATTTTGTTTTTTAGTTTTTTATGAAATAATGTGTACAAAAAAAAAGAATATTCCTTGTCTAGTAGAAAAAGTTAAAGTTGCTTTGTAATCGTCTATATAACGCAACCATTGATAATTATAACTATATAATTTAAAAATAATAATAATTTCGTACACTTTTAAAAAATTATTTGATTCGAAATTCCTGAAATTTAATGTATTCTAACGTACATAAAATGTATAAGTCAATTTTACGGTTTGTATTCAAGTTATTGATAGTAATTATTATAAAATTATTACAAAAGTTGATTACCTTAATAATTATGATCATTTTATATTACTTTTGAAAATACAATGTTTTTGAACAATGCCACAGCATTTACGATACTTCGTATTAAAAGCAATTTAGTATACGTAACTAAAAAAATGTATTGTTGAGTAAATAAAAATGCAATTTGCAATATTACTCCTTGCTTAGCTAAATAAATAAATGTGGTTGATTACCTAATATCATATAAGCACCGAATTTGACTTTAAACTGTTATTTTTTTTATAATCGATTTGAAGTAATTAATGTTTTTGAGTATTAAACAATTTCATAGAATATTTTTTTTACTTTCGATCTTTATTATCATAAAAGATATGCTTGTCAAAAGTATAATATAATATTGTTTGAAAATTTTAAAATTGGATATACTCAAACTTCATAAAATATATAAATCATATAAATTTATAACATAAAAATGTACCTAGTGGCATAGTCAGGACGTTGAAATAGGTAAGGGTATAAATACGCGGGTATAAAATTATACGGGTATAAAAACAAAAATAAAAGATTTATTATATTTTTTAACAACTAGGCGTTATTCCTCAACCAATTATGTATATATATATATATATATACACACGATCGGATCTTAATTGATTATTATTGTTTTTATTATTTTTATTAGAGTTATGATTATTATATTACTTATTATCATTTGAATATTAAATAATTACATTCAAAGTTATTGAACGATTTGTAATTATACCAGCACATAAATTATAAATCATATACGTTTTAATATAAAAAATTACCCAGTAGCGTAGTCAGGATGTTGAAATGAGTGGGTGGAAGGGGGTAAAGCCAACAATTTTTTTAAAAAACACTCAACAATTAATAATACATTTTTTTTAAAATCATTGTTTAGACATAAATATTTAAATTTATTAACATTCATTTTGACAAATTACTATGAAACAAATTGATAAAAATTAAAAACATTAATCCATAGCAATTGTTTAAAAACATATAAAATAATCTATACAAATACGTTGATATGGCCAATGAGGGAGGGGTCATGATTTTTTAGTCTATGCCACTGAATTTACTGTTGGCTTTGGAATTATTATTTTTCATCAATAGACAGTTAGTAACCTTAATGCATAATTCTAATGCATAGTTAATGCAATTCTATTCTGCAATGAGTTTTGATATTCCTTTATATTATAAAAATGATCGGGAATTCATACTGTCTAGTTGTCATTTTCTACATTATTTTGGGGGTTGAAAGAATGTCATATATTTATTTATTATTGGTATTCGAGAGAATAAAAGTGATTAGAAAAATTATGATAATGATTAGACATAACGAATGAAAGTAATTTATATTTTCTTAATGTTAATATAATTTAGAATCTTTAAGCCTTATTTGAAAATATTATGTTTTATCCCATGTATCATGTTAGTTTTTTGACGACTACAACAATGCTATACTATATATTTCTAACAGTCAATCTACCAGGATATTAGTGAACAAACATAGCTTAAGCATTTAAGTATTTTTAAATGTATATCTTGACTCAATTTAACTAATTTAGTACATAATTAAACGATGTAGAAATGTATTATACTACTAAGGAAATAATGACCGATTAATGGTATTATCTAAATGATCATTGCAATAATAACAAATAAGAAAAAACTATACATTTTTTTATATAATACTGATTTTCTAAAACTTGATATAATCTAACTGCAAATTAAATATAAATTATACTTACGGTTGGCAGTGGAATTTCTGACATTAATTACTATAAAAATTATAACAACAAAGAAAACATTAATTTTTCTAGTAGGAGCCATGTCCATCGTCTTTTTCGTATCGTCAAACATATATTTCGTTAAAAACAATCCAAATAATAATACTGACGTTATACGAGTCTCAAAGATATGTGGTCTTGAGCAAACCATATGTAAATCGTATAATACTATTTGTATAGCTGAATAAGTATACATTATCAAAATAACTAGTACATATACCAACCAATATTCGATTAGAACATAATAATTTTCCCTAATTGAAATTGATTATACAGAAGAATAGTATATTTAAATAGAAACAAAAAGAATAATTCTGCTACTGTTTTTCTAATTATTTTAGTCCATTTATTTACATACATTCTCATTTTTACTATTTTTTCTGGTGCGTATGAATATTTCTCCCAATTAGTTAAAATTAATATTTAAATATAATTTTTAAAAACATTATGGTATTAGTCTCAATATGTATTTATACTATTGAAAGTTTTACAAGTTCTAATAATTTAATCTTATAGATTATTCAATATAAAAGTATATGTTTTGAAATTAAATCAAACTGATTGAATTTGCATTCGTCGAAATAACCTATATCGAATGATAGAAAATTATTATCATATCATAAATTATTTTTATTTATGTATATGGATTATTATGTATTTTTGAAGTTCACTACATAGTGACAACCATATTTCATGCTTATGGAATTATATACAAACATATATGAATAATTTCAAAAGGTACTCTGTATTCTTCTTAATTTTTTAAATTATGGTAGATGATGATTTCACATTTATGTAATAACGGTTAATGTACTAATGGAACAATTTTTAATTTTACATAAATCATATTCATTTTTGAAACTTACTTCTTTCTGGTTATTTACTTCATTTTAGTTTATGAAACTAAACCTAACGTAATTGGATAAAAAAAAAAAATGAACATGATGTATTTTAAAGCCATGGCAATTATTGAATTTTTTTTTATACTGGTAAAATATAATTTGTATGATAGCCTATTCATATCATTCTGCTGTAAATGAATAATACACAACATTTTGTCATATAATAAATTATACTAACCACTAATATTTGACTAAAACAAAAATATTTGTTCAAAATTGAAATTGATAATACAAAAGAATAATATATTCAAAAGCAGCACAATGAATAATGCTGTTACTGTTATTCAGATTATTTTAGTTCATTTATTTACACATATTCTCATTTCTTATATTTTTTCTTGTGCGTAGTATAATTTCTCTAATAGGATAAAATTATTATTTAAAAAAAATAAATAAAAAAAAAAATAAAAAATAAAGGCATCATTATTGGTTTGACAATTTCTGCTCTAAAGTCGCTCCGTGTTATGTTCCATCTGAATCAGAATCTTGCCCTTCTTACTCCTCCCAATCTTTTCCCCATGTACTCACAAATCTCTTTAATATGACCGAACTAAATTTTGCTATCTCCTCGCGTAAATCATTAGCCGCTAGTCTTGACAATATTTCGCCTTTAATGCTAAAACATCTTCCCTCAAACGCTCTGGATTATCTTCTAGCTATTTTGAATAATTCTCTGACTACTGAACAATTTCCCACTTCTTGGAACTACTATAGGGTCATCCCAATTCCTAAACCGTGTTTCGATACTTTTTTTCATCCCATCGCTTTAGCTTCTTCACTATGTAAACTATTTGAGCACATACTTAAATCGAGGCTTGATTGGTGGCTTGAAAACAATTGCCTTTTACCAGATAACCTTTTCGCTTTCAGGAAAGGCATAGGTATTATGGAATGCCTTTCTACATTTATCGGCAATATATACCATTGTTTCAATAATAAAGAATTTTTTGTGGCCTCTTTTGTTGACATCCGCGGTGCTTTTGACTCAGTTAACATTCCTACTTTGGTTTCCCAGTTTTTATCTCTACACATCCCTCCTAAATTTTGTAATATTATTCTTTCTTTAATCTCAAATAGAATTCTTTCTTTCACATATCTCTTCAATTCTTATAATACACGTTCTACGTTTTCAGGCCTTCCACTAGGCAGCTGCCTTAGTCCTATACTTTTTAATGTCTACATGAGTTTCATCGCTAAGCATCTCTCCGGACTTGGCCACAAATGTCTTATCTATGCAGATGATATAGTCGTTTTTTTCTCGAATAAATTCCTTGGCCTTGCCATTGAATCTCTTAACCTTGTTTTGAACGAACTCAATCTTATTTTTAACGATTTATCATTTTCAGTTGCTTTTGATAAATGTAAATCTGTTATATTTACTAGATGTAGATATTTTGATCCCCTAATGTTTATCTTGACAACAATATTATTCCTTTTGCTCCCACAACCACTTATCTAGGTATTACACT
Source organism: Schlechtendalia chinensis (assembly GCA_019022885.1). Taxonomy (NCBI): domain Eukaryota; kingdom Metazoa; phylum Arthropoda; class Insecta; order Hemiptera; family Aphididae; genus Schlechtendalia; species Schlechtendalia chinensis. The sequence continues at coordinate 9,626,683 of CM032341.1, forward strand.
CGATTCTAAATTACGTTAGCATCCACATGTCATGTTACTCACCTCTTTTGTCTCTCGTTGGTATAATTTTCTGAGAACCATCACTAGTACTTGGTGGGGCTCTCTCCCCTCCTTCCTTTTATCCATCTATAAATCTATTATACGATCTAAATTCAATTATGGGTGCTTTCTCTTCGGTTCAGCAGCAGCTGTCTCCATTTGGAAAAAGCTCAATAAAATTTAAATTTCATGGTTAAGAAATATTATGGGATATCTGAAATCATCCCCTCTTCCAGCAATTGAGGTCTAAACTTTGTGCCCTCCTTTCAACATCAGATGTCGTTGGCTAGCATGTAAATTTCTTCTGAAACCCCTATCTTATTCCAATTCCACAATTTTTGACATCTTTTATTCTTTATACTCATCTTGACGTTATGTTCCTAAATCCCTTCCTGTCCTTTCTTAACGGCTAACTCCCTTTCCACTTTTCATCAATATATTTTAACCCACACCAAGCCCTCTATATACGAACAAGCTTACGATATCCTTCTTAATACCTTTCAAATTCACGTAATTAATACTTTCCTTTGTACTAACTTAAATTCCATTCCTTCTGTGATTATCAATAATTTATTTTCCGACTATATCGAATCCAATTTTCCTGATTTCGTTGTGGTTCATACTGATAGTTCCGTTTCCCCTCTCTCTGCCGGTTATTCCTTCTACATTCCTGACCTACACATCTCATTTACTAATAATTTACTGCCCTCTTCTTCTTCTTTCACTACTGAGTGCTATGCCATTATTGAAGCACTCACTCTTATCTCTTCCTTCCCACCTAATAAGTTTCTAATCGCCTCGGACTCTATGTCCTGTCTCTAATCACTCAATTCCAATCCTTTTAATTCACATGTATCGCCTCTTGTTTTTCGCATAAAAAAAATTATGTTTTATTTATGTCATTCTGATTTCGATATTCAGTTTTTTTGGATCCCCAGTCATGTGGGTATTCAGGGTAACGAGATTGCTGATTCCTTGGCCAAATCTTCCTCTGTCCTAATTAATTCTTCTCTCACTCTAATTCCTTGGTCCGATTTTACTCCGTTCCTACAACGTCATATTTTCAAGATTTGGTCCATCTATTGGAATATTTTACCCGAAAATTTCGCTTCTAATTTTAAATCTATAGTCCCAAATCTCCCAAACAAAATTTGGTTTAATAATATTTCATTACCTAGATCTTCAATAATTCATTTTAATCGCTTACGCATAGGTCATCACCTCCTACCCTCTCATGCTTATAAATTAAACCTTAATGATTCTCCCCTTTGCACTTTACACTCGGAAGAGAGCAGTGGCGGCTTTAGTTATTTGCCTAGGAGGGGCTAATATTTTTTGATATAAATCTATATATGTACTTATATAAGTTTTCACGTTCCGATGCTATTTTCTAGGGAATGTCATATCCTTTTTATAAAATATTGTTTAACAAAGAAGTTATAACGTTTTACATTTTTCATTTTTTTTTAAAGCTGGTAATTTTTTTTAAACAATATTTTACAAAAAGGATATGACATTCCCAAAAAAATATTGTTCTTTTCAAAATTGGTAATAGGTGTTTCAACTCTAATTCTGACGTAGATCACAATTTACTGTTTCACGTACTGTATTTTTTTCTATATTTTCTATAAGATAAACGGAGACAACAAATACGGTTGAGACGCCTCTTAAATATATATGAATACGTACATAAAGTATGAACATTTACTATTTTTTACTTAAAATAATATATAACCAAATAATTATAGTAAAAATTATTTTGGTTATCTTACCAATTTTTATTTTTGCAAAAAAAGAACATTAATTTCTACTACAGTTGAATTTATTATTTAATTTATTTAACTTTAAACTAATTGAAAAATGACAACGCGTACTGTCAAAAATTAAAATGTAAAATGTCTAAGGGGGGCCATGGCCCCTATGCCCCCCTAAACGGCGCCTCTGGAGGAGTGTATTTGTGACCTCTACCATATACTTTTCAATTGTCCCTCACTTTCTGTTAAATGTTTTAATTTAATCAATTCCTTAAATTCCTTAAACACTCCTTTTAATCTCTCAACTATCCTTAACCCTAATTCCAAACTCGTCATAAGCCTTAATATCTCATTTATTAAAGAAGCTGGCTTTGTTATATAAATTTTTAAATTGTTTAATTGAACATGTTATTATATATAACTTATACTGTATTTTTTTTCTCTTTTTAAATCTAATAACTATGTGCTCTATATATATTTTTTTTCTTTTCTTTTTTATTGTTTAAATATTTGTGTATAAAAATAATATCTGTATAATAATATTACTGTTTATATTTAATATATAAGTAATAGTTGAGCTGTAATAGTTTTTTACTAAAAGGTAATAAAAAAAAGCATCATTAGTCTCAATATGTATTTATACAATTGAAAAATTGTCCAAGTTTTAATAATTTAATCTCATAGATTTTTCAATATAAATGTACATGTATTGAAATTAAATCCACCTGATTTATTTTTTGAATTTGAATTTGTCAAAATAACCCATATCGAATGATAGAAAAATTATTATCATATCATCAATTATTTTTATTTTTATAAATTATTTTTATTTAAAATTCTTATCTTTCTGGTTATTTACTCAATTTTAGTTTATGAACAGACCTAACTGGGATAAAGAAAAGTGAACAAGATATAATTTAAAACTATGGCAAGCGTTGAAATTTTTTGTATACTGGTTAAGTAAATATCAAGGTGAGTATATAAAATTATTTATTATTAGGAGTTGTCATAATTATTATTGTGTTAAAGTTTTTGTTTAAAAAATCCAAATTTTCTTTTAAGTAATTTTCGCATTATATTAATTTGCATACCAATATGCGTTTTTGTTGGTCATGTATAATTATTTCTATCCACCGGCTTGTTATACTTGTGGACGGGAAGATGGGCGAGTAATTATGAACAATAGTTTTGTATACCATTGATTGACTGTATTTTACGATTAAAACAAAACTAAATAATGCACTATAAAGTTATATTATACGCAATCGATATATTAACGCAACGCCAGATGTCTGGGTCAGCACTAATATGTTGTACAACTACGATAACGGTAACCGCTGCATTCCGACCATAAACATAAATACCCGCGGTGTACTAGCGCGTCATCGCGGTAGGTGAACATGCAAGCAGAGTGGCGCGACCGATAAATATAAGAAATTCTAAAAATGAATGCTTTTATTTTATATAGCATACACATGATTTGTATGATATTTTATTCATATCTTTCTAACATAAATGAATAATACACATACTTTTGTCGTACAACAAATTAAATATTTCCTTCTGTTAACGTATAAAATTCTAATACTATTCATTATTAATATAAATCGAATTCTATGTTGCCGATCCAAATTGATTTATGATTATTGTTTTCATAGAATTTTAGTATCAGCTTGCTTTAAACAAGATATTCGTGAATAAATTAATATATATATATAGTTCTATACGTTTTTAAATCTCGCCAAACCTCTTTTACATAAAAGCAACTGCATTTGGAGCTACCCCTATTTTTCCACCTTCCTGTCCGCAAATCACTCCCCTTCATATTTAGCTTTAAGGCTAATGCTTTTCAGACCAACATCCAAGCCGCAGCCTTGCAATTCACCGAAACTCATCGTGGTACATTTCCAACTACGCTTATGAACAGCATACAAAATCCTCATCATAAATTGGAACGCAAACAACATTCTAAACTAACTTACCGAACTTCAACAATTACTTGACGACAAGAACGTTGACGTAGCTTGCATTACCAAAACACACCTGAACCTTAACAAAACCAATTACCTATAAAATTACGTTACCGTCTTGAAGCTGCGGGCGGCGGGATGGCGATTCTTGTGCGTAGTGATTTGCGTCATCGCGTTGTCACAATGGATATCAGCTGTGATGCCGTTGACGTTGAGATTTACACGACTCTCTCCTCTATTCGAATCATTTCTCTTTACTTACTCCCTACCACAAACATAAAATTATCTTGTATCACTCCTCTTTTTGTCACCAGCGTCATCACTATCGTGGTCGGCGACCTAAACGCCAAATACACGTCATAGGGTTAAACATAACTATCCAATAGATGTTTTCCTCCTTAAGACACTTCTCTGACAAAATTTCAATATCAAGGTTATCCCCTTCTCCCATGCGCTTCCTTAAGTGCACCTTTTGCGACCAAGACATTCTCAAACATTTTTATTAAAAAGACGTTTCTTTAATTTTGGTCATTAGAACACCTATTCTCAGATCACAACCATGTTTTTCTCGAAATCCCCGGACCTTATTACAATATTTAGAATCGATTTTCTTCTTTTTCAATACAATCTCGAATCCTCGCCTTTTAAATGCGACCCATTTAAATCCCAGACTAACTTCGACAACGTGGTTGAAGTACTGACAACAGACTTGAAAAATGCCATAAAAAACACTACAATTACAATCCCTGCACCATGACACAAACTGAAATTACCCCACGATTTAAAAGAACTCATCAATGACAAAATCTGACTACGCAGGCTCTGGCAAATATGTAGAACACTTGAATTAAGGCCCCAAATAAATACCCTTAAAAATACTGTTACTTCTCGAGTCTTAGAATTCCGAAATAAACAGTTCAACAAATTTATTGTCGAAGACGAATCTCACCCCAATGACATTTGGAATGTAATCAGAAAACTCCGAAAAAATCGTACCTCCTTCACACCCTTCATACAAGGAAACAAATGTTACACCTTAGAGTCTGAAAAAAGAGAGAACTTTGCGAATTACCTGTGAGCGTCATGCTTCCTTTAACTTCGGTTAGATCTCGAGGAATTAGAGGGGGTTCACGCCAACGTGGAGCGTGAGATCCTTTATCTCCCTCTCGTCGACCACAAATTCTCCCCAACATCTTCGAAAGAAATTTCTTTTATTATTCGTTTCCTAAAAAACCACAAAACTCCGGGTAAAAACATTATTATGAACAACGTCCTCAAAACACTTCCTAAGAAACATCTCGTGGCAATTTGCAATATCGAAAATACCACTATGCGCTTTAAATACTTTCCTGCAGCCTGAAAAGAAAATATATTGATCTATTTTCTTAAACAAGGCAAATCCCTTAGTTCCCCACTACCTACAGATCCATCAGCTTACTTTTTTCTATTAGTGAAGTCGTCGAAAGTGTGCTGCTTACCCTTGTGAACCAGCATATAGACTCCAAAAATATCCTCTTTGTCGTTCAATACAGATTCAGATCCAAACACACCTCAGCACACCAACTTCTCAGGGTCACTGAACATATTGCTGACAGTCTTAATAGGAGTTGCCACACCGCGATGGTCCTCCTCAACGTCCAACAGGCATTTGATTAGGTATGTCATAACCATCTGGTTTACAAAATGACCCAATATAACTTTCCCTCTATCTGATAGGCGCAGTGAGGTTCTTCCTTTCAAACAGACCTCTAAGGGTCAATGAAGGCAACTCCAGCTCTGACCCCTGCCCCATCATGGCTGGTATTTCACATGGTTCGAAACTCCCCTTGGTCTCTTCAACATTTTTTGTCACGACATGCCTCAACGAAACGACATTATTGTTTTGTTTTACGCCGACGATGTGGTTGTTTTCCACAAAACCATACAAATCGAGCTCTGCACCTCCCTCCTGAACACTTATCTTTAAAACCTTAGTAATTGGTACAGCAAATGGAGGCTGTCTATAAATCAATCCAAAACGGTTATGGAAACCGCATGCTCTATAAAGCATCATTATATTAAGCTACGCCACCAAATACCTAGGTGTCACCCTAGACAGCAAGCTGTACTCGTTAGTCTTCAGATGTATAAACTGATTACGGACTGGATTGTAGCGCTGAGAGTACTTTCCAAAAATAGTGAACAACAGCCAAACAACACACACGAAGCATGACAGTTTTCGAACCTTAGCACCAGAAACAGACACGACAAAGGTGCTTTAGTAGTAACGGAGTGCACGGCGTGTTTTTAAAAAAAGTTCTGAGGGCGTAATGGACTTGCATATTCTTGCAAATCACAAAGATTATTTTGATATTAATTTCAACTTTCTAGTAAAACATGGGTGAATTACATGAAGTTGGCCCACCCACACGTTTTTTTGTATTTCCCATGGAAATTGTAACATGCAAATTTTGAATATATAAAATTTTTTTTTGGAAAATATTGGATGTTTAATAGTTGTTACTTATGAGTTAATTTATTTGGGGTTTAACTATTTAGATAGAATATACAAAAAAAAAAAGAAGTTATTATTACTACTATTATTATAATTATCAAATTGTCTTATTTCCAATTAAATATTGCTTTTTCAACCATACATAATTTAATACCAATGCAGTCGAGTTGTCTTAAAATGAAAATTGACATAGTAAGTACATTATTAATTAATTTTAATCATAGGGTTTATAATTTGGGTCATAATAATGATCTTGAAATGATGTAGATATAAATGATGATGTTGAGATGGGGACATTTGGATCATTGGGATAATCCTCCGGATACTGGTTAGCTACAAAAACAAATTAAATTCATTATATTCTACTACAGTAGTATATCGAATAAAACAAGCTACGGAAAAATATATATTGTTCTTGACTGCTAAACAAACATTAAACAGGACAATATTTTATGGTTTAATTATTATTGTTTGTCTTCATTTTTTCTAACGCGATTAACAAATTTTAAATTAATTACACAAGTCAACATTTTATAAAAATTTGTAATTTTTTATTTTTCCATTAAACGGCTTAAAAGTTTTAGTAAACTAATAAAGATTATGATTATATGAAAATAGATTTTGAGATAGGGGTCTATAAGGTCAATACTAGGTTTTCAACGCTCAATGGCTTAGGCTAATATCATTATAGTATGTTATGATGACATTAATATTAAAATGGTAATTTTTTGTACATTTAAATAAATAAATGGAACATCAAAAATATATAATTTAAAAAGACTTTCTTGGAATAATTTTAATATACAAAAAAAAAATATAATTTTATATATCTAAATAAACACACACACACATATATATAAATCTATATAAAAATGTATGTTAAAATAAATTGGTGTCTGTATGTATAATATCGATGCCTGGCCAAATCGTTGAATGGATTTTGATAGGGTTTTTTCCTACGTACTCAGCGTGGTCCCGGGATGGTTTTTGTCTCTTAAAAGTTTTTAAAACCCAACTCCTTAAAGGTTTCAAAACCTGGCACCGGTAAACCTGTGGTCCTTCGCAATTACGAGTTGTTTACCTTTCGCTGTAACTAAGGGTGTGACATCAGATGGTTACCAAGAGAAACCGTCATATGTTTTTTATAAATTTTCTGGCGTGGTTTTTTATTAGTTTGTTATTAGAAAATACAATTTCTCAGTTTTCGTCGGTAATTAGTGATATTTCGCCTTGCAAAGGTGTAGGTAGTTTGCGTGTAGTAGCAATTGTAATGTAGCCTTTATCGACCTTTATCGTCAACGTTTTAGCGTCGTACGTGAGAATTACATGCCAACTTTCAAAATCCAAGGACAAATCTATCATCGTGCTTCTACCTCTGTCAGATTTTGATTACAAACTTCTCCACTATATCATCGACAGTTATGCCCGCCAAACGAAAATCGATTAGCTGATCTTTATCTGTAGCACGAACGGTAAAGGCTATTCGAGCTTTCGAGACAACCGAGCAATAAGCATCACGATTGGAAACCATTCGAGATTGAACTGCTCAAGCCCGCTCGATTTATACCATTGACCAACGGAGAGCAAGTCTGACTTTAAAAAAGAACACTATGATCGATCCAGACGGACGCTGCACGTTAAATTGAACATACTGTGTTCTATTACGATGCGGAATATGATTACAGTTGCCATCAGAGTGTCATCATTGGAAAAATGGACAAGTTATGCGAATCTTGCCATACATTGAAATTCAAAAACGAAACTCCAGGAATGTGCTGCGCAGATGGAAAAGTGAAATTGCCAGAATTGTCATACTTCCGGTTATATTTGGAGGAAGGCCACGACGTATGTATGAATACGCACAAGATGCAATGATTTACGTTCATGCATACAGCCATCTGGAATTTTTCATAAAATTCACGTGCAATCCTACATTGACATTAGACAACTTCTGTTGTGTGGACAATCATCTTCGGATCGCCATGACATCATTGCATGTGTGCTCAAACAAAAATTGAAATCTTTTATGGATTTCATTTACAAGTATCATATTTTTGATGAGACACGTTATTGGATGTTTTTCGATGAATGGCAGAAAAGAGGATTGCCGCATGCATACATTTTGGTTTGATTGATTGATAGAATTACACCAGACAAAATTGATGCAGTCATCTCAGCAAAAATACCGGACGTTGAAATTGATCCAGGCTCATTTGAAGTCGTTACCAAAAACATGATTCATGGCCTATGTGGAACGTTCAACACAAAATCTCCATGCATGAAGGATGGAAAATGCACGAAACGCTATCCAAGAGACTTACACGCCGAAACTATCACTGGCAATGTTGGATATCTCCAATATCGTCGACGATCAACTGAAGATGGAGGCAAACTTATCACTCTAAAAGTGCGCAACAATGACATTGAAGTCGATGATCGTTGGGTTGTGCCATATTCACCATTACTCTCTAGGACGTTCAAAGCGCTCATCAATATCGAGTATTGCAATTCAGTAAAATCGATCAAATACATATGCAAATATGTCAACAAAGGATGCGATATGGCAGTTTTTGGAGTGGGAAATGCATCTGCACCAATCGATGAATTGAAAGATATCAATTAGGATGCTACATTAGTAGCAATGAAGCTGTATGGTGTATTTTCTCATTTCCTATTCATGAACGTCATCCATCAATGGTTCATTTAGCTGTGCATATTGAGAATAGATAGCGCGTGTATTTTACAACGGAAAATGTACATGCTAGAGCATTTTTGCCACCACAAACAACGTTAACTGCGTTCTTCTCTTTGTGTACGGATGAATTGTTCGCAAGGACGCTTCTTTACTCAGAAGTACCAAAATACTACTCTTGGAATGCATTAGCCAAACCTTTTCAACGTCGTAGACATGGCAAACCACTTGAAGGACATCTGAATTTATATTCGTCCACGCTTTAGGCCGTCTCTATACAGTTCATCCAAACAATCAAGAATGTTTTTACTTGCGATTACTTTTAGTTAATATACGTGGACCGAAATTCTTCCAAGAACTGAGAACAGTCAATGGTGAAGTATGTGCAAGCTTGCCAGGAATTAAATCTTCATGAGAACGATGGCTACTGGGACACAGCACTCGCTGCTCTGCTCAACCACAGCAAATACGTATATTATTTGCGATATTATTGACAACGTGTTTCCCATCCAATCCAAAAGATCTTTGGGAAAAATACAAAGATGACATGAATGAAGACATCCTACATCGTTTGCGAACAACAAATATCAACATGCAATTTACACAAAATGTGTGACAACGTGAAACATAATTTGATATCCATGACTTGGGTAGATTTGTTGAAAATAATCTTCCAAAATTGGTTTCAGAACAGCACATTGTATATGACACAATCATGAAGGCAATAAACAATCATAGCGTTGGATTGTACTTCATAGATGCGCCCGGAGGTACAGGAAAAACTTTTCTCATTTCTATGATATTGGCAAGTATACGATCACAGAAAAAAATAGCACTGGCAATTGCATCATCAGGAAGTGCGTCAACACTATTGGACGGTGACTCCTATGTGACGGTGGTCGAATAGCGCATTTAGCACTGAAATTGCCGTTAAATTTGCAAACCACTTGTCAGCATGCAATATCAAAAAAAAATTCTGGAATCGCCAATGTTCTTTAAACATGTAAACTTATCATAATGGACGAATGTACAATAGCTCACAAAAAAGCTTTAGAAGCGCTTTATCGTACACTGCAAGATTTGAGGGGTAATTGACAGCCGTTTTGTGGAGCACTCATTCTATTATCAGGGGATTTTAGACAATCTCTGCTAGTGATACCACGTTCAACACCCGTTGATGAACATAATGCATGTCTCAAATCTTTAGTTCTATGGTGACATGTAAACAAATTGACTTTGAAAACCAATATGCGTGTTCAACTACAAAATGATGTATTCGCCGAACGTTTCGCAAAACAATTGCTAGATATTGGGAATAGGAAGTTGGCAATTGACTATTCTACACAATGTATCACATTGCCAACAAACTTTTGTAAGATGATATCTACCAAACACGAATTAATTCAAAAGGTTTTCCCAAATATTGAGTGGAATTATAAAAATCATCATTGGCAGAAATATAAGTATACAAATCTACATTTGTCCCTTGCAACGCATGGGTATTCATGGGTATATATGTATATATGTTTTTTTTGTTTATTTACGAGTATTAACTTATAATTTGTATTTTATTTCTATTCGTTAATTTTTTTAATTCTTCTTTTTATTTTTTTTCTTGCATATCCTTTTTACTTTTTATTTGTTTTTTCTTTTATTTTTAAACTATATTGTTTTTTATTTTTTAACTATATAATTTTAATATAGTTTACAATTATTGACTAACAGTGTTATAATAGTCGTTATTATGATCGTAAATATACAGGTAACAAGTTTTTTAATTCATTTTTAATTATTTCATTGTTATTGGCTGGTTTCAGGTAAGTTGGAGACAAAAGTGGTATCTTGGCTATTGAATAATGTATTTTCAAACGGCATGTAATCACCTATATTAGAATCATAATACAGATCATCTCCTACTGCACCTGAATATTAATAAAAAAACAACTTTAAGAATTACAATAGTCAATTAAATAAAATTAGATATTGAGTGAATTGATCCTTAACCGTTCAGGCGATAGCTGAATTTCGTATAACACTGTAACTGGCTTTCGTACGAAACACATGATATTTCTTGTCACATCTCATTAAATTATTAAACGATTAACGCGAACAGCAATTGAGAAATCAGAGAATGATGCGGATATGTATTTTTTTTGTTTCAAAAATAAGTACATATATTGATAGTGATTGACACGGACCATGAATGCCTATTCGACGCGTATATATGCGTTCACGTACCGATAATAATCAACCGTCCCTCCCGTTTGCGACTATCACAGACAAAAATATTTTCCATCGCATTTATTCAAGCGCACGATAAAAGTTACCACTGTCCACTGATGACAGAGACAACAAAATATTCATATTTATGGACAATGCAGTAATAGTGATTGAGTAATTGGGCCATTCTGGTCAATCTCGCCAGTTAGTACATAATTGTTATTATAAATATGAATGTTTCGAATCATGGCAAAAATATGATTACCTAAGAATGACTGATTAAACTGAATGTATCGAATCAACATTTTTTGGTAAATAAGTTCATAGCTCTAACATCGTATTCCACGCTCCTTAGCTACGATCTTCCATATCCGTCTTGTTCGTTTGTTGCGAATATCATACTTCATATCATATTTCTCTTAATGTAATAAAGAATTCTTTACGAAAATATTTTTCATCAGTTTTGTTTTTTATTCTCCATTAACAAGTTCATTTGTGAGTGATTTTGTGCGAGCCACTTGTACACCGTTACAATATTAATTGAAACAATGTATAATCCGCTGAGCAGAATAATTACTTAACCGCCCAGATTAAATGAGAGTTAGTGTAAATCAATACTTAAAATTATTATTCCATTGTACAATTGAATGATTGTTTCCTTTTATATACCAATAGTGCAAATATTAATTGTCATTATTAAAATATGGGGACAAAATCAATATTAAATCATTACCTGGTTGGACTTGGCCAATGGATGAGTGATTGAGGACGGATCTATTTTGATTATTGGCAAATGCATCTGCAATTGATGAATTGAAATCATTTGAGTGTGATCCTGGTGAAAGGCAATGATTTAAGAAAAAGTTAACGGTTATTTCATCATCGTAGTTTCAATTACATTATCAGACATAATGTAAATAATGAAAAGCTATATAAATTATTTACTGTCATAAATATAATTAAACGTGTATAACAAGTAAATGATATTTTTCTTAAATGTAATACAAACTATTTTTTAATACATAAATTATTATTTTCATTTCTAATTTTCTTCTAATGCAATTAAAAATAAAACGAAATTTCATTAAACTTGAGAATTTCCTTTTTTCTCATGAAACAATAAGGATAGTTGGATTATACAATTAAATTACTGTGCAAATTAATATTATGTTCCTCGAATTGTTAATAAAACGTTTTGAATTTTCGTTGTTGGTTTTAGACCATTAATGTTCTTGTTTGACGTGGTTTGTCAAATATTACCTTGATCAAATAATGGTTCCGAAGATTGATTGGAAATCATATACTGTTGTAAATCATCAGCAGTCAATGAATCTAAACAAACAAATAACAATAAATATAAAATTGTGTAATAATCAATTTTTTTTAAAATGTAGAATTAGCTAGTTCGATTTAGATAGAAACAATTAATATGATTTGGATTAGTAGTAGATATTACAATAAGTTTAAATATCTGTTTTAATACTATGTAATAACACTTTACAACAAAAATTACCATTTTCAACAAAATTAGAGTTATACAGTTAATATTTTTTCATGGTATTATTCTTAAATGTTATAGAAACAAAAACTATTTTTCAATACATTAACTATTGTTTTCGTTTAAGTTTTTCTTCTTATGCTAATAATTCCCCTTTTTTCTCATGAAACGAATGAGATGGTTGGATTACACAATTAAATTACTGTGTAAATTACTGTGGCAAAAAAACTGTGCCACAGTATTGTGTTTCTCGTATAGTTAATAACACGGTTTGAATTTTGAATTTAACGTTTTTGTTTTAAACCAATGCTGTTTTGATTTGTGATGATGGGGTTAATATTACCTTGAGCATAAGTAGATTCGGAAGGTAAGTTGGAGTTCATGAACTGTTCCAGATCTTCAGTATTGAATGAAGCTAAAAAAAAAAATAACAATGAATATACAATTTCATAATAGTCATTTAGTTATGAAAAGAGTTAGGATGTTTATGCTCTAAAAAATGTATAAATGTGTATGCCCCTATGTATTAAAAAACAGTTAGATATGCATGTGTCGTACCCTAGGTTGAAACCGGCGATGGGTGTGTGTAGGAAAGGGTTAGAACAAAAGAAAAAACAAATAGAAATAGAAAGTAGACTTTTATTGAATATAAATTACGCGAGCATCAATTTTACGTTCGACTACGGCGGCTACTCTCTCGCGACAAACCTCCGTACGCGCAGCACACGCACTCCCGGCATCGTCGTCGTTATCGCTACAATTTCGCGATTATATTACAATAATAATATATTATAAATAAAAGGTTATTACTACACATGAATATATTGAAAAATTTGTATTAAAAAATAAAGAAATATAGACACAAAGATCTTTTTGACCTATCGATATTAATTGTTGTGCATTCTTTTTTTTTTTTTGTTATCTAATCGGATTTTACGTGTCAATAGATATAAATAATAAGCTAACGAATGTTAAATAGATAAATAATTATTTCGTCATTCCATCGTTTGTCCATAATTGACCGATGCGGAAATTGACTGTAGATCTAAATGATTCAGTATGTTTTAATTGCAGGTACGATTTACGATTAAAACACTCAAGTTGGTTTGTAAATTTTTTAGCATTCATGCATTTTCAGCATTTTGCATAGTCCATTCGATCTGAACATTTATCCAGTTTTTAGTTTATTGAGTGAGTTTTTTGAGAAGTGTGTGTTCATCGCAGTTAGTTCACCGCAATCACGTCTTATATTAAAAAATTAATTTAATATCGATTTTCGGTAAATTTAGATAGCACAGGTATGCATGATTTTCTATGACTAGGAAGTAGGGTGTTTTTTCTTATTAATTGTATACGCTGATTTTAGAAATGAACTCAGTTTTTTGATAAGACGTACAGTTTTCTCACAAATCACGCTGAGTTCTCCCACAATGATCGTTTACAGGTAGTGTCTCATTTCACACAGGGATATTTCGTTCATTAGAGAAAATACGTTGGTAGCACTGCATTTCTGCTGTGAAACGTGACTTGTGATGACTGCGATTCACATTTTTCTAGCAAACTGAAGATTAAACGTTTTATTGAAGTTATTAGTGGTATATTGAGAATTACAACTTTGAATCAGAATGCACAAATGCTAATAATAATACTTATTTTTGAAAAAAAATGTAAATTCCTAAACAAAAAAGAAGTTTTGAACGCATAAAAAACGGTGTATACACAAATCGTATGAAAATTAAAAAAAAAATTTTAATTGAATATTGAAGCCTCTTTCTAACGGGACGGTTTTGTCCAGGTGGAAAAAAAATGTACGATTTTTTCCAGTCTGTATTATACATTACACGATTATTTTATTTTGTCATTTGGTCTTCAACATGTATCGAAAGCTCATCATTGCCATGTATCTTTGTATCGTCGTATACAGAAGTATCGAAAACAACGAAATCATGTTTACTGGGTACAAGGCCTGGGGTGCAATATCCCTTGTCCTTATACGCTATACATGTAATGAGTGGTAATGCCGTAGCTCCCCAAAAAATGTTTGGTTTGTCCACTTATTCATTTAAAATTTAAAAAAATAATTAAACTTGATTTTGAAGAATAGTTTATGTACATCATTAAACTATGTTAGGAGTAAAGTTTTACAAGTTAATTTAAGTATTAAATTATCGATTGTCAGCCAAATGATTCAAAAGGAAATGAAACAGAATAAAATACATTAAGAACTACAACAAACGACCCATTTGTTTATTAAGCGTTGACAGATAAAACCAAAATCGTATACGTTTATGGTTATTTTTGTTACTCATAGATATTTAACTAATGCTCTTTATGCACATTCATTATGCTATTGCCATAATGTTTGATGAATAGAAAAGATAATATTGCTCAACAATACACAGCAAACGATCACAATCGTCACGACCATCGTTACTCGATATAAAATATATTTTGTATTTCTAATTTTTTTTTATATACATTCTTTGCATTCCAACATTGTTTGGTCGTGGCCTGGGGTGCGATCGTACTTTGGAATCCCGGGCCAGTCCGTCACTGGTCATACGGACAAAAAAGATGGCAGCGATTAAAAATCATTTCGTGTGAAATCGGACACTTAGTCACGTAGGCCACTAATAAGACCGCACGACATCGTACATTTCAATCGTTGAGACGGCTGTTTTAAATCGATAGTACGGAAAAAATCCTGTGTCCGTGTGAAAGAGACCGTAGCATTTACTATTTTTCAATAAAATAGTCGATAAATTAAATTTTCCAACATGCCTGGAAACA
Source organism: Schlechtendalia chinensis (assembly GCA_019022885.1). Lineage (NCBI taxonomy): Eukaryota > Metazoa > Arthropoda > Insecta > Hemiptera > Aphididae > Schlechtendalia > Schlechtendalia chinensis. Next base: position 9,642,140 of record CM032341.1, read on the forward strand.
TGTGTCAATATTATAATTGTTTTAAAACAACAATTAAATTTCCTGGTCTAAGCATGTTTAGATTTCCAAAGGATGAAGTCAGAAGTGAAATTTGGGTGTTAAACTGTGTTAAGTATTTATTAATTAATTAAAATTATTATGACTAGCTGTATTATCGGTCGTTGTCCGGGTTAGACTGATCCGTTTTAATATTTTATCTTTAAAACCTTTTATAAACAACATAGCAATCCTGTGCAACTTCGTTTGATCCAGTTATTAGTATTTTACTTATTTTATTTTTTATTGAATTTCCACATCATAAAACGAAACTATTGACCAAATTTCATATTCATAGGCAGGAGCGGACTTATTGGGTTACAGGCCAACCGGCAATTGCCGACTAGTCACCCGGGCCAGTCCGCCCCTGCTCATAGATTCATCGGTTCCGGCTAGGAAATTTTTTTATTTTGGACACCCCCATGAGATATTTTTGGAGGCGCTATTGCTACATTATATTATATATTACTAATAATAAATAATATAATATTTTAGAGGACGTCTCACCCGCATTTGTTATATCCGTCTATCTTATAGGAAATATAGCAAAATTTATAGTACCCGAAACAATAAATGTGGCGTCTACGTCAGAATAAGAGTTGAAACACCTATTACCAATTTTGAAAAGGAGAATGTCATACACTTTTTAGAGAACGTCATATTCTTTTTGTAAAACATTGTTTAACAAAGAAGTTACAGCGTTTAAAATTTTTCTTTCTTTTTAAAAGCTGGTAACTTCTTTATTAAACAGTATTTTACAAAAAGGATATGTCATTATCTAGAAACTATTGTCCTTTTCAAAATTGGTAATAAGTGTTTCAATCTAACTTTGACGTAGACGTCATATTTAATGTTTTGCGTTGTGCAATTGTATATACTATATTTCCTGTCAGCTAGACAGAGATAACAAATTCGGGTGAGACGTCCTCTTAAGTGACTTCATAATCCCGCAGCTCGCTACCTTTATGTATATATAAACATTAAATTATTCAAATAATTTAGAAATTTATATACAAATTATTTAAATGTTAAAGAAATTTGAATTATTTAATGTTTAAAGAAATTCGAACAAAAATGTTATAAGGAAAAGCGTGTACCGTTTGTTTCGATGAAATGTATATTAAAGAGTTTCTAGAATATTCGAATGAATCGAAGGATTTCAAGACTTAGGATCTTACGGAAGGTTAAATAAAAGTGCCAACTGCGTTTTAGTGTTTATGGCTCGCGGTATATATTCTCAATGGAAGTTTCCTGTTGCTTATTATCTTACACACTCGACCGTTAATAAAATAATTTTAAAAAACTTAATTATTGATGTTTTAAACAAATTAATTGAAGTTGGCTTATGCCCTAAACTTATAGTTTGTGACCAAGGAACAACCAACCAAAGTGCTTTGAAATTATTAAATATTTCCGAAGATAATCCATTTTTTTTTATTAATGATCATAAAATATTTTCTATATTTGACGTTCCATATTTACTTAAAAGCATACGTAACAATTTTATTGAGGCAAGTTTTCAAAATAAAGATAAAATTTTTTTCATTTAAAGATATTAAAGATACTTATCAGTTAGATAAATTAAATGAAAAAAGTAAAGCTCTTATTAAAATTACAGATGCAAACATCTATCCTACTTCATTTCAAAAAATGCGCGTTAAGTTAGCATCTCAATTATTTAGTCATTCCATGGCAGCAGCCATCCGAACTTGCGTTGCAACTGGTCAACTTTGTAATAAAACTGCAATTAATACTGCAGATTTTATAGAATTTGTAAATAATTTATTTGACTATTTGAATAGTAGGTCACATTATAGTTGCAACCATACAATTCTGCATTGACCCACTTCGGAAATATTAAAACATTTTTATTAGACGCTTTACAATATTTTCCCAATTTAAAAAAAATTAAGAACGGAAAATTTCGCAACCACCGTGTTTTAAAGGATTTACGCAAACCATTAATGGTGTTTTGCAATTTTTTGAGGGGAGAAATCAAATGAAATTTTATTTCTAATGACTAACCGTTTAAACCAGGATATCCTAGAAAATTTTTTTAGTATTTTAAGACAAAAAGGAGGGTATAATAATAATCCGACATCACGTACGATAAGAACTTCCATTAGAAGTAGTTGTATTTTTTCTTTATGCGCGCCAAAAGGGACTAATTGTGAAGAAACCGAAGAAACAAATGATTCTATATTGATTAATGTATGTCCATCATCTATTACGAGTGAAATAAATAAAACATATTCTGATACTTCTGACACTGAGTCAAATATTTCATCCAATTCGTCAACTAATGAGTTACTTTCTGAAGAAAATGAAACATCAAAAGTCACCTTAGAAGACTGTTCTATAACATATTTTTCCGGGTACCTAGCTTATAAATGTATTCAAAAATTTAATTGTCACCTCTGTCAAAATAATTTGATAACTAACAAAAATTTAAATGAAAAAAAACAAATTCTTTTATTCCATAAAAATTATTTTTTATTTGAAAATGAAAATAACAGACTTAAAGCACCGTCTACTTCTTTTGATAAAATAATAAATCATGTTTTAAATATTTTTGAAAAACATTTTGCATGAAAATTAAACATAAAAAAAAAATTCGTGCTAAATTAACCCAAAAAATAAAAATGGACATTTTAGTTATTCAATGGTTAAAAGATGACGATTGCAAAGAACATAAATTATTTATCATTGAAAAATTATTAATATGCAAAATATTTAAAAAAATTAAAACGATTTCTACTACGTCACAACTAGCTAAAATATCAAAATTCAAAATTTTAAATCATATTTAATTGTTTAACTTTAATTAATTTAGCTTTAATCATTCTATCATTAAAATTGTAAAAATTTTTTAAACATTTGGCTTCATCCTATAATTGTTATAATCGTTTTTGTTTATTATAAGATATGTATATATCATTTTAAGTACTAAGCTAAAATGTAGCAAACGACGCTCAATAATAAAAAAATTTAAAAATTGTATTGTATTTGTAACTTTTTATATTTATTACCTATGTAATTTTCGTATTATTATTATAATAATTATTTTTTACTTGTATTATTTTATTTTATTTTATAAAACACTACATGAAATTAATATTATTATTGTTATTATTATTTGTTACCTATTTATGTTTATTCCTTAGTTTATACACAATTATACGTGTTTAAAAATGTTTTGTTTTACAATAAAAATCTTGAAAACAATAACAATAATACGTATCTACGCGTAAATCGATGTATGTAAAATATTATGCAAATACATAATATTATTTTGAAAAATGATATCACCAAGAGCAAAAAGTTACCGATAATAATCAACTTGAAAATATTTTACATGTTAATGCATTCATAAAGTGTTGTAACGGCTATTTAATTTTGTCTGAAATTCAGAACTAAACATAACACACCAGAATCAATACGATTCGAATGCACAGTCCAATAGTCCAAACAAAACAACGCAGTAATATATCATAACGAATAATATAAGTACTGCATTCTATCGGATTTCTGAGTAACTACTATTTGTGTGGCCAAATAAACATGTGTATGGCTTATCTGTCTATTATATAATCAATGGTGGTACTAAATTGCATTTAAAAGTGAAATCCGTATCCTGTTGCATTTTATTTAATTTTAAAAGCACACAATTTTTTTCAATGTTTTCTCGAAAGTGTTTGAACAATTCAAATGTCTTTTGTTATATTTGTGGACAGTATACTGTGGAAAAACAAAAATGTGGCCTCAAAGATCGAAATTTGTTCCAGGCACGAAAAACATCAAACATAGCCCCCTTGTGGACCCTCAAAAAATACTCCTACCTCCATTACACATAAAACTGGGACTGATGAAACAGTTTGTATCAGATTTACTTCAAGAGAGTGGGTGCTTTAAATACCTGGCAACAAAGTTTCCTGCGATCATTTTCAAAAAAATAAAAGCAGGCATTTTTATTGGTCCTTAAATTAATCAACTCTTCCGTGATGAAAAACTTTCAAAAACTATGTCAATGAAAGAAAAACTCGCATGGAATGGATTTAAAACAGTCATTGAAAACTTTTTGGGTAATTTTAAACATCCTGATTTCAAAAATATGGCAAGCAATATGCTGAAGAGCTTTCAAGAACTAGTATGCAATATGAGCGTGAAAGTCCACTTTTTCGACTCACATGTAGACTATTTCCCCAAGAATCTTGGTGACTTCAGCGAGGAACACGATGAAAGATTTCACCAGGATATGAGTGAAATGGAAAGAAGATAACAGGGAAACTGGAATTCGGGCATGATGGCAGACTACTATTGGATGTTGAAGCGAGACTGCAAAGATGATGGATCAACACGGAAAACCAAGAAAAGAAAATTCATAAACTAACTTAAAATTGTACTTGGTTACTTTATACATAATTGTAAAAGTGTATTTAGTATATTTACATAGTAATATAAAGTTTTTAAAATGTTTTAACTCTCAATTAATTAATCTAAATTATGTGTTCACATTGATTACGGTAATAAAATTCGCTGTTACATTGAATTCAATTTGTGAAAAATCCTGACATGGTAAAAAAAAACTGAAGTCATATTCAGAATCAGCACTAAAACCCATTCAAAAACACTTAATATGATGAAATCAGCACTCAAAAAATTTTCATTTGCATACTGGTGTAGTCTAACACGTGGTATACATGATTATACAGAAACACTAAGGGAGTCAATTTTTTATTTTCAGTTGAATTTAGTTCTTCAAAATACCACCAATTAGACGTACCATCTTAGTTGCAATGCTGCAAGTTAAAGATATATATATGAGCAAGTCAAACTAATGAGAAACGTGATGCGCGAAATGAAGATGAACGGAATCGATGGAATCGAAATCAACAACGTAGATTTCGTTTAATCCCCGTCGATCTGCATTCAATTATAACGTGGTAATCGATTACAGTTCACAGTAAATCGTTGCTATTGAACCAATGACCGTTGTGTATCCATTTTGCAAGGCATTTAAGTTTAAAATGAAGCCCGTGGATTGTGTTACGTCAGTGGACAAGTGAAATTGCCACCATTGGTACCACCACCAGAACCACTACATTCATTGGCTTCCGGAAATGGGCCAGATTCTATAAATTTTTTACTCATATCCAGCAATACAATAATTGATTTCAAATGACGTCATTTGGCGCAACAAAAGTTATTCGAGATACTTTTATGCCCACTTTCAAGGTAAGTAAAATGGAAAACAATAAACTTTTACCACCATGTGGCTGGTGCAAAATACGTTGGCAGGTTTTAATTGACATGGTGTAAAGTACGTTGGTAGCTCTGAATTGCCAATAGCAACCAGAAGTGAGTTTGTTTATTTATTTATATTTATATTTATTTATTTATTTAGTACAATTAAATTTTTTTTTTGATGGGAGAATGGTAGTGCTACCAACGTATTTTGCTAAACACATGGCGGTACAAATATATCGCTATACAACTACTATTATATCTATTTAACCTTGCAGAATGAGGATAAAATAAATCATCGAACAGGGTCCTTATTGCCAACGCTGGATAGTGACTACAAATGTTTGCAAATTTATTTATTGGGTGATTCAGCGAGATAAGTCGATCAGTATTGTGCACACAACGATTCGGTGGAAAGACCAATTGAGGGACAATTCCAAACATTTTCCCATCAACACAACGAATTGGTTGCATTATTCAAGACCATATTAGATCGCATGCCATCTGATATCAACAAAAATGTCATCAGAACCGATAAGATGCTTGCAGAACAACACGCAAGATGTTTTAATGCGCCAACAATTGATTAAGTCGCTATTATCGTCGGGAAGACATCATCTTACATCAAAAACTCAACACACTTTGTGGAAAAAATACAGCAAACCAACTGGAAAAAAGAAGACATCATGGTCAGTTTTGACGTAACCTCATTATTCACAATGGTGCCAGTAGAAGCTACATTAAAAATCATAAAAGAGAAAAAATGGCTAGATGACAAATTGAACAACCTATTGAAACTGTGTGTCAGGACAACCGTCTTTACTTATCAAAATACCATAAACGAACAAACTGATGGAATGGCAATGGGATCAAGACTAGCACCGGTTTTTGCTAATATTTTCATGGAATGGTTTGAAGAAGAAGCTATGGAAACTTATGGCTTAAAACCAAAAATGTGGTTACGATATGTTGATGACATTTTTGTACAATGGCAACACGGAGAAGACGAGTTAAAAAAGTTTCTGCAACACTAAAATAGCATACACACTAATATACAGTTCACAATGGAGAGAAAAGAAAATGAGCAGCTACCGTTCCTGGATGTGTTAGTAAAGAAAGAAAAAAATGGGAAGTTTAGCACAGGAGTTTACAGAAAAAGCACACACACTGACAGATATTTACATGCTGATTCACACCACTGCCCCACACAAAAAATAGGATTATTACATACAATGGCAACAAAAGCTTTTAGAATAGCCGACGAAAACCACATAAAAGAGGAAAAAGCGCATTTACGACAAGCACTACAAAACAACGGATACGCATTAACAAACATAAACAAGGCACTAAGGAAAGCAGAGAGAAGGAATAACACAATTACAATCAATAAAGAGGAAAAGAAGACGACATGAAAGGAACATTGATACTTCCGTACATTCAAGGAATTACGGACCGCATCTCAAGAATCACCAATAAACTCAAACTAAAAACAGTCTTCAAACCAAATACAGTTATTGGATCTCTGTTCCGGAGCCCTAAGGATAAATTACCAGATATGCTAACATCCGGGGGTCTATGAAATACCATGTTCATGTGGCAAATAATATATAGGACAAACAGGAAGATCAATCGAAATAAGGATAAAAGAACATGAAAATGACGTGGATTACCAAAGAGTGGATAAATCTGCAGTAGCTGAATATGCAAAAAATAATGGACATGAAATAAAATTCGACCAGGTTAAAATACTGAACAAGGAAGCTCATTTTGGGAAAAGAATGTACAGAGAAGCAATAGAAATCGAAAAATGTCCAGAGAACTACAACAGAGAAGATGGATGGAAACTTAGCAAATCGTGGTTACCTATTATACACCAGGAAAAAAGAAAACAACTGATCAAAAAGCCACAATAACAACCGAGACAGTCACAATCACTATAAATGGTAATTGCCGGTGTAGAAAGGGAAGACCGAAATGTAAAGATTGTCAAGGGCAACCAGCTATCGCCGGGAATCACAAGCAAAGGCAGCCAGTCAACGACGAGGTCACTTGATAACCGCACACCTATTACCAGTAATTGCCGTTGTAGAAAAGGAAGAAGACAATGTAAAGAATGTCAAGGACAACGATGACTTTATCGATAATCACTGTATGGGTATATAAGATAGTAAGACACAAGCATTCGACAAGGTAACTACGCTCTGAAGATGGACTCTGAAATGAGTCCGAAACGTCAGCCCAAAAATATACACGTGGATAAATCTGAAAACACTGGCAGAAAAAAAAAAACAAAAAAAAAAAAGCCACTTTGTTTTTGAAATAATTTTTTTTTATTTATTTCAGTTCGAATTAAATATTCATAGCTCAAACAGGATAACATCTGTCAGGTCAGCTAGTAGTGTATATACTAATAAGTTTTAAGTACAGTTTTTAATTAATTGTAATATCCATTTTGAATAAAAATAGAATTAAATACTCGTAGTTAATATTCAATCACATCATTGTGAAGTAATTTCTCTATTTTGATTTGTAGTGTACAACATATATTTTTTTCTAAATATTCATGAGTGTGCTGGAATGAGGTTGTATTTGGTCATCTCTTCTAATTAAATAAATTTAATATTTAATTGACTTGAGATAGTTATGTTACTTTGATCATTTACAACCGATGAAGTGAAGCAATACAGATATGGTCCCATTAAATAAGATTGATCTAAAGAAAAAAAAAACAAAGTTACATGCCATTCGCATATATAGTCAATTATTTATATTAGACATTAAACGAATTAATATTGAATCATAACAATTAAATAATTATAGGTAATGAATAGTGTTCCTTATGATTCCTTAATTAAATTTATTATATATATTGTATTGAAATTTTAAATTATATTTGCATGATTAGGTTTGAAACTATAAAAGAATATAATTAAATATTTAGTTGGATAAATAAAATTTGTTGTCAAAATTTGTTAAAATAATAGTTATGGTGTTAAATTTTTCATATCAAAAATTCAAATATTTCATATATTCGTATTTAATTTTTGTGTTCAGCTAATTTACATACCAATACATTTTTTTATTGTGTCAATCAAGTATTCAATGTAAAATATTGTAGTTTCTAAAAATGAATGTTTATTAGTTTAAATATTACAAGTATTATGTACATAATACATCTTTTTACAAAACAATATATATATTTTCTCTTGTTACAAATTATTGAAAAACAAACCTTTGTCATGTCTCAAATTCATTATTTTCTGTAATGTTCACTCATAAAATTCTAATATTCTAAATTATTATTATAAACCGAATACAAAGTTGTAGACAAAGTTGGTAGACTTAATATAAATGTAATTATTATATTCAAAAAATAAATTAAAATTAAAGTAATAAAAGTAAAGGTTAATTGTAAGTATATAATTTTATACACTTTTATATCTCAATATAATTTGGTTTGTCAGTAATAATTTATAATATTTTATAATAAAATTTTCACAAAGTTTATTATTATCATGAAAGTCGTACTACTTAGATTTTTGGTAGCAATCTCTACAATTTAAAAAAAAGTCAACCAATAAAAAAGTATTAATTTTGTTTTTGTACAATACCATTGGTTAGTATTTAGATTTAGTGTAAGCTTTGGAATAAAATTAGAATAAGGATTCAAAATGATAAAAAAAATATGAGTTCTAGAATAATAAATTGGTTGACGTCCTACTATGAACAATTTAGAGAGATACATTAATAATATTATGAAAAAGATGTGTTCTCTCACCCATGTACTCTCATTAACACTTTTTAGGGATCGATTTGATTACTGAATAGTGAATGAAAATTCCATGAAACGTTGATAAAATTCAAAATGTAATTTTTATAATCTGTAGATGAATTATAATTTGCAGAGAAAAAAGAATATATACGAGATGTGTTATGAAAAATATTGAATAAAATATAATTTTTATAAGTTGGGATTTTAATATTAATTGCTTTATGTGTTCAAATATTTATTTTTATTATACCATGTCAAAATATTTATTAATAAAAACTTTTAATAATAAATGTAATTATTTCACATTATAACATAATAGGTTTAGAATAATATTAAATTGTGATTTTCTTACTGGTATGAAAGTATATATATCTCAAAGCTGTTCTGGCATCGACTTTAGTTAAAAAATAAATACGATTAAAAGTATTTCATTTTCGTCTAATAGTATAGAGAATTAGGTAACTTTCCCCAATGTCATATATTGTAATTAATTAACTAGTGCTCATGCGTAGTATATATCTTACATTTTAAATATAATTCATTCATAGAAACTAGAAAAATTATATCAATTTTAAAATAACTTTATGTAAACAATTGCATGGTTATTCTATTACAGAAGTCAAAATAAAATTCATGTATAGCATTGCTGGGGTGTTTTTGTACATTTTAAAATAATAGACCAACATCGATGAAGACCTGTTAATGTCATTTCGATAATAAATATTTATAATTAATGTAATTCTGTGAAAAAATACTATTAAGTAAAAATTTGATGAATATATATATATATGTGTATAGGTAAGTTATATTTATATTTCTTAAATTTACTATTGTGAAAATTGTAATATTTTGTTTTTACGTGTATATTACCTTTACATTTTGATTTTAATCGGTTAGTCGTAAATGTATTATAACGTTCTAGGATCATAATTATTAGTTTATATAATTAATAATATGCATAATATATGCAATGTACTTAGGATTAGTTTTAAATCAATAATTGTCAGTTGGAACGTTTAATTTGTAGAAAAATCGATGTTTTTATACTTTTTTTTATAGGTAAGCGATTTTTGATCCTATACTAATTGATTAAATTTTGTATAAACATTTATTTTTACAATTTAAATATTTATTGGTGTTAAAATATTTATATGATAAATATTTTATTGATCAATGCAAAATGTATGTGTATACTACCATTTAATTTAAAAATTTTCAAAGTTAGGTTGTTAAAAATCCGTTTTTAGTAGTAAAAGTTAAAATTTTTTTTATATACATATTTATTGATAATTAATGCAAACTTTTCATGTAATCTTCGCACCAGCTGCTTGGATTTTTCAGTGTATTCAATTCATGATCTAAATATTGGACGATTATATTTAAAGATATTAATTTGGTTAATCTATACTAATTTTCTAAAATAATAATTATCTTATAATATTAGAATTATGTTTTTTTTATTGTTTTAGTATATATATTAATATTCTTCTAAAGTTTTTCATTTTGAATGTCATGAGTTAAATATCGTTGCCCTTTAAAATGTACAATGTTTCATACCGGTCCAAGATATCAATGCATAAGTAGGTAGTGTACGCTTTTTATTGGTGTCTCTTCATTTCATTATGCATATTGTTTTTATATTTTGTATTAGCGCCCAAGTAATTTCTCAACATGTTCAAAAGAAACTAACTAATACTAAAATTTCGTAATCACACAACGCACCTATTTTTAGCATAGTACTACATTTTATTTCGTATATTGGAAGGCTCATATCTTCATCAATTTTCTCGATGAATTTTTGTCTACTTTTTTCTGTTCCTATTTTCTATCTCTACGTTTCATAAAATTATTCGCGTACGCTAAAAGAGTTGAATATCCAGGTACTTTCATTTTCTCATTTGTCTTCCTATTACTATTATTGACTTTTTCAACATGTAAGTTATTGAGTGGGAGGGGACAAAGAATTTTATAATTTTTTTTCGTTTTTGGTTCTTATTATTGGTCTCAGTATTGTACGTTTCTTTTATTTTTGTCCAATTATATCAGTTGAGATAACGAAAGAACTCTATTCTTCACCAAATTAGTTATTGTAGAATTTTTCATCGTGTTTATCTTAACATTTAGGTTTTGGTAGATAATCATATCTGTGCCACTTGTATCGCTACTTTGGGTACTTTATATTTTTCAATTTTTTAAATAGTAATTTTATTGGTCTTGATTATGATAAATAGTACTTATGTTATATGTACAAACTGAGTTTCCGTATGTATTCTAGTCTGAGTTCTAATTAATTTTCCATTGCTATCTAAATGCCTATTCTTTTTTAGAAAGTTTAAAAGTAGTCATATTTTACAAGAAAGGGTTTGTTGTCCATCGTATGACTTTCAATCTGGGGGATCATTACACAAATATAAATTAATGTCGGGTAAACGTTGTCGTAGTATGCTGAGGATATACTGGGTGATTGTAAAAGTACATACTCGTGATGACTGAATTGTAGAGATAATTGAGATATTGACGTAAGATACCTATAAAATGTAGATTTCTTCATTAAAGCACAAACCTCCTTTAGCGCAATATTTGCATCAATGAAATATAAAATATGAAATAAATAATTATTAATTCATTATTAAGTTTTAAGTCACTTATTTTAATACGAGTACAATATGTAGTGTGTTGTAATAAAATTAATTACCAAATTTTTTGTGAAGAATTTCATGTGAACTGACTACAAAAATGACAAAAAAAATTTTTTTAATATATATTTTTATTTTCATATTATATTTAGATGTATCATTGGTTTAGATTTTTAAATGTACAATATATTCTCTCTTTTGATAATTGATTAGGCATAATTCTTGTTTATATGTATAAGATATGACTAAAAACGAGAAATTACGACTTTTTAAAATGTTTAGTTCATCAAGACTAATAGCAACATTATAAAATTGTAATTTTTTATTTTAATTATTAATTGGCAATATCATTTTATTTGTATAATTAGCAGAACCCGGTTTCGTCTGTTAAATTTATTTGATTGGGAGTGTTCTGTTTACTTAATTAAATTAACTATATTTAAAAATGTATCTTTAAATATTATTTCTCATTAATAAATTTCATTATTGTATTTTTAAAACCGTTAATGTTGTAATTGTACCAAAAAATTAATAGAAAAATGGTGTAAAGATCTTTCAAGTAAGCGAAAAATTATTGGGAACTTCTTAATAATCATTACAATCAAGAAACAAATTGGTAAATAGCTGTAAGCTATGATATATGTATAGCTATCATAAGGTTGATCTTGATACATTTCGTGAGGAGTTTTTGTCTTGCTATCGGACGAATTGTTTGAAAATCACGTCACCTTCTAACTGGGGGGAGGTGACTACTGATTATAAATTCCTCTAAAGCGCATTGTCTTCGGGGGTGTTGACAGATAATTATCGGAAGTAAATGCACCACGCCTTCAGTTGACGAACACAGCCATGAGTTGCCTAAGCCCGATCATCATATTGGTCGAGGTGAGAGAATAGGTCTACAGGTCATACACTAGACTAGAGTCCCAGAGTTTTGGAAGTCCGGGCGCCTTTCAGGTGCGGGGATTACGGCGTCTAAGCGCACGGTAGCGGACCGTCGGACTATTTGAAGGCCAATTTGACGGTAGAACATTATACACTTATATGGTTCGGGCTGTCATATAGATGATGCGTGCAAAAACAGTAGCATGGATATATCTAAAGCCCCGTCTCAGGAATGGTTATCGCGACCGTAGAAACAAGAATCGATGCCGATCTGTTTTGGATTCTTGTAGACTAGATTTTGTAACAATAGATAATCTGCTTTGCCCTCCGCACCCATCAACGCGTGGATATATGGTATGAGTTTAAGGAATGGTTGGTTTTTATCGGCGATAAATAGAATGTTGATTTGACGCACAGGGATTGGGACGGCATAGGGACTTAATTTGCTCTCGGTCGAAGCATCTTCTTTTGTGTCACATGAGTAACATCGCAGCGCTTATAGAGAGGATACGATTAGTAAGACTTTAACCAAACTCCTTTCAGGCCTACTGTTTCTTGAATTATAAAATTATTATAATTGTTATAATTATTATTTTATTATATACAACAGTGATCGTTTACAAATTGGCAAATAATAAATTTATTAATTGATGATGGAATTTCTATTATACTACTCACTATGAAAATATGCATTTGTAAAGGCTTGTATTCCATTGAAATTTACTATATGATTAAAACGTTTTTTTAATTATTTCAATGTATATATGATTGTATTTTTGAATAAAGTATATTTATGATATAAATGATACTTATAAAAATGAATTATACTATAATTTTATTTGATATTTTTTATTAAATTTATATTCTATTATTCACAATACAAATTTTAAATAATAATTATTTAAAGATATATCTTACTATCAAATTTTCCATATTCTTTAAATGCATCTAGACATTGATTTTACATTTATAAAATAACGATTAATATAAATCTTAAAATAATTTGACTGAAAAAAAATTAGTATATAATTTATGATATATAACATGTTAATGGTATATTAAGTTTATTACTTTCAACTTTAATCATAATGAACTTAAATATTAAAAAATATATTTTGCAATATTAAATGTTTGTTTAATATTTGTCATATTTAAAAAATGAAAGAGAAAGAAATACAAAAAAAAAAAATATATACAGGTATGAACTATTAGAATTACATTTAGTACATTATTACATACATATGACAAATTTTTTCTATTTTCAACATACTTTCTGACTCATTAATGTAAAATTTAAAGTAATATAATTCATGATTGGTAATTATATTATTTTAGTAATATATTTCAGTTAAAAAAATAAGAGTCAACATTAAAAACAATAAACATTAAACATTATCAAATAAATATTGTTTTGTTAATTGCTAATTTATTAAGTATAATTACTCTAATAATATGGAAAACGTTCGTTATATCTTTTACAATGTTATCAGAACATCTCCTCAAAATATATTTAATCATCATAATTGTATGAACATGTGTTAATGTTCTGGAAGATTGAAAAGAAAATTGTGAACTACTACAACTAAGATAATTTAAAAGATTATGATGATAATTAACGTAATCTGCACATTTGCATTTCAAATATTTCCTATTCACAACAGAAATTTATACAGAAAATTACAATTGTAACATTTCATTGTAAATGTTAATTACAGTATGCGGATCATTATATTTTTTTAATCATGTATAAATATATATATTTATTTATTAAACTGTAAATTTTCAAAAATTGATAATCTATAATATTACCTGTACATTCTGAAACAAAAATTAAAAATGTGTATTACTATCATTGCGAAAAGTATTTTTATACTTTACAAAAATTTGTCAAAACCTAAATAAGAATAGAGTTTTCGCTTTTCTGGAAATGGATCTGACAATAAAAAGAAATTAATTAAAATTACTTTTATACTATCAATAATTGGTAAATGCAGATTATGCATAGAAATGGTTGTGCATATTTAAAATGTAACTTGCAATGAAGTCAACATAAGTAATAAGATAAATAAATAAAAAATAAATAAATGAATGACTGTAACATGAAACACAAATAAATAGAAAAATATTTTGATAAAAAAAATAAAGGAAACTTCTGAACCGAATTACTAATACGACTTCCGTTATCAGTAATAATATTATATTACACGAAATTCCGTAGCGATGATTGTCTTCTAATTATCTCCACTTTTATGAGATGGCTTTGCATCAACCAACTCTTGGTTTTTCTTGTTTTTGTTGATAATTGTTTGATGTATGCCGGTATAGTGTTATAACATTTAATTATTGTCAATCAATGAATGAAATGAAACGTGTTAAAATACTTTATTAACCGAAAACAGTTAATAAAACAATATGTCCAGAAAATTCAATTTTATGCTAAGATGTTTAGAAAAATCTTTGGTTCACATTTCTTCATAAAATAACATTGTGTTATTGATACAATATGGACAATAATTTCTCAGTGATAGAATAATAATCATATTTTATATAATGACCTTTATAGTAATAGTCGATGTAGTATTTATCAGGGATTAAAATTGAGTTAAAATTTTCACAAAAATACTTTGGTGTTACTGCATTTGTTTCAGCTATAAAAAGAAAAAAAAATCAATGAAATTAATCATATACTTAGTAAAGTAATTATTAACAGAAATTTTCAAGTAAATACTTAAAATGACACATAATTGATTTATATGATACGGATCATATTCGATAATCAATTATTTGCAAATTAATAACATTGTTAATGAAAATTGATGTTTTTAATATTATATTTTTAAAAAAAAAATGTGGATTATAATATAAGATTATAAGATATAAGAGTTTTAAATACTCAATTTTATACATTAACAATATTACATTACGATAAGTTAATGAAAATTTATATAGTAATTTTATGAGAATATCTTTAAACTCATTATGATGAAAAATTCAATTAAATTCCTGCCAAACCTCTATATCTGCCCTAAAACGCCAAATCTATTTTAATAATATTTAATATTTTTTGTTTTAAAATGTAACATACCAATTTTTGGTTTAATAATTTTAAACATATACATGTAGTATTCTTTTGGTATTTCTGAAAATACATATGAATGTTGTTAATTGCTTTGATTGTAATGAATAAAATTTTTGTTCCACAGAGAATTATTTACTTGAACATAAGATATTACATTTATTATATCTCTGTTATAGTTTCCGTACACAATTAAAAAATGAATGCACAATCATGTACATATAATTATTAAAAAATACATTTATTATATTCAAATGACAACAAATGTATTTCGTGCATAAAAATACTTTTACTTTAAAGAAATTCAAGTATTATGTATGATAATTAGAATAAAAGAGAAACTAAATGAATTAATACTAAGTATAATTCGTAATAAATTTAATTATCATTTCGCAATTTTAACTTAATTTAAGAAAATATATTATACTTTAAATACAATTTTTCTATTAGCAGAATTTCGTTCATCAGGAAATAGATATTTGTTACATTGAAAACCAGAATTGTTATTATATAAAATAATTGTGGGTTAAAAGCCTTGATTGTAAGGATAGTTGTATTCTTAAGTTTTTATAGTATTAAATAATTTGGGGAAATCATTGATCAGAGTACTATATAAGTTATAACGTACTACTCCAACGCTGACCGATTAGTGCTATATATTTTAAATATAAAAAAGACGATTATAAGTTTATTAACATCGATATACGAAATATGTATATAATATAAAATACATCAATATTATTTTCCGCAATTTATGAAAAGAAATGACTGGGTAGTGCTGATTCCACCACCAATTATATAAATGGTATGAGTTTGTTTTTTCAATATCAGTTTTAAAAAAAATCTTTAATTAAAAAATAAAAAATCATTTTTGATATATTTATTAAAATGTAAACTATTTTCTGAATCATTCCAATGTAATATACTCACTCATTTTAAAAAACATATATTTTAGTGCTGCTTGAGCATCATTATGAACTGAAACATAAAACTGAACTAAAATTTGTTTTGTACAGTATGACCTGTAATTAAAATATTTAAATATACGAATGTCATTGTTGAATTAAGCCAATTGTTTTAAATTGTCATATAATTTATTATTTAAATTTGTAAATGTTTTATCAAACTACATACTGTCAAAACCTGTTTTGTTGAAACAATCTAAAAAATTTATTTAGTTTCAAAAAGATGCTGGAATACTGTATTCAATTAATTCAAAAGAATAGAATTTTCTATTTTTAATAATAACCAAAGTTTTTATATACAATTTGTAGAAAGAAACGTATAGAAAAAATATTAGTTATATAATGAATTCATATATTAAAATAATTAAGACGATTAACCGTACATATCAATTTATGAGTTATCATAAAGTCAATTTTGTTGAAACAACCTTTATTATTAACGGCAGAACAAAATAAATTCATGCATATTTATTTTGTTTTTATTTTATTTTAAATGATGAGATGCTAAATAATCTCAATATATTTTTGTATAATGTTGAGCTAATGTAAACTTTTACAAGTATTATAATTACCAGCACATCTTTTTCTTTTTTTATCATCAGATACATTCATATACTTTTGTTTATAATCTAAGATTGTAAATATTATTTTAGTTACGCAGTATCAGAATTAAAGTTTGTATTCTTCCTGGTTATACAATAATAATACTCATATTATATACAATTAAATCGTTTGATATAATTTTAAAATTTTATTTGTAAGTTTCAAATTATATTTTTAGTGCTTATATTTTTCACCCCTTCCGTATACTAAACTTATGCCCAAAATTTCAAGATTAGATAATCAGATTATGCAATTGTAGATTAATTATGTACCTTACTAATTGTTTCTATCTAAAGTAAGGGAAATATATTTGTCGAAAATCATTACTAACTTCCTATATTTTCTAAACACCAGTCTAATGGACTTTGGATTAGAACATCACTCCAAACTGAAATTGACCATTTTATTTAAAGGAAATTAGTATGGAACATTATTATCTCATATCCATATGGTAGTTAGTTGATAATTAATAACCATAGTTATTAAACGAAAATAACAATATATACTCGACATAATTGCATCATAGAATTGCTCGAGATATTCAAGTAAAATATCTAAAATATTTTATATTTTATTATCAGTACTCTTCTTTCTATTAGTTGAGGAAGAAATAATATTTAAAGTTTTAATAAAGAAATATAAAATATGGACAATAAGTAATTTAAGATCTTAATTAATTAACGTTAATAATGGTATTATTGATATTATTCAAATCATGTTATAAAGGAGAAATTACCACTTTTTTTGTAAATAATTTCGGTCACTAAAAAAAAAAATTTAATATTATTTATTTATGCTAGGACTTTATATTCTATAATCGTTTCGCAAGGACATTAAGATGGCCACTTGGTAAAAACAAAAGGGATTTACAATTGATGCATTTAGATAAAATTAAACTAATAAAGCCATAAAAGTATTTACAATTTATCATGTCTATATAAAACACTTAACAAAAAAAAAAAAAAATTCAGCCGAACAAAATATAATCAATAACTAACGTTAAGATTACCACAGTCAACAGAAAATAAATCGATACAAATTAACATGTTTGAACACATTTCATCTAATAATATTCGAAAATTTCTAATTAGAGAATCTGATAATTCTTAGAAGAAATTTGAATTTAGATTTGAAGAAGAAGGAAAATTATAATTAAATATCATTGCTATAAAATAGGTAATGATGGCAACTTAGAACCAATCCAAAAATACTTATTAATTTGAAATGGCTATTATATTTTCTAGAAAATTAGAGAAGGTCGATAAACAAAAAAATTACATTCGTAATATTAGTTTCTATTAATTATTTTAATTTATAACATAATATTGTTATTGGGTAACTATATACAAATAATGAATAATTATTAATAATAAATGTAAAGCATTATAATTATTATATTAAAGTTATAAAAATATGCATTTTCTTAATACATAATAATAATTTCCCATTATGAATATTTAATTTTAAAATCTATATACGCATAAACTCATATATATTTTTCATGAAACCATTTAAATTAATTTTAATATTTCATCGTTTTCAAATAACCCTTCAATAGCATTACACCTTTTATGCTAATTGGCTATTTACGAATATGCTCTAAAACAACTAAAATTTATAAAATTATCAAGTCACATTATATATCATATATTTTGATAATTGGAATTTATATATGTTGGATATGTGATATTGAGATTCAGTAACTCGTAGGGAGTTTCAACGTGGATCTTAATTTGATAGGAGATGTATTCGAATATCCATCCAAATCCAGTCAATCTAAATCAAAATGTGTCGATCCAAATTCTCATGTGATTTTCAAAATTTCCTATTCTGATTTGAGAACCTCAGTTTGATTTAATATAATTTATTAAATGTTGGAATGTAAATAAAATTTAAATCACTCACTATTATAGTATACGAACACAAATGTATCTGTTGTGTTATAATCCACTAAAGGACAATGATGTTATAAAATGATTATAGTGATTCAAACTAATGGTCAAATATTTACAATTTATTCTTTGATATGTTTATATATATATGTATATATGTATCTGTTTTCCTTTATTTTAAATATTACTTCACACACATTATAAAAATTAACGACTAAATGTAAATGTACGCTTATACTAACTATTCAATTGTCCAAAATCCTCTAATTGATCTAGATGATGAATAATTAAATATAAATTTACTTAAAATAACTAATGTATAATCGATTTTTTGTTATTTGGGAATTTCAATATCACTTTTTCTATATAATTATATGTTTATACATGTAGTCGTAAATATTGAGTATGTCTTATTCAATTTAATTTTACATATTTTTTATGCAATAAATATTAAGTATAATGTATAGGTTTTACAAAAATGTATTTGTCTTACGTGTGCAGTCTAGATAAAATATTAAATTTTTTTTATAAAAAACTTGAATGCCAATTTCATATTCGTATGATTATAATATTTTGTTTTATTATTTTTATGGAATAAAGATTACTAAAAAATTATTCCATGTCTAGTAGAGAAAGTAAATGTTGCTTTATAATCGTTCATACAATGTAAACATTAGTTTAATTAAAAAATAATAATAATTTGGTATACTTTTAAAGTATTATTTAATTAAAATTCCTGAAATTTAATTTATTCTGATGTACATGAAATGTGTTGGTCAATTTTATGATTTGCATTGATGTTATCGGCAATAATTATTACAAAATTTTTACAAGAGTTGATTACTTTAATAATCATGATCATTTTATTTTACTTTTGAAAATACAATGTTTTTTAACAACGCAACTACATTTACGATACTTCGTATTAAAAGCAATTTAGTATATGTAACTAAAAATAATGCATTTTCGAGTAAATAAAAACGTTATATGCAATATTACCCCTTGCTTAGTTAAATAAATAATTGTAATTAATAACCTAATATTATATAAGCACCGAATTTGACTTTAAATTGTTATTTTTATTAAAATCGATTTGTAGTAATTAATGTTTTTTAGTGTTAAACAATTTCGTAGAGTATTTGTTTTATTTTCGTATTTTATTATTATAATAGGAATGCTAGTCAAATATTATAATATAATATTATTTGAAAATTTGAAAATATTGATATACTTAAATTTCTTAAAATATAAAAATCATATACATTTATAATATATAAATTTACCGAGTAAAGTAGCAAGGATTTTTAAATGGGAGGAGGGACAATACAAAAAATTTAAAAAAAAAACACTCAACAATTTACAATAAATTTTTTTTTATAACTATTGTTAAGACTTAAATATTTAAATTTATTAACATTTATTTTGACAAGTAACTATGAAACAAATCGATAAGAATTCAGAGCACTAATCCATAGCATATTTTTGAAACGTATAAAATAAACTATATAAATACGTAAATAAGTTGTTATTGCCAATGAAGGGGGGGAGGCATGGCCCACTGCTCCCCCTATGTCTACGCAACTGAATATATTGTAGGCTTTGGAGTTATTATTTTACATCATTAGATGGTTAGTAACCATAATGCGTGATTCTAGTGCATAGTTTATGTAATTCTACTCTGCCATGAATTTTGATATTTCCTTATATTATAAAAGTGATCGGTAGTTTATACGGTCTAGTTATCATTTTCTACAATTTTTTGGAGGTTAGAAGAAAAGCATATATATTTTTATTATTGGTATTCGAGAGGATAAGGATAACCAGATTAATGATAGTTATTAAACATTACAAATGAAAGAAATTTTGTGACGTAACGGAGTTATTTGGAGCATTATGAGCAATAGGTGCTTAATTGATGAGAGGGAGTAGTTGTTGACGGTGGTGGTCGTGTGGATACGATAAATGCAGTGTGTTGGTCGTCGGCTGGCGAGAAGGAAGTTTTGTCGTGTCGTATGCGGTTTCCAATAATATAGTATTACTTTTTTTTCTCCATGTTGTTTCTTTTATTCATTATGGAGTAGTCTGCCAGGATCCACGGCCCGTGATCGGGTGTTGGAGGGCGATGGAGTACATGTGTGCATCCGCACACATGAGTAATATACATATATATATCCATATAAACTAATTTTAGCCTTGGCCGGCGACATTATTATTATTATTACTATTTATATTTGTTTTTTTATATATTATTACTTTATTTTGTTTTTTTTGCATGCTACTCTTCGTATGATCAATGATTTAACATATTTTGTATTATATATATATATATATAAATTACGTTTATTTTGATTTACGTGAACATTTTACTTTTTAACAAAATCCCGTGTACTCCGGTATTCAGGATGAATACCTCGGTCACGGGTTGGCGACCCTGTTGACAGTTTGTCAGAGTCAGCTATGTGAGGGACAGGTGGAGGAGAATCCCCGAACCTGAACCTCACAATTTTTATTTTTTAATGTCAATATATTTTAAAAACTTAAGGCCTAATTTAAAAATATTTGTTTTTTTCTCGTATATTATGTTAGTATTTTTGACGACTACAGTCGTAGTTGTATGCCATACCACATGATTCTGACTGTCAATCTACTAGGATATTAGTGAACAAACATAGGTTAGGCATTTAATTTATATTAAGTTTATACTTTGACTCAATTTAACTAATTTAGTACATTATTGAATGATGTGTAAATATATATATATATATATATATCTTTTTTTTTGTCAAAGGAATATCTACCACCAAGAAAAAATCGACTGATTTAAAACATTATCTAAAGGATTATAGTAAAAATAACAAATACAAATAATTACAAAATTATTATAAAATTTTGATATTTTAATATTTGGTATAATTTACATTTGTATATAATCTATATAATTTATATTTACGGTTAGCAGTGGAGTTTCGGGCTTTAATTACTATAAAAATTATTATAACACTGAAAACATTATTTTTTCTAGTAGAAGCCATGTTCATGGTCTTTATCGTATAGTTAATCGTATATTTCGTTAAAAACAATCCGAATACTAATAATGACGTTACACAAGTCCAAACAAAATGTGATTTTGAGTAAACTATATGCAAAACGTATGTTACTATTTGAATAGCTGAATAAATACACATTATCAAAGTAATTAGTACATATAATCACAAAAATTCGACTAAAACAAAAATATTTTTTCAAAATTGAAATTGATTATACAGAAGAAATAGTATATTCAAATACCAGCACAAAGAATAATGCTGTTACTGTTATTTAGATTATTTTAGTTTGTTTATTAACATATATTTTCATTTTTACCATTTTTTTCTGGTGCGTATGTATAATTCTTCCAATAAGTTATAAATTTTATTTATAAAAAATTTATAAAAACATTATGGTATTAGTCTCAAAACGTATTTATACCACTAAAAAATTGTTCAAGTTACAATAATTAAATCTTATTGATTTATTTCAATTATTAGATCTGACGAGGATTATAAAAAACTCCATATTTTTGAATTATTTAAATTATCAATTAATTTAAAAAGAATGTCCATTTAAGTTTGCCATATATAACCCATATCGAATGACAGAAAAATTATTATCATATTAAAATTTTTTCTCATTTACATATATGAAATATCGTGTATTTTTGAAATAAAAATTATTTTATTTTTCGTTCTTTAAAAAGCCGCAAAGCCCCGGGTAAAGACAGCATTAGAAAAACGTCTTCAAAACATTTCCTGGGAAACATCTCTAGGCAATTTGCAACATTGCAGATACCACCATGTGCTTCAAATACTTTCATGCAGCCTGAAAAGAGACTACATTGATCTGTTTCTCAAACAAAGCAAATCCCTTAGTTCCCTATTAGCTACAGATCCACCAGCTTACTTTCTTCTATTAGTAAAGTCGTCGAAAGTGTACTGCTTACCCTTGTGAACCAGCATATAGAACCCAAAAACATCTTCTTTGATGTTCAGTACAGATTCAGATCCAAACACTTCTCAGTATACAAACTTCTCAGGGTACATACATATTGCCGACAGTCTTAATAGAAGTTGCCACACCGCGATGGTCCTCCTCGACGTCTAACAGGCATTTTACCGGGTATGTCATGACAATCTGTTTTACAAAATGACCCAATATAACTTTTCCTCTACTTGAAAGGCCCAGTGAGGTCCTTCCTTTCAAACAGATCCCTAAGGGTCAAAGAAGGAGACTCCCTCTATGACCTCCGGCGCGTCACGGCTGGTATTTCACAGGGTTCGAAACTCCCCTTGGCCTCTTCAAAATTTTTTGTCACGACATGCCTCAATGGATGGGCATTATTCGAGTGGAAAATTAATTGAGAATTATTACTATAAGCGAATGTTGGTTACCAACAAAGAAGGCCTAAAGTTAAAATGTCCAGTGTGTAGATTAATGCACGACATTAAAGTATGTTCCAAGTTCTTGAAAATTCAAGCACCTAAACGCTATACTTTAGTAACAAGTTTTGGTCGATGTTTCTGTTGTTTGAGTACACTCCATATGTTGTTATTGTGTGATACCGAGGAAAAATGTGTTACTTATAATGGTTCGCATCATAGTTTATTACATTTCCGGAAATCAGAATCTAAATCGACATGAACCTAACTAAATTCGGAAATAAAAAATGGTGGTATTGATATATTTAATACATCTAATAGTGAACTATGGAGGTCCAGCGTCCTATACTGGTAATATATGAGACCCTCTACATAGTGTTTTGTATCTCGTTGGCATACACTCGTAATAGTTTCCGAAGAATTGTGAGTGTTCGAATTTTAGTTGATCTAGGGTCACAGTTAAATACGATTATTGAAATTTGTACTCATCACCTCGGGTTACTCATTAAATAATGAACACTTCCTGTATTAGAGTTAGCGGGAGTCACTGTTCCCAGAACTCAAGGTTTAACGTATAACAAGTAAAAATAATGGGGATTAGAAAAAGGTTGTAATAATAAATAATGAGGTGATTAATTTTAAATTAGATTCAGGAGCAGATCTAAATGTTTTACTTTGTAAGATGTTAAGTAAATTGAGAGTAAATGAGAAAAACATAAGTGATTGTACCATAAAAGTTCAAGCGTTTGGTGGATTTTTTTTAGATGTAAAAGGAAAAATAAAAATACCGTGTGAGGTGGATGGATTAAAAGCACATATTGATTTTGTAATAATAGATAATAATAATATTAAACCAATATTGGTTCGTAATACTTGCGTACAATTAAAGTTGATACAGAGAATTAATGTGATAAATATGCAAGATGAGAAAAAAAACCAATTTATTCAAAACAATAGACATATTTTTGAAGGACTTGGTAGATTACCTTTCAAACATAAAATTACATTAAAAGATAACATCACACCAGTAGTTAGACCACCATGAAGAATACCATTTAAAATAAAAGAAAAATTAAAATATACCTTGAATTGATTGGAAAAAGATAAAATAATACAAAAAGTTGATAAACTAACAGAATGGGTCAGTAATTTAGTAATAACTGAAAAGAAGAATGGAACATTAAGAATTTGCTTGGATCCCAAATTTTTAAATCAGGCTATAAAAAGGGAACATTCGTATATTCCAACAAGAGATGACATAAAAAGTAGGCTAGTAGGGAAAAAGTATTTTACTGTACTTGACATGAAGGAAGCTTTCTACCATATTGAGCTAGATGAAGAGTCTGCTGATTTATGTACATTTATCACGCCATTTGGTCGATATAAATTTTGGAGATTGCCTTTTGAAATTGCTACTGCCCCAGAGGTGTTTCAAAAAATGGCTATGGTTGTGTTCGAAGGTATAGAAGAAGTAACTGTTTATTTTGATGATGTAATAATAGCAACAAAAAGTGAATTACAGCATAGTAAAATTTTAGGTAAGGTAGTAAAGAGAGTTACAGAATGGCGAATTAAATTTAACATGGAAAAAATGCAGTTTATGACTAATAGTGTTAAATATGTGGGTATGTAATTTACAGAAGCAGATGTATTACCAGATCCAACATTAACAGAAGCTGTTATAAAAATGTGAGAACCAAGAAACTCATCAGAAGTACAACAAGCACTAGGCTTAGGAAGTTACTTAACAGAATTTATTCCCAATTTAGCAAGTATAACAGGACCACTAAGAGAATTGATAAGTAAAAATAGTATTTGGAAATGGGACAATGAGCAAAAGGAAGCATGGGACGCGTTTAAAAAATTGTTGACAGTCCAACCGTAACCGCTGTCACGATTCGGTTTGTGTCTCTAGCGACCCGTCGATTTTTGTTTGATTAATTACGAGGTACGTCCGGAAAGTAAGTTCCGTTTTCTATTTTTATCGCGTTCGCGATGTCATCTTAATTACGGTCATTGCCGACTATTTCGTTGACTTATTTGGGACGTTTTAAAACCATTTCGAGACTGGTTGGTTTACGCGCGTCACGTGGAGAGTGTTTTAAAATGAATAAACGAGTAGAAAATTCCGCCACATGTGAGATGCCACGATCTGTGATTCGTTTTTTAAACGCAAGAAATATTAAACCAGCTGATATTCATTGTCAAATGAAGTTCAAATCTTCAAACATCGTCGTGAAGTTTATGAAGAAAATGTAACGAGTGATTTTATATTTTAAAAACTACGTCGTGCAATAAAAAATAAACGACGAGGCATGCTTAGCCGCGGCTTTGTTTTCATCCACGACAATGCCCGCCCACACACAGCAAACGTGACGAAACAACTTCTTGCAGATTTTGCATGGGAACAATTTAATCATCCACCCTACTGTCCGGATTAGGCACCCAGTGATTTTCATCTTTTTTTACACATGAAATCATTTATGGGTGGCCAGAACTTCAACGAAGATGATCAGGTGAAAAAAGCTGTTAACACATGGATAGGCGTCATCTTTCTTTGACGAAGGAATACAAAAACTAGTACCTCGATATGATAAGTGCTTAAATAATGGTGGTAACTATGTTTAAAAATAGAGTAGTACATGTAATTTATATTCAAATAAAATTTATTTTTAAATTTACACTTTTACATGTTTTTATTGCCCAACGGAACTTACTTTCTGGACGTACCTAGTATTATTTAACTAACTTTTATTATTAACTATGTGATTTTCGGAAATATCCATGTGTATAATGTTTTTACTCTGACGTTTCGGAACCGTTGCAGGTTCCATCTTCGGAGTGATGTAGTACACGTCTGACTGTCGCGACTACACTACAGTCAGACGTGTACTACATCACTCCGAAGATGGAACCTGCAACGGTTCCGAAACGTCAGAGTAAAAACATTATACACATGGATATTTCCGAAAATCACATAGTTAATAAATTCTCAATCCATGAAAGCTTTAATAAACTTATAACTTTTATTAAATGTGTTACAACTAAAACATGGAGTAGTTTTTCTTTTCCGGTCCACGCGACGAATCTGCCGACGGGCAAGATATTTGGACACTCATTGATGCAACCGCATCAATGCGGGTATATATGTATCTAGATGTAGAGTATGACTTGGCTAAACTGATCGTTCCTTCTTTTTTCTCCTATTTTCTATTCATTATGTTTGTATTTATTTATTTAATCGTAATTTTCCATGGACCGGAACTCCGTATCGTATGTGGGATTCTGGTCTGTGTATCAGAGTGAGCATACTCGTGTGCAAAAGATGAAAATCCTCGTGGCTCGGACTCCCGGGTCTCGGCACGGGGTTGGCGACCCGCGTTGATAGTTCGCGGTCAACCACATGACGTTCGTCTGACGTGTTAAAGTCGTCGAACGGTCACAATCAGGGACGTACACAGGGGGGTGTTTTGGGTGTTCAAATACCCCCCAAAATGTTTGGTTATTTACTTATTCAATTTTAATATTATATTATTCAGATTATGTTATATTATTAGACAGGTTTAATACTACATTATGTTTGTGGACCACTGGCTAAAGCAATATAAAAATTCGTATACTTATTAAAATAAAAAGTTCTAACTTTCAATTAATGATTTTCAAAATCACCCCCAAAACTTTTTTCTGTGTACGTCCCTGGTCACAATCATTTTCATCTGCCACTGTATCGATTGATTTAAACGAAATTAATTCGGCTAGCAAAGTATCTTGTACTGTAAAGTTGATTTCGTCAACATGGACTTTTTTAGTAACAAAAATCGCTCGTTCACAGAACCATTGATGAGTATTATATTTGTCACGTATATTTGTAGATACACCATTTTTTCATTACCAATATCCAGCAATTGTTTAGTGAATACTTTAGCATATAAATCATTTTGTAATGTAATAAGCATGTTTTGTTGATAGTTGAAATGTATGGACACTTCGAAACAAAACAGGTGATTTTAAACATGTGTTATTTTATCTGCATACGTTGAACGTGGAATAATAGTTATTGTTTATCTGAAATCACCTGACAATAAAATAAAATTATCATCAATAAATCTATCATTAGAATTCAAATCTTTTAGACATCGATTTAATGCTTCTAGTGAATGTTTATGGGCCATTTAACATTCGTCCCTGATAATAATGTGACATTTTTGCAATACTTTAGCCATTCTTGAGTGTTTCTTAATACTACCTACGGCGTTTTTGTTGGTCTCTATATTTAATCAAGGCTGTACTAAGAACAGATTATCGTTCGGTTGGGGGGGGGGGTGGGTTGTCCTAAAACCAAATCATATATTTGCAATTACTAGATTTAAATACTAGATTATGTTGTGTACTATAAAGTTGTGTCTAAATGTGGATTAACATGTTGCGTGTAAATAGTGTGTCTCATCTTAATAATGTAGTGTAATAAATTAAATTTATTATAACTAATAAAAGATTTGGTGGGAGGTGGGTTCAACCCCAACCCACATCACACCTTAAATACAGCGTTGTATTTTATGATATTTTAGATTTGATAGTGCTGTTCGTTCATCGTCTAACAAGGTTACAGTGAATGTAATGAAATTGTATTTTGTTTTTTACTAAATCTCACCGTAAAAAGAATAAAAATGTTACCATAAATCCAGGCATACACATATACCGAAACCATTATATTTTAATAAAATATAATGTCTTGATTTTGATCAATTGTCTACTGTCTTAGCTATACAAACATGTTGTGTAATTATGACTTCAATCTGTTGAGCTGTTCAAAAGTTACACGAATATTAACAAAATACATTTATTGATATATTCGTATATATTAATTATTTTATTTAAAACATTTTTTATATTATTAAATTAATTGCACTAAATCTAATGTATAACAATAATACATGAAAAGCAAAAGAGAAAAGATTATATATGTTTATTAAACTTTTAACAGTAATTGTGGTTAATTAACAAATAATATCAAATTAATTTTATCATATTGATTAAAATTAAGGGGCAATATCATAGCACTAAACTATTGGAAATTAATAAATCAACATATAGGTTTAAACAATTAGCTATTAACCAAATAGTAAAAAAAAGAAAATTGTAGATACTTATTTAAATATAACGTATTCATTTGAAAAATATTGGAGTTTAAAGATTTGGTGTTTATGTGGAATTATATATATAAATTCACAAAAACAGTAGTTATTATTACTACTATTATTAAAATAAATTAATTGTCTTATTTCTAATTAAATAATGCTTTATCAAACACACATAATTTAATACCAATGCAGTTATGTTGTATTAAAACGTAAATTGACATAGTTAGTGCACTATTAATTTATTTTATTCAAAGGGTTTATGATCGGGGCTGTATTTAAGGTCTTGAATCGACGTAGATATGGGTTTATGATCGGGGCTGTAATTAAAATCTTGAATCGACGTAGATATAATTGATGATGTTGAGGCGCGGATATTTGGATCATTTAAATAATCCTCTGGACACTGACCAGCTATAAAAACAAATTAAATTCATTATATACTACTGTATATCGAATAAAATATTAACTATGCATAAATATATATTGTTCGTGAGTGCTAAACAAATATAAAACAGCATAATATTTTACGATTTATTAATTTTTGTTTTCCTTTATGTTTCCTAACGCTAATTACGAATAATCAATTAATATATATAAACACATAATTACACATAATTAAATTTTATTAAAATTAATTTTTTTTTATTTTCCCATTAAATGGTTTAAAAATCATAAGAAGAAATTAAATATGATTAAAAATAGTTATTGAAATCCCTAAAAGTTTAATATTAAGTTAATATTAAGTTTTGAGACACTCAAGCAATAATGCTCTAAGAATCCTTTACAATACAAGTTATTGGACATTTTCAGAATTCAATAGAAAATTGTGAAATTTCGTAACACTGAATTAATTAGTCTTCTAATTATCCCTATATTCTACGTTTGACTTTTCATTATACTAATTTTTGGTTTTGTAAATATCTTAAGTGTTAATTATTCATTGATATACGTCGAATAAGTGTTATAGAAATTTTTAAAATGAAATAGAACATGTTGTCATTGAACATTTCATTATATCCAATCAATGAATGAAATTAAACGTGTTATTATACTTTATGAAATTAATACAATTAATAAAATAATATGTTTCCAATATATTCAATTTTACGATATGATGTTTGGACGAACGTTTGTTTCATATCTCATCATACAATAACATTGCGTTATTGTAACAGAATAGACAATAATTTTTCAATGATAGAATATTTATCATATTTCACATATTTACATTCGTGAGATTTGGTAGGGCTTAAAAACATGTTTATATTTTCACAGAAATACTTTGGTGTTACTGCATTTGTCTCAGCTACATAATGAAAAAATATAATGAAACTACATAATTATTTTCCTCAGCTACACAAAGAAAAAAATATAATGATAAATTACACAATTACTTGGTTAAATAATTATTAAATTGAATTTATTAAAAAATCTTTACCATACTTTATTAAATATTTATAGAATACGGATATCATACAAAAATCAATTAATAACATTGTAAATAAATACTGATGTTTTTATCATATATTTTATAAAAAAAAAATCTGTGGATTATGAGATTGTATAAAAGTTATGAAATACTCAATGCTATAAATTACAAACATAAAATTACGATAAGTTAATAAAAATGTATATAAAAATTTTCTAAGAATGTGTTTAGAAATATTATGATGAAATAATGCAATTAAGGCTCTGCTATACCTATTTTAATTATATTTAATATTTTTTGATGTATAACGTAACATACCAATTTTTGGATTAATTTTTTGAAACATATGAGTGTAATATTTTTTTATTATCCCTGAAAATACATATGAATGTAGTTTGTTCTTTTGACTGTAACAAATATTATATTTGTAATGCGGATACTTAGCATAGGTACTGCTTTTCATTCAATCAATATTTATATTCTTTTTTTTAATAATATTTATTGAAAAATTGCACATTAAATATTGCATTTAAGATACATTATAAATACGTTTATTAATTGACTATAACATTAGATATTACATTTATTATATCTTTATTATATTTTCCTTTTACATTATAACGTTCCGAAATTTGGAAGGTCGGTCCGACTATTAATAGAACGAGTGATTATTGTCTATAGGCCCGTTGTTGTCACCCGGTCTGTACGGGTCAACCGATTATACACCTTCAAATTTCCACTAAAGTAATTATATATATACTAGCTGAACTACCCGTCGTTGCCGGGTTTAAGTATAAAAAATGTGTATGGTTCGACGTTAACTGGACGGCCGCAGACCAAAACAGATGATGGCCCCGTTAGTTGACCCTGCCTGGCTAAAGCCAAGATTAATTTATGACAACAATTTTATTATAAAATTTCTTTATAAACTACATTTGATGTATTTCCTGTTGGTGACAAAATAACTAAACTTGTGGGCGTACTGACTCTGGAGCATGCCACACAAAATTGTCCATGTGTAAAACAATCTTCTCTTAAATCGATCCCTACAGTTTTCAAGGTTTGACCTTGTGATTTATTTATTGTCATAGTAAAACATACTTTGACAGGAAACTGCATTCTCTTGAATTGGAATGGATAATCTGATGGTATTATTGGTATGCGAGGAATAAAAACTGATTCATCTTTTGCAGATCCAGTCATAATTTGAGCTTCTATCAGATATTTTTGAAGACCAGTAATACGTAGACGAGTCCCATTGCACAATTTTGGTGGGTTAAGATTTCTTAGAAGCATTATAGGAGTACCAATTTTTAATGTTAATAAATGTGATGGAAATCCAGGAGGGTTGAGCGAATTGAGAAATTCAACTGGATAATTAACTGCATCATCTATTTCCAGTACTGAATTTACTGATCTGTATTCTATACTTTCTGCTTGGAAAGAGTCCAATAAAATTTTGTTTATTTCTCCTGCTGTATCATTTTTTGATGTCAAAATGGCCCTCTCACATAACCAGTCCATTGATATGTCTTTGAGGTTTTCGATGCCAGGATATATTTTGTATGCAAGTTCTTTTAAAGTTTTTACAACAGTACCTAATCCTGTCGGCAAAGTAATTTTTTCTTCACATTCTGGATATTTTCCATCTCCTATTTTTAAGAGTAGCTCAGAAAACTCTTCAGCAGTCCTGTCTCCTTTTAAATGTACTCGCATATTTTTGGTCAAAGAAAATTTTTCTATTTTAGGCCACAAATATGAAGACTTGATGCATGCTGCAATTTCATTAGCTCGAGTTCCTCTGGGAATGACTGGTAGAGTTCGTCGAAAATCTCCAGCTAGCAGTACTGTGACTCCTCCCATCAATAAATTTGAATTCTTTAGATCCTTCAGACAGTTGTTTAAAGCCTCAAATCCTTTCTTATGAGATATTGGACTTTCATCCCAAACTATGAGCTTGCATTTTTTCAGAACATTTGCCATATTAGATTGTTTATTAATAATGCACGTTGGAATCTCGATGGTGTTCAGATTTAGTGGCAACTTGAAAGCAGAATGAGCAGTTTTTCCTCCATGTAAAAGCGTAGCAGCAATTCCTGATGATACTGCTGCAATTGCAATCCCATATGAGCTTCTTACTTTAGTCAAAAGTAGATTGATTAAGTGTGTTTTACCAGTTCCACCAGGAGCATCTAAAAATATACATTTTCCTAAATTTAATTTGATACTATTTAAAGTTTGTTTGTAAATAAACCACTGTTCCTCAGTTAAAGAGGGTTCATTTTGCAAAACAATTTCGTGTAAAGCATTTAAATCATAGCTTGTTTCTTTTAAATATTCTCTATTTTCTAACAGTCCACCAGATCTTGTAGGAGTTGGCAGACCATATTCTTTCAAGTTATTTCCACCTAGATTCAAAACAAAGTCTTCAATTAATACCAAACATTTATTATAAAGTTCATTGTCTGTTATATTATTTTCTAGGTGTTGTCTATAGTATTGTCGCCGAATATCGTCTGAAAAATCGTCCTTGTACTTAGTCCAAAGACTTGAAGCATCTGAGGGATGGCAAAATATTAATATTACACCGAAAAGTTCTCGCATTTTATTAGGTGAACGACATAATGCTGCTTCTTCTAAAGCAAAATCTCACTGATTGTCATCTTCTAATAATCCAAGTACTTTACATGTGGCTTGAAATGTCGGATACTCGGTATTGTTCACAGTCTTCAAAAATGAATACGATGTTGGACCTTTTACATGATGAAGAAGAAGATGAAGATGGTAACATTCAACATTGTTTGGGTGGATTGTATAAACTCTACCCAAAGCTGTATCTTTCTTAACTCCTGGCCAATATGCGACATTCTGGCCTTGTTTACGTCTAACGAAATTGTTATTTTTCCACACATAATACGAAGCAACTTGTGGATAAAGTAATGTCCTTGCAAAACTATCGGTTTGACATATCTGAAAAAAAGCCTGAAGAGTTGTTGTTGGTGGATTTGCTATTCTTTCGGCAACATTATTTGCTGTAAAATAAACACGTTGTCCATTTTCTAGGTGAACATCAAGATGAATAATAGCTGGATACCTATCGTGTATATGAAAACCTAAAATTCTCCAAGCTGCTTCGGAACTACTGATATACCTGCCACTTTGATATATTTGTATTTCATCTGTATTGTCAGTTTTTCCTAAACCAAACGCTGCGTGATCGCTACCTTTTGTGACATATTTGCATACATGTTTTATAGACTTGATTGAACTGGTTATTTCAACATTTATATGAGCAATAAAAGTACGCAATAACACAGGATTATATGGAACAACCCACCTGTTATCTAAGTCAATTGACCTTATACTCACTTTGAAACCTCCATCGTTTGTTGATCGCCTTCTATACTTTGGATAGCCATTTTCACCTCTTTGAATTTCTTGAATGAGGGTAAATGGATAACGTTTGCTGCAGACACCTTCTTTCATGCACGGAGAATATTTGTTCAAAAGTCCACATGGTCCATGTATCATGTTAGCCTTTACTATCTCATACAATAAAGGATCTATATCTGGATTCGGAATCTCAGCACACACAAATTTATCTATCATATCTGATGAAATTCGATTTTCCAACCATAGTAATATGTGTACGTGAGGTAAGCCTTGTTTCTGCCATTCAATGGAATATATATATGGCATGTCACTTTCCCAAACAAATCTCCTTTTGTCAACAGATCTATTAACTCCCTAACTTTTCGATTAAAGACTCTTGCAATGATGTCTGGGCGATGGTAATGTTTTTGTCCTGGTAAAAGTGCTTCTTGGATTTCTTGCCATTTTGGATTACACGTAAAAGTTACGAATAAATCTGAGCTGCCATAATGTCGAACGTTAGTGCATCTTGGGCTCGTTCATGCATATATCGTGGGCCTCCTATAAAAGATGATGGCAGCACAACTAATTTTCCAAGTTGATCTGCTTCAACATCCTGTCTTCCAATGGCATCTTTTAAATTAATATAATTATCTGCTCTAAGTTTATTTTGATGATTTCTGATGAAATTTAATCTTTCAGTCTCTATTTTTGCGTACATATCTACTAAATATTGGTTGAACAATGGACCATAATGAAGCAAATGATTATCTAGTTCTTTCCTTACTATAATTCTGTATGAATAAAAATTGGCAGCAGATACAGTTTTATCTTTAACATGAAATTTTGTAGTTGCATCCGTCTGAGAAGTATCTATTGAGTATCCATCTTCTCCACAGCAAAACATTAGAGGGTATTGAAGTGCGTCGTAGGATTTGTGTAATTCACTTATCCGTTGTAGTCGATAATCGTGGCTTTGAATAATAATATCTCGTTTTTCAAACTGCTGCCCAACTATTACTAAAGCTACTTCATTAGATGTTGCAGCATTGTAACAGCCTTTGTGTCCATTAGCAGGTTTTCTATCAGCGTGAATCACCACCTGAAAATTGGTAGAATTTTGCCTTGCATTATCTATTGTGGTTTTTAAATCTCGAATATACTTATTTTCAGTATGCAGCATATTTTGTAGCTGTTTGACTAATGCTCGTTTAACTTCTGGATAAAGAGAGCATCTAAGTTGAACTTCTTTTTCATCTTCGCCAACAAAATATATTTGTAAAAATTGTGGCTTTTCCTCATTATTTGGAATCAAACTGCCATACAAATGGTAGACTTGGCCTTGTACTTTAAACGTTGGCATAAAACCTTCTTCAACAATCTGTTTAGCACCAAACGATGTCATTTGAAAACAACTATTATACTTCCTAGTACGATTAATGAAGTGATCGTGATCAGGATGGTCTCCTTCAAGTAAACTGCGTAATGGTTCTGGTGGCAGTTGCAAGGGATCGAGTTGTGTTTTACCTATATTACAGCACATGCTAGGTGTTTCGCCTATCCACTTGAGAGCGTTACAAAATTTACATTTTTGGTTCATAGTGCCAATGTTATTTTTATAATCAATTGTGGGATCATATGCTAGACCAGATAATTTCTTAATCTTCCATTTGCGTAAACGATTTTCAGTCGGAATCCCCAAAGCTTCTTGATTACCTTGGGGATTGATTGCTTTGTACTTTTTTATAGCTTTCTCAACTTGGCTGCTTCGAGTTCTATTTGTATATCTAGCACGGCGACGCTTCTTACTTTTATCTAAAATTAAATTTTCTGTGACACTAACATTATTAAAAATAGATAAATCGCCCTCTGAAGTAGTAATTAAATTTACTGTAACATTATTAATATTAGAAATAGACAAATAAACATCAAAATGACCACTATTAATATTTCCAGTTAGACGCAATCTTTTTACTGGGAATGTACCTATACCAAATTTAGCATAAAGATTATTATTATAATAAATTTCAAATAAAAATGGAAAAATATTACCAGCTGCAACCAATTCGCAATAACCACCGTAGACAGTAGGATTAACCATTTCACGAACATAATCCTCAGCAGTGGAAAAGTTGTCACCATTTGAATTGTAAGACATGGTAATAAAGTTATTCCAATTATCAGAGACATACGAAACAATTGTATTACGGATCTCCTGGCATCTTTTTTGAGTGTTAAACAAATGAAATGAAATTGAACGGAAAAGGCAAGCACCATCACCGATAATTGGTACAACTATTTGAGATGTCAATATTCCATTGACAAAAATGTCTTCAATCGATGACATTTTAAAAAAAAAATATTCCTTAATTGTCAAACGAATATTTATGGCCCTAACCGCTGTCGTTGCTCGAATAATTATTTATTTTGTACTCGCGCAAGTCGAGAAACAGATATAATAATTACCGTCGCAACCAAGTGGCTATGATGAATATTATAATAAAAATATATTACGTATTATTATGATAGGTATATTAGTGTATTAATATTTTACGTCAGAAATATAGCGGTTGCAGCCGTGCTATGATACGTACGTGAACCGTCAGTAGACAAATGAACTGTCGTAGTGTAGACGTAGGAAACGCCGCGGCGACCTTGGCAGCGGGTGATGGTGCATTATCGCGCGCGCAAGGAAAATATTAAAGTATAAAATAATAATACGGAATTATCGATGATAAAACTGTGAAACTCGACTCGTTGCAATAAGAATAACATGTGTGCGAGAGGGAAACCCCGAAATCGCTGTAAAGTAAGCCGTTCACGCGTGATGCCGTTAGTATATAAATACAAAATAGATTATTGAATTTTACTTCTCGGAACAATTCATATCTACACGCCGATAAAACACACACAAAATAAAGGTCAGGTTGCAGGTAGCTAGAAACCCTCGGGCCGCCGTGGCGTACCGTATTTCCCGTTATCGGTCGACTGTTATTGTTATTATTATATGATACTGATATACAATTTACACGTAAACATTTATTTTTTACCGATTTCAACCCTTTAAAATCAAAATTTTGAAAAATCTTTTCTTAGTGGAACTTGGCATTATAATATTAATCTATCCTCAAAATTTCAATTCGATAACTCAAATAGGTTCGGCTCTGCGTTGATTATTGCTAAAGTATACTTTCCTTTATATATAGATATATATATATATATACCTTATCGTCGACCGCATGGGCCGAAAATTTTCACACGTGTTTTTGTTCGTATTTCATGTGAGGAACGTCATATGAAAAACTTCGTACGCTCAATTATATTTATTTGTCACAATAAAACGAGTGTTCGGAAAACAGAAACATTTAGAGATTTGCTATTTTATCTTTGTATCATACATCCAACACTGAGCGCGGACGCACACCGTCGGTCGTTTTTTTTGTTCCCGTCGTTTTATTCCAGTACGTCATTTTTCCATTTTTCCAAGTTCTTTCATTTATAAACTTGGTCGATTTAAAAAAAAAAACAAAATCCTACCAATTCGTTAGAATAGGCCACCTACGTCTAGTCGGCTAGTAGGTCACTGTTCACTGTTCCCCTGTTCAGTGGGTACAGAGTAGGCCAATAGTGAAAACGGCCGAAACGTTACAACATTTCATAAATTAATGGACAATCGTGTGCATATAATTAATGAAGAACACATTTATTATATTCAAACGACAATAAATGTAGTTCGTGCAAAGTTATATTTTGAGTTTAAACAAATTCAAGTAATATATATGATACGTAGAGTGAAAGAAAAACTCAAATAATTATCATACATAATAGTTAAATTTGTTTAAAGTCAAAATATTTCTATGTACGAACAATATTTATAATCATGTGAATATAATGTAGGTGTTCTTCATTAATTATATGCACACATGATTGTCCATTTATTAGGTAAGTATAAGGTAAGTATAACAAAAATATAATAAATGTAATGTATAATGTTTTAGTTAATAATAAAAAGTTATTATAATTTGTCTCAAATAAATCATTTCAAGTGAAATTTTCCAATAAATATTATAAATATTGGTTAAATCAAAATTCGTAACTATGCTAGATCTCCGTTTAACAAAAATAATATTTGTTACAGTTTATTATTATTTATTATTCATATAATAACTATAATATATTTTAAATAACATTTTTCTATTAAACGGAATTTGGTTCAACCGCAAAAGAGATATTCATTAAATTGAAAATCACAATTGTTATAATATAAAATATTTTTAGATTAAAAGGATTGATTGTAAGGATAGTTGTATTCTTGAGTTTTTATTGAGATAAATAATTTGGGTTTATTAGAAATCAGAATACTTTATAAATTATAACGTACTATTCCATTTCTGACCGTGTAGTGCTATTATTTTTGAATTTAAAAAAGACGAATACAAGTTTATTAACTTTGGTATATGAAATATGTATATAAGATAAAATACGTCAATATTATTTTCCGCAATTTATGAAAAAGAATGACTGGAAAGTGTTTTACTCGACCACCAAATGTATATGGTATGAGTTTGTTTTTTCAATATCAGTTTAAAAAATTCCTTAATACAATGTATTTTTAATACCATTTTTGCCAAATTTGTCAAAATTTAAAATATTTTCTAAATAATTCCAATATAATATACTCACTCATTTTAAAAAACATAAATTTTAGTACTGCTTTAGCGTCAATATTATCTGAAACTTGGAAATGAATTAAAATTGGTTTTGTACAATATTATCTGTAATTAAAAATTTGAAATTAGTGAATTTCATTGTTGAATTAAACCAATAGGTATAATTTGTCGTGTAATATATCATTTAAATTTTGAAAGTGTCCTACAAAATTACATACTGTCAAAACCTGTGTTCCGGAAAAGTTCTAGAAATTAAATTAATCGTTAAAATAATGCTGGAGTACTGTATTCAATTAATTTGAAAGAATGGAATCTCCTTTTATAATAATATCTTAAAATTATTATGTACAAATTATTTAAAAATATGTAGAAACCAAATGTTATTTATGTATTGTATTCATATATTAAAAGAATTAAAACGATTAATTGTACATATCAATTTGTGAGTTACTAAAATTCAATTTTGTTAGAATTGTTATTGTTAACGGCAGGTCAAAATAAATTCACACGTATTTGTTTCGTTTTTATTTTAAGTTAAATAATGATATACTAAATAATCTTAATATATTTTTATATAATGTTGAGTTGATGTAAACTTTGTCAAGTATAATATAGTAATTACCGACACATATTTTTTTTTTTTTATCATCAGATGCATTCATAAACATTCTTTTCGTATCTAGATTGTAAATATTGTTTTAGTTACGCAGTATCCGAATTATAGCTTATATTCTTACTGGTTATACTATAATAATACTCAAATTAAATACACTTACAAGTATTGTTTGATCCAATTTGAAAATTTAATTTGTGATATTCAATATATATATTTTCAATGTTTATATTTTTCACGAACAATGTAACTTATGCCCGAAATTTCGATATTAAATCATCCGATCATGCAATTGTAGATTGATAATGTATCTTTCTGCATAATTATATTTAAAATAAAAGAATATATTCAGTATAATTCATTATTTACCTCCTATTATTTCTACACACCAGTCTAATGGACTTTGGATTAGTAAATCACTCCGATCTAGAACTGATCATTTCATTTAAGAAAAATTAGTATAGTACATAATAATCTGATAATCATATGGTAGTTATTTGATAACTAATAACCATATTTTTAAACGAAAATAGCTTTACACACTTGGTATCACTGCGTTGTAGAGATGCTGAAGGTATTCATGTAAAATATCTAAAATATTTTAAATTTTTTCATAATTACACTTATTTTTAGGCAATGAGAAAAAAATATTATTTAAAAATTTTAATAATAAAAATTAAGTATGAACAACATATAACTTAAACTCATTATTAATTAATGTTAATTAAGGGAATTTTGATATTATGTGAATCATGTTATTATAAAAAAATTACCACTCCTTTTATAAATATATTCGTTGACTAAGAAAAAAAAATTAATATTAATTATTTATCCTAGGACATACTTTTCTATAATCGTTTAACTAGTATATTACATGACACCCGGGTAAAAATAAATCGTTCTAACAATTGATACATTTACATAAAACTATTCCAATAAGGCCATAAAAATATTTATACTTTATCATTTTTACATAAAATACTTAACAAATAATAAAAAACTCCGGCTGACCAAAATATTAATCAATGGTTAACATCATGGTTTGTGCAGTCGAAAAAAAAATAAATCTTTACAAATTAATATGTATGAGCATATTTCATCTAAAATGTTTCAAAAATTCGTAATTAGAGTCTAATAATTCTCAGAAGAAATTTGGAAGTAGATTTGAAGAAGGAAAACTATTAATAAATAGTTGATAAAATTTGACGGACGATTGGTAATGATAGGAACTTAAAACAAATCTAGACATGCCAATTATTTTGAATTTTCTTTTACAATTTCTAGAAGCTTAGAGAAGATCGATAAAGAAAAATTACATTCGTATTATCAGT
The DNA here is from genome assembly GCA_019022885.1 of Schlechtendalia chinensis. Taxonomy (NCBI): domain Eukaryota; kingdom Metazoa; phylum Arthropoda; class Insecta; order Hemiptera; family Aphididae; genus Schlechtendalia; species Schlechtendalia chinensis. Next base: position 9,682,220 of record CM032341.1, read on the forward strand.
TTCCATTAAATGTTGTTATATATTACATATATTGTTGTTGAATAGTTAGTATATAGTTAATAGTTATATACAAGTTATAAACGCAAGTAAAGAATGAAATATATTATAATTATTTTATTAGAGTTTTAAAATATATACATTTTCTTAATATATATAGAAATAATGTTCCATTACGAATATTAAATGCTAAAATATATTTACGCCTATACTCGTAAATATTTTATATCAAACTTTTTAAATTAATTTAAATACTTTTTCGTTAACAGTTATGCTTGATTATTTTATAATATTCACTCCATAACATTACACGTTCTATAATAATTGAATATTTACAAAAATAGTTTACTAAAACGACTAAAATTTATGACATTTTCAAGTCCCATTCTACATCATATATTTTCGTAATTCTAATTTATAAATATTGGAGAAGTGAACCGTTCATTAGAGTACATTTGCTGTTTTAACTAATATTGAAGATGTTAATAAAAATATTATGATTTATTAACTCAAACGGAGTTTCAACGTGATCCCTAATATGATAGGAAAAAGTATCAATCCAAATTCTCACGCATTTTCATTAATTTCCTCCTATGATTTCATAACCTCATCTTGATTAAATGTCATTTATTAAATGTTGAAATTTAAATAAAATTTATATCACTCACTATTATAATATACTGACTTAAATGTTTTTGTTGTGTCAAAATCCACTAAACGACAATGATAATACATTAATTTAAACCAAATACATTTATGTTTTATACGTGTTCTATTAGAGTCAGACAATTTACTCTATAGTATCTTTAGTTATAGTTCATTAAAGTTTATACATATATATTAGTATAGTTTATAAATAAATAAATCAATATATATATATTTGTTTTCCCTTATCTTAATTGTTGCGACATATATGATATACAAATTAAAAATTCGATGTATTCAATGTAATCAATAGACTAAATGTATGCATATACTAACTATTCAACATTCCAATATTCACCAATTGAGCTAGATAATAATTCATTAATTGTAAATTTATATTAAATAACTAATATATAAACGATTTGTAGATTTTGGGTATTTCAATATCAGTCTTTTTATATAATAATATATGTAGTCGTAAATATTGAGTATGTCTTACCCAATTAAATTTTAAATATTTTTTATACAATAAATATTAAGCATAATGTATACGTTTTACAAATATGGTTTTATCTTACATATGCAATCTAGAAAAAAATTGCAAAATTCTTATATTAAAATTTTAATTCGAATTTCATATTCATAAGATTATATTTTATCTTTTACTATTTATAAAATAAACTAAAAAAAGTTATTCATTGTCTAGTAGAGAAAGTATAAGTTGCTTTATAATAGTCCATAAGAAGCAAACATTTATTTAATTAATAAATAATAATAATTTGAGATACTTTAAAAGTATTATTTAAATCAAAATTTGTGAATTTTAATGTATTCTAACGTTCATTACATATTTCAGTCAATTTTGCGTTTTGCATTTGAGTTATTAAATAAATTATTATATTACGGTTTTTTTTTTAGTTATCGATAATAATTATTACAAAATTATTACAAAAATTACCAAAACTCATGACCATTTTATTTTCCATTTAATAATATGATGTTTTTGAACAATGCAACAACATTTACGATAAAACATGTGTTGCCGAGTATATTGTCAATATGCATTATTACTCCTAGCTTGAATAAATAAAAAAATGTGGTTGCTTACCTAATGGCATATAAGCACCGAATTCGTGTTTAAAATTTTATTTTTATTATAATCGATTTGATGTGATTAATGGTTTTTCAGTGTTAAACAATGTCGTAGAATATTTTTTTTTTCGATCTTAAAATCATAAAAGGTATGCTTGTCAAAAAGTATAATATAATATTTTTTGAAAATTCTAAAATTTTATATACTCAAATTTCATCACATATATAAATCATAAAAATTTGTAATATATAAATTTACCGTTGGTTTTGGAATTTTTATTTTACATCGATAAATTGTTAGTAACCGTCATGCTTTAATCGAATGTACATTCAAAGCAATTCTACTATGCCATGAGTTTTGAATTTTCTTTAAATTATAAAAATGATCCTTAGTTTATACGGACTAGATGTCATTTTCTACAATGTTTTTTGAGTGTTAGAATAATGTCATATAATTTTTTAATATTGGGATTGGAGAGAATATGGATGACAGTAAAAATGATGACAGTGATTAGACATTACAAATAAAAGTAATTAATATTTTCTTAATGTCAATAAATTTAAGAAGTTTTAGGACTAATTTAAAAATATTATTCTTTTATCCCATGTAGCATCTTAGTATTTATGACAATTACAGTAGTGGTTGTAATCCATACCACACATTTCCGTCAGTTAATCTACTAGGATATTTTTGAACAATCGAAATTTGAGTGTTTAAATATTATTAAAATATACTTTGATTCAATTAAACTAATTTAATACATAGTTAAAAGATGTATAAATGTATTTTCTTACGTCAAAGAAATATCTACTACCAATAAAATAATCGATTGAATTATGACATTAACTAAAAGATCATAGCATTAATAACAAATAAATAAATCACAAATAGTTTTACATAATACTGATCTTTTAAAATTTGATATAATCTAACTTTAAATTAAATATAAATTTAATTTACCATCAGCAGTGGGATTTTGGCTAGTTATTACTACAAAAATTATTACAACAAGTAAAACAATAATATTTTTAGTAGGAAACATATTTGTGGTCTTTTTCGTGTAGTTGAACATTAACTTCATTAAAAACAATCCAAATACTAAAGCTGACGTTATACGAGTCTCAAGACAATGTGGTTTTGAGTTAACAATATGAAAATCGTTTGTTACTATTTGATTAGCTAGGTAAATACACATTATCAAAAGAATTAGTACTTATAGTTTTTAAAACTCGACTAAAACATAATAATCTTTTTAAAAATTCTATTTAACTACACATAACAATAATATATTCAAACAGCAACACAAAAAATAATGCTGTTACTGATATTCAGATTATTATAGTCCATTTATTTACAATAACTGAAGCTGAGACTGAGATGGCTCGATCATTTTGGTAAGGAGTGATTTTTTACCAGATTAACCAATGTAATTGGTTTTTAATATGGCCGCATCCAAAGTAGGTATGGAAAATAGGATATTACCGATAATGAGTACTATCTGGGTCCGAGGGATTCAAGTAGTGTGTACTAGGTGGGTCCACCGCTTGTTTTTAATATTCGTGATTCTTCACATCATTGGACACACCCACCCAGAAAAACACTTAGATTAATGAAAAATATATATAAAACTAAGGAAAAACGGGTATGATTTGGAGCCTATAAAATTGAACCTTAGAAATATGACATCTTGTATCATTTTATTAAAGCCACACAATTTTCGTTGAAGTAATGTATAACTCTATTAATTTTTATTCCTTCAGTTTAAAATATTTGGTAGTTAAACTGATAGAAAATTATTGACATTAGTTTAATGAAAACTCAACATACGTTTTTTCCTTATTATTTGACATAAATAACATTAATAATATATTGACCTTTTTTTTTTTTAATTGGCAATACACCCACTGCCCTGAAAGCCTATTAAGCAGTACTTGGGACAGTGGGTTGCCTTCATTTATTAATAAAAATAAATACAATCTCATACTGGGGTGGGTGACCGGACAATCCCCGGCTACACCACCCTTTACAAAAGTAGATACAAATTTCAATACAGTGATGAGCGGCAGGTCAGTGCCTACCGTTCCTCCCTCAAATTATCCGTTTATGGGGGACCTGCCGCCGCCCTTCTCCTCCTTCAACCACGCGATGGTGCTATCCCCTGCAGGGACTGTCTCTCCTGCTCCGCTTCCTCCTTCAGACCCGTCACGGTCGACGCAAACTGGGCAACCGCTTCCCATTTGGCCGGGGACACCAGCATTTGAGCGACGAGATGACGTTGCCGAAATCGACCAATAACACGTATAAGATCGTTTCTGGCCCACTCGAACGCCTCGCAGCGAACGAGCGTGTGAAACGCATTGTCATCCTCCTCGTTGTAAGAGTCGGGTGGTCCGCAATGGAAACACCCGCTCTCCGGAGCACGGTGTAGGAACCGGTTGAAACAACCGTGCTCCGTTAACAGCTGGAAGGGATGAAACGTCATCTCACCATGTGATCTCCTCACCCACCGGTCGAGTAGCACAGGGGGTGTCAGCGTCTGGGTCCACTCCCAGCCGCTACCGGCGGGAGCGTCTCATCTCGCTACCCTTCGTGCCCACTCTTCTGTCGTTGAGGCTCTCAGGTTGCCCGACGTCGCCGGAGTTCCCGAAGGCTGTCCTTCCGCTGCCGGCGGTATTGCCCTCCTCGCGTCGTATGCCGAAGCATGTTCGACCGCCAGGAGGTCGGTCGGGGGCGTCCGAACGACGGCCTGCACGGCGTCATAGAAGACTGTGCGGTACGCACAGGCGCTCCTGATGGTCGCCTGACGCTGGACACTTGCTAACGTCTCCACGCTTCGCGGGTTTTAAGCCAACATAGGCGCCCACGTCGGAGCGCTGTACATATAGTATAATTTGTTTAAAAAAAAATATAATGTTTTAAATAAATACACATTATCAAAAGAATTAGTACTTTTAATCCTTAAAACTCGTCTAAAACATAATGGTCTTTTCAAAATTCAAATTAACTATACAGAAAAGTAGTATATTCAAATATCAGCACAAAAAATAATGCTTTTACTGTTTTTTTTAAATTTTTTTTTTATGGCTTTTAGTATGTACTATATAGCTCAACAATTCTAATAAATACATTTATACATATTGGTGAGGCCAATTAAACATTTTTTGGCGAATGTTGCGCCGCCGCCGTGACGGCTGATTAGGCGAAGCCGTACGCGGCAATCATGCGTTTATTTTTATTGTAATTACGTAAATTAACAACACCCGTATTTATACGGACTTGTTTTCGCGAACATTCTATTCGGTTCTTCGCAAAGTTACCGCCGTCGAGTGGAGAAGTATCTCCGACCCTCCGCCGCCGTCGTAAGATTGCCATCTTCGAGTCGATTTCGAAATTCGCATAACTATTTTTTGGTTTATTATTATTATATTTTTTGTGGGCGCGAATCGCCAAATTTCGTATTAATTCTAAAGCGTGCGCTAATCGCGGCAATTTTTGTTATTTATATTCTTTCATAGTCGTCGTTCGCGAACCGTCGTCGTTTATAGTCCGTCGCGTTCGTAACTCGTGATATATACATAAAATTGTAATGTTAAGTTTTCTACTTTTTCAAACAAAGTCTAAATGTCTTGTACTTCTCCTTTTCTATGTATAAACATCGGCTCGAATAGCTGAATTATATTATAATGTCCGCGAACCGTCGTTGATTGTGTGCGTGGCGTTTTTTCACTCTCGCGTGTGACCCGCTGTTTTCGTCGCACATTATATTTGGTACGATTTTACATACTTTATTATTATTATTTTTAAGGGCGTGTATCACCACTTTTGTAGTTATTGTCATACGTGAGCTAATCACTGCAATCCTTGTTATTATTTATATTCATATTGTGTTGTTCTAGAATTTATTTTGTTTTATTTGTTGTTATATCTATTCAATTGTTAATTATACAAATAATATTTCATAATCGCCAAATTGTCGTCATTTCATTTTTAATTATAATCATAAGTCAACATTTCAGCAATAGATAATTCACGAATTATTATTTGGTGTCCGGTGTCCGCGTAATATTGTTTTTCGCTCCCGGCCCGATCACATATAAACATATAAATATACATACATACAAAGGTAATAGTAATAGTAATAACAACAATGACGGTAATAATAATAATGATAATAATAACAATGATAATAATAATAATGACAGTAATAACAATAACAATAGGAAAGAATAAAAAATAGATAGTTATATGATAAAGCCAACTTCCAAGATATATGAATTAATTAGATTTATAACTGGTTCGGATTTAGAATTAAGAATTGAAGGGAGATCAATTGAAATGTTTAAAGATTTTAGGGCATTGAATAAAGATAAGTGCTGGTTGGATAGAGAAGGACAATTTAATAGGATGTTTTTAAACTAACCTCTTACTGTTATTCAGAAGTATTCTAGTTCATTTATTAACATACATTTTCAATTCTACCATTTTTCTGGGAAGTATGAATAATTTTTCCAGTTAGTTAAAATTATTATATACAAATAATTTATTAAAACATTATGGTACAAGTCTTAAAATGTATTTATACCACTGAAAAATAGTCAAAGTTCAAATAATTTTATGTTATAGATTTTCAATAGATATGTACGTGTATTGAAATTAAATCAAATTGATTTATTTCCATTATTAGATTTGACGTGGTTCATAATAAAAACTTTATATTGGGGTTGGTTGTCCAAATTTGGATGTTGGACCCGTTTATGTTTTGTTTTGTACCGGTTTTGCCTTGATTGGGGTTTTTGGGGGCTTGTTGTTTCGGTGCCTCTAAGCAGCTGCGGTAGAAGGCGCGGTATTGTCTATTGCAATTCGTGCAGGTAGGGTGGCAGTCTTTTTTGTTCTTAGTGGGACACGAGGGAGTTTCATAATTTTTGCCGCAGAAGGCACATTCGAAGTAATTCGCTGAATGAAAAAATTTATTTTGTGCGTCGTACGAGCCGCAAGTCCACCGCTTGCTCGTTTGTTCCCTTGTCCATTCGTCTGCTGTGTGCGTTCTGCTCGCATTCGTTACCGTCGTACCTCGTACGTAATTTTTAATTTCACACAACACGTTCTTTCTCGTTGTAGTTTATACTTTCCCGTGTGCAACGTGCATTTTTCTAACTTTGCATGCCCGCTGGCTGTAAGTTTTCCGTTAGTTCGCTCTTCCATCCACCTTGTGTGTTTCTTTTTTTCATCCGTCCGTCCACCATGTTCGTTTCCTTCGCCTCCGTTACCGCCGCTGCCTCGGTCGTACGCCTCGGTTCAACATTCGTCCCTGGTTCGTTCATCGGTCTTCGTCCGAACTTCACCGTGTGTCTCGTGAAATGTCATGTGGTTGTTTTTATCTATTGTTAGTTTATGTTTTGTCGTTTTTTTTCTATCTCTTTCCCGTGACTTTAGTGCTATCTCTCATTAGGGACGAGACTGATGGATTTCCATCGCCTCCCATGGGAATGTCCCCAGAAGCGATGTGGACATGCATCCTTGAGTTTAAAACCAAGGTAGACTATTTGGAAAGTAAATTGGCTGAGTCTATGAGTGGTGTTGGAAAGTTGCACCACATACGTGATGCCACCTTTTTTTAACGCTTCAGATAAATCCTGCAAAAAGAAGAGGCGCAATGCCTCTGACACCGATAACCGAATGGAGGATAGTCCATCTCCATCCCCTGAACAGCTCCATCCCAAATCGCCCAACATGTTCAGCGAATCCTCTGCTGACTCAGATAGCGACGCTTCTGTCTCCTCCGCAAGGAAGGAAAAATGTCTCCGGCCTATTTTGCACACGACGTGTCGATCCTGTGCGCTGTGAACATCTCTAATGGTATAAGGATCTACCTCCAATCAGTGGACAGTTTACGGTGCATAACCATGTTCCTTGACGAAAAAGAGGTAACATTTTCGACCCATCAGCTTCACCAAGATGGTGAACTGGTGATCATTTTTCGTAGGGTCAACGAGGATCTTTCGGGAAGAAAATCCTCGACGAACATAAAATGAATGTCCCTGCCGTTCGTCGCGTTCACCGTATATCGAAGGGCAACAGAATCTAGCCCCTAATCACCGTGACCTCAACGCTTCTTCTGACGAGGCTCTCTCGATCTTCGACATCAGTTCAATTAGCGGCCTGAACGTCAACGTTAAGGTAAAATGAAAATCTAACAACATCTAGAGTCTCAGAGTTAAGTCTCTGATCTTACTCTCTTACTGATGCGGTAGAATTTTAAGAGTCTGAACAACTGATATCTGGTGTTGATAAAATCTATCTTAAAACAATAGAGTGGCTGAGGCGAAGGTCGTTCGAGGCATATCCAACGTTCAAAGCTCAAAACCACCTTCAATGTTTGTCTAAGGAGCGGGACCTTCCAGGGATATTGGAGGCATGCTTGGTTTTCGTTGATCAGCAAGTTTGGCAACCCCGAAGGTTTACCTCTTTGTACCGGTTGCTGTATCTCCTGAACGACATCGGGAAGATATTGGAGAAGTCGGTGAATCGGATGAAAAGGTTCATGACCGATTACATGATCAGACTGTCCGACAGGCAGTTCGGTTTTCGGAAAAATCGGTTTACCGACGACTTAAATAAGTGATAGCGGTCTGCGTTCCTTGAAAGATCCACGACATTATTAGGGGACGTGAGAAAATTTTCAGTTTTAAATTTAAAAAAAAAAGAACGCAATGTAGTGCACGTAAGACTTGGCCATATATTCACATATAAAAGTGAACTTAAACTCACCTAATAAAGAAAGAAATGTCGCCATAAGTCCAGGCATATTAACATACTAAAACCATCATTTGTTAATATCCTAAGTATAGCGTTACATAGCGGGTTTGAAAAAAGCTATGAACTATCGATTTGACTAAAAAGAAATGTTTTTTGACATTTCATGTCTTCACTTTGGCACATTAAAATAAAAAACCGTCACGAAAAAGTCTCCACCAAAAAGTGTCCACGAAGCGTTCCTAAATTAAAATACCCACTGGGGACTGTCACGAAAAAACGTTACAGAAAAAAAAACCTAAATCTCCCTTATGGTTTGTTTCCATGGCAACCATTGTTTTCATAGTAACGAATTTCGTGACATTAAAATACTACTACATTCAAACAAAGTGGGAAACTGGGATTCGTTGTTTTGTTATTGTTAGTCTTGATTTAGCCATCAGCGTGAACACATGTGTGCTCCAAATCTTACGAATTTTATTTGTGTATTTATGTAATTGGTTTTAAAGTAGAAAATTCATGACTGAAACATTCGGCTGTACGGTAAATAATTCCGTGGACGTTTCCACGACACGAAATATGATGTGTGTTGACGGTGTCTTCACGAGAAACATATCCAATGTACAAACGCTTGCTTATGTATCCTACTTTACACACCACCGACCACTACTTAGCGTTACATCTCCTGATAATGTAACTTGTTAAAATATAAAATTAAAATAATTGTATAACAATAACAGTCGTGTCTTTATTTTCACTTTACGTTATACACTATACGTTATACGTCATACGTTCTTACCTATACGTCATACGACGTATGACGTTTAAGTAAAGACATAAAATGTCTCACTTAACGCGGACTCGTATGCGTTAATCATTTTTTTTAATATGACTTTAATCTGTTGAGCCGTTCAAAACTTACAGTAACACTAACAAAATATACTCAAAAATTATATTTATAATGATATATACGTTATTTTATATCATATATATATATATAATTTATATTAGATATATATTATTTTATTTCAAACAATTTTTTTATTAAATGAATTACACTAAACCTAAAGTATAACAATAATACATGAAAAGCAAAAGAAAAAAGATTATATATGTTTATTAAAGTTTTAACAGTAATTATGGTTAATTAATAAATAATAATAAACTCATTTTATCATAAAAATTGAAATCAAGAGGCGATGTCAATAGCACTAAACTTTTGAAAATTAATGAATCAACATATAGGTTCTAACAATTAGCTATTAGCCAAATAGTAAAAAATTATAAAGATATTCATTTAAATATAACATTATTTTGGACACTATTAAGCATTTAAGATTTGGTATTTATGTGGTGAGCTTTTGATGTTTAATTATATAAATAATAAACACAAAAAAAATATAGGTTTTTTCACTACTAATATTATAATAAACCAATTGTCTTATTTCTAATTAAATAATGCTTTTCAGGCATGAATAATTTTCTATCAATGCAGTCAAGTTATATTGAAATGAAAATTGATATAGTTAGTGCACGATTAATTAATGTTAATCAGAGGGCTTATAATTTGGGCCATAATAATGGTCTTGAAATGACGTAGACAAAAATGATGATGTTGAAGTGCGGATATTTGGATCATAAGAATAATTATTCTGATACTGTTCAGCTAAAAAACAAATTAAGATAATTATAAATTAATTAACTATATATCTAATAAAACATAAACTACGGATAAATATATATTGTTCTTGAGTGCTAAACAAACATAAAACAGGACAATATTTTACGGTTTAATTATTATTGTTTTCCTTCATGTTTTCTAAAGAGATTAACGAATTATAAATTAATTACACATAACAAATTTCATGAAACGTATATATTTTCTAGTCTCATATAAAATAATTTAAAAACTATAAAAGGAAATAAAATAAAATAAATAATAATAAAATGAAAGTAGTTTTCTAAAAGGTAAATATTAGGTTATCAACGTTTAATGGCTTAGGCTAATATCAAAATAGTTTGTAATGATGGAATTAATATTATAATGGTAATTTTTCGTATTTTTAAATTAATAAATGGATCATCAAAAATAGATAATTTAAAAAAAATTCTGAGGACAATTGTAATATAGTTTACGATTATTGACAATCAGTGTCAATCGTTATTATGCCCGTAAATATACAGATAACAATTTTTTAAATAATTATTAATTACTTGATTGGTTTTGGCTGATTTCGGGTAAATTGTACGCAAAAGTAGTATTTTGACTATTGAATAATGTATTTGTCAATGGTATGTAATATCCTGTATTAAAATCGTAAGACAGGCTACTTCCTACTGTCCCTGAATATTAATAAAAAAAAAATCCACATTTTAAACATTGCAACACTTAATTAAATAAAAATAGATATTGAGCGAGTTGATCCTTAACCGTAAATGGTAAATTCCATTTAAAAATGATAAAGTCATTATTACATAATTGTATAATTAGTACCATTATAAGAAGAAGAATGTTAGCCGATATATATATATATATATATATATATAAATGTAGTCAGTAATTAAATCAATTTTGGAATTTATTTATATCAACATAATGTGTATAATTTAAAAATGAATATAAATGAATAATAAATAAATCAGCAGTTTTACATGCTCTTATTCCCCAAACACTAATATGTTCAAAGATTGCACCCTTCACATATTATGGGGGTCGAAGATGGTTCTTGGACAAGACAGACGGACGAGACGAGTAATTTTGATTTTTTTTGGTTAGTGGAAAAAGGTATACATTAGTAATAAGTTCATTATGCAAGATTGAGATATTACAGTGGCGAATGAACTATGGTTCGAAAAACGCAGGCGATTGCTGTAATTCGTGTAACACTGTAACTGGCTTCGGTACGATACACACAGTTTTTCAAGTCATATTTCTTTATATTATATAACAATTAACGAGGACAGCAATTGATAAATTAGAGAATGATGCAGATATGAATTTTTTTTGTTTCAGAAGAAAGTACATGTATTGACAGAGATTGACACAGACAGTGAACGATGCGTATATATGTTTACGGGCCGATAATAATCAACTGTCCCACCCATTTGCGACTATTGCAGATGAAAATACTTTCCGTCGCGTTTATTTACGCGCACAATAAAATTTACCACCGGCCACCGACGATAGAGACAACAAAACATTCATATTTATAGACAATGCAATAATAGCGATTGCGTAATTGGGCCTTTTGCTCAATCTTGCCCGTTAGTACATAATTGTTATTATAAATATGAATGTTTCGAATGATTACAAAAATACGATTACCTACGAATCGAATAAACTGTAATATATGGAATCTACATATTTGGTAATTAAGTTCGTAGCTATAACATCGTACACCACGCTCCTTAGCACGATCTACCATATTCGTTTGTTATCAATATCACGCTGTCTGTGTTATAGAAGTATTTCCCTTAATGTGATAAAGAATTCATTACGCGAGCCAATCTTACACCGTCACAAGATTAATTCAAACAATGAATAATCCACTGAGCAGAATAACTTCTTAACTACACAGACCAAGTAAGGATTAGTGTAAAACAATACTTTAAATTGTCATTCCTAAGGAACTATTGAATGATTGTCCCCTGATATATACTAACAGTTCAAATATTAATTGTTATTATTCAAATATAAATAAAATTATATTTAAATTTTTACCCGGTTGAACTTGGTCAATCGACGATTGATTGAATAAAACGGTGTTATGTTGATTGTTCACAAATGTATCTGCAGATGATGTATTGAAATAATTTGAGTGTGATCCCGATGCAAGGATGTTATCTAAGATAAAGTTAACGATTTTTTTTATTATTATTAATTGAATTATCAAAAGTAATGTAAATAATAAAAAGTTATATAAATTAAATACTGTAATAAACATAATTAAACGTAAACTATAAATAAATAATTAATTAATTAATTAATGATATTATATCTTAAATATAATACAAACCAAAACTATTTTTCATTACATAAATTAATGTTTTCATTAATGTTTTTCTTCGAATGTTTAAAATTTCTCTTTTTCTCATGAAACGAATAAGATAGTTGGATTTTACAATTAAATTACTGTGTAAATTAATGTTGTGTTACTCGAATGGTTAATAACACGTTTTAATTTTGCATTTTGGTTTTAGTCTTACCTTTATCAAAAAATGATTGTGAATATTGGTTGGAAATTATATACTGTTCTAAATCTTCAGTAGTGAATGAATATAAACAAATAAATTAACAATAAATATAAAATTGTCCAATAATCAATTTTTTTAGTAATATAGAATAAGCCAGTTCAATTTAAATAGAAGCAGTTAATACGATTTGGATTAGTATTCTATATTATAAAAGATTGAAATTTCTGTTTATAATTAATCGTAGTATTAGTAATAAATTAGATATGCGAGAAGTAAGATATTACAGTGGCGAACGAAATATGATTGAGAACCTATAGGCAATTGCTGCATTTCGCGCAACACTGTAACTGGCTTCCATACGAGACACATACTATTTCTTGACATTTCTCATTATAATATAAAACAATTAACGATAACAGCAATTGATAAATCAGAGAATAATGCAGATATGTATTTTTATTGTTTTAGAAAAATATACATATATTGACAGAGAATAGTTAAATTAAAATTGTGCGTGTACGAATACGCGCAGATGAAGTGAAACTTCTTTCAGAGTCATTCAACCGATAGAGTATTTGATTTGTATTGACAGACAAAAATGTACATGGAAGTTACTAAATATTCTCTATTCCACTATGTAAGTAAATATAGGAACTTTACGAGCGGAGGGCGTTTGTGAATAAAATGCTTACTTGGTTACCACTGCGAGATATGTTGAAATGGGTTACTTGGTTTACCAATCCTAAATCCGACCAGCCTGAGTGTAATAATGTAAATTATGGAAATCAAAGAAAGGAAAAGAAAAGAACACATAAAAATGGGTTAACACAAATAAGACGGCCGTGACACTTTTGTATACATTATTTGGCCTGGTGCATGTACGTATATGTAAATAGCTAATGACGTGATCATGGCACGTGTGGGTGTATAGAAGTTAGATGCGGTAATACTGTTACGCTATTAGCTGCAACACAGGAACTTTAGGGGCATGCGCAACTAATCTCAAATAAACTGGTGGGGAAAGTCGAGCTCGTCTATAGTCGAGCTCGCACACTATTAGCCGCAACTAAAATAAGACAACGCGCATGCGCAACTAATCTCGAGAAAAAGTTTCGTGACGGGTTGACCGTGATGGCCGGTCGTGATGCGCAAACATATTTTTTTGTGTAACCTATATAAAGAAGTTTCACTTCAACAATCTATAACCCGTTGAGCAGAAAAACTACTTAACCGCCCAGACTAAGTAAGAATTGGTGTAAAACAATAATTAAAATTATCATTCCTTTGGAACAATTGAATGATTGTTCCTGTTATATACCAATAATGCACATATTAATTGTCGTTAATAAAATATGGGGACAAAACCATTATTAAATATTTACCTTTTTGGACTTGTCCAGTGAACGATTGATTAAAGACGGTGTTAACAGTGCTCTGTTGATTGTTGGTAAATGTATTTGCAGTTAATGTGTTGAAATCATTTGAATGGGATCCCGATGCAAGGTTATTATCTACAAAAAAAAAAAGATAACGGTTATTTCATTGGACTAATATTACCTTGAGCAGATGTTAATTCTGAAGATAGATTGGAATATATAAACTGTTCTAGATCTTCAGCATTGGATGAAGCTAAAAAAAAATTACAATTGTAACGTTCAATATTAACGAGAACCTCCATCGTTTATTTTCAACGATGCAACGTAACTTTATCGCGAAGCCCACCAACGCTTAAAACGATATTGTATATAAATTTAGCGGATTGCGTATACTGTAGTTTTCGAGCATTGTCTTGTTGTGTTTCTCGTCCGCCGGACAGTAAATATCATTTGTAAATTTTCTTTTCTTTTGTTTTTATTTCATTCTATTATAACTTTTATTTGATAGTACGATAGAAATACAAATGAAGTAGTCCTTCATTCGTCCGCCGGGACGAAGATCGTGGATGGCAATATTTGACGGATTATATGTTCGCGCATCAACGCGGATATATGGTAATATGTATCAATTTATGTCCATACATATCTAAGATTTATGTGGCCAGTACAGTAATGCATGTTGATAATTGTTGTAGTTTTCCCCCTAAAACGTTTGAGCAAAATCCCTTGTGCTCCGGTTCTAGAGCCTAAGCCATAGGTTGGCAACCCTCCCCTTCGGGTATGGAACTGTCATCCGAGAAAAATTTGGATCGAGACGTCGCACAATGAATATACAATTTTACAATAGTCATTTAATTATGAACGTAAAATAAGTAAGTTCGATAGAAATAGAAAGAGTAAATACGATTTGGGATAATAGTCGATGTACTAATAGTTTAAATTACAGTTTTTAATTAATAGTAATAACTACATTAAAGAAAAATAAAATAAAATACTCGTAATTAATATTTAGCCACGTCGTGGTGAAATAATTTCTCTAAATTAAATTTTTCTGTACTTCGTATTTTTTTTTTTTTTTTTTTTTTATAAATATTCAGTAACATGTTAGAGATGGGTAGTAATTGGTTATTCCTCTAATTAAATTAATTTAATATTTAATTGATTTGGGATAGTTATGTTACTTTGATCATTTACAACCGATGTATTGAAGCAATACTGATGTGGTCCTATTAAATGAGATTGATCTAAAAAAAATACACGGTGTATTTATGTATATATAATCAATTATTTTAATTACTTATGAGTAGAAATTAAAATAATTATATTGAATTATAACATTGGGATAATTATGGGAAATGATTAGTGTTTCTTTCAATTCCATTATTAAATATTTTAAATTTATTATATTGAATTATGAAATCATATTTGTATGATTAAATTTAAAAATATAAAAAGAAATTAAATAAATATTTAGTAGAATAAATTTAATTATTAGTCAAAATTTGTTATAATAAATATTGTGTACTAATTTTTCGTATCAGAAATCTTAATATTTCCTATATTATTTCGTATATAATTTTTATGTTCAGTTAATTTACATACCAATAGATGCATTTATTGTATCAGCAATGTATTCAATATATAATACTGTAGTATCTAAAAATAAATCTTTATTAGTTTTACTATTATAAGTAATATGTACAATATACATCTTTTGACAAAACTATTCATTTCTTCTTGCTACAAATTATTGATAGACACACCTTTGTTAGTTCTCAAATTAATTATTTTATGTAATGTTCACTCATAAAATCCTAATATCCTAAAAAATTATTATAAATCGACAACAATGTTGGCAGACTTAATTAAAACGTGATAGACATTTAAAAAAAAAAAAATTAAATTAAATTAAAATAAATAAGTTTAATTGAAAGTATAAAATTCTTTACATTATAATAATGTGATTTTACTCAATATAATTTTTTTTTGTCGGAATTAATTTGTAACAATTTATAACATTCCTACAAAATTTATTATTATTATAAAAGTCATACTGCTTAAATTTTTGCTGGAAATCTCTACAAGTTAAAATAAAAAAGTTAACCAATAAAATTGTATTAATTTGGTTTTTGTACAATGCCATTGGTTTAGTATTTGAACTTGGTGCATGCACTGAAATAAAATTAAAAAAGGGATGCAAAATGATAAAAATGAGTTTCAGAATAGTAAGAGGGATACGGTAATAATATTTTAAAGAAGATGTAATCTTTCCCCCACTCACCCTCACCAATTTAAACACTTTTTGGTAGTCGATTTGAATATTGAGTACAACATAAGTACTCTACGAAACGTGGATAAAATTCAAAATGAAATTTGTATAATATTTCGTTTATTATGTATTTTATAACTAAATTTATGTGATTACATATTTTGACTATGAAGTATAAAACCATTTAATTTCATTATACCATTTCAATATATTTATTGTTAAAAATTTTTTAAAATAAATGTAATTATTTCATATTCCAACATAATAAGTTTAGAATAATATTTAAATGTTATCTACTTACTTATATGAAAGTATGAATATCTCAGAGCTGCTTCGGCATCGACTTTTGTTTATAAATTAACACGTTTAAAAGTATTTTATAATGTTATGGTTAATTAATGTAAAAAATTAGATTAGAACTTTTATAAATATCATACATTGTAATTAAATAACCAGTGTTCAATGACAACACTGTTCATACGCAGTATATAACTTACAGGTTAAATATATTTCACTCATAGAAACTAGAAAAATTATAAAAATTTCAAAATAAGTTTATGTAGAATATTGCATGTTTATTCTACTACACAAGTCAAAATAAAATTCCTGTATCTTATTGATATTGTGTGTTTCAGTGGCATAGCCAAGGGGGGGGGGTGGTAACAGGGACCGTGGCCTCTCCCATTGGAATTTTTTTTTTTACAATGGTATGTGTTAAATGATATTATAATGATAATACGTAATAAACAATATATCTGATACTTCAAGTAACTATCTACAACCGTAATTACAATAATATACAACAATATTATTGATGATATAGACTTTGAAGATATTGAAAAATACATTTTACCAGATTTTATAAAGAGATCTCCAAGAAAGATACAAACATTGGACTGGATGAAATAAAAATATTATTAAAAATATTTGAAAAATTAAAAACCCTGTTATTTGAATGTTATTTATTTAATTTTTTTTTTGACCCCTCCCCCTTGAAAAAATCTTGGCTACGCCACAAGTGTGTTTGTAAATTTTAAAAAAATAGACCAACATCGATGAAGTCTTGTTAATTTCATTCGATCATTAATATTTGTAATTAATTTCATTCTGTGTAGGAATGCTATTAAATTAAAATTTAATGAGTATGCACAGATAAGTTATTTTTAAATTTGTTAAATTTACTATTGTGATTATTGTAATATTTTTATTTTACGTAATATATTACCTTCACATTTTGATTTTAATTGGTTAGTTGTATATGTTTTATAAAGTTCTAGGATCATAATTATTAGTTTAAATTATTAATAATATGCATAATATATACAATATACTTAAGTTTCGTTTTAAATCAATAATTTTCAGTGGAAACGTTTAATTTGTGGAAAATTGATGTATTTATACTTTTTTTATAGATTAGCGATTTCTGATCCTATACTAATTGATTAAATGCGTACAGTAATTTATTTTTACAATTTTAATATTTATTGATGATATACTATTTTTATGATAAATATTTTATTGATTAATTTAAAATTTACGTGGATAATAGCTATTAGTTTAATAAATTTTTCCAAGTTAAATTGCTAGAAATCAGTTTTTAATAGAAAAACTGAAAACATTTTATTATATGCATATTTATTAAAAATAAATGCGAACTTTTCATGTGATCCATACACCAGATGTTTGGATCTTGCAGCGTATTAACTGCATAATCTAAATATTGGACGATTATATTTAAAGATATTAGTTTGGTAAATCTTTATTAATTATCTGAAGTCATAATTATCTTATAACATTAGAAATATGTTATTTCATTGATTTAGTAAATATTTAAATAATCTTCTACGATATTTCATTTTGAATGTCATAAGTTTAGTCTCGTTACCCTGCATAATGGACAATGTTTTATACCGATCCAAGATAATTATGCGTAAATAGGAAGTGTACGCTTTTTTTTGGTGTTTCTTAAATTGAGTTTCGATATAAACGTTATATTCATTGCGTGATATCGTCAGTGATTTTGCACTTATGTTGATCTTTATTTCATTATGCGTATTATTTTTATATTTTGTATTGGTGCCGAAGTATTTTAATTTCTCAACATGTTCAAAAGAGACAGACTAATACTAAAACTTCGTAATCACACAATGCACTTATTTTTAGCATAGTACTACATTTTATTTCGTTTATTGCAACGCCAATCATTTAACTTTTCTCGATGAATTGTTTTGTACTTCCTTCTGTTTCTATTTTCTATCTCTACAGTTCATAAAATCATCCACGTATGCTAAGAGAATCTAATCTCCCAGTACTTTCATTTTCTCATTTGTCTCCATATCATTATTAATTTTTCAACAGCTAATTTAAAGAGTAGGGGTGACAAAGTTTTCTGTAAATCTTTTATTTTTCTGTTCTTATTATTGGTCTCAATACAGTAAACATTTTAATTTTCGTCCAATTATATCAGGTGAGATATCATAAGAGTTCTGTATTATTCACTGATATATTTAGTTTAGGATTTTGCGTAATGTTTCCTTTGAAGTTCAGGTTTTGGTAGATAATCATATGCCAGCCAGCGTTCTTCTTGTATCGCTACTTTTGGTACTTTCTCTTTTTTAATATTAATAGTACGTATGTTGTACGTACAAACTGAGTTTTAATATGTATTCCACTCTGAGTTCCAATTAATTTCTCATTGCTATCCAAATACCTTTGTTAGAATGTTTATAAGGAAGAGTTTGTTGTCCATCGCATTATCCTCAATCTGCGGTAATAGTACGCAACAATAAATTAATATCGGGTAAACTTTTTGTAGTACACTGATGTTGTACTCGGCGATTGAAACACCATTATTCCAAACCCATCGTAATATAGTTTTAGCATTTAATAATGCAATTATTATAAAATTACATACTTGAGGTAACTGAATTGTAGAGAAAATTGAAATATTGACGTATGATACCTATACATGTAAATTTATTCATTAAAGTACAAACCACCTTGAGTACAACATTTGCAATAACGAAATATAAAATATGAAATAAATAAGGTACCAACTTATTAATTAATTATTAAGTGTTAGGTCAGTTATCATAATATGAAAACAATGAGTAGTGTGTTGTACTAAAAAAAATTACCAAATTTTTTTAGAATAATTTCATATGAACTGACTACAAAAATGCAAATAATATTTGATTATTAATATGTATTTGTGATTTCATATTAAATAATGATATATCATTGATTTCAATTTCTAAATGTGCAATTTATTCTATCTATGATAATTGATTAGGTATGATGCTCGTTAATATGCACAGGGTACGACTAAAACGATAAATTACGGATTTTCAAAAATGATTACGTCACCAAGAATAATAGCAACATTCTAAAATTGTAAATTCCTATCTCGATTATTAATTGGTAATATAATATTAAAATCATTGTATTTGTACAATTAGCAGAACTACCCGGTTTCGCTTGTTGACAGTACTCGAACTAAAGTATTTTGTTTATTTAATTGAATAATTTATATTTAAAAATTTCTCTTTAAGATTTATTTTTCATTAATTAATGTTTTTCTTAAGTATTTAATATCTTAAATTTCATAATTGTACTAAAAAAAAAAATATAAAAAATGTGTAACGATGTATATGTCAATTAAGCAAAAAAATTTATGAATACTTCCCAAAAATAGTCATTATAATCAACAAACAAATTGATGAATATCAGAGTGTAGTTTTGGTCAAAATTTAATTCCGTAACACAGCAAAATTAACTTATACTGATATTGTAATTTATAACACAATAATTGGTTGGTTTTCTTTAATGATGTTTTGAAATGGTCAACTCTATTCATCATGTTACATCTGGTAATATTTGATATATTTCTAGAAAATAATATCGTGCATTCACTCATAAGGTTATTCTTGATACATCATTATTGATTCGGTATATCTAATGCATCAAACTTTGTTTAATTTAACATAGAAGTCTTCCCACTGTGCTTTTGCTTATATTAGAAGTATCTTGTTACAAATCGTTCTTAACACGGTATCGTGGTCGGCTTGAATTTTTTCGGCTTTCTGTTGAATTCAAGCATACACAGGGCCGCGCAACTAGTTGCGTCTGTAGATGGACAATAACGGGATGTTCTTGTCCGGCCAGAGACAAATAAATTGATCAAATAACCACAGGCACTAGACCGCGAAAACACAAGGGTCTTTCGCAAGTGGTTCCGGTCCTGCTAACGGACGAATCGCCCACAAATCTTGTCACCATCTAGCTATAGGGAGATGCTAATTTAATATAAATTCCTCCAAAGAGCGACATTTTCAGAGTTATCGAAAGGGCAATATGACAGTAGATCAACAGACACTAATATTGCTCGGGCTTTATCCTACAAATGACGCGTCCAAGAACAATAATACAAGTATCTAAAAGGTGCCGCCAGGGAGATCACTCTCACGATCGTAGAGACAAGAATCGAGGCCGATCGGTGTTAAATTCGTGTAGATAAAGTTTCGTTACCATGGATAATCTGTTGTACATATCACGCCCATCAACGCGCATCGACGTGAAAATATGGTACGAGTTTAAGTAATGCTTTGTTTTCATCGGTTATAAATCGATTAGCGACTTTGCGTACGTGGATGGTGATGGGCACGGAGAATTATCATTCTCTTGTCCGAGGCAGTTTCTTATGTGGCACTTGAGTAGCACCGGAACATTAATAGAGGGGAAACGATTAGTAATGCTTCAACCAACATCCTCTTGGGCCTACAGTTTCTTGGACTATTTAATTATTATTATTGTAATTTTTTTGTTTTAACATTGAAAAATAGTGCACTAGTAAAGTATGTATTTATAAAATTATAAATATATGAAATAATATTTTAACACGCGTTTGGAACCTATCGGTATTCATTTGTCTGATTAGTAAAAAAATAGCGATCGTTTACATGTTGGTAAATATTATATTTATTGAATGATGATGAAATTTTTATTATACTACTCACTATGAAAATATGCATATGTAAAGGCTTGTATTCCATTGAAGTTTACTAAACGATTAAAAATATCATTAAATTAGTTTTAATATTTATATATAATTGAATTTTTGAATAGAGTATATTTATGGACTAAAGATTTTCTATATAATATGATATCAATGGTACTTAAACAAATGAATTGTACTATAATTTTGTTTGATATTTTGTATTACATTTATATTCTATTATTCACACTTTAAGTTTTAAATAATTATTTTAAGATATATTTACTATCTAATTTCCCAAATTTGTTAAATGATTCTAGACGTTGATTTTACATTTATATAATAACAATTAATATAAATCTTAAAATTACTTAATTAGAAAAGAATAATAATTTATAATATATAACATGTGTATGATATATTAAATTTATAACTTTTAACTATAATTATGATGAACTTAAATATTAGAAAATATATATTGCAAAACTAAATGAATGTTTTTAAATTATAATATTTAAGAACAGAATTAGAAAGAAATACAAACAAAATATTTAGGCATGAACGTCTAGAAATATAAATAGTATTTTATATAATTATGACAATTTTTTTCCTATTTTCAAGATACTTTCTGACCCATTAGTGTCAAATTTGATGTAATAAAATATCATTATAATTATACAGGATTGTAATTATATTATTTTACTAATATTTGTCAGTTAATAGAAATAAGAGTAAATATTTAAAAACATTAAACATTAAACATTATCAAATAAATATTGTTTTATTAATTACTAATTTATTAAATGTAATTAAAAATAAATATATATTTAATCATTATAATTGTATGAACGTAGGTTAATTATTTTCTGAAGGAAAGAAAAGAAAAATATAGACTACTACATCTAAGAAAAGTTAATAGATTATGATAATTAACATAATCTGCTCATTAACATTCCAAATACATATTATTCACAACAGACACTTATACGAAATATTACCATTGCAACATTTCATAGTGAACGTTAATTATATTATGTGGATCATTAATCATACACACACATACACACACACACACCTACACACACACACACACACATACGCACATATATTTTTATTTATTTATTAAGCTGTATATTTTGAAAAATTGATAATCTATAATCTTACCTGTACATTCTGAAACAAAATTAAATATGTGTATTAATATTATTGTTGCATAAAATATTTTTAAGTTTTATAAATGTAAGTCAAGACTTGAATAAGAATAGAGTTTTCGCCTTTCTTGACATGGATCTGAGAACAAAAATATAATTGATTAAAATTACATTTGATATTATCAATAATTCGTAAATGAAGATTATGCACAAAAATAATTGTGCATTTTTTTACAGTAACATACAACAAAATCAACATAAGTTATAAGATAACATATATATAAATGAATGTCTGTAACGTGAAACACAAAAACAAATAAAACAATGTTGTGTTAAAAAAAAAAAAAAAATAGGAAATATCTGCAACGAATTACTAACATTATTTTTTCATCACCGTAACATCACCGTAACATCACCGTTACTAAATAGTCATATAATATTGAACAAAACCGAACAGTATCTATTGCATTCAGATTTGGATCCTTCTCAATATAAGTTATTGGACATTTACAACATTTCAATAGACGGTCGCCGAAATTATGTAGCGCTAATTAGTCTTCTAATTATCCCCATTTTAGGATGGTTTTGCGTTAACTAACTTTTGGTTTTTTAGTATCCGCCGTGTTGAAAATTGTTTGATATATTCGGGATTAGTGTCATAAAGCATTTAATTATTGTCAATCAATCAATGAAACTAAACGTATAGTTATATTTTATTAAACGAATGCATTTAATAATATAATATGTTTGCAGTTTATTCAATTTTAAGCTAAGATGGACGAAGGAATTGTTCACATCTAATTATGCAATAACATTGCGTTATTGTTACGATACAGACAACATTTTTCAATGCTAAAATATTCGTCATATTTCATAATTACCTTTATAGTAGCAGTCGATATAATATTTGGTAAGGTTTAAAAACGAGTTGATATTTTCACAAAAAAACTTTGGTGTTACTGCTTTTGTCTCGGCTACAAAATGTTTTTACACAATGAAACAAGTATTATATTAGTTAACTATGTGTCACAATTATTTAGTTAATCAATTGTTAACAGAAATTTGAAAATAAATCATTACTATTATTTATTTATACGCGACGGCTATTATTCAAAAATCAATTAATATCACGGTGAATTAAAATTGACGTATTTCATACTATATTTTATAAAATATCTGCGGATTATGGGATTTTATAAGCGTTATGAAATACTCAATACTATAAATAACAAATATTACATTACAATAAGTTAATGAAAATGTGTATAAAAATTTTATAAGAATATATTTAGAAACATTATCAATATATGCATTTAACCTCTGCCATACCTATTTTAATTATATTTAAAAAATTTTGTTGTATAACGTAACATACCAATTTTTGGTTTAATGTTTCTAAGCATATAATTGTAGTATTCCTTTGTTATTGCTGAAAACACATATAAATGATGTTAGTTACTTTGATTTTAAAGAATTTTTTTCTTGTTCCACGGAGATTATTGGTACAGATTTATCAATAATTATGTCGTAGACTGGCCTAAACGAACAGTGGGTTGTGTAATTAAAATAAAACAATAAGAATAATATTTAACTTATGAACTTTTATTTATTTCGCTAATACAATAATAAAAAAAACATCCGACCACGGCGGTGACTTACGCGCGACAAAGTTGCCCGCGCGGCGTACGTTGTCTCGTTATCGTCGTCGTCGTTATCCAATAATCTCCACGGTCAAAGTACGACGACGATAACACAAAAACTTATGATATAATATTCACATAAATAAAATATTACCACAATTATAATATTTTTTTAAATATTTATTAAAAAACTGCAGATTAGATTTATTGTAAATACTTTTGATTATTGACTAGAACTTAAGATATTACATTTATTATATCTCTGTTAAAGTTTCCGTACACAGTTAAAAAATTAATGGACAATCGTGTACATATAATTAATGAAGAACACATATATTATACCAAATGATAATAAATGTATTTTGTGCATAGAAATATTTTGACTTTAAATCATTAGAAGTATTATATATGATAATTAGAATAAAAGAGAAACTGAAATAATTGAGACAGTGTATTATGCGTATTAAATGTAATAATCATTTAGCAGTTTTATCTTAATTTAAGAAACAAATATAAGTCAAACAAAATTTTACTATTAAGCTGAAATTCGTTTATCAGGAATTAGATTTTCATTATATTGAAAAATAGAATTGTTATATTTAAGATAATTTTGTGTTATAAGACTTGATTATAAGGATGGTTGTATTCTTGAGTTTTTATAGAGTAAAATAATTTGGAGAAATCAGTCATCAGAATACTATATAAATTGTAACATACTATTCCAACGCTGTTTGGATAGTGCTATATTTTTTGAATGTAAAAATGACGTATACAAGTTTATTGATATTGATATATAAAATATATATATAAGATAAAATATATCAACATTGTTTTTCGCAAGTTATGAAAAGATATTGAAAATGAATGACTGGAAAATGCTTTACTCAACCACCAAATATATATGGTATGAGTTTGTTTTTTCAATGTCAGTATTATAAAATTCTTTAATATAAAATTTTTTTAATATCATTTTCGTCATATCTATTAAAATGTAAAATATTTTTTAAATAATTCCAATGTAATATACTCATTTTAAAAAAAGCAAATTTTAGTGCTGCTTGAGCGTCAATATTATCTGAAACATAAAAATGAATTAAAATTTGTTTTGTACAGTATTATCTGCAATTAAAATTTTGAAATAAGTGAATGTCATTATTGAATTAAATCAATAGGTTTAATTTGTCGTATAATTTATCATTTAAATTTTGTAAGTGTCCTACCAAATTACATACTATCAAAACCTGTGTTCCGGAAATATTCTAGAAAATTAATTAATTTTTAAAATATTGCTGGAGTACTGTATTCAATTAATTTGAAAGACTGGAGTTCTCCTTTTATAATAATAACATACAATTATTATATACAAATTGTATAAAAGTATGTAGAAACAAAATGTTTGTTAATCATTGTATTCATATATTAAAGTTATTAAGACGATTAATTGTACATGTCAATTTGTGAGTTAACATAAGTTCAATTTTGTTGGAACAACCTTTATTATTAACGGCAGAAAGAAATAATTTCCAGTATACTCATTAGGTACATTTATATATAAATTTGGTTTTTATTTTATTTTAAATGCTTAATAATCTAATTTTATTATTGTACATAGTCGAGCTAATGTTACAAGTATTATAATTACCGGTACATCTTTTTCTTTTGCCATCATCAGATACACCTATATACGATGTTTTATAATCTAGGATTGTAAATGTTATTTTAGTTACGCAGTATCTGAATCAAAGTTTATATTCTTACTGGTTATAAAAAAATAATATTCATATTATATTCAATTATATTATATTATATGGAATACCTGTGTATCATATAATTTTGCCCAAAATGTCATTATGAGATCATCAGATCATACACTAATAGATTAATTTTATATCTTACTAAATGTTTTAATCTAAATAAGTTGAATATACTTATTATAATTCATTACTTACTTGCTATGTTTTCTACACACCAGTATAATGGACTTTGGATTAGAACATCACTCCAAACTGAAATTGACCATTTTATTTAAAGGAAATTATTATCTCATATTCATATGGTAATTAGTTGATAATAAATAACCATAGTTATTAAACGAAAATAGTTTTACACACCCGACATAACTGCATCATAGAAATGCTCGAGGTATTCAAGTAAAATATCTAAAATATTTTAAATTTTTTCATAAGGACTATTTCCTGCGTTGAGATAATGGTAGTATTTAAAAATTTTAATAATGAAATATAAAATATCAATAACATGCAATTTAAACTTATTATTAATTAATATTAATAAATGTAGTTTTGATATTTTGTGGATAATGTTATTAAAGAGAAATTACCATTCTTTTTATATATATTTTCGGTGACTTAAAAAAAAAATGTATACGTTTTAATAATGTTAGGACATGTTTTTCTATAATCGTTTCGCAAGGATATTAATATGGTGCCTTGGTAAAAAAAAATCATATTATTATTGATACACTTCATAAAATTAAACTAATAAGGCCATAATACTATTTATACCTTATCATGTTTATACCTAGTATACTGAACAAATAATTAAATAGTCCAGCTGAACAAAATATTAATCAATGATTAATGGTATGATTACCATTGGCGACAGAAAATAAATCGATACAAATTTAAATGTATGAGCACATTCCATCTAAAAATTTTCAATAACTTTTAAATAGAGAGTCTGATAGTTTTATGAAGAAATTTGAAATTGAATTTGAAGAAGAAGAAAAACTTTAAATAAATATATTTGACGAACAATAGGTAATGATGGCTACCTAAAACAAATCCATTATTCATAATCTATTATTTGAAATGGATTTTTAACTTTTTAAAAATTTAGAGAAAGGCGATAAAAGAAAAATTACATTCGTAATATTAGTTTCCTTTAATGGTTGTAATATATAAACTAATTTTTTTATTGAATATCTATATACAAATAACGAACGTTAATAATAAATGTCAAATATTATAATTATTATTTTGAAGTTATAAAATTATCCATTTTCTTAATATATAAAACTAATGTCTAATATTCATTATGAATATTTAATGTTAATATGTATCTACGCATAAACTCGTAAATATTTTTCATCAAACCTTTTAAATTTATTTTAATATTTCTTCGTTATCAGTTATGTGTAATTATTATTTAATATACATTTCATAGCATCTTCTATACTAATTGAATATGTACAACATATTCTTCTAAACCAACTAACATTTATGAAATTTTCATGTTCCTTTATACATATCATAAATTTTCATAATTGTAATTTATAAGTATTAAATTAATGAACCGGTCATTAGAGTACATTTACTGTTTTAACTATTTTTTTAAATAGTGATACAGATATTAAGATTTAGTGACTCAAAGGGGTTTTTAAGGAGATTATTTATACAGAAGGTGATGTATCATTCAAATTATCATGTGGTTTTTAAAATTTCCTCATGTGATTTAAGAATCTCAATTTGATTATATATCATTTATTAAATGTTGGAATGTTAATCAAATTTAAATCACTCACTATTATAGTATACAAACACAAATATGTTTGTTGTGTCAAAATCCACTAAACGGCAATGATAATACATTAATTCAACTAATTATTTATATGTCTTATAGCTGATTTATTGGTCAAATATTAACACTAAGTTTATATACATATATATATTCTAGCTGACCCCATAATGCTTTGTATTACTAAATATCATAAATAAATATTTAATAAACAGTTAATATATAATATAACTGTATTACCCAGCTTTGCCTTTGTGCAGTTGTGTTATATAAAATATTTCAAATTGAATTATTCGTGTGAACTCTAGCACTTTTGTTAAACAATGGTTTATAAAAATAATGACTCAAAATACTAATAAATTTTGAAGAATATTGAATAAGTGTTAATTTTTCAAATATATATTTTTTCTTATCCGACTATTAATTTTTAGAAATGATTATTCTAAAACCTCAATATAAACCACATCGTTATACCCGGCTTTATTTTTTTCTTCAATCTCTAACAATTTCTTAGAATACAATATTTAGAGTAGTATTGTTTATATCAGGTTAGGATTTCCCTAGATTCTCGTGGGAACAAGATGGAAGACAAAAACAACAAAAACGGCAAACTGGAGGAGATAACTGGGAACAATGACGGAAATACGGACATGGACAAACGGAGTATGAAGGATTCGAACACGGATGCAGGAATGTCAGGTGCAGCAGCGGCTGTAACTGGCAACCCGGGAAGCCACTTTAGGGAGAAGCTATTTCAAAGTTTTTCCCAACCGGTGGCTTCGATGGGCTCTTTAGAGACGAGGGAGGAGAACTCCCTCTCTCGCATTACGGAGCACATCCGGGTCGCTTCCGCTATCGTCGCGAAGAGAGCCGGAATGGGTGTCCACAAGGGCATCCAAGAGGCCATTCGCGGCGTCGAGCGGGAGCTAGCAGTCCTCCGGGACTGCAAGGCCCGCATAAGGGTTGCCAGGGTCGAGGCGGTGGAGCCAAAAAGGGACGAGCCTACGGTCGCCCCGGAAAGGCTCCCCGCCAAACGGCCTAGGACGGAGGTTACCTCCGAAAAGATGGCCTCCCCCCCGCTCCAGCCGCCGAGGGTGACGCGGTACAAGGCGCACTTAGCCTTGTGCTAGCAGCCCTCAGCAAGGTCCAGACGGACCTGCTGGAGCAAGGGAAAGCCATCGCGGAGCTTACGACCGAAAATCGTAAGCTCTGTGGGCAACAACCCCTGCTGCACCAGCAGAAGCAGCAGCAACAGCAGCGACAGCAGCGTCAGCAGCAGCTGCAGCAGCAGTAACAGCAGCAACAGCGTCAGCAGCAGCAGAAGAGGCAGCAGCAACAGCAGCAGCAGCAACAACAGAAGCAGCAGCAGCGGAAGCCGCCTCCACCGACGCAGGCGACAAAGCAGCAGCCCCACCAAAGGAAGAAGGAGGTCGCTTGTCCGCCTTCGGCTGCACCCGGCCCAGTCCCCAGCCAGACCTCATGGGTTGAGGTCGTAAAGCGGGGACGAAAGCGGCCGGTGGAGCGCCCCAGCGTTCCGACGCCGGTGGCGAAGGTTAAACCTTCGCCAACGGAAATAAAGGCGGCCCTCGTTCGGAGGCGGATCCCCCGAACCTCGACTGTGGTTATTGACCGGCCGACCGGGGAGGAGGTCACTCTGACCTCCGTCATGAAGAGGGTCGCCCGAAGGCTGGACCTTGACGCCATCGGCGTCAAGATACGAACAACAAGGCGGACGAAAACCGGCGGAATCTTGTTGGAGGTGGACGACGCCGCCGGGGCCGACAAATTGGCGGGGAACGTCAAGGCCGTCGTGGGAGTTGACGCTCGGGTCAACAGACCCAAGCGCCGTACCCCGGTCCTGCTACTCGATGTGCCGGACTGGTGCGAGGAGGCTGACGTGGAGGGCGGCCTGACGCGCGCCGGCCTCGTCCGAGCGGACTTCGCTAAAGACGGCTCTCCGTCTTTCTGCGTAGGAACCCGGGAGGACGAGGCGACATGGTCGCCCGGCTCGACACAACGTACCTGGCGGCTCTCAAGCTCGCCGAGGCCCGTTGTGTCGTCGTCGGGTGGACCAGGTGCCGTGTCAGGCTCTTTGAGAAGCGTCAGCCGACCTGCTTCCGGTGCCGGGAGCAGGGCCACATCGCGGCGGCCTGCAAGGCGGCGGCGGCGAAAGTCACAGGTCCGACAGCGGAGACGGCGGCGCTGACCCCTCCGACAGTGGCGGCTGCTGGGACGAGGCGATGGACGTCGTCGAAGTGGCGAAGGACGAGGCCGAGGATGGGCAACCGGAGTCGTCGCCCACGACTTCAGAGACCCGCGATGGAGCTGAGGTTAGTACAGTCTAACCTTAACCACTGCAGGGAAGCCCAGGACCTGTTCTGGGAGTTCATCGGACGGGAGGATATCTCGGTGGCGCTCGTCAGCGAGCCGTACAACGTCGGCCGTCCAGGCTGGCGGTGCGACTCGTCTGGACGGGCGGCCATCGGGGTCCTTCGCGCTGGACTCTCGCTCGTGGACGTGGGGATCGGCGACGGGTACGTGGCAGAGACTATAGGCGGCGCCCTGCGCGTCTATAGCTGCTACGCGTCACCCGCTCTCACTCCTGCCGAGTTCGAATGGTTCCTGGGGAACCTCGAGGTCGGAGTTGCCTCGTACCGGGGCACGGGAGTCGACTTGATCGTCGCGGGCGACTTCAACGCCCGGTCCGCCGTCTTGTGGGACAGCATCACCGATCTTCGGGGTTACAATCTCTCCACGCTGGCCGACTCGCTCGGACTCGTCGCGGTCAACAGCGGGGGGGTACCCACTTTCTTCGGGCGGGGTCGAGGGTCGATCGTCAACGTTACATTCGTCTCCGAGGCCGCCTTCGGGAGGCTTCGGGGGTGGACCGTGCGGACGAGAACATGAGTGACCACCATCACTTGTGTTTCTCGTACTATCTCGAAAGCGCGTCCCCGTCGACGACGGGCATCGCCGGCGCTGGTCAGCGAGGGGGTCGGTCTCGTCCAGGTTGGAGAACAGCCCGGATGAACGCCGACCTGCTCGGGGCCGCGCTGGTGGCGGCCGAGTGGGCTGGGACGGCTCTGTCCCCGGAAACGTCTCTTCACGCCGACGACGCTGAGTCTGAGGCGGGGCGACTCGTTCGACTAGTGACCGCGGCCTGCAACACGGCCCTCCCGCCGAGAAATCCCCCTCCCGGCGGGAGACGTCCGGTTTACTGGTGGAACGAGGACATCGCGGCGGCTCGGACGGAGTGCGTCAGACGGAGAAGGACGGTCACCGGACTCCGCGCTCGTGGCGACGTCAGCGTTGCCAGGACCGTGGCGGAATGTGACTACCGGTCGGCTCGCAGAGAGCTGAAGCGCCGCATTCGTCGCTCGAAGGCGAAGTGCTGGACGGAGCTGGTCCGTAGCGTAGACGACGACCCTTGGGGCAAGCCTTACAAGGTCGTCCTCAGGAAGCTTCGCGGGCCCGCCGCGACGTCTGCGATGGAACCGCGCGCAGTGCGCAATATCGCCGACGTCTTGTTCCCGAGCCGACCTCTCCCGGAGGCCGGTGACGGAGAGGCGCCCGCCCGCGCCGTCGGGGGACTCGCGGTCGTGCCGGAGTTCTCCTTAGCTGAGGTCTCGGCGGCCGTAGGCCGCTTTAAGTCGCGTAACAGGGCCCCCGGACCGGACGGCATACCGAGCCGGGTCTGGGGCGTCGTGCACGCGACTAGACCGATGATGCTGCTGGGCGCGTTCAACACGTGCCTGAGGAGCGGAATCTTTCCCGGGCGCTGGGAAGTATGGTCGACTGTATTGGCCCACGTAGGTCATTCCATCTTGCGAGTATTCGTGCATGGGATCCCAACATACTTCGCTGGTAAGTCGGCCGACATTGTTTATATTTCCATCTATATTCATGGCATGACGCAGATAAACGTATTCTTCCGTATGCAATTTTTGCTGATTTAAACTTATATCAGACGCTCCGTTTAGATTTTGACGTACATATTAACAGCGAACTGATAAAATAATGAAAAATAAAACCTCTGCTGCATTTCAATATGTGATTTTCCTCGTTTCGACGAATCATTAAACGGTAGGCATAAAAATTCTGTTGGATTTATAGGAATACCAAACGTTTATTTTGAATTGTCACGCTTGGCTGATTGTTTGCCAATGTTTAAAATTATATTGTGCATAAGCTCCAACTGAGCGAGACGAACTCGACTGTATCCGTTGTCTCCAAACGCTGCCTATGGTCTTCGTCAGATTCATATCGTTATAATTTGACGATCATGTAGTTAAAATTGGCTTGCATTGCGCGTACTCCAACCATTATTTCGACGCCTCACTGGTGGCATTTTTTTAAAAAAAATATACAACGAACTGAAATGTTTGCAACACACCAAATGTATGAATTTTATGGTTTTAAAAATATTCCCGTGATCGACCGTGACTAATAATTAATGAATTTTGCAGCTGCCGCTCGCGACCTAACCTTCACGGGCATTTACTTGTGATCTCTAAATGTAAAATATATTTCACGAAAAATAAACTCTAATTCAATATTATTCAAAACTATTTCTTTTAAGACATTATTTAACAAAAGTGTTATCACACGAAAAAACTGTAACAAACTTCACACTTTTCTGGTGAATTTTCCAAAAATATTTTTCTCATACTAACCTTGTACGAACAATGACAAAAAAAAAGTAGCCAATTTGTTTGAGCCATTCTCAATTGATGATTTTAATTTATATATATTAAGCTTTTTATTGACTATTTATTTATTTATTTATGATATCTAGTTATAGCGAAATATTGTCGGGTCAGCTAGTAAATAAATAAACTCTAATTCAATTTTATTCAAAACTATTTCTTTTAATCTATTATTTAAAAAAAGTGCTAATACATGTAACAAAATGTCCAACTTTTTCTGTAGATTTTCCAAAAATTTTCTTTCATACAAACCTTGTTTTGACAATTACGAACACAACAACAACAAAAACAACAACAAAAAAATCAGCTAAATCGATTCAACCGTTCTGTAATAATGATGTCTCATACATAGGGCAATTATTATTTATATAGATGTATTTGTTTTCACTTATATTAGTTATTACTTCATATATATTTTAAAAATTAAAGACTAAATTCGTAAATTCAATAAAATAAGTGTACTTATACTAACTATTCAATTTTCCAATATTCTCCAATTGAACTAGATAATGATTAATTAAATATAAAATAACTAATTTCTAAACGATTTATAGTTATTTGGGTATTTTAATATCACTCATTCAATATAATTATATATTAATTCATTTAGTCATAAATATTGAGTATGTTTTACCTAAGTTAACTGTACATATATTTTATATAATACATATTAATTATTGTGTATAAGTTTAAAAAAAATGTATTTATCTTACTTCTGCAATCTAGAATATAATATCAAAATTCATTAAAAATTTGAATTCGTAAGATTACTACATTTGGTTTTTTTTGCATTTTATGAAATAAAGTGTACAAAAAAAATATTCTTTGTCTATTAGAGAAAATAAAAGTTGCTTTATAATAGTTCATTTAACGTAAACATTGATTTAATTTAAAAAATAATAATAATTTGGTATACTTTTAAAGTATTATTTAATTGAAATTCCTGAAATTGAATGTGTTCTGATATACATAAAATTTATTAGACAAATTTACGATTTGCATTTGAGTTATCGACAATAATTATTATAAAATTATTAAAAAAGTTGATTATTTTAGTAATCGTGACCATTTTATTTTAAATTTCAAAAAATGGTGTTTTTAAATAATACAACAACATTCACGATGATTGTCAAAAAGCATAATATACAATTTTTCAAAAATGCTGAAACTTGATATACTCGCAGTTTATAAAACGTATAAATCATTCTTACCGTTAGCTTTCGAATTTTTTTTTATATTGTTAGACTGTTAGAAACCATAACGCGTAATTCTAACTCACAATCAATGCAATTCTATGCCGTGAATTTTGATATTTCTTTGGATTATAAAAATAATCAGTAGTTTAGATGGACTAGTTATCATTTTGTAGAATTTTTTGGGGGTTAGAAAAATTTCAAATTTTTTTTATTATTGGTGTTCGAGATGACAAGGGTGATCAGAAAAATGATAACAGTGATTAGGCATTACGGATAAAAAAATTTATATTTTTATAATATCAATATATTTTAAAAACATAACGCTTCATTTAAAAATATTAATTTTTATCCCATGTAGCATGTTAGTATTTTTGACGACTATAGTAGTGGTTGTATGTCATACCACATATTTCTGTCAGTTAATCTACTAAGATAATTAAGAACAAACATAACTTAAGCATTTAAATATTATTAATATATACTTTGACTCAATCAAACTAATCTAATACATAGTTGAACGATGTATAAATGTATTTTTTTACGTCAAAGGAATATCTACCATCAATAAAATAATCGATTGATTAATGACATTAACTAAAAGATCATATCAATAATAACAAATAAATAAACCACAAATAGTTTTGCATAATACTGATTTTTTAAAATTTGATATAAACTAACTTTAAATTAAATATAAATTAAATTTACCATCAGCAGTGGAATTTTGGGCACTAATAACTATAAAAATGATTGCAACAAGTAAAACAATAATATTCCTAGTAGGAACCATATTTGTGATTTTTTTCGTATAGTTAAACGTTCACTTCGTTAAAAACAATCCAAATACTAAAGCTGACGTTATACGAGTCTGAATACAATGTGGCTTTGAGTAAACTATATGCAAATCGTATGTTACAATTTGTTTAACTAAATACACATTATTAAAAAAATTAGTACTTATAATCCTCATAACTCGACTAAAACATAATGGTTTTTCAAAATACAAAGTAATTATACAGAAAAATAGCAGTACAAAAAATAATGCTCTTACTGATATTCATATTATTTTAGCCCATTTATTTAAAATAACTCAAGTTGAGACTGAGATGATTTGATCAATTTGGTCAGGAGTGATTTTTTCAATCAACCAAATTAAATTGTGGGCATGTGGTAATCCCCTTTTATGCTATTGAATAGAGTACCTTTAACAACGTTTATTGCCATAAACACGTTGGTATATAATAAAATCCATTATAGATTTAAATGTTTTTTTGAACATACGTTCGGTAATATCATGATGATCCGATGATGATTGTTTTGCAAACAAGTTTTATTGTCATATGCTTGGACATATGTTATTGCATGATGTGCGTATTCATGCATGAGCTGTGGATTGCCTGTAAATGTGGCCATTAGAATTACCATTTTTCCCAATGCATTGGGATTCATATTTTCATCCTTGGCTACTGCATCCAGTAAATGTATACATTCTTCTGAATGCAGCTTGGTTATATTTAATAGAATGAAAAGGAATCGTTTCGTTTCATTTTTTGCATACATATCGACAATTTATTAATAGAATAATTGTCAACATTTCAAAATATGATTTTCAGCTATTTTATGAATCATGAATGAATGAATGAATCAATCAATACAAATAGTAATTCAAATTCTGTTCTTAGATTTCTCAATTTGATGTTGAAATATATCCGTCCTCTCCTTTGCAAAATAAGATCGAATATTGCAAACCGTCAAATGACCAATGAGTTTCTGGGACTTGAAGAATATCACTATTTCTGCAATGGAGAATTTTGTCAAATCAAATTCTGTACCAACTATAATGATCGCCACTTCATCTATCGTTAGTACATTAAATTGGCTTACGTGTAGGCCGATTGGTGTTTTGTAAGCTCTAACTACAATTTTGTAGTCAACTGCTGGAATTCGTTTTAGAACAATTCTGAACAATTGAATTAATTCATTTTGTTGATCAAATGAAGTCTGTATGCATCGACAATTTCTTGTTTTATTTCCGTATTGAATTGGCAACGTAGATCAATTTGGTTATCAGTGTTTCCCATGAAATTAATCTGCAGAAGTTGTTAATCTGCGTTTAACAGTGATAGTAGAGACTCAGCATGATGATAAATTTGCGCTTGCACTTTGAGTATTGGCATATAGTTTTCTCGAACGATATTTGTCGTACCAAAAGATGTCATTTGGAAACACGAATTGTATTTTCATATGTTAGAGAAAAATGTTTTTACAGGCTTGTGTCACCTGATAACAACGTTAATAATGATTCAGGTAGAGAATGTAATTCTGGCAATTTTATTTTTCCACCCACGCAACACATTCCTGGATCTTCATTCTTAAATTTAAGAGCATTGCAATATTGCATATTTTATCCATTTTTCCAATCACAAAAATTGAATAAAGACTATAGTTATAATGAACATCATAGTGCAATGCAGTAAAATTTATTTCAGCGTGCAGTGACCGCATTAATCATACAGTACGTACTCAATCGTTTTCCTGTCTTGCATCACGTTGCTGTTCTATTTGAGATGAACAAACTTCAGAAGTGTAAACTCAATTATTTTCCAGCATAACTTTTCTTTGTCCGTTTGTTTCTGAAGTTTGAGATGCTCTTTTTTTCGTGCTTGAAGTGTAAATTATCCAATCGTTTTTCGTTTGGTAGGCATGATTGCATAAATGTTTGAAAAATATATTCACCAATATAAAATATTCATATCATATAAAATTGTCTGGAATGTTCACTTACACTTACAACATCTCCATGTATATTTCCATTTCCTATTTGAAAGAGTAAGTTGAACAAATTCATTGCCCCAAGTTCGCCTATAATATTCACTCTTATGTTATATTCTAAGAATTGGACTTGGATCTTAAGCCATAGGTAGGATGATTAAAGGCATGCCCTTACTTGGTCTGCACGAGTTCCTCGAGGTACAACATGTACGTAGTAGGATCAAA
The DNA here is from genome assembly GCA_019022885.1 of Schlechtendalia chinensis. NCBI lineage: Eukaryota > Metazoa > Arthropoda > Insecta > Hemiptera > Aphididae > Schlechtendalia > Schlechtendalia chinensis. Next base: position 9,718,764 of record CM032341.1, read on the forward strand.
AAGTTCCCGGAATTTATTTATAGAAAAAAATTTATTTTTCTTATCAAATATCTGATTATTGGAATTAAAAGTAGACATTATTAGCTATCTGTAGGTTTTGTCGTTAAAATTACATTAGTCTCATGTGAGCCGTAATCGTGTCAATGCGAAACGGAGTTTACGCATATTTTCAAAATGTCACAATTTGAACAACGCGCTAACATTAAATTTTGTTTTAAACTTGGAAAAACTGCTGCAGAAACGCTTGAATGCAAAAAAAACTAAATCATCTTTCAAAATTTTTTGAACTGAACCATACGATATTCCTAATGCATTTGCCATATCTTGAATGCGTAAACGACGATCTGATCGCACCAAATTTTTAACTTTTTCAATTGTTTCATCATTTTTTGAAGTTGACGGCCGGCCACTCCGCTCTTCGTCTTCGAGTGACTCTTGACCATTTTTGAATCGTTTAAACCAATCATAAACGGCTGTTTTCTTTAATGCTTCATCACCATAAACTGTTTTCAAACATTCAAGCGTTTCTGCAGCAGTTTTTCCAAGTTTAAAACAAAATTTAATGTTAGCGCGTTGTTCAAATTGTGACATTTTGAAAATATGCGTAAACTCCGTTTCGTATGGATACGATTACGGCTCACATGAGAGTAATGTAATTTTAACGACAAAACCTACAGATAGCTAATAATGTCTACTTTTAATTCCAATAATCAGATATTTGATAAGAAAAATAGTTTTTTTTTCTATAAATAAATTCCGGGAACTTTTTGATCCTACTACGTATTGTTTGCCTGAAATCTACGGCCAATTAGACAATCATCAATGTTTTTAATAACTATTCGAAATGGACTTTACATTGCTCAAAGTTAAGCTTTGTTATATTATGATGAACTGATTCATAAAGCTGTACAAAGCTATAAGACAGTTCTTTCAGATAATCACGGTTGAACACAACCTGTTCTAGCAGCAATGCAACAAACAGACATTCACACACACATATATATATATATAGATTTTTTTATTTAAGACATTTTTTTTATTACATGTAAAAGATTAGGTTAGCATAGGTGTCAACACTGACCGACAAATGTGTATCGCCACCACCACTGCTGGTCACGCGCTTCTCGTCACTCCTGTTGCAGAATGAACGCCGCCACCATTTCAACGACACCATTTTCGCCGTTTCTCGCGTGTACCGTGTTATATTATTCGCGCACACTCGTCGTTTTTCGTGTTTCTTGAGTCGGCCCTTTGTTGTTATTTCGTACTGCCATTAATGGCACCACTACGAAATTTACACATATATTCGTTGTCCAATCTTCGCCGCTACGACATTATTACGTGGCCTCAGTTATTTGTTATTTTGTTGTCTTATTCATTACAGTTCACAATTTGTATATATACATATATCTTGTTTTCAATATAATCGTCTTACCCTACCTCATCTACCAGCCAACTACATTTTTTACCATTCCGGCCCCATCCCGCGATCTATGTCGCGTTAGGGAAAGACGAGTGCGCACACCTAATGTATAACAAAAATACATTAAGAGAAAAAGAGAAAAATATATATATGTTTGCTCAGCGTATAACCGTAGTTATGGTTAATTAACAGGTAATAATAAACTAACTTTATCATTATAATTAAAATTAAGAGGTAATAAAATAGCACTAAACTATTGGAAATTAATAAACCAATATCTAGGTTATTACAATTAGCAATTAGCCAAATAGTACATAGAAATATATTTATATATAACGTAATTTTTTTTTGGAAAATATTGAATTTTTAAGATTTCATATTTATGTGATGACTTTTTAATGTTTAAATATTTAGAGAGATTACACAAAAAAAAATAGTTACTATAACTACTATTATTATAATAATTAAATTGTCATATTTTCAATTAAATAACGATTTTTCAGATATACATAATTAAATACCAATGCAGTTAAGTTATTTTGAAATAAAAATTGACATAATTAGTGAATTATTAATTAATTTTAATCAGAGGGTTTATAATTTAAGTTATAAAAATGGTCTTGAAATGACGTAGATATAAATGATGATGTTGAGGCGCGGATATTTGGATCATTAGAATAATTCTCTGGACACTGTTCAGCTATAAAAAAAAATTAAATCAATTATATACTACTACATATCGAATAAAACATTAACTGCGGATAAATATATATTGTTCTAAGTGTTTAACAAACAAAAGACAGGACAATTTTTACAATTTAATTATTATTGTTTTCAAATAATATAAATTTAAATACGATTTGGATTAGTATTCGATATTACAATAAGTTTAAGTTTCTGTTTGTAATTAAATGTAATATCCATTTACAACAATAATTACCATTTTCAACCAAATTATAGTTATAGAATTAATATTTTATCATAGTATTATTCTTAATTGTTATACAAACAAAAACTATTTTTTAATACATAAAGTATTGTTTTTATTCATGTTTTTCTTCTAATGCTAATAATTCCCCTTTTTCTCATGAAACAAATAATACAGTTGAATTACACAATAAATTACTGTGCAAATTAATATTATGTTCCTCGAATTATTAATAAAACGTTTTGAATTTTCTTTATTGGTTTTAGAACATTGCTGTTCTTGTTTGAGGTGATGTGTCAAATATTACCTTGATCAAATAATGATTCCGAAGATTGATTGGAAATCATATACTGTTGTAAATCATCAGCAGTGAATGAATCTAAACAAACAAATCAACAATAAATATAAAATTGTCTAATAATCATTTTTTTTAAGAATGTAGAAGTAGCTAATTCGATTTACATATAAACAATTAATATGATTTGGATAAGTAATTGATATTACAATAAGTTTAAATATCTGTTTTTAATATTATTTAATAACAATTTACAACAAAATTAAAGTTATACAGTTAATATTTTTCCATGATATTATTCTTAAATGTTATAGAAACAAAAACTATTTCTCAATACATAAACTATATGTGTTACTACATAATGTTTTCATTCAAGTTTTTCTTCTTATGCTATGAATTCCTCTTTTTCACATAAAATGAACAAGATCGTTGTATTACACAATTAAATTAATGTGAAAATTACTGTTACAAAAAAACTGTGCCACAGTATTGTGTTTCTTGAATAGGTAATTTTTTTTAAATTAACCTTTTTTTTCAAAACCTAACGTTTTGAATTTTAAATTTTGGTTTTAGACCAATGCTGTTTTGGTTTGTGGTGATCGAATTAGTATTACCTTGAGCATAAGTAGATTCCGAAGGTAGGTTGGAGTTCATAAACTGTTCTAGATCTTCAGTATTAAATGAAACTAAAAAAAAAAAAATAACAATGAATATACAATATTACAAGTGATTTAGTTATGAATAGAGTAAGGATGTTAATGCTCTAAAAAATGCATAAATATGTATGCAATTATATACTAAAAACAGCTAAAGAAGCATGAAAATATTAAAAAATGTGCATTAAAAAATAAAGAAATATTGACACAAAGACTTTTTTGTGTTCGATATTAATTGTTGTACATCCTTTTTTTCCTTTTTATTCTCTTAATTGGATATGTTTATCAGTTTTAATATGCTGTTCAACAGTATGTATGCTACCAACTTTAACTTCGCATAATTTACTATGCATAGTTCTAAAAATTAAAAACCTCAGGCGATTATTACTCCCAGGGGTAAAAATATGGGAGGAATAAATTTCTCGTGACACTGTCACGACAACTAACAAATAACCAACAATGTTTTGTTTTTTTAAATGGTATAATAAATTATTAAATTACAATTGATGAACTTTATCGAAAATTTGATTTTTAGTGTATTTATTCCATATACCATTATCGAATTTTTAACAATAAATAAGAAAGATAATCAAACTAACCTTATATTCACATAATAAAATATAAAATGACGCAAATAAAATAATAATAATATGTACAATTTTTCGCATTTTATATGGAAAATCGCAAAATATGCGCTTAAAAACACAAATATACAAAATATGCACTTATGAATAAAATTCTAAAATATGCAAATATATGAAAAATAAAAAAATGTATATCATAAAATAGATTTCTATATAAGAATGATAGCTATAGGGTAACCTAAAAAACATGCAAAATCATAAACATTCTAACTCTAGTTATGGATGTAAAATAAGTTAGTTAGATTTAAATAGAAAGATTAAATACGATTTTGGATAATAGTTTATATACTAATAAGTTTTAATTATAGTTTTGAATTAAATGTAATAACCTTTTTGGACAAAAATTGAATTAAATACTCGTAATAAATATTTAGCTACATCGTAGTGAAAACATTTTTTAATATTGAATTTCACTGTACTACATATATTTTTTTTAAATAATCAGTAGCGTGCTGGAGTGGGATAGTAATTGGTTATCCCTTTTAATTAAATAAATTTAGTATTTAATTGATTTGGCATAATTATGTTACTTTGATCATTTATAACCGATTTATTGAAGCAATACATATATGGTCCTGTTAAATAAGATTGATCTAAAAAAATTAAATAAAATGTATATACATTGGTATATATAATCAGTTACTTTTTTTTTATTCATGATACAGCTTTAACAACTTAGGTTACTAGCTTACAAAGCATAAATAATAATGCTACAAAAGAATGGGTACATTGTTAGTACAAGATTGAATTATACATATAAATATTTTTAAAATAGAATTATTTGGTTGCTGTTTTTTTACATTTAGGCTCAGAACTTCATAGATGCTGTCAGGAATTCCTAGCCTACTTCTGGTTTTTATATGGTTTCGACAGTGGATGAGAAGGTGCTTGACTGTAAGGGGTTCACCACATGTTTGGCACAGAGTTAGCTTTTCCTTTTGCATGAGATGACCATGGGACATCTTTGAGTGACCTATTCGAAGTCTGTTGATAACTACTTCGTCTTTGCGATTGAATGATTGAGGTTTAGGCCAGTAATTGGTAGTATTTTGTAATTCTCTGAGCTTGTTATTTGGTATACGTCGTCATTCCGATTCCCACAAGTTGGTTCAATAGGTGTTAATATTCCTATGGATGTCAATAAGTGAGGTGTAGGAGCGTATTTCTGACATGTGGTTATTGACTGTTTGACGAGCTACTTTGTCGGCTTTCTCGTTGACAACAATTCCACAATGGCCTGGTGTCCATATGAACTGTATGTTCTTGTTAGCTTTGGAAATGATGTTGCTAATTTTAATTGCTAAGGTGCTCGAATGGAAGTTGTATTTGAAGTGGTGCGGGTCGCTACCCTTCGTGTTTGAAATTATGTACACAATATTACTGTAGAATCACATCGTCAATTTAATCTATATTTACACTGACTAAATTATAACATACAAAATAAAACTTACAATATAAAACTTACGATAATAAAATATGACTTACAACTATTACCTTAAACTACAATCTATATTTACAAGTTTACGCCGGATATAAGGAGGATCCGGCGGGGTCAAGATACACAACCACGTTGCCTAACGCGTTCCCCGTTCCCTGTCAACCGTGGCGCAAATACGCTGGCTGCCCAAGCCTACACCCCGTGGAGTTGGATGGAAGATGGAATAAGGAAAACGCCTCCAAATAGAGGGTTACGGATAGGAAGTGAGGGCACACCCAAATAGATGGCCGAGCACGGGATGACCGAGAACAACTCCAAGTAGAGTGTCACGGAAAGGAATCGAGGGCACACCCAAATAGATGGCCAAGGTTGAAGGAACGAGCAAACACCTCCAAATAGAGGGTCGCGGCTGGACGACGATGTCACTTCTGCGTGGAGTTTCGCCCAGTCTTCTTCGCCACGTCCTTGGTCGATACTCGGCTGCGGTATGTTCCGTTCACGTCGTTAGGTGTTGTTGCTGCGCGTGTTTGGTTCTCCGTTGGTCAAGACTGCAATGTTCGGCTGGAGTCGAAGTACTGCTGTCTTGATTGTGGATGAACTGATTACATTTCTTGGATCGCCCCTCGATTATATATGATTCTCGTTCTGAATCCGTCCCTCCGGTTGGTCGCCACTCCCTCGTTCTGACGACCAAGAACCACACTCCTTTTACCTTTTCACTCAGTCTTATTTATATGTTTCTTCCACGTCTCTTCCGCTCCTTTATGTGGGCAGGATACCCCTCGTATCCTGCCGTCGTCAATATGCCCCGTTACATATTTAAGATTGTTAAGAACGATGAGCGAATCCGTACAAATGTTAATACTAGGATCAGGTAATTGAATGGCTGCTTTGATTCCTTCAAGAACGGCTATGTATTCCGCTGTATAAACACTATTATGATCTAATAGTTTGTACGATAAGGATGAGTCATTATATATGATTGCGATCCCGACACCTGCGTTGGTTCTGGAAGCATCTGTGTAGATTTGTTGGCTGGAAGGTGAATTGTCCAAAATGTCCTTCAGTAAGTTTTTATATATAGTATTTATTGTCTTTTTTTTGGTGGTCACTACTTGATTGGTGTAACTATTACTAATTGGTGTAATTAACTTGCTTTGGAGGCGTTCCTCTAATGTTTTTATTAGTTGATGATTTAAGTTTTTCAGTGAGTGAAGGTTTTTTTGGGTGATCATTGGAAGTTTGTTCAGTACTATCCTTTGATTGGTTTAGTATTAAAATATCATTATCATGAGTGGTATTGGTATTTTGAGTATTGAGAATAGGTAGCGAGAGAAATACATTTTTTTCTGCATTTGAAGTTGGCGACGGGTCTAGAATTTCCATCTCGATTTCGATTTCTTTAAGAAAATTTACTTGATCAGGTATGTTTTTGCATTGGTTAGAGAGTGACCTGTTTGATGACATTGAAAACATGTTACGGTGTCGTCAGTAATGAATATTCTAAACGTAGTGCTCTCAATAGTTAATATTTTAAGTAGGCACTTTAGAAATGTTATCTTGATTTATGTAAACTTATCTCTTGAAGCTTAGAATATGTGAGAATTGCTCAGTTGAAAACCCGGCTTTCATGTGAGAGATTGAAGAGGTAGTTTTGATTCCTTGTTCATTGAGAGCTTTTATTTTACACTGATTGGGGATAGTAGGGTAAACATTAGAAAGAATGATTCTTTTGGAAGCATTAATTAGTCTACGAATTGGAATTTCTATTTCATTAACAAAGATTGAGGAATGAGTTTATAGTAAATTTTCCATAACGGTTTAACTATTGAAAAAGATGCAGAATCTATTATTTTAAATACGTGATAAAAATGGTATATTTTCGGCGGGTATAATTTTGCTGAGTGTGGGGACATATTCTATTTATTTGATAATGTTAATTGAGTTAAATACGATTGCTTGATTCATTTTCGGTAATACTACATTAGAAGTAATTTCTGCGAATGTTTTGTTATTACGTATATGTTGGGTAGGAGTGTTTATGTTGTTCATATTATTAGAAATAATAATAGGCTTATCGCCCATTATTGGTTAGAAGGTAGACTATTTAATTGGTATAATTAGGGCACTAGAGATAATCATATTACCTGTAACACTGAATTTTATAACAAGATAGTGTATTACTGCTATCGATAGCTATAAATGAGATGACTGTACGAAACACACGTGTTGAACGGTCGGACAGTAAACACGAACTGCAGTTAATTTTATTACTTATGAGTAGACATTAAAAAAATTAATATTGAATCATAACAATTGGAAATGATTAGTGTTCCTTACAATTTCGTAATTAAATTTATTATATTGAATTATAAATTCATATTTGAATGATTAAATTTGAAAACATAAAAAGAAAATAAATACATATTTAGTAGGATAATAATTAATAATAATTATTTGTTACAATTTTTTATAATAATTATTGTGTTAAAATTTTCGTATCAAAAATCCAAATATTTCACATAGTTGTATATAATTTTCATGTTCAATTAAAATACATACCAATAGATTCTTTTATTTTATCAATCAAGTATTCAATGTATAATAATGTAGTATCTAAAAATAAATGTTTATTAGTTTCATTATTAAAAGTATTATGTATAACATATAATATACAATATACAAAAAAGTAAAGTTTAATTGAAAGTAAATAATTCTATACATTACTATATTTCAATATAATTTGGTTTGTCAGAAATAATTTATAATATTTTATAATAATATTTCCACAAAAATTATTTATTTAAAATTTATTATTGAAGTCATACTGCTTATATTTTTGTTGGAAATGTCTACAATTTGAAAAAAAGTTAACCAATAAAATCGTATTTATTTTGTTTTTGTAGAATGCCATTGATTAGTATTTAAACTTGGTGCATGAGTTGAAATAAAATTAGATGAGAGATCCAAATTGATAAATAAAATATGAGTTTCAGAATAATAAATTATTTGACATTCTATTATGAAATATTAAGAGCGTTAATGTTAATAATATTTTTTAAAAGATGTACTCTGTCGCCCAAATACCCTCACAAAACAAACAAAAATGCTTTTCTGGGTCGATTTGATTAGTGCACAAATACTCTATGAAACGTGGATAAAATTCAAAATGTAATTTTTATAATTTATAGATGAAATCTAATTTGGAGGGGTGAAAATGAATATATACAAGATGTGTTATGAATAATATTAAATACAATTAAATTATTGTAAGTTGGGATTATAATATTAATTGGATTATATTATATAATTTATATATTCAGTAAGATATTTCAAATTCAAAAATATTTAAGTGAAGAAAAGCATTTCTTAAATATTATTTATAAATGTATATTGTTCTCTTAATATTTCATGTGTTATGTATTTTACAACTAAATTTATGCGTTTCGATATTTTGACTAAAAAGTAAAAAAGTAAATTACATTTAATTTCATTATACCATGTCAAAACATTTATAAATAAAAACTTTTTAGGAGTAAATGTAATTATTTTATTTCCTAATATAAAAATTAAAAAATTCAAATTCAAATGTAATTTACTTACTTATATGGAAGTATGAATATCTCAGAGCTGCTTCGGCATTGACTTTAGTTTAAAAGTAAACACGTTTAAAAGTATTTTATTACGTTTTCGTTAATTAATGAAAGGAATTAGGTTGTTTTCTTAAATGTCATATATTGTAATTAATTAACCAGTTTTCATATGCAGAATATAACTTACATTCTAAAGGTATTTTCTTCATAGAACCTATAAAAATTATACCACTTTCAAAATAATTTTACGCAGAATATTGCAGGTTTATTCTATTACAAAAAACAAAATAAAATTCTTGTATAGTATTGATATTATATATTTGTATGTATAAAAATAATAGACCAACATCAATAAAAACTTGTTATTTTCATTCTGATCATAAATATTCATAATTAATGTAATTCTGTGTAAAAATACTGTTATATCAACATTTGATGGGTATAAACCAGAGAGTCTCAAACATTTTTGTCCGTAGATCACGTACAGATTTTTTCTGTTTTTCATAGAACCCAAAGTATTGAATTTTTATAAATTCATCCGTATTTTTGAATGCTGACACAGAGCTACCCACTTGGATAGGAATTACTGAGAAGTGAAAATTTTTTAAATAAAAAAAAATGTCATGTTTGTTTTTATTCATATCTATATTAACTGAATTTTAATTTTTAATGAATTTTTTTTGCTTATAAAAATGACAAAAAAGAAATTACATTTATTTGTACAAAATAAAATAAATATACAAAAAATAAATATTTTTAATAGGATAGAGGAGCCTAATGCATTAGCAGTAAATTTTCGATGTTTGGCTCTAAACTAGTCAGTTTAACCTGAAATCTCCTCTGCTAATGATTTCCGATCTGCTTCTTTTTTATTTGAGAATATATGCAACGATGATAAAGTTTCTTTCCGCGAGGTATGAAGACGGAAAACCTATTAAAAACTTTCTTGTGATATTCCATAATGCAGGATAAGTAAAATGTATGTCTCTTTGAAGCCAGAATTTTTGATATCCTTTTCTAAATTTTTCCTTAATTACTTCATTAGTATTTATTTCATTCAGCTTTTCATGTAATATGTTATCCGTTTCTTCAATGTCCCCGTATGGGTTGATAATTCACTATGGTTTTTCCATTGTCAAAATATCCTCAATACTGATTTTAAAGCCTATGTAAAGAGCAGTTAAATGTTGAATGTAGGCTAACTTCATCATCCTGGTAGTTTGTCTGTGACAAATTTGGAAACTAAGAAAATTAACGCCGTCAAATTTTTTTTTCATTAAGTTAATTCTGACAAAGAAAGTTACAATGATTGACTTTATTTTTATTAAATTTAGACAACCACCTTGTAACTTCAAGTTAACCTCATTAAATTTAGCAAACAAATCTGGTAAATATGCAATGCCTTGCTTTCTTTCGATCAAATTTTCTTTTAAAATAGGATATTTAGCATACAAAAATTCTAAAACAGTCTCAAAAAGTGAAAAACATCTGGTCAAACATAAGCCTTTCGACAGTTATCTTACTATATCATATGCAAGTTTATGTAAAACGGGTTTTAAAACTTCTTCAATGGCTGGCAAAAATGGCTGTTCCCTGATAGTTTACGGCTTTCCCGATTTTACTATGAGTAATGAGGTATTTTAAGACGCTCACAAACCACCATCGTCTCTTATTAACGTCTAGGAAAACATATTGTCCACCGTGGGACTCTTTTCTGAAGTTTTTCTTTCAGTGTTTGAAATTATTTCAATTTATGAACCCGAACTTCAAATAATCAACGCTATATTGCCTACATTTTTTTTAGATTTTACCATGTTTAATAACAGTTATCTTTGGACAAAAATTAACCGATTACTAAAATTTTGAGAAATAAAAACGACGTTTATTTCGGAGAAACTACAAAAATTAAATACACGGAACGATTCCGAATGATTGTCCCTGGTTAACTAAATGTACACCATACAGTTTATCTTCTGACCGTTAGCTTTGACCGATATAATGTCTTTTGCTCTTATTAGTCATTAGTGAGACGATGTATCGTTGAAAATCACTGCTGATAACACAGTCCGATAAATAGACTTGTAATAATCGTAGTTTTATAGAAACATCATAGGTATACGAATACGTGCCGCTTTCGTCTCATTAATCTTTAGTAGTTTAGTCGTTATCGACTTATGACTGCTGCTAAAAATAACTCTCATGGACTCCTATTTACATTTCATGCACGCGCAATTTTTTTTTATTGACATAGACTCTCCCTGAGGGTTGATATAAACCATTTCGGGAACTTCTGGTATACATAGATAAGTTATTTTTAAATTTGTTAAATTTACTATTGTGAATATTATAATATAATATTGTTATATATATTACCTTTACATATTGATTTTAATTGCTTAGTCGTATATGTTTCATAAAGTTCTAGGATCATAATTATTAGTTTATACTATTAACATATACATATTAATTAATATGCATAATTTATACAATATACGTAGAATTAGTTTTAAATTAATAATTTTCAGTTAAACGTTTAATTTGTAGAAAAATCGATGTGTTTATATATACTTTTTTTTTAGGTAAACGATTTCTGATCCTTTTCTAATTGATTAAATTCGTACAAAAATATATTTTGTATATATTATATATACAAGCATACGAGTCTGCAACACATTGGGACATTTTATGTCTTTACTTCCCACCACCACATCCCACACACACACACACACACACCACACACACACACACACACACACACACACACACACACACACACACACACACACACATACTCACCACACACACACACACGCACACACACACACCTACACCTACACACTTGGTTGGGTAGCAACTATAATTTCGTGATGCGAAGCGGTAACGTTTTTTTCGGTTGTGTGCCAAAGCAAAGACATAAAATGTCAAAAATATATTTTTACAATTTGATTTTTTATTGGTGATAAACTATTTTTATAATAAATATTTTATTGGGTAAAATTTACGTGGGTACTAGCTATTAATTTATCATTTTTCAAAATTATGTCGCTAGAAGTAAGGTTTTAATAGAAAAACTGAAAGTATATTATTATATACATATTTATTAAAACTGAATGCGAACTTTTCATGTGATCCATACACCAGTCGTTTTGATTTTGCAGCGTATTAACTGCAAAATCTATACATTGAACGATTATATATAAAGCTATTAGTTTGGTATATCAACACTAATTATCTGAAATCATAATTATCTTATAACATTAGAAATATGCTTTTTATATTGGTTTAGTAAATTTTTAAATATTCTTCTATGGTTTTTCATTTTGAATGTTATAAATTAAGTCTTGTCGCTCTGCATAATGGACCATGACTCATACCGGTCCAAGATATTAATGCGTAAGTAAGTTGGAAACAACTTTTTTTGGTGTCTATTGACATGAGTTTCAATGTGAACATTATATTCATTGCGTGATATTCCCTGGTTTTCACTTATGTTAATCTTTATTTCATTATGCGTGCTGTTTTCATATTTTTTATTAGTGCCCAAGTATTTTAATTCTTCAACATGTTCAAAGAAGACTGTCCATTAATAAAAACTCATAACAATATAGCTCATCTAATCATTAGCATATACTAAGTTTTATTTTATTTATTAGAAGGCCCTTCGTCTCCAAGAATTTTCGTGTACTTCTTTCCATTTCTATTTTATATCTGTACGTATCTCTTGGTTTCTATATCATCATTAGGGCTCGGATATTGTTGCATTTGCAACTTTTTTCCCATTGTTTGGATTTGTTGCTAAGTATGTTTTAAATTCGTTTCTCGGGAGTACGAATTAAAATCTAAAAGTTTTCGGTGCAATTTTTTGCAATTTGGGGAATTTTTTTAATTTAATTGCAATTTTGTGTATTTTTTCAGTTTAATTGCAATTTTGTCGATTTTTCTCATTTATAGTACAATTTTATTTATCTATTTGTGTCAATTATTGGGAGTAATATATATATATATTTTTTTATAGTTATTTTTATATTAGGACATATTGTATGCGTATTGATGTCTATTTCGAGCATTTTTATAATGGTTGACCGTAACGGCTGACTATTAATAATAATACTAATATTAATAATAAAATATTAAATAGTGATTATTTTCCCAAAATAGTAGTATTTCAGTATATTATTACAGAATATTAGATAAGTGTCGTTCTATCTATCGTTATTTAATAAAATTGTACGTATTACGTTTCCTGTCCGTTCAGAATAAATTCTTGTCGAAAATGCCGAAAATTAAGCCGTCGATGACTAGTGTTTTATCTAAATATGTCAGTGAGTTTAGGGAAAATGTTTTTTCAAGTAATGAGTCCATTCATTTTTGTAAATTGTGTGAAGTTCGAGTGTCTGCAGATCGAGTGTCTGCAGATCGAAGATATAGTAGTAGTAACACAACACTGAAAAACAAAAAAAACATAGTAACACAACACTGAAAAACTGACAAACACATTCACGCAATAAATCGCAATAAAAACGAAACAACGTCAAAAATACAGCAACAACTTACACTGTCCTCAAAAAATCTACGTTTTCCAAAGATCTTTGTAAAGCTTTATTATCTGCAAACATTCCTCTAAATAAAGTCAACAATGAGGATTTCCGTTTGTTTATGGAAAAATACACGAACAGAGAAATTCCTGACGTGAAAGCACATTGCGTAAAAGTTGCGTGAACGATATTTACGAAGAAGTTATTAACAAAATCATATTTAATATTGCCGAACAAAAAATATGGGTTTCGGTGGATGCAACCACCGATGTTCAAGGCAGATATATTGCTAATATTATTATTGAAACATTAGAAGTAGACAAACCTGGTCAAGTTTACCTTTTGAACTCAAAGGTGCTCGAGAAGACAAATCATTCGACAATCACAAAAGTATTTGACCGATCGATATTTCTACTTTGGCCTGGTGGTATACGACATGATGACGTATTGTTATTTGTCAGTGATGCGGCGCTATACATGATCAAAGCCGGAAAATCAATTGAAGTACTCTATTCTAAAATGGTGCATATTACGTGCCTAGCACATGGTGTACATCGAATTGCTGAAGAAATAAGAGGAAGATTTGTTAATGTAAATTGCTAATGCTAATGATTGCCAAGGTAAAACAAATATTTTTAAAATGTCCAGCCCATGTATTATTTTTTTTAAATAAAGCTCCAAATATACCATTACCTCCCCAGTCTATAAAAACTCGTTAGGGTACATGGATAAAAGCAGTCTCATATTACTGTGAACATTTTAAAGAAATAAAAAATATCATATTAGAGCTCAATCCAGATGACGCGATTTCAATAAAAGAAACACAAAATATATTAAATGATCCATTATTGGAAACAAATTTAGTTTTTATTCATGGCAATTATGGATATTTACCTGATGCCATAGAAAAATTAGAGACGCAAGGACTTTTTTTGGCGTCAAGCATTGAAATAGTTAAAAAGGTTTGTGACAAATTAAGTTCAGTGTCAGGAATAACGGGCAAATTAATTAATGAAAAGTTTAAAAATGTGTTGGACAAAAATAAGGGATTTGATGTTCTACAACAAATATCAAACGTATTGTGTGATGATAAAATTGTAGCTGATAAATTTCCAGAAGATTTATCCATTCAAGAATCAATTTATTTCAAATATGCATCTATAACTTCTGTCGACGTGGAACGCAGTTTTTCCGCATACAATAATTTATTGTTTTCTAATCGAAGATCTTTCGAGTTTGAGAACTTGAAGAAATCGTTTATCGTGCAATGCAATCATTTTTAAGGTAAGTATACATTTTTTTACAGTAAAAAAAAAAAATTGTTTATATATTTTTATAAAATTGCTTGCAGGTTCCTAAAAGTCCGGATAAAGTTTCGTCCAGTTTAACATTCAGTTTAATTTTATATTTAATATTTTTACCTATATTTTTTAATTTTACCTAATGTCATTTTCTAATTAAATAAATAAGGCATTATCACTACTTATACCATAAGTATTTCTTAAAAGTTAAAAGTTTTAACTAAAATCTATCAATATAAAAATATTTTAAGTGCAATTTTTAAACGCAATTTTGGGTATTTTTTATTGCAATAATGCAATCAATTTTTAAAGATTTTTAGTGAAATAACTTCCGAGCCCTAATCATCATCATACGCTCAAAGAGTCGAATCTCCAAGTACATTCTATTTCTCATTTGCTTCTATATCGTTATTACTTTTTCAACAGCTATGTTAATGAGTAGGGGAGACAATGATTTCTTAATTCTTTTGGTTTTCAGTTCTTATTATTGGTCTCAATATAGTATGCATTTTAATTTTCATCCAATTGTATCAGGTGAGATATCATAAGAGTTCTGTATTCTTCATTGAATTATTTAGTGTAGGATTTTGCATAATGTATCCTTTGACGTTCAGGTTTTCGTAGATAATCGTGTCCTAGCCAGCGTTCTTCTTGTATCGCTACTTTTGGTACTTTATATTTTTAAATATTAATAGTACGTATGTTCTATGTACAAACCGAGTTTTAATATGTATTCCACTCTGAGTTCCAATTAAATTGCCATTGCTATCCAAATACCTTTGTTAGAATGTTTATAACTTGTCATTTTTTACAAGGAAGAGTTTGTTGCCCATCGTATTACCCTCAATCTGCGAGAGAAGTACGCAACAATAAATTAATTTCGGGTAAAGTTTATGTAGTACACTGATGTTATATTCGGCGATTGAAACACCATTATTCCAAACTCATCGAAGTATAGTTATGGCATTTAATAATTAAATGATTATAAAATTACATACTCGAGGTAACTGAATTGTAGAGAGAATTTAAATATTGACGTATGATACCTATACATGTAGATTTATTAATTAAAGCACAAACCACCTTGAGCGTAATATTTGCATCAACGAAATATAAGATATGAAATAAAGAAGGTATCAAATTATTAATTAATTATTAAGTTTTAGGTCACTTATCATAATATGAATACAGTAAAGAGTATGTTGTGATATAATATATTACCAAACTTTTTGTGAATGATTTCATATGAACTGACTACAAAAATGCAAAAAAATATTTGATTTTTAATTTGTATTTGTGATTACATATTAAATAATGATGTATCATTGATTTCGATTTCTAAATGTGCAATTTATTCTAGCTTGTGATAATTGATTAGACATGATGCTCATTAATAAGCATAAGGTACGAATAATACTACTAACTAAAAACGAGAAATTACGGATTTTTAAAAATGATTACGTCACCAAGACTAATAGCAACATTATAAAATCTTAAATTCCTATCTTGACTACTAATTGGTAATAAATAAGTAAAATCATTTTATTTGTTTAATTAGCAGAACTACCCGGTTTCGCCTGTTACCGGTTGTCAAAAGAAAGTGTTTTGTTTATTTAATTGAATAATTTATATTTAAAAATTTCACTTTAAATTTTATTGTTCATTAATAAATTTTATTCTTAAATATTTAATGGCTTTAATTTCATAATTGTACCGAAAAATAAATTGAAAAAGGTGTAAATATGTACATGTCAAGTAAGCGAAAAATTTATGAGAACTTTTCAAAAATATTCATAACAATCAACCAACAAATTGATAAATATCAGCTTATAGTTTTGGTCAAAATTTAATTCCGTAACACAGCAAAATTAACTTATACTGATATTGTAATTTATAATACAATAATTGGTTGGTCTTCTTTAATGATGTTTTGAAATGGTCAGCTCTCTACATTATGTTTTTTTTTTTTTTTTTTTTTTTTTTTTTTGGTCTTCAGCCAAGAAGCTATTACGACCTTTAGAAGACGACAATTAAAGTTTACAATTTAACATAGACTAAAATAAAAATAAAAAAAAAAACAAAAACAAAAAGAAAATACGGCAAGGCCAATGTTTTCAAATACGCAAGCCTGTAGATGACATGTATTTAATAACTGTTTTGATGATAACCGGTTGTTTAGAAGAGAGGAGAGATAGGCCAGTGAAAGAGATGTTAAAAGATTGACACAGGTTGGATAGTTGTATTCTATTGGAGGTCAAAAAAGGACAATCGAGCAAAAGGTGGACCGCATCACACCTTTCGTTATCACAATTAGGGAGGATACAGGCAGAGGAATTATTGAGACCTAATAAAAAGGAATGAGCCGGAAGGCAATTGTGCCCAGTGCGAAGTCTGCAATAAGAAGAAATGGTGTTCCTGCTGATATGTAAGCTTTGGAACCAAGGATGACGAGGAACAGACGGAGACAGAACTCTGTAACTACTGGCATAAGACTCGGGTAAGTTAGACCAAATGGAATTCCAATATGAAAAAATTTTTGACCGCAAAAGAGGAACGAAGTCAGAATATGGACAAACGGGTAAATGTGAAGACTGGAGTGCGTTGGGGGCATTGGCTAGAGTATCAGCTAGCTCATTGCCCCTGATACCCACGTGACCAGGAACCCACAAAAAACTAATCTGATAATTTTGGGAACTAAGATCCAGCAGAATAGAGCGAATATTTAGAACAATATACGAGTATTTGGCGTGAAATGGATTACCGGAAATGGCTAAAATACTGGATTGGGAGTCAGAAACTATAAGGTACCTACCAATACTTAAAGACCGGATACATATAAGTGCTTCTTGTATCGCATAACATTCTGCTGTGAATGACGATACAGCAGGTGGTAGTATGCCGGACGACTTAATAAGTAAATTGGGGATGGTATAAGCATAACCAGCAGAAGAACTCCTAACAGAACCATCAGTAAAAACAGGGATAAAGTTAGTGAAATTAATGTGGATGTAATCGTCAAAAAGCTGATTAACTAATTGTTTAGGGAGTGAAGATAAATCCTGTGGACGATAAGATAAGAAGTTGGGGGAAATAGTGACAGTAGGTGAAAGGGTCAAAGCTGGGTAAGCAGTATTGTAGAGTGGAAGGCGAGAATGGGTTTTAATATGGGGAAGTACAGAAGATAGAGACTGAGCCAAAGAAGACAATAACGGCATAAATTTAAGGACAAATCTCCACTTGGAAAAAATGTTTTTAAAAATAGATATTATCTCAAAGAGAGAGGGGATGGAAGAGCACTTTAAAAGGAATTTGTCAGCTAACCATCTGAACCTTATATCAAGGGGTGGGCACGATGATTCAACACACAACACTTTACTGGGGGTTGACTTGAGACACCCTAAGGCAGTTCGTAAGCAGCTGGTTTGCATACAATTTAGTTTCCTAAGATGAGACGAAGCCGCTGATCCGAAAAGGGGCAACCAAATTCCAATTTCGATCTAATAATGGATTTGTATATGTTTAGGATGGATACAGGGTGAGATCCCCACCATATCCCTG
This sequence comes from Schlechtendalia chinensis, assembly GCA_019022885.1. Taxonomy (NCBI): domain Eukaryota; kingdom Metazoa; phylum Arthropoda; class Insecta; order Hemiptera; family Aphididae; genus Schlechtendalia; species Schlechtendalia chinensis. The sequence goes on from CM032341.1 coordinate 9,737,135, forward strand.
AGATAGATCTAAGCATGTTAGACCATTTGGACGCGAACGAGGTAATAAAACTTAAATGGGATTTCCAACGTAAGTTTTGGTCCAATATTAAACCCAGGTAAGTAACTTGGTTGACAACAGGGATAATGGCTCCCCCTATCCTAAAGGGATGAGTATCTAAACGGCGTTTCCTAGTAAATATTACTACCTTACATTTTTCAGGGGCAACAGAGAAATGGAGATTAATAAGCTTGTTGTTGATTAGCTCCAAGGAATTGTTCAGTAAATTTGTAGCAACGTTTAAGTCTTTGTGTGAGTGGAAAATCACTATATCATCAGCGTAGAATAGGTATGGAATGTAACATTATGTTACAACTGGCAATATTTGACATACTTCTAGAAAATATTATCGTGTATTCACTCATAAGGTTATTTTTGATACATTATTATTGATTCGGCATATCTAATGCATCAAACATTGTTTAATTTAACATAGAAGTCTTTCCACTGTACTTTTGCTTATACCAGAAATATCGTGTTACAAATCGTGCTTAACACGACATTGTGGTAGGCTCGAATTTTTTCAGCTTGTCCGCTTGTTGGAGCGTGACCACGTAACTAGTTGCGTTTGTAGATGGACGATAACAGGATGTTCTTGTCTAGCTAGAGACGAATAAATTGAATAAATAACCGCAGGCACTAAACCGCGAAAACATAAGGGTCTTTCACAAATGATTCTGGACGTGTTATCGGACGAATCGTCCACAATTCTTGTCACCTCCTAGCTATAGTGAGGTGCTAATTAAATATACATTCCTCCAAAGAGCAACGTCTCCAGAGTTGTTGATGGGCGATTATCGGAAGCGAATGCACCAGGCTTTCGATTGACCAACACAGTCACGTGTTGCTTAAGTTCGATCTCCGTATTGGTCGAGGCTACTAGATAGATCTACATATCATGCTCCAGTGCACAGGGTCCAAAGTGTCCCAGAGTCACAGAAGTCCAGACGATATTCAGTTGCAGGCATTACGGCATCTAAGCGTACTGGTAACTAACGACAGGTTATGTCAAAAGGCCAATATGACAGTAGATCAACAGACACTAATATTGCTCGGGCTTTATCCTACAGGTGACGCGTCCAAAAGAAGTAACACAAGTATCTCAAAGAGATACTGTCCCGCCAGGGGATCACTCTCGCGATCGTAGAGACAAGAATCGAGGCTGATCTGTGTTGGATTCATGTAGATAAGTTTTCATTACCATGGATAATCTGTTGTACATATCACGTCCATCAACGCGCATCGGCGTGAAAATATGGTACGAGTTTAAGTAATGCTTCGTTTTTATCGGTGATAAATCGAATAGCGACTTTGCGTACGTGGATGGAGACGGGCACGGAGAATTATCATGCTCTTGGCCGAGACAATTTCTTATGTACCACTTGAATAGCACTGGAGCATTAATAGAAAGGAAACGATTAGTAATACATTAACAAATATCCTATTGGGCCTACTGTTTCTTGGACTATTTAATTATTATTATTGTATTTTTTTTGTTTTAACATTGAAAAGTAGTGCACTAGTAAGGTATGTATTTACAAAATTATAAATTTATGAAATAATATTTTAACACAGGTTTGGAATCTGTCGATATTAATTTGTCTGATTAGTAAAAAAATAGCGATCGTTTACATATTAGTAAATAATAAATTTATTGATTGATGATGGAATTTCTATTATGCTACTCACTATGAAAATATGCATATGTAAAGGCTTGTATTCCATTGAAGTTTACTAAACGATTAAAAATATCATTGAATTAGTTTTAATATTTATATATGATTGAATTTTTGATTAAAGTAATATTTATGGACTAAACATTTTCTGTGTAGTATGATATTAATGATACTTATACAAATAAATATACTACAATTTTGTTTGATATTTTGTATTTTATTTATATTCTCTTATTCACACTATACATTTTAAATAATTATTTTAAGATATATTTACTATCTATATTCCCAAATTTGTTAAATGCTTCTAGACGTTGATTTTACATTTATAAAATTACGATTAATATATATCTTAAAATAATTTGATTAGAAAGAATTAGTTTATAATTTATGATATGTAACATGTGAATGGTATATTAAATTTATAACTTTTAACTATAATTATGATGAACTTAAATATTAAAAAATATATATTGCAAAATTAAATATATGTTTGATAATTGTCATATTTAAGAACAAAAAGACAGAAAGATAAAAATATACAGGGATAAACGTCTAGAAATATACATAGTATGGTCACAGATTATATGAAACCAGATTGTGCACTCAAGGGATTTCGAAAAAAAAATCGACTCGATAGTTGTTACTATCGCACACTCAAATTAGTGTTACCACATGTTGAAATCTAAAATTATTGTATAATTGTAATACATATATTATTTTGAACAAACTAAGTATATTACTTTTTATTATTAGGTTGTGTTTGAAGAGGGAAAACGGTTAGTTAATAACGGTACGGTTATTTTTTCATAGAAATATCCAAATAATTCTTTCAACAAAAAGATTGATAATGTTAACATTGATAATTGGCGGTCAGTGTGATAAACATATTGTAAATAAAGCGTACAATAAATTTAATTATTGTTATTGGATACACCACTTTGGGTGCAGCCAATCAATACATCTTATTTACGATTCTATTATATTAGGCCCAAGTGCACTATCTGGTTTCTTATAATCTGTGGTATGGTTATCCATGACATTTTTTTTTTATTTTTAAAATAATTTCTGTCTCAAAGTGTCAACGTTAATGCAATATAAATGAGGATTTTTAATTAAGTTATTTTACTATTAAATGTCAGTTAAAACTGAAATAAAATTAAGTTAGAACTAAACATTAAAGAACATTAAATATTAAATTTTTCAAATAATATAATAATATAATTGTTAAATTACTAATTTATTAAATATAATTATTTCAAATATACAGAAATCTTTGGTATACTTTTTATAAAATAAATACGAAAAATAGCATTGCAATATTTCATTGTTAATGAAATATTTAAAAATATGACATATTTATGTATATATTATATACATATAAATATTACAAATATGAAATATTAAATACAATTTCAACGTTAATTAAAAAATGCGGATTATTATGTATCATTAAACACACACACACACACACACACACCTATATGTATATAAGGATCGGCTGAGAGTCTCGTGAGTAGAAACACATGTCAGCTCACAAAGTTTGATACCCAGGGTAACCATCTTCAAACCCTATTATATGTGAATGGTTCCATCTTTGAGCATATTAGTGCTTGGAGTAATAAAGGATGTAAAACTGCTGATGTATATATTTATTTATTTATTTATTAAACTATATATTTACAAAAATTGATAATCTTTAATTTTACCTACACATTCTGAAACAAAAATTAAAAATATGTATTATTATTATCATTGCATAAAGCATTTATATATTTTACAAAAGTATGTCCAGACCTGAAAAGGAAAAGAGTGTTTGCCTTTCTGGACATGGATCTGAGAATAAATAATAATAATCAAAATTATCTTTAATATTATCACTAATTCGAAAATGAAGAATCAAAAATTGTTGTGTATATTTAAACTCTAACTTGCAATGAGATCAACATAAATTATAAGATAAAATAAATTTAAATAAATGATTATGACGTTAAACACAAACAAAAAGAACAATGTTGTGTTAAAAAAAAATAGGAAACTTCTACACTAAATTGCTAACATCACATTCCGTTACTAAATAGTCATATAATATTGAACAAATCCGAGCAGTATTTATTGCATTCAAATTTGGATCCTTTTCAATACAAGTTATTGGACATTTAAAGAATTCAATAGACGGTCGCCGAAATTCTATAGCACTCATTAGTCTTCTAATTATCCTCTTTTTCTTAGGATGACTTTGAATCAACCAACTCTTGGTTAGGAAGAAGACGAAGTATTCTCCGTGTTGATAATTTGTTGATGTATACCAGTTTAGTGTTATAGAGTAATAAATGCAATTAAATATGTTCTTGTACTTTACTAATCAAATAAATTAAATAAATAATGTTTCCAGTATATTCAATTTAATGTTAAGATGATTGGACGAAAGAATGGTTCACATCTCATCATACAATAACATTGCGTTAACATTGTAACAGTATACACAAAAATTTTTCAATGATAGAATATTTATCATATTTTATATAATTACCTTTACAGTAGTAGTCGGTGTAATATTTGTTAGGGCTTAAATACAAGTTGATATTTTCACAAAAATCCTTTGGTGTTACTGCATTTGTCTCAACTGTAAAAAGAAAAAATATAATAAAACTACATAATTACTTGGTCAAGATATTATTATCATTAATTTGTAAATAAATTATTACCATGATATATTATTTATTTATTACATACGGATATTATTCAAAAATCAATGAATATCATAGTGAATGAAAATGTGTTTTACATTATATTTAAACAATAATCTGTATATTATAAGATTGTATAAAAGTTCTGAAATACTCAATGCTTTAAATTACAAATATTATATTACGATAAGTAAATGAAAATGTATATAGAAATTGTATAAAAATATATTTAGACACATTATGATGAAAAATGCAATTAAGGTTCTGCCATACATATTTTAATTATATTTAATATTTTTTATTATCTAATGAAACATACCAATTTTTGGTTTAATTTTTTCAAGCATATAGTTGTAGTATTGTTTTGTTATTGCTAAAAATACATATGAATGTAGTTAGTTGCTTTGACTGTAACGAATATTATTTTTGTTATATAAAGATTTAGCATAGGTACTGCTTTTGATTTAATCAATATTTGTAATCTCTTTTTTTTGTAATATTTATTGAAAAATTGCACTTTAAATATTGCATTTAAGATACATTATAAAAACGTTTAATAATTTACTAGAACATTAGATATTACATTTATTATATCTCTCATATACTTTCCTTATACATTTCATAAATTAATGAATAATCGTTTATATATAATTTAAGAAGAACACATATTATACTCAAATGACAATAAATTTAGTTTGTGCATAGAAATATTTTGAGTTTAAACAAATTCAACTAATATGTATGATAATTAGAGTAAAAGAGAAACTCAAATAATTGATACAGTGTATTATTCGTGTTAAATTTAATTATCATTTTGCAATTTTAACTTAATGAAAGAATCCATATTATACTTCAAACAAAATTTTACTAATAGCTGAATTTTAGAAAATAGATTTTCATAACATTGATATTATATAAAATAATTTTAGGTTATAAGGCTTGTTTGTAAGCATATTTGTATTCTTGAGTTTTTATAGAGACAAATAATTGGGGGCTATTAGCCATCAATATGCTGTTAAAAATTATAACATACTATTCCAATTCTTATTGGATGATGCTATATTTTCAGAATGTAAAAAAAGGTGAATACAAGTTTATTAACATCGATGTATTAAATATGTATATAAGATAAAATATGTTTATATTGTTTTCTGCGTGTTATGAAAAATAAAGACTGGAACGTAATTTACTCTACTACCTAATATATATAGTATGAGATTTTTTTCAAAATTTTTTTTACAAAATTCTTTAGAAACATATAATAAATTATTAAGATCAGTGATGTAGCTATGAGGGGCAGTGGACCATGACCCACCCCCATTGGCATTATCAACGTATTTACATATTTATATTTTATTTTATACGCTTGAAAAATGTGCTACGGATTCTTACTAATTTCTTAATACTAATTCTTACTAATTTGGTTGATTGTAACTTGTCGAAATGAAAGTTATTAAATTAAAATTATTAAGTTTAAGCAATTGTTATAAAAATAAAAATAAAAATATTATTGTTAATTGTTGAATATTTTTTAAAATTTTTTTTGGCATTGTCCCCCACTCTTTCATTTCAAAATCCTGGCTACGACACTGATTAAGATTATTTTTTAACAAATTTATTAAAATGTAAATTATTTTCTGAATCACTCACATGTAATATACTTACTCATTTTAAAAAACGCAATTTTTAGTGCTGCTTTGGCATCAACATTATCTGAAACATAAAAATGAACTAACATTTTTTTTGTACAGTATTACCCAAAGTTAAAATTGTAGAATATGTATATGGCATATATTGAATTAACCCAATAGGTTTACCCCTTTAATGACCAAATCTTAAAAAACATTAAAAAGTAAAATTTTTTTTCACAATTTTATTTTTATACTTTAATTAAGTATAGAAAACAATCATCTATATAATTTTTTATAGCTCTTTATTCGTTTTTAGTATTGGAATTTTAAGGTCCCGTTGGTCATATATGGTACAGACTCAAAAGTCCCGTCAGTCATTTGGCTAATTTTTTTCGTATATACAAACAATGTAAAATATGAAGACATAATTAAGGAGTTTTATTAATTAGTATTTTAAAAATATAAAAATATTAAAACGTATGTATATAATTATAAAAAAACAAACTACAGTACATTTTTTATAATTTGTGGTATGTAGTGAAGCAGTTTTTCTTCTCATTACAATACAAAAATGTGTTTCAATGTGAGTATTTGGAGTGTGGCCTTGATTCAATTCTCTTGGAACTGCACACCTTGCTCGTTCCCTGACGAATCTTGGCCAATGTACACCTATATTTCCTGTCCTTACGTCTCTAGAGACTGAAAATTCAGTTTTTTTTTTTTGTTTTTCAGCTGGAGAGTTTATGATTTTGGTATTTGTTTTATCAATAGTCCTTGCACAACTGCTCTTCTATACTCCAAGGTAGATATTTTATTGAACAGTGTGGTTTACACCACATAAAAACTAACAAACCTAATGTCTATAAGCCCAAAAAATAAGCGATGCCACCATTTTCTTGATTTCCGATCTATATTATATAATACCTTTAACCATCAGCATAGTCTACACCTCCCTTGTATTTATTATAGTCAGAAACTGCTGTTGGACAATTAACCAAAACTGAAGAACCGTCCTTTGCTTTTCGTTTGACAGTTCTTTGTTCTGAGCCATGAAAATTGAATATTAGATAAACAGCCCTATTGTCCGTTCATTTGAAGAAAGATTTTCCATCTGGAATTACATTTCATCATATTTGGAATTATACATACCCCCCTATTCAATTCTTTATCCGACATCATTTTTTCTGGTAACCCTTTTCTATTTATTCTTATCCACAAACGAATGTATTTTCCAATTTTAATTTTTGTAATAAATTTGTAGAAGAAAAAAAATTATCAAAATAAACTTCTCTGTATTGATTTCACACTGACTTTGTCAACTCGAATACCACCTGTTTTCAAAGTCCTAAGCTATAAAATTCTGAGTTTATGCTCTTTTCTTCACCCTGGTATATTTTGAATGTCAACATATAACCTTTTTAGTCAGCTATACTCCAAATTTTGTATCCTCTTTTAATTAGCTTCATGGGATTAAATTGTTTAAGAGTGAATCTTCCTTTAAATTTAACCATACCCTCATCAACACTTAATTGTTGTGGTCCAAAGTAGTTATTTTTGAATGAAGCATTAAGTTTTTCAATGATAGGCAACAATTTAAAAATTTTGTCCTTGTTATTTGGAGGTAAACATGAATTGTCATTGCAGTGAAGATATTGAAAATTTTTTGAAATGTACTTCTAGGCATAGCATCAGATACAAATTTTACACCCAAGTCAGGTTTATTGCTCCAGTAATCCTTCCAAGTTGGATGTTCATGGTAGCCTATTAAAAAGTTTATTCCAAAAAATACCAGCATTTTTTTTTTTATATTTTAAGTGTTCTCTCATTTTGTATTCTATATAAATTTATTTAATAAACCAAATCATCTAATATTGTATACGTAAAAACCATGAACATATCAGTTGAGCTTTTGCAATGAATAAAGTTTTCTTCATTAACTTCAACATGTCTTGAATACTCTGGTCTCTTAGTTGGAACATTTTTTTTGTTGCACCAACGATATCTAAACAAAAAATAGGTAGGTATGAAAATGTATAACTGCCATATCTTTTTCTTCTTCTTCTTCTGGCCTATCTACTCTCTAAGAGTTTATGCCACCATTACTACACTTTGCAACCTATCTCTATCTTATACTATTTCTCTCCAATTCTCAACTCCAAGGGTCTTTAGGTCTTCCTCTACCACGTCAATCCATCTTTTCCTAGGTCTTCCTTTAGATCTTTTTCTTGTGATTTCCATTCCAATGCTACTCTAACTACTTCATTCTCCTCTCTTCTCATTATATGGCCTAACCATTGTATCCGTTGGCCTTTAATAAAGCTTGTTACTGGTGCTAGTTTTAACAAAACGCATAGCATTTTATTGTATCTCCTCCGCCAGTTTCCCGTTGTTTCATCGATGATAGGTCCACATATTTTCCTCCATACTCTGTTCTCGAAAGTCCTCAGGTTTCCCTCTGCTTGTTTGGTCGTCGTCCAAGCTTCGCAACCATACATGAGAGTCAGTCTTATAATAGCCACATAAGTCTTACTTTTGTTTTCCTAGACATCATTTTGGATGTTAAGAATTTTGTCAATGCGTAGAAGGCTTTTTGGGCTTTATTTATAACTGAAAATTAATTTCAAAATACATGTGAATGTAAACAAGTGTACCTAAATTTTCAATATCGAATTCAATAGAAGCCTCAGTATTTTGGTTTTCTACATTCTGTGGGTCAAATTCTGTCGAATATATATCTTCAACTAAATCCTCAAAATCCGATATAACATCTGCGTCATCCGATATTTCTTCCAAATATTGTTCAATTTCGTAATCTTATAACTTGTCCATTATCTAAAAGAATAATGAAATTATTATTATTATTATATGGGATTCAAAAATGTAGGCATAATATTTGCGTTCAAAATCATTAATGCTTGACGAGACTTTTTATTCCGGCCAATTCAACAACGAAATTTAACCAACTCAAAACAACTGTAGTGCTAATAGTTGACAAATTATAAAGTAAACATAATGTATATTCATAAAAATACGAAATTTGCATGCTTACCTTGAAAAAATTGCCAATTTTCAACATCAAAAACGGTGAAAAGTTGAAACCACAGAAAAGCAAAACAATAATTACAAAAAGTCGACCAAATCTAGGTTAAACGATACATTTTTCTGCCATAACATTTTTGTCAGACAGTATATGGGACTGCAAAATCCCATCAGTCATTATCAGTACTAAAAATGTGTTCATTGATTTAATACAATTTTGTTTTTTTGTGGACTTAAAAGTCCCGTCAGTCAGGAAAGGGTTAAATTGTCATAAGATTTATCTTTTAAATTTGTATGTGTTCTATTAAATTACATACTGTTAAAATCTGTTTTCCGGAAATAAACTAGAAAATTAAATAATTTTTTTTAATTATGCTGGAATACTGTATTCAATCAATTCAAAAAACTAGAATTCTCCATTCTAAATAATAACCAAAAATAATTATATACAAATTATATGAAAAGGTATATAAACAAATTTGTTATTTGTTATTTGTTGTTAATTGTTATTTATTGAATTTATATATTAAAATAATTAAGACGATTAATTGTACATATGAAATTGTGAGTTAATATAAGGTCAATTTTGTTAAACAACCTTTATTGCTAACGGCAAAACGAAAAAATTTCCAACATATTTGTTTGCTTTTTATTTGTCTTTAAATGATGAAATGCTAAATAATCTTAATTTATTATTATATAAACTTGAGCTGATACAAGCTTTTACAAGTATTATAATTACCGGAACATCTTTGTTTTTTGTCATCATCAATTACATCTTTATAAGATTTATTATAATCTAGGATTGTAAATGTTATTTTAGTTACGCAGTATTCGAATCAAAGTATATTATATTCATACTGAGTATACAAAAATAATACTCATATTATATATAATTACAAGTATTGAATGATATAATTTTAAAGTTGTATTCATGAGTTTTAAATTAGATTTCTAATGTTTATATTTTTCATGGCCTATGTATACTAAATATAATCATAAGATCATCAAATCGTGCAATAGTTGATTTATTATATATCTTATTAAATGGTTTTATCTATAATAAAGCAAATATATTTATCAAAATTCTTTACTAACATTCAATGTTTTCTACACACCAGTTTAGTGGACTTTGGATTAATACATCACTCCAAACTGGAATTGACCATTCCATTTATTAGCAATTAGTATAGTACATAATTATCTCATAATAATATGGTAGTTATTTGATAAGTAATAGCCAAATTTATATAACCAAAATAGCTTTACACACCCGATATAACTGCGTTATAGAGATGCTCAAGGTATTCAAGTAAAATATCTGAAATATTTCAAATTTATTCATTAGGACTCTTATTTCTATTCAATGAGAAAGTAATATTATTTAAATATTTTAATAATAAAATATAAAGTATGAACAACATGCAACTTAAACTCATTATTAATTAATTTTATTTAAGGGAATTTTAATATTGTGTAAATCATGTTATTAAAAATAAATTACCATTCTTGTTATAAATATTTTCGGTGACTAAAAAAAAAAATTAATACTATTTATTTATCCAAGGACATGCTTTTCTATAATCGTTTCAAAAGGATATTATATGGCACCCGGGTAAAAACAAACCGTTCTAACAATTGATATATTTACAAAAATTGAACTAATAAGACGATAATAACATTTATACTTGATCATGTCTACACCAAATACTTAACAAAAAAAAAAAAACTAATAAAAAAATCCAGCTGAATAAAATATCAATCAATGATTAACCTAACCTCGACAAAAAATGAATCACATAAAATTTACATGAATGAGCATAATTCATCTTAAAATTGCCAAATGTTCCTAATTAGAGAATTTGATAATTCTAAGAAGAAATTTGAATTTGGATTTTAGTAAGAAGGAAAACTATAAATAAATATATTTGACGAAAGATAGGCAATGATGACAACTTAAAACAATTCCAGAAATGCCTATTAATTTGAAATGGCTTTTATACTTTCTGGAAATTTAGAGAAGTTCAATAAAACAAAAATACATTCGTTATATTATTTTCCATAAATTGTTGTAATATATAACATAATATTGTTATTGAATATTTATATACAATTAATGAATGCTGATATAAATGTCAAATATTATGATTATTATATTGAAGTATATTTTTTTATGTATTTCTCATCAAACCGTTTAAATTTATTTTAATGTTTTATTGTTACCAGTTATACGTGATTATTATTTTATATCCCTTTAATAGCACTACACTTTTTATACTAAATGGATACTTATATAAAGTTCTTCTAAAATAACTAACATTTATGAAAATTTCAAGTCCTTCTATAAATCATATATTTTTATAATTGTAATTTATAAATATAGAATAAGTGAGCCAGTCATTTTAGTACATTTGTTGTTTTAACTATTTTTTAAAATAGTGATAAAGATTTTAAGATTCAATAACAGTAGTGAGTTTTAACTTTTAGCGAGATTCCTAATATGGTAGGCGCTGTATCAATTCAAATTCTCATGCGTTTTCCGAAATTTCATCCTGTGATTTGAGAACTTCAATTTGATTAAATATCATTCTATAAATGTAGAATGTAAATAAATTTTAAATCACTCACTATTAATGTATGCAGACTCAAATGTTTGTGTTATGTCAAAATCCACTAAAGGACAATGTTAATACATTAATACAAACTAAATATTTATATCTTATTTGTATTATATTAGAGTCAAATATTTACAATTTATTCTTTAATAAGATTATATACTAATAAATAAATATATATAAATTTGTTTTCACGTATGTTAGTTATTATTTTATACATATAAAATTTAATGACTACATTTGAGCTTATACAAACTATTCAATTTCCCTATATTCTCCAATTGAACTAGATAATGATTAATGATTAATGTAATTAATTAAAAAATGATTAATTAAATATAAATTGATATAAAATAACTAATTTCTAAATGATTTATAGTTATTTGGGTATTTAATATCACTCTTTCAATATAGTTATATATTAATACATTTAGTCGTAAATATTGAGTATGTCTTACCCAAGTTAACTCTACATATTTTTTATGCAATACATACTAATTATAGTGTATAAGTTTTACACAAATGGGTTTATCTTACTTGTACAATCTAAAATAAAATGTCAAAATTTTTTTTAATACAAATTTGAATTCCAATTATACATTCATCAGATTAAATTTTTTTTTTCTCTTTATGAAATAATGTGTACAAAAAATCATTTCTTGTCTAGTAGGGAAGGTAAAAGTTGCTTTATAATCGTCCATATTAAGCAAACGTTGATTGAATTAAAAATAATTATAATATAGAGCTAGAAATCTTTGGGACAGTTAAGGATAGTGCTAATGAAGAATGGAGAAGGAGAGTTGCAAAATATGCAGAGCTAGAATCTTTATTCCAGAGTACCAGATTAGTTGATGAAATAAGAAAGACTTTTGTGGACTGGGCATGCTTGGGAGAATCAGAAAAAAATAATTAAAGCAGCGATGGAACTAAATCCATGCGAGAAAAGACTACTGGGAAGACTCAAAACAAGAAAGGAAGATTTAACTTAGAAGGATGTGAAATCATTAGGTGGAAGTCCGAATTGAAAGAAAAAGAAATGGATAAAGAAGGATGGAAGATTATATACGAAATGGGATTGTCCAGAGAGGCTTTAGAACCATGTCTGTCAAAATAGCACCGGTACATTATCCGATTCACTACAAAGTAGTACAAAAATTTTGCTACGAATTCTCTACATTTCGCTACGCTATTTTTAGAATTTGATATGGTCCGGTTTCTCCTGAAATCGGAAAATTCAAAAATAGCTCAGCACTGACACATTATCTGATTCACTTCAAAGTAGTACCAAAATTTTACTACAAATTTGCTACGTTTTGCTACACTATTTTTAAAATTTGTTGATGCCAATTTTTTTTAAAAAATCGGAAACAAATAAGCCGATGCCATATTGGATTTATCGGCATTCTACTTCTAGATATATCGATTGTGGCACTTTCATTGACATATTAATTTTGATTCTGTTGCAGTTCATTACATAATGACTCACTGATGATAAATTATACCACTTGTTATACTTGTTAGTTACTACTTGTAATACAAGCAACTATTTCAATTTTCTAACGTTATTATTTTAAGTATGAGGTACATAAAAATTATTATTATTTTGATGTTATATTACAATATGAAACACACTAACCACTAACCAGCAACGTTTGATATCATAGTAACGTTTTAAAATAGTTGTATAGTTGTAAGTTGTTATGGTGAAACAAAATAAGACATGTAACATAAACACTTCGCTAATTTGTATTAAAATATTTTTAAATCTTAAAGTTATGTTATATTTTCAATTCTTATTGAATATAAGTTATTATTACGTAGATACCTAAAATATAACTATAATTATGTCAATTTAATAGTTTTGTTACTACAAATTATTTAGTTCAGCCAAAAATATTTATATATTATTTGAGTTTTTATTACTTATTATATATTATAATAAATATATTATATATATTTATATATTATTAAATTTAATATTATTATCAGAGATTATTTGAAATTCGGGTTCATAAATTGAAATAATTTCAAACACTGAAAGAAAAACTTCAGAAAAGAGTCTCACGGTGGACAATATGTTTTTCTAGACGCTAATAAGAGACGATGGTGGTTTGCGAGAGTCTTAAAATATGTCATTACTCATAGCAAAATCGGGAAAGCCGTAAACTATCAGGGAACAGCCATTTTTGCCAGCCATTGAAGAAGTTTTAAAACCCGTTTTACATAAACTTGCATATGATATAGTAAGATAACTGTTGAAAAGCTTATGTTTGACCAAATTTTTTTCAATTTTTGAGATTGTTTTAGAATTTTTGTATGCTAAATATCCTATTTTAAAAGAAAATTTGATCGAAAGAAAGCAAGGCATTGCATATTTACCAGATTTGTTTGATAAATTTAATGAGGTTAACTTAAATTTACAAGGTGGTTGTCTAAATTTAATAAAAATAAAGTCAATCACTGTAGCTTTCTTTGTCAGAATTAACTTAATGAAAAAAAAATTTGACGGCGTTAATTTTCTTAGTTTCCAAATTTGTCATAGACAAACTACCAGGATGATGAAGTTAGCCTACATTCAACATTTAACTGCCCCTTACATAGGCTTTAAAATCAGTATTGAGGATATTTTGACAATGGAAAAACCATAGTGAATTATCAACCCATACGGGGACATTGAAGAAATGGATATCATATTACATGAAAAGTTGAATGAAATAAGTACTAATGAAGTAATTAAGAAAAAATTTAGAAAAGGATATCAGAAATTCTGGCTTCAAAGAGACATGCCTTTTACTTATCCTGCATTATGGAATATCACAAGAAAGTTTTTAATAGTTTTTCCGTCATCATACCTCGTGGAAAATAACTTTATCATCTTTGCATATATTCTCGCATAAAAAAGAAGCATATCGGAAATCACTAGCAGAGGAGATTTCAGGTTAAACTGACTAGTTTAGAGCCAAACATCGAAAATTTAATGCTAATGCATTAGACTCCTCCATCCCATTAAAAATATTTATTTTTTGTATATTTATTTTTTTTTGTACAAATAAATGTAATTTCTTTTTTGTCATTCTTATAAGCAAAAAAAATTCATTAAAAATTAAAATTCAGTTAATATAGATATGAATAAAAACAAACATGATATTTTTTTTTATTTAAAAAATTTTCACTTCTCAGTAATTCCTATCCAAGTGGGTAGCTCTGTGTCAGCATTCAAAAATACGGATGAGTTTATAAAAATTCAATACTAAGGTTCTATAAAAAACAGAAAAAATCTATACCTAGTTTACAGACAAATAATTTTGAGAACCTCTGGACTAGAACATGTAAACGAATGGAATGGTAATGGTGACGATGCGACGAGATTAAATCTCCGATTTAACGTTATCCGACCTACGTTCGTCACTTGTTAACAAAAATCCAGTAACATGTTGCTTGTATTGCGATTAAATAATCAATATGGTAATCTTCTTGCTTAAATCACATCGTTACAGTCGTTTCAGTACATATCGCGTCTTGGACTTTTTTAAACGTATTGAATTCCAACAACAAGGTAGTCCGCACGCGCACATTATTCTCAGGTTAAAAAATAATCCGAAATAATTGATAGATGAAAATATGCCCATGACTGTATTGCTGATAGATACGTTATGTTCTGTCGATCTGGAGCGCATCGAACGAGATGAAAATCAGACGCATATATACACGTTCACGTGTTACAAGTAAGCGAAAGACGAGGAGAACTAGAAATGTAGATTTGGCGTTCCATTCTGGTTGATGAAGAGCACAAAAATTATGTTTCCTTGTACTGTAAATGACGGTAGACGAGAAGCATTAAAAGAAAAATATGCCGACATGCATTAATCGCTGGAGTTTGAACGATTCGAATCGTTGGACGCATTTCTCAAACACCACGGTGTCGGGATTTACGATTATTACTTACAAATTCTTCGGGCCGGCATTAATCGACCACTTGTGTTTCTTTGCCGTTAGATTCAACAGCGATGGATGAATAATGTCAACCCATGGATCGCAAATATTCTAAAGTCGAATATGGATATATAATTCATATTTGAAGAATATTCAGTTTTAATATATGTGGTCGAATACGGAAACATTATGAACCGTGGAATCAGTAATCTACAGCGGGAGCTAATAAAGTTAGACGATGAGTATCCAGACAAGGGTTAAAGCCATAGGCGTGCGCACGGGATGGGCCATGCCACCTCCCCTGCTAACCGAGCTGTACTATATTTATAATTGCGTCTGTTCACGATTTTCTCAAAACTCAAATTATCTTATTCAACGATCTTACATTTACATTACGATTATCCTAAACATAGATCAAGGAAAGTAATAACTTTTTTTACAAGAAAGTTAATACGTAAATCGAAATATCGACTAAATAACGGACTAATTGTCATTTTCTACAATTTTTGGGGGGTTAGAAAAATGTCATATATTTTTTTATTATTCGTATTCGAGAATATAAGGGTGACTAAAAAAATGATGACAGTGATTCAATATACCGAATGAATGCAATTTATATTTGTGTGATGTCAAAATATTTTAAAAACTTAACGTCTCATTTAAGAATGTTAATTGTTAACCCATGTATCATATTAGTATTTTTGACGACTACGCTCGTAGTTGTATGTCATACCACATATTTCTGACAGTCAATCTACCAGAATATTCGCGAACAAACATAGCTTAAGCATTTCAAAATTATTAACTGTATACTTTGAGTCAATTAAACTAACTTAATATATAGTTGAACAATGTATAAATGTATTTTTTTATCAAAGAAATATCAACCACCAAGAAAACAATCGACCGATTAATGGTATTTACTAAAATGCCATAGCAATAATAACAAATAAATAAACTACAAAATGTATTATATAAAACTGATTTTCTAAAATTTGGTATAATCTAACATAAAAAGAAATATAAATTATATTTACAGTTAGCAGTGGAGTTTCGAGCCTTAATTACTATAAAAATTATTACAACAAAGAAAATATTAATATTTTTAGTAGGAGCCATGTTCATTATCTTTTTCGTATAAACCATTTCGTATAGTCAAACATTTATTTCGTTCAAAATAATCCAATTACTAAAGCTGATGTTATACGAGTCTTAAGAAAATGTGGCATCGAGTAAACTGTATGCAAATCGTATATTACTATTTATATAGCTAAATAAATACACATTATCAAAAGAATTAGTACATATAATCAACAAAATTCGACTAAAACTTAATAATCTTCTCAAAATTCAAATTAACTATACACAAAAATAATATATTCAAATAACAGCACAAAAAATTACGCTTTAACTGTTATTCAGAAATATCTAGTCCATTTATTTACATACATTCTCATTTCTACCATTTTTCTGGCGCATATGAATAGTTTTCCCAATTAGTTAAAATTATTATTAACAAATAATTTATTAAAATATTTTTTCTAACATTTTCTTAAAGTTTATATAAATTATATCAAATTTTAGAAAATCAGTTTTATATAATACTTTTTGTAGTTTATTTATTTGTTATTATTGCTATGGCATTTTAGTGAATACCATTAATCGGTCGATTGTTTTCTTGGTGGTTGATATTTCTTTGATGAAAAAAATACATTTATACATTGTTCAACTATATATTAAATTAGTTTAATTGACTCAAAGTATACAGTTAATAATTTTGAAATGCTTAAGCTATGTTTGTTCGCGAATATTCTGGTAGATTGACTGTCAGAAATATGTGGTATGACATACAACTACGAGCGTAGTCGTTAAAAATACTAATATGATACATGGGTTAACAATTAACATTTTTAAATGAGACGTTAAGTTTTTAAAATATTTTGACATCATGCAAATATAAATTGCATTCATTCGGTATGTCTAATCACTGTCATCATTTTTCTGGTCACCCTTATATTCTCGAATACGAATAATAAAAAAAATATATAACATTTTTCTAACCCCCCAAAAATTGTAGAAAATGACAATTAGTCCGTCTTAACTACGAATTATTTTTAATATCTAAAAAAAAAGTAGTAAATTACGTGATGTTTTCTCATCTGCACAGAAAAACAACAAACTATATTTATGTTTTTGGAGGTGCCTAGTTATTAATGGCTTGAATAATAAACAAACGCACTGAAGACTAGTATTCTTCTATTTTTAACGGTAAAAAAATACAATACAATTTGAAATTTCCTCAATGTATCAGTGGAATGTGCATCAGTTATATTTATGAACGGTCGATGATGGGAAAAGTATGAAATGTAATGTTTCATGGTTAGATGGTCAGTGTGACGACAAAACACAGCGTCGACGGTCGTACGGTTTCTTGTCGACGAAAGGGCCGGAACGTTATTACAAAACTATTTCCGCATAAATAATATGAGTTCATGTCCGTGGATTGAGTTCATGCCGATATTTAGAACGAAAACGATAGGTATTTGATTATAACCTCTCCTTTTTACAACGTCAATAACATCTGATACCTTCAGTTTATAGGTCATAAGATCGATCGAGACTGTTCGTTCCGGGTATGATATACACGGAAACGAGCAGTATTTTTTTATCGTCAAATTGAGTTTCTACGGCACAAATATCTCCTACACCATTATGTTTGGTAGTTAATCGTTTTACTTGTAAGACTTCTCTGTAATTTTTTAGACGGTCTTGCTCGGAAAATTGCAGCGACGACCAACAATCTTCTTTTTCGGGAATGCTTACACCTCTGGATCTATTAGTATTTAAGTATTAAACCATTTAATATCCTGAGGATATTTCAAAAACCGAAACTGATATCGGAACCTATATATCATGTTCCAGAGAACCTGTACCCGAACCAGAATCGTATAAAATAATAAATTAAAATTTTCTGTTTTTTTTGCGTTCCTAACAGTTTTTAAGTTTGAAATTATCTATATTTTTTGAAAATTAATTTCTATCTGTTGGTTCAATTAGATGTTTTAAAATTCTTATATTTTATTTCGTGGGTTTGATATTCTAATAATATCTTAGAAGTGTTTTGCATGGATGATCTTATGTCTGGTAGTGAAACTAAAGAAGAGTGTATTCAATTACAACAAGAAATATCGGTAATTTTAGCCTCTGCCAAACTACCTCTTAAAAAGTGGTGCTTTAACTCATTAGTGGTACTACAAGGTATTGGTAAGGATATTAGAGATTCTTTATTTACTTTGGATATAGGTGATGATGAAATTGTCAAGTCTCTAGGATTAAGTTGGAAATCACTTTCTGATAAATTTCGATTCTACGTCACGCAAACAACTAGTAGAGATAAATTTACAAAGTGGATATTATTATTCGATCTTAATAACATTTTTGATCCTCCTGGATTCCTTTCTCCTATTCTGATCAAGGGAAAAATATTTCTCAAACAATTGTAGCAATTTAAGGCGAATTGGGACACATCTCTTCAAGATGATATCCAACAAAGGTGGTAACAATATTATAATGAAATTGAAATTTTGAAAGAATTTTCCATTCCCAGAAAATCTATATCAAGAACCAGTAAAGTAATTAAACTTCACTGTTTTTGTGATGCCTCGATGGCGGCTTATGGTGTCTGCATATATGTTCATTTCTTGGATCAAGATGGCATATGGCACGATAGATTACTTTGTTCAAAAAAGAGTAGCTTAATTATAGGGTACAACAATTCTACTTAATTGGAATTAAATGAGGCTTTACTATTGACTCAATTAGTTTCCAAGGTCGCTTATTCATGGGGTATAGAAGTTAATAAATGTAGACTTTGGTCTGACTGCATGATTGTTTTAACTAGGTTAAATAGCCAATTAGGAAGACTTAAACCTATGTCGATAATTGTGTTACAAAAATATTAGAAATCACGAGAAGTTCACAATGGCATTATATAAAATCAAATGAGAATCCTGCAGATATTATTTCATGGGGGATCGGGTAACAAGAATTAATAAACAGCATAATGTGGTGGAATGGTCCATTATGGCTTTCACGATCTGAAAAACAATGGGTATAAAAAGCAATTTGATTCACATCAAATGTTGAACTCCCTGAACAATGTCCATTCAAATTAGTCTTAATTGTGATTGATTCATCAAAACATATTTATAATGTTTATTCTGATCGGCGTAAACTTATATGAGCTATAGCTAGATTATCACGTTTTCTGAAGTATCTAAAAAATAAACGCTCATTTCAAACAAGGGGTCATCTGACATTAGCAGATAGTCATAAATAGATTTTTTTTAAATGTATAATTTATAATTATTCATTATTTTTTATGTAATTGTAAATAAATGAATATTTTTTCTAAAATATTAAATAAACTTTTTGATTTGATTCGTTATTTTACATTATATACATTCAAAAAATGATAAAAAATAAAATATACGGATTTTATTTTAAATCACAATCGAAGTTGAATAAAACACGAAAGGAACTTCGTTCTTGACGGGGGTCCCTCGACCGCACAAGATTTTTTATATAAAAAATGATTAATCATATAATATTGAAACACTTTCGGGGGAGGGGGGATCCAAACTCTATTATCCGTTTCTTTCTCGCCAAAAATACGACTTTAGATACCAAACAATATATAATTTATCTACGATTAGTTTTACAGCAATAATTTTAAAATTATACAAAAATATAATATTAGTACAATTTCAGATATGATGTTTACAATGTATGTTTAGTGATAATTAATAAAATAACTGAATTATACTTTAGCTTACAAAGAAAAAGATGTGTTTATATATAATTTTTAGATAGTAATTAATACAAATTCCATAATACTTAAGTACTTGCGAATAGAATAATCATTTATTATTTAAATATTGATTGATTTTTAACTATATTTATAATGATAAATATTTTATTTACAAATACATATTTAATGTATGTACTAACTATTATTTTAATATTTTAATATTATTTTATTTTATATTACCATAATGATATGGTAATATAAATCTCTCTCAGTAGCAAAATCTAAAACGTTACACATATATCCGAATATTTAAATCTAAAGCAAATATTTAATATAATCCAAACACCATTGGATTTTAAAACATGAAATCTGCAAAATCTGAAAAATTATCAGTGTTTATTTATATGTTTGGTATATAATTATGACATATTATTGAGAGATTTATTACATTTAATAATTAAGAGATGTTAATGTGACATAGAGGTAGTAGGTACATAAAGGTAGGTAGTTGCAGCATAAAGGTTATTGAGATATTGACGTAAAATATCTAAAATTTTCAGATTTTATTCAATTAGACGCAACATTATTTGAGCATAATATTTGTATTAATAATATATTAAATGTGAAAAAAGTAATTATCTACTAGTTATTTAATTATTAATTCATAAAGTCACTAAAAATCAAAATGAAAATATGTCAGATATGTTATAGTGAAATAAAATTACTATAATCGTTTAAGAAAATGCGAATCAATTAGAAAAATGAATATTATATATATATATATATATATATATCCTCTTTTTGTTCTGTATAAATAGAGCCTGATTAACTAATAGGCAAAATATGCTACAGCCTATAGGGAACCAATCGGCCAATGTTAAAAAGGGGGCACCTCAAAATCATTTTTTAATCCCAGATATCTGAAAACAATATACACACTTAACTTAATTGATAGGTACTATAATTGTCGCGTATATTTGGAAATAATCCATTTTGCCATTATCAATATACAGCAGTTATTACTACTTTAGTTTATTATAACTATTACTGAATATTTTGGAAAATTAATTATTCTGTAATACGCGTGTTTTTTTATGAGTTGAAATGTATTGACATTTCACCACAGAACAAATAATTTTATACATATGTTGATTTCTTCGCATTCGTTGAACGTTTAATAATCGATAATTTTTATTTGAAATCACCTGACAATAAAATTAGAACACCACCAAAAAGTATGTTGTTACGATTCAAATTTTTTAGATATCGATTTAATACTTCCATTGAAGGTTTATGGACAATTAAATATTCATCCCAAAAAATAATGTGATATTTTTGCAATACTATGACTCAAAGGCGTTTTGAACATTTACTTCTTACAGGGGCAAAATAAATAAAACCACCTACCACAAAAAAAAATTTCTCACCACACTCGATTTGCTTTCTAACTTAGCTTAAACATTAAAATGTTCAACATTTAAATTGCCCGTGAACAGACAAAATTGTATTTTACCAATTTTTTTTTTACAGAACATCGCCCTAGTAGAAGATGCTAACAAACCGCCCCTGCTGTAGCTATTCTTGAAAGTTTCTTAATATTACATACAGCACTTTTATTGGTATGTATACTTAATGGTATTTTGGAGCTGAATGTGCTGTTCTTCCAATTTCCAACAAAGTTGCACTGAATGTAGTGAAATTATAGTTAAAACATTATTTTCTTTTTACCAGATGGGCACGACACAGCGCATGTAAGACTCAACCATAAACCTCCACATAATGGTACACTTAAACTCACCTTATTAAGAAAAAAAATAGTGCTATAAGCTCATGCATACTAACATAACAAAATCATAATTTATTAATAATTTAGTATAGCGTTACGTTGCGGGTCTGAAGAAAGCTATAAACCATCGTCTCAACTATAAAAATATGTTATATAAATATGACTTCAATCTGTTTAGCCTTTCAAAAGTTATACGAACACTAAAAAATACACTCAAGAATTATATTTATAAAGATATATATATATATATATATATAAACTGTTTTATGTAAAACATGAAAAGCAAAAGAGAAAAGATTATATATGTTTATTAATTTTTAATATATTATATAGATAAAATACACAAAAAAATTATTATTACTACTATTATTGCAATAACCAAATTTTTTATTTCCATATAAATAATGCTTTTTCATAAATACATTATTTAATTCCAATTGCAGTTAGTTATATTTAAATGAAAATTGACATAGTTAATGCATTATTAATTAATTTTAATAGGAGGGATTATAATTTTAGTCATAAAAATGGTCTTGAAATGACATAGACAAAAATGATGATGTTGAGGCGTGGACATTTGAATTATTGGAATAATCCTCTGGATATTGTTCAGCTATAAAAATAAATTTTATTAATTATGTACTACTATATATCGGATAAAACATAAACTACGGATAGCGAACTTCTACTATTAACGGAGCGACGGAAGCGGTCCAGCTCGAAACAACCAAATTCAACGTCGATTAAAGTCGTACAGTCCGCAACTATCCGTTAAACGATTAATAACCTCGCCAACCTTACAGTAAATAAATATTATTTTTTATATTTGTTTTATTTATACTTAATGAAGATGGAGTAGACCTCTGTAAAGTCTCTCCACACAATGAATTTTGCCAGGTAAGATGGAGTGTAATTTAATGAGCACTTTTTAAATGTATAATCGAGTATGTGTTTTTCTTAATGGCCTAGGTAAAGATATATATATATATATATGTGTGTGTGGTATAAAAAAATTTTAATATCGGAATCGAAAATCTTGAGGAAAATCTTCGAACTAGTTAAGGACAATTTTAGTGGAGAATGGAGAAGGAGAATTGAAAAATATGCAGAGCTAAAATCATTATTCCTGAGTACCAGTATAATTGATGAAATAAGAAAGCGAAGACTTCAGTGATCTAGGCATGTTTGGAAGAGCCAGAACGTAATAATAAAAGCAGTGATGGAATAAAATCCATACGGGAAAATACCACTGGGAAGACCCAAAATAAGATGGGAAGATTTAGTTCAAAAGGATGTGGAATCATTAGGTTTAGGTCCGAATTGGAAAGAAAAAGAAATGGATAGGGAGGGATGGAGCATTGGGTGCAAAATCGGATTGTCCTGAGAGGCCTTAGAACCAGGAGAAGAAGAAAAATATATAAATAGTTAGTTAATATATGTGGTAATTATCCGAAGACGTCTACGATTGTTCTTCGGTCCCTCTCACCGCCGAGATTTAACATGTATTTTATGTAAAAATTTAATTGATTGATTTACAAAAATCCTAATATCTCTGTCACCAGTACAGTGTCATCAGGATATTAAGTTAGTAATGGTCAGGTTACAAGGTGTAGGGATTGGTGTGTCCAGTGATGGCATGCTGAACATCGATCCCTGGAGTTGAAGTTTAGGTCGATCTGCTCATGCGTGTTCCATCACATGTTCCGGTGTCGCGGTTGAAGGACACTCCCAACGCCACCGCCCGACCGCTGTGCGCTTCGCCCGGTTGCAGTGTCCCTAGACAATCCTACGACGCGCAATTGCTCCAAGTACTGCTTAACAGGCTTTCAAAGCAATGGGTGTATAGCCGATTTTGTCAAAAAAGAAAAAAATGTTACAAGGTATATCAATATTTGGCATTTGTTCTATAATTTTCCAATAATCTGTTATATTATTAAAAAAAAGTAGTAGGTATACCAAAAATATAATCTACCAAAAAGCGGTCAGCTTCTATCATTTCTTTACAAGGATTTGCAGAACATAATTTAATTATGTTACTAGTAGTTTCGTTATCCTCAACACTCTTGCGCTGACATAAGGCATTTCTAAATGACAAAACAATTTCTTGTTTAATGGCATTACATGATCTGCGATTATTATTTACAAATGTATTAATGACTCTTCTATTAAAATTATTTCTATGTATTGATATCTTGTTAACACATTCTATTTTATTTTCATTCTCAACAACTTTATCGTTACAGAACCCATCATTTATTTCTTCTATACCACTAGGTATTTTATGTATCTTCTGAATAGCAGAATCCTTAGATTTCAAACATCAGGTATAATCAAAATAACCTTTTTAAATTGCTGTCATAAAGATTGCATTATTAGTGGATTACCAGCCATGATAACAGTAATTGTAAATTGTAAGGTTTCTTTGTTCTATGTTTTTAACATTCCTTTTGCTATAAATTTATTCGTTTTAGTGAACCTGTTATTTTCATCCGAGATAATGTCTTCCCAGAATAATTTACATTCTCGAAGATTATTTAAAATTGACTTTAATATGTTTCTAGTGTGCCCAGCAAATCGAACTTCAACATGTTTTGTAAATATAATATACGTCTTTGTTTCTCTAAATTATTGGAGCATAGTACCGTCATGAAGGTAGTTAAACTATATAGTTTATGTTATACATATATGGATACAGTTGGTATGTCTACCACTTTTACATACATCACGCACAAAATAAATAGTTACCGCAGTTAAGTAACTAAGTTAAGTATTTGTCACTTTTATAATAATGTTTTATATTCAATAATATTAAAATTGATAATGTTTTTAAAAGAATAATTGAAGTAATAAATTACTGAATAAATTAATATTTGTTATATTATTTTACATATTTCAGTATTATACCTATACTGCTACACATTAAAATATTTTAGAATTTAAGTAAAATTTGAGTAAAATAATTCATTACTGGTTATCCTCTTGAACAAAGAAAATAAAATACCCTTAAAAATGCTATGATATATATATATATATATATCATATTTGTATATATGGTATATAAGTATATATGATATAGCTTAAGTTTTTAATTCTGTTAGATAAAACACTTTGGTTTCTTTACATTGTAAGTTCACCACAAAACCCATTAATGTACAGTCTGATTATGTACAATATAATTCTAATTTATTTTCATATCATAATAATAATTTTTTACGCATAATTACTACTATCTATTTATCATGGCTAATCATACGATATTAACATTAATAGATTTCATCAAAACGTATGATTATAAAATGTATGTTAGTTGTTTTAAATCCATTTATTCTTGATTGAAAAGAATACACATTCAATGTGTTGTTCTCAAATACTTGTCTAATGTAGATCGTAACGTAATCGTTTAGTGGAACTTAAAACGGTTGTAGTGGTGGCAGTAATATTGTTGAGTTAGTAAAGATTGGTGTAAAACAATATTTAAAATTATCATTTCTTTGGAAGAATAGTACAATTGTTCCTTGTTGTATACCAACAATTCAAATAAAATTTGACATTATTAAAATATAGGGACAAAATCATTATTAACTTATTACCAGGTTGGACTTGGCCAATGGACGATTGATTAAAGACGGTGCTAACGGTGCTCTGCTGATTAATGGCAAATGTATCCGCAGATGACATATTGAAATCATTTGAGTGTGATCTCGATGTAAGATTATGATCTAAGTAAAAGATGACGGTTACTCTATAATTGTAATATTAACTACAATATTAAAAATAATAAAAATCTATAGAAATTATATATTGTAATAAATATAATTAAACGTAAATTACGAGTAAATTTTATTATTTTTAAAAGTTATATAAACAATAACTATTTTACAATACATAAAATTATTGGTTTCATTCATGTTTTTCTTTAAATGCTATTAAAAAATCATTCTTAATAATAAAAAACAAAATTTTATTAATCTTAGAATTCTATTTTTTCTCATAAAACGATTAAGATAGTTAGATTATACAATTAAATTACTGTGCAAATCAGTATTATGTTCCTTCAATTGTTAATAAAACGTTCTGAATTTTTAAAATTGGTTTTAGACAAATACTTTTCTGGTTGGAAGTGATGTGAACAATATTACCTTGATCAAATAATGATTCCGAAGATTGGTTATATATCATATACTGTTCTATATCTTCAGCAGTGAATGAATCTAAACAAAAAATTAACAATAAATATAAAATTGTACAATTATCAATTGTTTCAAAAATATAGAATAAGCCACTTTGATTTAGATGAAATCGGTAAATACGATTTGGATTAGTTGTCGATATTACAATAAGTGTTAAATTTCTCTTTTTAATTATATGTAATAACCATTTAAACAAAATCAGAGTTATACACTAAATATTTTATCATAGTATTTTGCTTAAATGTTAAACAAACATAAATTATTTTTTAATACACAAATTATATTTTTATTTATGTTTTTCTTTTAACACTATAAAAAAATCAATCCTAATAAAAAAACGAAATTTATTAATCTTATGTGTTCCCCTTTTTAGCGTTATGCAATTAATATAGTTGGATAATACTATTAAATTACTGCGCAAATTAATATTGTTTTCCACGAATTTAATAACACGTTTTGAATATTGAATTTCGGTTGCAGACCAATTCTGTTTTGGTTTGAGGTGTTAGGCAAGGCCGGCCCAAGGTATTTTGACGCCCCGGGCAATTTTTTGAAAGGCGCCCTTAAACAAATTCTCTATAATAATTATGATTATAAAATCGTATAATCTATAAAAAAAATTAAATAACAGAATATTCTGTCATGAATAATTTAGTCATTTAGATATATTTTTGTCAATTTGAATAAATGTTACACTAAAATTTATAAAATATTCGTATATTAAAAGCACCCCTATAAAAGTAGCGCCCCGGGCAACCGCCCGGTTCGCCCGTATCTTGGGCCGGCACTGGTGATTTGATTAATATTACCTTGAACAGATGTAGATTCAGAAAGTAGGTTGGAATTCATAAAATTTTCTAGATCTTCAGCATTGAATGAATCTAAAATATAATAATAACAATAACAATAAATATACAATTTGACAATAGTCATTTAATTATGATTTATACCCTATGAATGTAAAATTAGTAAGTTTGAATTAAATAGAAGTAGTAAATACGATTTGGGATAATATTTGATATACTAAACATTTTAATTACAGATTTTAA
This sequence comes from Schlechtendalia chinensis, assembly GCA_019022885.1. NCBI lineage: Eukaryota > Metazoa > Arthropoda > Insecta > Hemiptera > Aphididae > Schlechtendalia > Schlechtendalia chinensis. The sequence continues at coordinate 9,764,593 of CM032341.1, forward strand.
TTAATTGTAATAACAATTTTGAAAAAAAATAGATATTAATACTCGTAGTTAATATTCTTTCACGTCGTTGTGAAGTAATTTCTCTATTTTGATTTCTACTATACTACATATTTTTTATTAGTTTTATTGATTTTGATTTGGTTTATTGATTTGTGATAATTATGTTACTTTGATCATTTAGAACCGATGTATTGAAGCAATACAGATATGGCCCTATTAAAAGAGATTGATCTAAAAAAAGAAAAACAATGTTACATTATCTTTGCATATATAGTCATTTACTTATATTACTTATGATTAAACATTAAACTAATTAATATTGAATCATAACAATTCGATAATTAAGAGAAATGAATGTTTCTTGCAATTCCGTACTTAAATTTATTATATTGAATTATGTAATCACATTTGCATAATTAAATTTGAAAATACAAAAAGAATATAAGTGAATATTTAGTAGGATAATTATTATTAATAATTAATTATAACTATTTGTCAACCTTTTTTATAATAATTATTGTGTTAAATTTTTCGTATCAAAAATCCAAATATTTTATATACTCGTATATAATTTTATGTTGAACTAAGATACATACTAATAGATGCTATTATTTTATTAAACAAGTATTCAATGTATAATATCATAGTACCTAAAAATGAATGTTTATTAGTTTCAATATTACAGATATTATGTAAAATATACATCTTTTTGCAAAACTATATATATATATATATATAATATATATATATATATATCTTCTTGCTCCAAATTATTAAAAAACAAACCTTTGTTGTCTCAAATTCATTATTTTCTATAATATTCACTCATAAAATCTTAATATTCTAATTTATAGATATAAATAAAATAAAAAACTGATAGTCTTAATTTAAATGCGATAAAAATATTTAAAAAAAAATAAAAATAAAAATAAAAAAGTAATGTTTAAATAAAAGTATATAATTTAATACATTATTATTATTAGTATTATTATTATTTTAGTTTGATAAAATGCTTCAATAACATTAGTTGTTAGCCTAAATTATTTTAATACTAAAAATAAATATTAATATAGATTATATTTTAATAGAAAAAAAAGAAAAAACATATTTTTGATAATATACAGTATGTTGCTTAGGTTTATAATATGACAACAGTGGCAGTGTTCTCTTCGTTGAAGGCCTGTTAATGTGTAGGAGAGATGTTGAGAATCTCGCACGCTTCGGTGTATTTGGTGCAGTTGGTGATAATATGCTATATTAACAGGATTTCATTGCAAGTATTACATGCTGGTGCTGGTTCATTTGTGATGAGGTAAGCATGCATGATATAGGAATGGACTATTTTAGCTCGAGTAATTGTTACATTCTCTCTTCTTTTAATATCGAAAGGATATTTCAATTTTTTTATAAACAATTTAACTTTTCTTAGTTTGTGGGAGAGAGAAAGGTTTAGCCAATATTTCTGCCATTCTTCCATTATTTTGTGATGTATGACTTTGAAGATATCAAATGAGGTTAATGTATTAATTTTTGTAGAGAGTGGAGATGTGGTGGCTTCGTTGGCAGCCCTGTCTGCTTTCTCATTTCCAAGTATTCAAACATGTGAGGGAACCCAATTCCTATATTGGATTATTTATTTCTAATATCAATGTTTGTATGTGTTGAACGAGCTAATTTTAGAATAGGGACTTACGGCATTCAGTGGGTCATTGATAATGATGTTGTAGTTTTTCAGGTTTGAAGATGAGACTATTTTTATTTATAAATTGTATACGTATACTTAAATATATAAAAAGCCAATGAGTTTTACGTTGATTAAAGAAAAAAGTAAGAAAATATAAAAGTTGTTGTATATGTGTGTATATTACAATCGGTTTCCACAAATGTCATCATCAAGTTAATACAAATGGTATTAACTTACCACAACTGAGGAATAAATTAAAAGTAAAGTTAATAAGAAAAAATTCAATTAAAAAATAATTTTTTACTTTTTACCTTTTTACTCTTTATTTATTTTTTTATTTTATTTTAAATACTACATTATTTATACAGTGAGTTTTGGTAGAGGAGAAACATACATTATTATATCACAATAAAATTTCCTTTGTCAGAAATAATTTATAATATTTTATAATAACATTGCCACAATAACTATTATTATAGAAGTCATACTGCTTAAATTTTTGTTGGAAATCTCTACAATTCAAAAACAAAAAAGTAAATCAAGTAATAAAGTAGTATTCATTTTATTATGTTCAATGCCATTGATTAGTATTTAGACTTATTCCATGCATGGTCTAAAAATAGAAAAGGGATGCAATATGATAAAAAGAAACATAAATTCCAAAATAATTAATTGTTTGAGTTTTATTATGAACTTTTGGCAGGGGTATTCTAATAATATTTTTTAAAAAAATTCCTCTGTTCTTCACGTACGTTCAACAGTTCAAACACATTTTAAAGATCAATTTGATTACTGAGTAGTATATTAATACTCTACAAAATGTGGATAAAATTCAAAACGTTATATTTATAATTTATAGATGAAATATTATTTGCAAGGGGGGGGGGAGGAATGGATATATGTTATGATAAATTATAAATTCAATTAAATTTATAGAAATTGGGATTATAATATCAATTGCTTTGTATGTTTAGTTAGATATTCCAAATTTATGAAAATTTACGTAGAAATAAATATTTCGTAAATATTGTTTATAATGTATATTAGTTGTATGAAAAGAAGTATACAAAAGCCTCTGCATTTTTTTCCGCATTTGTAAGTTCCTCCGCATTTGTAATTTCTCTCCGCCTCCCCCGTGACCAACATTTAACCCATACTTAATTAATTTTTAATTTTTTAATTTATCACTTATAGCTGACGATGAACTTTTTTTATTTTTTTTTTTAGTTAACGATAAAATTACTATTTTTTGTTTCGCATTATATCGTATTGTTGTTATATAATACATAACCAATTATTTAATTTCTGTATCCGTTATTATTTGTTTGATCGCCGTTATGGTAATTTATATTCGAAATCTGTAGCAAAATAATAAGCGAATATGTAATTTTTTTATTTAAATTTCTCACTTATAGCTGATGACGGGTTTCTTTACTGCTTGTTGCGATATATTTTAATACAATATATATTTAGTGGATCCAATGACCGTTTTATTTGCACCTCGTTCGTTGTGTGTGTTTCATTTTTTATCCTGCACATTCTTTCCGTATTCAGTTTGTAAACACTTCATCTTTCACTTGTAAGTTTTATGTTTTTCTTTTGTACTCGCTCGTGTGTGTTTTATTTTTATAAAAACAAAAACGTATAAGTGTTATGATTGCGTTAAATCATTTATGCGTAAGGATAACATGGAACGCCATGCATCAATCGTGCATGGAATAATACAGTATTCATGTGGTGCTTGTACTTCAATTTTCACGAGGGAGCACGATGTCATTCGTCACGTTAAAATTGTTCATAGTAAGTAATCAGTTATAATTTATTAATAAGTGTACAAAAACACAATTTTTTTTTTTAGAACTTATCCGCGGAACATATGAGTATAACCAGCAGTTCATAAAAATGACGTAAAAATATTGAAAAAATCAGACAAGTTATGTATGAGTGTAATGGAAAAATTTGATCAAAATGGAGGTTAATATACTTAATTATTATTATTATTATTTTTTTTTTTTTTTAGGTGTTAGTAATGTAATTGAAAGTGCTTCATAAATTCATGAAATCTGGAAATCGAACCGCAGACCTTGTGTACCAAAACGTGTTTCTACTCACTCGATCATAGCCGATCCTTATTATTATTAGAAATTAGAAACATTATTGTTTGTTATCTGATTTTTTAGGACTTATTACACTACAAATAACCAGATATTCCTATATAGTTCTTTATTATTTTGCAAGAGATGTTTAAAATCGTACAAGAAAAAATATTTAACTGAAATTATTAGTGAGCATGTTGGTTTAAAAAATCATAAAAAAAATGTAAACAAAATAAACCAGGTGCAATATGCATGCCGGAAAAGAGTTCATTTAAGAAGTTTAAGAATTAGGAGAAAACTCAAAAACATCAAATTCTTATTTATGCAGATTTTGAATGCATACTAAAAATGCGTTTACCTATTACAGATGATAATAATATAAAAACTAGAATATTATAGGAACATATGTGCCATATGGGAACCTATGAGCTATTATTTCTATGTAAAAACCAGTGACAATGTATCGTTAGAGTTATTAATTAACTATAATATCAATAAATAAACTTTTCCTCTGAAATTTGAATAATTTGTATCGATCTCACGTCATATTCAAGCTGTGTAGCAATAAAATGTCATTCATAGTTACATCATATTTTCCTTTACATCATTAAAATCTAAAATAATAAAAAAAATATAAAATAATAAATTAATAGTAATAAAGTCTATTAACCTTCACTTTGCTCAAATTGGTCTATCACTCTCATATATAACTTGTCATCTGATTTTTTCAATAGTTTTACGTCATTTTTATAAACTGCTATGTTAAACACATATGCTCCGCGGATAAGTTTAAAAAAAAATATTTTTTTTTTACACTAATTAATAAATTATAACTAAATACTTACTATAAATGATTTCAACGTGACTAATGACATCGTGCTCCCTCGTGAAAATTGAAGTACAAGCACCACATGAATACTATTTTGTTGCATGCACGGTTAATGCATAACGTACCATGTTATCCTTACGCGTAAATAACTCAACACGATCATAAAACTTACACATTTTTGTTATTATAAGACAAACAAGAAAATACAAAACTAACAAGTGAAAGATCAAATGTGTAAACATTAGACTGAATACAGAAATACTGTGCAGTATAAGAACTGATATATACATAACAAACGAGTGGCAAATAAAACGGTCACGGGGGACATCTAATATATATTGTATTAATAAATATATATATATATATCAATAAGCAGTGAAAAAATATTCATTATCAACTATAAGTAAAAAACTAAAAAATTTTAAAAAAAATTTAGTATTTGTTAGGTGGTAGACGCGGATGTGACAGAGGGAAATCATAAAATTGGAGGAATTGCAAATTCAGAGGTACATAAAAATGCGGAGGAAAATGCGGAGTCTTTTGTATACTCCTTTTCATACTACTTATATTGTTTTCTTAATATTTCACACGATACGTATTTTATAACTAAATTTGTGTTCATATATTTTGATTATGAATTTCAAAAACATTTATTTTCATAAAAATATGTAACATGTAACATTTATTAATAAAAAAACTTGTGCGTTCGGGGGACCGCCGTCAAGAACGAAATTCCTTATTCTTGCACTCCGAATGTAATTCGAAATAAAATCTGTATATTTTATTTTTATTATTTTTTTAATGTAAGTAATGTAAAATAACGAATCAAATCAAAAAGTTTCATTTAATATTTTAGGAAAAATATTCATTTATTGATAATTACATATAAAATAGTGAATAATTATAAATTATACATAAAATAAAAATTTGGTTGTAATAATGAGATAATATAACTATTGTATGATTTATAACAAAACAAAAACAAGTAACATAAGTTTATCTAAAATAGAAATTAAATACGTGTTCAGTATTGAGGTTATTATAAAATTGACTGACCGAGAGAGAGAGGAGAGAGAGAGAGAGAGAGAGAGAGAGAGAGAGAGAGAGAAATATTGCGGTCGCCGAGTAGGAACAATGCATTATAAATTATGTGTACACAGGAGTTGTCGATATGAAACTAATGTGTCACTTCCGTCGTTCGCCGAAGTTGCTTCTTAATGTGAGTAGAAGTTTCGTGTTGACAGTCCGACTTCAACCACACGTTATTATTCTCCTCCGGTTAAAAGTACTTTAGAATATGTAATTTCAGTCAATATTATAAGAAATTTATATCATTATAAAGATCTTTCTACTGGCAAAATAACAGTGAAGTCAAAATCAATCTGCGGGATTTGCGCGTTAACTGGTGAACAAAATATTATATATTTTAATTAAAAGCAATCGCCGCTAACAGCATTATCAGAATAACACGAATGCCGTCTTTTCAATCTTATTTACTCAGATTGTCGATAACAATGTCAAATCGCACGGATAATAAAAACGACAAAATCGTACCGCCGATTGTTATACACATTAATCAAATAATAAATAACGATAATGAACTCGGGTGGCAATCACCCAATCATTCAAAGAGACCACTTTCTTCATCATCCCTTTCAACAAAATTGCCTATAACCCAAAAAAATCAAAATTATTTAACACGTCCAACAGCTACTCATCTCTTTATACAGCAAACAATATAGTACTAGAAGAATCTATTAATCGAACTAACGATACATAAAATAATATCAACAGCAATAATAACACAATATCTCTTCCACCGCATATCTTCGTCAAAGATGTACAAAACTACTTAGAACTAATTAAAGAGCTCAACGAGCAAATTGGCCTTGAAAATTACATATGTAAATCTTCCTTAAATAGTTATAAACTTCATACCAAAACTCCCGATTCATATAGAAAAATAGTTTAATTCCTAAAACGTGAAAACTATGAGTACCACACGTACCAAATGAAATCCGAAAATCCATTTAAAGTCGTAAAACGCAATCTTCATCTTACGACTTCATGTGATGAAGTAAAATCTGAGATAGAAAATCACAACTTTTCGGTTATAAAAGTTGTTAACGTACTTTAACAACAAATATAAACTCCTCTACCTCTCTTCTTCGTCGACTTGGAAAAAGTTGATAACTATCATTTGATTTTCAACATATCATCTATACTCCACTCTAAAATAAAAGTCGAAAACCACATAAACGCCGTGACTTAGTACAGTGCCAAAACTGCTAGGACTACGGTCATCCCTATTCATATTGCCGATACGCCCCACGCTGCATCTGATGTGGTAAAAACCACCATTCCAAATCTTGCACCAAATCAATCAATACGCAAACCAACATGTGCATATTGTCAAGGCCAACATCCCGTCAAATATAGAGGTTGCCAAATTAACAAACAGCTACAGCTACAACGAAACCGCCAATCATCTTAAAAACACCCATCTGTATTTGTAAACCCATCTGAATCTCAAACCGATTCACTGACAACAATTCAAATACCCCACTATCCAAATAATCAGCCCAAATACTTGTACGTTCAAGCCACTTCCAGCACAAATCAAAACCCTCTCCCTTTCATTGAAAAATAACTAAATGACTTCTCCTTAACATTGAACAATTTTATATCAGACTTTAAAGCATTTATAAATCCATTTATAACAGTCCTCACACGCCTTATTGAAAACACTAATGCCAAATAGTACTTTTACATCAAACTCCATTGCAATACTCCTCTGGAATCCTAACAGAATCCTGAATCACATAAATGAATTAACCGCAATACTACATGAAAAAAGAGTCGACATAGATTTTATATCTAAGCTTATTACATCCAATACCCCACATAACACTGCTCGTGCAGGTTCTGCAATCCTTGTCCACTCACAATTAAAATTTTACTCTCTACCTAATTACAGCGAAAATTACTTACAATCTTATGCAATAAGCATAATTTTAAATCATACTCCAATAACAATAGTAGCTACTTATTATCTGCCAAAACATATAATAACAACTGATCAATTTAAACAATAAATTAACTCTCTTGGTAACAAATGTATTAGTCGAGTATGACATAAATGCAAAAAAACTAATTGGGGCTACAAAACAAACAACTCTCGTGGTAGCAACCTCTTTCACCTCACCTCCTCAGAACTTTAAAAAATATTTGCTCTCTTTGATCCAACGTACTGGCGTACGATTTATCTGGTTTCCCTGAATAAACGTCCAGATATCCTCGATATATTTGTTACGAAAATTCCAAACAATCCTTTTCTTCATATTGAAAATTTTAATGATCTCTGCTCAGACCACTCTTCTGTTCTTCTTACCCTAAACTCTACACCTCCTATTCGTTCTACCACTCCAATATTAACAAACAAATTCACTAACTGGGAAAAGTTTCAAGACATACTAACTAATAACACTGCCTAAGTACAAAACTAAAAACACTTGAAAACATAGATGACAAAGTTACAACTTTAAAAAAAGCAATTTACCGTCTGCTACCTGGGCTTATTCAATACCCAATCAAAACAACCACCATTTTTTTAAACTTCCAATTCATATTCAAACACTAATAACTGAAAAAAAACGGGCTATAAAGTTATGACAGTCCACCCCAGTGGCGTACCTGTGAAATATTTTTGGGGGGGGCAAAATATTAAATACCTTATTTTAAAATTATTAAAATGTAAAAGTTTAATAACATTATTCTATATATTAAATTAAACTATTATACTAAAATAATTAATTACCTATAATACAAAATCTAAGTTTCTTTTTTTAGTACCAGCAAACATATTAATAACTTCATCAACTTGAATGACTCTATGCCTATGAATATTAAGTAACGCTAACCCAACTAAGCGTTCTTCGCCCATATTTGACCTTAACCAAGTTTTTAGTCTAAATGTAAACATACAAAGTAATGTTAATTAATATAACTATTCATGCATGGTGCAAAAGCATATGTCAAAATCTATAAAAATACAAATTGATTAATTTTAATAAATTAAAACATGGAACTACGTCCATGCTCTGTTTACGAGTATGGGTATAATGTCTATGGTGAAAATAGATATCAATTTTAACTTTTAAACGATAAAGATAGATAACATCAGCTATCACCTGTCTTATGTAAAGTTTACAAACGTGGAAAAAAAAGTTATTGATAAAGTTCTAATGTGATTAAACCATTACTTTTAATATTAATTTGGTCAAATTATGATATAAATAGATTGATAAGTCATATCAAAATTCTATAACGGAATATCCACACGCTTGTATTGTAGAAAACATATAATAAAAAATAAATATGCATTAAGCAAACGAATAAAAAACTTCTCGGGGGGGGCAAATGCCCCTGTTGCCCCCCCCTAAAGTACGCCACTGGTCCACCCGCTACCCTTATGATAAAAGACTTTTGAACACCTCAACTGCACACCTTAAAAAGTTAGTAATACTAAGTAATTACTAGTAAACTTCAGAAGTAAGTCTTACTCAAACTATTAAGCTTCCCTTTCTACGCATGAGGGATCTTTATGGAAAGCCACCAAACAAGCCTTAAAAGACAAACCTAAATTCCTTCTACTTAAAAATGAAGAAGGCTCATAAGCCGCAAATGATCAAAAAAAGGCGGAGCTTTTCCAAAAGCACCTAACAGACGTTTTTAAGAATCACGAAACCGCAAAAACACTAAACTTTTTAGTCAAATACAAAACTTCTTATTATCCCCACTCCAATTGACTCTACCCCCAAAATTCTTTTCTCCAGCTTAAGTTAAATATTGTATATCGATATTCCCCAGTAAAATTCTCCTAGCTTTAACTTGATTACATACCAGGTCACTAAACATCTCCCCAAAAAACACTTACTCTTCTCATATATATATATTTAATTCAATACTTTGCCTTTTATACTTCCCGCTATAATGGAAGTTCTCTGTAATACTAGTCATACTCAAACATGGTAAACCACCGGAACACCTCTCATCTCATAGACCTATCAGTCCTCTCCCTTTCTTTCCTAAAGTACTTGAAAAACTACTCCTAAAAAAAAATTAAACTTATAACAGTTAACACAAACATTATTCCAAACACGTAGTTTGGTTTTCGCAACAGACATTCAACAATCTAACAAATAAATCGTTTAACAGATACAGTAGCCTTAACACTAGAAAATAAACAATATTGCGCTGCTGCTTTTTTGGATGTTGCGCAAGCTTTTGACAAAGTGTAGTATGATGGTCTCTCTTTAAACTTAAACAAATTCAATACTCCATCCTACTACTTACAATTTCCATCTTACCTTACGGAACGACACATAAATTCACAGTACGTTACCGCACAATTCTTTCAACTATATCTACGTATAATAAAAGCAAGGGTATCTCACGGTGCTGTTTCTGCTCTTCTCCTTTTCAACATAATTACATCCGATCAACCTATTCATTCAAATACAACTGTAGCAGAATTCGCCGACGATAAAGCAATCCTTTCTGTGCACAATGACCACCAAATTGCTTCTCATTACTTGCAAGCCCATCTCAGTAGTCTTCAAACATGGTACCGTGATTGGAAAATCAAAATTAATGAAAACAAATCCTGTCAAGCAACATTCAGTCTCAAATAAGGATTCTGTCCTTTTGTCACTCTAAATAATGTTCAAATACTTTCATCAAACACTATCAAATACCGTGGGGTACACTTTGACCAAAAACTAAACTGGGCACACCACATACACTACACTAAAATTAAATTAAACGTACGTCTTAGCGTTTTGAGACGATTTCTCTATTCTAAATCTTAATTGCCCTTCCACATAAAATTTACCATGTATTTACTCTTAATTAAGACGCTATGGACATATGAAGTCCAAATCTGGGGCCCAGCTAAAAATTCAAACCTTAAAAAAATACAAGTCACCTAAAATAGAATACTCCACCTTATCACAAACTCACCACCTTATATATCAAACCATACACTACATTCCAAACTACAAATAAAAACTGTAACACAAGTTGACAAGGAGAACTACAGTCGTTATCATAACTCTCTGCAAAACCATCCAAACTACCTTGTAAAGGACCTTTCATTACCCAATATGCCCAACAATCCAACTAAACGATTAAAAAGAAAGTGGTGCAGAGACCTTCTCTCTTATAATCTATATATATATATAATGAATTGGTGTCTGTATGTTATTAATGCCTGGCAAACCGCTGAATGGATTTTGATAGGGTTTTTCCCTACGTACTCAGCGTGGACACGGGATAGTTTTTGTAACTTAAAAGTTTTCAAAACCCAACTCCATAAAGGTTTCAAAACCAAGCACCGGTAAACCGGTGATCCTTCGCAACTACGAGTTGTTTACCTTTCGCCGTAGCTAAGAGTGTGACATCAGGTGGTTACCAAGGGCAACTGTCATATGTTTTTAATAAAGATTCTGGCGTGGTTTTTTATTAGTTTGTCATTAGAAAATACAATTTCTCAGGTTTCGTGGGTAATTAGTAATGTTGCGCCTTGCAAATGTGTAGGTAGTTTGCGTGTAGTAGCAATGGTAAAATAGCCTTTATCGACCTTTATCGTCAACGTTATAGCGTCGTACGTGAGAATTACATGCCAACTTTCAAAATCCAAGGGCAAATCTATCATCGTGCTTCTACTTCTGTCAGATCTTGATTACAAATTTTTCCATTATATCATCGACAGTCATGCCCCCAACGGAAACCGATTGGCCGATCTACATCTGTAGCACTAACGATAATGGCCTTTCGAGCTTCCGAAACAACCGAGCAACAAGCGTCACGATTGGAAACCATGCGAGAATGAGCTGTTCATGCCCAATAGATTGAAACTGGAGAGCACCGAGCAATACGACTGGAAAACGACCGAGATCGAACTGCTCATGCCCGCTCGATTGAAACTGGAGAGCAGCGTGCATTACGATTAGAAACCGACCGAGAAGGAACTGCTCAAGCTCGCTCGACTTATACCATTGACCAACGGAGAGCAATTCGGACTTTAAGAAGAGAACACTATGGTTGATACAGACGGACGCTGCACGTTGAATTATATCTTACTGCGTTCCATTACGATACGGAATATGATTACAGTTACAGTTCTTCGTAGGTCAATATTAATTAATAATTACTGTGCCATGTTTTATTATTTTATTTTTTAGTGTCAGTAAAAACTAATATATAAAATTAAGATTAAATTGAATTCAAAATTACAACAACTTTATTACATAATAATGTCTACACACAAAGAATACACACACAACATATGATATCTATGATAAGAATTTACAGTGTAATCTAACGCTTTTTCGTTACGTTACAATTTCTAACAATTTAATCCCCCGCAAACCGCCTAAAGGAACTTCGTTTCAACAATTTTAGGAACAAATGTTATTATTTCATATTCCAAAATAATAGGTTAAAAATAAGCTTAAAAGTATTTAAATGTAATTTTCTTACTGATATGAAAATATGAATATCTTAGAGCTGCTTCAGCATCGACTTTAGTTAAAATGAAAAACACGAATAAAAGTAATTTGTTACGTTTTCGTTATTTAGTGTAAGAAGTTAGGTACCTTTCATAAAATTAATACTTTATAATTAATTAACCAGTGTGCATGTACAGCATATAACTTACATTTTAGATATATTTTATTCATAGAAACTAGAAAAATTATACCAATTTCAAAATAGTTTTATGTAGAATATCCCAAGTTCATTCTATTACAGAATTGAAAATAAAATTCCTACATCGTATTGATATTATGTTTTTATAAATTTGTAAGTAGTAGACCAACATCGAAAAAAGATCTATTTATTTCATTATGATCATAAATATTTGTAATTAATGTAATTTTCTGCAGGAATACTATTAAATCAAAATTCGATGGTATACTCGTATATAGATTAGTTATATTTTATTTTTGAAAAATTTACTATTGTAAATATTGTAATACTTTGTTTGTACATATACATATATTACCTTCACATGTTACTTTTAATTGGTTAATTGTATATTTTTTATCAATTCCTAGAATCATAATTATTAGTTTATATTATTAATAATATGGATAATATATATAATATACCTATGATTATTCTTAAATCAATAATTTTCAATTTGAACGATTAATTTATAAAAAAATCCATATGTTTGTAAATATTTTTTTATAAGTATGCGATTTTTATTAGTAATCCTATACTAATTGATTAGAAGCGTACAAAAATTTATTTTTGTAATTTGAATATTTATTAGTATTAAACAGTTTTTTTTTTTTTTAAATATTTTATTGATTAATGTAAAATGTACGTGGGTACTAGCTACTAATTTAAGATTTATTAATGTTAAGTTGTTAGAAATCAGTTTTTAATAGAAAAATTTAAAAAAATTAAATATATACATATGTATTAAAAATTAATGCGAACCTTTCATGTAATTCATACACCAGATCATTGGATCTTGCAGCGAATTAACTGCATAATCTAAATATTGGACGATTATATTTGAATATATTAGCTTAGTAAATCTTATATTATTGTCTGAAATCATTCTTATCTTATAACTTTAGAAATATGTCTTTTTTATTGGTTTAGTAAGTACTTAAATATTATTCTAAGGTTTTTCATTTTGAATGAACCCAGTGATGTATTTAGAACTTTAATGCTCTAGGTACACATTTATTTGCTGTCTCCCCCCACTTACTTTCTTACTGCATGTAAAAAAAATACTTTACTAAGCAATTTTCTGAGATATACACAACCCCTTCCTTTTTAAGACATATATTAATATTTTATGTAAAAGTTATAATAAATAAATTATATAAATCAATATTATGTTAATGTTTATACATTTTTATTTTTATTCTTCACAATGTTTATAACTATGAAGTAATAACATACAATTCATTATAGGTATATACTGGGTGTAATATAAATATTTATATAAATATTTATTTTACAAACTGTGAAATAAAACATCAAATATCTAATATTTTTAAAACAAATAGTATACAAGTAATATTATTCAAACAAAACCCTTAAAAATTTGATGCTCCCAAAAACGAGATCCCCAGGGAAATTGTCCCCCTAAATATGCCTCTACTCGTCGTTCTGCATAATAGACCATGACTCACACCGGTCCAAGATATTAATGCGTAAGTAAGCATTGTATAGCTTTTTATTGGTGTCTCTTAATATGAGTTTCGATGTGAACATAATATAGCATTTTCGATATTTTTTTTTTCATTTTCTTTTCGGTCAATAAATCAGTTGCTTACACAATGAATTAGGGTAATCGAGATAATATAATTATAAATAAACTATAGTTAATGACAAATATTATCTGGTTATGGTGAGCACGACAGTCCACGACAAAACGTATATATTTGAAATATTATATTCGTATTTACACCCTAATTTCTGTCATTTTATTGAAGTCCATGATACAAACTAAGAAGGAACTTTGTAAAATTATGTATATTACAAAGTAAAAACGCGATAACTTCAAATTTGGGTTGAAAATTTGGGTATTGGGTTGAAAATTTGAAACCTTCGTTGCAAATTGTTACAAATGAGTTGTAAAATATTGGCACATGTTTGAAGTCGATCGGACAAAGTAGGGGGGCTAACTTCGCGGACATAATTCCTGTATATAATTATTATAATAAAATAATAAATATCAAAAATGGTAATTTTTTATTTGTATTATAATGTGATCACACTTTTGCACGTGCTATATTTTGCAATGGCTTCCCGTGATCAAGACATAGGTAGAAAATACGATTCTGGATGTTTCAAAAGAAAAAACGCTAAAAAAAGATAAGAACTTGAAGGGCAACTTGGTAACTCATAAATAAAATTTTTAAAAACTGTAACTAGTAAGAATGTTAGTGATACTGAAACTACCGAAGAAAACTGTTACTTGTGGTATATTAGGATTAGACAGTGCAAGTTTAGAAAATGCCGAAGCACTAGATCATTCTACTCCTGTGGGCCTATCTTCATCAACCCTCCAGTCTGTGGCTGCCACTTCAGAACTGAAGCTAGAACAGAGATCACCCCAGCAACTAGTACCGGGATCAACGCTTTCGAGAGATCTGTCTTTGATACTATCATCTCCAGTCCCAAAAAAAGAGAAATGGAATGAATCTGAGACTGAAGAAAGTATGAAACCAAAAACATCTACGTTGTAAGCGACCCCTACTTATGGCCAAACCATTTAACCCAATCAGAGCGAACTAAAATTATTGAAAAGGGCCCTGCAAAGGTTACAGACAAAATGTTTCCAAAAAATGAAAGTGGACGACATTTTAGTAACATTTACTACACTAGGCATTTGTCAAATGGTGAACAACAAAAAAGACGACGGTTGATTTATTTTAAATCAAATGATTCTGTTCATTGCTTTGCATGTCGTTTATTTTCTGATGCCTCCAAGAGTGCCTTAAGTGCCAGGAAAGGTACAATTGATTGGCAACACTCAAGTGTAATTTTAAAATGTCTTGAAAATAACAAAGTGCACAGAAAGTGTATATTAAATTGGTTTGACCTAGAAAAGCGTTTGAAAGTACAAAACACCATTAATTGAGAGACTGAAGCTCAAATTAGATCTGAAGCTGAACGAAGGATATCATGCAGAGGTTTTTAGCAATCGTACAGTTTTTGGTTTCTCACAATTTTCTCACAAAAAAAGAGGTCATAAAGAAATAATAACTTCAAACAATTCAGATAGAAATGGCAATTTTCTAGATCTTATAAAACTAATTGCTAATTTTGACCCTATATTGAGGGAACATTTAAATCAAGCCGTCAACAAAAAAAATGCCAGAAATCATTCCAAGTAATGACTCAAAAATTTACCAAAATATCACCAAAAGGTAAATTTAAAATTAGCTATTTATATGTGGTTGTGGATACAATCCATACAAGTTGCGAGCCAAGGTTTGAAGCACTGAAACGCTATGAAAATAATTTTTGTTTTTTGTATAACATAATGAACCTGTCTACAATGTCTGATCAAGAGATGTTCAATAACTGCAAAGATCTACAAGTTACACTATCCATAGGAAACGAACATGACATAGATGGATTGCACTTGTTTAAAGAACTAAAAATATTTTCAAGTGTTATGATAAAAGTAAAAGCTCAGCAGAAAAAAAGAAATAACTGAACAGAGTGGAATAATACGGGCGTTAAAGTATATTGTAGAAAACAATCTGAGTAAAATTTGTCCAAATATAAGTATTGCACTTAGAATTGTTGCTATAATCCCCGTGACAGTTGCGGCAGCCGAAAGAAGTTTCTCCAATTTAAAATTAATAAAAACCTATTTGAGGAACACAATGACTCAAGACAGACTCTCAGCGCTCGCAATCCTGTAAATTGAAAATAAACTTTTACCTAGTTTAGACTTCAAGGATCTAATTAAAGACTTTAGTCAGAAGAAAAGCAGAAGAGTTCATTTTTGAAAGACCTTGTAATGATGACTAATGTAAATAGGTATAACATATCCATACTGTACCTTATGTTAATATTATATTTTCTTCTTAATCTATTTAACTTATTATTTTATTTATAGATTGTTCATAAATCCCAAAAGTTATTTTTTTTAAATTAATTAATTATATACACGAAAAAACAAACCACCCTTTGAATAAAACAACTGTTGTGCAATATAGGTGTATGTAGTATATGCAAAGTATATTCATTAAAACAGTGGCAATGACGAAAATTTACTTTAAAAAGCATTACAAATTCAGCATTTGCACCTTATTTTTAAACATTTTGATACCCCTAGACCCTTCGGTAGTATGGACCTCGCAAATCACATGTCACACAGGACTTCGCGGTGGTTAGGGTCGCCACTGTTTACAGCAATAATCGAAAATAAAACGTCTTTAATCAGACACATCAAAGCTGGCGTACCACAAGGTTCCTGTCTGTTCCCGACTCTCTTCATAATATACATCGACGACTTACCAACTACTGACAAAGCTGAGGTTATTTTATTCGCCGACAACATAATGTTCATCATTGGAAACTACAATGTAAACTTCCCATGACACAAACTCCAAAAACAAATAAACCTAACAATGAACTGAGTTGACCAATGGTGAATGAAAATAAACACGAACAAAACCACTGCAATACTTTTGGTCGAAAACATAACGAAGAGATCACTCCAATTAAAATTGAGGTCCAAACTGAGTTTCCATATGTATTCCAATCTATGTTTCAATAAATTTCTCATTGCTATCTAAAGACTAGTAATTGTTAAAAAGTTTACAACTAGTCATATTTTACAAATATGAATTTGTAGCCCATCGTATAACTCTCAATCTGGGGGATCAGCACCAGGCGCGTATCCAGGACAGTTTTATGGGGGGGGGGTTCAACAAATTTAAACGACATAAGTTTTAAATTGGTTAATAAGCAAAAAAAAAGAAGATGTTTTTTAAAATTTTATTAAAGTAAAATATTTATATTATAACGATTGATAACATAAATATTATCAAAGTACATTTAATTGAATATATTTTACATTTGTATTGTTTTGTTATGTCATAAAATTAAAAAACAAATAAACTTAAAACATTATCAATTCAAAATTTAAATATTATTATAAAAATACAATAGCCAGACAGCAGACTATCCGAGTTAAAATAGTTTTTTACATTGTTTTATTTTACAAAACTAAATCAATTTTTCTTTTTCTTAGCCAATTTATCCAACACTTCTTCAGGGTTAATTTTAATTTGTCTATGAATATTAACCGGTTTCCGGTTTCTAAGCAGTGTAAAAGAAAAAAAAATATCTGAAATAAACTTTGGATATAGACACTTTATTACCACTATATCGCTTGGCCAATTCGACGAATTGATTAGAGTTGTCATAGTGCAAACCGATTATAATGAGATCGTGGGGAAACCTGAATACGTTCCGACGTGAACATTATCAATATATGTGTTTATAATAAATGTGTACAAACAGATTAAGATTTTCAAATCGAAATTCTAAAAATATAAAAATGTTTAAGAAAAACCTGTGTTTAAAAATTAATCTACTTATCTCAGATACATAGGATCTATGGGGGGGTTCTAACCCCCAACCCCCCCCACCCGTGGATACGCCAATGATCAGCAAACAACAATAAATTAAGATTAGGATAAATGTTATTGTACACTGAGGGAATATTTGGGCGATTGGAACGCCGTTTTCTCTCAATGTCATCATAAAATAGTTACAACATTTAATAATTCAATAATTATAAATTTACATACTTGAAGTTACTGAATTATAGAGATCATTAAAATAGTGACGTAAGATATCTATAAATGTAGATTTCTTCATTAAAGCACAAATCTCTTTGGGCGCAATATTTACATCAATCAAATATAAAATATGAAATAAATAGGGTACCCACTTATTAATTAATTATTATGTTTTAGGTCACTTATTAGTATATGGATACAATAAGCAATGTGTTGTGATAAAATAAATTACCGAATTTTTTAAAATTAATTTCATTTGATCTAACTACAAAAATGAAAACAAAATTTTAATATTTTTTTGTGTTATCATATTAAACAAAGATATACCATTCATTTCGATTTCATAAAGTAAAATATTTTTTAATTGTTTTATAACAAAAAATTATAAATTAAAAAAAGTACAAAATATACTATCATATGATTAGGCATGATGCTCGTTAATATGTACAAGATAGACTATGAACAAGAAACTACTTTTCAAAATTTTTACATCACCAAGACTAATAGCAAAATTATAAAATTGTAATTTCTTATCTCAATTATTAATTGGTAATATAATAGTAGAATAATTTTATCTGTATAATTAATTGAACAGCTTGGTTTTGCCTGCTAACAGTATTTGAACGAAAGTGTTCAGTTTATTAATTTGAATTAATTGTATTTATAAATTTCGCTTTATGTTTTATTTCTCATTGATAAACTTCATTCTTAAATATTTAATACCTAAAATATCATAATTTTACCGAGGAGAAAGATGTAAACATCTGTCAAGTAAACAAAAAGTTATTGAGAACTTTTCAGTATTTATTACAATCAACAAACAAATTAATCAATATCTGTGTATCTTCATATTCTTGAAGTTCCTCTCCTAGCAGAGGTTGGAAATCATCATATTAATCTGGATTTTCTTTTGGGTCGACGTGAACATTTGGTCGCTGCTGTAGTTAAGCCATTGCCTTAGATTTTGCATCCAGCTTGTTCTAGGCCTCCCTTTACTTCTTTTACCACATATCTTTCCCTTTAAAATAAGTTGCGGTATTTGATGTTTCTGTCGCCTCATCATGTGTCCAAAATATCGCAACTTTCTTGTTTTGACTGTCTTTACTATTTCCTTATCTTTCCCTTATTAGTACTTACAAATTTGTAACGCTATCTACCCATGATATATTTAAGATTCTTCTGTAGAACCACATCTCAAATGCTTCTATCTTCTTCAAAACAGCTTCCTTTAAAGTCCAGGCCTCCACTCCATGTAGTAATATGGAAAGTACATAGCACTTTAAGATTCTTATTCTCAGTTCTAACGATAGGTCACGATTTGAGAAGATTTCCTCATTTTAAAAAATCCTGTTCTGGCAATCTCTACCCTGCACCTTATTTCTTTAGAAGCGCCGCCATTACTGTTTATTCATGTTCCCAAGTATTTGTAGAAATACACTCTTTCTACTGCTGAATTGTTTAAGGTCAGTTTTTTATTATCGTGTTGGGAATCGGTTTTATCTTTGGTTATTATCATGAATTTCGTTTTATTCGCATTTATTTTCAACCCATACTTACTACATGTTAGAGAAAGCTTATCCATAACTCTTTGCAAATGATGCATAGTGCCAGAGAGAATAACAGTGTCATCCGCATATCTTAAGTTATTAATGAATTTCCCATTTATTTTTATTCCCATATGTTCGTTTTGGATGGCTTCTTCAAATAGTGCTTCGTTGTAGATATTAAACAGCAATGGAGACAATGAGTATCCCTATCTGACGCCTTACATGATTTCTTTTTTTTTCTGAAAGTTCATTATCAACTTTGATTTTCGCTGTTTGATTCCAGTACAGATTTGATATGATTCTTATATCTGGATAATTTATATGTTTATGATGCGAATCAACTTGGCATGCTGTACAAAATCAAACGCTTTTGTGAAATCTATAAAGCAGGCAAAGATATTTCTGTTAACATCCATACACTCTGTGTTAGAATATTTATTCCACACAACGCCTCTCTGGTCCCCATGCCTTGTCTAAAACCGAATTAAGATTCACTAATCTCTTTTTTCAATTTTGTGCAGATCCTTCTATGAATTATTTTCAAAAATAACTTTAATATATGACTCATGATAGCAATTATCCTATAATCTGAGCAGTGATTCGCATTCTTCTTTTTAGGCAATGTGATAAACGTAGACGTCAGCCATTGTTCTGGAATGTTTCCGGTTTTGTAAATCGTGCTAAAAAGGTCCACTAAAAGGTCTATTCCTTCATCCTTTAATAATTTTAACAATTCTGAAGACATTTCATCTGGTCCGGGAGTTTTACTGAGTTTTGCATTTTTTAGCATACTTATTACTTCTTCTTTCAATATTAAGACGCCTTCTTCTGCTGGTCCAATGTTTCCTTGTTCTGGTCTATTTTGGAAAAATAATTCTTATACACACGCTGTCCATTTTCGAATTTTTCCTTTTGTGTCAGTTATCATCGTTCAATCATCTTCTCTTCATTTCCTTTATTTTTTTGTGCATATTGAAACTGCCGTGTATCTTATCTAACATTTCAATTTCCACACATTTTTCTAGGTAGAATTTTTCTTTGGCAATTATTATTAATTATTAAAATAATTATTATTATTGTATTTTTTTTAACACTAAAAAGTAGTGCACTAGTAATGTTTGTTATTACAAAATTATAAATATATTAAATATTATTTTTATTACTCACTATGAAAATATGCATATGTAAAAGCTTGTATTCCAGTGGTGTTCGCTAAATGATTAAACATTTATTAAATTAGTATAATGTATATATGATTATATTTTCTATAATAGTTTAACAGTATAAAACAGTTTTTGAATAAAATATATTTATGGACTAAATTTCTTCTATGTAATATGAAAACAATGATAATATAAAAAATAATTTTACCATAATTTTATTTGATATTTTATACTACATTTATATTCTATTATTCACATTACAAATTTTAAATGATTATTTTAAGATATATCTTACTATCTAATTTTTCAAAATGTTCAAATGCTTCTAGACGTTGATTTTACATATATATATAATGTAAATAAATGTAATTTTAATGTAAATCTTAAAATAATTTGATTAGAAAAAAAGTTGTATATAATTTATGATATATAACGTCAATTTTATATTAGGTTTATAATTTTCAATTTTAATTATGATGAACTTAAATATAAAAAATACATATTGGAATTTTAAATGTATGTTAAATATTTATCAAATTTAAGAACTAAATAAGAAAGCAATACAAAAAATGTACATATATGAACCATTAGAATTACACATAGTACTTTACATACTTATGATATTTTTTTCCTATTTACAAGATACTTTCTGACTCAGTAGTGTCAAATTTGATGTAATATAAATGAGTATTATAATTATATTATTTTATTAATATATGTCAGTTTAAAAAAATAAGAGCAAACATTAAAAAGTAACCGCTGTAGTTGGGGTTAGAATATACCCATGGTAGTCTATGCCTGTAGTAAGAAGCGACTAAAATGGACCTGATGGTGAGTAGTAGTGCCATCAGTACTGGATATAACTGGATGCTTCATAAACATGTACAGCTATAGGCTGACAGTAGTAGTAGGCAAGCATGTAAAACATGTAAGGTGTATAAAATTTGGGATTTTGGGTTTATAAATTTAAGTATAAAACAGTCACAAATGCTCTATTATATTTTATTATAACTTACTATCTAATTTTCCAAATTCATTAAATGCTTCTAGACGTTGATTTAACATTTATATAATAACGATTAATATAAATTAATATAAAAACGTTTATAATTATATTATTTTACTAATATATGTCAGTTTAAAAATTTAAGAGCAAACATTAAAAAGCATTAAACATTATAAAATAAATATTGTTTTGTTTAATTATTAATTTATTAAATTTAAATATTCTAAAAATATGAAAAACGTTCGTTATACCTTTCACAATATTTTCAAAACATTCCCTCAATATATATTTAATTATTATAATTGTGTGAACATAGGTTAATTATTTTCTAGAGGAAAGAAAAGAAAAAAGTGCGCTACTTATAACTAAGAAAAGTCAAAAGGTTATGATGGTAATAAATGCAATCTGCTCATTAACATTCCAAATAAATTCTATACACAACAGACATTTATTTGGAAAATTAACATTGCAACATTACATTGTGAACATTAATTATATAATGGGATAATTATGTATTTTTAATCGTATATATATTAAACTGTATATTTTAAAAAATTGATAATCTCTGATCTTACTTATACATTCTGAAACAAAATTTTAAAATTCTATTATTATTATCATTGCATAAAGCATTTATATATTATACAAAAGTGTGTCAAGACCTGAATAGGAATAGAGTGTTCGCCTTTCTGGACATGGATCTGAGAATAAAAAAGTAATTGATCAAAATTACTTTTAATATTATTAATAATTAATAAATGAAGATTATGCATAAAAATAGTTGTGCATCTTTAAATTGTAACTTTGTTATGAAATCAATATAAGTAATAAAAAACCATAAATAAATGAATGACTATGATGTAAAACACAAACAAATAGAACAATGTTGTGTATAAAAAAAAAATAAGAAACTTTTACACCAAATGACTAACATCCCATTCTGTTAATAAATAGTCATATAATATTTCATTAAAGGACAATTGATTCAATGGCTAGTGCACATATTGCGGTAAAATGAGGATGATTGTAAATAGAGCAGTCCTGGAGTAGAAACTAAAAGTAAAAAGACACTGAGAGCGACCCAGAAAAAGGTGGTTAGACGTAGTGGAAGAAGAACTGGACAGAATGGAAGTACAAAAATGAAGAGAAATAACTCAGGATCAAGCAAAGGGGAGAGATTTAGTGATGTCGGTGAAAACTCTTAAAGAGTATTAAGAGCCAGTTGATGAAGAAGAAGAAATAATAATATAATATTGAACAAAACCGAGCGGTATCTATTGCATTCAGATTTAGATCCTTTTCAATATAAGTTATTGGACATTTACAAAATTCAATAAACGGCCGCCGAAATTTTGTAGCACTGATTACTCTTCTAATTATCCCCACTTTTTTAGGATGGCTTTGCATCAACTAACTTTTGGTTTTCAGTATCTGCCATGTTGATAATTGTTTGATGTATTCGGGTTTAGTGTCATAAAGCATTTAATTACTGTCAATCAATGAATGAAATTAAACATGTTATTATACTTTATTAATCAAATAAAGTTAATAAAACAATATATATCCAGTAAATTAGATTTGAAACTAATATGTTTAGACGAAAGAATGGTTCACATCTCAACTTATAATAACGTTGCTATATTGTAATAATATAGACAATAACACAGTAACAATAATACAATGCTAGAATATTCATCATATTTTACACTATTACCTTTATAATAGTAGTTGGTGTAATATTTGGTAGGGCTTAAAAATGAGTTGATATTTTCACAGAAATACTTTGGTGTAACTACATTTGTCTTAGCTACAAAAAAAAATACAACGGAACTACACAATTACTTGGATAATTAATTATTAACAGAAATTTGTAAGTATATCATTACCATGATACATTATTTATTTATAAGATACGGATATTATTCAAAATTGAATGTATGTGAATGAAAATTGATGTATTTTACAAAAAAAAAATCTGTGGATTATGAAATTGTATAAAAATTATGAAATACTCAATACTAAAAATTACAAATATTATATTACGATAAGTTAATGAAAATGTGTATAGAAATTTCATGAGAATATCTTTAAACACATGATGATGAAATATGCATTATTAATAATTAATTAATAATTAAATTTATTTTAAGGCTCTGCCATATCTATTGTAATAAAATTTACATTAATTACATCGTAACACACCTATTTTTGGTTTAATGCTTTTAAACATATAATTATAGTATCGACATGTAATTTCTGAAAATACATATGAATTTTGTTAGTTGCTTTGACTGTAAGGCCCGTCATCCACCAAAGTAACATGACACGTGATATGATAAGTGACATGACACGTAATGTGTCGAATGACATAACTAGTGACACAATGTAATAATCAAAATGATAATACAAGTGACGTTATATTTTTATTTGCACATATTGTATAGTGCAACACCAGTTTTGAATCACTGTTTATGATGTCTAACGAAAAAAACGCATTATGTGCTTTAAACTAGTTAAATATTTTACATTCAAATCAACAAAGAGTGCGTAATTATTGGGTCTATTCGTTTTGGCGTGATAACTACCATGGATGTGGTGCTTATATTTTATATAAATATATAAAATATAATTATATAATAATAATACTAATAATAATATTTACTTATTTATTAGTTTTTATCGAGACATGCAGTAAACGAGATAGTTGTATCAAGTAACACATATATGGCAAAAGTAGTGTATGTTCCACTTTTGTAACTGAAAAAACTCAGATATGATTCAAAACTGATGCATGATCTGACATGTTCGTTTGGTGGGTGACATTTTTTTATTTTTTATATTTTTAATTTATTTTTATTTTAATTAACTTTTCGTATATTTGTATACAATATTTCATGAGTGACATATTACTAATAAATCACGTGTCATGTCACTCGTCATATCATGTGTCATGTTACTTTGGTGAGTAACGTGCCTAACAAATATTATTTTTGTTATACGGAGACTTAGCATAGATACTGCTATTGATTTAATTATGATTTATAATTTTCTTTTTGTAATATTTATAAAAAAATTGCACTTGAAATATTGTATTTAAAGTACTCGTATATTATAAAATCTTTTAATAATTGACTAAAACATTAGATATTACATTTAGTATATCTCTATTATACTTTCCTTATACATTTCATAAATAACATATAATTAATGAAGAACTCATATATTATATTCAAATGCTAATAAATATATTTCATGCATACAAATATATTGAATTTTAAACAAATAAAATATTATGTATGATAATTACAATAAAGTTTAAACTGAAATAATAATGGCTGCGTAGTATTTGTATTAAATTTAATCATCATTTTGTAATTTTAACATAATTTAAGAAACTATATTATACTTCAAACAACATTTTACTATTAGCTGAATGTCGTTCATCGGGAAATAAATTTTCATTACATTCAAAAGTAGAATTGTTATTACATAAAATAATATTGAAATATAAGTCTTGATTGTAAGGATTCTTAAGTTTTTATAGGGTCAAATAATTTGGAGAAATCAGCCATTAAAATACTATGTAAATTATAACATACCATTCCAACTCTGATTGGATGGTGCTATATTTTCAGAATGTAAAAGAGACGAATACAAGTTTAATAACATCGCTGTATTAAATTTATATATATATATATATTATATGTATATATGGATTTAAGATAAAATATGTTAATATTTTTTTCTGCATGTTATAAAAAGGAATGACTGTAACGTAATTTATTTTATGTTGTTTATTCCACCACCAAATATTTGAAGGGCTCCGTGCAACAACGAGACAAGTCCACTTTTTTTCAAAAGTCACTTTTTGATGTTATCATATACAGTTTTTTTTTTTACATTTGTGTGCAACAACGAGACGTGTCCAATGATTATTTACGGAGTTATTGAATAAATGGACTTGTCTGGTTTAAGATATTATGAGCAAGAACCAGATAAGTCCGGACTTGTCTGGTTTTTGCGCAGAACTGTTGGCTATACTGTAAATAATAAATAGTTAGCATTGATAGTAGTCATATTATTTTATTGTTTTCCACATTATCATTTATATTATTATCATTATGTTGATATTTTGAATTTCGATTCTATTTATAGCTGTAAATAATAAGACTGATAATAAATTTTAATATTAATGTATTATTTTTACTTTTATTTAGTTGTTATAAAGGGCATAGTGTTTTTTTTTTTTTTTTTTTTTTATTATATAGCTACAAATATTTTAATTATAATAGCTCAACAATTACAAATAAGGCATTCAGGATAGATAAACAAAGAAAAAAAAAATACATAAATAAATAAATAAAAGTTTCATAAAATGTATACAGTAGCAGTAAGATAATTTATATTAAAAATTCAGCAGTGTTAATAAATTTAAGTGTTTCGATAATTACATGAGGGGATTTGCTATTAAGTATACTTAACGGATTTATTGTTGGAGAGTTATTATTATGGAGAAACTGAAAAAATGAGAAGCGTGAGGTATTGAGAGAAGGGCATTCCATGATAATATGAGTGAAGTCGCATATGATTTCACCTTCATGGCGAGTGCAGAAAGGGGAATTATTAAGGGAAAGACGGAATGCATGCGCTGGAAGCAAATTATGACCCGATCTGAGCCTCGAAAATGATATTATTTGAGCCCTGGAAAGAGAAAGATTGAAAACCAAGGATGAGCTGGAATAATTGGTGAAATCTTCCTAAACCAGGAAGCGAAATCTCTATTTAATGATGTCCATTTGTTTTGCCACATGTTATAGTATTTTTTTTTAAGAATAGTAAGAAAATCGGAAGAAGGAATTTTGAGAGTAGGAGTTCTCATACTGAGATTTGTTGATGAAGCGAGAAAATCGGCCATCTCATTGCCTACAATGCCTGCATGACCTGGAATCCATAAAAACTTAACAGTAAAGCCGAGGGTACATAGATGAAAGAGTTTAGATTTTATACGAAGAACTAGAGGAGAAGTATCTGCACAAAAAGAAATGGAGTTAATCGACAGCAGAGCAGATTGAGAGTCTGAAACAATTAAGACATTTTTAAGGATAAAATGCTGGATGTAGTCAAGAGCCATTAGAATCGCATAGCACTCTGTGGTAAATGAACAAGAATGACGGGGAAAGGACTCCGAGAACTTTACATTCAGCTCAGGAATATAAAAAGAAAAACCAGCGGAGTTAGGCGAAACTGACCCATCAGTAAACACCAAACAGCAATTTGGAAAATTGGATTCTACATAATCAACAAAAATATGATTTATAGTTAAATAAGGCATGTTAACTTTAGAGTTTTTGATTATTAGATCTTGAAACAAAGGTACAATGTGAACTTGAGGAAGAAATGTTAGAGCATCATAAGGAACATCATAAGAAGTTAGCCGGTTATGAGATACGAGAATTGAAGACGAGAAGGAAGTGATTGTAGAGGCAATAGATGCTAGAATAGGAAGCGTTTTGGAGACATATCGCCAATGGGTAGAGAGAGAAAGAAACGAAGTGAAAATAGAGTTATGAGAATTGGACATATGTTTTAACAAGAATTTTCCCGCGAGTTGCCTAGATCGAATTTCTATAGAGGGCACACACATTCTACTTCCAAACATACATTTGGCATGGATTGTAACGCACCGATAGCAGTGCGAAGGCAGGAAGTAAGTAAGGCATTCAAATTGTTCCGGTGTGTGCGAGAAGCAGACACAAAGAAAAAGGATCCGTAATCTACTTTAGAGCGTATAATTGACTTAAAGAGTAATAATAAGGAAGAAGGGTGAGCACCCCACCAAGATCCTGTTAATGCTCTAAGCAAATTGGACCATTTAGAAATCACTGATTTTAAATAATTAATATGGGGAACCCACCTAAGTTTTGAATCTAATTTAAGCCCAAGATATGTGATTGACTCTGACGGGATGATATTCTTACGATACAGACGTATGGGGGGAAGTCTAAATATCGCTTCCTAGTAAAAATTATGGATTGACTTTTATCAGGGGCTATTGTGAGAAATGAGAACAAGAGAACGTTACTTAAAGAATGGAGTGCTGCATTTAATTGATGAATTGCATTAGGCAAATATTTATTTATTGAATATACTACAATATCATCTGCGTAAAACAAACAAGAGTATCCTTGAGATGTGAGTTCATTACTTACGGCTATCATATAAACGTTAAAAAGGATAGGGCTGAGGCAGCTCCCTTGAGGGAGTCCCCTGTATGTAGAGCGATAACATACCAGTCCTGAAGGAGAAATGAAGGATAAATACCGAACGTGAAATAAAGCGAAAATATAAGAACAAAAGAGGGAAGGGACATTAAGAGCTTGAAGACGTGATATAAGTGTGGGGATATGTACAGCATCGTAAGCGCCTTGAACATCAACGAATGTGGCCGGAAGAAATGCACGGTCACAGAAACTTTGATATATAGGACTAATGAAACTAGACAGACATTCCATTGTGCCAAGTCCGCGCCGGAAACCAAATAGATTGTTAGGAAGTAGAGAGTTAGATTCAAGGTACCAATCTAAACGGTTTTTAAGAATAAATTCTGTTAATTTGCAAAATGACGAAGATAATGCTATCGGGCGATAGGCAGGATTTTTTACTGAAGGTTTTGGAATAGGGATTACTTTAAAGTGCCTCCATGAATCAGGTATTACATTATTTATCCACAAATTATTTAAGACAGCAAGAAGGATATCGAAAGCTTTATCCGGAAGGTGTTGTAACAAAAGAGGAGAGATGTTATCCAATCCTGCAGTGGAGGACTTACGAGACGTGATTGCGAGTGATAATTCTTGTTTGCTAAAAGGAGCAGAGAAATGAACAGAATTATTATTTTGTGAATCTATATTATTAGGTAGTAATTCCAAAGACACTTCAGACTCGGAAGGAACATAAGGGGGAGAAATTTTGTTACAAAAACTCTCAAACCATTCATCATTGGTAGCCAAGGGAGTATGATTTAGACAATTTTTGAATTTTTTAGCAGTATTCCAGAATTCGTTGAGCGAAGTGGAAGGATCTAGGTTAGAGCAAAGTTTTTTCCAAGAGTCTTTTTTAGCTTTGTTGAGGACTTTGGTTGTATCCGCACGTGATTTTTGATAAATATAAAAATCGTCATAAGAACGAGAAGCTCTAAATTTTTGAAAGTAAAATGAACGTGTTCTTACAGCTATAGTACATAGGTGGTTCCACCAGAGAGGGCTTTTAGGATATTTACCATTGTTCCTTCTTTTTGATGGAATTGATTTGTCTGCAGCCATTAGTAACAATTTGATAAAACGATTAAAATCGTCTAACGGTGAAGGGGATAGTTCAAATGAATCGATCAGAACCGAGACATGATGCGAAAATAAAGTCCAGTCAGCTGCATTAAAGTTGAAGCTAAGAGGATTATTTATATTATTAGAAGGAGAACGTGAGAGGGAATGACCTAGTGACATTTTTATAAGGATAGGATAATGATCACTACCATATGGATCAGATAAGACTGACCAGGTACCAGATAGCATAATGTTGGGAGAGGATATTGAGAGATCGATACAAGTATCAGGATATGGAGGACGATTGATTCTTGTTGGAACACCGGTGTGGGCATAGTGTTATTTAGTTTTATTATTTTTCAAAATGAACTGTGGTAGTATAGAAAAACAACTTGAATATGATGAATCTAACTCTGACTCATCATTTGAATTGAATTTTGATGATGACATTCTGGAACCTGATTATACAATTTTTGAAAATGACGATCTCGGTGGCATACTGGCTTTTGATTCTGATCCAGATGATAATTTTGAACCACTTTCAATAACACCCTCAGGATTAATTAATATTATATCAGAATCCAGTGAAGATGAAGAATCTACATCTATTCGTATTGGTAAGAAAAGAATACATAATAAATCAAATTGGAAACGTAATATTACAAAAAAGTGTAGATCTGAAGGTATTGGACATAATTCTTTGCGTGACAAAATTGTTCGTCCTAGAACTACAGGACCTGACTGTCACTGTAAACAAGAATGTTTTACTAATGTATACTTTTTTTTATTTTCATTTTTATTAGCCTCGTGTTGAACAATATTGTATACTTATAATACAATAATTTATTACTTAATATTAATACAAGTAATCACCTATTAATATTATGTTTTATTAAGTTTTTATTATTACTAAGAGTTAAAATATTATGTTTTTGGTTTTTAGTTTGTCATATTGTTAATAGGAAAAGTAATATACTATTTTACATGTTAAAATATGTATTTTATTTTAATGTTTATTGTTAAATTTATTAAAATGTTATATTTTTTTATGTACTCAGGAAAAGTAATATGTTATTTATTTTGATTTTTAAAATTCATTTTTCAAGGTAATGTCTATTTTCTTTTTTTTTGTTAAAATGGTAATATAAATATTATAAAAAAGTCTTTGTTATTATTTAATACTCTTCTTAAAGTAATTTAAAAAGATGACTAAACTTGGAAAACAATAAATTATTATTTTGTTTTTGAAAAACCTTATAGCATACCTTATTACATAACATGCTTTGAGCAAAAACCAGGTAAGTCCATATGTTTTATATTTCAATACTAATTTTATCAAATTTCATTTGTTTACTTAATTAATTAGTATTATAATTATTTATAAAACTGTCAATAAAGCATTTTTACTATTGTTTATAAGAAATAAGTAAATTAGTTTATGATATAATACAAAACACAATCAATTTTCAAAAACTTTTTTACAATTAATGAGCAAAAAGCCAGGTAAGTCCATATGTTTCATACTTCCAAGCAATTTTAGAAAATCAAACATTTATTTAAAATGCAATTTAACTTTACTCAACTATTTACATGTCATTAAAGATACGTATGTCTTATTTACAATTAAAAATATAAATTTTTAAAGTTTTGGTGAAATAAAACATGTCTCCTGAACAATTTCAAAAAGTGGACTTGTCTTGTTGTTGCACAGAGCCCTTCATTTATGGTATGATATTTTTTTATCAATATCATTTTTACAAAATTATTTAGTATAATAAATTATTAAGATCAGTGTCGTAACCATGGGTGACCAGCGGGACAGCTCCCCCCCCCCCCATTTGACATATCAACATATTTACGTATTTATAGTTTATTTTATACGTTTAAAAATGAGCTACGGATTAGTGCTCTTAATTTTTATCAATTTGTTTGATAGTAACTTGTAAAAATGAATTTTATTAAATTAAAATCTTTAAACCTAAACAATTGTTAAAAAAACAAAAAATAAATTATTATTGTTAGTATTTAAATATTTTTTTGAAGCAAATCCTTAAAGAGGGTACAAAAAAAATGATTTTTGCGCTTCATGGTTGGCCGATCACGACACTTTTTTTGAGATTGGTTGCGCATGCGCGTTGTCTCATTTTAGGTGCGGCCAATAGCGTGTGAGGTGACTCGCTTGACTGTCCCCACCAATTTCACCGAATGCATCACCGTAGCATCCATGCACACATACGCGCCGTGATCACGACATTAGCTGTTTACACACACACATATACGCACCGGGCCAAATAATGTAAACAAAAGTACCACGACCGTTTTATCAATTTAAAACTTTTTGTGTCCTTTTCTTTGCATAATTTGCATTACTACATATACACATGCTGGTCAGACTTGAAATCCTGGTAAAATTGGTAAACCAAGTAACCGATTTTAAAGTATCTAGCAATCCTGAAACAGGATTTGACCCTCTGCAGCGAGGGCTACAAGTGACGGACCGTTTTATTAGCTCGGAGGAGCTATTTAAGGGCCGCCACAGGAAGACGTACCCAGCGTATGGGTAACGCCAACCAACATAGCGCCGATCAAAACCGAGGGCTCCGAATCCTCGTACCGCATTAATACGTCGATAAGCACCCACGGGCGTGGTTTGCCAGCAGGTTATACGATCTTGGCGAATCCCAGCCCGTACGAATCCAACCCAGAACGAACCAGGTTCGTTCCGTGTCACTACGGTCACGGGGTGGTCCCCGTGACGAGGCTTTAGCGACACCCGTACTTCTATTCGTGCTCGCGTCAATAGTAGGACATGCTCCGAGTAGACCTTTGCCTCGGCCACTCTACCGTCTCTGACGTAATATGTGACACCAGACATCAGGCGCTCCGACTACTCTCTGCCCGTGGCGTCCCCTTTCCGAGCAGAGAGGCCAGGAGTCTTAGTTCTGAGACACTGGGGCCCATCGCCGAGCAAGTCCCGTAGTACTCTCACCCACCCGAGCCAATACGGTAAATCTGACCCCGGCACCCCCCGCGGGTTTCGACCGGCCAAGTGTGACGCCTTGCTGGACCGGCCATACCCAGCCGGTTAAGACCACGCTCCCCGCGGGCAGGATTTTATTCCTTATGGCACACTCCCCCCAGCCAGGGAGTGACTTGTTGATGACCCGTCTGACCGACTGGGTCGTACCCTGAGCCGTCGAAGCAAAAGACCCATGGTCGGCAATCACTTATTTCAATGTATTCATGGCTATCCTCGCGACAAGGACTTTCAGTTATCGGCCAGCTACTGACGCCATCTCGTGGCTTGGGTCCGTGCCTGACCCGGACCCGCAATGGTTAAACGTCACGTGCCCGGCTCGGAAACCACTGTAGGGCCCGGTCAATCAGCCTGTTCTCTAAGCAGTAGTTTCGCGAGATCAAAGTATCTAGCAGTGGTAACCAAGTAAGTATTTTATTGATAAACGCCCTCAGCTCGTTCAGTTCCTATATTTATTTAGCCAGCGGAATAGAGAATATTTAGTATTCCATAGAAATTGTTGAAGATTAAAAGATCAAACCTGCCAAAATTAAACGCTCGTTCGGCAGAAAACAAAACCACAATGTCAATCAACAAAAGTAATCCCAACAACTTCTTGACCAACACGTTAAGGAGCATCTACGGATACATCAAATCATGGTGTCAATGAAAATAATTCCAATACAAACCAAATATTCTATCGGTTGAATGACTTTGAAAGAAGTTTCATTTTATCCGCATTTATTCGTAACACGCATGAATTTTTGTTTTTAATTTTTTAGTATTGGTGCCTCCCCTACCCCCATTTCAAAATCCTATCTATTTTACTGATTAAGATCATTTCTCAACATATTTATTAAAATGTAAATTATTTTATGAAACAATTCAATGTAATATGCTTACTCATTTTAAAAAATGCAAATTTTAGTGCTGTCCTGGCGTCAACATTATCTTTAACATAAAAATGAATTAAAATTTGTTTTGTATAGTATTACCCATAATTAAAATTTTAATATAAGTAAATGCCATATATTGAATTAAACCAATAGATTAAATTGGTCCTTTAATTTATCTTTTGAATTTGTAAGTATCTTATCAAATTACATACTGTTAAAACCTGTGTTCCGGTAATAATCTACAAAATTAATTAATTTTTAAAATAATGCTGGAATACTGCATTCAATTAGAAAAACTTGGTTTCTTTATTTATAATAATGAATAAAAATGATTAAATACAAATTTTTATAAAAAAGTGTAAAAACAAAATGTTTGTTATTTATTGCATTCATATATTATAATAATTATGATGGTTAATTATACATATCAATTTGTGAATATACAAAAGGTCAATTTTGTTGGAATAACTCTAATGGTTAAGAGCAGAACTAAATATATTCTAACATATTTTTTTAGTTTTCATTATATTTTAAATGATGAGGTGCTAAATAATCTTAATACATTATTATATAAGATTGAGTTAATGTAAACTGTTTCAAGTATTATAATTACCAGTACATCTTTGTCTTTTGTTATAATTAGGTACATCTATACAAGCTGTTTTATATTCTAGGATTGTAAATGTTATTTTAGTATATGAATTAAAGTTTATATTCTTACTGATTATACAAAAATAATACACATATAATATATAATTACAAGTATTGATTGATATAATTTGAAAACTTTATTTATAAGTTTCAAATTATATTTTTAATTCTTATATTTTTCATAAGCTATGTGTTATAAACAAATGCCTAAAATTTTTATGTGAGATCATCAGATCATGCAATAGTAGATTATTTATGTATCTAACTAAATTGTTGAGACGTATCGCTACTATCGGTCGGATCGCTCGGTGGCGAATACCTATTAATATAGGGTCACCAACCGGTGGTGAGGTCTTTGGACACACACCGGATTTCTTTACCAAAAAAATAATCTATCACAAAACATAAACAAATACAAATAAATAAAGACGATGTATAATTCAAAATATATCATTTATTGACGTTATTACGGAGAAAAGCTTGGGCTGGCGTAAAAACTCCGCGAAAAAAGAAATCATAAAAAAATACCACAAAATAGAAAAATAAAACTCATTTTTTTATTTTATCACATTCGAATAAGACCTCTGGAAGGAGTGTCCCCACGCTCGTAGACGGTGACAACAAATTACACTCTTCCTCCCAATATACACAAACGTTGATACTGTTATGTGCACTCTGTGAGCGCTACACAACTGTTTATAATTAAAAGTACGTCGGCGAAAAGACTACAATTTTGGTTACAAAAGTATGTTTATTATTAAGACAAGTAACACATGAGGTTCTGTACACTGATGAAGACCAGACACGACTGTCGGACCAGTGGGGGCCGACGTTCGGTGTCCGAAAGGCTACGTGACCAAAAAGGCTCACTCAGCACATTCCGGACGACCGACCACAGTATGATTCTTAGAATTAACATATTATACTATATAATATTCATAATAATATTATAATAGCAGGGGTTCCTAACAATACAAAAATTAATAAAAAAATAAAGAAATCACACACATAGAAATAAGGAAAAATATGTGGATGATGTATAACTAAATAAATAATTTAAAAAAAAACAAGCATAGAAAAAAAATGTACCGGCCGAATATTAAAAAATACTATTTACTCCAGTCCATGGTGCTTTCATCCATTGATGAACGTCGCCGCGGGGACGGAAAATGTATCTACTTAAACATTAATATTTCAGTTCAAATAAAGAAAGAAAAGCACTCCGGAGCAAAGGTGAAAAAGAACTGGGACGTTTTATACGTTCTTAAATCAGCCGATACATTACATATTTTAATTAATGTCGATAATGACTATACGCCGACCGGTGACAGCGGAGGTGGACGCACAGTTATCATGACCTGTCTGCGATCATGACACGGTGAAGACTTCATCGATGTGTAAGTTTAAATTATTTTTTATTTGGACGTCACATTGTTTTATCTAAAACAAGTGATATATATTTATCCAAATTCTATACTAACTTGCTATGTTTTCTACACACCAATCTAATGGACTTTGGATTAGGACATCACTCCAAACTGAAATTAACAATTTCTTTTAAGAGAAATTAGTATGGTACATAATTATCTCATATTCATATTATAGTTATTATAATATTTAACAGTTGTATGTCCTCTTATTCCCCACACCCCAATATGCTCAGAGATTGCACCCTTCACATATTATAGGGGTCGAAGATGGTTCTTGGACAAGCTAAAGATTGAATGGGACTTGTAATTTTGGCCGGTTTGCATTAGAGACCGAAACGTGTGTTTCTACCCACATGACCACAGCAGATCCTTATATTCATATGATAGTTAATTTATAATTAATAACCATTGTTATCAAAGAAAATTAGCTTTACATACCCAACATAATTGCATCATAGAAAAGCTCGAGGTATTCATATAAAATATCTGAAATATTTTAAATGTTTTCATACGGACTTATTTCTATGCATTGAAAATATAATATTATAAATAATTTTTGATAAATAAATATAAAATATGATCAACATGCAATTAAGCTCATTATAAATTAATGTTAATAAAGTAAAATTTTATTTTATGTGTGTCATGTTATTAAGGAGAAATTACCATTATTTTTATAAATATTTACGTTGACTAAAAGTAAAAAAAATTAAATATTATTTTTTTATGCTAGCACATATTTTTCTATAATCGTTTCATAAGAACATTATCTAGATCTAAATAAGTAATAAAATTCAATGTTACAACGAATAAACGATCTTAAAAGTAAAAAGATTAAGTAGGATATTAAATATAATAGGTACATACAATTCTATACAAAATTACTTACTAATATAATAATTACACAGTAATAAACAAGCGTGCAAATACATAAACGTGAGAATCAAAGAAACAAAACCTGATCCTCGAATGACAAAGTTTTCTCGGGCGAAACGCCAATAATAGATTTCTTGCGCAACACGTAAAATAAATAATGCGCGAAATATTAATTTTATATCATCAACAGCAGTTTTACATCTTTTTATTCCCCAAAACCTAATATGTTTAGAGATGGTACCCTTCATATATTCTGAGGGTCGAAGATGGTTCTTGAACAAGCCAAAGATGGATGGGGGCCGGTAATTTTGGCCGGTTTGCATCAGAAACCGGATGCCACCAATATGAAAAATTTCGTTGGCTATCCTGGGAATCAAACCGCAAACCTCGTGCGCCGAAACGTGTATTTCTACTACAGCTGGTCCATGAAATAATAATATTATTCGCGACAGAGAATTACAAAACCAACATACTCAACGACGGTTCAGGGTAAACAATACTCTTCCTAAAATATCAATATCAATAATAATCATAATTATTATATTAATAATAACCCGAGGTGAATGAATTTTCTTAATTTTAACAAGACAATGTTAAAATAGGGAGATAACACCAAAACTAAAACCGATAATAAAAGGTATGGAAATAAATTAACAATCTTTATATATAAAAACGAATTGGTGTTTGTATGTTATCGATGCCTGGCCAAACCGCTGGATGGATTTTGATAGGGTTTTTTCCTACGTACTCAGCGTGGACACGGGATAGTTTTTGTTTCTTAAAAGTTTTAAAAACCCAACTTCTTAAAGATTTCAAAACCCGGCACAAGTAAACCGGTGGTCCTTCGCAACAACGAGCTGTTTACCTTTCGTCATAACTAAGGGTGTGACGTCAGATAGTTACCAAGTGCAACTGTCATATGTTTTTTTAAAAGATTCTGGCGTGGTTTTTTATTAGTTTGTCATTAGAAAATACAATTTCTCAGTTTTCGTAGGTAATTAGTAATGTTGCACCTTGCAAATGTGTAGGTAGTTTGCGTGTAGTAGCAATGGTAATATAGCCTTTATCGACCTTTATCGTCAACGTATTAGCGTCGTACGTGAGAATTAAATACCAACTTTCAAAATCCAAAGGCAAATCTATCATCGTGCTTCTACCTATGTCAAATTCTGATTACAAATTTCTCCACTATATCATCGACAGTTATACCCCCCAAATGGAAATCGATTGACCGATTTCTATCTGTAACACAAACGATAATGGCTTTTCGAGCTTCCGAAACAACCGAGCAACAAGCATAACGGTTGGAAACCATGCAAGAACGAGCTGCTCATGCCCAATAGATTGAAACTGGAGAGTAGCGAGCATCACGACTGGAAACCGATTTAGATCGAACTGCTCAAGCCCGCTAACCTTTACCATTAACTAACAGAAAGCAAGTCGGACTTTAAGCAGAGAACACTATGATCGATACAGACGGACGCTGCACGTTAAATTATATCTTACTGCGTTCCATTACGATACGTAATATGATTACAGTTGCCAACGAAGTGTCGTCATTAGAAAAATGGACAAGTTATGCGAATCTTGCCGTGCATTCAAATTTAGAAGGAAACTCCAAGAATGTGCTGCGCAGGTGGAAGAAGAAAGAAGCCCATGACATATGTATGAATACGCACAACATGCAATGATTTACGTTCGCGCATACGACTGTCCTGATTTTTTCATAACATTCACGTGCAATCCTACGTGGGATGAAACTAGAGAACTTCTGTTGCCTGGACAATCATCTTCGGATCGCCATGACATCATTCCACGTGTGTTCAAACAAAAATTGAAATCTTTTATGGATTTCATTTACAAGTATCGTGTTTTTGGTGAGACACGTTGATGAATGCCATTCCATTGAATAGCAGAAAAGAGGATTACCGCATGCACACATTTTGATTTGGTTGATTGATAGAATTACACCAGACAAAATTGATGCAATCATCTCAGCAGAAATACCAGACGTCCATATTGATCCAGGCTTATTCGAAGTCTTCACCAAAAACATGATTCATGGCCCATGTGGAGAGATCAACACCAAATCTTCATGCATAAAGAATGGAAAATGCACAAAACGCTATCCAAAAGACTTACACGCCGAAACTATCACTGACAATGATGGATATCCCCAATATCGTCGACAATCAACTGAAGATGGCGGCAAACTCATCACTCTAAACATGCGCAACAATGATATTGAAGTCGATAACCGTTGGGTTGTGCCATATTCACCATTACTCTCTAAAACGTGCAAAGCACACATCAATGTCGAGTATTGCAATTCAGTAAAATCGATCAAATACATATGGAAATTTATTAACAAAGAATTCGATATGGCAGTTTTTGGAGTGGGAAATGCATCTGCACCAATCGATGAAATTGATAAATATCAATCAGTTAAATTAATTATTATTAAATATTTAAATTA
This sequence comes from Schlechtendalia chinensis, assembly GCA_019022885.1. Classification (NCBI taxonomy): domain Eukaryota; kingdom Metazoa; phylum Arthropoda; class Insecta; order Hemiptera; family Aphididae; genus Schlechtendalia; species Schlechtendalia chinensis. The sequence continues at coordinate 9,802,937 of CM032341.1, forward strand.
ATTGTTATAAATCATGTTATTTATATAAATAAAATGTTAAATTAGTTATATAAATCAATTATTAAAAAAAAAAATATCACATATATTTGTATATATTTTTCATCAAACCGTTTAAATTTATTTGAATTATTCTTCGTTATAAGTTATGTGATATTATTATTTAATATCCCTTTAATAGCACTATAACTACTACACTAAATGAATACTTATAGAAAGTACTCTTTAAACAACTAACAATAATGAAATTTTCAAGTCCATTTTACATCATATATTTTTTTATTGTAATTTATAAATATTAGATAAGTGAACCGGTCATTAGAGTACATTTGCTGTTTAAACTAATTTTTAAAATGACGATAAAGATTTCAAGATTCAGTAACTCGTAAGGAGTTTCAGCATGATTCTTAATTTGGTAGGCGCTCTATAAATTTAAATTCACATGTTGTTTCCGAAATTTCCTGTTACTTGAGAATCTCAATTTGATTAAATATAATTTATTGAATATTGGAATGTAAATAATGTTAAATTACTAAATTAAAAGTAATAAATTACTCACTATTATAGTATGCAGACTCAAATGCTTGTGTAATGTTAAAATTCACTAGATGGTAATGATAATACATTAGTTCAAACTAAATATTTATTAATAGGTTTATATATATGTATTTGTTTTTACTTATATTAGTAATACTTTTTTTAAAAGTTTTAAAGTTAGTTTTAAAAAATAACCACTTAATTTACAATTATACTAACTATTCATTTTTCCAATATTCTGCAATTGATCTAGATGATGATTAATTAAATGTAAATTTCCATTAATTAATTAATCTATAAACGATTTTTGGTTATTTGTGTATATCAGTATCAATATAAATATACATATAGTCATAAATATTGAGTACGTCTTATCCAAGTTAACTCAACATAATTTTTATGTAATAAATATTAATTATAATGTATAAATTTTACAAAAGTTGTATTTATCTTACGTATGCATTCTAAAATAAAATGTCAAAATTCTTTTATTAATGATTTTAATTCAAATTTTATATTTGTAAGTAAATAATATTTTTTTTTTTTGCTTTTTATAAAATAAATTGTACAAAAAGTTTTTTTTTTGTCTAGTAAATAATGTAAAAGTTGCTTTATATCATCCATATAACGCAAAAATTAATTTTATAAAAAAATAATAATAATGTGTGATACATTTAAAGTATTATTTAATTTGAAATTTCTGATATTTAATGTTTTCTAACGTAAATAAAATGTATTAGTAAATTTTACAGTTTGAATTTGAATTATCGACAATAAGTTTTATAAAATTATTACAAGAGTTGGTTATTAAGTAAAACTTATGATCAATTTATTTTACATTTAAAAATACGATGTTTTTGAACAATGCAATAACATTTTTGTTACATCTTATTAAAAACAATTGAGAATATGAAACTGAAAAAAATATATTGTCGAGTAAATAAAAATGCAATATGCAATATTACTCCTTGCTTGGCTAAATAAATAATTGTGGATATAACCTAATATTATGTAAGCACCAATTTTATATTTAAACTGTTATTTTTATTAATATCGATTTGAAGTAATTAATGTTTTTCAGTTTTAAGCAATTTCGTAGAATATTATTTTTATTTCCCAACTTTATTATCATAATATGTATACTTCTCAAAAAGTATAATTAAATATTGTTCGAAAATTCTGAAATTTGATGTACTCGAACTTCATAAAATATATAAATCATAAGTTTATTAAAGCTTTCATGGATTGAGAATTTATTAACTATGTGATTTTCGGAAATATCCATGTGTATAATGCTTTTACTCTGACGTTTCGGAACCGTTGCAGGTTCCATCTTCGGAGTGATGTAGTACACGTTTGACTGTCGCGACTACACTGAAGTGTTAGTTATTACTTAATTACACTTAATACAGTGTAGTCGCGACAGTCAGACGTGTACTACATCACTCCGAAGATGGAACCTGCAACGGTTCCGAAACGTCAGAGTAAAAACATTATACACATGGATATTTCCGAAAATCACATAGTTAATATATAAATCATATTTACCATTAATTGCTCCTGTGTAAGGGAATCAGAATGCTTCCACAGCCCCCTCAGTAAGTTGTAAGAAGCGACTAAACGAGGTCACGTAGGTCGACAGCTGGTGTAAAATTTGTCAAATAGAGGAGGAATCAAATGAGGAGTCTTAAACAAAACGTAGGCTGATTGTCCCATTTCGGATGTGCGCGGGGACAACAGATGAAAGAGAATAACGTAGCTACAGATGGAGGAAGCTTAAAGAATATAGCGTGTGATACCAGCCAGACAGCTTGTACGGTAGCTGTTTCACCAGTCATGTGTACAGGTCTACTTAACGCTTGTAGTGTCAACTATGTGGGGACATTACCACTGTACTCCAAGAATAACTTGCATCTAGGTGTGTAAGATAGGTATAAAATAAAAATAGGTACTTGGAATGTTGGAACGTTGACTGGTAGAAATAGAGAATTAGTAAAATTATTATGAAGGAGTAGGAAGGAAAATCAATATTTGTTGTGTGCAGGAAAATTAGTGGAAAGGGGAGAAAGCAAAAGAAATAGGAGATGGGTGTAAAATAATATATTCAGGTAAAATTAGTACAAGGAATAGCGTAGGAGTACTAATAGATATGAAGATAAAAGTAAATTATTAGACGTAGGAAGGTAATGTGATTAAGTAGTAGTGGTAAAATTAATTTTTGTGGAAAAAGTCATGAATATAGTAAGTACGTATGCTCCACAAGTAGGATGTAAAGAAAAAGACAAGGAAGTATTTTGGCAAGAAATTAATGAGGTGATGCAAGAAATACCAGGTAATGAGGATGCGGTGATTAGTGGGGATATAAATGGACATGGTGGTAGTGAAAGGAGAGAATATGAGAGAATACATGGAGGATATGGTTTTGAGGAAGGAAATGAGGCTGGAGAAAAAGTTCTAGATTTCGCATTATTATATGATCTTGCAATAGTCAATACCTATTTTAAGAAGAGAGAAAAGCATTATATAACTTATAAGAGTAGGGGTAATAAATCGCCAATTAATTACTTTATGTGGAAGAAAGAGAGAGTGTAAAGCAAGTAAAGGATTGTAAATTAATCCCGGCAAGAATGTAACAATACAAAATAGATTAATGGTAATGGAGTTGTGGTATAGTGGGAAAAGGGTGTACAAAAATAAAAAGAACACAGGAAGGAAGTCGATGGTGGAAATTAATAGGGAGCAAATAAAATGATTTTTTAGAGAAGTTAAAAGAAAGAGTGGTGTGGAATGTTAAGGGAAATATAAATGATGTGTAGAATAGGATTGCTACTAGTATAAAGAATTCCACAAAAAAAATTGTCGGTGAGAATTGGAGCAAAATGTCAGAAAACAAAGAAACGTAGTGGTGAGATGAGAAAAATCAGAAAATTATAAAGAGTAAGAAATAGAGAATATGATTTAGCAGAAGGCGAGAAGATTGGGTAGAGTACAAAAGTATGTGTAAAGAAGCAAAGAGGGCAGTAAGCAATGTTTAAGTGATATGGTTGGTTGTATGATAAACTGGGAACAAATGAAGATGACAATGAAAATGCTAAGATTAGAGGAAAACGATGGAAGAATTTTCAAAGGGTAAAGTGCATAAAGAGTGATGATAAGAGGGTGCTAAAGAATGGTGAGAATGTGAAAAAGAGATGGAAAGAGTATTTTGAGAAATTACTGAATGAAGAGTATCCGAGAGAGACTGTAGATAATATTTCGTGGAACAAAGTTCTAATTGATTTAATTAGTTAGAAGGAGGTATAGAAGGCAGTGAGAATGATGAAAAAGAAAAAAGCGGTAGGACTAGATGAAGTTCCAATGGAAGTGTGGATGATATTAGGGGATGTGACCATAATGCATGATGTTTGCTGAAGAGAAAATAGGGACGAAGTTAACCAAAGGCTTGATGTGTGGAGATTAGCTTTTGAAGGAAAGTGATTAAGGATTAGTAGAAATAAAAGAGTATATAGATTATGAGCTTAATGAAAGAGAACAAGTCGATGAAACGAAGTGAGTAATGAAAATAAGGACGAGATAAATGAGGTTGAAAGTTTTAAGTATATGTACGAAAGAACGAAGGTTTTTACGAGGATGTGAAACATAGGATAAAGTGCGGGTATATCAAGTGGAGAGAAGCGTCTAGGGTTTTGTGCGATTTGAGAACTCCAATGAGACTGAAAGTTAAGTTCTATAAGAATGTAGTGAGACCAACTATGTTGTATGGTTCAGAATGTTGGGCAGTGGACAAGAAAATAGAGCAGAGAATGAGTGTATCAGAGATGAGAATACTTAGATGGATGAGTGGAGTAACAAGTGAAGATAGGATAAGGAATGAATATGTAAGAGGAAGCATAGGAGTAGCGTCGATCGCGGATAAGATGAGAGAGAAAAGATTTAAATGGTTCAGTCATATTATGAAGAGAGAAAATTTGGAAGCTGCTTAAGGACGATTATGGAAATGAACATTGGAGGAAGAAAAGAAAGAGGAAGATGGAAGAAGAAGTGGCAAGCACATTAATTAGAAGGTCATAACAATAATAACAAATAAATAAACTACAAAAAGTATTATATAATACAGATTTTCTAGAATTTGATATAATCTAATTTCAATTAAAATATAATTTATATTTACTGTCAGAAATGGAGTTTAGGGCGTTAATTACTACAAAAATTATTACAACAGTGAAAACATTAATATTCCCAGTAGGAGCCATGTTCGAAGTCTTTTCCGTTTAGTTAAACGTATATTTCGTTTAAAATAATCCAAATACTAAAGCTGATGTTATACGAAGTTCAAGAAAATGTGTTCTTGAATAAACTATATGTATATTGTATGATGCAAATTGTATGTTACAGTTTGTACAGCTAAATAAATAAACATTTTCAAAATCTTAGTACATATATACACCAAAACTCGACTAAAACAAAATAATTTTTTCAAAATTAAAAATTAATTATACAAAAAAAGTATATTCAAATAGAAGCACAAAAATAATGTTGTTACTGTTATTCAGAAGTTATTCGATTATTTTTACTCGATTATGCCAATAACTATTTATAAATTTAAAAATTATTATGTCGCGATCGGCTCCGTCTTGAAGTCTTTTCGCGCATGTTATTGTTATCATTGACCGTCGCATTTTTAATTGCGAGCGATCGGTTTCAGGTTTTGTTTTTTATTCTTTAATAATATCTTCACCACTCCATTGTGAGTCGTGTGTGTGTTATCGCATTGCCATAGCGAGTTGTCGTCAACGTTGTTTAACACTCGAATGCGAGTACACGCTGTCGTAACTGTTCGCCGTTGAGGTTGTACTTCAGCAAACACATTGCTGTCAACCAAGTCAGGTCGTTCCATAGGGTTGTAATTCATACACAGCGTCACTCAATAATTCAAACCTCGATAATTCGAAAAACTTCATAAATCGAACTAAACGCCTAGTCCTCTGAGAAAACCTCTATAATTAGAAAAAATACATGTATTCCGGTCCCCTCGATAATTCGAAATATCTGTCGGTGGGACATACTCCACAATTCGAATTTTTTTTCAAAAACCTCTATAATTCGATTTTCCTTAAACACGATTATATGTATGTTCATACGTATAAAGATTATGTACAATATACATGTATATATAACGATATATATAAAACATATATGTATATTTTTTATTATATTTACAAGTTACCGGCTTGGCAACTCGAGATGGCACTCAAAAAGAAATGATTTCAGATTCAAATGAATATAAATATATAAATATAATAATTTATATAATATTAATCCATATACGATAAAACTATTTCTGGTAAATTTATATAATATCTTGCAAATTAGTTTAACGTGTCATGTATATTTAATAAACATCATTCATTAAAAATATTTTTTATTTTCCTATTGTCCTATAGTCCATGTATATAGACGCCTCTAGGTAGCTTGAAAGTTGTGTTGGTGATAAGCATTTTTTCGTTCTGGCAGAATTCTATTAATCACTCTCTTCTTTCATTACGATCCCCTAGTCTAAACGCTCCAGTATATCCAATTACTGCTTCCGGCTTTAACATTAAAATCATCCAAAACCATTGTTATATTATGTCTCTTTGTTCCAGTTAATAATGTTTTAATGTCTTCATAAAACATTTCTACTTCTTCATATTTTTTATCTGCAGTTGGGGCATATGCTTGGATTATATTTACAACACCAACTTCACTTGCAATATTCAACATCATTACCCTGTCTGATAGAGACATAAATCCTGTGACACAATCTTCTACTACTTTGTTGACTATAATGGCAATACCATAGTTTAGCATTTGATCCTTGTTATTTCTACTTAAACGATAAATCTTATACTCACCATTGTTCACTACAGAAGTGCCGGTATTATTCCACCGGGTTGAACTTACTTCAAGGATATCTAGATTATTAAAATAATAATCGATTATGTAACCTAGTGATTTTTCACTCGAATTATAGTAACTCGAATTACTCGAGTAGAAAGTACCTTATTCGATACATCATCATTAAATTCAACATTTAAAACTTTGAAGAACATAAATAGTTATTATTATCGTTGCTACATACTAAAATATGTAGAATTCAGTCTACTATAACAGTATCAACTACTAATAGTAATAAGACAATTAATTCATTATTGGATCATTTTGATTATAAAGTTTCACAAGTCAAATCTACGTCGAGTCCATCTGCAACTTCAACTTTAATAATTCGTTAATATATAAAAATGTCACTGTTGAATAGGAAAAAAATCCATTACATTTCTGGAAGCAACATAAAAACTAGATTCCAAAATTATATAAATGTAACTGAAGTATTTATATATTCCAGCTACGTCAGTTCCTTTGAATCATGTTTTTTCAAAAGTGGGATAAATAACTAACGACCGTAGAAGCAGATTAACATGTAAAAATTTAGATTACATAATTTTTTAAAATAGTAATTTAAGTTTGTTATAATAATTAAAATTGTTAAATTTATTAATAATTATTGTTTTATATGTATTGAATAATTTTAATATTTCTATTATGCATAATAATTTGTCAAGTTAAAGTTAGAATAAAAAAATAGAAAATGAGATTATGATTTATAGACAATTTTATACGTCATGAAATCCCATCAATAGAGTATAGTCGAGTATAAAGACTCGCAAGAATATGTTGTTCCGAAAATCGATATTAATTTTTGAGCGCAAAGAGTAATTTTTGGATATTTAATAACGGGCACATGTTTCCAAAATTCCAACAAAGAATGTCAACTGTATTTGAACTGTTTCAGTCCTTCATCTTCCAATAATTCTAAGAGTTCAATTAATGTTGCTAAGTGATGCACAGCATCAGTACAAAATAATATATCTCTTAACAATTGTGGGTCTGAAAGTTGTGGAAAGTTTTTATCTTTTCCTTTTAAAAATGTTTTAATAGGTTCTAATAAATCTAAAATTTTTATTAAAACGGTATTTACCGATAACTATCGAACTAAACAATACCATGGAACATCATTTGGAATATCATCCTTTAAACTTTCAACAAAGTTTTTAAATTGGCGATGTATCTTTGAACCTGAACGTATGTAATTTACAATTTTAAGAACAACACTCATCACATGTTCATATTTAAAATGTTTAGTCGTTAGGTTTTCTCTATGAATAATGCCGTGAATTGGAATAAAGTCTGGAAAATTAGTATCACTTTTTAAAATACCTATCAATCCATTTTTACAACCTGTCATACTATGTGCACCATCAGTTTGGACGCTAACAATTTTTGCAAAAGGTACTTCTGCTTTACGAAGTACTACGTCAAGAGCATCCTTAATATCACAACCTCTGATGGTTTCTTTGATAGCTATAAGATCTAATAATTCTTCTTTCACTTCCATATTCATCGTCACATAACATACAAAAATAACTAACTGTGGTTTATCCTGAATGTCAGTAGATTCATCTAACGCTAAACTTAATGTAAACTTTCATTTTGTAAATTAGAGAAAATATCTGAACTTATCACTGAAATACGTCTTTCCATAGTATGTCTACTATTCGAAATATTTTCAAACATATTTAGTATTTTTTTATTTTCCGGTTTTAAAATGGAAATAACATCTAAAATGTTTTTTGTTAAATATACCCCATCAGTGTATGGGCACTTTTCTCGAGCAATATTAAATGCCATACAAAAACTCGCTTCAGTAGTTATATCGGTTTTCTTGGAAAATACCGACATGAAATTAGTTTGTTTATTTAATTTTAATTTCATTGTGCTTAATTTATTTTTCTTAAATCAGAACCAGTAGGAAATTCGTTACTAAACGATTTGTTTCATAATGGCGTTTTAAGTTGCTAACCTTAAATTGTGATAATTAGGATTGACAGATGAGACAAAATGGTTTACTGTTTCATTCTATGAAAAAGAATTCTTCTTCCCGTGCAATTTGAATTCTTCATACTTGCGTTTCTTAGACATAATGATTATTTTATTAATATTATGATGATACACTCTCACGACGTCGAATAGCTCTATGAAGACATAGCTATGTGTATTTATGATATTTATGGATTTGTAAAGACAAAATTAAGATAAAATTTAACTTGACATTATTGTACGTCATTATATTGTTCCGCATTCTAAACATTTTATTACATTTGATATCTTCTCTTATTTATTATCTATATTAATGTGACCTTTTTTTTCATTTCGGCACTACCATATTTATTAATACATTGCGCGGCTCGCGAGTCTCTTCTCGCTGGCCACCCCTATTCTATATCATCATTTGTATTCATTATTAAAACTTTATATTTATTTAAAAAAAAAATTATTTCGATTGATTATTCTGGATCATTATATAAATTGAAAATGTCGAGTTGATAACTCGATTTATGAGAATATATCGATTACTAATAACTCGATTATGGAAATAATTAGATTATACCCATCATTAGATATAAACTCTCGCACGCGCAACTGTTACCGCACACGACAAACAATCTCGTATCACGAGGCCCTGTTATCGTTCAAGCGGTACAATATATAATTTATCTATGACTAGTTTTACAACGAGAATTTTCAAATTATAGCCTATAGGTAACCAATCGGCCAATATTAAAAAGGGGGCCCCTCAAAATCATTTTTTAATCCCAGATATATGAAAACATTATACACATTTAACCTAATTGTTGAATACTACAATTATCGCGTATATTTGGAATTGTTCTATTTTTCCATTACCAATATCCATCAATTATTAATATTTTAGTTTATTATTTCTACTACTGAATATTTTAGCAAACAAATCATTCAGAAATACACATGCTTTTTGTGAATTGAAATGTATAGACATTTCATTACAAAACAGATAATTTTAAACATGTATTGATTTCATCCACAAACGTCGAACGTGGAATAATTTGTAATTTTTATATGAAATCACCTGACAATAAAATTAGAGCATCACCAAAACGTTTGTCGCTACAATTCAAATTTTCTAGATATCGATGTAATGCTTCCATTGAAGGTTTATGGGACATTAAACATTCATCTCAGATTTTAATATAACATTTTTGCAACACTATGGCTCAGAGGCATTTTGAACATTTATTTCTTTCCGAGGCGAACTAAATAAAACCATCTACCTACGATAAAAAATATTTTCTCGCTTCACTCTATTTGCTTTGTAACTATGCTTAAACATTAAAACGTTTAACATTTATTTTGCCCGTGAAGAGTCGAAATAGTATTTTACCAATTCTTTTTTTACAGAGCCCTGGTAGAAGATGCAAACAAGCGGCCTCTGTTTTAGCTATTCCTGAGAGTTTCTTAATATTACATGCAGCATTTTTATTGGTCTGTATACTTAATGGTACTTCGGAGATGAATGTGCTCTTCTTATAATTTCCAACAAAGTTGCAGTGAATTTAGTGAAATTATAGTTAAAACATTATTTTATTTTTGCCGGATAGGCATGACACAGTACATGTAAGACTCAGCCATTAACTCCTACATAAAGGTGCACTTAAACTCACCTAAGAAATAAAAAAATAGTGCTATAAGTCCAAGCATACTAACATATCAAAATCATAATTTAGTATAGCGTTACGTTGCGTTTGAAGTTATAAACCATCTTCTAAACTATACAAATATGTTATATAAATATGACTTCAATCTGTTAAGCCGTTAAAAAATTATACGAACAATAAAATAATGCACACAAGCATAATATTTATAAATTATTTTATTTAAAACATGAAAAGTGAAAAAGAAAAGATTATATATGTTTATTAAACTTTTATATATTATACAGATAAAATACACAAAAAAAAATTACTATTACTACTATTGATGTAATAAACAAATTTTCTTATTTCCATAAAAATAATGCTTATTCATACATACATAATTCAATATTAATGCAGTCAGTTATACTGAAATAAAAATTGATATAGTTAATTAAATTTAATCGGAAGGTTTATAATTAGGTTCATAAAAATGATCATGAAATGACGTAGACAGAAATGATGATGTTGAAGCGTGGATATTTGGGTCATTGGAATAATTCTTCGGATACTGTTTAGCTATAAAAACAAATTAAATTGATTATGTAATACTATATTTCGGATAAAACATAAACTACGGATAAAGTAGCGAAGCGACGGAAGCGATCGGTCTCTGACCAACGAAACGACCAAAGTCTTCGTCGTTTAAAGTCGTGCAGTCCGCAACTGTCCGTTAAACGATTAATAATCTCGCCAACCATACAGTAAATAAATATTATTTTTAATATGTTTTATTTATACTTAATAAAGATGGAGTAAATCTCTGTAAGGTCTCTCCCCACAATTGATTTCGCCAGGTAAGTTGGAGTGTAATTTAATTAGCACTTTTTGAGTGTATAATAGGTGTATGTGTTTTTCTTAATGGTCTAGGTGACGATATATTTTTCTTAAATATATTTATATATATGATAAAAAAAATTTTAATATTGGAAAGGAAAATCTTGAGGAAAATCTTAGGGCCAGTTAAGGATAGCGTCAGTGAAGAATGGAGAAGAAGAATTGCAAAATATGCAGAGCTAGAATGTTTATTCCTGAGTACCTGTATTATTAATGAAATAAAAATGCGAAAATTTCAGTGAGCTAGGCATGCTTGAAGGAGCCAGAACGTAATAATAAAAGTAGTGATGGAACAAAATCCATACGGAAAAAACCACTGCAAAGACCCAAAACAAGGTGGGAAATTTAATTGAAAAGGATGTAAAATCATTAGGTGGAAGTCCGAATTGTGCGCGCTGCCCGGTTGCAGTGTTCCTAGACAATCATACGACGCGCAATTGCCCCAAGTACTGCTTAACAGGCTTTCAAAGCAATGGGTGTATAGCCGACTTTGTCAAAAAAGAAAAAAATGTTACAAGGTGTATCAATATTTGGCATTTGTTCTATAATTTTCCAATAATCTGTTATATTATTAAAAAAAAGTAGTAAGTAGGTAAAAAAGTAGTAAATATACCAAAAAACAGTCAGCTTCTATAATTTCTTTACAAGAATTTGCAGAACATAATTTAATTATGTTAATAGTAGTTTAGTCTTCCTCAACACTCTTACGCTGACATAAGGCATTTCTAAATGACAAAACAATTTCTTGTTTAATGGCATTACATGATCTGCGATTATTATTTACAAATGTATTAATGACTCTTCTATTAAAATTATTTCTATGTATCTTGTTAACACATTCTATTTTATTTTCATTCTCAACAACTTTATCGTTACAGAACCCATCATTTATTCCTTCTATACCACTAGGTATTATATGTATCTTCCGAATAGCAGAATCCCTAGATTTTAAAACAGCAGGTATAATCAAACAAACCGTTTTAAATTGCTGTCGTAAAGATTGCATTATAAGTGGATTACCAGCCATGATAACAGTAATTTTAAATTGTAAGGTTTCTTCGTTCCATGTTTTTAACATTCCTTTTGCTATATTTCCGTATTTATATCCTTTATGTCCTTATATTTTATATCCATTTTAGTGAACCTGTTATTTTCATCTGAGATAATTGTTTTCCCAGAATAATTTACATTCTCAAAGATTATTTAAAATTGACTTTAATATGTTTCTAGTGTGTCCAGCAAATCGAACTTCAACATGTTTTGTAAATATAATATACGTCTTTGTTTTTCCAAATTATTGGAGCATAGTACCGTCATGGAGGTACCTAAACTATATAGTTTATATTATAAATCTATGGATACAGTTTGTATGTCTACCACTTTTACATACATCACGCACAAAATAAATAGTTACCACAGTTAAACAATATAATTTATTGTCACTTTTATAATAATGTTTAGTATTCAATTTCATTAAAATTGATAATCTTTTTAAAAAAACTTTTGAAGTCATAAATTACTGAATAAATTAATATTTGGCACATTATTTGACATATTTCAGTAGTACACCTCTATGACTATACATTAAAATATTTTAGAAATTAAGAGGACACCCAGTGAGTTGAATAATTCATTAATGAGTATCCTCTTGAACAAAGAAAATAAAATACTCTTAAAAATGCTTTGATATATATATATATAGTATAAAAGTATATATGATATGGCTTATGTTTTTAATTCTGTTAGATAAAACACTTTGTTTTTTTTAGAATGTAAATTCACCACAAAACCCATTAATGTACAGTCTGATTATGTACAGTATTATTCTAATTTATTTTCATTTCATAATAATAAATTTTTACGCATAATCACTACTATCTATTTATCATGGAAAATAATACGATATTAACATTAGTAGAATTATCAAACGTATGACAATTAAATGTGTGTTGGATGTTTTAAATCCATTTATTCTTGATTGAAAAGAATATACATTCAATATGTTGTTCACAAATACTTGTCTAGTATAGATCATAACGGAATTGTTTAGTGGAACATTTCCTGATTAGTGACAAAAATATACATTAGTAATAAATTAGTTATGCGGGAAGTAAGATATTACAATGGCGAACGAAATATGGTTTGAGAACAGTAAACGATTTTCATATTTCGCGCAACACTGAAACTGGCTTCCATACGAGACACAGTGGCGTATTTAAGATTTCGTCTAGGGGAGGATATATATTAAAAAATATTTTATTGACCTAAAGACCGCTTCGAAAAATCATACCTATTGGCTATTGTGAATAAAAATATCAAAAACTAAAAAAAATCAAGGGGGGGATATATCCTCCATATCCCCCCCCCCCTCATCGTGAATACGCCACTGACGAGACACATACTATTTTTTGACATTTCTCATTATAATATAAAACGACTAACGAAAACAGTAGTTGATAAATCAGAGAATGATGCAGAAATGTATTTTTATTGTTTTAGAAAAATGTACATATATTGACAGATATTAATAGAAACAATGTGTAACCAGTTAAGCAGCATAACTACTTAACCGCTTACGCTAAGTAAGGATTGGTGTAAAAGAATACTTAAAATTATCATTCCTTTGGAACAATAGTTTGATTGTTTCCTATTATATACCAACAGTTCAAATACTATTTGTCATTATTAAAATATAGGGACAAAATCATTATTAATTTATTACCAGGTTGGACTTGGCCAATGGACGATTGATTAAAGACGGTGCTAACGGTGCTCTGTTGATTAATGCTAAATGTATCCGCAGATGATATATTGAAATCAGTTGAATGTGATCCCGATGCAAGATTATGATCTATGAAAAAGATGACAGTTCCTCTATAATCGTAATATTAACTACAATATTAAAAATAATGTAAATAATGAAAAGCTATATAAATTATATTTTGTAATAAATATAATTAAACGTAAACTACCATTAAATTATATTATTCATATATGTATTACAAACAAAATCTCTTTTTCAATACATAAATTATTGTTTTCAGTCATGTTTTTCATCTAATGCTAATAAACATCAAACTTAATTACAAACACCCAAATTTTATTGAACTTAAGAATTCCCCTTTTTCATATAACATATAAGATATTTGGATTACAATATTAAATGTACTGTGCAACTTAATATAATGTTCCTCGTATTGTTAATAAAACGTTCTGAATTTTTAATATTGGTTTTAGATGAATACTTTTCTAGTTTGAAGTGATGTGAACAATATTACCTTGATCGAATTCCGAAGATGGTTGGACATCATATACTGTTCTATATCTTCAGCAGTGAATGAATCTAAACAAAAAATTAACAATAAATATAAAATTGTCCAATAATCAATTTTTTTAGGAATATAGAATTAGTCCAGTTCGATTTAAATAGAATCAGTAAATACGATTTGGAATTAGTATTCAATATTACAATTAGTGTTAAATTTCTGTTTTTAATTATATGTAATATCCATTTAAACTAAATCGGAGTTATGCACTAAATATTTTATCATAGTATTTTTCTTAAATGTTAAACAAACAAAACTATTTTTTAATACACAAATTATATTTTTATTTATGTTTTTCTTCTAACATTATAAAAAAATCAATCCTAATAAAAAAACGAAATTTATTAATCTTATGTGTTCCTCTTTTTTGCGTTATGCAATTAATATAGTTGGATAATACAACTAAATTACTGCGCAAATTAATATTGTTTTCCACAAATGCCTTATAACACGTTTTGAATATTGAATTTCGGTTTCAGACCAATGCTGTTTTGGTTTAAGGTGATGGGATTAATATTACCTTGAGCAGATGTAGATTCGTAAAGTAGGTTGGGATTCATTAAATTTTCTTGATCTTCAGTATTGAATGAAGCTAAATAATAATAATAATAAGTTATTATTATTGTTATTATTAATATGATTATATTTATTGTTATCTTTAATAACAATAAATATACAATTTTACAATAGTCATTTAGTTATGATTTATACTCTATCAATGTAAAATAAGTAAGTTCGATTGCAATAGAAAGAATAAATACGATTTAGGATAATAGTCGTTACACTAAAGTTTTAATTACAGTTTTTAATTAATTATAATAGCCATTTTAAACAAAAAATGAGTTAAATACTCGTAGTTAATATTTAATCAGGTTGATATGAAATAATTTCTCTATTTTATTTTACTGTAATACATATTTTTTTGTTTATATATAAATACTCAGTAGCGTGCTAGATTGGAGTATTTATTGGTTACCCATTCTAATTAAATATATTTAATATACAATTTATTTGAAAATAATTATGTAACATTGATCATTGAAAGATGAATTACCAACTGATGTATAGAAGCAATACAGACTAGGTCCTATTAAATGAGATTGATCTAAAAAAAAAAAAAAAATACAAAGTATATACATTGGCAAGTATAGTCAATTACTTATATTACTTATGAGCAGATATTAAACGATTTAAATACTCAAACAATCATAAAAATTAGATAGTTATGAAAAATAAATAATAATGCTTATGATTCTTTAATTAATTTTATTATACTTGAAATATGAAATTCTATTTGCACGATGACTTTTGAAAATATAAAATAAAATTTAATAGGACAAATAAAATAATTTATTCAAATTTGTTATAATATTTATTGTGTTAAATTTTTCATATCAAAAATCCAAATATTTCTATATATATGCTCATACGTAACTTTCATGTTCATTTAAGATACATACTAATATATGCTATTATTGTATTACACAAGTATTCAATGTATAATAATGTAGTATCTAAAAATGAATGTTTATTAGTTTTAATATTACAAGTATAATGTACCATAAATTTGTTTTTGCAAATATATATATATATATATTGTGTGTGTATTTTCTTTGCTACAAATTATTAAAAGACAAATATTTGTCATGTCTCAAATACAAATATACAATGTACATTATTTTCTATAATATTCACTCATAAACTTCTAATATTCTAAATTATTATTTTTCAGGCGTATTACTTCCATACTGGCAGAGCGTTGACCGATGCACCCAATATTATTAATTACCGTCATTACCGCCGTTTATCGTTTATTCTGTCTGTCGTCGGCAAGCCGTCTTCGGATATACACTTATTATATATACAGTGGAACCTCGATAAATCGAAATTCAAGGGAAATGTAATTTTTTCGACTTATCGAGGTTTTCGACTTACTAAGGTTTTCGAGTTATCAAGGTTTTAAAAACAAATTCGACTTGAAGAGTTTTTAGAACGTATGTACCTATGTATTAAAGTTTTTAATTACATATTATATAGTATATAAATTGTATAGTTACAGTGTGTGTTGTTATTATTATTATTTTAAAATTATTACTAAAAAATTATGATGAAAAATGTGATTAAATAATTTATATGAATAAAAAAAATTATCATTAAATAAATATAAAACAAAATATATACAGTGTTGCAACTTTATAATAGATAATTTGTTATCTTACTTTGACATAAAGTTTGAGAGCACATGCTATTATCAATAGTATTTTCTACTACATTTAGCATTATTCGCTCTGTAGTCAACGGAAAAGATTTGACACCAACAAAAGCACTTAGGTTTTTTCGACTTTCCGATTATTAAAAGTTTCAATTTATCTGTGCCAATCATGTTAACAGCCAATAATAGTATAAGTCGTTCTTTGCTATGCTTACCACCACTACATTTATCATTTTTGAATGCTAAACTTTTATCTGGCATACATTTATAAAAAAGTGCAATTTCGTCTGCACTGAATATATCACATGGTTTATATCCTTCCAGTAGCTCACTCAAATTTATTTTCGATTCATTTACAACATCATCACTGACAGCTGCACTTTCACCACAGACTTTTTCACTTTTCACTGCTTCAAGGACATTTTGTTTTTCTGCAATAGTAAGTGTTTTTAAATTACGAAGCATTTTTACATTCACTACACCGTACACGTTTAACTGATCGATCACAACTGACAATACGGATAAACCGAATGAAAAATACGAACTGTTCAGAGCACAGAATGTTCGAGTTATATATAGTTTTTCTTTCGAGTAATCGAGGTTTTCGTAAGGGAACTTCATTTTTTTCGACTTATCAAGGTTTTCGACTTATCGAGGTTCCACTGTATATTGTAATATATATTTTTTATTACCCATTGTTACCGTTACCGTTTGGTTTTTTGCGTTACTGTTACCGTCGTCGGTCACCGTCTACCTTTTTGCATCACCCTTGTCACTACCAACGCCGCCGGCAGTTACTATCGGAATAACTACCGACGTTCGAATGCCGCCGTCGTTGAAATCATGTTATTTTATGTTATTATACTTTTATATATATATAGTTTGTTTAAAGTCCCCATACTGGCCAGTAATTAAGTTATTTCCTAATTATTTGTTTTTGAATAGAAAATTTTTCATATCAAAATAGTTGTATCGTGATTAGAGTTTATATGTCTAAAAATGTCAAATTAAGACTTTTCCTTTTATACAGTCCATTTTGTTTTACACATTCGAAGTAAAAATAATTATAAATCAAATACAAAGATAGAAGACTTAATTTAAAAGTGTAAAACACAAATATCATTATTACAATCATTATTAGTAAAAATCGTTTAATGTGAAATCACATACAAAATTATTTCGAATATATTTTTTCTAAATGAAAATATACTTATTTTTGTTCCTTTCGAAACACCAATTAAATTTGTTAGTAAAAAAAAAACATACTTAAATCAAAATATGAAAATCAAAAAACTTTCCCACGGACTATGCGATTAAACAAAATAATAAGCAACCAGAACACGCGAATAATATTAACCATCGAGGTAGCAAAAAATATAAACTTGCTAAACAAAACACATTCAACATAACTTAAACAAAACAAAATATGCGTAAAAACAAAACAAAGACGAATAGTCATAACGCTAAATATCATCATTACTACAAAAGCAAGGTGCGGAAAATTCAATAAAAATTGGCCACTCGATAACCGGACCAACAAAACAGTCTGATATAGCAGAAACCCGTCGCGAAAAATACAAATAATTACACTATAGACCCTTCGATGATCACGTCTCCTCCTCAGTGGACACTTCAGCTACGAGCAACGAAATCAGTCTGTCGCAAGATAACTTGAATTTTGTACATTAACGTATTGGCTTTTTTAATCTGTCACTGAATTCAATTTTGAAGTAAAGGTATCGATTCAAACTTTTTATCAACCCTATTTGCATAGTCAATTATATTCATAATTATGACAAAAAGTCAAGTACGAACAGCAAGGGGAAAAATATTTCTATTTATTTTAATTTGTTTTTTATTTCATTTTTCCTCTACTTTATATTTTTATGGAATTTTCCTTAAACAATTATCAAACCTACACCCCAAATTTTCTTATTCTCATTTAAGTACAATTAGCCTACCACCCTATTTTTTGTATTATTACAAATGTGACTATTATTTTCAAAAAAAAAAAAGAATTAAAGTTAAAATAATAAATGTAAAGTTTAAATGAAAGTATATAATTTTATACATTATTATATCTCATATAATTTTGTTTATAATATGATATAAAACATTTTCAAAAAATTATTGCTATTATTATTATCAATGAAGTCATACCATATAAATTTGTGTCGATATTCCCTACAATTTGAAAAAAAAATCAACCAATAAAATCGTATTAATTTTGTTTCGTACAAAACCATTGATTAGTATTTAAACTTAGTACAAGCATTGAAATAAAATTAGAAAAGGGATGCAAAATGATAAAAAAAAAAATGAGTTTCAGAATACTTAATTGCTTGATATTCTATTATAAATTATTAACAAGGGTAAGTTAATTAAACTTTAAAAAAGATGTACTCTGCCTCCTACGTACCCTCACCAATTCAAATACTTTTTAGGGGTCGATTTTATTACTGAGTAGTGTAAAAATTCTCAATAACATATGGATAAAATTTAAAATGTAATATTTATAATCTATAGATGAAATCTATATTGAGGAGGGGAGGAGGAGAACGATTATATATACGAAATGTGTTATGAATAATATTAAAGTGATTTAAATTTTTATATTTTGGAGTTCTAATGTTAATTGGGGAACACACCACATAAAGTATGTTCAGTAAGATATTCCAAATTCATAAATTTTTAAGTGAAAAAAACATTTCTTAAATAGTATTTATGAATGTATATTGTTCTCTTAATATTTCACATGTTATATTTTTATAACTAAATTTGTGATTAACATATTTTGACTATGAAGTACAAAAACACTTATTTTTATTATACCATGTCAATACATTTATTAGTAAAAACTTTTTAGTAATAAATGTAATTATTTCATATTGCAATATAATAGATTTAAAATAATTTAAAATAATATTCAAAAGTAATTTTCTTACTGGTATGAAAATATGAATATCTTAGAGCTGCTTCGGCATCGACTTTAGTTAAAATAATAAACACAAATAAAATACATTTGTTGCATTTTCGTTAATTAGTGTAAGGAATAAGGTAACTATCATAAATGCCATATATTGTAATTAATTAACCAGAGGTTATGTGTAGCATATAACTTACATTCTAAATATATTACATTCATAGAAACTAGAAATATAATACCAATTTAAAAATAATTTTAAGTAGAATATTGCATGATTATCTTATTACAGTAGTCAAAATAAAATTTCTCTATCATATTGATATTGTGTTTTTGTTTGATTTAAAAATAAACCAACATCGATGAAAACCTATTAATTACATTCTAATTCAAATATTTATAATTAATATAATCTGAGTAGGAATATTGTTAAATCAAAATTTGAAAAGTATACATTGAAAAGTTATATTTTGATTTTGAAAAATTTGCTATTGGGATTACTGTAATATTTTATTTTTTCATATACATACATTACCTCTACATTTAGATCTTAATAGGTTAGGCGTATATATTTGATGACGTGCTAGGATCACAATTATTAGTTTAAATGATTAATAATATGCATATCTATCTATATATATAAAAATGAATTGGTGTCTGTATATCATCGATGCCTGGCCAAACCGCTAGATAGATTTTGATAAGGTTTTTTCCTGCGTACTCAGTGTGGACCCGGGATGTTTTTTGTCTCTTAAAAGTTCTCAAAACCCAACACCTTAAAGGTTTCAAAACCCGGCACCGATAAACCGGTGGTCCTTTACAACTACGAATTGTCTACCTTTCGCCGTAACTAAAGGTGTGTCTTATTGCGTTCCATTACGATACGGAATATGATTACAGTTGCCAACGAAATGTCATCATTAGAAAAATGGACAAGTTATGCGAATCTTGCCGTGCATGGAAATTTAAAAGGAAACTCCAGGAATTCGCTGCGTAGGTGGAAAAGTGAAATTGCCAGAATTGTTATACTTTCGACTACATATGAAGGAAGCCCACGACATATGTATGAATACACACAAGATGCAATGACTTATGTTCGCGCATACGACTGTCCTGATTTTTTCATAACATTCACGTGCAATCCTACGTGGGATGAAACTAGAGAACTTCTGTTGCCTGGACAATCATCTTCGGATCGCCATGACATTATTCCACGTGTGTTCAAACAAAAATTGAAATCTTTTATGGATTTCATTTACAAGTATCTTGTTTTTGGTGAGACACGTTGATGAATGCATTCCATTGAATAGCAGAAAAGAGGATTGCCGCATGCACATATTTTGATTTGGTTGATTGATAGAATTACACAAGACAAAATTGATGCAATCATCTCAGCAGAAATACCAGAAGTCGATATTGATCCAGGCTTATTCGAAGTCATTATCAATAACATGATTCATGGCCCATGTGGAGCGATCAACACCAAATCTCCATGCATAAAGAATGGAAAATGCACAAAACGCTATCCAAAAGACTTACACGCCGAAACTATCACTGACAATGATGGATATCCCCAATATCGTCGACAATCAACTGAAGATGGCGGCAAACTTATCACTCTAAACGTTCGTAACGATGACATTGAAGTCGATAATCGTTGGGTTGTGCCATATTCATCATAACTTTCTAAGACGTTAAAAGCACACATCAGTATCGAGTATTGCAATTCAGTAAAATCGATCAAATACATATGCAAATATATTAACAAAGGATTCGATATGGCAGTTTTTGGAGTGGGAAATGCATCTGCACTAATCAATGAAATTGAAAGATATCAATTAGGACGCTTACATTAGTAGCAATGAAGTTGTTTGGCGTATTTTCTCATTTCCTATTCATGAATTTCATACGACAATTGTTCATTTAGCTGTGCATGTTGAGAATTTGCATGTTGAGAATGGACAGCGAGTGTATTTTATAATGGAAAATGTAAATGCAAGAGCATTTTTGTCACCACGAACAACGTTAATTGCGTTCTTCTCTTTGTCTACGGATGATTTGTTCGCAAGAACGCTTCTTTACTCAGAAGTGCCGAAATACTACACATGGAATACATCAGCCAAAAATTTTCAACGTCGTAGACAGGGCAAACCAGTTGAAGGACATCCGAATTTAAACCTGACGCTTTAAGCCGTCTGTATACAGTTTATCCAAACAATCGTTAATGTTTTTTCTTGTGATTACTATTAATTAATGTACTTGGACCGAAATCCTCCTAAGAACTGAGAACAGTCAAACTCTGCTAGTGATACCACGTTCAACACCTGCTGATGATCTTAATGCATGTCTCAAATATTCAGTTCTATGGCGACATGTCAACAAATTGACTTTGAGAACCAATATGCGTGTTTAACTACAAAATGATGCATTCGCCGAACGTTTCGCAAAACAATTGCTGGATATTGGGAATAGGATGTTGGCGATTGACTATTCTATATAATGTACCACATTTCCAACAAACTTTTGTAAGATGACATTTACAAAACACGAATCAATTCAAAATATTTTTCCAAATACTGCGCGGAATTTTAAAAATCATCAGTGGCTTATCAACGTGCTATATTAACTGCTACGAACAACGATGTCAATGCTATCAATTTCAGCATTCAAGACGGAATACCAGGCGATGCGACAATGTACATGTCTATCGATACTGTGATGAATCAAGACGAAGTTGTCAATTACCCCACGGAATTCTTGAATTCACTCGATTTGCAAAGTATGCCACCTTCTAACATTGAAAATTAACGTGCCTATTATTCTTCTCCGAAACATCAATTCACCACAACTTTGCAACGGTTCAAGACTTTTGGTGCAAAAGATTATGAACAATCTCATCGAAGCTAAAATTTTGAACCAGAAATTCAATAGAAAAGATGTATTGTCGCCACGTATCCCAATGGTCCCAATTGATATGCTATTTGAATTCAAACATTTGTAGTTCCCTGTCCGTCTTGCTTTTGCAATGACTACCAACAAAGTTCAGGGACAATCACTGCAAGTGTGTGGGCTGGATTTGGGGAATCCATGATTCTCACATGGTCTGTGTGTGATCTGCTTACGTGTCGGAAAACCTTCTGATTTATTCGTGTACGCACCATTCCGAAAAACGAAAAATATCGTATATCCAATAGTACTCGAATAGCACTTTGAATATTGTTCCCCATAATGATTCATTAGAATATCTCATAGTACATCGTGAAATATTCTACATTTGCCCCTTGCAACGCACGGATATTCAGCTAATTACATATAAAATATACCTATGAGTAATTTTAAATCAATAATTTTCAGTTTGAACGATTAATTTGTAGAAAAAATCCATGTTTTTATATATACTTCTTTTTATAGGTAAGTGATTTCTGATCATATACTAACTGATTAAATGGGTACAAAAGTTTATATTTACTATTTGAATATTTATTGGTGTTAAACTCTTTTTATGATAAATATTTTATTGCCTAATGCAAAATTTACGTGTGTACTAGCTATTAATTTTAGATTTCTCAATGTTATGTTGTTAGAAATCCGGTTTTAATAATAAAACTGAATACATTTTTGTATAAACATATTTATTAAAAATTAATGCGAACTTTTCATGTAATCTTTACACCAGGTCATTGGATCTTTTAGCATATGAACTGTATAATCTAAAAATTGAACGATTATATATAATGATATTAGTTTTGAATGTCTTTACTAATTATTTGAAATCATAATTATCTTATAACATACGAAATATTTTTTTTTCATTAGTTTCTTAAATATTTAAATATTCTTCTAAGGTTTTTCATTTTGAATGTCTTGTGGTAAGTCTTGTCATCAATGATTAGAATTTTGTAGCTCTAGGTACAAATTTATTTGTTATCACCCCCCCCCCTCACCATCTTTGACCTTCTCACTACTTATAAAAAAAAATCTTTACCAAGCAATTTTCTGAGACATACACAATCCCTTACTTTAAGGACATATATTAATATTTTATGTAAACGTAATAATAAATAAATTATATAAATCAATATTATGTTAATGTTTATAAATGTGTAATGATATGCACACATAACCTCATTGTATTCACAGTTTACACAAATGTTATTAATGTGTTGATTTCTTTGTGTAAATACCATGTATACCCATGTGATATTTTCTTTAAGTAAAACATACTAACACTTGGCCTTCTCAGAACACAGATTATATTTTCAAATTATAATAAAAAAATATAACGCATATGTTTGAATCTAAACAAATAACCGATATGGCAAGAGATGCTGATCATCGGAATCGAAATTATAAATCAACCTTAAACATATAAATTCCACACGAACTTATAACATGAAACTACGACCCAGAGGAGTAACAAAAAAAGTGTCTGTCCGATCAAAGAATAGTCAGTTGATTCAAATTAGAAATATAAAAGAAACATCTTATAGGAACGCATTTACGCGTATAAAAAAGAGAAGAAATCCACATACGGTTGTAATAAACAGAAACATACATACACGAAAATTTACCCAAAATGAAAGGTCGTTACCCCGACTATACGCATATAGAGACGACAAAAACATCCATTGTCAATATCAATTGATTGGACTGTTACGTAATCAGCATACTAAAGATATTATAATATTCAAAATATACACCCTAGACCACCCGATGATCTTGTCTCCTCATCAGTTTGTGCGCACACTCCAACTACGAACCAGTACTCAGGACCAATTCTGTGTTCCGTGGGACAGTAAGTTTTGCGAGCCAACGTAATTCGAGTATTGGTTTATTTTATTTTGTTGGTGAATTTGCTGATAAATTATGACATGAATAATGACTTACACTGGTCTAAAATATTAATGCGTAAGTAAGCAGTGTACAGTTTTTTATTAGTATCTCTTAATTTGAGTTTCAATGTAAAAATTATATACATTATCGTAATTATCGTCTTACAATACGTGATATCCTTGGTTTATTGCACTTATGTTTTATTATACGTATTATTTCATTATGCGTGCTGTTTTTGTATGTAGTATTAACTCCTGAATATTTTATTTCCTTAACATGTTCAAAAAAGATTGACCATTACTAAAATGTCGTAACAAAACAACGTGTCTATTCTTTAGCATATAATCAGTTTTATTTTGTTTATTGGATGACCTATTGTTTCTTTTTTCTCGATGAATTTTCTTGTACTTCTTTTTATTTCTATTTTCTATCTTTAAGTATTATAAAGTCACCCGCATACACTAAAAGAGTCGAATCTTCGAGTACGTTCATTTTCTCATTTGTTTCCATTACATTATAACTTATGAACAGTTATGTTCATAAGTATGGAAGTCAATGTTTTTTACGCTTTGTCCATGCTTATATTCGTCAAGTTCCGCCCAGAACTCGCAATTGATTAAGGCCGAGTTACCCATTATGCGTGTACAATCTTGTTGACTATTTTCACTTGTTGGTTTAGATTATGCCGGTCCATTATCCATGTGAGAATGTATAACCTGGAAGGCCAAACAACACAAAATCTACACTGCGATTTTTATCTGAATGACTATCAAAACGGTTTATATAGAAGTGGTTTCTTCATTATTTACGAAAGCCTTTTTAGCGGTCTTTGACAGATCCGTGGCATGTCGTGGCCTTCCACAAGATATATACTCAGATTGCGGGATAAAATTCGTGGGAGCCACCAATTGTTTACTACTGTTAGTTAATCAAAAGAAGCACCACTACGCCATTACATCTCATTCTACATGTTCTGGCATTTTAATCCACCCGGAGCACTTAATTTTTGAAGACTCTGGGAGGCTGCAATACGCTCAGCTAAATCTTTGTTGGTTCGTACTCTTGGGTCGCATAACCCGACATTGAAAGAATTATCTACAGTCTTATGTCGAATTGAAGTGGCATTGAATTCTAGACATGTGACGCCTATGACTTCTTTTCCACAGGACCTCGATTATTTAACACTTTTTCATTAGCCAACTACTATTAGCTCTGACAGAGTCCCTATTTCCTGAAGAAGCACATTTGATTTTTCGTTGGAAACTACTAAATTAATGTTGTCAAGCTTTCTGACGAAGGTAGTCTTCTGAGTATCATTCATCATTACAAAGACTTACAAAGTGATTCAGGACGCAACCAAACATCAAGGTTGGCAATAAAGTTATCGTCAAGAACACTTCGACACCTCCCTTGACATGGTTTTTAGGGAGTATAATTTCAGTTTTACCAGGAAGGGATGGAATAGTTTGGGTCGTACAGGTACAATATACTGGTCCATAGAATGCAATTATAAAATATTTATAACATTTAATAATTCAATAATTATAAAGTTACATACTCGAAGTGACTAAATTATAGAGATCATTGAGATATTGACGTACAATACCTATAAATGTAGATTATTCACTAAAGCTCATACCTTTTTTAACACAATATTTACATCAATAACATATAAAATATGAAATAAATAGGGTACCCACTTGTTATTTAATTATTAAGATTTAGGTCACTTATCATAATATGAATACAAAATGGAATATGTTTTAATAAAATAAATTACCTCGTTTTTGGCGATTAAATTCATACGAACTGACTACAAAAAAAAAAAAAAATATTTGTTTTTAATTTGTATTTGAGTTTTCATATTAAATAAAGAAGAATCATTGATTTCGATTTTTAAAAGTGCATTACATTCTATCTTATGATAATTGATTAGGCATGATGATCATGAATATGCACAAGGTACGACAAAGAACGAGATACTACGACTATTCAAAATTTTTACATCAGTAATAATAATAGTAACTTTACAAAATTGTAATTTCCTATCTCGAATATTAAATGGTGATATAATAATAAAATCATTATATTTGTATAATTAACAAAATCCAATTTCGCCTGTTCAATATATTTGAACGAAAGTGTTCTGTTGATTTAAATAAATAAATAATATTTAAAAATGTTTCATTAGTAAAATTTATTTTTTAATATTTAATACATAAAAATTTATAATTGTACTAAGTAATAAATAAAAAAAGGGAAAAATCAGTGAAAAAATTATTGAGTATTTTGTAATGTTCTTTATAATTAACAAACAAATTGGTAAATATCTGCACATAGTCCAAGTTAAAATGTAATTCTATAACACTGCAAGTATTAATTTATGCTAATATTGTAATTTATAACACAGTGTTGGCGTCGAACTGATCCTACGACAAGTGCGGTTGTTGACTCGACTGGTGATGTACAGGAATAGGACTCCCAGTGAAAACAATAAAAATAACACGACGAAATGGTACTAAAATTTATACATGCATATAATAATAATCAATTCGTGTTTTAACAAAACTTTGAATAATAAGATACGTGTTTGAATATGGTATAACAACGCCACAAATACAACGACACAAATGTTGAATGACAAATAATATCGACGACGGATCGACTCGGTGTCGGAGAACCGCGTACACGCAAAAGAGATGCGAGAACACAAATCAAGACGCGTAACGCTGAACAATATAACGCGTACACAAGAGAAGACGTGACGGCGCACAAATTGTTGTCACTATGCGGGGATCGTACAAGAGCGAAAAACGCGATAGTCGACGACACTAGACCACGAACGGCGGACGGCGAACAACACGACGGCCGGTTCGAACGAACAACAAAACGTTTTTGGACTTTCGTCACGAACCGGCGCGCTCTGGCGGACCGGTCCCAGACGTAATCGTCACGGCGGCACGTTCTAACGTCTGGAGTCCCGAACACAGTATTTATTTAGACTTCTTTAGCGATGCATTGAAATGGTCAGTTTTCATCATCTTGTTACAACAGGCAATATTTGATATGTTTCTATAAAATAATATCGTGCATTCTCTCATATGGTTAAACTTGATACATCATTATTAATTCGGCATATCTAATGCATCGAACGTTGTATAATTTAACATAGAAGTCATTTCACTGTGCCTTTGATTATACCAGAAATATTTAGGTACTGATCGTGCTTAACACGACAATAGAATACCGCTCGAGTTTTTCCGACTCGCCTGGTAAATTCTAGCATGCGTGGGCCCACGCAACTGGTTGCGGCTGTAAGTGGAGGATAACGGGATGTCTAGAGATGAATTTACTGAATAAATAACCACGAACCAAGGGTCTTTTGCAAATGGTTCTTGTCCTACGGATGGACGCATCGTCCGCGAGTCACGTCACCTCCTAGCTATGGGGAGGTCACTAAAGAATATAAATTACACCAAAGCGCAGCTTTTTTGAGGGAGTTGACAAGCGACTGTAGAATGTGTATGCACCACGACTTCAGTTTATCAACACCGCTGAAGTTTCCTGAGCCTGGTCACCGTATTGGTTGAGATGAGTAGATATATTTACAGGTCTTGCATTGGGGTATTCTTAAGTTTGGGCGACATTCTGCTGTGATTATGTCGTCTAATCGCACAGTAGCTGTTAGCCAGTGTTACCTGAAGGCCAATATGGCGGTAGATCACAGACACTAATATTGTTTGAGCTGTGTCCTACAGATGACACGTGCAAGAACAGTAGCGCCGGTATCTTTAAAACCTCGTCGCAGGGATCTTTCTCGCGGCCATACAGACAAAAATTGAGCCCAATCTATGTTGGATTCATATGGACTAGATTTCGTTACCATGGATAATCTGTTGAGCCCACCACACCCAACAACGCTCATCTACATGAAAATGTAATACGATCTCAAGGAATACTTGGTTTTTATCGACGCAAATTCGATTGTTAATTTACACAAGGACTTGACTTGCTCTCGGTCGAGGCATCTTCAAATGCGTCCCTTAGGTAGTATTAGTCGTGGTAGTATTGCAGCACTAAAAGGGGTCCACGGTTAGTAAGGCTTCAGCCAAAAACCCTTTTAGGCCTATTGTGTTTTAGACTATGTAATTATTATTATACTATATTTATTTTATTTAACACTAAAAATTAATAGAAAAATAATGTATTTAATCACAAAATTATAAATATATTAAATAATATTTCAACACACGTTTGGAACCAGTTGATATTAATTTGTTAGATTCGTAAAATTAAAGTGATAGTTTACACATTTATTGTATGATGATGAAATATATACTACTTACCATTAAAATATGCATATGTAAAAGCTTGTACTCCATCGAGGTTTACTAAATAATTAAAAACTTTATTAAATTAGTTTAATGTATATGTAATTATATTTTCTACGATAGTCTAACATAAAAAAACAATTTTTGAATAAAGTCTATTTATGGACTAAACTTCTTCTATGTAATATGAAAAAATTGATACTTTTAACAAATAACTGTACTACAATTTTATTTGATATTTTGTATTACATTTATATTCTTTTATTCATACTACAAATTTAAATAATTATTTTAAGATATATCTTACTATCTAATTTTCCAAATTCTTTAAATGCTTCTAGACGTTGATTTTACATTTAAACAATAACAATTAATATTATTCTTAAAATGATTTGATTAAAAAAAGTCGTATATTATTTATAATATATATCATGTCAATACAAGTATAGGTAATTTTATTTATAAACCGATAGTCACTTTGGCGAATTGACAAATAGTGGTAAAACTCGGCCTGTACTCCGATAACAATATAATTTAAGTTCATTATCATTGAGTAAGCGATCACCGAGGACGTACATTTAAAATAACAGGTGTTCAAATAAACGTCGAATTCTTATTTCTTATTGACGTATTTCCTCTATTAGATTATACTGGTAAAATCATACCTATTGGCTATTGTAAATAATAATATCAAAAACTAAAGTTAATAACAAAAAATCAAGGGGGGATCTATCATCCATACCCCCCCCCCCGTAAATACGCCACTGGGTGGGACACACTCTACAATTCGAATTTTTTTTCCCAAAACCTCTATAATTCGAATTTCCTTAAACGCAATTATATGTATGTTCATATATATAAAGATTATGTACAATATATTTGACGTACTCGTAATGAAACTAATAACGACGGCGATTAAATATTATCGTATCTTATCTACCAAATAAAGACAAGGCGTTGCCTTTAGAACATGAATGAATGAACCTACCAAATTTAAACTTTAATCGTATCATTTTACCAAAATAAACCTCTGCAATGGGTAAACAGTTGCTGAAATCGAATAAAACCTAGTCAGTCGGAATATGGGTCTCGTAAAGTATAAGTGTTTGTCGATCGCCGACAAAAGAGAAGTGATCGCGGCAGTTGAAGCGGGTGAGAAAAAAGATGTTGCTCTACGTTTTTGTATCCCAGCTTCTACGCTCTCAACTAAAGCGTTTCATACTCAAACAAAAGGATCATCTTACAACATTAACACTTTACTCATCGAAAATCAGACAAAAAAATGTGAGGACCTTGCTCTGGAAGAATGTCTTATAGCTTAATTTTTTCAATGCAGACAAAATAATATTCCGATAGCAGGACCTATTTTTTTAAAAAAAAGCTAAGTTATTTGCTACCAACTTAGATATCACAAATTTTCAAGCTATTGAGGGTTGGTTGGTAAAAATTTAAAAAACTTAATGATTTAACTTTCAAAAAAGTATGTGGAGAGAGTGCACGTGTTAACCCGAGCATTTCACTAGACTGGAAAAATGAGTTTACCAGTTCATTGGTTGATTATGATGCTAGGGATATTTGTAATGTCGATTAGACCAGACTTTTTTTCAAGTGTTTATCAGATCGCACTTTGACATTTAAGAACGAAAAATGTCATGGTGGTAAAAATAGTAAAGAACGGATAAAAGTGATGTTGGCCGCGAACATGGATGGATCCCAGAAACTTAAGCCCTTAATGATCGGAAAAATTGCCAATCCACGCTGCTTCAAAAATATAAAACGTTTTTCACTAATATACCGGTCAAATAAAAAGCGTGGATGACAGGTGTGTTGTTTACAGAGTGGTTATTATGTATCGATGCAGATATGAAAAAGGCAAATCAAAAAATTATGATGATCGTTGACAACTATACCACCACAATAATATTCCTCATCATATATAATGCTATGGACTAGATTGTGGCCAACAATTTATCACAAAAAAAAAATAGCATATTACTTTAATATGTAAAATATAATAATCTATATACAAAATAAAAAATAATCTATATATAAAAATGAATTGGTGTCTGTTATTGTATGCCTGGCCAAACCGCTGGATGGATTTTGATAGGGTTATTTCTTACGTACTCAGCGTGGTCCCGGTATGGTTTTTGTCTCTTAAAAGTTTTCAAAACCCGGCTCCTTAAAGGTTTCAAAATCCGGCACCGGTAAACCGATGGTCCTTCGCAACTACGAGTTGTTTACCTTTCACCGTAACTAAGGGTGTGACGTCAGATGGTTACCAAGCGCAACCGTTATATGTTTTTTAGAAAGTTTCTGGCGTGTTTTTTTATTAGTTTTTGATTAGAAAATACAATTTCTCAGTTTTCGTGAGTTATTATTTATTTTTCGCCTTGCAAAGGTGTAGGTGGTTTGCGTGTAGTAGTAATGGTAATGTAGCCTTTATCGACCTTTATCGTCAACGTTTAAGTGTCGTACGTGAGAATTACATGCCAACTTTCAAAATCCAAGAGCAAATTTATCATCGTGCTTCTATCTCTGTCAGATTCTGATTACAAATTTCTCCACTATATCATCGACAGTTATACCCCCCAAACGGAAATCGATTGACCGATTTATATCTGTAACACGAACGATAATGGCTTTTCGAGCTTCCGAAACAACCGAGCAACAAGCATAACGATTGAAAACCATGCGAGAACGAGCTGCTCATGCCCAATAGATTGAAACTGGAGAGTAGCGAGCATCACGACTGGAAACCGACCGAGATCGAACTGCTCAAGCCCGCTTGACTTATACCATTGACCAACCAAGAGCAAGTCTGAAGTACGAATATCGTCCGTTTCCGTTCAAACAAGACGCCTAAATACTTTATGGACGCTACGAGCCTCTCCCTCCAGGCCTTTCTCTTCAAAACATCCTCTCAATATATATTTAATCATCATTATTATTTGAACGTAGGTTAGTTATTTTCTGAAAGAAAGAAAAAAAAGGGACTACTACAACTAAGAAATGTTAAAAGAATATGATGATTATAGACGTAATCTGCTCGTTAACATTTCAAATATTTCCTATTCACAACATATATTTATACAGAAAATTGTCATTGCAACATTTCATTGTGAACGTTAAATATAGTATGCGGATCATGTTTTTTTAATCACACACACACACATATATTAAACTGTATAATTTCAAAAATTGATAATTAATAATCTTGCCTGTACACTCTGAAACAAAAATTTAAAATGTGTATTATTATTATCGTTGTATAAAACATTTTATACTTTACAAAAATATGTCAAGACCTGAATTAGAATAGATTTCTCGCCTTTCTGGAAATGGATCTGAAAATAAAAAAATAATTGGTTATAATTACCTTTAAATATTTTCAATAATTCGTAAATGAGATTATGCACACTTATGGTTGTGCATATATGTATAAATATTAACTTGTAATGAAATCGACATAAGTTATAAGATAACATAAGTATAAATGAATGATTGTAACGTTAAATACAAACAAATTGAACAATGTTGTGTTGGAAAAAAAAATAGGAAACTTTTCACTAAATTACTAATTTTATTTTCCATAACTAAATAATCATATACTGGCGTTATGAAAATGGCGTCCCCCTTGCCCAATGCATCGCATGATGCATTGCAGAAGCCATTACATTGACCCGAAATGGTTAATGTGATCTAGTACTCCAGGTTGGGGTTGGACGCAGTGCCGCAACTAGGTGTTTTGAGGCCCCCAAACACATTTTAATTATAAGCCCCTTAGTCCTATAGATGTATATTTTTTTATTACCTTAAGTTCCATATTTCATAAGATAAACAATGTTAAATAAAAGCGGTTTTTTAAAATAATTTTAAAAATCTAATATGAAGGTATTGCTATACGTCACTGTTTAGCAATTTCACGTATTGAACGTCACCTACTAAATTAAATTATTCATTTTATAAAATGTTTTATGTTTTGATACTCATTTATATTATTACCTTGACCACGGCAATTTTGAATATCAAGAGTAAGAGATTGTAGCATGTTATAAATTAAATTTACATAATGTGCAGCTCCATGTTTTTTTAGTTTAAAAAACCAAAAATGTTTCTTTTATTTTAAAACTTGTTTTTTATAATTTATTACAATATACCTAATAATGAAACTAAGTTGATTTAATTTTGTGATATCTTGTGTAGAATTTGCTATAATAAAAAAATATTTTAAGTTCTTTACTTCAGAACTAAATATACTTCGTAGTTCTGAATCTAATAGATCTATAACTTCATTTTGGATTTTCAAGCTTAAATATTAAATATTTAGTTTTCAAATTGTCATTATTCAATAATTTATTTAACACTGGTATAAAATCTACCTTTAATTTAAAAATACAAATAAAATTTCCTTCAGTTATGTCTCCATCTTTTTTTTACTGCCTTCATTTCCCCTAATTCCTATACTTTTTGCTGTCAAAAATAATATATTTTTAATAATTCTAGTTAAGTACATTTCTCCAAAATGTGGTTTCGTTCAGAAGCTGTTCTTCTATATGTTTATCGATTATTTCATTTTCACCAAGAAGATCTAAGAAGTGTTGCATTTATGTGCTGTTGAGATATTTCATGAATGTTAATTTTATTATTTATATGATGCCAATCATAAAATGCCTGAAAACCATTTGTTTTTAAAATTTCCATCGTATCTATAAGCAAACAACCTAAATGTTTCACAATAAATACAATCAAGTACGACTGAATAACATATCCATAAGCGTAGAATTCTGAGTCCTGATTTGGTTGTTTTGTCATAGTACTCTACTGAAAATTTTCGAGAAACAACACTACCATCTTTTGTGTATAGAAAACCAATTTTTGGTCAACATAGGCCATATAGCAAAGTATATATTCCAAGTCACTATTATTAATTGTTTCTTCAAGAAACAATTTTTTTTAGAAATTGTTTATTCTATATGCCTCGGTCGGTAGGATATAATTTAGTTAAATCAAAACTTGTTTAAATATATAAAATATTGTTAAACAAATAAATAAACAAAATATGTTTATTAAATTGTGGTCACAAATTAATTATGAAATAAATAATAAATAGCGAGTTGCGGGTGTTTTACTATTTCATTATTAATATTTTCATTTCATTTTTCAATACTAGAATATTATCATATTTTACATAATTACCTTTATAGTAGTAGTCGGTAAAATATTTGGTAGGGCTTAAAAACAAGTTGAGATTTTCACAAAAATACTTCGGTGTTGATGCATTTGTCTCAGCTACAAAAGAAAAAAATACAATAAAAAAACACAATTATTTTACTTAATTAACTAATTATTAATTGAAAATTATAAGTAAATCTTTACCGTGATATATTATTTATTTATACGATACGGATATTATTAAAAAATTAATTAATGTTATTGTGAATGAAAATTGATATTATTTTATACAAAAATCAATGAATTAAGAGATTGTATAAAATATTAATAAACACAATAAGTTATGAAATATACAATACCATAAATTACAAATATTACATTACGATAAGTTAATGAAAATATATATAGACATTTCTTGATTATGTTTTTAAACACATTATTATGAAAAAATGCATTTAAGTCTCTGCCATACCTAATTTAATTATATTTAATACTTTTTATTATCTAATAAAACATACCAATTTTTGGTTTAATGCTTTTAAGCATATTGTTATAATATTCTTTTGTTAATTCTAAAAATACATATGAATGTTGCTTTGATTGTAAAGAATATTATTTTTGTTCCATGAAGATTTAGTATGGATACTGCCAATGTCTTTTTTTGTAATATTTATTGAAAAATTGCACTTTAAATATTGCATATAAGATTTATTATAATAATTTTTAATAATTGACTAGAAAATTAGATATTACATTTGTTATATCTCTGTCATTATGTTACTATGTATTTCCCTTACTCATTTCATTAATAAATTACAGTTAATAAATTAACAATCGTTTACATATAATTAAAAAAGAATACATATATTTTATTCAAATGACAATAAATATATTTTTTCCATATTTATATTTTGAGTTTGAACAAATTAAAGTAATAAGTATGATAATTAGAGCAAAAGAGAAACTGAATTAATTGATACAGTGTGTTATTTGTATTATAACTATATTATTTCTTATTACTATTTTTCCTACTAAATTGTATGATCAATTATTTTAACTTAATTTGAGAAATTATATTTCACTTCAAACAAAATTCCAGCATCAAGCTAAATCTCGTTCATCAGGAAATAGACTTTTATTACATAAAAAAGCAGAATTGTTTTTATCTAAAAAAGTTTTAAGTTATAAGGCTTGTTTGAAAGGATATTTGTATTCTTAAATTTTTATAGAATTATATAATTTGAGAATATCAGCCATCAGAAAACTATATAAATTAAAACATACGATTCCAATTCTTATTAAATGGTGCTATATTTTTTGAATGTAAAAAAGACGAATACAAGTTTATTAATTTTGATACATTAAATATGTACACAAATGCTTAAAACCCGAAATCACACAAATTATACACAATATCCGCGTATACGTATTTCGACAACTACGTTGTTATCATCAGCGCTGATGATGACAACATAGTTGTTGAAATACGTATACGCTGTTATGAACGTCTTCACAACAATAAACAATAAAAAAAAAAGAAAAATGAACAACAAATAAATTAATTAAACACAAACTATATTTATTAAATTTACTACGAAAAAGAATAATTTATATTATAAAATATTATTATATGACTGAGGTTCTGCTAGATGCTCTGTTACTACAACACTGACCGGACGAATGCCGGGGACGAGGCACTGTCGTCCAACACAAGAAAGAATTCACTACTTCAGCAAAATGCTTGTGTATGCTATTTGACAGTGTCTCGTTCTTACAATATAACAGTTAAAACTAAATTATATTACTTACATTATATAAAACTAAAAAATAACCATGGGTTCATAACAACGCGGATATTGTGTATAATTTTTATGATTTCGGATTTTAAACATTTGTGTATAAAATAATCACAAGTTCTCTTATATATTTTATTAAATATGTATATAAGATGAAATATGTCGATATTGATTTCCGCAAGTTATGGAAAGGAATGACTGGAAAGTGCTTTACCCCACTACCAAATATATATATATATATGGTATGTGTTTTTTTTTTAATATCATTTTTACAAAATTCTTTAGTATAAAAAATTATTAAGATCACTTTTTGCTATATTTATTAAAATGTAAATTATTTTCTGAAACACTTCAATGTAATATACCTACTCATTTTAAAAAATGCAAATTTTAGTGCTGTCCTGGCATCAACATTATCTGAAACATAAATATGAACTAATTTTTTTTTTTGTACAGTATTACCAGTAATTAAAATTTTAGAATAAGTAAATGGCATGTATTGAATTAAACTAATAGGTATAAATTGTCGTATAATTTATCGTTTAAATTTGTAAGTGTCCTAGCAAAATACATACTGTTAAAACCTGTGTTCTGGTAATAACCTAGAAAATTAATTAATTTTTAAAATAATGCTGGAATACAGCATTCATTCAATTTGAAAAACTAGGTTTCTCTATTTATTTATTTTTTTTTTTTTTTTTTTTTTTTGCGGTCATTGAGACTATACCGCTAAACAAATTTCTCTCCGTCCATCTCTTTCTTCCGCTGATATTCTCCATGGTGCTTCTGGTTTGATCTTTTCCACGTTCACTTTCACACAGTCTTCCCAACGTAATCGTGGCCTTCCCGGTGGTCTCTTACTGACTTGATTCTTCTCAATTGTTGTTCTGACTATAGACCCTATTCTCCGCCAAGCATTTCCTGCCCACGTCAACCTCCTTTTTTAAATTTCATTTGCGGTATTCATCTTTGGAACAGTTCTTCGAATTCATGATTATGTCGTTTCTTCCATTCTCTCGTGTGAGTGTCGACGCATGGGCCATAGATTTTCCGTAGGACTCTCCTCTCAAATACTTTTAGTCTAGTTCCTTATGCTTTCCTAAG
The DNA here is from genome assembly GCA_019022885.1 of Schlechtendalia chinensis. NCBI lineage: Eukaryota > Metazoa > Arthropoda > Insecta > Hemiptera > Aphididae > Schlechtendalia > Schlechtendalia chinensis. The sequence continues at coordinate 9,839,616 of CM032341.1, forward strand.
TGACCATTTTTCTGAGGCATATAGTACTATAGGTCATCGCATAAGCTAAGATATTTATGTTCGAGTTTCCCAATACTATTCCGTTGTTACTACTGTTGTAGTTCAATTCAGAGCTCAAGGCTACGGGTTCGCAATACCCGTCGCACTAATTAGTGCTCCCCTGGGGGTCTCTATTTATTATAATAACTAAAAACTATTACATACAAAGTTTATAAAAAAGTGTAAAAACAAAATATTTGTTATTTATTGAATTCATATACTATAATATTTATGATGGTTAATTGTACATATCAATTTGTTAATAAACATAAGGTCAGTTTTGCTGGAACAACCTTAATTTTTAACAACAGAACTAAATACATTCCAATATATTTCTTTAGTTTTTATTCTATTTTAAATGACGCGGTGTTAATGATTTTAATATATTATTGAATAAAGTTGAACTAATGTAAACTTTTACAAGTATTATAATTACCGATACATCTTTTTCTCTTTTCATCATCAGGTACATCTTTATATGATTTTTTGTAATCTAAGATTATAAATATTATTTTAGTTACGCAGTATTCGAATCAAAGTTTATATTTTTACTGGTTATACAACAATAATACTTTTAATATATATAATTACAAGCATCGATTAATATAATTTGAAAATATTATTTATGAATTTGAAATTATATTTATAAAGCTTATATTTTTATGACCTATATATAATAAACTTATTCCCAAAATTTCAATATGAGATCATTATATCGTGCAATACTATAATAATTAAGTATATTACAAAATAGTTCTATCTAAAATAAAGAAAATATATTTATCAAAGTTTTTTACTAGCCTGCTATGTTTTCTATACACCAATTTAATGGACTTTGGATTAGGTCATCACTCCAAACTGAAATTGACAATTAAATTTAAAGGAATATAATATAATTATTTCATATTCATATGATTGTTAATTGGTAATTAATAACCATTGTTATTAAATGAAAATAGCTTTACATACCCAACATAATTGCATCATAGAATTGCTCGAGGTATTCAAGTAAAATATCTAAAATATTTCAAATTTTTTCATAAGATCTCTTAATTCTATGCATTAAGAAATTGATATTATTTAAAAATTTTTAATAAAGTAATATAAAATATGAAAAACATGAAATTCAAGCTTATTATTAACTAATGTTCATAATGGTAGTTTTGATATTATGGGGATTGTTTTATTAAGGAGAAATTACCACTATTTTTATAAACATGTTCGGTGACTAAAAAAAAAAAATAGTATTATTATACTATAATGCTGGACATGTTTTTCTATAATCGTTTCACAAGGATATTAATATGGCGTCATGGTAAAAACAAATCGTATTTACAACTAATACAGTTGCATAAAATTAAACTAATAAGGCCATAATATTCTTTATATCTTATCATGTCTCTACCAAATACTTAACAATTAATAAAAACACTCCAGCTGAACAAAATATTGATCAATGACTAACGTTATGATTTTCACACCCGACAGAAAATAAATTGACACAATTTTACATGTATGCGTACACTTCTTCTAATGTCTTTCAAACATTTATAATTAAAGAATCTGATAATTCTAAAAAGAAATTTGAATTCAGATTTGAAGATCAACTCAAAAGAAATCCAGAAATACTTATTAATTTGAAATGGCTTTTATATTTTCTGCAAAATTAGAGAAGGTCAAAACAAAAATATAACATTCATATTTTTTTCCATAAACTATTGTAATATATAATATAATGTTGTAGTTAGATAATTATATACAAATAATGAACGCTAATAATAAATGTCAAATATTATAATTATTATTATTAATATTATTAAGTTATAAAATTATAAATTTTCTTAATATATTATTATATAATAATAATTTAATAATAATATTAAAATGTATATACACATATACTCGTATATATTTTTCATCAAACTGTTTAAATTTATTTGAATTATTCTTCGTTATAAGTTATGTGATATTATTATTAAATATCCCTTTAATAGCACTACACCTACTACACTAAATGAATACTTATAAAAAGTTCTTCTAAAACAACTAACATTAATGAAATTTTCAAGTCATTTTTACATAATATATTTTCATAATTGTAATTTATAAATATTAGATAAGTGAACTGGTCATGAGAGTACATTTACTGTTTAAACTAATTTTTAAAATGGTGATAAAGATATCAAGATTCAGTAACTCGTAGGGAGTTTCAGCGTGATTTCTAATTTGGTAGGCGCTGTATCAATTCAAATTCTCATGCGTTGTCCGAAATTTCCTCCTGTGATTTGAGAACTTCAATTTGATTAAATATCATTCTTTAAATGTAGAATGTAAATAAAATTTAAATCACTCACAATGGCTGTATGGAGCATATTTTTATAGACATATGGCATATTGAGGTGTATTGCTTATGGAAATATTGGAATGCAAATTTAAATCACTCACTATTATGGTATGCAGACTCAAATGTTTGTGTTATGTCAAAATCCACTAAACGGCAATGATAATACTATATAATACTAGTATTTTATTAGAGCCAAATATTTACAAGTTATTCTTTAATAAGTGTATATATATATATTGAGATGTACCCAAGAAATCTTGAAGAAAATATATATATATATATTTAGATAGATACGTTGCTGTGGAAAAATATATATTTAAATATTATCGAGTTTCTAACATAACTTAATATATATTTTTGCTTTCTTTTCTCTTGTGTGTGTGTGCGGGTGTTTTAACTTTCAGTATGGAATAAGCTTACAAAAATACAAATATACTATAATATAGCAAATATAAATTTATAAAAGGTATTATATAATTTTGTGCTAAAGATTTATCTTAGATTATGGTAGTTTATGTGATGTTCCATTGTAATTAACAATGGTTGCACCCGCAAACCTTTATATTTTAAAAAGCCACAAAATGAGAATTGCTTGAGAAACGAGGTACGTCACATTATATATATATACATGTGTGTATGTGTTTTCACTTATGTTTATTAGGCCCGATGCACTCGTGCGTTTTTAAACGCGTGGTACCGCAGCGGTGCTACGTTTGCGTTGAATGTTACTTACAACTAGATTAGGCTATGCAAACGCACGCGCGGTGATGCTGCGGGTCCACACGATGACGCTGCGTCAGCTTGAAGGCGATTGTGTCCCGCGGGTCCCCACAGAACCGCGGTACCGTGCATGCACTTACGGTTTTTCAAACCCGATTAAAGCCGTTTAAAAGACGCACGTGTGCATCAGGCCTTACTTTTAACATATAAAATTAACAACTAAATATACGCTTATACTAACTATTCATTTTTCCAATATCCTGCAATTGATCTAGATGATGATTAATTAAATATAAATTTGCATAAATTAATTAATATATAAACGATTTTTAGTTATTTGTGTATATCAATATCAATCTTTCTATGCAATTAAATATTTATAAATATACATATGCTCGTAAATAATGAGTATGTCTTATCCAAGTTTACTCAACATAATTTTTATGCAATAAATATTAAGTATAATGCATGGGTCTTACAAAAACTATATTTATCTTACATATGCAATCTAAAATAAAATGTCAAAAATATTTTATTAATGATTTTAATTCAAATTTTATATTTGTAAGTAAATAATATTTTGTTTTTTTGCTTTTTATAAAATAAAGTGTACAAAAAATGTATTCCTTGTCTAGTAGAGAATGTAAAAGTTGCTGTATAATCATCCATATAACGTAAACATTGATTTAAGTAAAAAATAATAATTTGTTATACTTTTAAAGTTTTATTTAATTCAAAATTCCTGAAATTTAATGTATTCTAACGTACATAGAATGTATTAGTCAATTTTATGGTTTGCATTTGAGTTATCAACAATAATTATTTTGAGATTATTATTACACGAATTGGTTATCTAAGTAAAACTCATTATCATTTTATTTTCACATTTAAAAATACAATGTTTTTGAACAATGCAACAACATTTACGATACACCGTAATGAAAAACAATTTAGTATATGAAACTAAAAAAAAATTTGGAATCGAGTAAATAAAAAAGCAATTCGCAATATTATTCCTTGCTTGGCTAAATAAACAATTGTGGTCAATATGCATAAATTATATAACCACCAATTTTGTCTTAAAGCTATTATTTGTATTAAAATCCTTTTGAAGTAATTAATGTTTTCTAGTATTAGACTATTTCATAGAATATTTTTTTATTTTCAACCATTATTATCATAATAGGTATGCTTGTCAAAAGACATAATATTTTGTACAAAAATTCTGAAATTTGATATACCCGAACTTCATAAAATATAAAAATCATATTGACCGTTGACTTTGGAATTTTATTTTACATCGGTTAGTAACCGTAATACCTAATTCAAATTCACAATTAACACAATTCTACTCAGCCATGAATTAAAATTTTTCTTTAACTTATTAAAATTATCCGTAGATTAGACGGACTTTATGTATTTTCTACAAATTTTTAGTGGTTAGTAAAAAATTTATATATTAATTTTTTTATTGATATTCGAGAGAATAAGGGATGCCATGAAAATAATAACAGTGATTAGACATTACGAATGAAAGAAATTTATATATTCATAATGTCATTATATTTTAGATACTTAACGCCTCATTTGAAAAGTTTAATTTTTATACCCATGTAACATATTAGTATTTTTGACGACTACTTTCATGGTTGTATGCCATACCACATGTTTCTGACAATCAATCTACCAAGATACTCGTGAACATAGCTTAAGCATTTAAATATTATTAAATGTATACCTTGTCATAATTCAACTAATTTAATACATAATTAAACAATGTATAAATGTATTTTTTTCGTCAAAGAAATATCTACTACCAAGAAAATAATCGACTGATTAATGGCATTAACTAAAAGGTCATAGCAATAATAACAAACAAATAAGCAACAAAAAGTATTATATAATAATTGATATTCTAATATTTGATATAATCTAGCTTTAAATTAAATATAAATTTTATTTACGGTTAGCAGTAGAATTTCCGGCATTAATTATTATAAGAATTATTACAAGAAATAAAACATTAATATTCCTAGTAGAAGCCATGTTCATGGTCTTTTTTATATGATCAAATGTATATTTCGTTAAAGACAATCCAAATTCTATAGATGACGATATACGAGTCTTGGGAAAATATGGTCTTGAGGTAAACTATATGCAAATAATGTGTATTTATTTGTATAGCTGAATAAATACACATTATCAATATTTTTATTATATATTATAACCATAATTCGACTAAAATATAATAATTTGATTCAAAATTCAAATTAGTTGTACAGAAGAATATTATCTTCAAATAGTGAAAAAAAAAATAATGCTGTTACTTTAAAAGTCTTCTGAATTTTTTAATTCTTCTTCTTCTTCTTTTTCGGTTTTTAAAGGCCATTGAGGCCCATTACCACAACACAAACCTGTTTCCACCTGTCTTTATCCTGTGCTACTATTCACTATATCGTATTCCAATCCCTTCTAAATTCTTTTCCACATTGTCTATCCACCTTTGTTTTGGCATGCCTAGTGGTATTTTCCTATGGGGTTTCCATTTTAATACCGCTTTCATTAAACTATTTGACTTCCATACATGGGCCAGCCCATGCGGTTCTTCTATATTGTATAACTGCTACCAAGTCTGATTCCTTATATAACTGTTTTAATTCTATATTGCTTCATATTTCATATTGTTGTATGAAATTATTTATTTTTAGCCCATATATTCTTCTTAAAATTTTTCTATCAAAGATTGCTATTGTGTCTTCGTTTCCTTTGGTTATTGGCTAAGTCTTACACGCATACAAAATAACAGTTCTGAATAACTAACTTGTATAGTGTAATTTTCGATTTGATTTATACCTATTTTGATTTAGGGATACTCGTTAATCCATAATAGTATTTATTCGCTGTAGTTATACTTATTTTAATTTCTTCATGATTATTATTTTTGCTATTTATTGTAACACCGAGGTATTTAAAACGATGTACTCTTTATGTACTCTTATGTATGTACTCTTTCAAATTTGTAATTCTCAACTTTTAAATGTTCCCCATGATTTTCTCGTCTTGATATTACCATATATTTGGTCTTTGATTCGTTTATTTGTAATCCGATGTCTTTACTATTTATTATTACGTCCTTGGTGCCCTTTTTTACTTCTTGATATCATATCAAGGATTATAATATCATCAATATTTATAATATCATCTGCGTACGCTAGTATTCCGCATTACCTTTTGTTATCTTCCAAGTTTAACCCATCATATTTGCTCTTAGTTTTCCTGACTACCGTTTCTAATACTATATTTAAGAGTACTGGGGATAGAGCATTCCCTTGTCTGAACTTCAAATTCATCTGACATATGGTAATTGAATATAACGTTACATCTCGTTTTATCCATACATAGTTAGATCATTATCACTATTGTAGCTAGTATCCCAAAAGTTATAGTGCATTCCATAGCACTTTTCTATTGACTGAATCATATACCTGTTTATAATCAATAAACAGCATATGCAAGTCCTTATCAAATTCATAATGCTTCTCAACTAACTGTTTAACAGTGAAAATGTGTTCTATAGTGGATTTACCACTTCTAAAACTACATTCGTATTCTCCAATGATGTTTTTGTATAAGGCGTAATTTTATTTAGTATGAGGCCTGATAATACTTTATACATTATATTCAACAGCGATATTTCTCGGTAATTTTAATAGTTCGAAACATCTTAGCCATATCATCTTCGCCGTCGTTGCACACAATAAACGCGGTACACCCATCAATTTAACCGTCTAATTATTTTCTAGCCTGTCTCCGCTGTAACCATGTCAAATATGATGCGTACTTCGATGAACCTCTGTCCCGTTTGAAGAACATTTCCCGACTTTTGTTATCAGTTCCTCTGTATAAGCGACCTTTACAATAACAGTCGCTAGGAACCGTCGGAGGAATGTCGCTCGGGAGTAGCCTGTAACACAAGACCGAACGTTTACGTGGAACTCGTATTTCCCGTTGTTTTCCTGGGCCGGAACAGTTATATTGGCTTAGGAACAGAGGAACAGGTTTGTTAGGTCAGCTTAAAGTGAAATTCGTTTGACCCTCTCTATTAGGCATGCACTTCGCCCATACTGAGGATTACCTTATTCTATGGGTCCAAGAATGCTCATGCAGAGGCATATTATTATTGCGTACCTGTTTTGCGAATTTTAATAATTTTCTAATACAATTTTATAGCCTAGAAATACACTACAGGAAAAATATCAGTGTTCCACCTCATTGTTTTAGAAACCTGTAATGACATACACACAAATCACTATTATAATCATTATTATTGAAAAATATTGTATGTATTGGTGTATTCATATACAATATCATACGCAATTATTTCGTACATTTTTTTTCTACATTGAATTACACTGATGATTGCTTCTTTCAGAAAACCTACTACATTTGCGAGTTAAAAAAATACTTTAATCATAGTACAAATATTGAATAACTTTCCCACGGACTAACCAAATAAAAACAAAATATTAAGCAACCAGCAAACACGAAAAATATTAATCATCGGGATAGCAAAAAAATATAAATTTGCCATATAAACATAGCACACTATACTTAAATTAATAAGACAAAATATGTGTGAGAACGAACTAATGACGAATAGTAAAAATGTTAAATATCACTCTTAATGCAAAGGCAAGATGCGGCAAATTCAATAACAAGCTAGCCACTCGCTAGCTTGACCACAAAAAAAGTCTGATATTATAACAACAAATAAGCGTCATATTAACACACATAATTACACCAAAGGTCTGTGATTACTTTTAATTTATTTGATGATTACCCTTCGATTATTTGTTTCTTCATCAGCGTGTATGTTCTCTCCACAACGTTCCCTCCAAACCGTCGGTTTTGTGTAGGACGATTTCAATTTTGTGCATCTACATATTAGCTTGCTTAATTATCGTTGAATTTAACATTGAAGTGAATTTACCGGCCCAACATATTTTTTTAACCATATTTGCATAGTTAATATATTCACAGATATAATAGAGAGTCGAGAAAGTTTAAAATAAAAGATTCATTAATTTTGCTTTAATTCGATTTAATTTTGACTTTATTTTACTTTTTTTTATGACTTCTTTCTTTAACAAAACTCAGACCTAAACCCCACCTTTTCTTAGTCTCATTTAATTATAACCTACTGCCTTTTTTTTTGTATTATTACAAACCCCTCCACGTTCATGATAGTTTATCATCACATACGACATTAATATTATAGTAGTTCTTATTAATTCAAATCGTTTGTGCTAGAATACAAGTTATACCGATAAAAAATACGACTCAATTTATAATAGTATATATACTTGTTTATTGTTTTCGTATGACAGCCTCTCTATATATATATATATATACTAGTTGAATTACCCGGCTTCGCACGTGAACAGTTAAAATTGTATTGCTTAGCTTACAACAGAAATCGAATATCAAGAGAATTCATTATATTATTGAAGTGCTTTAGGATACATAATATTTTTTCTTATTTTCTGGTGCGTAGGCGAAAAAATTTGAATGTTTACCAACGCATATGAAAAAGATGAACAAATCTAAACGGCCATATGCTCGAAAGTACGTTATTTCATCTTGTGCATAATCTTGCGTGTGCCGTGGACTCCTTGTAAATGTGGCCGATTGAATTATTATTTTACATATGGATTCATATTGACGTCGTTGGCTACTGTATCATGTAAGGGATGGGGTCAGTTCTCCATACTTTTGATAAAAGAAATAATTTCAATTTTTTTTTGAGGTTACATACCACCACACAAAATTATAAAATTATACAAATATAAATTTAGTGATGATAAATGCACAACTCTGCATTAAATATGTGAAATAATGTATGTTATTAATGTATTTGAGTATTTGATGTGTAACGGGTTTTAACGGTCATTACAGTGATACAGTAATAAAATGTTTTATTATACCTATAATATTTCATATGTTCATGTAATATAAGTTTTTAAATTTTTTATGACTTAAAATTTTGTTTAAAGTGAATTTCTATTTGGTTAATACTGTAATATTGTATTGTCTATGTAATATTACCATTTATAATAATCATTATTTTATAGTTCTAATTGTAGAAAAAGTTAAACATTTATTGTTATTTTCCACTAATTAAAGGTTAGTAAATTTATTAATGAACATTTGGAACGTGGGATTTTAATTATCTATGTTGGTATTTCTACATCCGCAAAAATCGGTTATCAAATTTTTCTCTTATCAAAAGTATGCAGAACTGACCCTATCCCATCATGTAAATGTATATTGAATGTATGTTGTGTGTATATTACGTATAGATATGAACGCAACTTGGTTTGATTTAACTGAATGAAAAAAAGTAGTTCTGTTTCAATTTTTGCAAATATAACAACAATACATTGATAGGATAATTGTCGACATTTTACGATATTATTTTCAGCGTTTCTATGAATCATTAATCGATACCAATTCATGACATTAACATTGTTAGTTATTCGTGTTATTCGTTTCCTCATCTACTCTTGGATTTCTCAATTTGATGTTGAAATATCCATGCTCTTCTCTGTAAAATAAAATCGGATCTTGCAAACCGTCGTATGAGCGATAAGTTTTTGAGACTCGAAGAACATAACCATTTTTGCGAAAGAAAATTGTCAGGCAAGTCAAATTCTTCAGCAATTATAACGATCGCCACTTCATGTATCGTCGGTGTATTAAATTGTCTTACATGTTGGCTGATATGTGATTTGTCAACTCTAACTACTGAATTGTAGTCACCTGTTGGAATTCGTTTTAGAATAATTTTGAACTGTTGAATTCATCCATTGTGCTCATCAAATAAAATTTGTAATACAGCGACAATGTCTTGTTTTGTATCCGTATTGAATAAGCAACATTGATCATTTTGATTATCAATATTTTCCGTGAAATAAAACTATAGAAATTTATGATCTGTGTCCAAAATCAGTAGTAGAGACCCAGCACAAAGAAAAATTGGCCCTTGCATTTTAAATGTTATTAATTAAAAAAAATAAAAAAAAAATATATATATTATATATATATACTTAAATATATAAAAGGCAAATTAATAATACGTTTATTAAAGAAAAAAGAATGAAAAAATAAAAATTGTTGTATATGTGTGTTTATTACTGTCATTTTTGAGAAAATTTCATCATCAGGTTAATACAAATAAAATACAACAACTGAAGAATAAATTAAAATTTATGCTGTTAAAAAAAATTGCATAGAGAAATAAGACAGAAATTACTTAGAAAATATTATGAATATTACAATAAAAAGACATAGAGTTAGATAAAAGAAAAGAAATAACTCTATAATAAAAAATAATAGAAAGCAAAGACATTGTGTATATGATGAAAACAACTATAGTGTGATATTAATATTATCTAATATATATATTGATATAAAATGTTATTTTTAAAATCTCTTTGTATATTTAAGATATTTTTTAATTTATTGTGTTTAATTTCTTTATAAATATGTAATTCTTACAAAACAGAATTGATATAAATATTATGTTATATATTTAAAATTTCTAAGTCATTATGCATATTAAAAGTAATAAAATGATTATTTTCTATTATCTATTATTCTATTCTAAAATATGTTTTGCAAAATATAAATTTGGATTAAATTTTTTTTAAATTTTATTTCAATTTATTATTTATCTAACTCTATGCCTTATTATTGTAATATTCATAATATTCTCTAATTAATTTCTGTTTTATTTCTCTTCACATTTTTTATTATTAACTTTACTTTAAATTTATTCCTCAGTTGTTGTATTTTATTTGTATTAACCTGATGATGACATTTTGTCGAAACCAGTAGTAATAAACACACATATACAACAACTTTTATATTTTCTTTCTTTTTCCTTTAATCAACGTAATACTCATTATCTTTTTGTATATTTAAGTATACATACATAAATATATTTATTTATTTAATTATTTATATTTATTTTTTATTTTTATTTACAAGTGTTAACTTAAAATTTTTATTTTATTTCAATTAGTTAATTTTTTTATTTCTTTATTTTTAAATTTAAATTTTTTTTTTTGCATATCCTTTTTACTCTTTATTTGTTTCTTCTTTTATATTCACTACTTTATTAGTTATTTAATTGCATGCATTTTCTCGCACGACATTTGTCGCACCAAAATATGTCATTTGGAAACACAAATTGTATATTCGTATGTTAGAGACGAAATTTTTTGACGGGCTTGTGTCTCCGTATAACAACGGTAATAATAATTCAAGTTGTGAATGTAATTCTGGCAATTTTACCATTCTACCCACGCAACACATTCTTGATGCTTCATTCTCAAATTTAAAGCATCGCAATATTCTCACATTTTGTCCATTTTTCCAATCACAAAACTTGGATGAAGACTGTAGTTATAATGAATATCATAGTGAAATGCAGCAAAATTGATTTCATTGTGCAGTGACCGCCAGGATTATACAATACCTACTAGATCGTTTTCCCGTCTTTCTACATGTTGCTGTTCTGTTTCTGACAATCGAGCAACATTTATATATATTTATAGGTTCAGGTCGGGTTGTATATAAATTATATATATATATATATATATGTATATACATATAAATTATTTTATTTTAACTGTTTATTTATTAAATAAGTTACAGTAAACCTAGCGTATAACATTTATATATGAAAAACCAAAGGAAATAGATTATATATATTTATTCAACTTATAACCGTAGTTATAGTTAATTAACAGATAATCATAAACTTATTTTTTCATTATAATTAAAATTAAAAGGCAATATCACAGCAATATACTATTGGAAATTAACAAACCAACATCTACGTTTTTACAATCTATCATTAAAAATATAATAACAAAATGTATAGATATTTATTTAAATATAACGTACATTTTTTTAAATATTAAATTAAAAATTTAGTATTTATGTGTTGACCTTTTGATGTTTAATTATATAGATAAAATACAACAACAAAATTGTTATTATTACTATTATTATTATAATAATAAAATTGTGTTATTCCAATTAAATAATTTTTTTTTAAACATACTTAATTTAATACCAATGCAGTTAGTTAATAGAAATGAAATTTGGCATAGTTAACGCATTCTTAATTAATTTTAATCTGAATTTTTATAATTTGGGTCGTAATAATTGTCTTGAAATGACGTATATAAAAATGATGGTGTGGTGTGGAAATTAAAATCATTGGAATAGTTTTCTGAATACTGTTCAGCTATAAAAAAAATTAAATTAATTATGTTCAATTATATATCAAATAAATCAAAAACTACGGATGAATATATATTGTTTTTAAGTGTTAAACAAACATAAAATAGAATAATATTTTACGGTTTAATGATTATTGTTTTTGTTTATGTTTTCTAAACGCTATTAACGAATTATAAATTGACTGTACAGAACGACATTTTATGATATTTAGAAATGTTATATTTTCCTATGAAACGATTTAAAAACTATAGCAGGAAATTATATAAAAATGAAAATAATTTTTGTGATCTCTAAAATGTTAATACTAGATTTTCATCGCTCAATGGTCTAGGCCAGGGGTCGGCAACTTGCGGTCGACGTAACAATTTTATGTGACCCGCGAGTAAAATTAACAAGGCAGTACAGCATAGTTTATTTTAATCTATTAGTTAGAACGTACTAGCGCATATTGTGAGGCAGGGCAGGGCAGAGCAGTACTGTGCCTATTTCCGCCTGCGTCACGTAGTGTCCGCGACACAGTTTATTGTTCACGTGCCACACGCTTTTGGAAAATATATATATATATATATAAATATTATGGATAAACATAATTTAAAACTTTTTAACTTTAAATCGATATTTTCGACTTTGACGATGGGAGAGACTCTGAATGGAAGCTGTCCGACATTACAATATCTTATATGACACTAGTCATGTCGACTATATGAAGATCAAATTGAAAAATGAAATATGGGAAAAAATTACTAGTAAAATGAAATTAAAAAATGGTGAGTACCTACTTAGTATTATATTCAATTAGTTTAGATTAGGTACCTAGAATATTTATAATTATTAACTTTTTTAAAAGAAGTAGGTAGAGAAATTAATATTATACATTTTTAATGAATATTATAACAACACTTATTTTTCTATATTGATTTCGGTTTAAGCGAAAGTAGTTAGAAAATTATTTGTCAGAAAATTCCGACGACAAATTAAATTCACCATGACTTACATGCATGCAATATTTTACGTATATTTAGCGAATATAACAAAATATATTCATCAAATTCATCATCAGAATCTGATTCAGAACTTAAATTTATTAAATTTTTGGGCTATTATTTTGCTCATGACTGGATGAACGGTGACACAGAATTGTGTAGTAATTTGCGCTCACATAGGTCACATAGTTTTTCCTGCGCTGCGCTGTCCTACGCTGCACTAAGTTGCCTGCATCTCAATATGCGTCCGTCGTTAGTATAAAAACATTGTACACAGTATATTTGTTGATATAAACTGTTATTTTTTACGAGAAGTTTGTTGTACAATTGTATTGGGGAAAATTATTAAATTAAAAATTGTTTTTATAACTGCTTAAACTAATTTGGATTATTTATTTTCCACCTAATATAATAATATACATATTGTATAAATACATTGTACACGTTATCTACGTTTCGTATAACGTCAATTGTACAAAACGAAATATGACTTTATATTACCATTGATTATAGAATACACAAATAGCCCATAGTATAGGGAAATTCGGCTACTAAAATTTTATTTATACTGGTGCTCGATAAGTGTCGCTGTTGTAATGTACAAACAATATTTTTTTTAAAATGACGACATTCGTATGTGATCATTAATTGAGCGGTGTACGACAAATACAGGTCGTTTCCTTTTCACCCATCAATGTCATTTTCCGTGATTAGGTTAGGTAAATAGATTGTGGCAAAACCTCTTATTATAAGTACTTCCATTTTATTTATTTCCGAGAGTGTATGAAGCACCAATCATCCTATATTTTCCATCACGTCATATTAAAATAAATAATCGTTATCGGAAATATAATATATACAAATTTAATTCAGAGCAAATCAAGGACACAATTTGTTATTTTGCTTGTTGTAGCTTGCAATGATGTGTTTTTTTTCTATGTACAAATTTTCAATTTGAAGGAGTGCTCTGATCATTACTCAAGCCCATTTTCCAGTAGCAAATTTTGCTGGGAAGATACTTTAAAGAAGTCATTTATTGATTTTCACAATGGTTTTTAAACGTGGTTCAAAAAACTACTACTATTAATTGTGTTTAAAAAGGAAAAACGCGATTTTGTCAAAATGTATTATTGTATTACTCCGGTATTTCAAAATTAACGGTCCTAGAATCTTGAAATTTACACCGAAATATGTAACTTTACCCTAAATATATCTGACTATTTGTAATTTGTATGCGCCAATGTTATCTGACACATTAACCGGCAATCAATTAGTTTTATATTAAAACTAATTTATATATAGGTACATGCCATCAAAATGGTCGAAGTTTTCAAGATGTGTGGAACAATAAAATATTATCAAAAAAAACTAAAATTAATAAAGAGTGGCTATCATATTCACTTACACTTAATAAAGTTTATTGTACGACATCTCGAACAATGTTTCTTATTCGAGTGCCGAGTAACCACCCTTCATAAATTTTAGGAGAGGGTCGCCAACCATGTACCAATTGGATCGGAATATATGGATTAAAAAAAAACGGAAAAAGGAAAAATAGAATAACAAAATAAGACTACTATTTAGTATGTAATAATGAAAAAATATTTCTTTGTATTAAATGAAAAAAAAATTTTAAAAAATTTAAAATTAAATTTAGTGAAGGAAAAGCTTGGATTTGTGTCCGGCCTTAAAAATCTTCCTTGTGAAGTCTTTGAGAGACATAAAGAAACAATTTTTGACATGACTTGATAATATGATAATAACTATGATAATAATAATAATAATAATTAAATATATACTTAACTAACAGAATAAAAATATAAACAAAAGTAAATGTTATCCAAACAGTCTCGTGAGGCCATTTCCTTTTTAAAATTGGGCTAAGCATTTGTATATTTATTATTTTAGTTTTTTTGAGTAATATTGAAAAATGAAGGAGGACTAAGAAAAACTAATTCAATCATGTCTGAATTTGTTTGTTTAATTGTTTTAGTTGGAGGTGATATTATAATATATTCCTGATCGAATTTATCATTTAGGTCAAAGCTTGATGACGCAGATGGCTGTTGTTCAAATTTGTAATTATAAGAAATAGCATTAAATTAGCATTAAATAGCATTAAAATAAATACATATAAGGATGAAAGTTTTCTAAATAAAAGTGACTAATAATCAATAGTAATAATATTTATATGTTACTGATATAAATAGGTAGACGTTTAAAGTTTATTAATATTGGGCATTAATTAATAATATAATTATACAATTAAACATTTCAAATTTTTATTTGTAAAGGGCCTTTTTAAATATTTAGGAAACTAAATAAAATTTAGCTAGTGTAAGTTTCTTATTTGTAATTTTACAAATCTTCAAACTTACATCCCTGTACATAACAATTATTATTGAATGCATTTTTGGTTATAAATGCAGTTTAGTACCCATGTACATTTATCAAAACATTTTGAAAAAAATGAAAAAATCGCATGGACACTAAACTGCATTTGATCTAATTTTTGATAATAATATGAAACTATAACCACACAAGATTAAATCTACAATTTTTTTTCAATGTCATAAATTTTAAATTTAAATTATTTACTTACCCAAATTCACTATCCAAATATCTAATCTTTCGTCACTTGGAAAACGAAACATTTGTAAATTCGGAAATATTATCATCAATTTTCCACAATTTAAATACTGACACTAATTACCAACCTTTATTCAGAATATAATTATAATATAATATTAAAATGACTAAATAATAATAATAATAATAATAATAATAATAATAATAATAATTTGAACCGAATTGAATAAAATTGAACTGGTAGGATTAAACACACATATACAACAACTTTTTTATTTTCTTTCGTTTATCTTTAAACAACGTAATACTCATTGCTTTAATGTATATATAAGCATACATACATACATAATTCTACATTTTTTTGATTTATTTATTTATTTATTACATTAATTAATTAATTAATTAATTAATTTAAATATATGTATATATATATATTTATTTATTTATTTATTTATTTATTTATTTATTTATTTATATTTACGAGTATTTACTTATACTTTTTATTTTATTTCTATTCGTCAACTCTTTTATTTCTCTTCTTTTTATTTGTTTATATATTAATTTTAATTTTTTTTTTTTTTTGCATATCCTTCTTTCTTTCTTTGTTTTTTCTTTTATTTTCACTACTATATTAATTAAATATTGCAAACGTGGCACGAATAACATTATATATAATAATGATAACAAAGAAATAATAAAGTACTTGTTTGCGACGTTTATTCCCACAGGTAGAATTTGCGGGAGTGTAAACTTCGCCTGTCAGGTTCTTAAAACTATCAAATTAAAGTGGACTGTATTGTGTTCAGATGGATTGTTTATTACGTCGTTATTCAATACATACACGCGTATTACGATACTAAACGCAAGCACAAATATATATATATACTCATTAATTGATAAACACGGTGCGTGGCACGATACAAGGTTCACAACGAATATATATAATCAAACGGGAATATTCGCGCGGAATATTACAATGTTAAAGGGGGGGGGGGTAATAATGATGACGACCTGACGTGCAGTGTTGCCACATCAACGAACCACCCAGACCACGAGGCACGTTTTTCTCGAACTGGACGGTATTGCACTCAGCCGACGACAGAACTCCAGCACCGCAAAGGTCTCAAATAAATAGATTGTCCGGTCAATAAGTCGGTCAAACATGCACGCGAGAACGACAGCGTACGCACAAACAAAACGGCTCCGCCAGTAATACGAGACGCACGCGAAGTTACGACGTACGCGCGAACGAAAGCGGCGACTCCGATAATACGACACGTACGCGAAACTACGACCGTACGTGCGTCAAATGCATACGCCGAACACTTAAACGGCACGACAACGGAAGACCGCGAATGTCAGCAAAACCCAAAAGAACAACACGCACGTGGAATCACGCAAACGTACGTGCGTCAACTTTGGTGAGCATCAAGAAAAACCGGAACAACACGAACGCGACAAATCGACGTACGTGCGTCAAACGACACTGACTTGCGGCGGCATAACGAGCCTTTTCGTTGCCGTCGAAGTCCGATAGGGAAAGGAAGGAGGGGGAGCGGGGCGATTTCTAGAACGTTCGATAACACCCCGCTCTCCGCCACGTGTGTATCTTTATCGACTTGTCTGTTGATAATTTCCGTACCCAACAGTACTTGAATAATATTTACAATTGTATTTAAACTAACATTCTATTAATAGCGGAGATGGCCGCACTCTCCACTCCACACATCAGTCTACGGTTAGAGTATCATCCCCTTGCAACCAACATATACCAGAGCTTCATAGCAGCTGCATCCAACGACCTGTCGCTAAATATTATCATTAAATGGGCTATCTGTGTATTCTATAATCAATGGTTTTACTGAATTGATTTTAAATGTAGGTGTCATATAATCTCAGTTTGATATGTGATATTTTTATACATATTTGCAATATGATTTCATACATAGCGCTATAGTTCCTAAAGGAAAAATAATGATGAGCGTCGCACTTTCAAAAATTATTGGATCGAACTTTTCTTATTTATTGAGCATAGTGGTAAGTCAATATATTTAATTTGTATTAAAACCATAACCGTTATGAAACAATACAACGTCAGGATAAACTACGAAATTGAACGAGAAGAAAAATTTAAAAACTTAACAGGCGAATGAAGAAAAAACATAATAAAACAGTTATCAACATTTCTAAATAGCTAGCAAAATATTTTCAAATCCCAAAATATACGTGACGAATCGTCTGTACGGGCAAGTTATGTGGTTGCTGAAACGTTTGCAAAAGACAATCGTCCATTCACTAACACTAAGTTAAAAAAAAAATATATATGTCAGCAGTAATAAAATAAGTATGTTCAGAAGAAATTAAACGATTTGAAGAAATCAGTCGATCGACTCGAACGTGTGTGAGGCGAACTGAGAACGTGGGAAATAATTTATTTTCACAATTACAAAATAACATTATACCGTCACTAGTCTGTTTTTTGATACCTATCGATGAGAACACAGATATATTTGACACAAGTCAACTTTTAATATACACACGCGACATAGACAATGAGTTTAATATTTTTGAAGAGTTAGCAAATATATGTATTATAAAAGGTACTACAACGGGAGAAGATATATTCAAAAATATCAAAAATTATTTGAAAATTAATGCTTCCGTTAAAAAAATTAATAAGTATTGCTACTGATGGAGAAAAAAATATGAGTGGTATAAATAAAGGTTTTGTAGGGAGAATCAAGACGAAAATAATTGATACTAAATTGGAAATGCCCATAATTATTCATTGTATCATACACCAAGACGCATTATCTTGCAAAGTCTTGTCTTGGAAAGATGTCATGGATGCAGTATACTACAGTACGGATACTATATACAAAAAAATGGGTTAGCACATCGACAATTCCAACAGTTTTTAGGTGAAATTGAATCTGAACATAGTGATATTATGTATTTTACGGGAATTTATTGGTTAAGTAGGGATAAAATACTAAAATCTTTTTGTTATCAACAAGGAGGAAATAAATATATTTATGAATGAAAAAGAAAAAATATTCCCAAATTATCTGATAAAAATTCAATACTCGATTTTGCTTTTTGAAAACAGACCAAATTACCACATTTTTAAATGAATTAAATGTAAAATTACAAGAAAAAAAAAAACTACTTCCTGATAAGTACTCTGGTATTAAATTATTTTCATTGAAATTAAAATTGTTTTACAAACATATTGACGAAAAAAAATTAGATCATTTCGTTTGTTATAAAAAAGCAATGAAGACATTTCAAATTGTGACTGGGAAAAAATAGAAGTAAAATTGTTTAGTATCATAGAAAATATACAAAATGAATTTAAAACCAGATTTTCAGATTTTTTTTCATTGACTCAAAAATTAAATTACTGCAGAACACATTTATAGTTTATATTAATGACAATGAAAGCTGTTTACAACTGGAACTTATTGAGTTACAAAGTGACGAAAACCATTAAACAGCCTTCTATGATGCCTATAACAAAAAAACAGTTTTATTCAAGTCTCTGTGACTTAAAATTTGGAAAAATTAAATATTTTACTAAAAATATGTTGATCGTGTTTGGAAGCATATATATATATATTTGTGAAAAACTTTTTCACTAATGAAATATCGAAAAAGCATATATGCTTCAGAATTAACAGATAATAACTCAATTGCTGTTTTAAGAATTTCTACATCGAAAATAAAACCTAATACCAATAATTTGGTAGATGCTATTTATACTCGAAAATCACATTAACTTTTATTTTGTATTTATTTTTATAATATTACATAATTTTGATGTGTTATTATAGTTATAATTTCGTTTCTAAATACCTCGCCAAATTAATACACCAAATAATTATATACATAAATAATCAAAATTTTTATACAGCTATAAGTTTTTGTATAAAATAAAATAAGATATATTGTGACTGTTCGCCGCCTTTACCACGTCATGTGGTCGACCACGAACTACCAACACGGGTTGCCAACCCCGTTCTGAGACCCGGGGGTCGAGCCTTGAAGATTTTTATCTTTTGCGCACTAGTAAGCTCGCTCTGATACACATACCAGAATCCCACATGCGATACGGGGTTCTGGTCCATGGGAAATTACGACTAAATAAATAAATAAATAAAAAACAAAGAATAGGAAATAGGAGAAAATAAATAAATAAATAAGGAACGATCAGTTTAGCTATGTCATACTCTACATCTAGATACATATATACATGGTTATAGTTACCCGCTTCGATGCGGTTGCAAACATCTTGCCCGGGGTCCTGGGGACCGGAAAAGAAAAACTATTCCATGTTTTTGTTGTAACACATTTAATAAAGGTTTCTTAAATATTAATTAATCAAATGAAAATCGACGGATCGCGAGAGACACAAACCTAATCGAGACAGCGGTTATGGTTGGACTGTCGACATTTTAAATATTAGGAATATAATTATCAAACTACATGCGATTTAAAAATAAACAATCGGACCGATAAGGTCCCTGCACCCACCCGACAACAAGGACTGGAGTCCACAGAAACCGGCATGTAATATATTACGTCACAATATTCAAATTTTGGCCTTCGAAAACAATTATAATTATTTTTTGATCCTTGACAGTCAAAAGGTTGCCGACCTCTGGCTTAAACTAATATCAAAATAGCTTGTGACGATAGAATTATTATAAAAATGAAATTTTTTCGTAAATTTAAATAAATAAATGGATCGTCAAAAATACATGATATATAATAAAATATATAAAATACTCTGGAAAAAATCGTAATATATATTATGATAATTGATAAACAGTGTAAATTGTAATATGACAGTAAATATACAGGTAACAAGTTTTTTAAATCACCATAATTACTTGTTTGGTATTGGCTGGTTTCGGGTAAGTCGGAGGCAAAAGTGGTATTCTGGCTATTGAATAATGAATTTTCCAATGGCATGTAATAACCTGTATTAGAATCATAATACAGATCTTCACCTCCTACTGCATCTGAATATTAATAAATAAATATTAAAAAATAAAATATCTTTAAACATTGCAACAGTTAATTAAATTAAAATAGATATTAAGCGAGTTAATCCTTAACCGCAAACGATAATATGAATTCAAAAATGATAAAGTCAATATAGATAATGGTGAAATTAGTACCATTATAAGACGAATAATGTTTGCATATATATATACATAGTATATAATTGTATGTGATATGGCTGTAAATACATTCAATTTCTATAAAAATATAGTAGTATAATCTTGTTAGATAAAACATTTTTGATTTTTGACATTGTCAGTTTCACACAAAACCCATTAGTATATAGCGCGATATAGAAAATATTATAATTCTTAAATTTTATACAAACAAACCTAAATACAAAAGACGAAATTTTCTTAATCTTAAAAATTTTCGTTTTTGACAAAAACAAAATTTAATTACAGTGCGAATTAACGTGGTGTTCCTTGAATGTTTAATAACATGTTTGGAATATTGAATTTAGGTTTTAGACCAATGTTGACATTTAGGTCGAGGTGATGGGTTTCATATTACCTTGAGCAGATGTAGATTCCATAGATAGATTTGATTTCATATAATGATCTAAGTCTTCAGCAGTAAATGAATCTAAACAAAAAAAAAATAACAATAACTATAAGATTGCCAAAAATACATTTTTTAGAAAAGTAGAGTAAACTGGTTCAATGTAAATAGATACAGTAAATATGATTTGGATTAATGATCGATAATAGAATAAGTGATAAATGGCTGTTAATTAAACGTTATAACCATTTACAACAATAGTTACCATTTAAACAAAACTAGAGTTATACAGTTTAAATTTTGTCATGGTATGTTTTCATATTTTTATTCAAACAAAATATTTTTTTGATAAATTAATTATTATTTTTATTCATGTTTTTCATCTAATGGTATTAAAACCAAACTTAACAAAAAGGACGAAATTTTCTTAATCTCAAACATTTTTCATTTTTAACGCATAAGACGAATAAGATAGTTGTTTCACAAAATTAAATTACTATGCGAATTAATGTTGTGTTCCTTGAATGTTTAATAACATGTTTGGAATATTGAAATTAGGTTTTAGACCAATACTGACTTTTAGGTCGGGGTGATGGAATTAATATTACCGTGAGCAGATGTGGATTCCAACGATAGATTTGATTTCATATAATGATCTAAGTTTTCAGCAATAATTGAATCTAAAAAAAAAAAAAAATAACAATAACTATAAGATTGCCAATAATAAATTATTATAAAAGTAGAGTAAGCCGGTTCAATGTAAATAGATACAGTAAATATGATTTGTATTAGTAATCGATAATACAATAAGTGATAAATGGCTGTTAATTAAACGTTATAACCATTTACAACAATAGTTACCATTTTAAAACAAAACTAGAGTTATACAGTTTAAATTTTGTCATGGTATGTTTTCATATTTTTATTTAAACAAAATATTTTTTTGATAAATTAATTATTATTTTTATTCATGTTTTTCTTCATATGGTATTAAAACCAAACTTAACAAAAAGGACGAAATTTTCTTAATCTCAAAAATTTTTCATTTTTAACGCATAAAACGAATAGGATAGTTGTTTCACAAAATTAAATTACTATGCGAATTAATGTTGTGTTCCTTAAATGTTTAATAACATGTTTGGAATATTGAATTTAGGTTTTAGACCAATGCTGACTTTTAGGTCGAGGTGATGGGATTAATATTACCTTGAGCAGATGTAGATTCCATAGATAGATTGGAATTCATATAGTGATCTAAATCTTTAGCATTAAATGAAGCTAAAAAAAAGTACAATAAATAAGCAATTTTACAGTAGTCATTTAGTTATGAATGAATATTATATTAATTCTATATAATGAAAAAGAGTAAAAATGATTTGGATAAATAGTCGATATACTAATTAATTTTAATTGGTCTTTTTAATATATTGTTATAACCATAGAAACCAAATTAGAATTAATGCTCATATTTAATATTTATCGACATCGTAGTGAAATAATTTCTCTATGCTGAATATTATTTTACTACATATTTTTAAAAAAATACTCAGTGGTGTGCTGGAGTGAAGTAATAATAGGTTATCCTCTTTAATAAAATAAATTTAATATTCAATTGATTTGAGTTATTTATGTTACTTTGATCATTGTCAGGTAAATTTACAACCGCTGTATTGAAGCAATACAAAGATGGTCCAATTAAATGAGATTGATCTAAGAAAAACAAGTATACATACATTGGCAAGTATAGTCAATTACTTGCAGTATTTATGAATAGACATTAAACAAATTAATATTGAATCATAAGAATTGGATAATTATGACAAATGAGTAGTATTCCTTATGAATCATTATTAAAATTTACTATATTGAAATATGAAATCATATTTGCATAATGAATTTGGAAAAATAAAAGGAAAATAAATAAATATTTAATAAGATAAATAAAATTTTTGGTCGAAATTTGTGATAATATATATTGTTTTAATTTTTTCTTATCAAGAATCCAAATGTTTCATATGGTCATATATAATTTTGATGTTCAATTAAGATACATACCAATAGATGCTATTATTGTATTATACAAGTATTCAATGTAAAATATTGTAACATCTAAAAACGAATATTAATTCGTTTTAAATTTACAAGCATAGTGTACATTAAACATCTTTTGACAAAAGAATATCTATATATTCTCTTATAATTCTTCTACAAATTATTGAAAAACAATCCATTGTCATGTCCCAAATTCATTATTTTCTGTAATGTTCACTCATAAAATTCTAATATTCTAAATTAGTATTGAAAATCTGATATTAAGGTAACAGACTTAATATAAACATAATATTTTTAAAAACAAAACAAATTTAAAGTAATTAAAGTAAAATTTAATTGAAAGTATAAAATTTTACACATTATTAAATCCCAATATAATTTCAATTGTCTAAGGTTGTTTATAATATTCTCTAATAACATTTCCAAAAAAATATTAAATTTATACCGTTTAAATTTCTTTGGTAGATCTCTACAATTGA
This sequence comes from Schlechtendalia chinensis, assembly GCA_019022885.1. Classification (NCBI taxonomy): domain Eukaryota; kingdom Metazoa; phylum Arthropoda; class Insecta; order Hemiptera; family Aphididae; genus Schlechtendalia; species Schlechtendalia chinensis. The sequence goes on from CM032341.1 coordinate 9,863,702, forward strand.
AAAAGAGTCAATTATAGATTAAGTCAATTTAGACTTAGTGCATGCATTGGCATAAATGTAGATGAGGAATACAAATTGATAAAAATAGATGTGTTCCAGAATAGTTAATTATTTGATATTCTATTATGAACTATAAAGTGGTATATATAAATAATATTTTTTTAAAAAATTACTTTATCTCCTACATACCCTCACCAATACAAACACTTTTATGGGGTCGATTTGATAAGAGAGTTGTGTATAAATACTCAACGAAACATGGATAAAATTTAAAATTTAATATTTATAATCTATAGATGAAATCTAATTAAAGGGGGGGAGGGAAAAGATTATATACAAAATGTGTTATGAAAACAATTAAATTGATTTAACTTTTTATAAGTTTAGATTGAAATGTTAATTGCCTTATATATTCAGTAAATTATTCCAAATTCACAAATTTTTAAGTGAAAAAAACATTACTTAATTATTATTCATGAATGTATATTTTTCTCTTAATATTTTACATGTTATGTTTTTTATAACCAAATTTGTGGGTTCATATATTTTGACTATAAAGTACAAAAATATTAAATTTAAATATACCATGTCAATACATTTATTAATCAAAACCTTTTAGGAATAAAGGTAATTATTTCATATTGCAATATAATAAATTTAAAATAATTTAAAATAATATTAAAAAGTATCTTTCTTACTGGTATGAAAATATGAATATCTTAGAGCTGCTTCGGCATCGACTTTTGTTAAAATAATGAACACGAGTGAAAGTAATTTGTTACGTTTTCGTTAATTAGTGTAAGAATTAAGGTAACTTTCATAAAAGCCATATATTGTAATTAATTAACCAGAGGTTATGTGTAGCATATAACTTACATTTTAAATATGTTACATTCATAAAAACTAGAAAAATTATACCAATTTCAAAATAATTTTATGTAAAATATTGCATGTTTACAGTAGACAAAATAATATTCCTCTATCGAATTGATATTGTGTTCTTGTTTGTTTTAAAATAATAGACCAACATCGATGAAAACCTATTATTTTCATTCTGATTATAAATATTTGTTATAAATGTAATTTAGTGTAGAAAAACTATTAAAACAAAATTTAATTAGTATACATAGATAAGCTACATTATAATTTTGTTAAATTTACTGTTGTGAATATTGTTTTTACTGAAATATAATTTAATATAATATTTTATTTTTACGTATATATACATTACCTTCACATTTTGATTTTAATTTGTCAGACGTGTAATTTTCATATTGTTCTAGTATCATTATTATTATAATTAATATGCATAATATACGCAATATACCTACGATTAGTTATAAAACAATAATTTTCAGTTTGAACGTTAATTTGTAGAAAAATCCATGTTTTTGTATATAGTTCTTTTTATAGGTAAGCGATTTCTAATCGTATACTAATTAATTAAATGCGTACAAAAGTTTCTATTTACTGTTTGAAAATTTATTTTTGTTTTATAAATAAATATTTTTATGATTAATAATGTAATTAATATCAATATTAATATCAATGTAAAATATACGTGTGAACTAGCTATTTATTTAAAATTTCTCAATGTTACATTGTTAGAAATCCGGTTTTAATAGTAAAAGTGAATTCATTTTAGTATATACATATTTATTAAAAATGAATGCGAACTTCTCATGTAATCTTTACACCAGGTCATTGGATCTTTTAGCGTATGAACTGTATAATCTAAATATTGGACGATAATATATAAAAATATTAGTTTAGTATATCTATACTAATTATCTGAAATGATAATTATCTAATAAAAATAGAAATATGTCTTTTTTATTGGTTTAATAAATGTTTAAATATTCTTCTATGGTTTTTCGTTTTGTATGTTTTGAGTTTAGTATCGTCGGTCATGTTTAAGAAACCATGTTTTTACCGGTCTAAGATATAGATTCGTATATAGCCAGTGTACAACTTTTTATTGGTGTTATTGAAATGAGCTTCAATGTGAACATTTTATACACTGGTGGTATATTGAGCGATTGGAACGCCATCATAAAATATTTATGACATTTAATAATTCAATAATTAAAAAGTTACATACTCGAGATGACTAAATTATAGAGATCATTGAGGTATTGACGTAAGATACCTATAAATGTAGATTTCTTCATTAAAGCACAAACCTCCTTGAGTAATATATTTTGCATCGATATAATGTAAAATATAAAATAAATAGGATAATCATTTATTAATAGTATTAAGTTTGAGGTCAGTTATAACAATATGATTACAAAATGTATGTTGTGATAAAATAAATTACCATATATTTTGTAATAAATATCACTTGAACAGACTACAAAAATGAAAATAAAATATTTGTGTTTAATATGTATTTGTGTTTTCGTATTAAATAAAGATATCTCATTGATTTCGATGACTAAAGGTACAGTATATTATATGTTATGATAATTGAATAAGCATGATCAAGGTGGTAGCAGAAACAATTTTTCGATGGTAAAGGAGGATGGTATAAAACAAATCATATATTTTCAGCTACTAGATTTAAATACTAGATTTTGTTGTGTACGATAAAATTAATAATGATATTATTGTATCTACCGACATACACCGTGGCGTGTTACGAATAACATGAACTCAAAATTCAGTGATATACAAAACAATTAATGCGTTAACAATGGATTATAAATTTGCTGTGTCTAAATGCGCCTAGGCTAGGTCACTGATATCGTTCATTGTGATGCATCGCGTATTCGGCGAGACGCGCTGATGGATGTATTCAGTTGAGTGGCACAAACGCGAAATGCCACACGCACGTATTTTCATTTGGTTAGCTTAGAAGACTTATATTAATGATTAATTCATTCGGTCTTAACCAAATGAAATCGTTGATGTGATATCAGTGGAAATTTCCGATGAAGTAGAAGATCCAGGCTTGCATGTGGCCTTTACTATGAATATGATTCATGGCTCATGTTGAACAATTAATAACAATTCTCCGTATGTGGTCGACGGAACATGTTCGAAGCGTTAACCATGGATATAAGTAGCAGAAACAATTACCGGAAATGACGGTCATCCATTGTATCGTCGCCGATCAACTTCGGACAAAGAAAGATCAACAATTATGAAAATGAATCATTTGGACATTGTAGTTGATAATCATTTTATCGTTCCGTATTCGCCATTAATCTCGAAGAAATTTAAGGAACACATCAACGTCGAATCATGCCATTCCGTAAAATCTATCAAATATATCTGTAAATATGTGACTAAAGGAAGTGATATGGCGGAGATTGAAGTTGGTGCCGAGAATTCCAATGATGTAGTCACTCAATATCAAATGGGCCACTATGTTAGCAGTAACGGAGCTATTTCTCCACTCATTAAAGAGATCCACTTGTTATTCAGTTGGCCGTTCATCTGGAAAACGGTCAAACAGTATACTTACTTTAATGCGGAGAACACGTTTCAACGAACTGATCGATCATTATGTATAACACTGACTAGCTGTTTTGAAATGTGCCAGAATGACTATTTCTTCTGAACGCTGCTATACTCCGAAAAGCCAAGATATTATACTTAGAATCAATTGTCAAAGAAATTTAAACGACAAATACAAGGAAATTCAGGTTAAGGATAAAACATGTTTTTTCAACCGATGCATTAGGTCGCATTCACACAGTCCATCTAAGCAACGACGAGTTTTTCTATTTGGCGGTTTGCCCATCAGAACAAATTCTTGCCCTTCTCTTGCCTACCAACCACGCCAGATATTTTGGCCCGGAAGAACTGCTGTCGGTTCGTTATTGTATGAAGTAAGTTTCAAATTTTATGACTTATTAATTTTATCATAGATATTGTGCTATATTATACAGTACAATGTCTAGGGATATTACAAATTATTACTTATTTTCATAGTCGACCGTGATACTCTTGGTAGTACGTATCACGTTTTTAACGCAGATTGGATACCATATATACTAGTAGATTTAAATTATTTAATAACATATTAATATTGATTATATAAAATTTAATACTTAACAAATTTTTTCTATTTTTAATTTTTTATAAGAAGTTCTGGAGAATCATAAACAGATTTCGACATTGCCGATTAGGGTTTAGTAAAAATGGTTCATCTAATTAGCATTAGAACTTTATTACTTTAAATTGGAACATGTGACATCACATATGTTGTTTTTGATTACTCTGTTCAGCCAATATTGAAGAATTATTCACTTAAGATATACAATCATGAATAGTGAAATTTTCGTTCCGAATTATTTAATATTGTATCCATGGTTCGAATACAGTTTTTTAGTAAATTAGTGTTATTGCCTTCCTTGCCGATTTTATTTAAGTGCCCCTTCTGGATCGCCTTTTTCTGAATCGGGATTTAAGAATTGGGAAAAATCCGTGGAAAAAAATAGTGGTATAAAAATGCATGATAATTCACTTTCACATAAATAATTTGTGATTAAAAGGATATAAAATGAATGAAAAAATTACAAATCTGTTTTAGCGCTAATAAATAAAAAAGACTTTTATAAAATAAAATCGTTATTATATTGTAATGGTTTCATAAATATTACTTTTTGCTGGCTTTCTAAACATTACTCAACGTAAAGATAACGAAATTTGTGAAATCATGAATTAAATTAACTTTTTAGAACTTTTAATACTTTGTGCTAAAAAAGATAAAAATAATTATAAAAGTATTGATGAGTTACCTAAAAATGTAAAATATACACTCCATAGTATACAAAATCAAAAATTTAGTATTATGAAACGAATGGTTATAGAATCAATTGAAAATAAGACACAAAAATCTAAGTACATTTCGGTTTTGGTTGATGAAACCAATGACATCAATGATACATTTTTTTGGATTTGTACCGTGTTCTGAATTAAATACTATGGCCTTAATTAAATTCATTAAAAAAACTTTAGCAGCTTGTGGGATAAAAATTCAAAATTGTGTGGCAGAATATGAAGATACATCCGTAATGAGTGGTAACTGAAATCGTGTGCAAACCATTTTTAAAAAGGAAGTTCCAAAAGATTATACACATTGTTATAACAATCGCATGAATTTAATAATTGTGGATTACTTGTAAAAATTTACTGTATATATTGAAATATTTATAACACTTCTCAAAAAGGGTTATAACGTTATAACCAGATCTCCAGTACCAATGGTTTTTTTTGATCTCCAAAAGAAATTGTTTCCTAATAAAAATACAGTTGAATTTTAAATGTGATATGAAACAAGGTGGATTTGCTAGATAACATGTGTTGCTATTAGAGAAATATTCTCATTTATATTATTACTTCTAAATAAAATCAGTGTAGAATGTGAGAAAAGTATAGATCTAGTTATCTACAATTACCAAATTCAGATTTAGGAACTAGTTCTGTTATAGTTGGATCATTAATTGATTATTTTTAAGAATTTCGAATAGTCGATATATTTAATATATCGATAGTCGATCGATTTAATGCGCTTTTAAAAAAAATTGATTTGATTGTAGAAAATAATAACATTCCATAACCTGAAGAACACACATGTAGAATAGCACATCATAAATTATCTTCAAGATTTGCATCTTACATAACAAAACTACCGACATCGGAAATTAGTTAGGTTTTGAGTAAGAATAATGTTTAAACACTTATATTTTGTCAGTCATTAAACAAATGATCTCTGATCAACAGAGAAGATTTTCTGATAATAATCCAATATTATCTGGTACTAGTTCCTTAAATCATCAAAATAAATCCTTTTTAGACTTGCAAAAATTATTACCATTTACCATACACTATGAAGTTGATATAAAAGCTTGTAATTAGAAGTTAAGCAAATATACAAACTCATAAATAGACATTGAATAGAAAAACCAAAATTAAACTATACTTGAAATCATATAATTAATAGAAATTTACAAATGGGCTGCTTCTGAACTATTCATACTATGTAACATAACAGTTATCATACCTTCTTTTAATGCTGGAGTAGTGAGAATTTTTCTAGTCTTCGACAAATTAAAACATACATGAGAAATAAAATGATCAACACAAGATTCTCAGGTATAACAATTCTGTCAATTGAAAAAAACATTTTTGAAAACCTTGATGTAGGAAATTGCTCATCGTTATCGAAAAATCTCTCTCTATGGTTTCAATCCGGAGATTGGTTTGCAGTCACCTTCCACCCTTCCCTATTATATGCTTTTCTTTTGATTTGTACATATGAATTTCATAAGGATGAAATACATCCATGGTCTCTTATTAATTTTTGGATATATTTTTGTTTTGGCCTTCTTCTATAATTCTTTCCTTCAACTGTCCCTTCAATAATTAATTTTATTAATACTTAATTTTGTATTAAATTTAAGTTTTGTACATAATCCTTAGACAACTCCCCTGTGTCGTAAACATATCTAATGATTTGAAATAATTCATTTTTAACTTTCCCTCCCAACTTCATCCAAAGTTCCGTATGTATTCTGCCAACTCCTACTGCTTTCTTATTCTTGAGATTATTCAGGGCTTTATCAAACGCCTCTCTCATAACAGAGTCCCTTTCTTGTTCTTCTTCTGCTGTTTTCCCTTCTTCGTTTTCAGAATTATCTCTAAGTGTTTCACCCTTGTACTCGACATCCAAGTCTTCCTTCCACCACTTTGTTATATATTTTTGTTCATATAATATTTTTCCGTTGTTATCTTGTAATCACCCTACTCTAGGCGTATACAGACCAAAGGACTTATTTACCACTTTGGATGCCTCATCTTTGCTGCCTGTTTTCATAAGATTTTCTACTTCGCTACATCTAAAAATAACCCTTAATTAAACCGAAACAAATCGTAAATCAAAATTTCTAAAAACATAAAAAAGAAACGTTTATTCAAAAACGTTACCTTACTTAAATTGTACACTAAATTATATTTTTAATTTTGAAAGATTATTTGTATATGTTGAATTTGTATTTTATAATTAACACTGATAAATATTAAATTCAATCACTGATGAGCCATTAAAATTCTTTTGTATTAACAGAAGTAAAATTATTATGCTTATCCCTCCAAAAATTGGACTACCTAAAACTACTTTCCCGCTCACCCAAGAAAAAAATTCTGACCAAGTGCCTGACACGTTAAGAACCTGTTAATATTAATTGGTCAGGTTGGTAGAAAAACAGTAATCGCTTACAAATTTTAGCAAATAATAAATTTATATTAAACTACTCACTATGCAAAAGTGCAATTCTAAATGCATTTAATCCATTGAAGTTTACTAAATTATTAAAAAATTTATTAAATTAGTTTAATGTTTATATGATTATATTTTCTAAAATAATCTAACATAATAACACCATCATTGAATAAAGTATATCTATATACCAAAATTCATCTATGTAATACGATATCAATGATACGTATAAAAAGAATTGCAATATAATTGTATTTGATGTTTTGTATTATATTTATATTTTATTATTCACACTATAAATTTTAAATAATTATTTTAAGATATATATTACCATCTAAATTTCCGAATTCTTTAAACGCTTCTAGAATATTGATTTTACATTTACATAATAACGATTAATACAAATCGTAAAACAATTTGATTAGAAAACAATTAGTATATAATTTATGATATATAACATATTAATTGTATATTAAGTTTATAATTTTCAACTTTTATTATTATGACATTAAATATTAGAAAATATATATTTCAATATTAAATTTATGTTTAATATTAATATTAATACATTCAAATTTGTCATATTTTGGAACCAAATTAGAGAGAAACAATTTGTCTCTATTCTCACGATTTTTTTGACATTTTATGTCTTTACTTTGGCACATTAAAATAAAAAACCGTCACGAAAAAGTGTGCACGAAAAGCGTACCTAAATTAAGATACCCACTGGGGACTGTCACGAAAAAGCATTACAGAAAAAAAAACCTAAATCTCCCTTATGGTTCGTTTCCATGGCAATCATTGTTTCGGTTTTGAAAAAATTCAAATTTGAATTCAAAAAAAAAATTTTCAAGACATATATTTATAAGACATAAAATGTCACTTAACGCGGACTCGTATGCGTTAATCATTTTAGTTCCAATAGTGTCAAATTTGATGCAATATAAATGAGGATTTTCAATTATAATATTTCACAATTGTATGTCAGTTTAAAAAACATAGAGTATACATTTAAAAATGTTAAGCATTAACAGTTAAATATTGTTTTGTTTAATTACTTATTGATTAAATATAATTAATCCAAAAATATGGAAAACGTTTGTTCGGACCTTACGCGATATCAATTCATAAATTTGTACGCCCTTCGATATAATCGGTCCGTAAATTGACGCGGCGATCATCGAACTGTAGATAAGGTTTTACCAACTCGTCGCTCCTCTTCTCCATCACCCCCCATCCCCCCCCCAACGCGAATAGGTTGAAATAAGTGACCCGAGAGTAGACACGTATGAGTCGCTCCGTGGACCTCCGTCGGTGGATTGTGTCCGCGACACATTACCAAGGTTTCGCATCGTAGCGTAATTCGTTTAGATTGTGAGATTTTTCGTTGCTTGCGCGTTGACGGTCTAAGCATCGTTGCAGCCTCAAAGTAGTTTCCCAAGCTGGTCGTGTACGGGTATTCCTATCACGTACCTCGTGGTTTCTAAGCTATCGTCAAGATCCATTATAACCTCAATAAAGTTCAAAAGCAGTTGATCAATTTGTTCGTAGCGAGAAGATCACATACGAAAATAGTATCACTGTCATTTATCAAATGTTTTTCTTCATGTTTTTTGATTATTCTTGTTTATCTAGTTAAAGACATAGGTCCACGTTGTAAGTATGCAATATTTTTAAGTACAATTCTTCACTTTTTTACATTTTTTTTTTTATTTGTAATTTCACGTGTTGTCTTTTAAAACAAATTCACTTTATACCCATCAACCGTATTATAAGATTCTAATAATTTGCACCAAATGTTTAAAAGAGCGCGATCGGCGAATAACGTTCGTTATAATTATAACACACACACACACACACCACACACACACACACACACACACACACACACAACACACACACATAACACACACACACAGAACACACACACACACACAACACACATACACATACACACACACACACACAGTTAACACACACCCACACACACACACACATTTCCACACACAACACACACCAAACACACACACAACACACACACACACATAACACAACACACACACACACACACACACACACACACACACACCACACACACACACACACACACACATATTTATTTATTTATTAAACTTTATATTTTTCCAAAAATGATAATCTACAATTTTACCTGTACATTCTGAAACAAAAATTAAAAATGTGTATTATTATTATCGTTGCATAATATATTTTTATACTTTACAAAAGTATGTCAGAACCTGAATAAGTATATGATTTTCGCCTTTCTGGACATGGATCTGAAAATAAAATAATAATTGATTAAAATTACTTTTAATTTTATCAATAATTCTCAAATTGAGATTATGTACCAAATGGTTTTGCATATATAAAATGTAAGTTGCAATAAAATCAACGTTAGTGATATGATTACAAATATAAATGAATGATTATAACGCTAAGCACATACAAATAGAATGTTGATTAAAAAAAAAGAAGGAAACCTCTGCATTGGATTACAAACATTAGTTTCCGTTACCAAATAGTTTATAATATTAAACAAAACCGAGCTGTATCTATTTCATACAGATTTGGATCCATTTTAATACAAATTATTGGACATTTAAAAAATTTCAATAGACGGTCGCCGAAATTCCGTAGCGCTGATTAGTCTTCTAATTATCTCCACTTTCTTAGGATGGCTTTGCATCAACTAACACTTGGTTTTTTAGTATTATCCTTGTTGATCATTTTTTGGAGTATGTCGGTTAAGTGTGGTAAAACATTTCATTAGTTTAAATAAATGAATCAAATTAAACGTGTTAATATACTTTATTACTGAATACATTTAATAAAACAATATGTTTCCAGTATATTTAATTTTATACTAAAATTATTGGACAAATGTATGGTTCACATCTCACCTTACAATGACATAGCAATATTGTAATAATATAGACAATAACTTTTTAATTTCAAGAATAGTCATATTTTACACAATTACCATCATGGTAGTAGTCGATGTAATATTTGTTAGAGCTTAAAAACAAGTTGAGATTATCACAAAAATACTTCGGTGTTGCTGCATTTGTCTCAGCTACAAAAACATAATATAATAAATAAACACAATCACTTGTTTAACTAATAACTAACTGAAAATTGTGAGTAAATCTTTACCAAGATATATTATTTATTTATAAGATACGAATATTATTAAAAAATTGAATGAAAATTGATTTTATATTTTAAAAGAAATCTGTGAATTATGTTATTGTATAAGAGTTTTTAAATATACAATACCATGAATTACAAATATTACATTACGATAAGTTAATGAAAATGTAAAAAGACTTTTCTTGAATATGTTTTTAGACACTTTATGATGGAAAAAAGGATTTATGTCTGTGCTATACCTATTTTATTAATATTTAATACATTTTATTATCTAATAAATCATACCAATTTTCGGTTTAATCCTTCGAAGCATATAGTAATAGTATTCCTTTGTTATTTCTGAAAATACATATAAATGTTGTTGGTTGCTTTGATTGTAACGAATATATATTTTGTTTCACAGTGATAAGAATGTGTACTGCAATTAATTAAATTAATAAATATAATCTTATTTTTGTAATATTTATTGAAAATTTTCATTTTAAATATTGCATATAAGATGTATTATAATAACTTTTAATAATTGACTAGAATATTAGACATTACATTTATTATATCTCTGTTATTATTCTCTTAACATTTCATAATTAAAGGACAAACGTTTGCATAATTAATTCAGAACAAATATATTTTATTCAGATGACAACAAATGTATTTTTTTCATAGAAATATTTTGATTATCAATAAAATTATATATTATGTACGATAATCAGACTAAATGAGGAACTTTTGATAAAAAAAATAAAAAATAAAATAAAATAAAATTTTAATAAAAAAAATAAAAAATTGATAGAGATTATTATTCGTAATTAACCTAATGAGTAGTCATTTTAACATAAATTGAGAAATTATATTTCACTTCAAAAAACTTTTATTATCATACTTAATTTCGTTCATTAGAAATAATATTTTTATAACATAAAAAAAAAATTGTTAATTTAAAAATTTATTTTGGATTATAAGACTTGCTTTTAGGATATTTGTTTACTTGAGTTTTATAGTGTTATATAATTTGGGGATATAAGTTATCAGAATACTATATAAAATAAAACATACTGTTCCAATTCTGATTGGTTGGTGCTACATTTTTAGAATGTAAAAAAGACAAATACATATTTGTTAACATCGATATATGATATAAAAGATGTCAATATTGATTTCCACAAGTTAAGCAAAAGAATGATTGGAAAGTGCTTTACTCCACTACCAAATGTATATAGCATAAGTTTTTTTTTCCAATATAATTTTACGTGATACTTTAGCATAATACATTTTTGAGATCATTTATTGCCATATTAATTATAATATATATTATTTTCTAATAAACTGCAATGTAATATTCTCACTCATTTTATAAAAAGCAATTTTTAGTGCTACCCTGGAATCAACAATATCTAAAACATAAATTTAAATTAAATTTGGTTTGGACAATTTAACCTGTAATTCAATTTTTAAGATAAGTTAATGTTATATATAGAATTAAACCAATAGATTTAAATTTTCGTTTAATTTTTTATTTAAATTAAAAGTATCTTTTCAATTTACATACTGCCAAAACGTGTATTCCCGAAATAACCTTGAACATTAATTTATTTTCAAAACAAAGATGAAATAATGCATTATATTAATTCGAATGATTTAAATCCACAATTTTTAATAATAACTAAAGATTATTATAAACATATTAAATAAAACGATGTAAAAACAAAATTTATGTTATTTCTTGAACACAAATATTATTTGTTAATAATAACATAAAATATAATAAATAATTAATTATTAATAATAAAAAAAAATATATAAATAAAAATAAAAATAGTTGATTAGTTGTACATATCTATTTGTGAGTAACATAAATTCAATATTGTTGGAACAAACTTAATTGTTAACAGTAAAATTAAATAAATTCCAACACATTTGTTTCTTTCTACATTATTTTTAAGATGTGTTACTAAATAATCTTAATATATTATTGTATACAGTTGAGCTAATATAAACATTTACAAATATTTTAATTACCGGCACATTTTGTTCGTTTTTCGTCATCAGGTAACTTTTTAAAAGATTTTTTAATTTCTAAAGTTTTAAATATTATTTTAGTTATGTAGTATCCAAATCAAAGTTTATATTATATTTGTTACACAACAATAATACCCACATTTTATATGATTAAAATTATCGATTGTTATAATATGAAAATTTAATTAATGGGTTTCAAATTATATTTCTAGTGCTTATATTTTTCATGACCTATATATACTAAATTTAAACCCAAAATTTCAATATGAGATCATCAAATTATGCAATAGTAGATTATATATGTACCTTACTTAAATAAGGGAAATATATTTAATAAGGTTCATTACTAACCGACTATCTTTTCTGAACACCAATCCAATGGATGTTGGATTTGAACATCGCTCCAAACTGAAATTGAAAATATCATTTAAGGGAAATCAGTATGGTACATAATTATCTCATATTCATACAGTAGGTTATTGATAATTAATAACCACAGATATTAAACGAAAAATGCTTTACACACCCGACATAACTGCATCAAAGAGTTGCTCGAGGTACGCATGTAAAATATCTAAAATATTTTTTATTTTTTCAAAAGGACTCTTATTTAAATTCATTGAGAAATTGATATTATGTAAACATTTGAATGAAGTAATATTATATATAAACAATATACAATTTAAAATTACCACAATCTTTATAAGTATGTTCGGTAACTAAAAAAAAAATTTAATATAGTTTATTTACGCTAGGACATATTTTTCTATAATCTTTTCGCTAGGACATTATGTGGCACATTAATATATACAAATCATATTTACAATTGATAAACTTACAAAAAAAAAAACTATTAGGATCATAGTAATTTGTTAACATTATCGTGTTTATGCCAAATTTTTAACAAATAATAAAAATGCCAACTGAACTAAATACTAATCATTGACCACCCAACAACAATGACCTCCAAAGATTAGAATTCTAATCATCATTATGACTACCACTGTCGAAAGAAAAAAATTGACAAAAATTGACATACAATTTACCATACATTTTATTTAAAACTCTCCAAACATTCTTAAGTAGAGAATATGATTATTCTAAGAAGAAAATTGAATTTGAATTTGAAAAAGAAAAACTATAAATAAATATATTTTACGGAAGATAGGTAAAGTTTTTAACTTTATACAAATCCAGAAATACTTATTTATTTAAAATGGATTTTATACTTTCTAGAAATGTAGAGAAGATCAATACAAAAATATTACATTTGTAATATTATTTTTCATTAACTGTATTAATATATAACTTATTATTATTATTGAATTGTTATAAGAAAGTAATAAACGCTAATAATAAATGTAAAATAATATACGTAGCATTATTGATGTATATGTTATGTATCATTCTTTCAATGTAGAATGTAAATAAAATTTAAATCACTCACTATGTGTGTATGCATAGTCAAATGCGTTTGCTGTGTCCAAATTCACTAAACATCAATGATAATACATGAATTCAAACTAAATATGTATATATCCTATAGGTATTTTATTAGTCAAATATTTACATATTATTCATTAGATTATTTTTATATATAGGAGTAAATGTGTTTATTTTCCCCTATATTTGTAATTACTTTCTGCATATTACAAAAATTAACAACTAAATGTATGCTTATACTAACTATTTATTTTTCCCATTTCCTCCAATTGATCTAGATGATGATTAATTAAATATAAATTTACATTAAAGAATTAATATATAAATGATTTGTAGTTACTCGTGTACTTCAATGCCAAACTTTTTGTATAATAATTATATATATATATACATATTCATAAATATAGTCGTAAATATTTAGTAGTCTTACCAGTGCTCGAATTGGGGAACGGGGACTACATTTTATAAAATTTAGCGTCCCTTTATTACAATTTTCAAAGAAACGCGAAGGAGTACTTACAATCTGTACATCTGGGAACCATAGATGAAAATTCGAAAAAATTAAATATTTGATATTATTATTTGTCATATTTTTATTATTATAATATCTTATTATAGCTACCTACCTAATTACCTAATTGATAATATCAATTTATTATATTGTATATCAAAGAATATTTTTATATATTTCTTGATAATTTTTTTTAGATTAACTCACAGAAATATTACATAACTGTGTATCTGTGATAGCACAAATTGTTGATTATCAACGTCGTTAATTGACGGACCGTTTTGAAAGTTCTATTTTATTAAAAATCACCATATGCTAATGTATCCCTGTATAGCGTAAATATATTATAAAATATATTACATATTATTTTTACTTAAATTTAAATGGGTTCATTAGTTGTCTATTTATATATAATATTGTAGAATACTGATGTATCCTAAGTTTACCGTCTTCACTAGTGATAAAACATAGTGCTCCTGAGTAGTTTGTCGGTGTGCAAATAGGTGGTATTAAATAAAGAGCTAATTTTCATAATAAAAGGTGGTTAATTAAAGACTGAATTATGCTTAACTGTGTAATAAAAAAAAATGAAAGATTCAATATTTTAGTATAGAATTTGTAAGAAATCTGGTGTTTAATCAACAAGAGTAGGATCTCTCACAAAATTGTAAAAGGAGTCGTGTAATTATTGTATTCAGTACTCGGACCGAACGACTAACTGACTTGCAGCTCCCCACAGTTTTAGCGCATCCGGCTATAGCGATGTTGGAATCCGATGATCGAAAGGATTCCTTTTGCTCTGTCATCACGTAGGACTGTTCGATTACATTATATATATACATATTATACGACAAATATAATATAATAAAGAAAATTAATATTACGTAATATAGCGCGTACAATAATACTTAGGGTGGCCAGACATACCGTAATACACGGGAAAGTACTGTATTTCAAAAGTCTGTCCCGTTGTCCCGACAAATGCTCTTGGGACGCTAAATTGTCCAATATTTTAATAATATGTTCCGTTTCCTCATTATAATAAAAAAAATATCGACATCATCAATGATAATCATTTTTCCCATTTTTTTTTTCGCTTAAGTCTGCACTATAAAATATAATTCTATCTAATGTTATTATAACAACTAATCAATTCCTGTTGTTTACATTAGAATATTTCCGTTGGGACGCTATTTTCAAATTTCCAATTGGGCTTCACTACTTTATATTCTCCAACTCGAGCACTGTGTCTTACACAAGTTTACCCTACATTTTTGTATGCTATAAATACTAAGTATAGTGTATAAATTTTACAAAAATGTGTTAATCTTACATGAGCAATCTAGAAAAAAAATGTAAAAATTCTTTTATGAACAATTTGAATTCCAATATTATATTCGTAGTACTATAATATATTTTTTTTGCTTTTTATAGAATAATATGTACAAGAAAATTATTTCTTGCCTAAAAGAAAAAACAAAATTATCTTTATAATCGTCCATATAAAGCAAATATTTATTTTATTAATAAATGAAAATAATTTTATATAATTTTAAAGTATTATTTAATTCAAAACGTCTGAAATTTAATGTGTTCTAAGGTACATATATTAATTAACTTTACGGTTTGCATTTGAATTATCGACAATTGATTATAATATAATTTTTACAAGTTTTTATTAAATCAGAAACATTACCCTTTTACTTTAATTTACTTTTACAATAACATTGTTTTAGAACAATGCAACAATATTTACGATGCTTGTCAAAAAATATAATATAATATTTTTCATAAATTCTGAAACTTGACATTCTTGAACTTCATGAAATGTACAAATCATATTTACCGTTGACCTTAGAATATGTATTTTAGATTATTATATGATTAGTAATCATAGTGTATAAATGTATGATTTTCCGTCAAAAAAATATTCACTATCAAGAAAATAATTGACAGATTAATGACATTAAATAAAACGTCATATCAATACAAACAAATAAATAAAATACAAAAAGTATTATATAATACTGATTTTCTAAAATTTGATATAATCTAACTTCAAATATAATTTATATTTACGGTCAGCAGTGGAGTTTTGGGTGTTAATTACTATAAAAATTATTACAACAGTGAAAACATTAATATTCTTAGTAGGAGCCATGTTCATGGTATTTTCCGTATAGTCAAACCTATATTTCGTTAAAAACAATCCAAATACTGAGGCTGATGTTATACGTGTCTGAAGAAAATATACTCTTGAGTAAACTACATGCATAGTGTATGATACAAATCGTATATTACTATATGTATAGCTGAATAAATACACGTTTTCAAAAGAACTAGTAAAAAATAAAATAAAATTATGAATTATTAGCTATAAAATCACAAAAGTTCAATTAAAACATAATATTTTTTTCAAAATTCAAATTAATTATACAGAGAAATAATATAAAAATGTATATAGCAACACAAAAATAATGTTGTTACTGTTATTCAGAAGTATTCTAATTTATTGATTTACATACATTCTCCTTATATATATATATATATATATATATATAATATATTTATAATATATATATATATTAGTTGAATTATCAGGCTTCGCATGTGAACAGTTAAAATTGTATTGCTTCGCTTACAACAGTAATCGAATATCAAGAGAATTCATTATATTATAGAAGTGCTTTAGAATACATAATACTTTTTCTTTTTTTCTAGTGCGTTGACGAAAAAATTTGAATGTTTACCGACGCATATGAAAATGATGAACAAATCTGAACAACCATATGCTCGAAAATATGTTATTGCATCTTATATATATTCATGCGTGTGCCGTATAATCATTACAAATGTAGACGATTGAATTATTATTTTACATTTAGATTCATATTACTGTCTTAGCTACTGCATCACGAAATGTATATATTCTTCTGAATGCAACTTAGTTTAATTTAACGAAATTTAATGAAATTTGTCGTACTGTTTCGATTTTTGCAAACATATCGACAATATATTAATAGGATAATTGTCAATATTTCACGAAATTATTTTCAGCGTTTCTATGAATATATATATATATACTTAAATGTATAAAGAGACAATGGGTATTACGATTATTAAAGGGAAAAAAAAGAAAATATAAAATTTGTTGTATATGAATGTTTATTACTGACGGTTTCGACAAAATGTCTTCATCTAGTTAATACAAAAAAAAATACAGCAACTGAAGAATAAATTAACAGTTATGTTGATAAGAAAATATTGCATAGAGATATAAGACAGACATTACAAAGAGAATATTATGAAAAAGAATACAAAGACATAGTGTTAGATGAAATAAGAAAAAAAAATAGCATAATAAAAATATAACAAAAAGCAAAGACATTGTGTATATAATGAAAGCAACTATAGTGTGATATCAATATTATCTAATATATATATTGATATAGAATGTTATTTTTAAAATCTGTTCGTATATTTAAGATATTTTTTAATTTATTGTGTGTAATTTCTTTATAAATATGTAATTCTACCAAAACCGAATTGATATAAATATTATGTTGTATGTTTAAAATATCTAAATCATTATGCATTTTAAAAGTAATAAGATGATTATTTTCTAAAATATGTTTTGCAAAATTTGAATTTGGCTTAAATTTTTTTTAAATCTTATTTTAATTCGTTATTTATAACAAATATATAATATGTATAATATAATATATATAATATAATATATAATAGATAATTCTATATCTTTATATTGTAATATTCATAATATTCTCAATGTAATTTCTGTCTTATTTCTCATCGCATTTTTTTCTTATTAACTTAACATTTAATTTATTCCTCAGTTGTTGTATTTTATTTGTATTAACCTGATGATGATATTTTGTTAAATGTAGTAATAAACACACATATACAACAACATTTATATTTTTTTTTTTCTTTAATCAACGTAATACTCACAAACTTTTCGTATATTTATATATACATTTTATTTTGATTTACGAGTGTTAACTTAAAATTTTTATTTTATTTCAATTAGTTAATTTTTTTATTTCTATTCTTTTTATTTCTTTATTTTTAAATTTAAAATTTTTTTTTTTGCATATCCTTTTTACTCTTTATTTGTTTTTTCTTTTATATTCTGTACTTTATTAGTTATTTAATTGCATGCATTTTCTCGCACGACATTAGTCGCACCAAAAGATGTCATTTTTGAAACACGAATTGTATATTCGTAGGTTAGAGAGGAAATGTTTTGACAGGCTTGTGTATATGTATACATATTAATTATTTTATTTAAACGTTTTATTTATTAAATGTGGTTACTTTTATCAAAAGAATTATGTCCGTCGTTATCTCACTTTCTTGACGTTTGACGGGCTAAACCGGTCACAATGCGTCAGACGCGGTCGTCTCGAAAAAAAGTTTTAAAAATCACGTTTGGAAATAATAAAACTGTGAACCTACACTTGTGTAATTGTATATCTCTTTTACGTATTTAAACATATAACTCTGCAGAACTTCTGAATCAGTGTCTCGTGTCGCAACAAAATGAATTACAGTAAACCTAGTGTATAACATTTATATATGAAAAGCCAAAGAATATAGATTATATATGTTTATTCAACTTATAACCGTACTTATGGTTAATTAACAGATAATAATAAACTAATTTTCTCATTATAATTAAAATTAAAAGGCAACATCCCAGCACTAAATTATTGAAAATTGACAAACTAACATCTAGGTTATTACAATTGGTCATTAAATAAATAATAAAAACATGTATAGATATTTATTTAAAAATAACGTAATTTAAATTTTTTTATTTATGTGTTGACCTTATGATGTTTAATTATATAAATAAAATACAAAAATAAATAGTTATTATTACTACTATTATTATAATAATAAAGTTGTTATATTCGAATTAAACATTACTTTTTCAGACATACCTAATTTAATACCAATGCAGTTAGTTATATTTAAATATTATTTGATATAGTTAACGTATTCCTAATTAAATTTAATCTGAAGGTTTATAATTTGGGTCATAATAATTGTCTTGAAAAGTGACGTAAATTAAAACTATGGTGTGGTGTAGATATTTTGATTATTAGAGTAGTTCTCTGGATACTCTTCAGCTACAAAAAAAATTAAATTAATTATGTTCTATTATATATCAAATAAAACAACAACTACGGATAAATATATATTGTTCTTAAGTGCTAAACAAACATAAAACAGGACAATATTTTACAATTTAATGATTATTGATTTCTTTTGTGTTTTCTAATGTTATTAACGAATTATAAATTAATCGTACATAACGACATTTTATGATAATTAGGAATTTTCTATTTTCCCAAGAAACGATTTAAAGACTATAACAGGAAATTAAATAAGAGTGAAAATAGTTGTTGAGATTTCTAAAAGGTTATTACTATGTTTTCAACGCGCAATGAATTAGGCTAATAGCAAAATATTTTGTGCTGATAGGATTAATATAACAATGGAAAACTTAGTAAATTTTAAAAATAACTGAATCCTTCAAAAATATGTAATTATTAAAGTCTGTGAAAAATCATAATTATGTTTGCGATCATTGACATACGTACGTCACGTGAGCCTCCATATTGAAAATTTACATTTTTTTTTTGCACAAATATTTAGTATGGAATTTATATGAATTTGTATGACCATTTTCACCATCGTCACGTAATTAGTATATCCAGAATGATTAAAAAACATTACGGGGGGCTAACCTGATGTCACACCAGCCCCCCATCTTTGAATTTCGGTTATTTTTTTGCACAGATATTTAGTGTGGAATTTTTATGAATTTGTATGATCATTTACAGAATTTGTTTGAGATTATTTCAACCAGAATAATTCAAAAAAATGTTTAGGCTTACGTGACAAACTAATTATACTAATATAATAATGAATTGAACACATTTGCTACATACATAACACTAACTAAATTTTTTAAATTACTAACTGTGATTTAAGGATTAAAATTAAATATTATTGAATAATTAAAAAACACTTAGGGGCTATAGTACTGTCATACTTGCAGCCCTCCTTTTTAGCATATTATAAAACTATACTTTAGCAACTCGTATGAACATAATTTTGATTTTATTATTGTGTTAATAAGATACATGTATGTAATTAATATGTACTAAATATATATTTTCAACAAATACAATTTTTTTTAAAGTTTTGAAACTATAAATGTAAGTAATATAAAATAACATAATTTCTGTTTCAGTGAAATTTGTTTATATATTTTGAAAGTGTAAATATTTAAGCAGTTAGATTAGTGGTGATCAGTATTGTAGCCATAAAATTTCAATGATTCACCACTGTCTCGTTGCATTTAACCCACGTAAGCAAAACACAGTGAAGCGAGCACGAGATCATAAGCTTCATATAAAATATTTTCTATCCGTCAGAGAAGCTATTTTAATAAATTACTGGATCTTCAATAATATATAATTATAAAAAATCTGTGAACAATCGTAATTAAGTTTGCGATCATTGACAAACAGTGTGAATCATTGATATAACCGTAAATATACAGGTAACAAGTATTTTAAATCATCATATTTACTTAATTGATATTGGCTGGTTTCCGGTAAGTTGGAGACAAATGAGGTATTTTGGCTATTGAATAATGCATTTTCCAAAGGCATGTAATAACCTGTGTTAGAATCATAATATAGATTTTCACCTCCTACTGCACTTGAATATTAATGAAAAAAAAAAATAAAACTTTAAACATTGCAACAGTCAATTAAATAAAAATAGATATTAGGTGAGTTGATCCTTAACCGTAAACGATAATATGGATTTAAAAATGATAAAGTCAATATACATTATAGTATAATTAGTAATATTATAAGACGATTAATGTTTGCATGTGTATTTATAGTATATAAGTATATATGATATAGCTGTAAATATATATTCAATTTTTATAAAAATATAGTTGTATAATTTTGTTAGATAAAACACTTTTGGTTTTTGAGATTGTAAGTTCAACAAAAAACCCATTAGTATATAGCGTGATTATGTATAGAATAATTATAACTTTTTTTCATAATAAAATCATAATTTTTTACGCTAATAATCACTACTATATATTTCTTATGGAAAATCATACGATAATAACATAAATAGATTTTATCAAACGTATGGTTATTAAATGTATGTTAGATGTTTTAAATCCTTTAGATCTTGATTGAATAGAATACACATTCAATGTGTTGTCCAAAATTATTGTCTAGTATAGATCATAACTGAATAGATTATTGGAACTTTTCCTGGTTAGTGGCAAAAGGTATATATTAGTAATAAATTAGTTATGCGGGAAGTAAGGTATTACAGTGGCGAACGAAATATGGTTCGAGAACTGTAGGCGATTGCTTTATTTTACGCAACACTGTAAGTGGCTTGCATTCGAGACACATACTATTTCTTGTCGCATCTTGTTATAATATAAAACGAAAAACGAATAGCAATTAATAATTTTGAGACTGATGCAGATATTTATTTTTATTATTCTAAAAAAAAAACATATATTGACAGAGATTAATTGAAACAATGTATAATCCACTGAGCAGAATAAATAATGCATCTGCAGATGCATTATAATAATTTGAGTGTGAACTCGATGCAAGGTAAATTGTCTATGAAAAAGGTAACGGTTATTTTATCATCGTAATATTAACTACAATATTAAAAATAATGTAAATAATGAAAAACTATATAAATTATATGTTTTAATAGATACTTAAACGTGTATTACGAGTAAATGTTATTATTTTTAAATGTAATTAAAAACACACCTCACAACAAAATACGAAATTTTCTTAATTTTAAATATTTTCATTTTTAACGCATAAAACGAATAAGATAGTTGTTTCACAAAATTAAATTACTATGCGAATATATATTGTGTTCCTCGAATGATCAATAACATGTTTCGAATATTGAATTTAGGTTTTAGACCAATGCAGACTTTTAGGTTGAGGTGATGGAATTAATATTACCTTGAGCAGATGTAGATTCCAAATATAGATTGGAATTCATATAGTGATCTAAATCTTTAACATTAAATGAAGCTAAAAAAAAGTACAATAAACATACAATTTTACAATAGTCATTTAGTTATGAATGAAAATTATATTAATTCTATATAATGAAAAAGAGCAAAGATGGTTTGGGATAATAGTCAATATATTAATAAATTTTAATTACTGTTTTTAATATATTGTTATAACCATTTGACCCAAATTAGAATTAAATACTCATAATTAATATTTAGCAACATCGTAGTAAAATAATTTCTCTATATTATACTTTATTTACAAACACTCAGTGGTGTGCTGGAGTGGAGTAGTAATAGGTTACCATCTCTAATTAAATACATTTAATATTTAATTGTTTTGAGAAGATTATGTTACTTTGATCATTGTCAGGTAAATTTAAAACCGCTGTATTGAAGCAATAGAGACATGGTCCTATTAAATAAGATTGATCTAAGAAAAAAACGTATATTTACATTAGCAAATAAAGTCAATTGCATACACTACATATGAGTAGACATTAAATAAATTAATATTGGATCATAAAAAAAAGGATAATTATGACAAATGAGTAGAGTTCTTTATGATTCATTATTTAAATTTCTTATATTGAAATATAAAATCATATTTGCATAATGAATTTGGAAATATAAAAGGTAAATAAATAAGTATTTAGTAAAATATATAAAATTATTTGTCGAAATTTGGAATAATATTTATTGTTTTAAATTTTTCATATCAAAAATACAAATGTTTCATATGGTCATATGTAATTATGATGTTAAATTAAAATACATACCAATAGATGCTATTATTGTATTATACAAGTATTTAATGTAAAATATTGTAACATCTAAAAATGAATGTTTATTAGTTTTAAATTAAATGTACATTAAATATATTTTTGCAAGAATATATATATATATATTTTCTCTTGCTACAAATTATTGGAAAACAATCAATTTTCATGTCTCAAATTCATTAATTTTCTGTAATGTTCACTCATAAAATCCTAATATTCTTAATTAGTATTAAAAATCATATACTATTAGTAGCAGACTTAATATAAATATGATTAATATTTTCAAAAACAAAACAAAATTAAAGTAATAAAATTATAGTTTAATTAAACGTATACAATTTTACACATTATAAAATCCCAATTAAGATTTATTTGTCAAGGGATATTCCTAATATTCTGTAATAACAATTCCAAAATATTATTATTATATTTCAAATAATACATTGATACCGCTTAAACTTTTCTGGCAAATACCTACAATTTGAAAAAAGTCAATATGTTATGTGTTATGAAATGTATTATGAAAGGTGTTATGAAAAATATTGAATTGATTTTACTTTTTATAAGTTGAGATTTTAATGTTAAATTGCCTAATGTATTTAGTTAAATAGTCCAAATTCATAAATTTTTAAATGAAAAAAATATTTCTTAAATATTATTTATGAATGTATGTTGTATATTATATAATGTATATTGTTCTCTTAATATTTTACATGTTATGTTTATTATAACTAAATTTCTGGGCACATATATTTTAACTATTAAGTACAAAGATATTTAATTTCATTAAACCATGTTAATACATTTATTAATCAAAACTTTATAGGAATGAATGTAATTATTTCATATTGCAATACTATAGATTTAGAATAATATACAAATGTAATTTTCTTACTGGTATGAAAATATGAATATCTTAGAGCTGCTTCGGCATCGACTTTAGTTAAAATAATAAAAACGATTAAAAGTAATTTGTTACGTTTTCGTTAATGAGTGTAAGGAATTAGGTAACTTTCATTAATGCCATATATTGTAATTAATTAACCAATGTTCATGTGCATTATATAACATACATTTTAAATAACTATAATTCATAGAACCTAGAAAACATACACCAATTACAAAATAATTGTATTTAGAATATAGCATGTTTATTTTACTACAGTAGTTAAAATAAAATTTCTCTATCATATTGATATTGTGTTTTTGTTTATTTTAAAATACTAGACCAACAAAATAAACAAAATTTAATTTGTATACATAGATAAATTATATTGTAATTTTTTTAAATTTACTGTTGTAAATATTTTTTTTACTGAAATATGATTTTATATAATCTTTTATCTTACGTATGTATACATTACCTTCACATTTTGATTTTAATTGGTCAGACGTATAATTTTCATATTGTTCTAGTATCATCATTATTATAATTAATAATATGCATTAAAAATAATTTAATACACCTAAGATTAGTTTTAAATCAATAATTTTCAGTTTGAACGATTAATTTGTACAAAAACCCATTTTTTTTTAAATATACTTCTTTTTAAGGTAAGCAATTTCTGATCTTATGCTAACTGATTAAATGCGTACAAAATTTATATTAACTGTTTGAATATTTATTGGTGTTAAAATATGTTTATGATAAATAATTTATTATCAATGTAAAATATACGTGTGTACTAACTATTTATTTAAGATTTCTCAATGTTAGGTTGTTAGAAATCCGATTTTAATTATAAAACTGAATACATTTTAGTATATACATATTTATTAAAAATTAATGCGAACTTCTCATGTAATCTTTACACCAGGTCATTGGATCTTTTAGCGTACGAAATGTATAACCTAAACATTGTACGATAATATATGAAAATATTAGTTTAGTATATATATATATATATTAATTATCAGGTAATTAATTTTATTGGTGTTTTTTGAAATGAGTTTCGATGTAAACATTGTGTACCACTGGTGGTTTACTGAGCGATTGGAACGCCATCATAAAATATTTATAACATTTTATAATTCAATAATTAAAAAGTTACATACTCCAGGTGACTAAATTATAGAGATAATTGAGATATTGACGTAAGATACCTATAAATGTAGATTTCTTCATTAAAGCACAAACCTCCTTAAGTAATATATTTGGCATCGATAAAATGTAAAAAATAAAATAAATAGGATACCCATTTACTATTAGTATTAAGTTTCAGGTCACTTATCACAATATGATTTCAATATGTATGTTGTGATAAAATAAATTACCATATTTTTTGTAATAAATATCACTTGAACAGACTAGAGAAATGAAAATAAAATATTTTAATATGTATTTGTGTTTTCTTATTAAATAATGATATCTCATTGATTTCAATTTCTAAATGTACAATATTTTCTATCTTATGATGATTGAATATGCATGATCAAGGCGGTAGCAGAAACAAATTTTCCGTGGGAGAGGGATGTTGGTTAAAAACCGAATGATATATTTTCAACTACAAGATTTATATACTATATTTTGTTGTGTAAGATAAAATTAATAATTATATTACAGCATCTACTGACATACACCATGGCGTGTTACTAATAATATAACCGCAAATTCCATTTATAAAAAAAACATTTAATATGATAACAATGGATTAGAAATTTGCTGCGTCTAAATACGGCTAGGTTAGTTCACTGATAGATTTCATTATAATGAATCGCTTGTTCGGCGAGACGCGCTGCTGGATGTATTCAGTTGAGTGGCGGAAAAGCGGAAATTGCCACACGCACATATTCTCATTTGGTTAATTCAGAAGACTTATGTTCTCGATTAAATCATTCGGCCTTAACCAAATGAAAAAGTTTATGTGATATCAGTGGATATTCCCGATGAAATAGAAGATGCATTCATAGCTCATGTGTATCAATAAAAAACAATTCTCCGTTAGAGTTATCCATGTATATTAGTAGCAGATGCAATTACCGGAAATGACAGCCTTCCACTGTATCGTTGCAGATCGACAACGGTCAAAGGAAGATCCACAATTATGAAAATGAGTCTTCTGGACAGTGAAGTTGATAATCGTTGGATTGTTCCTTATTTGCCATTAATCTCGAAGAAATTCAAAGAACACACTAACGACGAATCATGCCGTTCCGTAAAATCAAACAAACAGATTTGTAAATATATAACCAAAGGAAGAAATATGGCTGTGATTGATGTTGGTGCGAAAAATTTCATGGATAAAATCACACAATATCAAATGGACCGCTATGTTAGAAGTAACGAAGCTATTTCGCTATTCATTAAAGACATCCAATTGTTATTCAGTTGGCCCACATCTGGAAAATGGTCAAACAGTATACTTACTTTACTGCAGAGAACGCGTTTCAACAAGCTTATTGATCTTTATCCATAACTCTAACCAGCTGTTTTGAAATGTGCCAAAATGATAATTTCATCTAAACGCTGCTACACTCCGAAATGCCAAGATATTATACTTGAAATCAATTGTGAAAGAAATTTAAACGACGGATACAAGAAAATTAAGTTTAAAAATAAACACATGCATTTTCCACCGATGCATTATGTCGCATTTACACAGCTTATCCAAGCAACGACAAGTGTTTCTATTTGGCGGTCAGCCCATCAGAACAAATTCCTGCCCTGCTCTTGCCCACCCACCACGCCAGATATTTTGGACCGGGAGAACTGCTGTCGATTCGTTATTGTATGAAAAGTTGTACTTATATGACTTATTTAATATTATCATAGATATTGTACAATGTTACACAGTAAAATATTTAGGAATATTACAGATTATTACTTATTTTCATAGGTAACCGTGATATATTTGGTAGTACGTTTCACGTTATTAGCGCAGATTAGATACCATATATACTAATAGATTAAAATTATTTAATAACATATTAATATTGAATATATAAATAAATATAAAATCAATGTTACTATTGTTGGAATATTTTGTACTTTAATTGATTTTCTAAAATGTAGTCAGTCTTCAAACTATGTTAAATATGTAAATAACTCTTAAGTATCAACCATGGTTTAAGATATACTGGTTAGTTGTCGCACATCTAAATTGCATTGACAGCTACGGTAAGAACGCGTTATGGTTTATAGTTTATATATCACTACATTTGTGGAGCTCTATTGGTAAGTAAGGTTTATTTTCTAATCTAAATTATTTAATACTTGAAAATTTTTAAAAATTTTAAATATTTTATTGGCAGTTCTGAAGAATTATAAACCGATTCCGACATTGCCGATTATGGTTTAGTAAAAGTGGTTCATCTAGTTAGCATTAGAACTTTATTACTTTAAATTGGACCATGTGTTTGCGACGTTTATTCCCGCAGGTTGAATTTGCGGGAGTGTAAACTTCGCCAGTCAGGTTCATAAAACCATCAAATTAAAGTGGACTGTATTGTTTTCAGATAGATTGTTTATTACGTCGTTCTTTAATACATACACGCATATTACGATACTAACCGATGAACCGCAAGCACAATTATATATATACAGTCATTAATGATATACACGGTGCGTGGCACGATACAAGGTTCAACAAAGAATATATATATATAACAAACGGGAATATTCGCGCGGAATATTACAATGTTAAGGGGGTGTAATAATGATGACGACCTGACGACCAAACGATGTCCATAAGTCGGTCAGACATGCACGCGAGAAACACGTACGCGAAACTACGACCGTACGTGCGTCAAATGCATACGCCGAACACTTAAAACGGCACGACAACGGACGACCGCGAATGTCAACAAAACCCAAAAAAACAACACGCACGTGGAATCACGCAAACGTACGTGCGTCAACTTTGGAAAGCATCAAAGAATAACCGGAACAACACGAACACGACAAAAATCGACGTGCATGCGTCAAACGACACTGACTTGCGACGGCATAACGAGCCTTTTCGTTGCCGTCGAAGTCCGATGGGGAAAGGAAGGTGGGGGAGCGGGGCGATTTCTAGAACGTTCGATAACACCCCGCTCTCCGCCACGTGTCTATCTTTATCGACTCGTCTGTTGATAATTTCCGTACCCAACACCATGTGACATCTCATATGTTGCTTTTGATAACTTTACTCAGTCAATATTAAAGAATTATCAACGTAAGATATTCGGTAATAAATAACGAAATTTTCGTTTTGAATTGTTTAAATTGTATCCATGTTTCGAATACAGTGTTTTAGAAAATTCGTGTTATTGCCTTCCTTGCCGATTTTTTTCAACAATTCCTTCTGGATTGCCTTTTTCTGAATCGGGATTAAAGAATTGGGAAAAAGCCGTGGAAAAATTAGTGGTATAAAGTTGCATGAGAATGTTATATATAGAATAATAATGTGTCTAAAACTAATATGTCACATATAGAATATACACACCATAGTATACAAAATCAAATTTTTAGCAGTATGAATCGAATGGTTATAGAATCAATTGAAAATAAGTTACAAAAATCTAAGTACATTTCGGTTTTGGCTGATGAAACAAAGACATCAGTGAAATTGAATAATTATCAGTTATGGTTCGATATTTTTACAATAATATAGTAAATGATACATATTTTGGACTTGTCAACAAGATTTCCAAGTCTTTCTTCCATCTCTTTGTTATATATTTTTGTTCATATAACATTTTTCCGTTGCTATTTTGTACTCACCCTACTCTAGGCGTATACCGACCAAAGAAATTATTTACTACTTAATATGCCTCATTTCTGCTGCCTGTTTTCATAAGAGTTTCTACTTAGGTAAATCGAAAAATAACCTTTAATTAAACTGAAACAAACTGTAAATCAAAATTTCCAAAAAAAAGAAACGCTTATTCAAAAACGTTATTTTACTTAAATTATATACTAAATTATATTTTTAATTTTGAAAGATTATTTGTATGTGTTGAATTTGTATTTTATAATTAACACTGATCAATATTAAATTCAATCACTGATGAGCCATTAAAATATTTTTATATTAACAGAAGTATAATTATTGTGCTTGTTCTTCCAAAAATTGGACTACCTAAAACTATTTTCCCGCTTAACTAAGGAAAAAATTCTGGCCAAGTGCCTGACACCTTGGGAACCAGTTAATATTAATTTGTCAGGTTGGTAAGAAAATAGTAATCGCTTACAAATTTTGGCAAATAATAAATGTATATTAAACTACTCACCATGCAAATATGCAAAACTAAATGTATTTATTCCATTGGAGTTTACTAAATGATTAAAAAATTAATTAAATTAGTTTAATGTTTATATGATTATATTTTCTAAAATAATCTAACATAACAAAACAATTATTGAATAAAGTAAATCTATATACCAAATTTATTCTTTTTAATATGATATCAATGATACTTTTAAAAATGAATTGCACTATAATTGTATTTGATATTTTGTATTATATTTATATTCTATTATTCACTCTACAAATTTCAAATAATTATTTTAAGATATATCTTACCATCTAATTTTCCGAATTCGTTAAATGCTTCTAGACATAACATAATTTGAAAAACAATTTGATTAGAAAACAGTTAGTATATAATTTATGATATATAACATGTTAATTGTTTATTAAGTTTATAATTTTCAACTTTTATTATTATGACATTAAATAACCTTACGCGATTTCAATTTATAAATTTGTACGCCCTCCGATATAATCGGTCCGTACATTGACGCGGCGATCATCAGACCGTAGATAAGGTTCTATCACCTCGTCGCTCTTCTACTCCACCCTCCCACCACCACACGAATAGGTTGAAATAAGTGACCCGAGAGTAGACACGTATGAGTGGCTCCGTGGACCTCCGTCGGTGGATTGTGTCCGCAACACATTACCAGGATTTCGCGTCGTAGCGTAATTTGTTTGGATTGTGCGATTTTTCGTTGCTTGCGCGTTGACGGTCTAAGCATCGTCGTCGATCATTACAACGTTTTACAAATTTTCGTCGTAACACTCCGTGGCTACAACGGTTGTCGTGTGTTATGTATTAGTAAGTTCTTTGTGTGTGTCCGTGCGTTAACCACACGACAGTCCATAACTGTCTCTTGCGTTTTAGCGTGGTGGCTTCGCTTTGAACCTGTGCCTCAGAGTTGTCGATCAAGTTGGTCGTGTGCGGGTATTCCGAACACGTACCTCGTGGTTTCTGAGCTACCGCCAAGATCCATTATAACCTCAATATAATTCGAAAGCAGTTGGTTAATTTGTCCGTAGCGAGAAGATCACATAATAAACTGGTATCATTGTTATCTATCAATTGTTTTTGTTTATGTGTTTTAATTATTCTTGTATATGTAGTTACGGACATAGGTCCCGTTGTGCGTATGCAATATTTTTAAATACAATTTTTCACTGTTTTACATTTTTTTCTTTTATTTGTAAATTCACGTGTTGTCTTGTAAAACAAATTCACTTTATACCCGTCAACCGTATTATAAGATTCTAGTCATTTGCGCCAACTGTTTAAAAGAGCGCGTTCGGCGAACAACGTTCGTTATGATTTTCACGAACTTATCAGAACATCCCATCAATACATATATATTTAATCAATATTATTATATGAACATAAGTTAATTATTATGTGGAGGAAAGAAAAGAAAAATGTGTACTATTACAACTAAGAAAAGTTTAAAAAATATGTTGATAATTAACGTAATCTGCTCGTTCACATTTCAAGTATTTTCTATACACAGCAGACATTTATAAGGAAAATTACCGTTGCAATATTTCATTGTGTACGTTAATTATATAATGCAGATCATTATATACACACACACACACACATACACACACACATATATTTATTTATTTATTAAACTTTATATTTTTCCAAAGCTGATAATCTATAATTTTACCTGTACATTCTGAAACAATAATTAAAAATGTGTATTATTATCATCGTTGCATAAAATATTTATATACGAATGTGTTGAAGCTTTCATGGATTGTTAATTTTCTGCCAATGTTTTCAGATTTATCCACGGGTATATTGTTGGGCTGACGTTTCGGACTCATTTCAGAGTCCATTCTCAGAGCGTAGTTATCTTGTCGAATGTTGTAACTATACTGCCCAGTGTATAGTGCTGCAGTATAGTTACAACATTCGACAAGGTAACTACGCTCTGAGGATGGACTCTGAAATGAGTCTGAAACGTCAGCCCAAAAATATACTCGTGGATAAATCTGAAAACATTGGCAGAAAAATATTTATATACTTTACAAAAGTACGTCAAAACCTGAATAAGTATAGGATTTTCGCCTTTCTGGACATGGATCTGAGAATAAAAAAATAATTGATTAAAATTACCTTTAATATTATCACAGTCTCGCGGTGACAGTCGTCGTTAACGCATGTGTTTCGACCGCTCCCACTTTATTTCTCTTTCTCGCTTATATAGTATCACAATGTGCTGCTTTTTTTTCTTTTTCTATTTTTCTTTTTACAAGTGTGTTTTTTTTTCTTTTAACGCAAAGTGTTAAATAATTCATCCATACGCAATTCATTTAATACTTTTTTTAATAATCAAAAAATTTCCTCGTTTAATATAGCACTGTCTACATTAAACCTGCCGACGCGCCTCGGGCGTCGCCTTATCGTAGTATCGACTACGTCGACTTCAAATGCCGTCGAGCTCAAATTCAAACAAAAATAACAATACTGATAAACATTCAAACTGTTCAATTAAATCGTCTGGTTCAAAGTCAAACCAAAATTAAAGAGTTACAAACACTACGAAACAATCGAATAATTCGATAATACAGCAATACATATCTAATGAAAATACTTCACACACGGAGAGTACACAGCGTACACAAAGTCTTTCCAGCAAAGTGTTCGAAAATCTCTCCGTTATGAATCTTGAAAATAATGCTCACGAATTCAAACATGTTAATAACAAAAAATTTTAAAATAAATTCTAAAAACTCTGACACCTACAGAGCGATTATTAAATATTTAAACGTTAACAAATTCGAGTTTCACACATATCAATCTCAAGAAAACCGAACCTTCCGGGTTGTCTTCAGAAATTTACACCCTACTACGCCAACTACCGAAATCGGGACAGCAATCCAGGATATGGGCTTCTCGGTACGGCAGGTCTCTAATGTTTTACACAAAACAACAAAAAATCCACTCCTGTTATTCTTTATCGACCTTGAGCCTGCAGAAGCCAACAAAAAAAATTTCAATTTGAACTATATACTTTCACACAAGAATAAAAGTTGAGGAACCCCACAAACGTCGTGAAATTATCCAATGTTTCAACTGTCAGGAATATGGTCATTCCAAATCATACTGCTCTCGTCCCCCGAAATGCGTCCGTTGTGCTGTCACTCATTCCACCTCATTGTGCACCCAATCCAAAGAACTACCGCCAATCTGCGCCATATTTAGAGGTAACCATTCGGCAAGCTACCGCGGCTGTACAATTCACAAAGAGCTTCAACGCTTACACTTCGCAAGCACAAATTCTAAAAAAAATGTAATTACTAACAAAAATACTATTGTAAATGAGGAGTGAGATCCCAGTGTTAAAAATCAATCAAACCCACCCGACACCAACGACAATAAAACTTTTCCCAATATTAACGACAATAAAGTTTTTCCTAATATTATTAAAAATCAGCCCCCAATAACGAAACCAAGTCATCTAAGAAATCCCAATCAAAACTGGTCTAAAGATCCTCCAGAAAATAATACTGCATACCAGCTATCCTCGTTTCTATCTGAATTCAAGCTATTAATTAGCCCACTAATTCAATTACTCACAAGCTTAATCAACAAAACTATTCTAAAAAATGACAACTAACCAAACAAACAAGAAATCTTTAAAAATCATTCTATGGAGTTCTAATGGCCTTAAACAAAACGAACTTAAATTACTAAATTTTCTAATTCATAAAAAAATTGATATTGCATTAATCTCGGAATCACACTACACAACAAAATCCAAAAACTTTTTCCCAGGATATAATATGTACAGAACGGACCATCCCGACGGCACAGCCCACGCCGGCTCTGCTATTATTATATCATCACAGATCCAACATTATTCTCTTCCAAACTTACAACATCACACATACAAGCTACAAACATCTCAATTGCACTTAACCATGTGCCAACTACAATATCTACAGTCTATTGTCCCCCTAGACCAGCGATCTCATCACAACAAACCAAGCTATTTCTACGATCACTTGGCCGTTCGTTTATTGCTGGAGGCGACTTTAATGCCAATCCTTCTAATTGGGGTTGCAGAGTTGACAACCCTAGAGGTCACATGTTCCTAAATGTAATCCAGATTATCAGATGTAATGTTATTTCACCTCCCGGTCCCACATACTGGCCATCACATCAAAACCGCCTACCCGACATTTTAGATTTCTTCTTATCTTCACTTCCTAGACATATAAATTTTAGCAAACACAACTCAAACGTTATCTCTTCTGACCACAATCCAGTTATTTTAAATATAATCGCCCTTCCCACTTACACCCTTCTTCAACCTTCACTATCCAAAGGTTCAGTAAACTGGAGCAAATTTAAATCATACTTAGAAAATAATACAAACCTAAAAATCTCATTGAATACCAATGTTGAAATCGAAAATGCCACACAAAACCTAATTACTACAATACAATCCGCTATCTTCAATTCATCATACTTGCCCAATCAAAGCCATCCTGTCAAAAAAATCCATATGAACTACTTTCTCACATTAGAACACTAATCTCAGAAAAACGCAGAATTCGTTCTCGGTGGCAAAGATCCGGTCTCCCATCCGACAAATGAATACTTAATCGCATGTCCAGTACAATTAAGAAACTAATACAAACCCACAAATCAGATTGTTTCAAATTAAAATACCAATCCTTAAATACACAAGATGATTCTTTCTGGAAAGCCACAAAAAATTTATTAAAAATAAAAAAACCATTCATATCCTCTAAAAAAATAAGACGGCTCACTAGCTATTTCCGACGAGGAAAAAGCAAATACTTTTGGTATTCACTTTTCCAACATTTTTACACCCCATCTTAATGTTACTTCCGAACCAGACAATCTAATCAAAATATCAATTTTTTAGACAGCCCACTACCGATGTTACTTCCAGCGAAGCATACAATTCCTAGTGAGATAAAACACTTTACACTCAAACTTAAAAATAAAAAGTCACTCGGCTACGATCTAATCACCAATAAAATACTAAAATTCCTTCCCAACAAATCCATAATGTTTCTTACACACTTATACAATTCAATGCTATGACTTACTTACTTCAAAACTTGGTTCAAACAAACCAAAAAATGAGGCTTCTTCATATCGTCCGATTAGTTTATTACCGGTATTAGCAAAACTATTCGAAAAAATTCTACTTAGCAGAATCAGATCTATCACCTAAACTCAAAACATAATTCCCGACACTCAATTCGGTTTTAGGACTAAACATTCCACCATTCAACAAATACATAGGATTATAGACAAAATATCTTCCTCGTTCGAGAAAAAAAAATACTGCCCCGGCGTGTTTCTAGACATATCACAAGCGTTTGATCGAGTTTGCCATCATGGCATTACTTTTTAAACTGAAAAAAAATTTTCCTGCTCCTCTTTAATCATTAATTAAATCCTACCTCTCAAACCGCACATTTATCGCCAAACAAGGCAACTCTTTTTCTAACTATTTTAAAATACAAGCAGGAGTACCCCAAGGTAGCGATCTGTCACCCGACCTATATAACTTATACACCTAGGACATACCAAATGCCGAAAATATTCTAGTCGCCACATAAGCTAAAGACACAGCTTTATTAAGCGAACACAATGACATTACGATAGCTTCCTCCATTCTCCAATCACACCTTATCAAAATCGAAAAATGGGCATCCAATTAGAAAATCAAAATTAACGAAGAAAAATCTTTTTTGGTACTATTCACCTTAAGAAAAGTATCCCCACCTGTTCCCCACTTTGGTGGCACCGAAATTCCAGTTATAACTCAAATAAAATATTTAGGCATAATTTTGGACAAACGTCTCACCTGGGGACCACACATAAAATCGAAAAAAAAAACTTAACAGCAGACTTCACCGTCCTACCTTCAAATCAAATCTGTCTCTAAACAACAAAATAAAAATTTACAAATCTATGCTAGGACCAATCTGGGCTTACAGGATCCAAATATGGGGCTGTGCTAAACCCTCTCAAATTCAAACTATACAATCATTTCAATCCATTTCTTTCCATGTAATAACCTCTGCTCCCGGTATGTTTCAAATTACTCACTCCGTAAAGATCTCCACATCGATACCATAAACAAAATTGCAAACATCTATTACAAAAAATTCCACACCAAACTAGCCAGTCATCCCAAACCACTTATTTCCATCCAAGGTAGTGCCAACATCCCAAATATCCCTCGCGTCGAATAAAAAGATGTTGGTGTAAGGATCAATTAATTTCCGAGCTTTAAATTTCATTCCGAGGATTCTGTCACTGGACAGTCTCCCTCCTCATAAGAATCCAGCTATGTAAATCATTTAAAAAATCAAATTTGCTTATTGTACAGATACTACAGATTGTAAATATTCAATAAAAAAAAAAATAAAAATATTATCAATAATTCGCAAATGGAGATTATGTACATAATCGTTGTGCATATATAAAATGTAACTTGCAATGAAATCAACGTAAGTGAATTGACAATTATAAATGAATGACTATAACGCTAAACACAAACAAATAGAATGTTGATTAAAAAAAAGAAAGAAACCTCTGCACCGAGTTACTAACATGAATTTTCGTTACCAAATAGTCTTATAATATTAAACAAAACCGAGCTGTATCTATTTCATTCAGATTTGGGTTATTTTCAATACAAGTTATTGGACATTTACAACATTTCAATAGACGGTCGCTAAAAATCCGTAGCACTGTTTAGTCTTCTAATTATCTCCACTTTCTTAGAATGGTATTGCATCAACTAACACTTGGTTTTTTAGTACTATCCGTGTTGATATTTTTTTGGAGTATGCCAGTTAAGTGTGGTAAAGCATTTAATTAATTTAAATAAACGAATGAAATTAAACGTGTTAATATACTTTATTAACTGAATACATTTAATAAAACAATATGTTTCCAGTATATTTAATTTTATGCTAAAATGATTGGACAAAAGTATGGTTCACATCTCACCTTACAATGAAATAGCAATATTGCAACAATATAAACAATAAGTTTTCAGTGCAAGAATAGTCATAATATTTTACATAATTACCATCATAGTAAGTTATCGATGTAATATTTGGTAGGGCTCAAAAACAAGTTGAGATTTTCACAAAAATACATTGGTGTTGCTGCATTTGTCTCAGCTACAAAAAAAAATACAATAAATAAACACAATAACTTGTGTAACGGTCCCGTCACATAGGGCAAATTGGTATATAGATGAGTGTATACATATGCAAATATGTAATTGTATATCTATAAGTGTATGTAGTGTAATGCTGAACGGTGACATTGCTCCCTCTATCAATATTCATGTAAAACTCATTATTCAATAAGCATATTGTAAGAGACAGGCAGTTCGGAGAGAATACTACCTAACAACACTAACTGGAATCCGTCGGAACTGCATATGATAAATCATTAAACTTACTTCATTCACCAAACTTGTGAGTTATAATTATTTATTCATAAATAGGCCTAACGACGTAATAACGTTTGAACTGATATTTCGTTATTCCGACTATCCTTAACATCCTAGAATTGCTCCCGAGTTACGGTGAATATTATTCAAAAGGTCAAAAACCTTCACAGAATAACTTATATTTAACTCGGTCACCCCAGACCACGTTACACTTAGTTAACTAATTACTAACTGAAATTGTGAGTAAATCTTTACCATGATATATTATTTATTTATAAGATACGAATATTATTAAAAAATTGAATGAGAATTGATTTTATATTATAAAAAAAATCTGTGTATTATGATATTGTATAAGAGTTTTGAACTATAAAATACCATAAACTAAAAATATTACATTACAAAAAGTTACTGAAAATATAAATAGACTTTTCTTAAATATGTTTTTATACACATTATGATGGAAAAATAGATTTAAATCTCTGCTATACCTATTTTAATAATATTTAATACTTTATATTATCTAATAAAACACACCAATTTTCGGTTTAATCCTTTCAAGCATATAGTTATAGTATTTTCTTGTAATTTCTAAAAATACATATAAATATTTAGGTTATTTTGATTGTACCAAATATAATGTTTGTTTCACGGAGATAAGAATGGGCACTGCTATTGTTTTAATTAATAACTATAATCTTATTTTTGTAATATTTATTAACAATTTTCACTTTAAATATTGCATATAAGATGTTTTATATAACTTTTAATAATTGACTAGAATATTAGACATTACATTTATTATATCTCTGTTATTATTCCCTTATACATTTCATAAATTAATGGACAAACGTTTACATATAATTAATTCAGAACACATATATTTTATTCAAATTACAACAAATGTATTTTTTGAATAGAAATATTTTGACTATAATCAAAACCATGTAACATATACGATAATTAGACTAAATGAAGAACTTTAATAATTGATAGAGATTATTATTCATAATTAACCTAATGAGCAGTCATTTTAACATAATTTGAAAAATTATATTTCACATTTTTATTATCAAACTTAATTTCGTTCATTAAGAAAAATATTTTTATGACGTAGAAAAGAAAAATTTTTATCATAAACATTTATTTTGGATTATAAGATTTGCTTGTAAGGATATTTGTTTTCTTGAGATTTATAATTAATATATTATAATATATTAATATATTAAATATTATAATATTTGAGTATTATAATTAATATAGTTAATTAAGTATAATTACAAATCATTTGGGGCTATTAGCTATCAGAGTATTATATAAAATAAAACATACTGTTCCAATTCTGATTGGTTGGTGCTATATTTTTGAAATGTAAAAAAGAAAAATACAAATTTGGTAACTTCAAATTTAGTAAAAAAGATGTCAATATTGATTTCCACAAGTTATGCAAAACATGACAGGAATATGCTTTACTCCACTACCAAATATATATAGCATAAGTTTCTTTTTCAATATTATTTTATATAATACTTTAGCACAATATATTTTTGAGATCATTTTTGTCATATTAATTATAATATATATTATTTTCTAATACACTGCAATGTAATATTCTCACTCATTTTAAAATAAGCAATTTTTAGTGCTACCCTGGAATCATTAATATCTAAAACATAAATTTAAATTAAATTTGGTTTGGACAATTTAACCTGTAATTCAATTTTTAAGATAATTTAATGTTATATATAGAATTAAACCAATAGGCTAAAATTTTCTTTTAATTTTTCATTTTAAATTTAAAATTATCCTATCAATTTACATACTGCCAAAACGTGTATTCCCGAAATAACCTTGAACATTAATTAATTTTTGAAATAATGATGTAATAATGCATTCAATTAATTCAAAAGATTAGAATTCTCAATTTTTAATAATAACTAAAGATTATTATATACATATTGTATAAAACGATGTAAAAACAAAATTTTTGTTATTTATTAAATACATATAGTATAACTATATGGCTAATTTGTTGTACACATTAATTTGTGAGTTAACATTAAGTCAATATTTTTGGAAAAATGAAATAAATTCTAACATATTTGTTTCTTTTTTACTTTATTTTAAAGACGAGTTGCTAAATAACCTTAATATATTATTGTATACAGTTGAGCTGATAAAACATTTACATATATTTTAATTACCGGCACATTTTTTTCTTTTTTCGTCATCAGGTAACTTTTTAAAAGATTTTTTAATTTCTAAAGTTTAAAATATTATTTTAGTGATGTAGTATGAAAATCAAAGTTTATATTATATTTGTTAAAAAACAATAACACCCATATTTTATATTATTACAATTGTCGATTGATATAATATGAAAATTTAATTTGTTGGTTTCAAATTATATTTTTAGTGCTTTTATTTTTTTCATTACTTATGTATACTAAACTTAAACCCAAAATTTCAATATGATATCATCAAATAATGCAATAGTAGATTATATATGTATCTAACTAAAATAAGAGAAATATATTTAATAAGGTACATTACTAACGGGCTATCATTTCTGAACACCAATCCAATGGATTTTGGATTAGATCATCGCTCCAAACTAAAATTGACAATTTTATTTAATAGAAATCAGTATGGTACATAATTATCTCATATTCATATAGCAGGTTATTGATAGTTAATAACCGCAGATATTAAACAAAAAATGCTTTACGCACCCGACATAACTGCATCAAAGAGTTGCTCGAGGTATTCATGTAAAATATCTAATATATTTTAATTTTTTCAAAAGGACTCATTGAGAAATTGATATTATATAAACGTTTTAATGAAGTAATATTAAATATAAACAATAAATAATAAAAAATTACCACTATCTTTATTAGTATATTCGGTAACTAAAAGAAAAATTTAATTTAATTTATTTATTTACGCTAGGACATATTTTTCTATAATCTTTTGGCTATGATATTATGTGGCACATTGATATAAACAAATTTTATTTACAATTGATAAATTTACAAAAAATTAAACTATTAGGGTCATAGTATTTTTTTTACTTTATCGTGTTTATACCAAATGTTTAACAAGTAATAAAAAACGCCAACTGAAAGAAATACTAATCATTGACCACCCAACGACAATAACCTCCAACGATCATAATTCTGATCATCATTATGATTACCACTGTCGACAGAAAAAAATCAACAAAAATTTACAAACAATGTTTCGTACCAGATCCTTACCCAATCGCAAGGAATATAGCTACGGGAAATAAGATTATGTATAAGAAATATAAGACAAAAAAATAATAATAAAAAGAACAAATAACAATAATTGTTGAGTAAAATAAATACTATTGAAAAACAGCGAACTAACATAAATCGATATTGCTTATAATTAAATACGTTTACATGAAAGATTAATAATTCAAATAATATATGACAATCTATTAATACTATACAACAATGAGTCTTAAAGTAACTCACATCACAATGGGCATCTGTGCTCGACAACAACAAACTCCAATGAAGATAGCACCAAAATGATGACGATGATGAGTGGTGATGGAGGTCGCGTATTTGTCCAAAATGGATTATTATAGTTTATAATAAATACGTAATAGTGGACAAGACAATGTACCACCAAAGGCGTAAACGCAACGACGACGACTTTTCGCATACGCGCGACGAACGACGAAGCAACCAGTCCCCACTGACGAACCGGGCACCCATATAAATCATACGAGATTTGATACATAACAGCAATTTACCATATATTTCATCCAAAACTTTCCAAATATTCTTAATTAGAGAATCTTATTATTTAAATAAATAATATAAATAAAATAAAAATTTATATAAAAATATTTGAATTTGAATTTGAAGAATAAAAACTATAAATAAATAGATTTGACGGAAGGTAGGTAAAGATAGTAACTGTATACAAATCCAGAAATACTTATTAATTTAAAATGGCTTTTATACTCTCTAGAAATGCAGAGAAAATCAATACAAAAATAGTACATTAGCAATATTATTTTACATTTACTGTATTAATATATAACATATTATTATATTGTTATAAGAAATTAATAAACGCTAATAATAGATGTAAAATTATATAACTATTATTTTTGATGTCACGAAAATTTAAATTTTTTTAATATATAATAAGTATGTCTCATTAATAATAATTAATATAAAAATCTATATACGCATAAACTCGTATATATTTATCAACAATCTATTTGAATTTATTTCAATATTTCTTCGTTTTATGTTATGCATGATTATTATTTAATGGTCCTTTAATTGCATTATACTTTCTATTCTAATTAAATACTTATAAAATGTTCTTCTAAAACAAATAACATTAATGTCATTTTCAAATCCCTTTACACATAATATATTTTCATAATAGTAATTTATAAATATTGGATAAGTGAAATGATCATTAGAGTATGTTTGCTGTTTTAACTAATTTTTTAGATGGTGATAAAGATATCAAGTTTCAGTGACTCAAAGTAATATCAACATGAATCCTAATTTGATAGGCGCTGTATAAACACAAATTCTCATGCGATTTCCGAAATTTCCTAATTTAAACTACAATTTGATTAAATATTATTCTTTAAATGTAGAATGTAAATAAATTTTAAATCACTCACGGTGACTGTATGCATACTCAAATGCATGAGTTGTGTCCAAATTCACTAAACAACAATGATAATACATTCATTCAAACTATATATGTATTTATCATATAGGTATTTTATTAGAGTCAAATATTTACAAATTATTCATTAGATTATTTTTATATATACGAGTAAATTTATTTATTTTCCACTGTGTTTATTATTACGTCCTGCATATTATGAAAATTAACGATTAAATGTATGTTTGTACTAACTATTTATTTTTCCCATTATCTGCAATTGATCTAGATGATGATTAATTAAATATAAATTTACGTTAACTAATATATAAATGAATTGTAGTTACTCGTGTACTTCAATGCCTACCTTTTTATAGTCTTATTATTATATTGTCTTACCCAAATTTACTCCACATTTGTTGTATGCAATAAATATTATAATAGTCTATATGTTTTACAAAAGTGTGTTTATCTTACGTTTGCAATCTAGAAAAAAATGTAAAAGTTCCTTTATGAACAATTTGAATTCCAATTTTAAATTCGTATTATATTTTTTATTTTTTATTTTTAAGTTTTTTTTTTGTTGGTTTTTATTACAATGATTTATACAAAAGAAATTATTTCTTGCCTAGAAGAAAAAATAAAATTATTTTTATAATTGATCATATAAAGCAAATATTGATTTTATTAAAAAATAAAAATAATTTTGTATAATTTTAAAGTTATACTTATTGTAAAGTTATAATATTGTAAATTATTATTTTATATAAGTCATTATAAAATTATTAATGTTAATTAATAATTAACAATAATAAACAATTAATAAGATAATTGTTAATTATTAGTAAATGCATGACCATTATACTATTAATTTAATTTACTTTTACAATTACATTATTTTAGAACAATGCAACAATATTTACGATGCCTTGTCAAAAAGCATAATATAATATTTTTCAAAAACTCTGAACCTTGACATACTCGAACTTCATGAAATGTACAAACCATATTTACCGATGACCTTAGAATTTGTATTTTAGATCGTTATATGGTTAGTAATCGTGATGCATAATTCTAAATGCACAGTCAATGCAATTCTACTCTGCCATGAATATTGATTTTTTTTCAAATTATAAAAATGATCCGTAGTTTAGATGGACTAGTTGTCATTCTTTACCATTTTTTGGGGAGGAGGTAAGAAAAATTTCATTTATTTTTATTATTGTTATTTGAGAAGACAAGGATGACCAGAAAAATGATAATAATGATTAGACATTACGAATGAAAGAAAATTATACTTTCATAATGTCATGAAAAAATATTAATTAATATTAATTTTTAACCCATGTATCATGTTTGTATTTTTGACAACTATAATTGTAGGTATTTGTCATACATTCCTGACAGTCAATCAACAAGAATATTCGTGAACAAACATAGATTAAATATTTAAATATTATTAACTTTATATCTTGACTAAATTAAACTAATTAAATACATAGTTGAACGATGTATGAATGTTTTATTTTTCGATAAAAAAATATTTATTTTTAAAGAAACAATCGACCGATTAACGACATTAACTAAAACGTCATATCAATACATACAAATAAATAAACTACAAAAAGTAATATATAATACTGATTTTCTAAAATTTGATATCATCTAACTTCAAATATAATTTATATTTACGGTCAGCAGTGGAGTTTTGGGCGTTAATTACTATAAAAATTATTACAACGGTGAAAACATTAATATTCCTGGTACGAGCCATGTTCGTGGTCTTTTCCGTATAGTCAAACCTATATTTCATTAAAAACGATCCAAATACTAAGGCTGATGTTATACGTGTCTGAACAAATTGTACTCTTGAGTAAACTACATGCAATGTAAATAATACGAATCGTATATTACTGTTTGTATAGCTGAATAAATACACATTATCAAAAAAACTAGTAAAAATAAAATAATATTATAAATTATAAAATATAAAATCACCAATATTCGACTAAAACACAATATTTTTTTCAAAATTCAAATTAATTATACAGGGAAATAATATAAAATAGTCTAGAGCAGCACAAAAAAATAATGTTGTTACTATTATTCAGAAGTATTTTAATTTATTGATTTACATACATTTTCCTTTTCTACCACTTTATTTTTCCTAACCATTTTAAATTATTATTTACAAATAATTTATAAAAGCATTACGGTACCATTCTCAAATTGTATTTATGTTGTAACGCGGTCGGAGGTGACTAGGTTAAATATATTGTAACGTCACGAGTATATTGAGATATTGGGCGTATGGGATATTTGACGTTCCTACAAAACCGGTCGGAATGACAACCGATAGCCCCCTTCCCATACGCAACTTCGTAGATTATTCGTAAATGCCGGCACGGCGAATAAGTAAAAAATTTTTTTCTCTCTCCATGCCCGTACGTTCAGTGAGTAACATCGAAATTAAGTTGTGTGAATTTTATTTATGTTTATTTTTGTGAATTTTTTTGTGATTTAAAAATGATGGAGTAGATCCAAATAGAGATCTCTCTGAAATGATGATAACACACGGGCAAGAGGGAGATAAATTTTTCACTCCCTATACATTCGAATCGGTATGATTATGTATGCACTATACCTTGGCCGGTCATATAATTTTTTACATTATATTATATTAATTATGTTGCTGATTGTATTTTGGAATTATTTTATTATGTGTATCAAGTGTGAATTTTTTTATCATCAACTTATATAAGAAGATATCAGACAACATGATGTATTTTTTTATTAGAATAAATCTTAAATCTCCTGCACAATTCGTGTTATACGGTTTTAGGTTGGCGATCCCAATTTGAACAAAGGCGTCAGTATCCGTAAGATTACAATATGTTATTCAGGAAAGGTTTTTGATCGTTCGAATTATATCAACAGTAGCTTGGCAAAAATTTTAAGAGTTTTTTAGAATAGTCGGAACAAAGAATTATTAATTTCAGTAATTATTACGTCGTAATCCTTATTATCTAATACATAAAAGTCACTCACAAATTTAGAAGTGTGAAACACGTTTAATTGTTAATCTGATTATAATAGGCGATCCCGATGGAGTTTAGTTAGTGTTGCTAGGTG
Source organism: Schlechtendalia chinensis (assembly GCA_019022885.1). Classification (NCBI taxonomy): domain Eukaryota; kingdom Metazoa; phylum Arthropoda; class Insecta; order Hemiptera; family Aphididae; genus Schlechtendalia; species Schlechtendalia chinensis. Next base: position 9,908,480 of record CM032341.1, read on the forward strand.
GTATTCGCGAAGAACCTAATTGTTTATAGAAAGTGGGACATGAACCGTGAATGCCTATACGACGCGTATATGCGTTCACGACAGTGGTAGTCAAACATGGTGAGGATGAGGTGGATATTTCTCTTCATGCTCTATTTGTTATTATGTATTAGTTTTAACAGTATTCTATATATTACAAATTTAAATAAAATTTAAAAAAATTATATTAATGTTGACAATTTTTGTTTACAATAATCTAATAAAACTATTCACAAATTTTGTGTCAATTTTTTTTTTTTTTTTTGTAATGATAGAAACAACTAGCTACCAACTTACAGCTGCAGCTGTTTCACAATCATGGTTTTCATTTAGTTATTATATTTCTATATTAACTATCAGGGTGTGGGGTTTCACTCCATTAAAGTAAATATTTTTATTTCATTCAAATCCTCCAATTATGAACAAATACATTATTATACATCATAAAATAAACTGAGTGCTCTACCCAACGTATTTCAGAGAATTTAAGAAGCTGCGTCTGTTTTGCACTTACGCATGATGATGTTATGTCTTTAAAACCTGATTTGCTTTATTAGATATGTAGAAAACATTCACAACTTCTTTAATTGTTTTTATGCACTTTTTTCTTGGGGCTTTTGAGAAAATTGAAAAATTACCTCTCTAATATACCATCTAGGTGCTATTTGCTATCGGAAACAAGATATGACTGTAACAATCGAAACACTCCTTCTGGGAGAATTTTGATATTATATAATTAATGGATAAAACTCACATTATAATTTTCAGTTGATTGTGATTCATAAAGTTTTTGCTTTTTTATTTGTAAACTACCCACGGATGATTCATTAGAATCAGAATTTAAAGTCGTTAAAACGTTAAAAAACGGTTTGAAAAAACATTAAAATCAACCAAAACACATTTTAACAAAAATTTCCAAATGTGTATAATCCACAAACGCCCTACCTAAATTTGGTTTTGCCCCATCTTTGCCCTACCTGTTGAAGAACAAACGAAAATTTAAATTTCCAGTATTTATGTATTAGCTGTGTTTCATATGTTTCTCTGTGTAACTCGTCGTAATTTTTTTATGTAATTAGATAATACACCACCATTTAATTTGATTTCGAAAATGATTATATTTTATCAGAAAACGATAATAATACAGTATTTTTCATGTATTTCAATAATTTATATTACACCCATTTAGACGGGTTTTCACTAAATTACATGAACAATTCGCCATGATCTTGCCCCACCTAGATAAAATGTCTGGTGCCACCACTGGCTGCAAAACATTTGCTCTCGCACAATTTCCTAAAATGTTGCACGTTGGAGTATCATTGATTAACTGCATATTCAACGGCAACTTCAGTGCCAATTGAGCTGTTCGACCGCCTTCCAACAATGTAACTGCAACTCCTGATGAAGCAAATGCAAGCGCAAATGCATTCTGTGAGCAAATCGTTGCCAAAATCAATGCGATCAAAAAAGTTTTTCCAGTTTCACCAAGAGCGTCCAAGAAGAAAATTCTTCCAGTTTCATCGTTCATGACTTTCATAAAAGTGTTGTACGCATAATTTTGTTGCTGATTTAACAGCAGATATTTCGTTTAAATTTTCTCAATGCATTACAATCAAATTGTTTTTCGCATTTCAACTCTTGATTGTTGTGCATCGAACGACTGACCGTTGTCATGCCTAATTAAGGTAATACTTTGTTTGAGCACATATTCTCAATTAACACCAATGTCACGTTGAGAATTTTCTCACTCATTCGCAAATCTGGATTCGATGTTCTATTACTCATCTGATGCAAAATATCATCAAACATGTAATATTTGTATTTATTACACAAATCAGTCGGTTTCGAGAGGAATCTGGTTGAGATATTTATTGAAAACAATGTTCGTATTTGATGAGAATTTGACAAAATCACAGCATCCTCAAAAGGGTGTTAATCCCAATGATTATCATACTTATTTGATCAATCAATACATGATTGAACGTATTCATGCATATGTCGCGGACTTCCAACATACATTGCTGGGAGAATCGTCATTCGTCCTACATTCTGTGCGTTTCCGTCAGTATTTATCAGCATCTCGAAGGTAAATATACTCTTCGGAACGGAGTTTTGTCTGATTAAATCTGATGAAGGTCAATCGCTCAGCTTCAACTTTGACGAACGTATCGACAGCATATTGGTAAAATAGAAGCCGCCCTTTTTAGATGTGACTGTCCTCATTTTTAAGAAAAAAATTATCAGTCAATATGAATAATAGTTTATTCAACTAACTTTTTTGTTTGTTACAGCATTTGTAAATAATTTTTTTTTTTTTTTGTAAATTAAAAGAATTAATTTTATTAGGAAATTATTTATATATTAAAAATAAATATTATTTGCTATTCACCTGTAAACGGATTTATCATCTTCATCGAAAAGTGATAACCGTCTTCACCTGGCTAAAATATAACGTCCGTGAAGTTAGCGGCGCAAAGTTAATATTTTTCAATAAAACCTTTCCAACAAATTTGTTGGTTATTTGTTGGTAATTGTTGGATAAGTCCCAAAATTTGTTGGACATTTTTTTAAAAGTTATAGGCTTTTTATATTTTGCGCCGCTAACTTCACGCCAGCGGCGCAACTTCAAAAAAACCCCAAAAAAACCATCCAACATTGTTGCACTCGATTTGTTGGTCATTATTGCAAAGGTCCCGAAATTTGTTGGACCTTAGTTTTTTTTATGTAAATTTTTTTAAATGCGCCGCCAACTTCACGTTAGCGGCACAACATAAAAAAACCGTTACACGTCCTAAAACTTCCTAAAACGACACGAAAATCATCCAACATTGTTGTGCTCGATTTGTTGGTAATTTTTGGAAATCTTATCTTCCTACTATTGTATGTGTCATTTTTACTGTACAGTTCACATGGAATTACATTTTATCTAATTTTTTTACAATTATCACGATAATTTCAACAATACTTTTGAAAGAACAAAAAATTATAACAGAATTTCTATGACATATTTATTAATGGTACTTAAAACTAAATAGAATGCCTTATGCTTTTAGGGGTTAATAAATAAGTAAATAAATAATAATAATTATATTAATAATAATTAAATAAAATTATTTCACATCGATTCCAACATCAAAGTGGACGTTATTTGTATTTTTGATATATGATAGATATTATTCATAATTTTTATAATATTTACAATATTTAGAATTTTAAATTACCTAGTTTTTTCAAAACCTTTATTCAAAATTCAGTTTATATGATTATCAAAATAGCAATAAAATGTCATAAATAAAATAAAGTAATTTAAATAATTTTTTTATAACTGAATGATTAGAAATTGACAAATTAGCAATCAAATATTATAAGTTGATTGTTGAATAATAAATATTATATATTATATTTTTCATTTTTAACAGTATATGTATATCGTTACTAACTTATCATTAGTCTAACCGTATACAAAATTGACTCTAATATTTTTAATTAATTTTAACTAGAAAATCACAAATTTGGTTACTTTTTAATACAAAATTAATTAATTATAAATTTAATTACCTCAAAATTAAAATTTTAACTTTTTAGACTTTCTGATACTTTATTATTACGATAAATACTTTTATTTTTATTCTTTATGAATCTAAATTGATACAGGTTAAAAATTTAAATCCCAAATACATTAAAAATTCAACACTTCGGTGTGCCACTCATATTTGTATATTAAATGTATAAAGATAAAGTAATGAAATATGATAGTTTATAAAAAATTAAAAAATTTAGAATCGAATAAAATTTAAAATTAATATAATATTATGTCTAGGTATTGCTTTGTTGGTATAACAGCATTTATTGAATCTAAAGGGTTGAACGCTATAGGGCATTATGTTGCCTACATCAAGAAACATAATGGACAATGGGAAGCTTATGACGACCTACAAAAAAAAGCAAAAATTATTAATGCAAAATTATTTTATGTAACTCCACATACACTATTTTATATAAAATCTGATTCCAAATAAATTTAAAAGTTAAATACTCATTATTTTTAATTATTTTATACATTAATAATAAATGTGCTTCTTAAATATCTTCTAGAATTGTACATTGAAAATAGTAACATTTTTACATTTTCAATTTTTCTTAATGCCCAACAAATCGAGTACAACAATGTTGGATGGTTTTTTGAAGTTACGGCGTTGACGTGAAGTTGGCGGCGCATTTAAAAAAAATTATATAAAAAAAACTAAGGTACCACAAATTTCGGGACCTTTCCAACAATGACCAACAAATGACCAACAAATTTGTTGGAAAGGTTTCATTGACAAATATTAACTTTGCGCCGCTAACTTCACGGACATTAAAATATAATGGTATATTGCAACATATCATAAATTATGCACACCACTAGATGAATAATTTTTAAACTATACCTATAACATTCTGCGTAGATTAATCTACAAATCAAAATCAAATTGCATAACGATAGGATGAGTACTTTCTGAGATTATGCGTTACTAATAAAACGCTTCCGTGTTTTCCAGTTTATCCGGCAAATTTCAAAATATTTCTTTCCTAAAAACTATACTCGGACTATTACGAAAATTAAAAAAAATTAATCAAATTGGTTTAGCCGTGTTTTAGTGTTGCATTTACAAACAAATTCAATAACAAATTAACCATTTACTAACTGGAACACAAACATAGTCTGATATTATAACAACAGATCTATGATTACCTTTACTTTATTTGATGATTACCCTTCGATTATTTTGTCTCTTCATCGGCGTGTATGTTCTCTCCACACCGTTCTCTCCAAACAGTCGGTTTTCCGTAGGACGATTTCAATTTTATGCATTTACGGATTTAGCTTGTTTAATTATCGTTGAATTTAACATTGAAATGAATGCACCGGCTCCAGATATTTTTTTAACCATATTTGCATGGTTAAGTATATCAACAGATATAATAGAGAGTCAAGTAAGTTTAAAATAAAAGTTTAATTAATTTTGCTTTAATTCAATTTAATTTTTAATTTATTTTAATTTTTTTATGACTTCTTTCTTTAACAACACTCAGACCTACACTCCAACTTTTCTTAATCTCATTTAATTATAACCTATCGCCTTTTTTTTTGTATTATTACAAACCCCTCCAAGTTCAGGATAGTTTATCATGACATACGATATTATCATAATTCTTATTAATTCAAATAGCTTATACTAGAATACAAGTTATACCGATAAAAAATACGACTCAATATATAATAGTAGATATACTTGTTTATTGTTTTCGAATGACAGTCTCACACTTTCATATACATTCATAGTAAATACATATATATATATATTTGTTGAATTACCCGGCTTCGCACGTGAACAGTAAAAATTGTATTGCATTGTTTACAACAGAAAACAAATATCAAGAGAATTCATTATATAATTGAAGTGTTTTAGTATACATAATATTTTTTCTTTTTTTTCTGGTGCGTAGACAAAAAAAATTTAATGTTTACCGACGCATATAAAAATGATGAACAAATCTGAACATTTATATGCTCGAAGGTATCTTATTGCATCTTGTGAATATTCACGCGTGTACCGTGGACTCCTTGTAAATGTGGCCGATTGAATTATTATTTTACATTTGGATTCATATTGCTGTCGTAACTACTGCATCACAAAATGTATATATTCTTCTGAACGCAACTTGGTTTGATTTAACCGAATACATTTTTAATAACGATTTTTGCTAACATATCGACAATATATTGATAGGATAATTGTCGAAATTTCACGAAATTATTTTCAGCGTTTTTATAAATATATATTATTATATATATGTATACTTAAATGTATAAAAAGACAACGGGTATTACGATTATTAAAGAAAAAAAAGAAAATATAAAAATTGTTGTATATGTGTGTTTATTACTGTAAGTTTCGATAAAATGTCTTCATCAAGTTACTACAAAAAAAAATACAGCAACTGAAGAATAAAATTAAAGTAATGTTGATAAGAAAATATTGCATAGAGAAATAGGACAGAAATTGCTTAGAGAATATTATGAAAAAGAATACAAAAACGTAGAGTTAGATGAAATGAAAAAAAAAATTATATAATCAAAATATTTCAAAAAGCAAAAATTGTGTATATAATGAAAACCACTATGGTGTGATATCAATATTATCTAATATATATTGATATAGAATGCTATTTTTAAAATCTGTTCGTATATTTAATATATTTTTTAATTTATTGTGTCTAATTTCTTTATAATCATGTTATTCTTCCAAAACCGAATTGATATAAATATTGTGTTGTATTTTTACAACTTCTAAGTTAGTATGTATATTAATAGTAATAAGATGATAATTTTCTAAAATTTGTTTTTATTTAATTTGAATTTGGTTTAATTTTTTTTAAATCTTATTTCAATTCATTATTTATCTAACTTTATATCTTTTTATTGTAATATTCATAATATTCTCTATATAATTCCTGTCTTATTTCTCATCGCATTTTTTTCTTATTAACTTAACATTTAATTTATTCCTCAGTTGTTGTATTTTATTTGTATTAAACTGATGATGACATTTTGTTGAACCGGTAGTAATAAACACACATATACAACCACTTTTATATTTTCTTTCTTGTTTCATTAAACAACGTAATACTCACTAGCTTTTCGTGTATTTAAGTATACATACATAAATATATTTATTTATTTAATTATTTATATATATATTTTATTTTTATTTACGAGCGTTAACTTAAAATTTTTATTTTATTTCAATTAGTCAATTTTTTTATTTCTCTTTTTTTTATTTTTTTATTTTTAAATTAAAATTTTTTTTTTTTTTGCATATCCTTTTTACTCTTAATTTGTTTATTCTTTTATATTCACTACTTTATTAGTTATTTAATTGCATGCATTTTCTCGCACGACATTTGTCGCACCAAAAGATGTCATTTGGAAACACGAATTGTATATTCGTATATTAGAGAGGAAATGTTTTGTTACAGGCTTGTGTCCCCGTATAACAACGGTAATAATAATTCAAGTTGTGAATGTAATTCTGGCAATTTTACCGTTCTACCCACGCAACACATTCTTGATGCTTCATTCTCAAATTTAAGTCATCGCAATATTCTCACATTTTGTCCATTTTTCCAATCACAAAACTTGGATGAAGACTGTAGTTATAATGAATATCATAGTGAAATGCAGCAAAATTGATTTCATCGTGCAGTGACCGCCAGGATTATACAGTGCCTACTAGATCATTTTCCCGTTCTACGCGTTGATATTTTTTCTGACAATCGTGCAACATTTATATATATTTATAGGTTAAGTTAGGTTATATATAATTAAATTATATATATATATACATATTAACTATTTTTTTAAAACTTTTAATTTATTAAATGAATCACAGTAAACCTAGTGTATAACATTTATATATGAAAAGCCAAAGAATATAGATTATATATGTTTATTCAACTTATAACCGTACTTATGGTTAATTAACAGATAATAATAAACTAATTTTCTCATTATAATTAAAATTAAAAGGCAACATCCCAGCACTAAATTATTGAAAATTGACAAACTAACATCTAGGTTATTACAATTGGTCATTAAATAAATAATAAAAACATGTATAGATATTTATTTAAAAATAACGTAATTTAAAATTTTTTTATTTATGTGTTGACCTTATGATGTTTAATTATATAAATAAAATACAAAAATAAATAGTTATTATTACTACTATTATTATAATAATAAAGTTGTTATATTCGAATTAAACAGTACTTTTTCAGACATACCTAATTTAATACCAATGCAGTTAGTTATATTTAAATATTATTTGATATAGTTAACGTATTCCTAATTAAATTTAATCTGAAGGTTTATAATTTGGGTCATAATAATTGTCTTGAAAAGTGACGTAAATTAAAACTATGGTGTGGTGTGGATATTTTGATTATTAGAGTAGTTCTCTGGATACTCTTCAGCTACAAAAAAAATTTAATTAATTATGTTCTATTATATATCAAATAAAACAACAACTACGGATAAATATATATTGTTCTTAAGTGCTAAACAAACATAAAACAGGACAATATTTTACAATTTAATGATTATTGATTTCTTTTGTGTTTTCTAATGTTATTAACGAATTATAAATTAATCGTACATAACGACATTTTATGATAATTAGGAATTTTCTATTTTCCCAAGAAACGATTTAAAGACTATAACAGGAAATTAAATAAGAGTGAAAATAGTTGTTGAGATTTCTAAAAGGTTATTACTATGTTTTCAACGCGCAATGAATTAGGCTAATAGCAAAATATTTTGTGCTGATAGGATTAATATAACAATGGAAAACTTTAGTAAATTTTAAAAATAACTGAATATTCAAAAATATGTAATTATTAAAGTCTGTGAAAAATCATAATTATGTTTGCGATCATTGACAATAAGTGTGAATCATTAATATAACAGTAAAAATACAGGTAACAAGTGTTTTAAATCATCATATTTACTTGATTGGTATTGGCTGGTTTCGGGTAAGTTGTAAACAAAAGAGGTATTTTGGCTATTGAATAATGCATTTTCCAATGGCATGTAATAACCTGTGTTAGAAGAATAATATAGATTTTCACCTCCTACTCCACTTGAATATTAATAAAAAATAAAAAAAATAACTTTAAACATTGCAACAGTCAATTAAATAAAAATATATTTTAAGAAAGTTGATTATTAACCGTTATCGATAATATGGATTTAAAAATGATTAAGCCAATATACATAATGGTATAATTAGTACAATTATAAGACGAAGAAGTTTTGCATATGTTTATATAGTATAAATATATAAATGATATGGCTGTTAATATATTCAGTTTTTATAAAAATATAGTAGTATAATTTTGTTAGATAAAACACTTTTGGTTTTTTGAGATTGTAAGTTCAACGCAAAACCCATTAGTATATAGCGTGATAGAATAAGAATAGAATAGAATAATTCTAACTTTTTTTCAGAATATAATAATAATTTTTTACGCTAATAATCACTACTATATATTTCTCATGGAAAATCATACGATATTAACATAAATAGATTTTATCAAACGTATGGTTATTAAATGTATGTTAGATGTTTTAAATCCTTTAGATCTTGATTGAATAGAATACACATTCAATGTGTTGTCCAAAATTATTGTCTAGTATAGATCATAACTGAATCGATTAGTGGAACTTTTCCTGGTTAGTGGCAAAAGATATATATTAGTAATAAATTAGTTATGCGGGAAGTAAGGTATTACAGTTCTCGAACGAAATATGGTTCGAGAACTGTAGGCTATTGCTTCATTTTACGCAACGCTGTATGTGACTTCTATTCGAGACACATATTATTTCTTGTCGCATCTTGTTATAATATAAAACAAAAAACGAATAGCAATTGATAATTCAGAGACTGATGCAGATTTGTATTTTTATTGTTCTAAAAAAGAGTACATATATTGACAGAGATTAATTGAAACAATGTATAATCCATTGAGCAGAATAAATGATGTATCTGCAGTTGATGCATTATTATAATTTGAGTGTGATCTCGATGTAAGGTAAATTATCTATGAAAAAGGTAACGGTTTTTTTATCATCGTAATATTAACTACAATATTAAAAATGATGTAAATAATGAAAACTATATAAATTGTGTTTTAATAGATATAATTAAACGTCAATTACGAGTAAATGTTATTCTTAAATGTAATACAAACAAACCTTACAACAAAATACGAAATTTTTTAATATATAGATAGTTGAATTACACAATTAAATTTCTATGCAAATTAGTATTGTTTTCACCGAATGGTTAATAAAAGGTTTTGAGTTTTTAATGTTGATTTTAGACATATGGTTTTCAGTTTTAAGGTTATGTGACTAAATAATATCTTGATCAAATATTGATCTCACGACTGGTTGGAAAGCATATACTGTTCTCAATCTTCAGCAATAAATAAATTTTAACAAAAAAACCAACAATAAATATAAGATTATCGAATAATCAATTTTTTAGAAAAGAAGAGTAAGCCGGTTTTATGTATGTAGATACAGTAAATAAGATTTTGAATAGTAGCCGATATTACAATAAGTTTTAAATTTCTGTTATTTAAACGTAATAACTATTTACAACAATAGTTACCATTTTCCACAAAATTAGAGTTACACAGTTCAAATTTTGTCATGATATATTTCTTAAACCTTATGCAACCAAAACATTTTGTAATACATAAATTATTATTTTTATTCATCTTTTTCTTCTAATGCTATTAAAAACCAAACTTAAAAAAAAAGGACGAAATATTATTAATCATAAAAATTTTCATTTTTTGCATAAAGCGAATAAAATGAATCATAAAATTAAATAACTGTTTAATTAATGTTTAATAAATAACAAAATTAATTGTTGCGTTCCTCGAATGTTTGTTAACATGTTTCGAATATTGAATTTAGGTTTTAGACTAATAAAAACTTTTAGGTCGAGGTGATGGGATTAATATTACCTTGAGCAAATGTGGTTTCAAAAGGTAAGTTGGAATTTATAAACTGATCTAAATTTTTAGCATTAAATGAAGCTAAAAAAGTACAATAAATATACAATTTTACAGTAGTACTTCCAATTACGAATGTAAAATATATTAATTTCATTTAATGAAAAAGATTAAATATAAGTTGGGATAATAGTCGATATACTGAAGAATTTTAATTATTATTTTTAATTAAGTATTATATCCTTTTGAACCAAATTAGAACTAAATACTCATAATTGATATTTAGCAACGTCGTAGTGAAATAATTTCTCTATATTGAAATTTATCGTACCACATATTTTTTTATAAATACTCAGTGGTGTGCTGGAGTGGAGTAGTAATAGGATACCTTTTTTAATTAAATAGATTTAATATTTAAGTGATTTATGGTAATTATGTTACTTTGATCATTGTCAGGTAAATTTACAACCGCTGTATTGAAGCAATACAGAGATGGTCCAATTAAATGAGATTGATCTAAGAAAAACAAATATACATACATTGGCAAGTATAGTCAATTACTTGCAGTATTTATGAATAGACATTAAATGAATTAATATTAAATCATAAAAATTGGATAGTTATGACAAATGACTAGTGTTCCTTATGATTCATTAATTAAATTTATTATATTGAAATATGAAATCATATTTGCGCAATGAATTTGGAAATATAAAAGGAAAATAAATAAGTATTTAGTAAGATAAATAATATTATTTGTCGAAATTTGTAATAATATTTATTGTTTTAAATTTTTCATATCCAAATCCAAATGTTTCATATATTCATATGTAATTTTGATGTTCAATTGAGATACATACCAATAGATGCTTTTATTGTATCAATAATGTATTCAATATATAATATTGTAGTTTCTAAAAATGAATGTTTATTAGTTTTTAATTTACAAGCATAACGTAAACTAAACATCTTTTTACAAATATATATATTTTTTTTTTCGTGCTACAAATTATTGAAAAACAAACTATTGTCATATCTTAAATTCATTATTTTCTGTAATGTTCACTGATAAAATACTAATATTTTTAATTAGTATTAAAATACTAAAGTAGCAGACTTAATAAAAATATGATTAATATTTTAAAAAACAAAACAAAATTAAAATAATAAAAGTAAAGTTTAATTGAAAATATAAAATTTTACACATTATTAAATCCCAATATAGATTTATTTGTCAAGAATTATTCATAATTTTCTCAAATAACATTACCAAAAATTTATTATTATATTTCATATAATAAATTGATACCTTTTAAACCTTTGTGGTAAATCCCTACAATTTGAAAAAAGTCAATTTGTTGTGTTAAAAAAAATATTAAATTGATTTAACTTTTTATAAGTTGAGATTTTAATGCTAAATGTATTTAGTAAAATAGTCCAAATTCATAAATTTTTAAATGATAAAAACATTTCTTAAATATTATTTATGAATGTATATTGTATATTATATAATGTATATTGTTCTCTTAATATTTTACATGTTATGTTTATTATAACTAAATTTCTGGGCTCATATATTTTAACTATTAAGTACAAAGATATTTAATTTCATTAAACCATGTCAATACATTTATTAATCAAAACTTTATAGGAATAAATGTAATTATATCATATTGCAATATTATAGATTTAGAATAATATACAAATGTAATTTTCTTACTGGTATGAAAATATGAATATCTAAGAGCTGCTTCGGCATCGACTTTAGTTAAAATAATAAACACGATTAAAAGTAATTTGTTACGTTTTCGTTAATGAGTGTAAGGAATTAGGTAACTTTCATAAATGCCATATATTGTAATTAATTAACCAATGTTCATATGCATTATATAACATACATTTTAAATAACTATCATTCATAGAACCTAGAAAACATACACCAATTACAAAACAATTGTATTTAGAATATAGCATGTTTATTTTACTACAGTAGTTAAAATAAAATTTCTCTATCATATTGATATTGTGTTTTTGTTTATTTTAAAATAATAGACCAACAAAATAAACAAAATTTAATTTGTATACATAGATAAGTTACATTGTAATTTTTTTAAATTTACTGTTGTGAATATTGTTTTTACTGAAATATAATTTTATATAATCATTTATTTTACGTATATATACATTACCTTCACATTTTGATTTTAATTGGTCAGACGTATAATTTTCATATTGTTCTAGTATCATCATTATTAAAGTTAATAATTTGCATTAAAAATAATGTAATACACCTAAGATTAGTTTTAAATCAATAATTTTCAGTTTGAACGATTAATTTGTACAAAAATCCATGTCTTTAAATATACTTCTTTTCAAGGTAAGCGAATCCTGATCTTATACTAATTGATTAAATGCGTACAACGTTTATATTAACTGTTTAAATATTTATTGGTGTTAAAATATGTTTATGATAAATAATTTATTATCAATGTAAAATATACGTGTGAACTAGCTATTTAGTTAAGATTTCTCAATGATAGGTTGTTAGAAATCCGGTTTTAATAATAAAACTGAATACATTTTATTATATACATATTTATTAAAAATTAATGCGAACTACTCATGTAATCTTTACACCAGGTCATTGGATCTTTTAGCGTACGAACTGTATAACCTAAACATTGTACGATAATATATGAAAATATTAGTTTAGTATATATATATATTAATTATCTGAAATGATAATTATCTAATAACATTAGAAATATGTCGTTTTTATTGGTTTAGAAAATATTTAAATATTTTTCTATGTTTTTTCGTTTTGTATATCATGAGTTTAGTCTCGTCGTCCTATTTAAGAAACCATGTTTTTACCGGTCTTAGATATAGATTCGTATATAGCCAGTGTACAAAATTTTATTGATGTTTTTTAAAATGAATTTCGATGTGAACATTCTATACACAGGTGGTATACTGAGCGATTGGAACGCCATCATAAAATATTTATGACATTTAATAATTCAATAATTTAAAAGTTACATACTCGAGATGACTAAATTATAGAGATCATTGAGATATTGACGTAAGATACCTATAAATGTAGATTTTTTCATTAAAGCACAAATCTCCTTGAGCATTATATTTGCATCAATAAAATGTAAAGTATAAAATAAATAGTAAACCCATTTACTATTAGTATTAGGTTTGAGGTCACTAACCATAATGTGATTACAATATGTATGTTGTTTTTAAATTAATTACCATATTTTTTGTAATAAATATCAATTGAACAAACTATAAAAAATGAAAATAAAATATTTGTTTTAATATGTATTTGTGTTTTCGTATTAAATAAAGATGTATCATTGATTTTGATTACTAAAGGTAGTGTATATTCTATCTTATAATAATTGAATAAGCATGATCCAGGTGGTAGCATAAACCAGTTTTCGAGGGGAGGGGAAGGTTGGTTAAAAACCAAATGATATATTTTCAACTACTAGATTTAAATATTCGATTTTGTTGTGTACGATAAAATTCATAATGATATTACTGCATCTACTGACATACACCATGTTGTGTTACTAATAATATTATCGCAAAATCCAGTTATAAACAAAACAATTATTGTGATAACAATGGATTAGAAATTTGCTGCGTCTAAATACGGCTAGGTTAGTTCACTGATAGATTTCATTGTAGTGCATCGCGTGTTCGGCGAAACGCGCTGCTGGATGTATTCAGTTGAGTGGCTGAAACGTGGAAATTGCTACACGCACATATTTTCATTTGGTTAATGGGAAGACTTATCTTCTCGATTAATTTATTCAGCCTTAACCAAATGAAATTGATGATGTGATATCAGCGGAATATCAGAAATTCCCGATGATATAAAAGATCTAGGCTTGCATGAGACTGTTACTATGAACATGATTCAAGGCTCATGTGGAACAATAAATAACAATTTTCCTTATGTGGCCGACGGGAAATGTTCGAAGCGTTATCCATGGATATAAGTAGCAGAAGCAATAACCGGAAATGACGGTCATCCACTGTATCGTCACCGACCGACTGCGGACAACGAAAGATCAACAATTGTGAAAATGAATCATTTGGACATTGATGTTGATAATCATTGTATTTTTCCGTATTCGCCATTACTCTCGAAGATATTCAAAGGACACTTTAACGTTGAATTATTCCGTTCCCTAAAATAACTTTTAACAATTATGTCTTAAGATATACTGTCTATTTATCGCACACCTAAATTACATTAGCAGCTACAGCCGGAACGCGTTGCGGTTTATAGTGTATATATCACCACATCTTAGAAGCTTTAATGGTAAGTTAGGTTAATTTTCTAATCTAAATTATTATATGCATAACAAGTTTTTAAAATTTTTAAAAGTTTTATAGACGGTTCTGAAAATTTATCAACAGATTCCGACATTGTAGATTATGGTTTAGTAATAGTAGTTCATCTAGTTAGCATTAGAACTTAATTACTTTAAATTGGAGCATGTGACATCACATAAGTTGTTTTTAATAACTAAACCGATATTAAAAAATTATTCACATAAGATATTCGACAATTAATAGCGAAATGTTCGAACAAAAATCTAAGTACTTTTCGGTTTTGGCTGATGAAATCAAAGACATCAATAAAATTGAACAATTATAAGTTATGGTTCGTTATTTTTACAATAATACAGTAAATGATACATTTTTCGGATTTGTATCGTGTTCTGAATTAAATACTATGGACTTAATTAAATTTATTAAGAAAACATTAGCAGCTTGTGGGATAAACATTCAAAATTATAAGGCAGAATATGAAGATACATCCATATTGAGAGATAACTGAAATCGTGCGCAAACCATTTTTAAAAAGGAAGTTCGGAAAATATTATACACATTGTTATAAACATCACCTAAATTTAGTAATTGTGGATTACTTGTAAAAATTTTTATAACACTTCTCAAAAAGAGTTATAATTTTATAACCCGATCTCCAGTAAACATGTTTTTTTTTAATCTCCAAAAGAAATTGTTTCCTAATAAAAATACAGTTGAATTTTAAATGTGATATGAAACAAGGTGGATTTGCTAGATAACTAAATGTGTGTCTATTAGAGAAACATTCTCAATTATATTATTACTTCTAAATAAAATCAGCATAGAATCAAAATGTGAAAAAAGTATTGATCTGATTATCTACAATTACCAAATTCAGATTCCTAAATCTAGTTGTGTAATAGTTGGATAATTAATTGATTATCTTTAAGAATTTCGAATAGTCGATAAATTATTTAATGCGCTTTTAGGAAAAGTTGATTTGTTTGTAGAAAATAATAACATTCCATTACCTGAAGAACACCTATGTATAATAGCACATCATAATTTACATGTAAGATTTGTATCTTACATAACAAAACTACCGACATCGGAAATTAGTGATGGTTGAGTAAGAATAATATTAATTTACTCATATTTTGTCAGTCATTGAACGAATGATCTGTGATCTACAGAGAAGATTTTCTGATCAAAATCCAATATTATCTGGTACAAGTTCCTTAAATCATCAAAATAAATCCTTTTTAGACTTGCAAAAATTATTACCTTATGCCAAACAAGATGAAGATGTTATAGAAAGCTTGTATTTAAAACTAAAGTTAATATCCAAACTCACAAATAGACATCGAATAAAAAAAAACTAAAATTAAAACTATACTTTAAATATTACAATTAATAGAAATTTACAAATTAGCTATATCTGAACTATTCATCCTATGTACTATGGCAGTTATTTTACCTCCTTTCAGTGCTGGAGTAGAGAGAATTTTTTTTAGTTTCCGATAAATTAAAACATATTTGAAAATTTAAAATGATCAACACAAGTCTTTGAATCAAAAGACTCAAATTTTCTGCTTTTTTTCGTAATCGAAGAATAATGCTCAATTAAACTGAAACAAATTGTAAATAAAAATTTCAAAAAAAATGAAACGTTTATTCAAAAACGTCGCCTTACTTAAATTGTACACTAAATTATATTTTCAATTTTGAGAGGTTATTTGTATATGTTAAATTTGCATTTTATAATTAACACTGATAAATATTAAATTAAATTACTGATGAAACATTAAAATTGTTTTAAATTATCAGAAGTAAAATTATTGTGTTTGTGTCTTCGAAAATTTGACTAGCCATTTTCCGCCTACCTAGGAAAAAAAGTTTGGCCAAGTTGGGAACCAGTTTATAATTATTTGTTAGAATAGTAAGAGAATTGTGATCACTTACAAATTTGACAAATAATAAATTTATTGTTTGATGATGGAATTTATATTATACTACTCACTATGCAAACATGCATTTTCAAAGGCTTGTATTCCATTGAAGTTTACTAAATAATTAAAAACTTTGTTAAATAATTTTAATGTATATATGATTACTAAGATAGTCTAACATAATAAAACAGTTATTGAATTAAATATATCTGTAGAACAAATTTCTTCTGAGAAATATACCAATGATACTTATAAAAATGAATTGCACTATAATTTTATTTGACATTTTGTATTTATATTCTACTATTCACACTACAAATTTTAAATAATAATATTCAAATATAGCTTACTCTCTATAATTAACAATTCTGTAAGTTTATCTAGACATTGATTTTACATTTATATAATAATGATTAATATATATCGTAAAACAATTAGATTAGAAAACAATTAGTATATAATTTATGATACATTAAATGTTAATTGTATATTAAGTTTATAATTTTCAACTATTATTGTTATGAGATTAAATATTAGAAAATAAATATTTCAATATTAAATTTATGTTTAATATGAATACTAATATATTAATATTTGTCATATTTTAGAACCAATTTAGAGAGAACCATATTATAAGATTCTATTCATTTGCGCCAACTGTTTAAAAGAGCGCGTTCGGCGAACAACGTTGGTTATAATTTTCACGAACATATCAGAACATCCCATCAATATATACATATATATATATATATATATATATATATATATATATTTAATCAATATTATTACATGAACATCAGTTAATTATTATCTGGAGGAAATAAAAGAAAAATGTGTACTATTACAACTAAGAAAAGTTAAAAGAATATGTTGGTAGTTAATGTAATCTGCTCATTCATATTTCAAGTATTTTCTATACACAACAGACATTTATAAAAAAAATTACCGTTGCAATATTTCATTGTGTACGTTAATTATATAATGCAGATCATTATGTACACACACACACACACACATATATTTATTTATTAATTAAAATTTATATTTTTCCAAAGTTGATAATCTATAATTTTACCTGTACATTCTGAAACAATAATTAAAAATGTGTATTATTATCATCGTTGCATAAAATATTTAAAACTTTACAAAAGTACGTCAAAACCTGAATAAGTATAGGATTTTCGCCTTTCTGGACATGGATCTGAGAATCAAAAAAATAATTGATTAAAATTACCTTTAATATTACCAATAGTTCGCAAATGAAGATTATGTACATAATCGTTGTGCATATATAAAATGTAACTTGCAATGAAATCAACGTAAGTGAATTGACAACAAATATAAATGAATGACTATAACGCTAAACACAAACAAATAGAATGTTGTTTAAAAAAAAGAATGGAACCTCTGCACCGAGTTACTAACATGAATTTTCGTTACCAAATAGTCTTATAATATTAAACAAAACCGAGCTGTATCTATTTCATTCAGATTTGGGTTATTTTCAATACAAGTTACTGGACATTTACAACATTTCAATAGACGGTCGCTGAAATTCCGTATCGCTGTTTAGTCTTCTAATTATCTCCACTTTCTTAGGATAGTATTCCATCAACTAACACTTGGTTTTTTAGTACTATCCGTGTTGATATTTTTTAGGAGTATGCCGGTTAAGTGTGGTAAAGCATTTAATTAATTTAAATAAATGAATGAAATTAAACGTGTTAATATACTTTATTAACTGAATACATTTAATAAAACAATATGTTTCCAGTATATTTAATTTTATGCTAAAATGATTGAATGACAAAAGTATGGTTCACATCTCACCTTACAATGAAATAGCAATATTGCAACAATATAAACAATAACTTTTCAATGCAAGAATAATCATAATATTTTACATAATTACCATCATAGTAGTTATCGATGTAATATTTGGTAGGGCTTAAAAACAAGTTGAGATTTTCACAAAAATACTTTGGTGTTGCTGCATTTGTCTCAGCTACAAAATAAAAAAAATACAATAAATAAACACAATAACTTGTGTAACGGTCCCGTCACATAGGGCAAATGGGTATATAGATGAGTGTATACATATGTATATAAGTAATTATATATCTATAAGTGTATTTAGTGTAATGCTGACCGGTGACATTGCTAATTAATAATTCATGTAAAACTCATTAGTCAATAAGCATATTGTAAGAGACAGTCAGTTCGGCGTGAATACCACCTAACGACACTAACTGGACTCCGTCGGAACTGCATATGATAAATCATTAAACTTATTTCATTCACCAAACTTGTGAGTTACAATTATTTATTCATAAATAGACCTAACGACGTAATAACGTTTGAACTGATATTTCGTTATTCCGACTATCCTTAACATCCTAGAATTGCTCCCGAGTTACGGTGAATATTATTCAAAAGGTCAAAAACCTTCACTGAATAACTTATATTTAACTCGGTCACCCCAGACCACGTTACACTTGGTTAACTAATTACTAACTGAAAATTGTGAGTAAATCTCTACCATGATATATTATTTATCTATAAGATACGAATATTATTAAAAAATTGAATGATAATTGATTTTATATTATAAAAATAATCTGTGAATTATGATATTGTAAAAGAGTTTTGAACTATAAAATACCATAAATTAAAAATATTACATTACAAAAAATTACTGAAAATGTAAATAGCCTTACTTGAATATGTTTTTATACACATTATGATGGAAAATAGATTTTAATAATATTTAATACTTTATATTATCTAAGAAAACACACCAATTTTCGGTTTAATCTTTTCAAGCATATAGTTATAGTATTCTTTTGTTATTTCTGAAAATACATATAAATGTTGTTGGTTATTTTGATTGTACCAAATATAATGTTTATTTCACGGAGATAAGAATGGGTACTGCTATTGTTTTAATTAATAACTATAATCATATTTTTGTAATATTTATTAACAATTTTCACTTTAAATATTGCATATAAGATATTTTATAATAACTTTTAATAATTGACTAGAACATTAGATATTACATTTATTATATCTCTGTTATTATTCCCTTATACATTTCATAAATTAATAGACAAACGTTTACATATAATTAATTCAGAACACATATATTTTATTCAAATTACAACAAATGTATTTTTTGCATAGAAATATTTTGACTATAATCAAAACCATGTAATATATATGATAATTAGACTAAATGAGGAACTTTAATAATTGATAGAGTTTATTATTCGTAACTAACCTAATGAGCAGTCATTTTAACATAATTTGAAAAATTATATTTCACACAATTTTTATTATCAAACTTAATTTCGTTCATTAAGAAAAATATTTTTATGACGTAGAAAAGAAAAATTTTTATCATAAAAATTTATTTTGGATTATAAGATTTGCTTGTAAGGATATTTGTTTTCTTGAGATTTATAATTAATATATTATAATATATTAATATATTAAATATTATAATATTTGAGTATTATAATTAATATAGTTAATTAAGTATAATTACAAATCATTTGGGGCTATTAGCTATCAGAGTATTATATAAAATAAAACATACTGTTCCAACTCTGATTGGTTGGTGCTATATTTTTGAAATGTAAAAATGAAAAATACAAATTTAGTAACATCAAATTTAGTAAAAAAGATGTCAATATTGATTTCCACAAGGTATGCAAAAAATGACTGGAATGTGCTTTACTCCACTACTAAATATATATAGCAGAAGTTTTTTTTCAATATTATTTTATATAATACTTTAGCATAATATATTTTTGAAATCATTTTTGTCATATTAATTATAATATATATTATTTTCTAATACACTGCAATGTAATATTCTCACTCATTTTAAAATAAGCAATTTTTAGTGCTACTCTGGCATCATTAATATCTAAAACATAAATTTAAACTAAATTTGGTTTGGACAATATAACCTGTAATTCAATTTTTAAGATAAGTTAATGTTATATATAGAATTAAACCAATAGATTTAAATTTTCTTTTAATTTTTCATTTAAATTTAAAAGTATCTTTTCAATTTACATACTGCCAAAACGTGTATTCCCGAAATAACCTTGAACATTAATTAATTTTTGAAACAAAGATGAAATAATGCATTCAATTAATTCGAAAGATTAGCATTCTCAATTTTTAATAATAACTAAAGATTATTATATACATATTGTATAAAACGATGTAAAAACAAAATTTTTGTTATTTATTAAATACATATATTATAACTATATGGTTAATTTGTTGTACATATCTATTTGTGAGTTAACATAAGGTCAATATTGTTGGAACAAACTTAATTGTTAACAGTAAAATTAAATAAATTCCAACATATTTGTTTCTTTTTACTTTATTTTAAAAATGTGTTACTAAATAATCTTAATATATTATTGTATACAGTTGAGCTGATATAAACATTTACAAATATTTTAATTACCGACACATTTATTTCTTTTGTTATCATCAGGTTCATTTTTATAAGATTTTTTAAATTCTAAAGTTGTAAATATTATTTTAGTTATGTAGTATCCAAATCAAAGTTTATATTATATTTGTTATACAACAATAATACCCATATTTTATATGATTAATATTATCGATTGTTATAATATGAAAATTTAATTAATGGATTTCAAATTATATTTCTAGTGCTTATATTTTTCATGGCCTATGTATATTATATAAATATATTAATTTATTATAATTTAATATATATATATATATATATATATATTAATCTTATACTTTAAATTTCAATATGAGATCATACAATTATGCAGTAGTAGATTATTTAGTGATGTATTAATTAAGATTAAGTATCTTACTAAAATAAGGGAATTATATTTAATAAGGATCATAACTAACGGCTTATCATTTTTGAACACCAATCCAATGGATGTTCGATTAGAACATCGCTCCAAACTGAAATTGAAAATTTCATTTAAGGGAAATCATTATGGTACATAATTATCTTATATTTATATAGTAGGTTATTGATAATTAATAACCATAGATTTAAAACGAAAAATCTTTACACACTCGACATAACTGCATCATAGAGTTGTTCGACGTATCCATGTAAAATATCTAAAATATATTTATTTTTTCAAAAAGACTCTTATTTCAATTCATTGAGAAATTGATATTATATACGCATTTTAATAAAATAAAAGAAAATATGAACAATTTTCAATTTATGCTTATTATTATTTAATGTCAATAATGATAGTCTATATGATGATAAAAATAGTCTTACCATTATATTTATTTTTTCGGTAAAAAGATAAATGTAAAATAATTTATTTATGCTAAGACATGTTTTTCTATAATCTTTTCGCTAACATTATATCACACATTATAAAATAATCTTATTTACAATTGATAATTTACTCAAAATCAAATAATATAGAAATGAAAGTAAAAGAAAAATATTAAAATTAAAGAAAATAAAAAAAAAAAATTAAAAAATTAAAAATAAAGAAATACAAAAAAAAGAAATAAAAAGAATTAACGAATAGAAATAAAATAAAAATTATAAGTTAATACTCGTAAATAAACAAAAAAAATATATAATTATAAACAAATATATATATATTTATATAGATAAATATATTTTTATAAATAAACATGTATATAAATATATATTTTATATATATTTTTATAATATATATATATAATATATATACGTAAATACACGAAAAGCTAGTGAGTATTACGTTGATTAATGAAAAAAGAAAGAAAATTTAAAAGTTGTTGTATATGTGTGTTTATTACTACAGGTTTTGACAAAATATCATAATCAAGTTAATACAAATAAAATACAACTGAAGAGTGAATTATTTATTAATAAATTTATTCTTAAGTTGTTGTATTTTATATGTATTGACCTGATGATTACATTTTGTCGAAACCGGTAGTAATAAACACACATATACAACAACTTTTATATATATTTTTTTCATTAATCAACGTAACACTCATTGGTTGTTGTATATTTCAGTATATATTTATATATATATATATATTATAAAATTAAACTAATAATATAATAATAATTTTTATACTGTATCTTGTCTATACCAAATGCATAATAAATAATAAAACCCTCCAACTGAACCAAATATTAATCATTGACCACCAAAGGAAAAAAATCGACAAAATATTTTATACAATTTACTCTACATTTCATTCAAAATTTTTCGAAAATTCTTAATTAGAGAATCTGATTATTCTAAGAAGAAATTTGAATTTGAATTTGAAGAAGAAAAACTATAAATAAATAGATTTGACGGAAGATAGGGTATGATAGTAACTGTATACAAATCTAGAAACACTTATTAATTTGAAATGACTTTTGTACTTTCTAGAAATTTAAAGAAGATCTATAAAACAATATTACATTCGTAATATTATTTTTCATTAACTGTTTTAATATATTACATAATATTACTATTGAATTGTTATAAGAAAAAATAAACGCTTATAATTAATGTAAAATAATATAATTATTATTTTTGATATCACGAAAATTTAAATTTTTTTAATATATAATAATTATGTCTCATTAATAATAATTAATAATAAAATCTATATACGCATAAACTCATATATATTTATCAACGATCTGTTTGAATTTATTTCAATATTTCTTCGTTATAAGTCATGCATGATTAGTATTTAATTTTTCTTTAATAGCAAGATACTTTCCATACTAATTAAATACTTATAATATGTTCTTCTAAAACAAAAAACATTAATGACATTTTTCAGTCCCTTTACACATAATATATTTTCATAATAGTAATTTATAAATATTGGATAAGTGAAATTGTCATTAGAGTAAATTTGCTGTTTTAACTAATTTTTTAGATGGTGATAAAGTAATCAAGATTCAGTAACTCAAAGAAGTATCAACATGAATCCTAATTTGATAGGCGCTATATCAACCCAAATTTTCATGCGATTTCCGAAATTTCCTCCTGTGAATTGAGAACTACAATTTGATTAAATATTATTCTTTAAATGTAAAATGTAAATAAATTTTAAATCACTCACGATGAATGTATGCATACTCAAATGCATGAGTTGTGTCCGAATTCACTAAACAACAATGATAATACATTCATTCAAACTATATATGTATATATCATATAGGTATTTTATTAGAGTCAAATATTTACAAATCATTCATTAAATTATTTATATATATACGAATAAATGTATTTATTTTCCACTGTGTTTGTTATTACTTCCTGCATATTATAAAAATTAACGATTAAATATATGCTTATACTAACTATCTATTTTTCCCATTATCTGCAATTGTTCTAGATGATGATTAATTAAATATAAATTTGCATTAAATAACTAATATATAAATGATTTGTGGTTACTCGTGTACTTCAATGCCAATATTTTTATATAATAATTATATATATATATATTATATATATATATATATATATATATATATACATATATACATAAATATAGTCGTAAATATTTAGTAGTCTTACCAGTGCTCGAATTGGGAAACGGGGACATTTTATAAAATTTAGCGTCCCTTTATTACAATTTTTAAAGGAACGTGGGAGAGTATTTACAATCTGTATATCTGGGAACTATAGATAACAATTCGTAAAAATTTGTATATTTGATATTATTATTTGTAATATTTTTATTATTATTATATCTTATTATAGCTACCTACCTAATTACATATTTGATAATGTCAATCTATTATATTGTATATCAAAGAATATTTTCATATATTACTTGATAATTGTTTTTAGATTAACTCACAGAAATATTACATAACGGTGTAACTGTGACAGTACAAATTGTCGATTAACAACGTCGTTAATTGACGGACCGTTTGAAAGTTCTATTTTATTAAAAATCACCATATGCTAATGTATCCCTGTATAACGTAAATATATTATAAAATATATTACATATTATTTTTACTTAAATTTAAATGGGTTCATTAGTTGTCTATTTATATATAATATTGTAGAATACTGATGTATCCTAAGTTTACCGTCTTCACTAGTGATAAAACATAGTGCTCCTGAGTAGTTTGTCGGTGTGCAAATAGGTGGAATTAAATAAAGAGTTAATTTTCATAATAAAAGGTGATTAATTAAAAGACTGAATTATGCTTAACTGTGTAATATAAAAAATGAAAGATTCAATATTTGAGTATAGAATTTGTAAGAGATCTGGTGTTTAATCAACAAGAGTAGGATCTCTCACAAAATTGTAAAAGGAGTCGTGTAATTATTGTATTCAGTACTCAGACCGAACGACTGACTTGCAGCTCCCCACAGTTTTAGCGCATCCGGCTATAACGATGTTGGAATCCGATGATCGAAAGGATTCCTTTGTTCTGTCATCACGTAGGACTGTTGGTTTACATTATTTATATATATACACACATTACACGATAAATATAATATAATAAAGAAAATTATAACTAATAATATAGTGCGTACAACAATACTTAGGGTGGCCAGACATACCGTATTATACAGGAAAATACAGTATTTCAAAAGTCTGTCCCGTTATCCCAACAAATGCTTTTGGGACGCTAATTTGTTCAGTATTTTGATAATATGTTCCTTTTCCTTATTATAATAAAAAAAATATCGACAATATCAATGATTATAATTTTTCCCATTTTTTTTTTGTTTAAGTCTGCACTATAAAATATAATTTTATCTAATGTTATTGTAACAACTAATCAATTCCTGATGTTTACGTTAAAATATTTCCGTTGGGGTGCTATTCTTAAATTTACAATTGAGCTTCACTACTTTATATTCTTCAACTCGAGCACTGTGACTTACACAAGTTTACTCTACATTTGTTGTATGCAATAAATACTAAGTATGGTGTTTAAGTTTTACAAAAATGTGTTTATCATACGTATGCAATCTAGAAAAAAATATAAAAATTCTTTTATGAACAATTTGAATTTCAATATTATATTCATAGTATTATAATTTTTTTTTTTGCTTTTTATAGAATAATATGTACAAAATAAATTATTTTTTGCCGAAAAGAAAAAAGTAAATTATCTTTATAATCGTCCATATAAAGCAAATATTTATTATATTTACATATATAAAAATGAACTGGTGTCTGTCTGTATGTATGTTATTGATGCCTGGCCAAACCGCTGGATGGATTTTGATAGGGTTTTTTCCTACGTACTCAGCGTGGTCCCGGGATGGTTTTTGTCTCTTAAAAGTTTTCAAAACTCGGCTCTTTAAAGATTTCAAAACCCAGCACCGGTAAACCGGCGGTCCTTCGCAACTACGAATTGTTTACCTTTCGCCGTATCTAAAGGTGTGACGTCAGATGGTTACCAAAGGCAACCGTCATATGTTTTTTATAAAGTTTCTGGCGTGGTTATTTATTCGTTTGTGATTAGAATATACAATTTCTCAGTTTTCGTGGGTAATTAGTGAATTTAGTTTACGTGTAGTAGCAATGGTAATGTAATAAAGCCACCTTTATCGTCAATGTTTTAGCGTCATACGTGAGAATTACATTCCGACTTTCAAAATCCAAGTACAAATTATCATCGTGCTTCTACCTCTGTCAGATTCTGATTACAATTTCTTCACTATATCATCGACAGTTATGCCCCCCAAACGGAAATCGATTGGCCGATCTACATCTGTAGCACGAACGAGTAAGACCCTTCTAGCTTCCGAAAAAACCAAGCAACAAGCATCACGATTAGGAACCATACGAGAACAAGCTACTCATGCCCGATCGATTGAAACTGGAGAGCAGCGTGCATCATGATTAGAAACCGACTGAGAACAAACTACTCAATCCCGCTCGACTTATACCATTGACCAACGGAGAGCAAATTCTGACTTTAAGAAGAGAACACTATGATAGATCCAGATGGACACTGCACGTTGAATTGAATCTTGCTGCGTTCCATTACGATGCGGAATATGATTACAATAGGGTGACCAGACGTCCCGTTAAAACGGGATTGTCCCTTTTTTGATCATCATGTCCCGTTGCCCCGACAACCATTAAACGGGACCCTTTTTATCCCGTTTTTAGAAGATAGTCCCGTTTTAATCCCGGTATTTCCATATGATTATATGAATTTTATGAAAAAAATATTGATGAACGCATACTCGCATACTTCATATTTAAAACCAAAGTTATAAATAACAGATTATGGTTTTCGTGGAACGTATGTTTAGTCTCAATGCCAACAAACAATAGGTAAAATTAGTGATAAGAATGAAATATGTTGTATGGTATATAGTTGTATACTATATGCCGTATGCGGTATGCATTAAATAAAACGTCATATAAATACATACAAATAAATAAACTACAAAAAGTAATATGTAATACTGATTTTTAAAATTTGATATAATCTAACTTCAAATATAATTTATATTTACGGTCAGCAGTGGAGTTTTGGGCGTTAATTACTATAAAAATTATTACAACGGTGAAAACATTAATATTCATAGTACAAGCCATGTTCGTGGTCTTTTCCGTATAGTCAAAAACATATAGTAAACATATATTTCATTAAAAACGATCCAAATACTAAGGCTGATGTTATACGTGTCTGAACAAATTGTACTCTTGAGTAAACTACATGCATAGTAAATAATACGAATCGTATATTACTGTTTGTATAGCTGAATAAATACACATTATCAAAAAAACTAGAAAAAATAAAATAATATTATAAATTATAAATTCACCAAAATTCAATTAAACCATAATATTATTTTCAAAATTCAAATTAATTTTACAGAGAAATAATATAAAAATGTATATAGCAGCATAAAAAATAATGTTGTTACTATTATTCAGAAGTATTCTAATTTATTGATTTATATACATTCTCCGTTTCTACCACTTTATTTCTCCTAACCATTTAAAATTATTATTTACAAATAATTTATAAAAACATTACGGTACCATTCTTAAATTGTATTTATGTTTTAACGTGGTCGGAGGTGACCAGGATAAATATATGTTATTCAGAAAAGGTTTTTGATCGTTTGAATTATATCAACAGTAGCTTGGCAACAATTTTAAGAGTTTTTTAGAATAGTCGGAACAAAGAATTATTAATTTCAGTAATTATTACGTCGTAATCCTTATTATCTAATACATAAAAGTCACTCACAAATTTAGAAGTGTGAAACACGTTTAATTGTTAATCTGATTATAATAGACGATCCCGATGGAGTTTAGTTAGTGTTGCTAGGTGGTATTCGCGAAGAACCTAATTGTTTATAGAAAGTGGGACATGAACCGTGAATGCCTATACGACGCGTATATGCGTTCACGACAGTGGTAGTCAAACATGGGGAGGATGAGGTGGATATTTCCCTTCATGCTCTATTTGTTATTGTGTATTAGTTTTAACAGTATTCTATATATTACAAATTTAAATAAAATTTAAAAAAATTATATTAATGTTGACAATTTTTGTTTACAATAATCTGATAAAACTATTCACAAATTTTGTGTCAATTTTTTTTTTGTAATGATAGAAACAACTAGCTACCAACTTACAGCTGCAGCTGTTTCACAATCATGTTTTTCACTTAGTTATTATGTTTCTATATTAACTATCAGGGTGTGGGGTTTCACTCCATTAAAGTTAATATTTTTTTTTCATTCAAATCCTCCAATTATGAACAAATACATTATTATACATCATAAAATAAACTGAGTGCTCTACCCAACGTGTTTCAGAGAATTTAAGAAGCTGCGTCTGTTTTGCACTTACGCATGATGATGTTATGTAGTTCTTTAAAACCTGATTTGCTTTATTAGATATGTAGAAAACAATCACAACTTCTTTAATTGTTTTTATTCAGTTTTTTCTTGGCGCTTTTGAGAAAATTGAAAAATTACCTCTCTAATATACCATCTAGGTGCTATTTACTATCGGAAACAAGATATGACTGTAACAATCGAAACACTACTTCTGGGAGATTTTTGATATTATATAATTAATGGATAAAACTCACATTATAATTTTCAGTTGATTGTGATTCATAAAGTTTTTGCTTTTTTATTTGTAAACTACCCACGGATGATTCATTAGAATCAGAATTTTAAGTCGTTAAAACGTTAAAAAACGGTTTGAAAAACATTAAAATCAACCAGAACACATTTTTACAAAAATTTCCAAATGTGTATTATCCACAATAGTTGAAAATATAATGATTCAATAATACATTTTTCAATATTTCACATGTATATTATGTCGAAAATAGCATTGATTAAACCACGATTAAATAGTAATAAATAAGTATTGGGATAAACCTATTGTACATAAAGAGAATAATATTCAATAACAGATATAAAGAAAAAAATAGACCTTTAAACATAAAATTATGTCGAAAACACTTTAAAAATATTACTATATTTTATTTTAATTAAAAGAATTAATAAATATTAAGTTTTTTTTAAAAATAATGTACATTCGCGGATTTTGACAAAAACAAATTAAATCTTTTATTCGTTTATTATATTTTATTTTATTTAGTACAAAATATAGGCAGAATCCAGCATAAACGTAGCACAAACGAATGGTCCAGATTTGAGGCAAAAATTTGAATTTTGGATTTAGTATGTCACCGGCACCGTCCTAGGAAAATTACGAATAACTTGTGAAGGAATTTAGCACAAAACGAAGGAATTAACAGCACAATTCAGCACAAAAGTAGCACAAAGGAACGCCCTGGGTTTGAACCCTAATTTATAAATGGGCGGTGCTAGCATGTCCCTGGTACCACCCATGGAAAATAGAGGATAACTTAAGAAGGGATTGAGCATAAACGAAAGGGTTTTCGGCACAATTCAACACAAACAAAAGCCATTTGTTGCAAATGAAATTTTAAGATGGACGATGCCGAGGCATGGACTTACTTTAAAAATTATTTTATAATTATATTTTTATTTTTTTTTTATTTATTTACTTATTTTTCTCAATGTATAATGGTAATTTTATGTATGTATATATGTATTATTTATTAATTTAATAATTATCGTATTTATTTTTTATTTAGGATAAACAAAAAGACTTACTTTTTTTATGCAGATCTTCTTGTAAGATTTCCACTATTCTTCTTTTACTTATTCTCTTTGATTGCGTTTATAATATTATAATATAATATTATTATATTTTATCACGCACATTTATATATCTATCATTATTATGTTCGTTCCTGTCCCTCTTTTTTATATCTATAATTTTGTTGTATTTGTATGAAGTGCTGAATAATATATTGCTGATCTTATAACTAAAGTTTAATGATGTAAGTTTGAATTGTTCATCATTGTTATTATAAAATGCAATTTGACAAAAAATTTTCACAATCTACTGGAAGTAAACTTGTTGTACTTGGAAGTAGACTTGTTGGTCTCAACAACAAATAATTGGTGGTTTCCTTTTTATTAATATTATTTTTTTTTTTTTTTTTGAATGTGCACATTTCCATATTTATGCTCAATTTTAATATCGTCTTTGTCATATTTCATTATCCTATTACATTTATATTATTAGTTTTATATTTTTACATTTAAACTGATGTGTTTAAACACTGCTGATTTATATACTATGTATTTAGATTAATAAACAGTCCCTGGATTTAAATTAGTATATACACAACTATATTTAGTGGCTTTTCCTTATTTAAAATATACAATTTTAAATCATGCTTATTACCAATAATAAGAAATTTATTTATTTTCATATACATATGTATATATTTTTACTAGATACTACTGTTTTTACCTGGTGATTTGAGACAGACATTGCCGGTCATTTTCACGCGCTACATATGCGAACAAAAGTATGAAACAATCCTATCTATGGTCAGATGTCAATACATTTAGCCTTAAGATAAATATACGTGTTTGACTGCAAAAAGATCCATTGGTACTGTTATTCTCTGAACAAATGCTCAACGTTAGCAATGGAAAGATTTTATGTTTTGGAAACACACAATGCATCAAATTGCCAGACAATTTTTACAACATGGTAGCCACGAAAGTTTGCTTTGATTGAAAGCATATTTCAAGATTTGCGTGCTAATTATATTAATCATGCGTGGCTACGTGAATGAGCTATTTTGGATGGAAAAAATATCGATGTTGACGCAATTAATTTCAAAATGCAACAGTCATTGCCTGGTAATAAGATATTGTTCAAATCGATCGACACTATTGTCGATTCTAATGAATCAGTAAATTGTCTTGTTAAATTCTTGAATTTATTGTATTTATTGGGATTGTCACCACATAACTTGCGATTAAAAATTAATTCACTAATCATTTTACTTCGGAATTTAAATACACCTAAGCTAAGCAATGGCATGCAATTGGTCATAAAAAAATTATAGACAATGTTCTTGATGCTATCATTTTGAAAGGCAAGTTTCAAGGTGAAGTTTTTCTCCCAATTATCCCTTCAGACTCACCCATTTCATTCAGACGCTTGCAATTTCCAATTCGTTTAATATTTGCAATGACTATTAATAAGTCACAAGGCAAAACAATGTCTATTTGAGGGTTGGATCTAAAAAATCCATGCTTCTCACTTGGGCAATTATATGTTGCGTGTTCTCGCGTTGGCAAACCATCAAGTTTGTTCATTCGTACACGTCAGAAATTGACGAAAAACATTTCTCATCAACTCACATTAAGTTAAAAACAAACTTTATTAATTTTAGTATTAAGATTCAACATTTATTTCAATTCTTTACTTTTTTTACATTAATAAAAATATAACTGTCGTGAAAAGATATAACCATATAAGGGGAGGCTTTTTTACGAAGTACACGGGACAGCTAGTATATATATATATATAAATATTGTTAGTATATAACACCTCACGTAGTCATAGCCGTTCGACTTGGAACAAAAACGATTTTCGACCGCAAACGAACGTATAATAATTGTTGTACCAAAAGCTACTATCTCGTTTGACGACCGAATCATTTGTTTCGTCGTATCCCTTGGCAGGGTATTTAACAGGTTTGTATAGATGGAGGTGGAAATCAAGATACGCGTGGCACACTTTTCCTATAAAGAACGACAGGAGATTATTATTATTAATGATTGGTCATATTTGGCTGAAATTATTTGGATCGCGAAATTAATCGTAATCCGATGTACATGTTTGTACGTAATATGTGCATGGAAGACTCCGCCGAACAGAAGACATCAAAGCAACCACGTCACGATAATGCGTGGCGAAACATCGACGTATATATACGTACAGTATTTTTTTTTTTTTTAAGAAGTTTGTGTCTAATGTAATTGGATAGCTAGACTGGCGAACAAAGAGACATATTGTAAAAAAAACCCGTCCGGAACTCTACCGAAGACCTTATTAAATGCGACATTATAAAGACCGATCTGACTTCACGGGTCAGCGTAGCGCGTATGCGTATAAGACACATAAATATATATAAATAACGTAGTAGTGATCGTCCGAGGCGAATTAAGTTAGGACGAAAAGAATTAAAAATTAATTAAGATGACATGACTTTTCGTACGATCTTTTTATATGATTATCGAGATTAACAAAAAAATCACCAGTATGTTTTTATCGGACTTTCTTTAGGAAAACGCGTCACATCAAAAAAAAAAAAAAATACATATCTTTAAAATCGCCACGTTGTATTTCAGGAAAAATCGGGTGGTGATCAATTCCTACACTGAGGTTGTGCACGTCTTCCTTTTAACCTCCTTAATGTACACATTTGACACTTTGTATATTTTGCGTTTCGATGTATATAGTGAACATGTCAATTGCGCGGCATATGGTTCGTTGTTTTACATTTTGCAAAGTCGGAAATTGTCGTCATTCTTACAAGTTCTACAAAATATCGAAACGAAGACCGCCCTGCAGCAGTAAAATATTGTTGTGTGTGTGTGTGTGTGTGTGTGCGTGTGTGCGTGTGTGTGTGTGCGTGTGTGCGTGTGTGTGTGTGTGTGTGTGTATAAATAACAGTGTGAAAGTATTTCGTATTCCGTATTTCGTTTTGCTTTCAACAAATTAGATAAATCGACGAGAGTTACAATAAAAAATTATTTTATTCCCCAAAACAATAAGCCATTAAAGAACCAACGACTGTGGTTCAAACAAAAAAACCAAATATTTAACCAATTGTGTGAATAAGAACAAAAATTTGTCCGAAAAATATATATGTATATATCAAAAAAAAATCGTTCGAGTCGGTGATATCGAACGGAAATCAGTCTCTACAGCTAAATAACGATATGACGTACGCATGCAGTTCTCGTGCATATAATGCACGAGAACAGTCATGAATTCCAGCGGTTGATTTGACGAATCGACATTTTCGCAATAAGTATTAATTTCGATAATACGTTTTCTTTTATAAAGCGCGAACGTGTACGTATACGTTATCCTGGACGAATGGGAACTGGTGCGTTTTGAGACCGCATAGCTAGGTTTCGCAGGATAACAATTCCGCTGCGGACTTTCCTCCGACACGTGTCGTGTAACTAATGCTTGTTTGTACAACACCGAGTACAAACACGATTCCGCGTATATCCAGCTCCTCGCGACTCGAATAAAACGTTTTAGATCAAGACAAATGCTCGTCACATGTTGAGCAATACGTTATAGAATAATGGTACTGGGTTAAATTGCAGTTTTTAACACGTTTTTCGACCGTTGAAAAATGTAGACGTGTACGCGCATACTTCATTGGCCGATTATACAGAGAACAGCTCTTCCTCCTTTTTCTGAAAAATAAAACGTAACTAAAAACATTAATATGTAAATTAGACGAAGATAGATTTATTTAAGAAAAACACATTTAAACGTTCTTGTGTGTTTCTATGCAAGGCCCTCTGCACACTGTTTTGCAACGAAAATCTCAAACTACTTGCACAAGCGACTTATGACTTGTCACGTGTTACATAATAGGAAGCCACACGCTTTTCGACTGAAACACGAACGATTTTAAATCAGTTTTCAACTGGTCACGTGCTACTGTACTTGCCGGTCACATCTCAACTTCAGTCGCATAATTGCATGGTGTTTATTTTTGAAATAATATAATAATATATATAATTTATTATAATAATTATAATTATAATTGAAATATTATAATTCACGAATGAATTTATGAATGAATATAATGAGTGATCAAATAAATAACATTAAATTCGTTGAAGATATTTGAGGTGTTCCGGCATTCTGTATAATGAAATAAATTTGCCATTGGTTTGATTAAATTATTCTGCTGCTATAAACCGCCTGCAATTGATATTTTCCTCTATATATGGATGGCACCAATATTCCCTTCGTACTGCTCTTTGCCGTCTACGGTATTAATTGTAGTCAATAACATCGTCTTCATCCAAGAGCACACGCAGAAAAATATTTCGGGGGGAGGGCATCATAAAATGTACGTCCTAAATGTTTTTAATATACTCTCAGTATAAAAACTAAAAATTATAAATCACAGATCACGGAGTCGGGAGCATAAATTATCACGTTACAACAGCTGCTCTGTATAGATGTTTCAATGGATATGGTTATTTATAGCCGCGACTGTTTCGGGTGGGATTAGTAGAAACAATAATCAATTATTTTATCACACATAAAAATAACACTGAAAATTATTTGACATTTAAAAGGAATTATACCGCCAATTTAAACAAATATCAAATAAAATAGCGGGGGGGCATGGCCCCTCTCGCTCCCCCCTCCCTGCCACCCACATTGTCTTTATGAGAACCACTTGACATATTGCGAAAAAATTCGAATCATCTCCTCACGTGACTTCCCATAAAACTAGTCAAAATCCAATCGCACTCGTGTGCGGTGAGAAGATGTAAATCAAGTTTAAATAGGTTAGACATGCGGCTGGCCAGTCTGTGAACGAATTATAATTATTATCTATGAGTAACTATTATATTACTCTATTTATATTAAATTGTGTTATTCCATTTTTATGTTAGTTGTGTTATTATTTATTATTTTGATTGTTAGGACAAAAAAAAGTTAAGTAATTTTAGTTTAGTTTTTAATGAAGTCTTTGGTGTCCGAGTAAGCGATACACCGCTGATCGCTACCCGGCCCGTTCAATTGACTCGTTCGGAAAAACAGGACCCTACAATTTGAC
This sequence comes from Schlechtendalia chinensis, assembly GCA_019022885.1. Taxonomy (NCBI): domain Eukaryota; kingdom Metazoa; phylum Arthropoda; class Insecta; order Hemiptera; family Aphididae; genus Schlechtendalia; species Schlechtendalia chinensis. The sequence continues at coordinate 9,943,587 of CM032341.1, forward strand.
AAATACCGGAGCGTCTTCGTTAGGCTGCACACTGTGGCCTATGTGCCAATGTGGCCCGTCTGCGCCATCGGTGTTTATACTTTGTTAATTTTCCGACGGAAACGTCTTAACGCCAGTGATAATGACAAAACGACCGCAACACTTTGCGTAATATAGATCGCTATGACTGGCTCACGTTCCGTGTGTAACGCGTTCGCGAACAGATAACGTCGCAAAATGTCGCGCTCGATAGGAATTTCGAACACGCATCGAATTATACGTATTATATATTAGTATGTACTAACGATAAAGAAATTAGTACACATCGCGTATACCAATAATAGTAATGGTTTTTTTTTCCAAAGTTAAATCGAGAGACCGTAAGTGATGATTCATGCACGCGTTATTTTTTATATATTTTTTTTTTTTCGCGGGGTGCAGGAAGGAGTTTATCGAATAGGGCTGACATTTTATTATCGCGTACACCGCTCGTCCGACCCACAGCATATAAAAATTCTAGCTAAATATCATAACGCGTAAGTACGACGCCCGTTCAAAAACGACAATTCTAGTCTCGTGATATTTTATTTTTTTAATATCTAGTGCGTTATTGTTCGTTGCTGGGACTCGAAGTTTTATGTTTAATAAACGAGCACCGTATTATTATGTTTGAATACAATTTACGCAAACTCTCGTTCGGAACTTATCCACGAGCGTTTTCAGAAACTCATTTGATCGATTGTGTGTAGAATATAGCTTTACACAATAAACGGTAAATAAATAACAATAAAACAAATTGTATTTACAGTTCACTTATTTATATAGCGTATGAAAACCACGTACAGTAGTCATATTTGGATTAAAACTGCAGCCATATAGTATATACTTCAATCGCAATTTAATTACGAGCCAACCGACATATTGAACATTAATTAATTATATTTTAAAGCGCACAAAAAGAAACTTCCATATGAAATATTACAAAATATTATAATTATCAAATATCAATATGTTTTCGCATTAGTATTGAAACGAATAAGGATTTTAAAAAAAAAATATATATATATATATAATAACGTTTTTTAATTTAAAAAATTGTTTAATGTTTTAACATACGGATAATGTAAAAATAAAATTCATAACTGAACGTTAACTTTGAAACGTCTATTTTCGCAACCCTGTTTCAACAGATACGCATGAGTATAGATTGTCATAATCATATTTCTCTAAAAAGTTAAAAATTAATGATAAAATAAAGGCATTTCTGATAATCAAAATTTAATCTAATAATATTATTTAACTTATATGTTAAACATTGCATTATTTATTATGTATTATTTTATGTATTATATTAGTTTTATATATTAGAATAGCTGTAGATGTCTTGGATGTTTTTTGGCGTAAACATTAATTACTTCTTCAGGATTTATAATCATATCATGATGAATGTTGAGGAGTGCTAAGCCGTTCAGTCGATCTACTCCCATTATTGATCTTAAGTAGGTCTTAATTCTTTTTAGTGATGAGAATGACTTTTCAGATGTACAAGTAGTTACAGGAGCTGTAGCAAATATTATTAAAAGTCTTTTAATGTTTGGTTAGAAATTTATAAATGGGGTTCTCTAACGTTTCTAAAGCAGATGATGACAGTTCATTAACAGGTTTATCTTTCCACAATATATTCCACGATTTTAATTCTCCTTGCAACTCATTAAATGTACCTGATAAATCAGATATATATAACTTCTGCAGCTTCTAATACCTTCGAACTATCAGCATTTATACTGTATTTTGGAATTATACTCTTTAAATTTATTATTTTATTATTTTTTTAAAAAAATTTGTATTCCATTTCTGTTGTTATAAAATCAATGTATGAATAATAAATAGATATTCTATAGTAAAATTCAGATCTATTTGAATGTAATGGAATATTCGAACAGTTACATTGTTCATTTGCTATTCGTCGAATTTTTACATCGATATTAAATTTAATAGCAAATTTTTGAGCATCCTTAAATATATCTCTAAAATAATTTTCATTTCTTTGATTTTTCAATGCAGTTAGAATAGATATTGTTAATGTTCGTGCTTCATAAATATCAAAAGTTGGACATTAAATTTGCCTTATACTTCGTGTCCGATATAATAGATTGATAAAATACAAACTATCACAAGAATATGGGATATAAATGCTATTTGATGATTTTAAATTATAATCAATATTGAATGAATAGACATTGATTTTGCATTCATAAAACATACTAAAATGTAAATTGATATTTAGTATATAAATATAGTAAATGGGGAGTACATGGACCCCCTGTGCCCCCCCTTAAATACACCACTGTATATATGTGTGTTTTATGATATTTGATTACCGCTCGTCGACTAATTAATAATAACGACGAACCACTGTCGTATGGTGCAGTCGCGGTCGAATGCAATTCTGAAGATTGAAAGGCGTATTATACCTTGATGATATTCCATTTATTTTGTTTTCATTTGTTGTTTTCATTCATTCCAACTGTGTGAAATATCACGTGAATAGTTTACGTGTGCGATACGCAGAATTTAACTGGATTATGTTCAATGTGCGATATCGCGAACAACGCGAACCTTTGCACCCGTAAGGTGTGTGCAACAGGATTTTTTAGTTGGAAAGTCGACGACGTACGATAGGTATCGTTTTTTTACATGCGTGCGATTACATTAACATACGAATTGCTCAGACGAAACAATCACAGTTATGTACTCGTAAACGATTGTAATTCTATAGTTTTTATATTCATTTACGTATGACCAGTACAACGCGCGCTTTCAAATTTTAAAAAAAAATAATAATATCGATGACACAATATTCGAACTCGCATTCTTCTCTTTTTTTATTATTCGTTCGTCGGTTTCTATTATTACCGATGACGATTTTTTTGCCGAAATCATTCGTAACAATAAATTGTCAACTAACACCATTCGTTGATTTCGTCTATTTGAAATATGATTTTCTATTGTACAGAAGTATAGAAATATAATGCAAATGAACGAAATCTCCCGTTTCCTTCACGAGAACGTGTGTTTATTATTATACGAGTACTTTAATTACGTCTCGCGCGGCTGAGTATAGCGTTAAAACGTAGGCGTGTAGTGTTGTGTACATACGTCGTGTGTATATATTTGTATATCGTTACGTGTATTCATCCAACTCGAAGTACACGATAACGACGGCTGATAGTTAATAAATACCGGCTACACTACCACTTATGTAGTACGTTACGTTTATTCACACCGAGTTCTCGTCGGCATTGTTCCCCCGCAAGAAGAATACAACAAACGAATTAAGAATATTGTATAACCACCTCAACACGTGTTGATCTACACTTGAAAAAGTCGATTTTCAATTAGAACAATATGTATTTGTGTTCAACAACAATAATAACGAATTATTTCAATTATGCTTGTGAATAGTGTCAGACTTGCGCGAGTTGACCGGAATATATACATAATGTCTACATGGCAAGTCGTTCTTGGACACCATATTATGCATACGTATGCATCATAAGCGTATTACAAATCGCGATCAACCGGACAGTTAAAACAAATCAAACCTAACCTAAACCGGCGGTCTTAACGAAGGTGCATTACCCTGGCACCACCACTTTAGACATTTCAATTTTTTTTACGCCATTAATTGTACCATATATTTGTACCAATTTGTTCTACTAATTTCTGAATTTTTACCCTAAAATTTCACCAAGAAATATTGATTTTACTTTGTGGGCGCCAGGGTAACGCTAACCTAACGGTCACGGCTCACTTTCTATTAGACGTATTTATGAAACCACCTATTTATAACTTTAATTTTTCACCTATTTCTTTGTACATCATGATCATATACATTGGTTTATTTATTATTGACTAAGTAATTTTTTAAATTGTAATAATGTCTTTAAAACACGGAAGAATTCCAATTTTGAATACTAAATTTATTGATGAAGAAATCGTCAATTATAAGAATGAAATTCACCAATCTTCTATTACTAACAAAACAAACAGAAAACGTGAGTACATAGTAATAATAATAATTTAAGGTAAATAAACATTTTGTTGCAATGATTGTATTTTTCAATTGTCGAATTTTCATTTTTTCTAAAATTTCATCTCATAAAAATTTTGTCCACAAATTGTATAATTGTACAATTGTGACTTCTTTAATATAGTTCAATGGTTAGTAAGTGCATAATTTTCATTTTTTTAAATTTACAGATACTTTTAGTAAAAAATCTTTAGTATGGGAAGAGATTTCTGATATTATATTTCATAAACATGGTAAAAGAGTAACTTATGAATCTATTCGTATTCGTGTTGCTTTAAACAGAGGAATTTTAAAAGAAAAACTTGGTTTAGTAGAGTGTAGAAATGTTGCATGTAGTAATATAAATGATGAAAAAAATTCGGGAATTGGTGGTAAAAATCGGTAAAAATTATGGTACAATTAATGGTGCAAAAAAAAGAGCAAACTACTTTTGGAAACCTTTTAATGCCACCTGAAAGTTTTTTATAATTAAAATGAATTAGATTCAATTTTTATTACAAACTTCCCAACTTTAGATGTAGAAAATAATGTAGATAAAAAATTTAAAAACTTAATCGACAATGTTACATGCAGCCATTCTTGTCCAAACTTCAATTTTGAATATTTAAAACTATTATATATACGATTTAAAATATTTTATACCATCAAAATTTACTCTCTGTACCGAAAAAAACCGAAAATTAGTTATACTTTCAAACTTATAAATTTGAAGTAACTCTAATTTTAAACTAAGGTTTTTGATCTATAATTGATAAATCTAAGTTTATACATAGAATAATGAAAAACATGATAACAGAGTCTTCAATGAAATGGACCGATAAATTGTGATATCCTACATTAACCATATAATTTGTTATCAGTATTCATTCTGATTTAATTTATTCTGTAGCTTTACACACTTCTGTATTTCCAATTCAATCCGCATCAATTGACATTCCTTCATTTACAATAATCTGTTTTTGTTTATATATCATTTTTTTGTAGATTTTTTCTTCTTTTTTTTCTTTCGTACAACACAAACAAAAATGATTTTGTTTGTTATTACTTTCGAACGGTTCTGCGATTCCGAAACACCGTCGTGAATATAATATATTTGTGAACATCAAAGTGAAAAAAAAAAATATTATACGATTTTCCACAGGTAAGCTAATTTCACTATACGTGCATATAATATAACATTATGCGTTTTGTGTTTACGTTTGCATTGTAACCGAATCATTTTTTTCTTCTTTCGGAAATCGAAATTTTAATATTACATGAACGGACGTTCATCAAGCAGTTAAATAAAACTCACTTTAAATACCTAAGGAACATTAAGTATATAATATTATCAACTAAACAAAATTATTTATATCGGATTATAATCGAAATTTAAAAAACTAATTTCCTGAACAATCTTAAAACCGAGTCGTGTACGATAATTTTGCCGTTCAGTAAGCGATTTACTACTATTAATTCGTTTTACTGTGTAAATCTAATCACAACGACCTTTTTTAATGTTCTGATTTTTTCGATTATTTTCCAGATATATGAATTTCATATATCATTTGTAAATGATTTAGACGGTCCGCCGAACGCGTCGATTCTTACGAGACCTATTATTTGTATGGTCGGCAATGGTTTTCATAGATCAGAAAACACACATATAGTTGTGTAAAGCGTGTTTTTGTTTTTTGTTTCGACGTTTTCTGTCTCCTATAATATACGATATTCTGTATGTTCTTGTTTGTGTGACCGACCAACAATCGACTTCTACTAACGCGCCCTACTCGATTTATCATTCCGTCTCTCGATTTCAATTGATTACGTAATGAGAGAATATTTGGCTTACGCCCGTCACCGCGTTTATTCGCCCGACGGTTTATCAAGTCCAGACAGTCTGTTATACATGCATTATATACATTTTCTGTTTGAAATCGAAAACCACGGTACGACAAACCTTTAAACGATTGAGTTAAACCGTTCTTTTCTCTTTTGCCCGTTTCGAGAATTCTGTTTTTAAATCGTTAACGACCGCATCCGATTGTTTATAAACGACGATGACGAAGAGAGTTAATTCAAAGTTAATATTAATTAATAAAGAGTGCGAAAATTATCACGCATATAGCAGAAATAATTGAATTATTTACCCGCAATTGTTCGAATAGATACTTGTAGCAGTGGTCACTCCGCTCGTTGTATAATATTAATCCTGGAAAGGCGTACCGTAACCACTATATTAACGAGCCCAGTGAAAAGGTCCAGAAGAACGTTATGCCGCTTCGTTTCTTTGTCGTTTTGTATCATTGTCGAGCAAAAATTGAAATACGGATCAATAATAAAACGGTATTATTACAGTGAAAGGTATAGGATACGATGATACACTGTAAAAATGTTTTTATACAAATACAATAAAGCTCTTCGACGTAAATACATTCACCAACTGTCAACGCGTAGCGAAAGGAAAAACAAAACATGTACGTTTAGAACTATTATCGTAAATCCAATGTGTATAAGTAATTATATAATAATATATTCGTTACGCCGGCACGCTCCACTTTATATTTTATTGAGCTCCTTGCCCACAACAGTCTCGCGAACCATATATATAACACAGTGTGTCCGTAGGTAACTCATTATCAAATCAAACATTTTTCATAACGAAACCATAAACGTTATATTTTTGACCGAGGCCCTATTAGACGCAGTCGAGTGCCTGCTGTTCAACCGGTGAGTTAAATTTAATATCACGATTTTCAGCCAATGTTACGCATACATTTACAATAAAAAAATACAACAAAGTCGATAACTGCGAAGGGACAGACAGTTATTTGTGTTTTTCGTCGATCCGTTGAATCTCGTTGTAGTCATTGTCGCGAACATCGATCGGAATATATGTTAATAAACTCGTAATCGTAACACCACACTAAACAAACATTAAACGTAATTACCGTCATACTATAATTTAATCTGGTCTTTGATGCACCACGATGTCATCTCTAAAGGAGTGAACATCCGATAATACCGATAATATCAAAAATAATTACGATTATCGTTTTCGTAATCAAATATATAATTACATTTCATAAATGATGCGTCTGTGACAACGCGGTAATGTACAATTGAATTCAACGTTACAATTTAGGAATTGAATATCGTAATGTATAAGAATTTCAAATCAGAAACAATGATGGAACAGGATTTCCAAATTACTTATTTAGTCATCGCTGCACAAACTCTTTGAATCAACCATGTAGCTTTTCCATAAGTTGAACAAATTCTCATGAATAGAATCCCATTTATTTGTTATTATTGTTATTATTTTTTTTTTATTTTACGATTCAGCATATACTGTTTTATTTATCTAAAACCCTCCAACGAATGTTTGTTGATTGTGTTTTAGAGTAACTTACTCGAAACGTTTTCATGGATTCGTTCGTTCTGTCTGTACAAATGTATACGACCAGTAATAATTTTTGTTCTTTTGAAATATCAAAACACTGTTAACATTGATAGGCTTTCGGATTTTATTTTTTTAGTTTAGGCTTTTTTTATTTTTATATTAAAATCGATACTGTAAATTTTTAAACGTGTACATTTTGAAATATAATTTTATCAACAAATAAAATCAGATATTGGTTTTAAAATATCGAGTAACTTGATTTGAAATATCAGATAAACGCATTATACATAAAACAGAAAAATCATAAAATCACATTTCCCTTTGGTTCTGGTTATTTTATTTTTTTCGTTTTTCATAAGAAATGTAAAATTGTTAGAGAATAAAAAACTTTAGTTAAACAAAAAAAAAAAAACGCCCCATATTTATAACATTCGTGGATTTTCCACATCGAAATAAAGTTCGAAGACGATATACGTAACTCTGCAGTTCAAACTTAAATTTTGTTATAAATTATCAGCTTTCGGTAAAAAAAAAAAATATATAAGCTAACACGCATTGATAAATTAATGTTTTCTTTTTGGCAAAAAATACGACGTCAAAACTTTAAATACAACTGCTGTTTACTTTAACCATTTACTATTTCTATTGCAATTGTACTGGCGCCGAGTTCGAAGTCGCCTCCGGTCGTGGTCGTAAAAATCGAATCACTTCCGATTTTCATCTTTACGTAGATAAATAGAAGTTATTTGTCGCGAATAACTCAATACGTCCGCGTGTGTTTTTCAGCGCCGCTGTCGATTATTTCGATTCAAAAACAATGCGCGTAAATCATGCGTTTGAATTGCATCTCATTCGCGATAGTTCCCCAAACTCTCGAAATCCAAACGTTTCCAAACAAGTATGTACACCGAAAACGTTTCGTATAACACGTGTAATACTAATATATTGTAAAACTAATACTAATGTAATAATAATATAACACGTAACGCGCAAGAACGTAGCCCGCGCGACCTTCTCGTGTTTTCCCATCAGCCCTCGCACGTAAACATACACGTGTTATTACACACTACTGTACCGATTTAATAATTTCATTTATATAAAAGAAATCGCATTTGTCCAACAAACGATAAAATAAATAATAATAAATAATAAAAATACTATATTCTTGATCAGATCAAATGAAAATAAATCGTTGTGTTTTTGGCAATATATACGGTTTGTTCATTTAGGCGTTCACAATATTGATCAATATAAATCCGTCACCGACAATCGTGTTTAACGCTAATATCAATTTTAAAAACACGTTTCAATTGATATAATACATTTATTTTTTTATTTTTTTTGATGTACAACAAAAACGTAAAGCATAACGATCTCGTTCATTCGTCTAGACGATAAAAAACGAAACGTAATCGAGTGCGTTATACTGTAACACTCGTTTTTAAAATAATTGTAATCGTTGTTGAATACGATATTATAACTACGCGATGCTTAACCTAACCTTTGGAATATATATTTATATATATACGCGTATTATAAAACGAACGATTACGTACGGAAGATCGGTTTGTACAAATGCGTAAGGTTAGGTAAGGACAGAACATGTTTCATTTATATATCGTTACGTAATATCATACGTTATATACGTATATATGTATATATGTGCGTGTGCCGATACAACGGCCGAACAAAACGAAAACCGAAATTCTATCAAGCTTATCGGAAGAGACGGCGAAAAAAATAAAAGCGAGTAGACGAAAAAAAACAATATATAAATATATATATACTGAAAGAAAAACAATTTTCCCTGTCGAGTAAATTGTTTCCGCTGGACGGGATCTATTAAAACACACGAACCGTTTAAGCCGTTTATATATATATACGTACGTAGTACATTTATCTCGTCCAGATTGTTGTTGTTATAATAATAATAATAATAATAATAATAATAACAACAATACCTCTTCGCGTGTATACGTGCACAGCCAGTATAACCCATACGGCTAACGTGCACGTCGTCCTCCGGTTAAGCCTTCCCCGTTCGGACGATCGTCACGCGCACCTAACCGCGGTTGACCGACCGTTACCGTTATCGCGTTACCGCCGCCGTGTCGGCAATCGTTCCGGCGGCTCGGACGCGAAATCAATAATATACAAAACGGGCGAGTCCGTCGCGTGCAGTTCGCTTAAATTTTGCTCGTGACGTTACGTACGGATGAACCGAGTTCGATGCGATTCGAGACCGGAACAATACTGAACGACGCTACGAAAATCAAGTGGGGAAAAAAATCGGATAAAACAAATAGCACGTTATAGTCGGATAACAAACCGACCTAGTCGTTAATGACAACGGCATTTGATTTGTTTAATTATTCATTTGATTCGTCGACTTTGAGCGACAGACACGGTTTTTCCGATATGTACCGTACACTTTTGATTAGCCTTTTTTTCTCGTATGGTGTACACGTGTAGTGACGGACATTTCTAAACGCATATTGTACGCGTGAAATAATCATTGTTTTTCACGTTCTTTTGTTAGCGTAAGTACATCGAAAAGGTTTGTTTAGCATACGTTTGATAAAAAATAAATTATCAAAATGAAGAAAGAGTAATAACAATTACATTCTCATGTACACAAAAAAAAAACCCCCCGTATGAGAAAATCGACTGGGCTAGCTAGAGCCAATATGCATCGTTCTTAAAGTGTTTTATCAACAAAATAAAAAAAAACCCTGGAACTTTAAATAAAAATAATTATTTTCTTATAATACTCAAGTACCCGATCGAAATTGACAAAATATTTTGAGCAATAGACTTTCGCTAAATCCGTCTACGCGTCGGCATAATTACAACGCAACACGTTTGAACATTCGCTGAGCGAAGAGATATTTCGTACACGTTTGTTTGCACATTCAGAACTGCGCGCAGTTCGACCGATTGGCTTTGGGTTCATACCAGACACTCGAATTAAACAAATAACGTTTCGCCTCCGTTTTCTTTCCGTTTCCTTTCCCGTTAAAACGGCCAAAACTGAAAACCACGCATTTTCGCATTTCCCCCAACAGTTCGACTCGGATAGCATAACCGTATGACACGACGGCGCGGACCGACTCACCGGCACCGGATCGATCATATCAGTGAAATAAAATATATATTAAACTGTATAAAAAATGAAAAAAAAAACCCTGTTCCGGGAGTTTAATATTTTTCGTATAAATATCGTCGTACGTTTTTTTCTTTCTTTTTTTTCTATATAAGTTATGTACCTATGACATATTATATGCTATATATAAAACCGTATTATTGCGATGCACTACCGTGTCGCGGGATCCGATAAATATTATTTGCGACTGTATTATAACGGCGTATATAATACGGTATTAACAATGGACGTGCGAGAAACCAAATAAATAATTTCGCGTGCGCGCCTTATCGAGACGTCGTATAAGACTTCGGCACCGTCGCCTTACGGTGCCCGAAATAAAGATATACGTATATATATATATTTTATGTATATAATAAAATCGTATACGCAAATCGGAAATAAAAATAATAACAATAGTAGAGAAGAAAACGAAAAATAAAAAAAGCGGATAAAAAAAAAAAATGCTGCGGATCGTTCGGCGCACCCGTCGCACGCGTATTCACATATACACGGTGTGTGTTACGGCGGGGCGGATGGCCGACATGTTAGGAGGCAGAACACGGGACGATAGTGACTGTATCGGCGATTTTTTTTTTTTTTTTATTTATATATTTCGTTTTAGAAAGTCGAATTGTTCAACGTCAGTTTTTCGATACGTCGTGTTTCATCATATCGACGTTTCGAACGTTACTCCCCCAACCGTTCGGTTTCGGGGTTAGACGCTTTGCTTTCAAATTTTGGCCAAAATCACCAAATCGAATTTCAATCTAGTATTATATTATTGCATATAATCGGGAGAGGTGTCAACGTCATATTTTTGATTGCATATTGTACACACGGTTGATATTAAAATCACATGTTTCACTTAATACTCATTTGTGTTATTTAATAATAATAATAATATTATCATGTTATCTAAGAAATTGTCCGAGCTTCGCTTATAGTTAATTATAATAGCTAATGAGGTATTCTTTTATCTCAATAAAAATATTTTTGCGCTTATTCGCCCTTATTTTGTGTAAATAATTTCAAATGATCGTGACGTTACATAAAAATTCATACAAACTGCATATAAATAATTTTTTTTTTTTTGATGAATTGATTAAAATTTCTTGTGCGTAAGTTAATTTGCTGTATAAATAAAATAAATATGCTCCTAATAAAAAAGTTATTCTGTTCCCGGATTTCCAGTTCTTGGTACCAAGGAACAAAGTTCGACACTCAGTGCCATTGTTAATAATTGTTTTCATTTTTTTAATTGGTGCTCAATAGTGTTTTATACATAATTACAATAATGTTACCTATAATAATATACAATGAATTTCATCAATATTACATTTTTAATTTTTATTGGGATCAGGATATTCTGATATCTTCTTGACGCGTAAAATCATACATGATACATTAAACGTGCCCGGTCAAACTAAATTATAAGATCAAGTAAAACTATTAAAAATTATTTAAAAAGACAAACTAACTGTACAAAATCTAAATTTTCGAAACTGTATTACAAAATATTCTTTTTTACATCTGATTTTGGACAGAAGTAGTCAAATTTTTATCGAATGAAAAAAAAGTTTTTGACTAAAAATATGGTTTGACTAGATAAATTAATAGGTTTCCTACATTATAAACTGGTTGAAAAAAATGAATTTGGTAGACCAAAAGTATAAATTTGATACAGCTTTGGAGACAACTAAGTGGACAAAAACTAAAAATGTAAGGACTAAACATTTTAGTAATAAACTATGCTATGAAGCACAAATCAATTTTCGGGCTTTGGGTAAAACTTATGCAGCGAAATTAGTGAAATAAGTAGTACAAGTAAATCATCTAAACGTGCTACACGTTACAAAATGGCGTATAACAAATGGAAGACTTCGAAACGCATCCAGATGTCACCAGAAAATTATTTGCCTGTGTTTGTAAAAGCTCAACTTACGAGTAATCAATATGATATAGTAATAATGAATGATAATGCATGATTTCCATTATATAAACAAATTCAACTAGTCGATATCAAATTGAAACGATTATTTAATCGGTTATTAATTTCGTCAGATCCACTCATCACAAGTTTTGTGACCTAACCATTGACACGAAAATCAAATGTTACAAGTTCCGGACTTTAATGTTCTAGATACATCGTCATCTAGCAATCAGTCAGTGACGACTCGTCCGATCAAATAATACATTTGATTACTAAATATATGGATATTACCATATGCTTTGTTTTTTGTCATTTGAATTTAAACAAAACTAGTTCGAACTATATCTATAATGTATAGTGTACCATAAACAACAAAACATAACGAAAAATAATTTTTGCCGATTTCCGACGTTATAGATACCTCTATACGGCGTGCATTGTTGTTCACGTTGGCAACGATTGTTGTTGGCGTGCGCGCAAACAGAAAGTTTTCCGTATATTTTTCAGCAGCGCGGTAGACTATTCGGGACACGCGCCTAAATGCGAGTCGGTCATGTACGGGGACGGAGGCGAGCATTATCGTCCGTTACGGCGAACAAGCAGCCGAACTTGTCGCGTCTGATTTCACAAACGCGGACGCGGACGGCGGAAAACGCTCGAATATTATACGTATAAATATGAGTAAAATTACAGTTGCCACGACGTGACGTATACGCACTGTCGTCCGCAGGAAACGCCACCACGTGTTGCCGTGTTGCGTGTGCATAAGTTTTCCGGGCGAATAATACCGAAAACGCAAATTAATGTGACCCAGAAAGTTCTTTTTTCCCTTCCTCCGCTAATGTAACAGTTCGGTTTTTTTTCTCTATCGAATATATTTTTAAGCCGACACGAAAACGTATTCCGCGAAACGTCGACGACATATAATATTAGACCCGTTACGTCCTGGAAAATCCGTTATGAACGGCTACCCCAATATACACGCATATATATATATATTCACGTTTAAGTATCATAAATCAACGAGGTATTTGTGTGTGACTGCGCGCGAGGGCTTAAGAGTTTAAGACGACCAAGCCTTCCAAAATGTCTGTGTCATTACTACGGTATAAATATATATATAATATGTGCTTAATGAAATGTCCACATTTATCTCTTGGGCGTATAAATATAGATAAAATCTCTTCCTGTTTTCATTTCATATCCGCTCTGTTCGAAGGGTTGAACGGATTTCGGGACACTCGATTATGTTTCGATTCACATATTTTCCGAAAACATTTCATCGATTATCGTACACAATTATTGCGCTACGACTAATTGATTAAACGTATTAACAACGTAGACGTACACAATGAAAAACATCCATCTATACATCTCGAAATAAAAGTCTGCGCATACTTATTATCCGCACAATATTGTTAATATTTCTGCCGTTATTCATCATTTTTATCATCGCGGTACAATGGAAACAGTAGATGAGCTAAATAATAAGAAGCACGTCAGTGTTGTACAAAATGTGTGGATACATAATATACATTTATTGTATGCGCGTGTGCGTACGAAATGTATAATTCTCTTGAGCCGTCGTTTGTTTAGTAAAAGAGATAGGGTGATACCCCCCGGAGTATCGTTAGGAGGCGATGCGTTTACGAGATTAGGTTGAAAGCAACGGCTATGGGTATAGACGTCGAGCCTGCCACCTCAAGTGGGAATAGAAGACAATAGGACGACGACGGCGGCGGCGGCGACGGTCTCGCAAGAATATTCAGACTCACAGGCTTATTTCCACGGTGAACTTTATGAGACGAAAGTAGTATATGAGTTTTCGAGCGCGATCGGTCATGAATTATTCGAATTTCTAAACCAAAAGTAAACGAAATGGCATGTTGATGTTCTGCGAGACATCGTTTTCATAAAAAATCGCGACGAGCCGAGAAAAAGCGAACGCTAAACCGTAAATACTTCATCGAGTTATGTTTGTGCGAATCTATATGATTGCGTATTTTATTCACAACAGTGTTTTAGTTTTAAAAAAATTACGTCGTATATTCCAATTATAACCACTTGACTGTTTATAATATCATCATTTCAATTTAACATAATGATCATAATTAAACAAAAAACAAAAAATCACCATAATTCTATGTATAATATTTACGATGGCAAATAACGTACTGAAAGGAAAGAACACAACGATTCCCACACCCCCACTTGATTCGGTTTTAATTTCTACGCGATCACTCATTGTTTAATCGTTTTATCGAAGGTTGTTAGACTTGTGAGCTCAATGAAAAAGTTATAATAAACACAAATGATATTGATTAGGATGTATGCTGTTAAAAAATAAAATAAGATACATAGTTAAACATTAATTTCAAAGTAATTGGCATACGTAAACACTTTGTGCGAATTTTTAGCCACCGGTTTTTTACCACTCTCTGTTAAGGACAACGACAACGGTTTCAATATAACGTTTTACGAGACAGCGACGAACACGTACGTAATATGTTTTAACAAAATCGGATATAACGTGTTTCACCGCTCCTATCGACGCATTGATACCACAGCCCATACGGTAGCGAGCAACTGTATCAGAATCGCCTACTCGGAGCGCCGTGCGGTGGTTGATCGGACTCCAAATAATTTTTAACATTATTTTCACGGGAGAAAAACACTCCGAACCATCGAAATGGTCCATTTTGGTCTTTGGAAACAAAATGAATAAATTATCTATTTCAAGTTGGGTGGGGATATTTTGTCGTATGCAGGCCAAAAAAAAATTTCAATCCATCCAAAGGCATGGACTAGTGAATTTAAAAGTGCGATTGTTTAAAAAACATATTTTTAAAATTTAAATACATACAGACGTGGAAATCGACCACAGCATGTTACGGCGCTAAATTTCACTGAAATGAGTGTGTTTGACGCGTTATATAATACATATATATCGTAATAATCAATTTTCCATTCGACAAAAAATGGATGTTTTTTTATACTTATCATATTTTCAATAATAAAAAAATATATATATAAATAAAGGTATGCCACTCATTTCACTATATACACGTCAACGTATCACTGACAATATGAAAGTGTGTTGGAGTTATGTGAAAACGTGAAAGACAATTCTTAAAATGAGTTTTGGGTTTTATGACTATTATTTCTATTATTATATTATAAAAAAAAAAAATATTAAAGAATGAACAATTATTTTAATTATAATACTATCGTATAATTTTTAATATTTCATCAAACAAAAAACTAAAATTAATTTAATTTATTGTCACTGGTTAACCAATATTTTTTTCAAACACTTCAAACGCTATTTAGAAATAAATAATAATTATATTAACCAATTAAAACTTTAAATATTATATTACATGATATGTTTAGTTTTTGTTACTATTATTCTATTTCGTGCCCTTTCCGTTATCATATCAATAAAACTGTTTTTAATTTTTACTTTAATAAATTATAACCTATAAACATAAATTGCTACCTTTTTCAAATATAATCCTATGAAATAATTTAGTACTATTTATGTATAAATAACGTTTATTACTTGAAATTGTATGTGTATAATGTAATATAACTAGTTTTTCGAATATTACGTCTATTTAAGCTTATTTAAATATTTCGAATAATTAAGTAAACTTATTAGGACAGTCGTCGATCCAGAGGTTACGGTTTAAGATCATTAGAAATAATTAGTGCTTTACAAAGAAATTAAATGTGTTTTATTCTTGTTTAAAAAAATCAAAATAAAATCGACTTTCATTAAAAATTGCAATCATTAAACTCTATTATTGTCTTTATAAACGTTGAATAGTTTTGAAAAAAAAAACTGCTTTAATAATCTAGAGTGCATTAGTATAGTTTCAAAAAAACTGATTCCTGTTCAAGTATATACAGTTATAAAATATTGTACAGAACGTTCAATTTTATTCTTTATTCGAGGTACGATCAGTTAAAATTAATTTTTACTGCTGCGCTCGAATAAACTGATTAACATGCCACATTAAGTACGAATATTATGGAAAACGGGCCGGTACGATGACATGGAATTAACAAGTGATACGCTAACAGCTGCGGATAAACCGCATACAAGTCGTAATATGGTTGACTGAACAAACCGTATGAAATCTAATATTGTATTAATTCTATTCGTATCGATTCGTCGGTTATTAAAGTAAAACCGGCTAAAAAAAATTTCGGTCGTACAATATATTCTCGTTATACGCGTGATTTGATCCGAATGATTATTTCAATCGCATTCGAATGTGATTTGACAACTTTTCGATCGTAAATATTTTAATTAGCTAGCTCATAACGATATCCAAAATATTTACTATTCGCGCGAGAATCGTGTTTTATTTCCATGTCGTAGTTTTTCATTTTTACAGTTTATATGTGTAATAACTGATAAACATAATTTTAACGAATCAATCGGCGCGTTAAAAAAAAAATATTTTTTTCGGAGAATTTAATTCGAGATACATCATTGATTTCGAACGCGCGCCCTGACGCAGATTGCTTTGTTATATATTTAAACGGTAAATTATTTACATATGTATATAAATTTATACGGATCGAGTTCATAAAACCAGTTAGGACCGGTGCGACAGCGTATACGATATATATATATAAATACGTCTCTAAGTTTATCCAACTGCATTTTGAAATATATATAAATATAAATTCGCACCTTTCGGATCGAAACAAAGAGAGAGAGAGAGAGAGAGAACGCGTGAAATCAAACGACATTTTCGCTGATATAAATTTATACACGAACCGATATATCGTACAGTGTGCGTACAATTTATATACGCACACGCACACAAACATATACGAAAAGCTTTTGTTATTTTCTTCTACTCCTCGTGTTTTCCTATTCCGCGGTCTATGTGTTATATACACCCGTTTCGCGTGGTGGCGGCGGCGACGGTACAGGGAACGCTCAATAAAACGTCAACCAGTTTATCTTGAGTTATCGCTCTCACTTGCGTACGGCCGCGGGGATTTGCCGTCGAGGAACGGGAATGGAAATAACGAGAAAAAAACTAGAGGCGCGAATCGATCCCGTATCCCGGCCGCCATGCTTACGCGACGATACACCGAACCCTGCGCCGCCACCGACGTCGTCGACGTTCGCACCAACTTAAAAACCACGTCCAAATCTTTATTTATTCGAATTCACGCGCGTGTACTGTACGCGTCCGAGCACGACGACGGCGTGTACGTAAACTCTTTAGATTGCCATTATTCTTTTTCTGACCGTTTTCCCAGTTCAACACACACACACACACACACACACACATACCTGTACTTGCGCTCTTGTTTTCTTCGGCCGCGCGCACCATCCGTACGTTTTCCGTCTGATTTCGTCGTCACGTATACCCTGGACCGTATTCTCCAACGTGAATACTAAAATGCGATTAAACGCAACGACGACGGTTTCGCGAACAACGACAGACGTGCGCACACCATTCGTCACAAACGTACGGCGTTTATTCTCTGATGAGAGGGAAACTTGTTGAGCCACCGCCGACAGGTCCGCTACCTCTGTTTAGATCGAATTATTCGTACACTATTATTCTTGTCTTTCATCTTCACGTGTTTTATATATTGTTATTATGTTTCGTACATTATTTACGTTTGTTTAAACGACATGCGAGAACTTTCCGGTTTGCGTTAAATATATCGTATACAATATTATACAAATGTAGTGTATGTGCACGCGCCGTTAAAAATGTCTCGCCGGAGAAATGATATGTGTATCAAATGTACGGACAAAATGCGATAACTAGGTTTGGGTGTTGAACATTATTAATATATTTATTGTTTTAAATTATAATTTAACATTAACATGCCTTTCACTCGCTCCGGAGTAAAACGTTTTGTTTTATTTTTTAACTAATAATTCCGTAGGAATCGATCACAAAAGTCTTCACGAAAGAAAAAACTTTGACTAAAAGTTTTCCAGAAGTTTACAACAAAATTATTTATTAGAATTCGATTCAAAAATGACAAAAATAAAAATCTATGGTTAAAACGTGTAACGTTTCTCGGACAAACTACATATTGTTTGACCATTTCTTATGATTTAAAAATGATTGTCATAATGTCTACGCGATTTTTCCCAATCAATATTTCGCAAATGCAAACATTGAATTTTCAAAGCGTTCCAAATTTCGTACGTACATTATTAGTACGAGTTCAAAAACGGTGACATTAAAAAAAAAAAAAAAACAATTATGTCCCGTCAAAAAATACGACCGACAAGAACTGTGTACGATAAAAGTGTCAAATATCTCCGAGTGCATATATTGTTTTCTTGAGCGGGAAACGAAATCGTTTTGTCCGAAACGGCGTTATCGCGAAAACGGGGTGCCGTTGTTTCGGTGATATCGTTCCGAACCATACGCGCGGACTGGGCCGTTGTGCTCCTCGACCCTTTCGCGACCGTACGATAGCGAACACTAAACGAAAGCGGCCGTCGTCTCCCGGAACCGCCGTGGAAAGGACTCTGGGGCGTGCACGTTGATGTCGTACAGACACGCGGACGATAGATCCCCGCGATCGCGTACATGGATCAATGTCCGTCACGAGCCAGTGACTGATCTGCCAGCCGCCGTGTGCTAAATGCGGTGCGCTCTGACGGCACGTCGTCTGTGCACTCGCCCGAAGCGAACGAGTCGAGTCTAATTAATGCGTCACACGACCACGACGAGGCGTTTCGCGCGAATAAGTTTTGTGATTATCACGCGCCACGTCGGCTTCACGTATATGTACACAAGTGTCGGGAAGTTCACGCCATACGCGATCGCCTATCCGAGCACCGTTTTCAAATTCTACCGAAAAAGACTAGCTCGTTAACCCGACCGACCCGTGCCGCGACGACGGTCTCTGTCGCGTCTGACCGTCTCTTCTCCGTGTTCCGGTCGAAGACCGACAGACATCTCCGTTACTTGATTACCGATGAATACGACCGATATTCACGTAGCGTGCGCATTCACACCGTCCGTCGCTTACGATTTATTTAACGTGTACTTCTGACGTAATTGGAAAAAATACCTGTTGACAGATTCTACTATAGAAATTCAATAATACAACGTGGGAGGGGGAGGCGGGTTTGTGAAATCACTTTATAACAATCAACGCTCGGAAATTTAGGCGTTCGCATATTTTTATGGAAAGTGAATATTGAAATTCTGGTTTGATACGAATTCGCTTCACAATACCATTCCGGTTAGAAATTAGATTTCAAGTACAAAATTCGCATAGCTTAAGTTTAAGAACGTATAAATGTATGTTTCATTGATTCAATGAGAAAAGAAATTCTCACACAAATTTATAGTTCAATTTATAGTATGTTTTTATTGTTTGAGAAAATTAATTTTTTAAATGCTATTTGGTTTATTGTAACTATACGTGTACACGACACAATTTACAGTCTTAATATACTTCTGAGAACTGTAATGTTGGTCAGTGTTTTCATGTAACGCGTTCCCGTTCGGAAACCTCAGAATATGATGCCCGGTATCAGCGTGCCTCTCTCTCTAGTAAGTCTTTCGCCCGTTATAGTGCGCACGCATTGTATTGAGTATCGTTTATTTTTATTATTTCGTGTTTTAATAAAAACTGTATCTTTACCAAGTAACTATAATGCCTAAAGATAAACAATCGTTGTCTAGTCTCCTTAGATCTTTAATTTCAAAGTTCGGTGAAAATGTGTTTTCTGCTGATAATAAAACTTTATTTTGCAAACGTTGTGAAGTCAAAATCGATCCTGAAAGATGGTCTAGTACTACGCAACATGTTAAAACAGAAAAATATCGTCCACAAACTAAAAATAAAAAAACTACCAACAACTGTTATCTCTTACGTTAATAAAATCGCAGTTCAATATGAATTTGTGGAAAGCTATCATATATCATATCATATGAGTTAATGTATCGCTACACAAATGACACAAAACCGAGTAATTCAGGTAAATAAAACAAAATAGCCTGATTGTTAAAATATGTATTGTTCTTATTTTTTTTTTTTTTTTTTGTAGAAACTATACAATACATGAAAAGGAAAAAATCAAGACCTATGCGAATTAAATTTGTTTTCTAAACATATTCAATTTATAAAAATAATATAAATATTCTATTTAAAAATGTTAGATTTTTTCGACTTGAAAGTGTTATTAAATAAATGTTTGTTATTAAAATGTTCTCCATTCGTTAATATAAGTTCAAACAATAATTTGCATATTTTTGCATATCATCCCAATTTTAATTGCATATTATACCACATATTTTCCTGTTTCTTAACGCATACTTAAGCACATATTTCAGTATTTTTTAGCGCTTAAAGTTCCGAGCCTTGATAATAATAATTATCAGCTACATTTTTCATCACCATATATTTCATTTTTTCCCTCGTTCGTTTATTTAAGCGATACTTCCATTCGTACTCGTGCGGATAATAATAAACACACATTCACCGTTATGTTGTTTCGCAGCCGACTTACAACAGCGGCGGTTCTCTATAATAATGTTTGCCGTTCCTACATCGATTTTGCCATCTAGCAGCGGTTTACGTTCCTATATTAATGATTGACAATATTTTATCTGGTCCCGTATAAAACTACATTATCATCATTATTATTATTATTATATCGACGCGAAATAACTATACCAGCGTTATACGTTTAATCGTGAAACTTCGTGACATTTTTTCCCTCCGTCTACGATAAATTATTTTAATGCATGTCATACGCACGACGCGACTGTGTTGGTATATATTAATATCATATCATACGATCGCATGACTCGAACACACGTACTCGCGTTTCCACTATTTTCGGTTTCCGTAAGAAAAACGACAAAAGCGAAAGTTACGACATTACTGTAATTGCGTTTCACAACGCGGTTTCGAAATATGGTTTATGTACAATGTTTCTTTTATTTCCAGAAAAAAAAAATATATATACATAAGTGCATACACACAGAGAACACGTATCGTTCTTAATTATACAACGTAAAATTAATTTACAATTTGATCCGTTCGATTTAACAAAGTGGCGTGAGATCGCGACGCGGCGTAACCGTAAAAAACCGTAAAACCGTAAAAAACTACAAATACATAACAGTACAGAGAAATATCATCTCTAGTCAATATTTTACATCGTCTAATTACGTTTTTGTTTTCCTCCCCGGACGAAAAAGACGAATGTCCGCTGCCGCCGGCGTAAACGTCACGAGGACTTCACCGTAATCTCCTCATCGTCCTCGTCATCATTCTCACCGATTTATACACGCCGATGGTCAGGGCCGAAGTGATCGCCAACGACGGTAAGTACCAGCCGATCGCGGCCGCCCCTATCGTCACACCGGTAGTTCTGATTACGTCGGCGGTTATCATGGCGTCTGTGAACAGAACGACGTCGTTAATGGGCGCGTGCGTTTTTTTTCGTTTTTTATTTTTCTCCGCGCGACGAGACTGTCGCGCCGTTTTTGTTTTCGCACCTCACGCGATTACGCTCTTATGGTACACAATAATAATGGGGCGAGTCCGTTTTTTTCCTGATAAAAACCTTAATTTCCAAAAAACAAATATATATATATATACATATATTTTTTATATTAATAATAACGTATTTTTCTATCCATTTATGGTTTCATTCCAACTTAAAATCGCGTGCGCAATATCGTGTTTTTCAATAGCTAAGTTAAAGTCAACATTTTTTTTTTTTTTTACGTTGTATGTCCTAATAAAGCTAAATAATAAATTATTATTAAAAAAAAAAAACAGAAAAATGCGTAAACATAATTTATTATTCTTATATATTATTGTTTTTGTAAATAAAAATGGTATATTTCAAACAAACGTTATAATCGAGTGAAGGAAAACGGCCATGGCCGAACGAATATTCGTATTGTCTACAGTATAAGTATTGTCGATGACAAACATTCTACATTATAGTTTACGCGACAGTTATCAAAAGAAACCGAATGATTTTAAATTGGCACGGCCAATAGTGATGGCATGTTGTGCCCTGGCAAACGAATCGGAACGTTTGAATGTACGGTGATAAAAATACATATCTATATTTTTATTTGCGAGAGGAAAGAAATCGTTGTTTATTCCAATTAACTATACGAACATTGTGAAAAGAAATAAATAGATTATGAAAAAAAAAAAATCTGTTTTTCTATTAAATCTATTTTATTAATATTCATATATATTTTACAACGCGCTGGAAATCAATAACTAGATACCGTTTTTATGTACCTATTATAAATGTTCAATGCGTCGTTTTCGATTTAACAGTAAATAAACAATTTTGAATAAATAATTGAAAATTAATAAAATATGTATATATACGTAGTAAAATATGAAGGTATCATATAAATAATTAATATTGTGTGAATTGTCTAAATAATCACGAGTATATTACGTATTCTTCAATTAACATTTCTATTTGTTTGTTCGAATATATTTTATCAAATGCGTATATAACTCGAAGCTCATTTTTTTAAACGTATAAATAACGAATAAATAACTTTTCCAATCGCTATTCAAATCGAGTACAAAATACAAATAATTAATGTATAAAAATTTGTTGCCGCCATTAGTTGAAAAAAATTAATTCTGTTTTTTGTGAGCGTTCCGGGTGGCGAATAAATCAATCGACGAGAAATTCCATGATAATATAGCGAACAAAAACGGAAGATTTTCTTATTTTTCATCACACAACACATAAATAAATACTTATGGGTTGAGAAGAATAATACTTTTACGATAGCAAAAAAAAAAAACTCGTATGCGATTAATTTAACTTTTTTTTAGGTACTTACAGCGTAACGTTGCGTCCATTTTGATAAACTTCGACGTACCCGCGAATTATAAAAATTCGTCGATAAACGGGACAGGAAAGTAAGTATTGTTTAAATGAATATTTAAGACATACGCGCGGTCAACTGCTACTAGTCGCGCGTCCACCGTGTGTTACACTGAAACTGCGTCGTACGTATAAATTATTTCTATACAACGGACACAAAGGAATCGAGTAGGTAGAGTAGTCTTGTGAACAGTTTCAAGGACGCGTTTCGGAACATATGTTTTGTATTTATTAAACACGACGCCGCCGCTGTATCCGTCGCGCGTACAGCACACCGTAGCCAAGACGCGCATATGTGCTACACAAAAATAATGAGAACCTCTCAATAACTCCTAAGCCAATAGCGATATCGATACGACGATTATAAAAATACCATTAGGACACATATACCTTAATAACAGTGTCGATTTAATCGAATTCGGTGTATTTATCTTATATTTACTTACATTTTAGTAATACCGCGGAATCATGTCGAACGTTAAGCGGAGTTTATGGCGAAAGGTGTTCGTCGCAATATACAGGACGCGGAAACAGATCTTTTTTGAAATAAGCGGAACACCGTTAATTTTTGGAAGAAAAAAATGTTGTGCATACGGAAAGATACGTTATTACATGTCGTTTAAGAATAGTGTGTATGGATGATGATGTATGGTGATTATCATTTCCACGGATGCAAGTTCGTCGTTTATCCCTGAAGTCAGCGTCCACTCGGCTTAGAAACTTTAAATCCGATTTAATTCGTTATATGTATTTCGCGTCACCGACACCGCTCGTCGCGATACCCGAACAGGTTATCGTCGCTCGAGAGTCATTTCAATGATATTATAGCGCGTGGTCGCGTGCTCGTTGGTTTCGATGCGATTCCGTTTTCAAAAATTCGTGTACATCACTACATTGAAAACTGTTCGGGCTTTCCGTATAAGACTGTACAGTGTAATGACTTTTCGAATTTTCCCGACGCGCACGACTGGCTTCGTATACATATTCGTCCGTTTCATAAACGGTTGAACGTACGCTGTATACGTAAAACACATTTCGTGACTAAAGAACAATATACGTGTCGTTACGTTTTTCATGTTTTCTTACGATTCGTATTTCCATTGGTCGATGCATATCTCGGTGATTTGTCACGCCATTTCGGTAAATATTTTTCGATTATTATTATATTTTTCGATTGATCGCCGAGTTCGGCAGTCTACTAAAAACTAGACAGAAAATTTTAACAACAAACAATACAAATTATAACTGCGGCTTACAAAAGTATTCGCAACAAGACGATTTTGAAAACAAAGTGCAGAACAAATGTAATAAGTTCTTACGGGCATATTTGAATATTTTTAGTGTATTAATGCATATTTAACAAAGCGTAAAATAATAGGTTTTTTACGCACATAAATCCCAAACATAATTGTTCTTAAACAAAACTTAACAGTAAATAAAGAGTTCATGGAATTTTAAATTTTTTGTTTTTTCATTAGATGTTTAAACACGTATTTTAATAATTCCCTTACACATAAATTACAAATAATAACAACATTATATATAATAATTAATGATATTTTATGAAACCAAAATTATACAATTAGTTTTAAAAATAATGGTTACGTACCAGTTAGGATACTATCGTCTAAATATTGACAACTAACATTTCAATAAAAATAATATATTATGTTTATAGTTTTTGGTTAATAAAAACAATTTTTTCTTTTTATAGGTTTTTGTATGAAACATCATATATCAGTGTTTCTAATTTCTCGTATCATTGCAATATTTCCGATAACATTATCGACAGGATTTTAATATATATATATATATATCGTTGGCAAAACTAATAGAAATTTTAATACAAGATATAAAGAACACATCTCTGAAATAAGATTTAAAAAATCTGATCCAAATTCAAATTTTGCAAAACCTGTTTTAGAAAATAATTATCTTATTACTTTTAATATAAATAATACATACAGATAAATACATATAAATAAATATACAAACAGATTTTAAAAATAACATTCTATATCAATATATATTAGATAATATTGGTATCACACCATAGTGGTTTTCTTTATATACATAATCTTTGCTTTTTGATATATTTTTATTATATAATTTTTGTTTTCTAACTCCATGTCTTTTTATTGTAATATTCATAATATTCTTTATATAATTTCTCTTACTTCTCTATGCAATTTTTTTTTATTAATTTTACTTTTAATTTATTCCTCAGTTGTTGTATTTTATTTATATTAACCTGACTATAACATTTTGTCGAAACCGGTAGTAATAAACACACATATACAACAATTTTTATATTTTCTTTTTTCTTTAATCAACGTAATACTCATTGGCTTTTTGTATAATTAAGTATACATATATATATAATATTATTATATTTATTTAAATATATATATTTTTTTGTATTTACCAGTATTAACTTATAATTTTTATTTTATTTCTATTCGTAATTATTTTATTCCTCTTCTTTTTCATTTCTTTATTTTTTAATGTTTTAATTTTTTTTTTTTGCAAATTTTTTTTACTCTTTATTTATATTTTCTTTAATTTTTACTACTATATTATATATTTATTTTTATTTTTTTATTTCCGCCGATTAACGTTGATTCCTAGTTCTAATTTGTACTTATACATTATAATATAATATATATTTTACGCACTTTGTGTACTATAAGATAATATACACACATTAATATCATACTTATATTGGTTTCATATAAAATTTATTCATATATTTAAAAGATGGACGGAGGACGGGGTTAATTTAAAAGTGTGGTGTGATAAAGAACCTTTTTATGTTAAATAATGAAAACAATTTATTTCGCTTTTCAATAAGTTTTCTATGCATTTAAAATTTCTTTTCCGCCTTTCTTACAAAGGATTTGTACCCATTATTGTGTCACTGTTTATTAGACGAGGAAAAAGAATAAGAAAAAACATTTAAACGTTTTGCTTTTCCGGCCCTTTTCAGGCCATAAATACTGCTACTAGACGACTTAAAAAAACTTATGTGCTGCCTTTTATTAGAATCTATGCATACATTGTTGTAAGTACAGCCAGTTTAACGTCAGACATGATTTATAAAATTGAGTGATAAAAATAATTTAAACTATAATAATAACAATATGATGCGTTTTTATTATTTTCAATTTACCTTTGCATTATAATCCCAACGTTGTATGACTCACAATGGTACCATAAACATTTCAATAATTTTTTAATACACTATATGAGCATGTCACGATAACTACACAATTATCATCTACTATACGTTTCTAATTATTTTGGAATGCATAAAAGCCAGGTACAAACCATTTTTATTCATTTGGCAGCCGTCATTTTAAGTGTGTATTAATAATTTCAGAATATTAAATCTTATTTTTATTTGCCACGGACTTTAAGCTTATTTGAATTATTTATTAAATTCTATAAGCATGAATTATTAAAAAGCATCTTTCTTTTGAAAATTATCTTTTAATTCTAAATTCGATTAAAAATCGACACCTCTATTCTGACAAAAATCCGTATAACATTTTAATGTACCCGATAGACAAAAATTGAATAGGATCAACCACCTGTTTTACGTGCATCTTCAAACTGTACGGGGATACGTCTTTTAAATATTAAATCTCCGGAATCATTGATACTCGAATACACCTCTTCGGAATGGTATAACATCTAGACTTAACGTCTTAGGACAAAATGTTACAATAATTCCTGTATATTTTCATACTATAATATTTCATTTATTCAAATCAATCATATAAATTGTTTATTTTAAGGGGTTCATTTATGTACATTCGATTCTTAAATTGGCCATTAAAAATTAAAATACAATTGACTAATTTAATTTCTTCAATATACGAGTACATATATTTACTTTCAATGTTTGTAATCAGATTGTATATTCAGCTTATAACAATAATCGTAATATTCGATTTCAAAATAAGTGAAATTCCAGAATAATTATATTTCAACATTTTTCACATAACGCGTAATATTTCTGATAGTATTTTATAAATGTATGTGTCAAAATCGACAGTTGAAACTTTTATTTTAAATTTATCGAAATACAAATACCAAAAAATCATTTGACCTCATTGTTATCAATATTAATTGTTTCATCTTTACTGTTGAAAGTTTGCTGTTTTTATATACAAAAGTAATATTTATTATTATAGATGACAAAATAATATTATTCTATTTCAATTGCTGTTTTGTATCAAGAATTATATTAGTCATCAGTAGACGCAGAGACTTGTAGCGCTTAAAAGATGTTTCGAAACGTTACACTATAAAACATAACATTGTGCACCAATGAAATCCCGAACGTTGTCGAAAAATTCGAATAATGAAAAAATACAAACGTTAGATATCCCTAAACGGATAGAGAGAGAAGTTTATACAGACGTTTCTCGTAAGAAACGGCGAATAAGTTTTCGGACGAAAACGGCGTTATTTTATTCGGATGATAACGGGGGAACTCGCTCCGAACAATCTATACACGGAACATGACTATTATGTATTGGTGTTCATGCCAACAAAACGGTTTCGACTGGCCACAGCAAATATTAAATGTGATTGCACGCGTTAACATTCAAATCGGCGCACGGATTTATGTTTTCATCAAAACAATTTTAACATAAATAACGATAATTTACACGGCGTGTTATGACGCGTTTATTCTCTCTCGGCGTGTCTGTCTCGTTTGATTAGGCGGTCGACGGCGTGAAACGAGTCAATAAGCCGCTGTCTGCGTATACGAAATTGTACACATGTCACCGTCTCGTAGCTAACACCGCCGCGGCACAGTAATTTTATCCTAATAGATTGTTACCATGGCGATGACATTGTATGTACGGGATCGGAAAAAAAAATAACGGGACCAGAAGGTGTAGAAAGAAAGAAAGAAAGAAAGAAAAGAAAAAAAATCCCGAGTGATCAATTTAAACGGAAGCGCGCGCGCACGCGATTTTCCGGGTGTGTGAAAACGGTTTAATATGATCTTCTCCCTCTGCCAAAACCGTGATACGGCGAGAGATGGAAGGGGGGGAGGGAAGGGACGGAAAAAAATAAATAAATAAAAAATAATCCGTGCGTTTTGTATTTTTTCATCGGGCCGCGTACGGCGGGCAGCAGAGAGTGACGGGAAAATTACCTCCGTTCGTGTACACGCGCGTACGAAAACGTGACGTCCGTGAAGAAAACCGGTGCCAACTTTTTATCAAGATCCGAGCACGTTCCTCTCCCACCCTTCCCGTCGTCCTTTCCGTTCTTTTATCCCGCAACAGCCCGATAGTAACATTTAAATATTGTCGACGTCCGCTCGCCCGCCCGCCGCCGACTGGATTTCCAGGACCGAACCCCCACCGCACGCCGAAATTCCGTGAACTGATTCACAATTGGAGCTCGTGAGTACGCGGAGAGGAACGTTCACTGGTTTATTGTCGTCGTGGTACGTATTTCGAGCGGCTTCGGCTCTCCGCCCCGTTCTCTCGCGGATTTGCATTTAAACGTCCGAAGATTTGTCGCCGTCGCCGCTGCCGCCGCCGCCGAGCTAAGCAAAACAAAGGAATAGAGAGCGTGGACTTTCTTTTTTCGCTCGTTTGTCGAAAGCGTCTCGTTCCTCCCCGACGTTCACGCGGACGTCGTCAAGTGTTTCGCGGCACAAAACGACGTCTGTCGGACGTCCGCGAACCGCACGCGGTTGGACTTCCGTGTTCGGTGGCCGGTTTCACATTATATTGTTCGGTATCGTTGTCGGGGAGTTTTCGTTGTTCGAAAACACACCAATCGTATATGCGTCGTACAATATTTAAATAAATCAATTCATTATACGTATAACCGTATTCTTTGTGTACGCGAATTTCGCGCAAAACCGTTGAGCCCAAAATACCGTGATGAGAGACGACCACATGAAAACCATATATTTCTGTACGGTTTTGATCGGGCCAGAAGTTTTGTGACGAAACTTTAAGTCGTCAACACTATGCAAATGTTTTATGATATTTTATGTATTCTTTAAGGCCTTTCAACATATTCAATGCGAGTTTTTGAGCATAAACGTTAAAGATTTTTTTTTTTATTGTAAAAATAAGTTTGCAATGTTGACGTTTTTTTTAACGTCCCGTGATTTTGAAACTCATTATTCCAGTTTCATTGTAGTGCGTTTAGAGTAAGATTGAACATGTTTACGGTACAGAAAACCTATAGGTGTATATAACAATGAATTCGTATTACGTAGATATTGTCACTATGAATTAGCTCTTTACTTGTATATTGTATATAGCAATGTTGTTCAAACTACACTACAGCACTATCATACTACACGATATAATTCATGAAGTCAACTAAACAATTTCGTGAAATTAATCGATTTTAAACTATGTTTTCTGTAATCGATTCATTTCATTCAAAAAATATGTTTGTACCTATACATATACTCGTCTACATATTATATATTTACTGTGACAAATTTATTTTGACAAAGTCACAATAAATTTAAATTAAATACTTATTTTGTATTATGCGTGAGCTTGAAAGTGCTATCAACTGTTTTTTTAAAATGTATTTTAGTGTTTTATACAAAATATGTATTGTAATATTGCAAATTTTGATCACTTGTAATATGTTGTTTCCAAAGCGCAATTTTAGACATTATTCTCTTATAGTTATGACAAATATTTGAAATGCATATATTTTGTTAACAATTTATGGACGAAATTTAAATTTCACATTCTTATAATATATATATATATGTATACAGATACATTTCGGTACGTCACAAAGATATATATAATACATTTTTCATAGTAACGTGTTGGTATGCCGTAAACGGTGGAACATATTACGGTAACGTATCGGACACAAAATGATCAAAAATGATTATAATTATTATTTTTGATCAATAGCAGTCGAAACAATTGCAGTCGTCCCGGTCGCGGGCTGCCTTCATACATGTACACACATACACACACACACACACACAAATATATATATATATCGTATGATCGTGTCGCGACCGGCGGAAAGGCAAAGTCGATGAAAACGAAAAAAAAAAAGATTTATTAATTACCGGCAAACGTCACGGTTATTATTATTGTGAGCCCGTTTTGCACGACGTCCTCGAAGGCACACGCGGGTCACGGATTTATTAAATTTCCGAAAAAAATAAAACACCCCATCCTGCTCGTACGCGCCGAGTAGCCCAGTACTCTCGATGTCCAAATAGGAATTATGATATATGTATGTGTGTGGTTTATATGATATGTGCGCGCGAGTATATTTGCAGTGAACTCGGCAGCGGCTTTTATGCGAAATGATATACGTCAACTCTCGTGTATTCCATTAATCCGTCAGAAAGCGACACGCGCACACACTCACGTAATAATAATAATAATAATAATAATCGGGCAAAAGGACCGCACCCCTCTTCGTTTCCTTCTTCGTTCCCTCTCGCCGCCGCTCCGTCAAACCATATATTTATTGTCACCAGTTAAAGTCACATTTCCAGCGCAACTTTATACGCGCACACACACGCACGTCATCGCGTGCAACATATGAATATTCATTTCGTGTACACGAAATCCGTTTGTTCGGCCCGGACGAGCGGCGCGTCGTCTACATCATGATACGCGTGTATGAAATCACTAGCTTTGGCCCGCGCGGACGTCGCGATGTTGATCGTTAGTGGGTTCGTATGACGTTACATGTACGGTTCGTTGATAACCCGGAATTACGTTCGGTTTGTTTTTTCGCCGTACGAAACGACGCCACGGACAACGCGTTTCGATTAGTTACCGCGTTGGAAATATTCGAAATGCGTTTTGTGTGTTTGAACGTAATGGAAAGTACATTTTCGTCGAAGTGTTTGAAACACGTTGAAAAAATAAAAAACACGCGTACTTGTTATGCAAGCAAACGGGTCATTGTGCTCGTCGCGGGCGGGTCCGTAAAACCAGACGGTTTTCGTAACGCAAATCGTACAAATTATGACGTTTATTACGCTTACGCGTTCCCATAGAGCCCTGTGATTACGATTGTGATTGCGATTCGCACGTATTTTCACGGGCATTTCGGAAACATAATTGCCGAATGTGTTCGCGTGGGTTGCTTGCGAACGTTATTGCGAACGGGCACGCCGTTCGCAGAGTACTCCTCGTATGGTTCGGTGTAATAAAATGTAAATGCGCGCACGGAGTAAAGCGGCCGCGGCGGAATTCCAACAGTTCAACGGACTTGAAGCGGGTTGACGAAATAAAGTGTGACGACATCGAACGTGAGCTTAGCGGCAGACGATCCGAAATAATCGGGTTGCTCGGGGAACAACGGTTAATACGAATGACGTGTTACCGACAATGTGATTGTGACCGTTTATTATATAATACGCTATACGGTCGCAATACGGACTCGTCCACTGCGGCGTTATTGACAAACCGAAAGGCACTGACTTTGAACTCGAAATGTCGACGACAACGTTTTACAAATTCTTAATCACGCGTAGTTATGTAACAGGATGTAAAACATTAGTATTTAATCTGAAATTCTAAATTTTAGTTAAAAATGTGCGCTACAACCGTGAAGATTTTAAAAAGTTCGAGAAACACACGAGTATAATTTAACCGGAACATTATCAACAAATGTTTTAGGAACGCGTTTGTGTGTAATTATCAAAGTTCGTGTACATAAAGATTTACAGACAAAGTTCTACATGCGTATAGTGATTTCGTGTATCTGGTCGGTGCATATCATATACACATGAAATATACGAACAAAACCGATAAACACGAATAGTTAATTTTTCTAAATACGCGGCCACTGAAACATCGACTATTATAAATACAAATTTTAAAAAAAGAATAGTTTATTTCGTCCATGATATTAATAAACTATGTGTTATTAATGGAACTTCAAAGTCGAAATATTCTCGTCATAACAAGCGTTCATCATAATATGTTATCAGCAGCGTTCACGTTTCTACACCGATGAACGATAACTGAATTCATAAACATATTTTTATTTTATATATATACATTTTTCCGGTATGTTATCCGGTATGTTTACATATATAAAAGTAAACAATATTTAATATTCACTAAAAAAAACAAATATATATATATATATATATTGAAAATATTGCAAAATGTATTTATATAATAATCTAAAAAATAGATTTACGTTTATAATAAATATATATATATATATATTATACAAGTCTTATAAAACTATTTTTTTAAATAACATATAGGCAGGTATATTCATTATTTGTTTGGGTAACGTTACAATATCAAACATAATTTCCATTGAACATTTTGGTCACACTAATTTAATAATATAATTTTTTTTTTTACTGTAATTTATAGATTGTTATCGACAATGTCACTGTTCTGCATAAGAATTCTAGATAAAGTACTTGATACGAAAATTTATAAAATAACGATCAATGTTTTCCCGACAAAACGTGTTTCATTTAGACGACGAACGGAGAATAAATGAAATGACCAGTGCTATAATAATACGTATAAATCGTGACTATCAGATGTATTATGTGATTTAAAAAACAATATTCTTTTCGAAAACTTTGAATGAGTAAAGTATAAAAGTTTTTGACCGCAAACGGCATACCTGACAGCCAAAGATTAAACCGGAAATCCTGCGTAACCTAAGTCGAAAGTCAGGCGAAATTCAATTAAAAAGCATTAAAGGCTCGGGAATAAGAATACGTGCACTTTTAAATTGATTTTCAAATAAGTAAACAGTTAACTTACCAGATAACGGAAAGTCGGTGTTTGAAAGGTGTTTATTACTCAGTGTTATACTACATAAATAACGAGTTCTGTTACTAAAATTTGATTTGCAATTACATACGAGTGTGTAAATATATTTAATTTCTGAAATAATATGTTTATTTATTGTACGAAACGAATAAAATCGAAATTCGAATTTTACTTTTAAAATACGTAATACGCTTGTTTTTTTAGAAGAGTCTACGATTTGTTTTTAATCGTTTTTTCGCTTTGCTTAAACAATGATAAAAATTTAAATTGTACCTACAGTACAACTAGGACATTATTGATGACAGAAAACATCATCATGTTGTAACACTATACGTAGATAACATATTATAGTTTAGGTGCTATAACTTACGCAACTGTGCGCTAAAATATACGCAAAGTAAAATACAAATGTCTACAAAAACAATTGTTACAATATCTAGTTAATATTTTTTGCCCGAAAACACAATAGAATATTTTCGAGTTGCCTCTCGGAATATGCTTCTTAAACATAACGTTTGTTTAAAATTCATCGTATTTAAGGTGAAATGCATATTGTTTTTAAGTATTATTGTTTCAACATTTCGTCTATTGTCTCGTTGGGTTATTTCAAACCACATTTACGTAGTTTTTCATCGTCCAACAGAGATTTGACAATTATACCAGTTCAAGTTTTTATTTCTTCTTTTTTTTCGTGAGGGGCAGAGGGAGGAAAGAAATACATCTTTGTGATTATGGTGGTCCATCGAAACTCGTTTTGAAATACTTTTCGAGATAATATCATATTAAAATATTACTTTCTGCTTTACGTTAAATGAAAAACGAACGATTTTTTTAATGTCATCACTCCATCACTTTCTGAAAACTAAAAATATTATGAATTACAAAATTATTACAAATTTAATACCGCATATACGTCTTTGAATAACGAATAATCGCGTGAACGGTCTTCCTCTAAAAGTGTATGGTTGAGTGTGTCGAATTTATTTTCATTAATTTCCTCTATTTATTTTATATTATTATATTATTATTATTATTATTATATTTATTTGACGGCGAAAATAACATTTCGTTAAGTACGTTTTATCAAGTCACTTTTATTATATCAACATGCGTTTTTTATATAAAATAGCATGTAAGAAAAACTGTCAATCGTTATACTTACCGGTAACTGCAGAATACTTGCGAAACAATTTGTCCCAGTCTGATAATTTGACAATAGAGCTATTAAGAGAAAAACGAGCTTTTACCTGACGGAGAATCGCTCGCCAATTATGTTCACTCTCATTATATTATCTGGCCGAAAAATATATAGCGGCGCGTTTAAAATAGAGACAAGGATATTTTTTGTTTTCACAACGAATCTTCTTTTCAATTTATTTACTTATAATTATTTTTTCATTGTTCACTACATCCCGGAGTTTATAATGTAATATAATACATCATATAACTACAAAAATTTATTTGTTTTATACGAGTCGTATACGTGGCCACTGTATGAAATGTACCACGTGCTAGTACGTAAATATTTGTGCATTATATAACTAAAATATTTAATATTTTTAACATCAGCACGTTATTTTTAAAAATAATAATAAATGTGTGGTTAAAATTAAAAACTATAAATAGTTAACTGGTGTTTTGATTCTATTAATTTAAATATACTATTCACATTTATTCCTGTTTTAAAACGTTTACCGTGGATCCACGAATCGTATGATTAGTAACGTTAACTCTGAGAATATACCCTTGCATTCCACGTTTAGTTCTTCCTTTTGAATGTATAAAAGGTATACCCGATTGACAGTTACAATTTAAAAACCGTTATAATCTGAATATTCTGACTTGATCCGGTGTCCAAGTGGACATTCGTGCAAACTCTAAGCATATTTCTGTGTATTGAATTTGATTAGTCTTATTGTTGTTATTTGTTTCCGTCGTGAATTGTCGAAACACGTAATAACAATATCTTATGGCGGGAATAATTTAGTTTTATTGTTACACACGTAATTCGTATATAACTAATTATCAAACATAATATTATTCGTTCGAATGATATATATGTATATGTGCCCGTAGGTTTTTACAGATTTCTTATAAAATAACTATTTATGTTACAAAACTTCACATGAAAAACCAAAAACGAAATTACGAGACAACGTACCATCGTAAAACAAACCATGATCCGTAACTATTATTAACTATTCTAATAAGATGACGTCAAGATCGGTTGACATAATGGAGTGTAAATATGTAATTATGACGGAATGGATACGTAGATAGAATAGATACGGAGATAGACCACATCGTATAATAGATAGCCAACAAATAAGATTGGTCAAGACGAAAAAATGTCTTTTGACATTATCGCTATTTTCGTTGAGGTATATTCTTACATAAAATCTCAGCGTAATAACCGCGATCCTTTGACTTGATAGTTTTTTTTTTGTCCGTTTATTTCGAAGAATTTTAATAACGTTTTCTTTATTTCGATTTAACTTTCAAGTAAAATTCTTTTCTTTTCATTTCCGTTCACAGACTTTGATGAATTTTGTTTTGAAACGACATTTTGCAGTTTTTTGTTGTGTTCATTTAATTAATAAGCTGATCGTTACATAATAGTATCCGAAAACATTTTTTCGAACTAATCAAATTAAGATAAAGTCAAGATTGTACCAGTGAATTATTTCACTGTGATACACTTTGCATATTAGTAACATTGAACGAATAAAACATTATTCCTTGAAAAAAATTTCATAAATCTCGAGCAACGTGATATAGTTAATAGATCATTTAAGGATTTTTCAAACTAACCTTCATAAATCCAACTATCTGACGATATCCGCTACTAAAAACTTTTAATTAAATTGATTAGTCTTGATTTATTTGTATAATCCTATATTCAACGCATATCAAATATATATACGTACTCGGTAATTAATAAATTAAAAACGTCAATATTTGAGTGTAATCCGTCTTTTCAAACTCTAATTCGAAAATTTAATGTACCGGATAATTATTTAAAAAACATGATTTACTTTTAAAATCTATGAGATTATATACAGATACTATATTTAGTATTCGTGTTAGATTTATATCTACACTGATACAAATACCGTAATTAATTATAAACAGTCAACATTTAATACCCGTCGAAATCGTACGTCAATTTACTCTGTAAAATAATTTTTAAAAACGTATAAAATATACCAATAGCATTTTATTGGTATCGCGTTTCATACAACGTCGTTTTAAATATTATAGATATTTATTATGTTAATATTAAAATGCGATATTTTATCCAAATGGAAATTACTCGGTTTCTCGAGGAATTTAAATTATCGCGTACGTACACACAAAACGTATACCAAAAAAAAAAAACCTTGTCTTAAAAGTTATTTCGTAAAAAAAATTTAAAAAAAAAATGTTCCGCTGCAAACATTTAATTTTCAGGGCGGAAAATAATATTAGACATCGCCGTTCCTTTAAATTGCGCATTAACCACAACGCGAAAGAGGCGTTCTCTCGACTGCATATGTACATTCATACATATATATATATATAATATATCGCGTGAGGGATTTTCGAATTATGTCTGACCGCGTAAACTTGTATTTTTGTACTTTTGTATTTTTTTTTTTTTTTTTTTGAAAAAACCACCAGTCCTTAAAACTTTTAATTGTACGTAACTGCGGTGGCACTGAGAACGGAATAAAAGCCCTTGGAAATTGTGTTAGCGTGGTCGGACGTAATTCGCATTCGTACGGTCGTGTATATAAATGCGTGCGCCGCACTGTACCGGTCACTATTGCTGAGTCACTCCCGTTCGAATCCTTATCCCGTGACGTTGCCGAAAAGTATTTATTATGTAATCACGTCGTTCATCGTATTTTCGTTTCGAACCGATCGAATGGTCCCATGTTTTTCCAACGGGTACGAAAATGATTATGTCCAATAAAATACGACATGTTGTATCGCGATACGAAATGACGCGTATATTAAATACGTATCGTGCTGTGTAACGACTGAAAGCCGTACTCAGATCTGCAATAGAATAATATTGAACCACGGAAAATATTGTCCTTTGTTACGTTTAATTTCCAATGATAAATTCGCAACACATTATGAGAACGTTACGGAATGACCCTATTAAAAGTGATCGTTCAAAAACATTGTACGTTTTATGTTATTAGTCGACCTTTTTCATTTTATAATAACGATGGAAATATTGCTTTTATTTGCGTGTTGAATAAGGAACTCAAGACTAAAATAAGAAAACTTTTATGTCTCCGTTGAAATAATTTTTGTTTTCTAACAAAGTTCGCAAATCGAATACGACATCTATACTTAGTGTACTGTCGAAATTAAATATTGTGCATCGTATATTATTGTACGATGAATTCAAAGCAGATATTTCAAATTAGTATTTATTTTTTTTAAAAATCATCGTCTACAAGAGAAACTATCCGATATTCTGAAATTGTTTCGCTCTTGCACAAAAAAAATTAAATAGTACTGTTAATGTAAAACTCAAAAAAAAAAAATTGTATGATTATAATTTACTTTGTTTTTTAACTATATCTGTTTGAACGCTGCAACCGCAACGCAAACAAGTATTTCCGCGGAAATATAATTCGTACAAACAGGTTTGCGGTCATCTGTGGGGACGTCTAATATTGATTTCGCGCGTTATTATTCTACGAATAACAAACAGATATCCGGAACTGTTATAATTTCTCTGTCGGACACGACTAAAACCAAAACACCGAGCATGATTGCACGCTAGGTATTTTAATGAACGCGTACCGCACAAATTAAACCGAGCGATTTTGAACGCTGTCGTAGTCATATAAACTGATCCGACGAAATAAATACGCGATTTTGTCGATCGAAATTATTTTCATACGAGTTGGGTTATCGTCACATCGATCCGTATCATTCGACCTTTTCGTCGAGTAAAATCGATTTATTTAAATCGCGACCGCGTTTTAATGTTCGCGCCGTATATAAGGCAGACCCTTAATTTTGTTTAAAAACGGCTTATTTGCTATAATGATAAGGGGAAACGGAATGCATTACGTGCAAGAAAAAAGAAAGAAAAACGGAGAGAGAAAAGATAACGGCTCGACACTTGTCAACAATAATTCACCTCTGCCGACTCGCCGCGGATATTGTTTCTTTCTCCGTTTCCAACGACCGTCGCCCGATAAATTATCGACAGAAAGTCTCTCGATCCACGCGCCCTGTTTTATTATTATTATTTTAAGAAGCTTCGGGAAAAAAGAAAAAGTTTCTAAAAAAAAATGGAAAAAACACAGAACGCAACCCCTCGACCGTTGTTGACTCCGGCGCGCGCTGGATTTGACGGTATTATTTCGCACTCAAGACTACTAGGCCGGATCGGCGAGACCGGAATAACGAACGTCCCGTCGTCCCTCTCCGTAAACCCGAAATCCCTACCCCGTCCCGTCGTCCTGTGTCGCACGCATACGTACATAAGACCCTTATCTCGGTACATTAGTTTTTCGTCCACGCGGCCGGCGAAACTGCGGTGTTGTTAGTCACTTCGATATCGCCGTGACGGTATCGAGAGGGTCGCCCGCGGTCGACGGCGGCCGAACACAATAGCCGCGCGTTACAGTTTAAATAATTTACGGGGCCGCGAAACGGTCTCGTCTTGCTGTGTGCGAATTTTAACGATCGCCCGGCGCTAATTATCACTGCGATCGCGTTGAAATCAAACCCGTTAACTACTCCGTCCGCAGGGGAAACCGTGATAACACGCAAACATGCGTACTCTCTTCTCTCTCACTCTCTCTCTCTCTGTCACTCTGTCATTATGTCTCCCACGAACCACGGTAATTCGAGGG
This sequence comes from Schlechtendalia chinensis, assembly GCA_019022885.1. Taxonomy (NCBI): domain Eukaryota; kingdom Metazoa; phylum Arthropoda; class Insecta; order Hemiptera; family Aphididae; genus Schlechtendalia; species Schlechtendalia chinensis. Next base: position 9,982,668 of record CM032341.1, read on the forward strand.
GAGGGAGGAGGAAGAAGTTTCGAATTCGATTTCGGGATAAAGTACGGAACGCTTCGACGCGTATTCTCGGAAACAACTAGGAAAAACGCGATCCGAAAACCGAAAAAATTTTTTTTGTCCATTTCGTTTTTATGCGTATCGTTCTACATTAGTTATGCATGTGGTTGCGATTATACGCCTATTATTTAAATAGTTGACGTTAGTGAATGTTTCATATGTATACCAAAACTATGATTTTGAAAAATCTACAAACTCTCTGACATCTCCGAACGTTTTAAACGGTTTGGTTTTTCCTTTAATGTTTTATTATACGCCTTTCCAGAACTATGACAAAGCTTAGTTTGCAAAATTTATTTGAACGGTATAACGTTAACACATAACGAACAGATTTTCATTCATATAATATATTCGAAACCGAAATAATTACAAAACTACATATTTGTATTATAAACAACACGATGATGGATGAGAAATAATTTGGGTTTGGATGCCATAATTACACCGGACTGTTTCATACAGATTGAATAAAAACTATATTTGCCACGTAGAAAATAACTAAACGATACAGAATAGGCTTTAATGATATTCACGTAAATTAATCGTATATAATAATAGTCATTGTTAGTAAAGGAATTGTCGTTTTCATGTTGGTAAATAATGAATGGTTTTTTCTTATTTAATTTATTGTTACTGTGTTACGGGGACGTTTATATATGTCTGCTATTATTATTTGCGCAGAATTAAGATGACTTTTATTTTAAATGTATATTTCTCTACCATTTTATTATTCATTTTACATTAAAACCGAAATAATAATTCGTTAGTTGTTTATGACAATAGCACAAATATAATATACACGCTGTCAAAAAGATACTTGTTGTTTATTCTATAACATTTTCTAAAGAATGCTTATTAAAAAATATAGGTTTTTAAATTTAACTCGAAATAATACATGCGCGTTTAAAGTTTAATTCAAATGCATATTTTTAATTGACGGTAAAAAATAGTTTTGCGTATTGCATGATTTTCACATTACGGAAAAAAGGAGTACAAATGTCTACGTCGTTTAAATCGAATCAGAATTCGATAGCGCAGGATATAAATAGTGTGAACTCGAATCTGCGGTGTTGAATGCATGTATTGTGACATATTCCTTATACAGCATTCGCTGTAAACGTCTTAATCTTCTGTGCGCGTGACGTTCGGCCGACGGGAGATAAAAGGCGGGAAAATCATAAAAATGGGACGACGGCGGAGCAACGTTGCATTAGTGATACAACAATTACTCGAGAAGAGGGAAAAATGCAATAACAAATTTCATTTCTGACGTTTTTGCGGAATCCAACTCTGGCCACTTCTCGCAGGAGAAATAACGTCCTATTAATCATCGTAACGTTTGTAATGAAACAATAGCCGCAAAAGTATCCGGGTCGAATTTATCAAGTTTTATTACGTTAGAAAGATATGAAATGTGTCTAATAACTTTTACAGCTCTCTCCCCGTCGAATCGTTTATACCTCGTTGTCGGCGGTAATCGGATGTTTTTCGGAAACTTGGGGGACACTCGTCTCGCGCGGGCAAACGCACACTGCATTGCGGTCGTTCAAATACGAACCGTCGAATGCATTACGATTGGCCGTGGTACGTAATAGCGACCAGTACGACGTATCAATGAGATTGGCGGTACTATATTTAATGGCCATGTCCATTATTGTCATTCATGTTTACGCCGTCGGATTACGGACGCAGACGACGGGGCAGACGGGTACAAAACGTTTCACACGCTTCTATTAATTTATCTCGCCGACGAAATTGGTACGGAACGTCGTCGTCGGGACATACTTTCGGAATACAAATAAAGACGAGTGGACGGAGAAAAAATAAAAAGGACAAATAATAATACACTAAGACCTCCCGGGGGTACGAGAAAAAAATACGAAGGGAAACCGATGACGCGATTATGACACCATGATTAATTAAACGATAGCCCCAGACCGAAAATGCAAAATAATAAATTTAAAAAAAAAAACCCCCGTAATGAAGTCGGTGTATACGTATAATAATAATATACAAAATATTTTCTTTTCCTCCAAAGAACTTCGTTTCGCTCTCTCTGAGTTCGCCTGCGTCGCGGGGAAACGGTAATTAGCGTTTTTCTCAAAATCCCATCGCCTCAGCCGTAAAGTGGTAGCAATTATTTAAAATAAGTTATTTAAAGAACTGTTATTTAAGTTTTATAAACATTCTCCCTCCAAACTATTTTTTTATTCTTCAAATCTTATTTTGAAACCCGACTTTTTGCTACCAAAGTAGGATGTGAAATTTCAAATTTGTCTCCTATTTTAGTTGGTGTCCCCCAAGTTGCTATATCGTTTTCTATACTATACAATATCTACGCTGTGAAAAAATGTGTAGCTTCTATGTGAAAAGAAAGATAGAAGTGAATTTCGGATGTTTGAATCAGTGCAGTTTCTACTTTGCAAATTAGATTGTAATCCTATTCATATTTGGCTTCCCATTGCCATTGGCAATAATAATAATAAATTAATATTATTAGTTAATAATTATTGATAACACTATTTAATAACATTATTTAAGTTCACCAAATCAAATTATTATCTAAAAATTAAACCGTTAAGTTTTCAAAACATTATAAGTAATAATTTACTATTTTTATGGACGATGATTATTATTCCATACGTTTTCGTTTTTCATAAAACCAACTATGTCAAAAAACAATCTATGCAACTCACGCGAAATGTATTTAAGTTATTTTGTTGAAATAATAGTTCTAAAAACCTGATAAAAGAAGAAGTGGTAGACCGTATAGATAGCAGATTGACCGAAAACAAATTCGTCAAATTGATTAAATCGACAATCCTCAAAACGGACATGAATATCTTTACATGGCTAAGTTATACATTATATGATTTTTTTTTGTATTAAAACTTCTATTAAAAAATTAATGAACGTTTTAGGAAAATGGAAGGGAAACCGATGACGGGATTATGACACCATGATTAATTAAACGAGAGCCCCAACTGAAAACACAAAAAAAGAAATTGCAAAAAACCTTAATGCAGTCGGTATATTCATTATAACATACATAATATTTTTTTTCTTCCAAAGAACATCGTTTCACTCCCGTCGCGGGGAAAGGATAATTAGCGGGTTTCACAAAATATAATCCCCTCGCCTCGGTCGTGGAGTCGTAGCGGTGAATGAGTAGACGAACAATAATAAAATGTTGATAGATGTATAAATAATACGATGGATAATCTAAATCAGTAACAAGCGGAAACGAAGATCGAAAATTAGAATATTTTCGCGTTTACTTAAACGAACGTTAAAAAGGGAAAGGTCAATTCGGAGGGTTGACGAATTTCAGTGTGTTCAATAGAAAAACAATACGTTTTGTCTATAAAACGATTTAAATCAAATTTCAGCTTAATGGGAATTAGTTTGTTTGAATGTAGTTGGTAATTTGTCGCAATTCGATTGTACTATCCATTGACTCATACTTGCCCGTATTTTTTTAATATAATATAGGTTTTCGAATAAGAACTGATTGTATCAATGTTTGCATTTCGCCGGTTTTTTCGCGATTTAGCTACATACTATGTATGTATTAAATAAATAATGTTTTTAAATACAATTTCCAAGTCCTTTGTAATTATTATTTCAAAACACGAACGGTTCTGGATTCACGTCGTAATAACTAATAATGTATTTTATTACGTGCCAATACTGCGCAACACAATTTTTACGTAATCAAATATATACGTACAGTATGTACAAACGTAATTGTAACGATAAGAGATTGAACGGTTTTCGGGAATTTAATTCAATAATTTATTTGTTACATACGTGTAGTGTACTCGTATATACTAACCCACGTAGCATGAACATCAATGTATTTTTCGAAATTCTGCACACGTGTTGTCCAAAAGGACTGCTAAATTACATCGAGTAACCTGACCCGAGCAACTTCACGAAACCGGCCAGTACTCTTGGGAGTGTCGCGGCAGACTTGAGTGTACGGAAAACCGTTAGAAAATGGAATAAAACTCGCGTCGGAAAAACATAAGGAAGAACGTGGCATGAGATTGCCCGAGCAATAATAATAAACCCTGCGTAGAAACTATCATATTTTTACATTTGTTTTCAATCCATGTTTTCGGTTAATAACACGAACACGTTTTCGCGATCACGCCGTCCCTGCAGTTCATCGATTAGTGTTTGTGTCGTTTATAATATTTAATAATAATCTTTCGCTTTCATTTCTTTCGATTACATTAAATAATAACTCGGCGCAATGAATTAGTCCATAATGATGTTGAATGTGTTCGACGAAACGACAGCGCATGTTTTACACGCATTGTTATATTTTTTTCTACATTCCGGGTGTTTTTTTTTAATATTATTAAATGTTTTCCTATCTTGACAAATCGACTAAAAAATACGATTTATAATACGCTGACCGATATATATAAGCAGTGCATAACGTGTAATATCAAACAAAATTAAACCGTTATTATTAGATATATTTTATTTCATTTAATGAGCATTCACATTCAGTATTATAAATCGTCAATCGTCATAAAAATGTAAACAAAGCAAAGAAAAAGATAACTTAAATATGAACAATAGTAAAGTATATATAAACATAGTATAATATAGTATACAACATTAGAAGTACCTAATTTGGAACAAATAGTGCGTTAAGATTTCTGATTTTCTTTTTTAAACACCGATTTGGTAATCGCGCTAACCTTACGATATTCAACGAAAGCAACAACTAGACGTGACGCCCTAAACTTTCAAAAAGCCGCAGATATATTTTGACTACATTTATACAATTGGAATTTCACTAAATATTGAATGTTATTTAATTGTTGTGAGATATATGTACGTTTTATTGGAATATAAAATTTAACCACACTTTTTAAAAGATCAATAAACTTGTTGTATGAATCTATTATAGATTCTGTGAACTCAAATGAATCAAATAACTTACTTAGGACAATATTAAATAAAAACCAATCAGTTTTGTTATAATTTAATATGATGTGGCGTGTTCTCACTGGGACCTAACTTAGTTAGAAAAATATTTGGTTATTAATTTTTTGTGTTTCGGATGTTTATCAACAAAATCTTTTAATTTGCCTACTGTTTCGAATATAGAAGTATCCACGCCATTGATAGATTCAACAAATTGCCTAGCGGTTTTGTAATGATGGCATTGTTTGGTTTGCAGTAATAATAGACTATACCTTTCACCACCAATCGTAACACATGGACTTTATCGGATATGTTTAATGATTTAGTTTTCGTTTTTGATAAATGTTTACCTATTTATAATATATGAGAATATATTTTCACTTTAACTATGCTATTAATCGAGTTATCGTAACTCGACTGTATTAATAATAATTTTACTAATCAGGATGATTATCATGATCAATTTAATACTTAATAAATTCTCGTGTAATTGACAATTTTATAGCGTGGACACCATTATCTCCCGCATCCAAGTACTAATGAAATCTTTGTCAATGTTATCGCACAATTTATATTTATATTTATTGGGACCATCTTTTTACAACTGACAGCTAGACATTTACATAAGTTTATGTTTAATGTGGTAATAAAGACTTTCCATGATTTATTTCTTTATTAAACCCAAAATATATTCTTACCAATAGTTTATCCATATAAGTAATTATTGTTAAAAATTCATATTTTTATACTTGCTTTTATGCATTTATTTCATTATTAATCAATTTTTAAAATATTGACAATTTAATATATTAATTCAAATATTGTGATTTTAATCTGTATTAAAAATGATAATTTTTGTAATAATGTGTTTTAAATTGGAATGTAAAAAAATCTCATTATGCAGAGGCCTCCTCCGTTTTTTGGAGGAAGATGCCAGGAGTTTTAATTATGCGAGTTGAGAATTAACAAAACCGCCATCTTTTTTAACTTAAATACGTCTGAACGAAATGATTTTACAAGTTCATCTCAAAAACTTTTTAAACTGTTTCTTAAAATTGAATAATACCGAAGCAGTAAAGTAGTGAAATCAATAAAATTATATTAATATTTTTTTTATTTAATTGATATCAAAATCATTTAATTTCCTATTACATAATTTATAAAAATGTGACATCCAAATAGATACGGATACCAATTTTATTCGCGATTACTGACATAAACTGAGATTTGATAAGTTAAATAGATTTATTTTATACTCAAAATGTGTTCTCAATTCAGTCCTGAAAATAAAAAAGATAATAAATGTTTAGTTTCCAATTAAATATATATATAGGTTAAACAAAAAACATAAATAAATAAAACACTTATACTTAGATAATTATGGCGTTGATTATCGCCATTATCTTAGATAATTATACCAAAATAATAATTAGGATATTGATAGATAATAATCAAGATATTAATTAATAACCAAGATATTAATTATTCAAATTTATTTTACAGTTAATAATTTGATAATTTTACAGTTTAAATATGATAATTCTCAATATACATCAGAAATTAAATTAATAGAATTGTTATATATTATAATATTTGTTATTGGTTACTATAAAAACATAAAATATATAAAGTCAGATTTCATATTTAATAACCAATAAATATAAACAAAGCCTATATATATATATATATATATTTATATATATGATGAGTATTATAAAATAAAATTTAAAACATAGTCAGATTTGAAATGATTTAATTACATGGCTACTATAGCAATAAGTAACAACAATTTAAAATCCTGAAGAACGAACCCAAATTTCAACAGAATAAAATATTCTTATTTTATAAACGCAAATTCTTTTTTTTAAAACAAATTTTAAAATGACAAATTATACTCCATGTTTGCCAAGAAAAATAAAGAGGATTGCAACAGAATCGCTACCAACGAATGGAGACAAAAATACATTAAAATACGAATTTTATAGACTTCTAGTCGAACCTTCTATTATACAATTGAACAATGAAAAAGGTTATATAAGGAAAAGTATTCTTTTTATGAATAATCAATTAAATTACAAAAAAATGTAACGGTTTGTTTTAGATAAAATAAGTTGTTCTCAATGGCTAACTCGAATAGACGGCGATGATTCAGATTTAAAACTACATCTGATCCAAATATTATTAATATCGTTGCAAAATAATCGAACATATTACATGTTTTTGAACCCGCCACCTGAAGATTTAAGTGAATTAAATTTGTTCCAGGACGAAAATACAGTAAAATGTCCATCACATTTCATATAGGAAATTGTTTTGATATTCACATACCATATTTAGATGGACATGGTTAAAAATATACAAGTCATTACGAACAACTTTTACGCCAACGAAGAAATTTTACAAGAAATCGAATATAAACGTTCTGCAGCTGTCGCTACGGACATGTGTTCATATTCGGCGGTTAAAATTTCAAAACACATGGTACAATCGTTCTACATAAGATCGGATTTTCCAATTCAAATGTGGTATAATCCATCAGATATTGTGTTGCCTTATAGTTTCGATCATACTGAATGGGAACAGTACTTAAATCGTTTTGACATCGCGAACAAGTAAGTCTTGTACATCATAAATATATACGTACATGTGGTTTATTTCACTTGTCAAACAAATTATTTATTGTATTTAGGAATACAAATATTGACGATGACAAACATACAAATACGTAAGTTACTAAAAAATAAAATCATTTTTAATTTATAATTTAACGAGCGCTATTTTTTGTTTAGTTGTGAAAGTATTTTTAACGTAGACCAAGTTCCGAAAGAATTAGACAGCGCGTGCATTTTTCGTTGGCATCCTCATAGCATACTGTTTAATAAAGATCGACCAAAACGGCTGGCAGCGTTTCTCGATGTAGACGCGTAAGCAATTCACATTTAGAACATTACTTATTTAATAACGTGTTGTTGTGTACGTCTATTTTATTTTTACAGAGATATATCGAATCAACCGTTTTTACAGCAACAAATTGACGAGAGTGCATTCAATATTGTGCATAAAAAATCATTCCCCGGTTATAAGATACTGAACCCTAAACATTATTCCACTATACTAATGCCGGACCCGAAATTTGTTTTCAACATGACGGGTGTGAAAATAATTCACAACAAAATACCAAATGTTTCATTCAATAACAACGGACAAGAGAATCGGTTAGAGAAAAGTACGAACGAAGAAAAAGAACGAATACCAAAAGCGAGTGGTTCAAGGAGAAAACAAGATATCGTTCCAGAAGTCGGTTGTACAAATAGCGAACGTTCGTCTACGATATCGACTTGTGCTTCGAAATCGACTACACAAGAGTTGTGTTCATCGTTAACAACACAGAACAGTGACGATAATGTTCAGGAGCCGTGTACTGACTCGAATACGCGTAAACAAACGAACTCGGATAAAAATGATAACGATTGTAAACTTATCCAACAGAACAACACGTATCGTGGATGTGATTCTGAGCCGTCTGTCGACTCGAAATGCACGTACGATAGCTTAGGATCCGAATGGTGTCAAACGAAATTGCAAATCGATACGAACAACCGAAATGTGTGTGAAAGTGAAAATCGCGAATTTTCCAAACGAACCAAATCAAATAATAACGATGATATTCGATCAGAAACACGAAACAGCAAATGTTTGAAAACATCGAACGCAAACAATGACGAGTCAAGCATGCCGGGAAGTCGGCCGCCTGCGAAGAGGAACGCGTGTAACGGACCACTCGAAACGACTTCGAAACGCGACGGACAGGACTTCGTGCAGGAGGACGGGAGGACGGAGAAACCGTCCGACTACTGCTGCCAAGACCGGTCGGTGGTGTCCGGGCCCGCGTGCGACGAGGACTCGGCACCGGCCGAAGTCATCGACGGTTACGCCGGGTTCGCGAATGACCGAAACGACTGTCGCCGAACGTCGTCCGAAGACGGGTTTTCATCGCGGCCGGACTGCAGGACGGCCGACGACGACGACATGTCCAATAGGTCCGACGAATTTGCTTGTCCGCCGTCCAACGGCAAGGCGAGTTCGTGCGATTCGCTGACCACGTTGACGTCGGACCCGTCCGGCAGCCTTTGTTCCTCCGCCGAACAAGACGACGACGACGACGACGACGACGACGATTACTGCGGCCGCGCGGACGAGCGGTGGCCGGTCTTCGAGTCGTCGTCGACACTGTCCGACCGCAGTGATTACGCGAACGCGGGTATTCCGTGTCCCTTCGACGGGAGTCGCGACCGGGAAAACCACGTGTGGGAAGACGACGACGACGTCTCGAACGAAGAAGACTGCGTGAAGAACAACGAGTACACGAGCCTCGAAGAATCGCGGAGTTCGTCGGACATGTCACGGATAACCCAAAGCGTGGGACACGTGTGTCGCCGCGGCGGTTTCGACAATTCGGACATTGGCGGGCGTTCGGATGTCGATGGTCGATGACGTGCACATATCCGTTTGGGATTTTATTTTCGGTCTTCTTTTTCTTCTTAAACTATAACGGTCTACATTTTGGTTTGTATGGTTTGGGAGATGGTTAGAATTGGGATTTTATTATCGATAATTATTTTATTCTGAAAACAATAAACGTTTTTATATATAAATTACCTTGTCTTTATAAGTCGTTATATTATTTTCAGATTCCCTCTAATGACAAGTCGCGGAGATCGTACACCATACTATCTAAGTGTCAAACGACATTTATTTCGAATGAAGTACCTTTATATACCGAACAACAACTGACAATAAGTCACGAACAATATTATACTTGCATGGTGTTTTTGTTTATTATATATATATTAAAAGTGCCGTTTATTTTCCGGAAAGAAAAAATAGGCATATGCATTAAACCCGTAAAATATATATTTAAAGTTCACATTTGAAAATAATCTTTAAAAAAAAAATGATATTATTAAATCCATTTTAACTATAAAATCGTAATCTACTCGTCATATGATCAATATTTTAAACTACATTTCTCAATGTCCAAGCTGTAAAGAACTATTGTAATCTATAGTGTAAGTAATTAATTACAAAATATTTTTTTTTTAATTTTTCGTTAATCAATGAATGTATTTAATGTAATTAATCAGTATGTAACTGTTTAACGAAATTTGATCTCAAAATTGTGTCGTCAAATAAAGAAGGAATTGATTTAACTATTCGTGCCGACTGTGCATAAATATATCTATATATACTACACGCATTAATGGCATAAAACTCCGTGTAGTTTGTAGTTTCCTTTCACGGTTGTTAGATAAACATCGAAATTGAAATGTCACTCATTTCTTTAACATATAATTTTTTTACCATTGGCCATTTAATTTCTTATAGAACAACTAAATCTATATTATATTCATCAATAATCATAGTAATGAATTTAAGGCCACTGGCTTGTACAGAGATCTTATGTTCCACGTTTTGAATAGAATAAAATGGTTTTATTATGAATCAGGACGATGAACATAAATATCTATTACAACTGACATTAAGGCAAACATTGAATAAATTATATTCAAAATGTAAACCATGTAGCCAGTCAAACAAATCAAAAAAATGTTTTCCTCGTTACAAGTTAAGGGTAAAAAGTACAACAAAATGAAAATTCTGTTTTGAAATGTTAAAAAAACAAATAATTAATCAAATAAAAAAAAACAATTTCATAAATTCTATAAAATAAAAAATACAAAACAACAATTTTATATACAAAATAAATTTAAATATGAAATGTAGGTATTAATCAATTTGTTTTCTATAAATATTTACAACTTAAATATGTTTTAAGGATTCAATAATCATCAATATTACTCATAAAATATACATAATCTTAAACTTTACGTTAACTATATTCTTTTTCACAGTCGGTTAAAAATTGATCTTGAACGCAGTTAGACACAAGTTGTTTATTTTCATTTTTCTGATTTTTGACGGACAGTTCGACATTTGTAACACACGAATCATGAATGTTAAAAAATTCAATTAAGATTTCTCATCGTGAAAAATCGAGCTTCTAACAGTAAAACATCATTTGATGGAGATCGTACGACGTGAAATGCAAAAACACGTAATAATCATTAAAAGTTCTATTTTAAAAATAATTACAAACGAACAAATTACTTCCACGTTTTTATTATACAGTAATACTTAATTCGCGATCGTTAATTTTGTCGGTAGGTACCTATAATTAATTTGATATAATTATGTTTTTGAACTCAATATAAAAAGCATTCTAAATATATATTGTTTCTTTTTACATGACTGTAGAGGCATATAGCGCATAACAATAGTTATCATTATATATTAGTATCTGCAATATTGAACGTATATACTCGTATATATAAACATAAATCTTATTCGCAATTATCCTACTTATAAACGGAAAAAAGATTGATTGAATAATATATATATATTACGTTAAATATATAATAACCTTCCGCGTTTAATGCGGACAGCAAATTATGAATTATGTGTGTATATTACTCCAGAGAATAACACACACGTTTACATATTATATATACATTGTATAAGCATATTGATAAGGATTTTATCGAATATAACTCGTTATCCTGTTATCGCCCACTTTTGTTTTTAAGCGGATTTACTAGCTGAAACTTTTATTTTTATTATACTATTATACGCCATCGTACGTGCACCATTTTATTATACATTTTCATTGCGTGGCTATCTGTTAAAACGAAATTGCAGTAATAATAATACGTATTCTACCGATATGTACATGATTAAATAAACCCACAGCAGCAATTGTAAATTAAACGCTATTTTTTCATTTTAAAATTAAAAATCGTACATAAATGCGCATTGTACGATCGAGACGAATATTTCAAATACATATTACATATTAATCTAGTTTTTTTCTTCCTATATGACGTAAAAACCAAAAGATCAATCATTTCTTGATAATACGCATGAAACGCGTATTAAATAAAAACAATGATGAATCTAAAACTTTTAAAATAATTTACAATGTTTTTAAAAACACAGTATTGAAAAAGTAATATCATTTCAATATTCATTAATTGAATTTCCTGAAATACAGACATGGTGTATGAAAATATTCCTCTCGTGTACAAAAAAAAATATATTATTAGTATCGCTATAATTGTAAAGTAAAGTAAATTTTTAAGAAAATATTATACATACAATTTTTATGAGAAATTCATCGATTACATAAAATATATACGATATTATAATTATCATAATATGTATATATGTATATAATTACAGTGATGGGGACATATTATAAGGAAAAATAATAATGAAACACTGAGAATAGTAATGAAATGGACATCACAGGGGAAAATACCACGTAGAAAATTCTAGGAGAGAAGGTTTAATGAAGTTGAGGATGTTGATATTTTCAATTTTCGATAGGCGTACATTTAATATTGAGCACGTGAAAAATATTCTGAACTCAAATCTATTTTTAAAAATTTGAAGGTCTTCGACCTTATGATTTATCTAATTTGTATAATTGTAAAAGAGACTTTCACAGAGGAAACTGTAAATGTTTCAAATGGATGTGCAAGTCAAATGCAATCACATATATGCATGGCATGAATACCAGTTTTCTTCTGGAAGCTTTTAAAGTCTGAATTTCCAGAAAACGCAATATTTGTTCTGCACTCTCAAAAAAACCGAGAAGATTTTCTCAAAATCATTTAAAGGCAGCCAAATTTCCAGTTCTCTTTAGTTTTCATGATTTCCATAACTGTGGACATTTGTTACATAGCGAGTGTTTTTTTACGATTTGTATCGAAACTGATAACATTGCAAAATGCATCTACATCACAATTCTTCGTTCAGAGTATTTGTCACTACAATTAGCTATAATGATCGCAGAACCACTATTTTTCTAGAAAAATAAAACAAAACAAAGTTAAGCTTCCACATTTCTAAATACAACTCTGTATAAGAAGAATATACAAAAACGTTATTTCTATAAGAACAAAAATAATAATAATAGTGTTTCTAACGTCAATGTTGCGAAATCCAAATGTTTTACATTAGTGTATTTAACTTGATTAATTTATTTAATATTAAATAACCGAGAATATTCACGTCTGATTATGTATCGTTGTATAATCACATAACATTGCCAATAACTTAAAAGTATACATAAATATTGCCTACACGGGCGTAATAGAAACAGAAAACATCCGCAAGCCATATTATACAAACAATCCTGATTGTAGCTAAACCCATTCTGAGAGATTGAATGGCCATAAGGAGTTGGATTATTTATTCGGTCGGGTATTCAACGTTTTCCTAGCAAAGACTGAAAGACCATAAAACGTTATTGTTTACGTATGTTCGCATTTTCACTCGTGTATCCACCATCGACCTCTCTATACACACTATATATATATATATATATATGATGAATATATAATTATATTATTAATTCATACGAAAATTAATAGACCTATTCATAACACTTTTTACAACAAATCATTCAACTCGCAAAAAAATATTATATGTGAACTTATATAATGTATATATATATTTCAACATTCGTAAGATACATAATTTTTAGTATTTACAATTTTGACATTCTTGCGAAATAATAAAATCTTAAATTATAAAAAATGTCATCGAAATCAAGCATTTACTATTTATAATCTGTTAAATAATAACTTAATTTTTTTTTTATTGTGTTACAAATAGCTATAAAACAATTCAGACGTGTTTTATAAAATGATCTTGACAAATTTATCCTCGCACAGTTCGTACATACTTTAGTAGGTTATCTGTCTTTAGTCCTATCACATACTACACATCTTCCTAACACTTAAACTTGTTGACTGAAACTATGCCTAACCGAAATAAACATAACAATAATTTTTCAAAATACAAGTATGCCAGTACAATGGTTAAATTCAAATAAAATGTCCGTAGATCACACGGCGCATTGTATAGGCAATTCTGATACAATAACGTATTCTACTCGATATTTTCTCCGCTGCACAGAAAATAACAATGAATCATATATATGTTTTGGGAGTTGCTGTAAGTTGTGGCCCATTATGATATATGCCAGCCCGAATAATCTTTAAGTGGTAATTGTAATTTCCGACGCCGTGGTGTTGGAGTGGTGGCGACAATGATTATAGCGTGGCAGTAGTGGCGTTGGATTAGATAGTAGTAATAATAGTAGCTAATAAAACTATTATAGTTTTTTTAAGAAAAATTTAAGGAAGATTTTTGGACCAGTGAAGGACGAGGAGACCGGAGAGTAGAGAGTAAGAAAAAATAATGAGTTTGAGAAACTCTTTCCTACAAAACATAATGGACACAATCAGAAGCCGAAAATTACAATGAGCTGGATACGTCTGGCAAAGAAAAAACACACTTTTACACATGGTAATAGAAAAGAAACCAATAGAAAAAACACCAATTGGGAGACCTTGTTTGAGATAAAAAGATATAGTGGGAAATGACGTAAAGTCACTGAACGGAGAACCGGACTGGAAGGTATGAGCGACTGACAGGGAGAGTTGGAGAATTGGGTGTGTGGCGTAGTCTTATACTAAATTTGCGACGCGAAATGAATCAGAAAAAAAAATATTTTCAGCTCAAAAACATTATGTGATTATAAAATTAGTTTTTGAAATATAATTTTTGTTTTGATTTAAGTTTTTGGTTAAAATAATTTCTTTTTTTCTAAAAGTTTGCATTAGTAAATAATGATAAATAACCATACGAATGAAAATATATCATTGTAGGCATATAATAATTTTTATTTTTTATTTGTTTTTATTTTTAATTATACGAAAAATAAAAATGTAATCATATTTTAAATTAATAATTTCTGTACATAAAACTTTTTTTTTATTTGAAATTAGACACCTTTCCAACAACTTTTCGAAATATGCCACTCAAAATACAAACAAACAATGCGTAACGTTAATCATCTAATAGTTACATACACTTATAGCTGATAACTTAGTGTTTTATAAAAATATATAACGGAATAACGTGCCATTATTATCAATTAAGTTTCATTGCTTTGTACGCGAAACGTAAAACATATAAATCGTAAAACGAAATAATAATAAATCGTAGAATCGAACACCGGTTGTGTGGCGTTTATGATATATAATATTGTAAACGTATATAACGCATCCGAGTCCCAGTGCTGTCTGTGCTCTTTCAGTTCACGTACATCGTTTAGCATTAGAGTATTTGCTTTAAAAATCTTCCGATAAATTACGTCAGAAGTGAATTCCGGAAATAATCGAAAACACTTCAAATACGTGTATGAAACATTATAGAAGTGCGTATATAATAATATACTACATTTGGGAAATGCGTTATTGAAGTACCTATAGATAAATAAATTGTAAACAAAAGTAAAAATGTTAACGGTTTTTAAAACTTTGAAACGTAATTATCCATGCGAATTTATGCGGTTTGAAAATATTTATATACCCTACCTATTGTAAAAATTAGTCTAAACTCAATAATACGCAAATACTCAAATCTCAACGACTCACGGGATGGTTGTGATGTAATCGTCTATACGTATTTAACCGCTCTTAATCGATGCGGAATATCCCATCCCCAGAAATCGCGTATTATTTATTTTCGTCAATTGAATATTGATTTCCAATCGTACGGAGTACACGCGAATGTTTTTGAAAGATCGCGGTTGATGTACCGTGACGAACACTAACTGCATGTTGAAACATCGTGTTCATAAATCGTTAAGGTTTCCTCTGTAGTGGATATTTATGTCGCCGAACAGGCGCTGTGTGACGATGTACGGATCAAAATGTTGGCCAGTAAACAGAAAGATAAAACGGTGTGGACGAGCGGAATATCTAGAGAAGACAAAATAAGATATTAGTGTGTAAGAAACAGTATAGGAATAGCTTCGATAGTAGATAGAAAATTTAAAACGTGTTTTAAGAAGAGATTAGGTACATAGGAGACAGTGAGTTTAGTGAAGAAAACGTATTGAAAGGAAAGAGAGGAAAATAAAATAAAGTGGAAGTCAAGAACTAGGACGGCCGATCTCAAATAGTTGGTATAAAAGACGAAGCCAAAAGACGAAGAAAACACTAGTTTATCATAACTTCGTATTCAAATACATGTCACATATATGAATATATTTGTATAAATACGTTTATAATATGAATTTTCTTTTTTACTACGCGTCTTATGTTTATCTAATTGACGAATTTTAATTTTGCTGGTTCGGCTATCCACGCGCTATCAATGACAGACATATTTCTACGTTCCTAAATTATAAACTCATGTGCTACAAGACTACAGCTAGTATAATTGACTATGTTCAAGATACGCCGCGGTTTCATGTTGCATTGGCAATGCCGTACGTTTTGCTGTTTTAGTCGTATTCACATTATCAGGTACCAATTGTATATATAAAATATTATAATACAAGAGACGTGATAGGACTTATGGTATCGATTATTAATTGTCGTCTTACACGAGTCGGTACGGCGAAAGACAAAGTGTGGTCTGTATAATTGTTATAATTTCCCGCCGAGCGAGTGATTGATGACACGACAGCGATCGTTTCCCCCCGTACGCTCAACGGCATTTCTCAGCCGTCATTGAGTGCCGTTACACATTATTTTTGCACGAATGTACACACACACACATACACACACACGAGACATACGCGTGTGTACGGTTTTATTTATCTATTTTTTTTTTTTTTAGTCGCCTCGCACGTAATTTTGTGTAATTTTACATGACCGTTCCTCATCGCCGCGACCTCGACTCTAGAAAATCACGTTTATTCGCATATTTTTTAGTCTATTCATGCTCACGAGCAATTTCTTTTCGACAAAGAAATACGTGTGAATCGACTTTTGATTACTCGAAAAACCGACTACGAATCACACACATATATATATATATATAAACATAGGTGCGCGTATATTATTACATAATCGAAGGGTATGAAAAAAAGCAATTTCGACGAGACTAAGCAATTTGCTGATGTACTTATATAATATGCGTTTTACAAAATATATATTATTACCGAGTACGTTTACGAACAGAGTGATTTCGTACATGTGTACACGTTGGTTTGTCAAACGGACGTGTAAATACGCGGTTAATTTAACGAAATGCATGCAAATAAATTGCACACACCCGCGTGCGCTCGATGATAAATAAATAGATACTTTAATCTTTAAACCCGCTTGGGCATGTTTATACGGACATTAAATACGCATATGGCGGTACAGGTTATGTTCGTTTCGAGAAAGCAATCACGTTTTAGTTTGTTATCCGTACAAGTGTCGACGTATACCTAATTGCTCTTTCGACGTTTCTGTAATAATAAAGCTGTACTGGATTGTCGTTGATTTTCACTCAAATTCAATGTTAACGTTTATTGTAAATCTAATTTTATTTATTTCTCAGAAATTAAAAACTACTAAAAAATATACACACCATACTATATAACATACCTAACATTCGTTCTGTATAATTATTATAGTATAATGTTCTGTATAATTATTATATAGTATTTCCTTTTTTTTTTTTCTATGGACATAAATCGATTTTGTTTTTACTGTAGGAATTTAAAGAATTTCCAACTGGAAATCCTTTTTATACAAGTTTACAGCGACGTACTCGACGAAACGAGTAATATATACTTTATAACTATTATTAAATTCGTTACCTAATTTCAAAAATACCAATTAAATCTTACGAAATTATTTAATTAATAACGCGACTACATACCTTAAATACGAGTTAAGAATTATTCCTATATATTATTTGTAATTGCTGTATAGTAATTGTCTTTTAGAATAATTTTTTTAATTTCTGTGACTGTAGTCTACGTTATTGTCAAAATAAAATACATTTTTACTTTTTGTGTTTTGAAATTGAATGCTTTACGATATTTGTTTCAAACATTAAGCAAAAAATAGGAACCTATTGGATTTTACAATATGATGTAATGGTTTTTTTAACATAACTTAAAAGTAGTAAAAGTACTCCAAAAGTTTCTTGCGCCATATGTATTCGACAAATTGTACGTAAATTAAACTTCGGGCGTATCAAAACTAAAAATATAAACTATATGAATTGTTGAGTTTACGTTTACGTTATACTATATCGTGTATATATTATTCCGGTCAAAATCGCTGTTTGAATGACGTAAACATTAATTTTGCATTATTCTTATTTTAAAAATATAATGAGATATTTTTAAAACACCCGAAATGTGTCAAATGCTATCTGTATATACAGATATAATAGCAGAGGCTTATTTATGAAAGTGAAGGAAGTTTTACGTTTCCCTCCACTCCCACACCGTACATTGAAAAGTTTATATTTACAGTGATATAAGACGTTTCAAGTATTAAACACGTTTTAAAAAATTAACGAATCTACATTTCAATCGAGTAATATTTCAATTTGCTATATAAAAATACAATTTAAAACATTGATATATCTTATAAGGGAGTAAGTTTTGACATTTCTCAGAAGTTTTAAATAAAATTAAATAACTTCCTATGCTTATTGTATAATACGTACTTACATCATTATTTTTGAATACTATTGTTTTAATTATTTATTTCTTCTATCCGATTTCGTCGTAAAAATCCAAGATCGCGATGGAAGATATCGTTAATAAAACTCATTCTGAGTTGAATAAATTCAAAAAAAAAAAATAAATGGTTTTCTCATTTTTAAATGTATCAAACGTGTTATTTCTGATGGACTGTATTTCTTATTCTACACGTATAAATACCGCGTTCTGCAACAATAAAGATATTTATAAAAGTTTACGAAAAAGAATAAATGATTTGTCACATATAAATTTAGCAGAGATGTGTATGTATAACAGCTATCATAAGTATGACTATTTTATGTAATATACATTTCTGATAAGGAAATTGTACAAGTTTGAATGCGAAAAATCAAATTCGTACTAATAAGCAACCGCCGTGTGTTTTGGTCGGATGTTGATAAAACTTTGAATCTCGCGGGAGACGTTCTGATATGGATTTTCTGCAAATTCCACAAAGCTTTTCGATGTCACTCCAAACTCGAATCATAAAGATAAACTTCCAAAGAGGAGATATTTTATTCCATCAAAATTCGTACCGTGTACGTCGTCCGGCCTAAACGGTGCACAATGGTAATTTTACCATTTTCTAAAACACAATAAGTTTAGGAATAACGATATAGTGGAAAGACACCAATGCAAGTAACATCTGAAACACTAATTTTTCGAAAAATAAACACTAAAATATTTACGTATAGCGAAAATTGTTTTGAAAATAAATTCATTATAGTATACCATTCCATAACGTCAAAATCACAATTTCGTATCATTATAAATTTTTCGTTTGTTTTTGTTTTTTTGTTCTTTCGATAAACTACGATGCATACTAAATAGATTACAGGAGTTGAGGGGTACCAGTGTTCTCAGTGCATACCAGTATTATACTTATTATCAACTTAGACAAATATAAAACATTTCTTTTTGTGTGTGTCATTTCAACATTATTCGTAAAACTAATGAATTCCACAACAAAAATTCTCAGTATGTATTTTTATTCCTTGTGTAAAATTTAAAATAATAACAGTTATTATGACTGTTAAAAAGTATATATTATCTATTATTCGTATTCATTTTATTAACAGTAATATTTTCTGAGAAATAACCGACCATGTACATGTAAAATAATCACATTCTTTTGGATGTTTTAACTCGATCAATGTTTCGTAGCTTTTAGAAACTTGGTGAAATTCCGTGTGTAATTACCGAAAAAAAATAAATAAATACAAATTTACAGAATTTATTATTTCAGTTGTCTTTATGGCCTATGTCACGGTGACAAGTTTTTCATACTTCTGGAACATGTTTTTTCCGTGGACCCAAAAACTACGTGTGCGCCATGAAACCGTGCCTGCGACCCTACCGACAATTGATTGCTCAACTGAGTTATCCGGCGCGCGAAAAATCCGAAAAATAATTAATGTATTCGACGAGAGAAAATGAGAGATTGTTCGTCGTAGATGGCTTCACGCGACAGCAATAATAATTCTTTCACGGTGAGATTTTATCTGTCATGTCGGAGAATTCGTAGCGTGGGCTAAGCAATGGGTTATATAATATAATTTATATATATATATACTATTTAAACAAAAACCTTTACACCGGTGTTCGAGAGACGAAATCATTATTTATTCATAAAAATCCGAACAATAATAATTCGTTCGCGATGCCGTTTACACGACATAAATTTAAAAATTAATTTCTTCAATTTTCTTCGTTTTTATCTGCTCTCATTCGCGTGTATATATATATATATATAGAAAAAGAGAGAGAGTGAGAGCTCTGTATGTAGGTATGATTAGTAAGGTACCTGCACGCGCCATCGGAAATGACGAGCGACCATTGTGTTAATCCGAGCGGGAAAAAAAAGTTTGGCCGTAAATTAATCGTTAAAAGCGGTTAGGTTATATAAAAGGTAAAGGATTAAACATTTTTCACTTAATGCACACCGTATTAAGGCGTTCCGCTGTTTCGCGATAGCCGGATTCGGAGTTTTATTGTTTTCGATTGTTTTTAATTTCGCGTGTTTTATATATATATATATATGTACTTAACGAATGGATATAGAGAGCGAGACGGACGGGAACGGGGATAGGTGAGCAGCGAGAGATGTGGACGATGTAGGGGCGAGTTCGTTATATTGGCTTAGCATTTAATAGCACGTAAAAACTTTTCGTACACCATCCGACAACTTGAGTAGAGAATTCCGATCAACCGATGGCCGGAGGTTAATCAATCCCGCGGGCCGAAGTTTTTCAAAAGCCTTTCCCCTCCGACCGTTATAACGAGCAACACCGTCGGCCCGTCTCCGACTGTCCAACTTCTACCAGCCCGACGGACGGACGGAAGAAGGTGCGTTGGGTTGTGCGCGATGGTCAACACACCGCCGTCGACATTTCGTGTTCCCAAAAAAAGGAACGGACGGGTCGTGAAAATTCGATGATCGAATAACCGAAAACGTATTATAACGGACACTGGCGTTACTGTAAATTTGAAATATTCACGTGTTTAGAGCAAATTTGAAGAAACAACAAAACATATCGACTGTGATACGTTTAAGGGATTGGCGAGGAAATGCGATTGGAGAACGGCTCAACGGTAATGCTCTCTTGAATGTCCGCAGGGAAATCGCTATTACGGCTGGAAAAACAGTCGACGAATTCGCTGAGAGCCATGGACAATTTTATTTGTAATTTTCTTTTATATTTAAACAGTTTCATCGTTAATACAAATATCATAAGTAAACTGTATATATATATATAAGATTTTGAAAAATAATTCGACTGGGTTATTAATTTTTTTTTTTAAATCCCTCGAAAAATGTTCTTACGGCTCTGACGACATTTTCCTAACAAACAATGTCTGTCCAATCACACGTTACACGTAAAGTCGCGTACATAGACAGTGGCGGCTCTAGCATTTAATTTTGGGGGAGGACCAAAAAAATGAATTGATGACCTTCTTTTTTGCGAAATTTATAATAATAATTAAGGTCAACAACTGTTGGGCATAGGTACAATATCCTTTTTATCACTTAAAAACTAAAAAATAAAACTAAAAATATACTAAATATAAATAAATATACTAAATCTTTTAGAAATTTGGGGGGTCGTAGTCCCCTAGGCCACCCCCTAAAAATGCCACTGGTACACGATGTAGTCTGTGTCCGTGTTTGGTTTTATTTTGTTTTACCTTGCAACGACGAATTTCCACAATTCAATGGAAATCCGATGTATTCGTTAATGACACACATCGTACAGGTACCGTATACACATTGCGGCGTTGTTATGTCACGTAACAATCGGTTCGTCGATTTTCCCGTCACGAAACCCTCAATTCACAATTCGAACAATATTCGAATGGACATAAATGAACATTACGAATTTGATACGGTTTTTGTCACGTGCGCGCGTCCGTTGCGTCGTATGATCGACCACAATATTTATAATATTTTATAACAATAAAAGTAAAACGCATTCTAATTTTTTACGATTATTATTTCATTATTTCCAGTTCAAAGCGTCCAATAGAAAAACGTTATTTTATAAATTAAACCACATGATCAAACGATTATAATTTTTTTATTAAATTTTATGTAAGCTATTTATTTTTTTTGTATATATATATTCGCATATTCGAAACTAAAGTATTTTTATAAGGTCAATTATGTTTTTAAATGTTTGAATCAGTCTTACAATAATAATTTGATACAACTTTTACTATGCCGGTAAACATTTTTTCGAGTATATCTTATATTAGTTTGATTATTTAAAATTCATGTTCTATTATGTGTTGGTTTTTTATGTATTTATATCTTTATATAACATAATGTAGACGTATTATTTATTATAATTGTAAAAACAACAAGAGAAAAACAAAACAAAAAATACGACGTAATAGTAGACACGATTTGTTGTCGTACATGTGAGTTTAGGTACTTCTGTTTTCGTGTTTTAACAACAAAATATTCTTTTTAATAACAATAAACAACTTTTTGAATTGACGTTTAAATTTTTTCATGCACTTCTTCCCTTTCCGATTCTCTACACCGCCATAATAATAATAATAATACGTAATATGCACTTTAAACACATACCCAATATATTTTATGATTAAGTAAACGTGAAAGTGTGGTTCGTAGAGAATGTAATTTCTCATGCTTTCATTCTTATAGGAAGGGCTCGGAAGTTCATGCATTTGCATGCTTTTACTGAATGGACTAAAAAATTGCTATATCAGCTACAAATTTCAATTATACCTATACAAATCCAAATTCAAAATTTTAATTTGCATATAATTGCATATTTCGAGTTTTTCATTTATTCCCATATTTTTCAAATTTTTCGTAGTTAACTGCATATTAAAGTGAAATATTATGTAATTGACATATATATTTATTAAATGCTGATAATGTGTTAGCCATTGAAAAAGTAAGCAAAATTATGTCAGAAACAAATTTAGAATCAAATTTAGTTTTTATTTATATAAATGTTGTATTTCTAATTACGGCTATTATCTATTTATAAACACAGGGAACTTTCCTGACGTAATTAAAACTATGAAGAATGTCGAGAATAAATTAAATATAATTAAATGTTCGAAGGGAAATACCATTTATAAAAAGTTTGAACAAGTTACTTCTAAAAATTTGAGCTTCAAGACACTATCAAAAACTTCAAAAATTTTACTGGAAGAAGAAATTACAATGGTTGATCTACCAGAAAATTTATCAAACGATGATTTAATATATTTTAAATACGCACTAATTTCTTCAATTGATATGGAGCGGAACTTCTCAGTGTACAAATACATGTTAGCCGATAACTCGAGATCGTTTACATTTGAAAATTTGTCAAAATCATTGATTGTGAATTGTAATGTTTAAAAATGTATAATAAAATAATTTTAATTACCATAAAAATTGTAGTATTAAAAGAGTCTTTTATTTATATTTATAAATTTTAAAAAAAAATTCATATTTAAGTGCATATATCAGTATTTTAAGCCCATAAATATTTCGGTAGTTTTAGTGCATATACTTTCGGGCCCTACTTATAAATATACATTATTAATATAATATACACTCAGAAAAATTTTATTTAAATATATCTTTATATATATATACATATATTACGTTTCGTCATATTATTTATGTTAATACAGTTGTCAATTTGCTAAAAATAAAATCCTTTTAATATATCATTCTCGATAAATTATTTTTAGAGTATAATTCTATAAATCTCATTATACACACAAATATATTATATTATTACGAATTAAGTTTTCTGGGTATTACAAAAGTTAAGAAAGAAATATAATCAACGCGTATTTATTGAAATTCAACACGAAGTTTTTGTAAATAACTTCATTACAATATAACTGAGTACCTAAACTCAGAATCATTGCACACTTTAGTTATAATAAATGTAAAAATTGAACCGATCGTGTTGTTATTATATTATATTTTACAGAGGATTATACCTTTACAAGACGAACGAGAAGTGTAAAGACAATTTTTATTTATTGATTTTTTTTTTATCAATTTTGCTTTTTGTTTCGAATTCCTGTGTAATTAATTTAATAATTCATCTTTTAAAAATATTGAACGTAAAAACGAATTTTAATGTAATGATGATAGTGTAGTCGAGGCCGTAACAACACCAATACTTACACAAGTTACGCCATAATTCTACTTTGACGTTTTGAAAAATGTATTCTCATCAGAAAAATATAGTGACAATCTCGAATTTTTACACTTTAATGACTCTTCATGATTTGATCACGATCTAAACGTAATTGTATGATTTCATTAGCCACTTAATCGTATTGTTAATTCTGTATTTATTAGCTCTCTGTCACTATTACTCGGTATAATAATTATATAGATACCAACCAGACTTCTTTAATTATATTCTTAATTATTTATGTAAGAATACGTGTTACGGACCAATCAGATACAATTTTGCCGTTATATTAAGAAACTCCTAAAAAAAACCATTCAAAATCTCGAAACTGTTGTTTTTCAATTCGAATTCAGGATAATATCTAGTCGTTTTTTATTTTTTATTTATTTGAATTGTCTACATTTTTCGTATTGTGGTGTTATTAAATCTGACCATTATACGCAATAGATCATTTCGAGACCATCAATATAATAGGTGTTCTATGCGTAATTAAGTTGGTGAAACGTTAGTTTTTTGTTTTGTTTTTTTTTTTTTTTTTATATAAAACTAAAACACAAAACAACAGCTATTTAAAATACGTTTGTCAATTTATTTGTTAAATTCAAGTAATTATAGGTCTGACTCGTGGGATTTGACCAGCTGTTTTGCGGAAAGTCGTAACTGCACTACTAGAGAATACTCTCCAGGGAAACTATTCGAGCCCGTAGTTACCTCTGACACTATTTGACCGCGTTTAAGTTGAAAACTGTTATTTTTTTATCTGGTGGAAAACCAAACTCTTCAGACAAAATTGCACAAATGTCTGTTTCTCTTTTAGAAAACTAAACAAATAATATGTAATTTAACGTAATTTAACTACAGGTATAATTTTTAAAATAAAGTAATAATTTAACTAACAATATGTCGAAATATACTTTATATCCAAAAACAAATATACAATAACAACAATAATAATTAATAATCCCGCCGGTTCGGCTTTCAACCGCTCGCGGTAGCATTGTTTCAAACAATTACTTTAATTTCATTATTTTGAATACCTAATTGTAAAACAATGTTTATAAATTATTTTGAACACATTAATGCACACGAGACTAACAGAAATACGAGTATATGATTCTTACGCCCAACATCAGTCTTTTTGTAAAGTATTAACACTTTTG
The DNA here is from genome assembly GCA_019022885.1 of Schlechtendalia chinensis. Taxonomy (NCBI): domain Eukaryota; kingdom Metazoa; phylum Arthropoda; class Insecta; order Hemiptera; family Aphididae; genus Schlechtendalia; species Schlechtendalia chinensis. Next base: position 10,008,137 of record CM032341.1, read on the forward strand.
TTCTACGAAGATAAGGTAAGAACTCGTATAAAATAATTATATGACTTAAATATATATTAATTTATTTCTTAATAAAGATATATAATATTATATCTTAAATTGTGCGTAATTATATCACGTTTGACGAGTTATAAATTACACTTTTGTGTTACTTCGTAACGATTAATTGCTTGTAGCTTAACTATGAAAGTTTAATTTTAAACATTCATTAATTAATATTATAAGCTGTCTAAACCCTCTTCAGAGTAAAATAATATTTGCCTCTATTTAATATTTACAATATACGTATGGAATAATAGTTTTCTTATAATTGTATACAACTGTTAATAATTAAAACTTTTTATTTTTTATTAGCAGAAGCTAAATATATAATATATATTTTACTTTGCTTTCTATTTAGTTTTTTCTAATTTTATATAAAACATCATTCATTTTACTGTTACATCCGTTACGTCCGTTACGTCCGTTTACATCCGTTCGATAAAACACTAATTTAATTATTAAAGAACCGTCACCGACTTTAAAGGCATATTTAATTCCATTTAAGTCAGAAAGCATATTTGAAACAATGTGTCTAATGATTCCAACGTACCGACTAATAAGGCACCTTATTTTCAAACGAATACCCAAAATACTAATTCACCATTTTTATTTTACCTACCTGTTTTCTGTGTATATTGTATCTAAACATCAGCTGTTTACCATGTTATCTTGCACTACAAACTTTAGGCCATACACACATGCACATGTTCGATACACATATCATTGTGAACCGCCAGAGAGCTTTTTCAAACTAAAGTTCGAGATCGAATAAAAAAACTACATTTTCCTACAAAATGTGTACATTTTTTATACGAATTTTCACACCAAATATATATCGTACGATAGTAATGGTTGAAGTGCGGGAAGGTATAATGAACGTGACTCTAACTGATTATGATAAATACAAAATATACCATTGACAATTATTATTTAATGATCGGTAAATCTAATTAAAGTGTACATAAGTTTTCGCGTATTATACGAAAATACGTCCAACATATCAATGAGTGACGTACGCGTATTTATACAAAAAACTTTTCTTATTAAACATACCATATATTTTATATCTTACCTCTCCATTAAGTTTCCGTAGAGTAAAGATCTACAAATGATATGTACCGATGATATAGAACATAGGTTTATATACGTACATTAAAGTTTGAAGAAATTAATGCTTCAAAACTTTTTTCCGTGAATGAAAATTTGATTAAATCTCTACGATGTCTATACACGAATATAAGTATATGTCTCACAATATTTGAAAACAACTTTCTTTTTAAAAAATAATGGATCAAATACCTTTGCTATTATATTATAGTATATAAAAAAATGAATTACATTTCATTCCCTTAATTAAAAGTTTCTTCGACTCAAAAGAACGAATATTTTTAACTCCAAGTCATAACAACTTATTCCGCGATATATATTTTACATAAAATTCACATAATATAATTAAGGTTAATTTATATTATATATTTTAAATACTTTTTTTGGAAATTATTTGAGTGACACGTCTAAAAATCATTTTTACGGTATTGTCTATAAACAATATAAAATAGTGAGAAAGTGAATATTAAATATTTATATTCAAGCATATTATTATTATCATTATTATTGTTATTGTTGTTCTCACATGGTTATATCTGGAAACAATCTGAAGATATTAACAACTCATGAAAGTTGTAACACATTCATACTAAATCATGTCGTTTTTGTTTAACTACCGTAAAAAATAATTTCATATGGATTTAATGGTCCAATATTACCTCAGTATTATTTTTTCTTGCATAAAATGTTTATGTACAACAATACTACTAATACGAGTACATACATCACACTTGATTGTAATAAGCTCAATACAAACATACATATCTAACTATGATATAATTATGAGAACAAAAAGAATTTTATCAACTTAAGTTAATAAATACCAATATGTATATTATATTTTAAGTAACTAATACAAAATTATACAATTGTTACCTAACTTGTATATTTTTATAAAATACATTTTAGATCATTATGTTAGATCGAAATGTTATTATCGAACCAACAATTTTACTTAAAGAAATACAATTTAAATATTCTCGGTATTTAAAGACAAAATACGCAATAATAAAATGTTTCTGGCGGTTTTTTTTTCGTTGTAAATTTTAACGGCGCACATGCAATTCACAATATAAAAATGTAATATATTTAAATAATAAAAATAAAATTCTTTTCGGTGTTGTGTGTATATATATACTAACAATAATAATAATAATAACGTGATGCGCAGTGTACGAATCTTTTATAGTATGAAACATTAATAACGAAACGTATAAACTCATATCGTTTCGACGTGCATGTACGCGTGTGTCTAAGTACGTATTATATACATGTTCGTTTATTTATATATATTATAAACGCGTGTGCAAACACGAGCGCGAAACCATTTGATGTAAAATAAATGAATAAAAACCTGCAACGTTTTGTCGTCGCGGTATATACACTATTATTATTGTCTATATATATATGTATATATATACATATGCGTGTACGCTCCGATAAAATTATTCTTATTATTATTCGTTTATTTTTTAATATCCGAGAGTTTCGTTCTGTTTTGTTTTCGAACCGAACAATATTATAATACATTATGTTGAAGCTTATTCGCGTATATAAATATATATATACAAACATTATATACCTATCGATAGAATGACGTGAAAATTTGCACGCTCGAACGGTTCACGGCGCAGAATATTTATTGAAAATTTGATTAGTTTGCAATTTCAACGATACAGACCAGAGCTGATGTAGGGATGACGACGACGACGACGACAACGACGAATGGATAAGTAATAATATATACGCGTGTGCGTTTCCTCGCGGGTACCGTATTGATATATATATATATCACGTCCGTCTTATTCCATTTGGCAAACGCGGCGCGTATACATTTATTATTATATATATATATAAATGTGTGTGTGTGTGTGTGTATAAAGTATATGGATCTCTTCTCGTGTGGTCGGTTGGGTAATGCGCAGGGCAGTAGGCCAGAGGGAATGCTGAAGAAAGAAATAACGACGACGATAGATTTAACGAAATAAAAGCGTCCTTAGCCGTACGCTTTTCTTTTAGTTTCTCGTTGTCTCTCTTCTTGTGTGTGTGTGTGTGTGTGTGTGTGTGTGTGTGTGTGTGTGTGTGTGGGCGCGTGAAATTTCCAATGTTATTTACTCGAGTTAATAGATTTTGAATAATGGATTTATAAAAAAATAAAATAAAGAAAACCCTCGGCGTAATAACGCGACGAACCCGAAGAATAATCCATGGAGAATTAGTCGAGGCGGCCGGCGATGAGTCACCGCGGAGAGTGTTTGGAGATAAATTATGAAACGATACGATTTTTTTTTTTAAACATCGCGCGCGTTACTTTTACGCGACGATTATAAAACAATTATTTTGTCAGCAAACACTTCTCTTTTTTTTTTTTTTTTTGATAGCAAAAACGCTTTGATTTTTACATATCATTTTTACATGTCTAAGTTTAAATAATTAGTAAAAAAAAATTATAATAATATTAATATTAAAAATAAATGAACATTTTGTTGATATACGTATATGATTTTTACTGAAATATACTCGTATAATATATGGCTTTATCATCACTCGTTGAAAAGTTAATTAATAATACTGTATCAAACATAATGACATAAATGAGTGAATGGAATCCACGCATTTAAATCTTAATCCGGTACTATTTTTGTCAAAAAAAATAAAAAATTACGAGTTAAAAAAAAATGTAATTTTACGTAAAGGTTTAATTAAACACACATAGACATATACTACATATTATATAATAAAGCGAATGAATAATCCAAAATAAAATATAATGTGTTTATATATGTTTAATACTAAATCAACATAGTATTAAGAATGAAATAATTTATTTAATTATTATAGAACGATATAATTACTGAAAATCACTACAACTGTTGTACGATTTGACGAATCACCACTCATTTTCCCTACTATTGTGTAGCCCGTTTGCTGTTCATACGTAAATGTCTTATTTTAACAATTTGTTCGAGATATTGGTAAACCGATATATAAGGCAACTTCTAATCGATTTACGTCGGCCCATTTTTCCACCAAAACCCTCGGACCGGCGGTTTACACCGGTGACCTGCTATACACGTGCGCGCGCACGCACTTCTTACCATTGAGTATATATTACACACATCAAACAACAGTATAGTAACAATTATTGGAGTGCGTATTATTAAATGCCGGGTCTTTCGTAACGTCGATTCGCACACACCGATTTCTGTTTAAAAGCGATTCTTTCCAATTGATCGCGAGAGACGCGTACGAATCTCAAGTATAATCCTATCCAGAAAAATTTCATTCGCACCGCAGACATCAGCGCCGGGTTTAAGGGAAAAAATCGCTCCATCCTCCCCTTTGGGCTATGATCAAATTTGTACGAATAATATTTATAGACGGATTTGCTAAAGCCAAAAAAAGGAAATATAACATTGACATCATAATTTTTTTATATATTTAATAATATACATAATAAATTATACTCGTATATATATATATATATATTATTTTAAAATGAAAACACATTGTATAGCAAAACAATTGCTTTTAATTCACTTTACTAATCTCCTTGGCGAACAATTAAACCCGCCTCTTACAGATATATATATATATATATGTACGAGTATATACTATATAGCATGAGTGGTGACCCTTTTTCAGGTCATGCAACAGCATTTTGTAATCAACGTTTTAAAAGAGTCCCCCTCCCCAGCAAAAAAGAAATATCTATTTATTAAGAATAAAAAAAAGTTATAATACATTATAAATGTGTGTTTTAGGTGATAAATAATAAATTCTATGTATTGAAAATATGATTATTTTATAAAATATAAAACATATTTTACGATAAATTTAGTATGATTTTCGTCTTGATTCGATTAAATTTATTGGGACGAATAACCTTTCACAAGCATAAATCGACAAAAAAAATCTAAAGTATGAAATAAGTCACTGTTTCCAACGTAGAAAATTGTCTGCATTTCTACCACGCATTCTTGGAGACGGAACGATTCTATTTGTTCCAAGAGTTGTCTGGCGTCAATAAATTTTCGTTTCAAAGCGTTACAAGATCGAAGATCGATTACCGTTACCATGAAACGACATGTACAATGACGGCACGGACGATTTTGAAATTATAACTTCACAATACGAGTACAATAATCGTAAATCGTAAATAGTAGAAAAATAATAAATATCTCTTGAAAATCGTTTTTTCGATTTTCCTATATCAACGTTTTTATTCGTTTTTTTTTCCTCCGTATAAAAATTGTAATAAATTGTATTTAGTTCTCGTGCCATTAAAATTTGACCAACGTGTCGACGTAGTTCGGCCGACGCTCGTGCTTTGTACAGGTAACGACGACCGGTACCCCTCCTCCCCCCCCACCGCGTCGCCAAACGTTTATTTATTTATAGGTATACATATAAACGTATACGAGACGAGTATTTTTTATTCGGGTTATTATTTCTGGGCCCGAGTTTCGGAATTCGTACGCATAAATTGCCAGAAGCTTCCTCTCTCACTCTCACTCACTCTGGAATTACCGCGACGGTTCCTTAAGCCGCGCCGGCGATGACAATATTAACGGCCGTCGCTAATAAGCTTAAAACCCGGGCGCTTTCGATATCAAACGAAACGGATCCGTGCGCGCGTTTCGCCGCAGCTAGACAGGTCCCTTTCTTTCTCTGTTTCTTTTGATTTTCTTTGTTTTCCGTTCAGTCGAAAAATTTAAGGCTCGCCGATGTATATAGTGTACACAATAGAAATCGGTTACGCCGCGTTCCGAGGGTTGTTTGCAACCGTTTGTATTCGGCCAGAACCGAATGCGAAGCGGGAAATACAGACGATTTTGATATTAATTAAAAACCTAGTCACTTGAACATAATTGAAATCGATCGTGAAATTAATTTAATTTCTTGAAAAAATCGGTTCGATTTGAAAACGATGCTCGCAGCGACCGGGAATATTCGATGGTGTTCTTGCCGCGTTCCGTACCGGTACCTGTCGTTCCAAGTTCGATGCCGGTTGTTCATGATGATTTCAAACGCGCAAGCGAACATTGTCGGCGCCGCGGCCCGGGACACGCGTTTCCAAAGGACGGCTACCACGTCGTAGAAACGCTACGATGCCGTTCGAGTGTTCGACATTTCATCGCAGCCGCAAAAACAACGACAATACCGCGGCGTGCGGACAGATCGGGATTTGACTTTTCCCCGCGCCGGACTGACCGCGAACGGAATGTCAGCGTGTGGAAAAGCAATTGACGACGCTGCATAGACTCGGTTAGTTTGTGTAAATGTACGTCGAGAAACGTCCGCCGTCCGATCGCAGTGTGTCTGGAACGCGCGAGAGATGCCGCGCGCAATACGACCGTCCGGGCAAAGCGGCCGTGGTAAAAGCGCGTGTCGAGCTCCTAACCTAACCGTCGTGACGAATCGGTTGGGTTCTAGGGTTTCCCGCAGACGCACGAGACCGTTCCGAATAAGAACTGTACACGCGAGACGATTTCGTAAGCCCGTTTTGTCGTCGTACGCCGGCAACGTCGTGTCGCGTCGTCTTGGGAACGTACGGACGGTCGCTCCGTGTAACGCGCGGCGGCGTGTACACCACTCACGTCACACGCTCGCACGACATTTCGTCGAATTTAAACGTGTCAGTTCCAAAATTGTTACCTGTTATCATTGATTGTAGAATAAAATGTATTCTATAATCAATGCCACCGTCAAGTCATACAGTCTTACATAGCGTTCAAATGAGAAAACCATTTCAGCATTAATAGACGAAATTTTGTTGATTAGGGACATAAGAAATTTTAGATTTTCCCTATTAAAAATTTTTCCATACTCTCTGTCAAGACCAATAGATGTACAAATGAACAATTTTAAACTCCAACGAATTCATGCAACTAATTATATGTTTGTCTATTTCATTTTTTTTTTTAAATTTAATTTAAACGTTTTTGAAATGAACCGTCCTCCTGAAATAATGACTATGTAAAAGAATTTAAATGAATACAAATATTTTGCAATTTAAAAAGGTTAAATTCCATTAAATTTGGTTCGAGAAAGGGTAATATTAGATTTACGCGTCAGGGTCGGGTGTATGTCGAAAAACGAATTTGTAACGTGATAATAAATAATGCCATGGAAGGACATATTGTATTTCTTCTTTTAACGACGGGTAAAACTTTTGTTTTTACGTAGACAAAAGTGATATTTGTATATCTTTGTATAATAATTGTATGATCTATCAACACCTACACAATTTGAATCAAAAGCGGCCATCCAAAATTACTTCCTCGTCACGCTACTGATGTGACCTGTTTCGTGCCATGTATATGGTTTTTCCTTAAGGTCGGTATTAATTTACTACACTCTGTATCTGGATAATTGTCCAACGACCCGTCAACAAGCGTGTACGGTCGGCCCCTCGTACCGTCCCATGATCGATGTACTTGTTATTATTTTATATAAAATAATTTATTAACACGTTATTCGATTTTATATAATATAATATGTACTAATAATCCTAGTCTTTCCAGAGCATGTCGACAGTTATTTGAGTTCCGCCGGAATTCGTGATGCAGAGTTGTCTCACCACCGCCGTGATGTTGTACAGTTCACCGTAGTGGTCGCGAGAGAGTTTGATCGGACGACAATATCGACGCGCAAATTTATATATTGTCGAGCAAAAACGTTGTTTGTTTTTTTTTTTTTTTTTCGGCATGCGAATTTGTTGTGTTTTTTAGTCTTTTATGCAAGAAACAATACGGCATGAAAAACAAAACGAAAATCATGTTATTTATTGATCATTTAAATTATTCATACATTTAATAATACAATTATAATTTTTCCTTCAATTTCAAATAGAGATTAATGCGATTGTCCTGTCGTGCAAGCCAATTGAATAATTAAAAACGGTTCTACGGCGATTTGTTTACAATCCTGCGATTAATGATATAAAATTTTTTTTCATTTTCTTAAACGATCGAAATCAACAAAACTAAAATACCGATATTGGACAATCATGCATATTACTGCAATACTACTGCAATCGATTATATTACAAACTAAATAACGTAATGTACTGTTTTAAAACTTATAGCCTTTTAGACTTAAATATTATTAAATGACTATAATATTCAATTAAAAAAATCACCAAAAATTACATAATTAAATATGTTAGCTACAATTACTTTACAAGCCATATTTTTTTTATTATAGAATACCATATTAATTGTATAAAATTAAAAAAATATTATGTTACTTTTTAGGCAATTGTATCAGTAACTAAAAAATAAAAATAAATTAGTTTACCTACTTACATTTAATTTATTTACAAAAAAATGTAATTAGTATAAAGACAAACGTACAAAATGTTCTGAACATAATAATTAATCGGAATCGCCTCCGAGTCCGTCTGAATCATAAACGATTACTTTTCCTTTTTTAAGCGATTTGGCTACTGCTAACGAATAGCATCTGGCAAATACATGTGCAGTGTCAGAAAGTACTGGTGCTAAATGACTAACACCGTTTGAACATGCCGCAATTGACTCATCATTAACTTTGAAATCGGCGACCTGAGATAATAACTCATCGTCCTCTAAACACCCTTCTCGAAACTGTTCAATCACCGATGTTGAGTTGACTTTTTTCAATGATTGATGATTAGAAAACTGGTGTCTACGTTTGCGCGTAATACTATCCGGATACTCTATTTGTACACGCATTGGTGTTCGTAAACTAGCATTTTTTAATGACGGTCGATGTGCGTTAGGTAGTTGATTTTCTTGTCGAGCGTCAGTACTCTGAGTATTTTCAATCGCGTTAGTATTTAACTGTAACGGTAATGATTCGATATCTCCAGACATGATATGCTCAGACATCGTTGACAATATATACTGGCTTTCAAATATTAAGCCGTTTTTAAGTCCGAATACCATTGGCCTAGTGAATAAATATAAACGATAAAAAAACAAAAACAAAATGCTTATACTCATAATGTATTAAGCTACTCATAATTCATAATACCTACATTCCGGGAGAACTAAAACGAACAATTATTGGTAGTGACATGTGCTCCGCAAATGCTAACAATGGTCGTATTTCTTTAACGCAAAATGTTATACAGCTACCATTACTAACATCATAAATATCAAACTCTGAAGATTGCAGACTCAATTCTGTTCTCAAAATTTTTCTAATATCTATAATCGTATTTATGCAC